>CAVLGL010000097.1:1205000-2695000 GCA_963668995.1 Parnassius mnemosyne | reverse complement strand
TCCTCCTCGGCCTCCAATTTCTAATGCGCAACGGACGCCCCCGTGTCCGATGCGCGAAGGCCATGGGGCCAGGAAAAAAAAAAAAAAAAAAAAACTAGCACTAAGAAGCACCAGCCTTCCCGACCCCAGCGGCGGATCTGGTCTATGGCTCCGCCGCCAACCAAGATTCGGCTGCGGAGGGTAGGGAGAGCGGCGCCTCGCAATACCGACACTCCTCTCCCCCCGCAGCCCCACCACCACCGCATCATTCAACGGTGCGGCCCCGTCTGAGTCGCGGAGGATAGGGCGAGTGGCGCATCGCCATACCAACACTCCTCTTCCTCCGCGACTCCACCTCGGCTGCAGCGGTAGAGGGTTGCGGACTCCCCTCTCACCACAGCCCCCCGACACACATCCGAAGTGGGCTTCCCAAGCCCACTCGGAGTGGCCACCTCGGGCCGGCCCTACACCTCGGGCCAGCCAAGGGGTTCCTCTTCGTTCACCGTGGTTGACCAAGCCACGGCTACTAAGCCCCCCCGCCACGACAAGGCGGGAACCCGTTCGGGGGGGAACCTAACCTAACCTAACCTAACCTAACCTAACCTAACCTAACCAGTACGCACCGTAAAGTGTCACATTCAACATAAGCTCCACGAAAAAATTGCTTAAAAAATAGCAATTTTTGAGCTACGCGAGTGGAAGTGCTGTGAAAAAGTTTTTGAGTGTGCAGTTCACTAGTGTGATTGGGGAGAAATCTGTACATCACCTGGCTTGGGAGCAAGAGCTTCTGAACTTTGGGGATAAATAGTGTCAACAGCAACAAGAAAATCGCATAGGCAGTTTTATTGTTTGAAAGCCGCTATCAAGCTCAATTAAACGGCGTAAAAATCAAGAAAATCGGTCTACTGCTGCGGAAGTTATTGGCTTGTAAACATTAACAAATTAACCTCAAACCACGTGGTTGCAACGTGCTCTCAGACATCGAGGTTATAGCGTGCCAGTGAACACGAGGCGTCCGGCGACAGTGCAGACTTCAGTGGAGCCTTCGAAGACGGACCGAGGAATCCGCCGAGGATAAATTGCCGCAGCTGGAGACACTATTAACGTCCATCAGGTAAGCCACGAGGGATCTCCTAGACCCTTCATTCCTGACCACCCGAGTTTGGGCTCTATTGAGACGGGATCTCAAGACCCCGCCACATACCACACGTTTACCCCACTCATACCAAGTCCCCCCTCCATTGCCCATACTCGTACCTTCCCCCCCTCCCCTTCACACATTTCAGCAAAATAATATTATCCCGACCACTTACCCCCCCCCCCCAAAAAAAAAAAAATTTTAGCCTCCTATCCCCCCCCCCATTTTTCTAAATACCATATATACGCTTCCCACGAAACTCCCCCCCCCCCTCCCCCTCCCCCCCTCCCCTCGAGGTTTACCTCACCCCCGCGAGCTATAACTCATAAACCGGAAGAGCTAGACACCCCGTGTGAGGGCTCATTTAAATCAGGAAAAGAAGCTCTAACTTTTGGCCCCTACAGATTTTCAAAATTGCCCCATAGTTCAATACCATCACGGACAAAAACACCTCAAGCATACTCTAGGACTCACAGTACACTACACCGGAGATCCTGCAACGGGCTCTTTCTTCGCGTCCAACGTACTCCACACTGCAGTTCAACAACCGAGGAACAGCAGTGAGTTCACAATAAAAAATAAAAAAAAATAAAAAATAAAAAAAAAAATATATAATAATTTGTATTTAAAATAGAATAAAAAAAAAAAAAAAATGTCCGAAAACAAAGTTGTCTTGTCGGGTGTGGAGACCGCTGCCTCTAACAAGCCTTCTCAAAGCCACCCTGTTGCGCCGCCCAGAGCTCCACGATCGCTGCGTGAAAAAGTATTAACAAAAACAACTAACAGCGAAAAGTTGCCGCGGCCATCATCTCAGCCGGCAGCAGAAAAACGCTCTGTGGACTCAGCCCCGACAGACACACACACCACTAGAAAAAAGGCTTCTTCGCACACCGCCACCCTACGAACAAAAATTTCTCAAAATTCCTTAAAAAGTGACAGCTCGATCCGGTCCTCCATTTGTGACCCGGCGGAGGTGGCTTTTGATAAAGTAGCAAACTGGAAGCAAGAAGAAATTCCCCCACTTCCAATCCTTTCGGACGAAGAACTCTCCATCACATCTGTGCCGGAATCACCATTATCGGAAGCACCGGAAAAAAGTAGACCCAGCCTGCTCATTAACTCCAACAGGCGACTGGGGGTGGAAATGGATATGGCGACAAAAGAAGCGAACGAAATGCTTCTGAGAGGGAAGGAGGCATTAGAAATGGCAGGGAACATGAAAAGGGAATGCAAACAAACAGCTTTAGAAAGTCTGCAGTCCCTCTACGAGATGGTCCTGGCATTGTCCGATTCGCGATCTAGACATAAGCACAATTTAGAAAAGGAACGCTCACGCAACGCTCATGAGCTAATGCGAGTGGAGCGGGCACATAATAAGCTTATGACACAACTTATGAAAGGAATGGCATCCGAGATAGGCCAAGCCAGGACTGATATAAAGAACACTCTCCAAGAATCAAAGGCGATAAGGGGCTGGCTGGACTTTGAAACCCAAGAGCCATTTCGTAGAACATCGGAAATACTTAGGGCTGTAACGGATTTAGATAGGCGCATAGAGGTAATCCAAAATAACCTGACTCAGCAGAAGCAGGGAGGTGCTGAGAACATCTTACCTCACCTAAGAGTGGAACTCACTGGAGTAAAATCCAGCGTGGAAACACTCAGTATGCAATTGGATGACATGCGCCGAATTATCGAAAAATCCGATAATAATACCAAGGAGGTTCTCGAGACTGGCCAGAAAACCTTATTACGCCTTAAATCACCGCCATCCTGCCCCTCACAGGAAATAAACAAAAAGTTGGAGCAGGAGCTGGACGGAATGAAGAGGTCGCTGAAGGAGCTAGATGAAAATATCAGATCTGGACTCTCAGTCTTATCTTCGGCGGACTCTGGCAAAACATTCCAAACCAGCATCAGAGAACAGCTTCAACCCATTGAAGAACATTTAGGTGTTATGTCATCTGAGCTGAGGACGATCAGGGAACAGAAACGGGCTTCATCACCTACAGCCCCGAGTCTAGCAACGGAGCTAGCACAAGCTGGCGAAGCAGCAGCAAAACCGAAAAGGACTTACGCCAGAGTGGCTGCAAGCCTACCCCTTCCTAAACCCAATCACACTCTTATAATCACATCAACTGATTCGAAGAATACAGCTGACAACATCATTGAGAGAATCAGGGAGGCCCTAGATACTAAAAAGACTGGAGCCAAAGTGGATAGGGTAAGGAAGGCGAAAAACCAAAAAGTCGTCCTCAGTTGTAACACCAAGGAGGATCTTAACCTTGTCCAAAACAGGGTTAAGACAAACAAAAATTTAAAAGTAGAGGTTGCAAGGACAAACAATCCCTTGGCGATGATCAGAGACGTGCTATCGTATCACAGCGACGTCGAAATCGTCGAAAATATACTGGCGCAGAATAAACACCTTCTGCATGACGTCGATGAAAAAGAGCGAACAATCAGAGTTCGATACAGGAAAAAGGCGAGGAATCCACATGAGTGCCATCCTGTACTCGAGCTCTCTCCACAAGTTCACAGGCGCTTCATTGATGCGGGCAAAATTTACATTGGCCTCCAAAGGAGACCAATAATGGACCACTCTCCCCTAGTGCAATGCACTAAATGTCTTGGTTTTGGCCACACAAAGGCAGTGTGCCATGAAAAGGAGGAACTCTGCAGTCACTGCGGAGAAACTCACTCATGGGACAAATGCCCAACCAGACTGGAGGGGAGACCCCCAAGATGTAAAAATTGCCTAAAAGCGCACGGTGGCGACACGGACCTGGCACACAATGCTTTTAGCTTTGATTGCCGGGAAAAGCAGAAGTGGGATGCCATAGCACGATCTCGCATAACATATTGCTAAGGGCAGCCAAAACAACACCGTCTCAAACATTAGTAGGTCAGATACACACATTAAAATCATTCAGGTGAACTTGCAACGCTCCAGGGTAGCAACGGCGGAACTACTTCAGGTTGCAACGGATAAAGGAGTGTCGATCGCCATTGTACAGGAACCCTATGTGGGAAAAAATGGCGTCATTAAAGAACATCCTGGCACGCGAGTTATTCAATGCAGCCTGAATAGACAAAAACCAGTGAAGGCCGCAATCCTTGTCTTCGGGAATCAGCTGGAGATCATTCATGATCCACAGCTGGTTACTGAAACAGAAGCGGCGGTGGTTCTGGTCGCAGGAAACCTAAAATTAGGAGTCGTGTCAGTCTACCTCGAAGGGGAGCAAGATATCAATCCCTACCTTAGACGAATCCAAGCAGCATGTGCAAAACTTCACACAAACAACATCATAGTGGCTGGAGACGTAAATGCTTGGAGTCAATGGTGGGGAAGCAACACAGAAGACGAAAGAGGCGCGGCATATAACACCTTCCTCAATGAAATGGATCTCCATATCCTCAACACCGGTGACATACCTACCTTCGAAACTTACAGAAGGGGGAGAATCTGCTCGAGCATAGTAGACGTAACTGCTTGCAGTCCGTCACTTCTCGGCAATGTGGAGGACTGGAGAGTGGAGAGAAGTCTAATTACATCAGACCATAATGCCATAACATTTACATTGCGCACTAAAACGGCCTTAAAACCACTACGGCCCTGTACAACGCGCAAATACAACACCAGGAAGGCAAAATGGTCAGACTTCTCATCACACTTCAGATCACTACTAGAAGAAAGAGCCATAACTCCCACATTAATCGAGGGCGTGGAAACCCATGAGGAACTAGAATCCATCACAATAGCCTACACAAAAGTAATCCAGGAATCTTGCGACGAGACTATTCCGAAAGTAGGCATGAGGGGGGTAAATGCAACGCCTCCATGGTGGTCAAAAACCCTCAACCAACTCAAAAGAGAAGTCCAAAGGAAAAAAAGACGCATAAGAAATGCGGCACCAAGTCGAATACAACACGTTATAGATGACTATATAAACTGTAAAAAACAGTACACCATAAAAGTTGAGGAGGCGCAAACCGAAAGCTGGAAAGAATTCTGCACGACACAGGACAAGGAGAGCATGTGGGATAAAATTTACAGAGTTATCCGAAAATCCTCAAGAAGATATGAGGACATGCTCCTAAGAAACAACCAGGGTGAAACCCTGACATCTGAAAAGTCAGCAGAACTCTTGGCCCAAACATTTTACCCTGACGACTGTGTGGTAACCGATCAGCCGTACCACACCAAAGTACGAGAGCTGACGGACATCAACAAAGACCTAGGTTTGTCAGAAGATGATCCACCTTTTACAGAAGCGGAGCTTGATTCAGTGTTACAAACACTCAACCCAAAAAAAGCTCCTGGACCAGATGGGCTAACATCTGATATCTGCTCCGCCGCAATTCACTGCAACAGGAAGGTATTCCTAGCGATAGCCAACATGTGCTTGAAAATGGCATACTTTCCCAAGCTGTGGAAAACTGCACACGTGGTCATCATTCGTAAACCAGGGAAGGATGACTACACTCATCCAAAGTCATACCGACCCATAGGTCTCCTGTCAGTACTCGGAAAAATAGTCGAGAAATTGATGGTGGGCCGAATCCAGTGGCATGTCCTCCCAACTCTAAATAAAAACCAGTATGGCTTCATGCCTCAACGTGGTACTGAGGACGCCCTCTATCATCTATTAGAACATATTAAAAACGAAGTGAGGAATAAAAAGATCGTCCTCGTTATTTCACTAGATATAGAGGGAGCCTTCGACAACGCTTGGTGGCCAGCATTGAAACTGCAACTAGCCAAGAAGAAATGTCCCAAAAACCTCTACGATATGGTTGGCTCTTACCTTCAAGACCGAAAAATCACAGTCAACTACGCCAGAGCAACCAGTGAGAAGGGAACTACAAAGGGCTGTGTTCAAGGATCTATTGGCGGACCAACCTTTTGGAATGTTATCCTAGACTCACTGCTGCACCAACTCACGTACGAAGGAGTATACTGTCAGGCATTTGCGGATGACGTTGTCTTGGTGTTCTCGGGACACTCAACGAGTGCCCTGGAACAACAAGCCAACGACACTTTAAAGAGGGTAACGAAATGGGGAACCAAGAACAAGTTAAAGTTTGCAGCGCACAAAACAAATGCAATGCTCATAACTAAGAAACTTAAATTCGACTACCCTAACCTGCATATGTCTGGCAGCAGAGTGAACCTCGTAGAGGAAATTAAAGTACTTGGTCTCATCATCGACCGTGGACTCACCTTTAAACCGCATGTAGCAGCCGCATGCAAAAAAGCGGCTGACATATACAAGCAGCTTGCATGCGCGGCCAAGGTGACCTGGGGTCTCAATGGTGAGATTGTAAGGACAATATACGTTGCAGTCGTCGAACCTATAGTGATGTACGCTTCGAGCGCGTGGTCTTCAGCAACAGAACTACAGATGATTAAAGACCAACTTAACACGTTGCAAAGGGGCTTCGCGCAGAAGATCTGTAAAGCGTACCGCACGGTGTCGCTCACTTCCGCACTCGCCATCTCGGGTCTGCTTCCGCTAGACCTGAGAATACAAGAGGCGTCTAGCCTGTACAAGACCAAGAAACAAGGCTCACTAGACTACTTACCACCAGGAAGAGAGCTTGAAAACCGTGTAAATCACTTGGACCAACCTCATCCCTCTAAACTCATCAAATTGGATTATGAGCTACTGGAAACGGTAGAAAA
This sequence comes from Parnassius mnemosyne, assembly GCA_963668995.1. Lineage (NCBI taxonomy): Eukaryota > Metazoa > Arthropoda > Insecta > Lepidoptera > Papilionidae > Parnassius > Parnassius mnemosyne. The sequence continues at coordinate 2,688,197 of CAVLGL010000097.1, read as the reverse complement.
AACAAATCTCCACCAACTAACCGGCCCTCACATATACACAGATGGAAGCAAGATAGAAGGGAGGGTCGGAGCAGCGTTAACATGTTGGGAAGATGGCAGGGAGACCAGTAGTTCCACCTTTAGACTGGACCCATCCTGCACAGTTTTCCAGTCCGAGCTCTACGCCTTGCTCAGGGCAACCAAGCTAGCAGAATCAAGGACAGAACCCGTTATTAACATAATGAGCGACTCAAGATCTTCGCTCGATCTGCTAGCGAACCCTAAAGCAAGCCATCCCCTATCGAAAGCCATACAAGAAAGCATAGGGAAGATGAGAAAAGAGGGAAGAAAAATAAGACTATTCTGGTTGAGGGCCCATGTAGGCACGTCCGGAAATGAGAGAGCCGACGAGCTCGCCAAGACGGCGGCGCTCCGGGAAACAGCCACTCTAGACTATGACAAAATTCCCGTGTCCTATGTTAAAAAGAAAATCAGAGAGGAAACTGTTCGGATCTGGCAGGACAGATACGAGACCTCCACCACTGGGCATGTCACCAAAACATTCCTTCCGGATATAGCAAAAGCATACCGGATAGTGAGGAAAACCAAGTTGACACCCACACATGTACAAGTGTTAACAGGACATGGTGGAATTGCGGAATACTTGCACCGCTTTAAATTAAAAGACACTCCAGGGTGCGAGTGCGACCCGAATGTTAGTGAGTCAGTGTGGCATGTGATTCTTGAGTGTCCCCGCTATCAAGCGGCACGTCTGGACCTTGAGTTCCGGATAAACGCCAGTCTTAATAAATCTGACCTACATAAAATAATCGAAGAAGATGACAAAAGGCACAAATTCCTGGCATTCGTGAGAAAACCTGAGCTTCCTCAAACATCACGACTCGACTATGGCAACTCAACACCAAACAGCAAATCCAGAAACACTTAGTGGCTCAGAACGTCTGCAACTGAAAACGGCCCAAGAAAAGGCCGCAGCCAGAGAAAAAATTACAAAAAGTTCTGAGTCTCAAAGCGGGGTAAGTGCATTAATTAATACCATTAGTGCAGCGGCCCAAAGCATTCCAGGAAGAGCAATCCGAAAGTTAAAAAAGATAAGGCAAGCCGAAAACTTAATAAGAGAGCCTCCGAGAGTTCTCAAGAAATCCCAACCCACCTACACTAGACCCTGTTCGGGACGAGTCAGCCCGCCAAAGCTTCTACCGGCGATTGGGCCTAAGGACCACATAATCAACGCGTTCCTAGAGTTCAAAGCCCTCACAAAAGCAACTCTTGAAGTGAACCAAACGACTTGTAGGAACATCTTACAAAGTTTCCACCTCGGTAGTCAAGAGTTTCTTGAGGTGCAGCTCGAGGAGGCAGAGGCCGCAATTTATGACAACAAAACATCCACAGTCATAAGAGGTAAAATGGGTCATCACATGGCGGCTTATAGCGGGTCAGCGGGCTTTGTATCCTTGGAAGAGGAGGAGACGAAACGACAGGGTAGATTAGTATTCAAAACCCCCCCCAACGACCCTATTGTGGTCACCGCCCGTTGTACCAGGGTGATGCTAGAAGACAGGATCCTGAACATGGCGGATGCCATCTCGAGAACCTGTGAAACGGGAGATCCTTGGGAAAGCTGGACGGTGCCGACAATAAATTGGGTCAATGGGGTCCCGGGGTGTGGAAAAACGACTTGGATTATAAAACAATTCGATGCGGAATATGACTTGATTGTCACTACAACAACAGAAGCAGCTAAAGACCTCAGGGAAAAATTAAGCAACCGCATTGGCACCGACGCAAAAACAAAAGTGCGCACTATGGCCTCAATTCTAGTAAATGGCATGAGAAGGCAAAACAGAAGATGCACTCGACTTTTAGTCGACGAAGCTCTCATGAACCATTTCGGGGCCATAGTAATGGCAATGCGACTGAGTGGAGCGGAAAAAATACTGCTCATCGGTGACATCAATCAACTTCCGTATATCGACAGGGAAAACCTCTTTGCGATGCAATATACTCGCCCAAGCCTCGTGACCACAATCAGCCAAGAACTCCTGTGTACGCACCGGAATCCGATGGATGTGGCATATGCCCTGAGTGAAATTTACAATGGCATATATTCATCCAGATCTCAGGTGCATTCACTGGAAAGGAAAAGGTACACGGGAGTAGTCATTCCAGGTACCCTGCCAAATACATTATATCTTGTATACACGCAAGCAGAAAAGGAGTCCCTTACAAGCCAGGGATATGGTTCGGGTCCTGGGTCGCGAATTTTAACCGTACATGAGGCCCAAGGCCTTACATACGGGACAGTGGTCATAATGAGGACAACAACAGAGAAGCACAAAATTTATGATAGCGTCCAACACGCAGTAGTGGCAGTGTCCAGGCACACAGTATCCTGTGTATATTACACGGACGATTGCGACGATGCGACTGGACGGCTGATTGAAAGCGCGATGGCTGCGACAACAAACAGAATTAAAGAATACAACCTAAAAATGGCACTAAAAAGCAGAGACGCAGCTGTCGTAGAGGCCCTGACAACGGCGAATTGATATAGCTGAAGACGGAGCGGTCTCCACGACGACGGAATAATAATAATTAAAAAAAATGTATATGGTAAGTTAAATAAAGCATGTTAGGAATTAGAACTCAAAACATAAACAAAAAAAAAAAAAAAAAAAAAAAAAAAAAAAAAAAAAAAAAAAAAAAAAAAAGTAAAAGAAAAAAAAAAAAAAGACGCATGATATATAAAAAAAAAAAATCTATATATATATAAAAAAAAAAAAAAACAAACAAAAGGAAAAAAAAAAAAAAACGTGAACTCACTGCTTAGGCTTAAGTAAATTTACTATACTAGTAGTGTAAGGAGTACGATGTAAAATAAAAAAGTTAATAAAGAAATATAAAGCGAAAAAAAGGTACGGACCTCGAGTCTGTAGTGTATACTTATTTATAATAAAAAAAAAAAAAAAAAAAAAAAAAAAACCTAACCTAACCTAACCTAACCTAACCTAACCTAACCTAACCTAACCTAACCTAACCTAACCTAACCTAACCTAACCTAACCTAACCTAACCTAACCTAACCTAACCTAACCTAACCTAACCTAACCTAACCTAACCTAACCTAACCTAACCTAACCTAACCTAACCTAACCTAACCTAACCTAACCTAACCTAACCTAACCTAACCTAACCTAACCTAACCTAACCTAACCTAACCTAACCTAACCTAACCTAACCTAACCTAACCTAACCTAACCTAACCTAACCTAACCTAACCTAACCTAACCTAACCTAACCTAACCTAACCTAACCTTTTTTTTTTTTTTTTTTTTTCGTGGGGAAATCCTCATGGATACCTCCGGCTGCGGGGGCAACCGGAAGGTTATGCCGGACTCCTACCGGCTAAAACCCCACGGTGCCTCCTCGCACGTGCGCGTGGGGCCGCGGGAATCCAAATTCTTCCGCAGCCCCACACTAGTGCTGGCCCGGTCTGTCCGGGCCTCGTCTCCTGCTCGGGGTAGCGAGGTGTTTAGCTACCCCTCTCCACAGCCTCCAACTCCACCTGCGTATAGGACCCCCCCGAGTCCGATACGCGGAGGCCATGGGGCCCGGAAAATCGTGCGCTTAATAGCGCCCGCTTTCCCGACCCCAGCGGCGGATCTGGTCTCGGGCTCCGCCGCCAACCAAGTTTCGGCCGGGGAGGGTAGGGAGAGCGGCGCCTCGCAATACCGACACTCCTCTCCCCCCGCGGCCCCACCACCACCGCATCAACGGTGCGGCCCCGTCTGAGTCGCGGAGGATAGGGCGAGTGGCGCATCGCCATACCAACACTCCTCTTCCTCCGCGACTCCACCTCGGCTGCAGCGGTAGAGGGTTGCGGACTCCCCTCTCACCACAGCCCCCCGACACACATCCGAAGTGGGCTTCCCAAGCCCACTCGGAGTGGCCACCTCGGGCCGGCCCCACACCTCGGGCCAGCCAAGGGGTTCCTCTTCGTTCACCGTGGTTGACCAAGCCACGGCTACTAAGCCCCCCCGCCACGACAAGGCGGGAACCCGTTCGGGGGGGAACCTAACCTAACCTAACCTAACCTAACCTAACCTAACCTAACCTAACCTAACCTAACCTAACCTAACCAATGCGTTCAGCTCAGACTGCCCGGTGAGAAGGAGATGGGAGACCTTGGCAAGATCCACCGTAGCTTATTGCTAAGGTGGTCCCAAGGTCTGCCGGAGACTTCGATTCGGGCAGCCACCGGTATCACGCTATCCAGGCCAACTTGCAGAGATGTGAGTTAGCCACTGCCGAATTGATCACCGAGGCGACCTGGAGAAAAACTATCTTTCGCGTTGGTCCAGGAACCTTACATCGGTCGCATTGGAGAAATGAAGCACTACCCAGGGACACGAATAATACAATGTCACAGAGAACCCAACACTGGAAGGGTTATCAAGGCTGCCATTGTATTGTTCGACGACACCATTGACGTAACCCAGTGTCCCGACCTAACAACTGAAAATATCGCAGTCGCTAAGTTGAGGACAGGGACCTGGGAGATGGCAGTGGTGTCTGTCTATCTGGAGGGTGATAAGCCAATCGACCCATACCTGGACGTGATCAAAAAGGCAGTGGAAGCCTCAGGGACTGGAAGCGTGATACTCGGTGGAGACGTGAACGCATGGAACACCTGGTGGGGTAGCCGGGAGACGGACACAAGGGGAACAGACTTGGCCGCCAGACTCGACGAATTGGAGCTTCATATACTCAATAGAGGATCGGATCCCACCTTTGATATTGTCAGAGGTGGGAGAAGATTCTCTAGTTGCGTGGACATAACTACCTGCTCGACGAGCCTATTAGGGAGGGTAGAAAACTGGAGGCTTTCTGAAGAAATAACTGTTTCGGACCACAGAGCAATCCTGTTCGATATAAATCTTGAAAAATCAATTGGAACAGATGTATGTAGGACAACAAGGAAGTACAATACAAAAAGGGCAAACTGGAGTGAGTTTCGTGAGAAACTCCTCCAGCTTTGGAACAGTAAAACACTAAACAAAAAAGAAATAGATAAAATAGAATCAAGAGAAGAATTAGAAATAAAAATAGAAGAGGTAACAAAAACAATCACTGATGTAGCCGACAAACATATGTCCAAATTGAAGAACAGGAAGCGAATAGGATTGCCCTGGTGGACCGACGAGTTAACACAGTTTAAGAAGAAAGTCTCCAGGCTAAAACGTCGAATAACATGTGCAGCACCAATTCGTCGTGAATGGGTTGTGGAGCAGTACCTCAGCGCTAAAGAGGAGTACCAGCTGGAAGTCAAGAGGGCCCAAACTTCCAGTTGGAAGGAGTTCTGCAGCAAGCAAGAGCGAGAATCAATGTGGGACGGAATCTATAGAGTGATAGGCCGCACAAACAAGAGGCAAGAGGATATGCCCTTTGTCATAGATGGAAAAACCGTGGGAAACGAGGAATCAGCCAAAATGCTGGCTGATATATTCTACCCAGAAGACGATACTAGGGGTGACAACATAGGACACAGGCAAATGAGAGACAATGCGAGTTGTGTAAATGAAGGGTCACATGATGATTCATGTGACCCACCATTCACGATGGAGGAATTGATGTGGTCTGTGTCTAGTTTTAACCCCAAAAAGGCACCAGGGAATGACGGTCTTACGGCCGACATTTGTGGAACAGCCATCTCTCTGAACCCGGATATGTTTTTGGCTATAGCCAACAAATGCTTGAGCCTAGCATACTTTCCTAGGAAATGGAAAGAGGCGGTAGTAGTGGTTCTGCGAAAGCCTGGAAAAGAGAACTACACACATCCCAAATCCTATAGACCTATCGGACTGCTGCCTGTGCTCGGTAAAATCTTCGAGAAAATGTTGATCCAACGAGTAAAATGGCATATTGTACCCACACTTAGCCGGAGACAGTATGGATTTATGCCGCAGCGTAGTACCGAAGACTCCCTCTATGACATAATGCAGCTAGTAAAAACCAAGCTTGAAGACAAAAAATTAATATTATTAATATCTTTGGACATAGAGGGAGCCTTCGATAACGCATGGTGGCCGGCAATCAGATGCAGGCTTGCAGAGACTGGTTGCCCTATAAATCTACGACGTCTCATTGACAATTATCTCGAGGATAGAACCGTTTGCATCAGGTACGCAGGAGCAGAATATACGAAAACCACTGCAAAGGGATGTGTGCAGGGCTCAATAGGGGGTCCTATATTTTGGAACCTGCTAATCGACCCTCTATTACAAGAACTGAGCGAAAAAGGGGAACATTGCCAGGCTTTCGCGGACGATGTGGTCCTGATTTTCTCCGGGGACAGGTCATTGGAAGTGCAGGATCGGGCCAACGCGGCCCTCGCGCATGTTCAGAAGTGGGGAGTCAGAAATAAACTCAAATTTGCACCAAACAAGACCAAGGCAATGGTAATAACAAAAAAGATTAAGTATGACTCACCACTTCTGAAAATGGGCGGGGAGAGCATTGCGTTGTGTACTGAAATGAAAATTTTGGGGCTTACTATAGACGCTAAGTTGACCTTCAACACACATGTAAAAAATGTGTGTTGCAAGGTACAGCGTCTATACGGTCAGTTAACAAGAGCCGCCAAGATTAGTTGGGGCCTGAACCCGGAGATCATTAGGACCATCTACGTAGCGGTAACGGAGCCGATCATACTGTACGCGGCCAGTGTATGGGCATCGGCCACATACAAACACAGTGTTAAAAAGCAGCTCGACACGGCACAACGCGGGTTCGTTCAAAAGATTATAAAATCGTACAAAACCGTATCCCTCCACTCGGCCCTACTACTCGCTGGGTTGCTTCCTCTAGACCTCAGGGTCAGGGAAGCAGCCTTACTTTATGAAGTAAAGAAAGGTTACTCGCAGCGGATAGTAGGAGATCGGGACGTGGAACGGAAGCTTGAATACGCGAAGATACCTCACCCCGCGAAACAGGTTGGGCTGCAGTTTGTATGCCTGGAGGACAGTGCACAAGTCGACCAACATAACAACAAAGGTCTTAAAATCTACACCGATGGTAGTAAAATTGAGGGGAAAGTCGGCGCTGCGTTATCCATTTGGAATGACGCAGCGGAGATTAGTAGCCGAAAATTTAAATTGGAAGACTTCTGCACTGTCTACCAGGCGGAGTTGCTGGCCATATATGAGGCAACAAATCATGCCCTAAAAAGTCTGGCTCCGAGCTGCAATATCTACAGCGACTCAAGATCTGCTCTCCAGACAGTCGTCCAGAGCGCTTCCCTCCACCCCCTAGCGGCAAAAATTAGAAAAAATATTTCGGAAATAAACAAAAAAGGAAAATTTTTAAATTTGTTTTGGATAAAAGCACACGCAGGGCTGGAGGGAAACGAGAGAGCAGATGAGTTAGCTAAGGAAGCCGCCTTAAAAATTAAGCGAAAACCGGACTATGGGAGGTGCCCGGTTTCATTCGTCAAGCGAAAGATCCGTCTTAATTCGCTTGACGAGTGGAACCGACGTTACGTGGAAGGCGAAACCGCCTCCGTAACAAAGGTGTTCTTCCCAGATGCTTTAAACGCCTATCCTATTATAAGGAAAATTAAAATAGACTCGCTCACGGTACAGGTGATGACGGGACATGGCGGGTTCTCAGAATACTTGCACCGATTCAAGTGTAAGGAGAGCCCGGCATGTGCCTGCGATCCGATAAAAGAAGAAACTGTGATTCATGTCATTACGGAATGTCCAGTTTATGGCAAAGACAGAAACGACATAGAGGTTGAATTGGAAATAAAAATAAGTAAAGATAATATATGTAACATAATGAGAAATAAATATATAAGAGATAGGTTCTTAAAATACTGTAAGTCTATAGCTAGTAAAGTAATAAATAAGAATAAATGAAAGTATAATAAAGGGAACTGTAAGTTATATGTAGACATATAATGTGAACAGTCCTGTCAAATTGTAAAACCAATTAAAATAAGAAGATTTAGATTTATGGATAAGTAAAATGTATTAGCAAGTAAGATATGTGTAAATAGATAAGAACACTATTGTATGAATGAACCTAAAAAAGAAAGTAAAAAAGAAAAAAGCAACAAAGACAAAATAAAAAAATAATAAAGAAAAGAAAAAGAAACGAAATAAAAAATATAAAAAGAAGAAAAAAGTCCCTGATCTCCATGTTAGGGGGAACTAGTAAAAAAAAAAAAAAAAAAAAAAAAAAAAAAAAAACCTAACCTAACCTAACCTAACCTAACCTAACCTAACCTAACCTAACCTTTTTTTTTTTTTTTTTTACATGGGGAAATGCCTACGCATACCCGCCTCGCGGGGGCAAGGACGGGTTATGTCGGACTCGCACCGACTAAAACCCCATGGTGTTCCAACCTTGTCGCATATTGCCAGGGCCACGGGAACGCTTTCGCACACTTCCGCGGCCCCACCTGCGCTGGCCGCCCCATGGCGGCCCCTCCTCCGGAGAGGACCACTCCTCCCCCATCTCCCTCTCAGGTAAGGCGCACCAGAACACATGGCGCGCCCTCCTCCTCGGCCTCCAATTTCACATGCGCAACGGACGCCCCCGTGTCCGATGCGCGAAGGCCAAGGGGCCAGGAAAAACTAGCACTCAGAAGCACCAGCTTTCCTGACCCCAGCGGCGGATCTGGTCTATGGCTCCGCCGCCAACCAAGATTCGGCTGCGGAGGGTAGGGAGAGCGGCGCCTCGCAATACCGACACTCCTCTCCCCCCGCAGCCCCACCACCACCGCATCACTCAACGGTGCGGCCCCGTCTGAGTCGCGGAGGATAGGGCGAGTGGCGCATCGCCATACCAGCACGCCTCCTCCTCCGCGACTCCACCTCGGCTGCAGCGATAGAGGGAGCGGACACCCCTCTCGCAGCATCCCACCGACACACATCCGAAGTGGGCTTCCCAAGCCCACTCGGAGTGGCCACCTCGGGCCGGCCCTACACCAAGGGCCAGCCAAGGGGTTCCTCTTTGTTCACCGTGGTTGACCAAGCCACGGCTACTAAGCCCCCCCGCCACGACAAGGCGGGAACCCGTTCGGGGGGGGAACCTAACCTAACCTAACCTAACCCAGTTGCGCTCCAAACGCCGTCCCGAACGCATCATTTTTAAACCGCTCCGCGTATTAAAAATCAAAGTTGTGGGTCAAGTTGACCAAATAACGAAGTGTGATACACCGAAAGATTCGTCTCAACGAGGCGAACATAGTGACATGTGAAAAAGTGGAAAAAGTGTGGAAAATAAAAAGTTAACACGGAAAAACCATTTTTTCCTAACCCCAAAAACTAAAAAGTGATACGCTGCCAAAACTAAATCGATAACATAGTGCTTTTTTAGTGTCGTTAGAAGCGCCCTAATTAGCTCTAACTTTTTGTGTAATTAGAAAAATTTTTGGACGCTCGCGCACGGAATTATTACCAAAATTAAAAAACCACGTGGCCACGTGTTTTAAGATCTGAAGGTGTGCGGCTAAATTTGACGACGGCTTTATAAAGAAGACGGCAAGACAAATCGTTTGACACCTCGCCCAAAAAATTTGGTCAAGAAATAAAGAAGTTATGACGCTGTGAAGATACCGATTTTCAGCCAAAAAATTTTAAAGTAAAAAACTTTAAAATTTCAGTGAGGACATATATGTTTTTTGACATCATATGAAAGAGCATTTCAAGACCTACAAGAAGACACCAAAATTTTGAAATTTGGAGTGCAAAAACTATCTGTAAGAGACTTTTTATTATTAACATAAATCACGTGGTGTCCTGAAGGTGCGCCTGAAAAATCTGAAAAAATTCACAAAGGTAGGAAGTACTTAATATTATTATCCCAAATTTTTTCAAAATTTTCCTATTGTTATTTTTCGGATTAGGCTCTTTTTGCGGTTCTTGGTTTCTATAACTCATTTTTCAAAATTAAAAATTTCCAAAAATTTCCAAGAAAAAATTTTTTCCAAATTTACTATAATATTCCCTACTTAACAAGCTATCCAAAATATATTTTTTCAGAATTTTAGAGCAAGTACTTTCAGAGATACGAATTTATTTGTGTGATCTGGGAGGTCCAATAAAAAACACGTGGTGGCTGAAGGACCCTCGGGACATTCCTGAAAATATTGTCAGAAATTTTGTTATCATACATACAATATTCCAAAATTTTTTCAAAATTGTCCCGACATATTTACAAGATTTAGAGCCTTTTTGCGGTTGTTGGTTTTCGCAACACAATTTTCAAAATTTAAAAACCAAAAAATTTTTCAGGACCCCAAATTTCTAAATTATATATTATTAAAGAACAACTAACGCTCTATATACCCTATTTTTTTCGGAATTTTTGGACAAGCCGTTTTTAAGTTATTAATTTATTTGTGTGAGCTGGGAGGTCCTGCAAACCGCACAAAAACTTGTTTTTCAGTTTTCAGGAGAACGGAGCCTCCTAGCTCAATTCTGACAATTTTTTCGGGGGCCCCCCCACCCTAACCCCCCCCCACACTATCCACTAAAGGGATAGTCTTCGGACCCTCCCGGATCATTTTGACAAAGTTTCATCCCCCTACCCCTAACTTGACTTCTGGACTTAGTCTCTGGGGGATGAAAAATTTAAAATTGTAATTACAACTTAACCAGTGATCCGATTTTGACGGGGTTTTTTGTAAATAACTTTATAAAAATAGACCTAGTAACTTAGTCTTAGACGGACTCTACATAGAGCCTTGTAAAAAATTTTTTATTTTTGTGTCAGATCTAAAAATATTTAGAAATTAAGTGTGACTAGTGTATAATATAATTTGATGTGTAGTTATAAGATAAGGATTAGAAAATAGTGATAACTCTAGGTAGAGCAAGGAAAAAATTTTTTTCTTAAAAAATTTTTTAAGTTACTTAATTGATAATTGAAATTTAAATATATATTAATAGAGACACAGACAGACTCTAGGTAGAGTATTATAGATTATTAAAGAAAAAATTTTTTAGAAATTCTAACTGCAACATTTATATTGTATTGTACGTGTATACTTAGTGACATATTAACGAAGATAGAGTTGAGACTCTACATAGAGCAAAAATTTTTTATAATAATATTGCTGTAACGCGGAATTTGTGTGGTTTTGCTGATTGAGGAAATTAAATACTGCACCCTAACAACCTTCAAAACTTCCAAAAAATTTTCAAAAAATTTTTTGAAAAAGGATTTTATAACTTTTACAAACCTAAAAATTTATTATAATTTGACTTATTATTGCTGTTGTGTATTGTGCTTGTCTTATTTTATTTCATTTTGCTTTATTTTTATTTTATTTTAACTTGTTTTATTGGTTATTGAGACCCGAGACGCGTTCCCCTGAAAATGTTTGGCATTCGTACGCCCGTTAAAAAGACTGAGGATAGTGCCAGGGACACGAGTCCTCCGGAATCTCCAAGTAGGAGAGAGAAGGCTGGGCCTTCTCCTAAAAGCGATAGTGCGTTGCAAGTCCCTAGCGTGAGGAAAAGCATTGGTGAGTGGGAAATGGGAAAAATAGATGACCAAACTACAGCACAAATCTCACCAAAAAAGGTAGCCCCGGTGGCTCGACCAAAACAGAAGATTGTTCCATCTCAGGAGACTAGAGCAACAGCGCGTAAACCAGCAGCTGAGAACACAGATAGCTCTCCAAAAACCGTAACTACAAAATTTACGGACCGGATATCGGAGGCTAGAGCTTGTCTCCATAAGGCTAAGTTACATTTGAGTAACTCTCGAAACCTGAGGACCGATATAAAAACGGAGGTTACTCAGGCAATAGAGAGGCTCTATCAATTAGTGAAAGAGGCGGAAACAGATAAGAACATTGGGAAAGAACAAAAGCCCAAAGACCAGGAGAAAAAAGGATTAGAAGATGAAAACAGGAAAAGAAAGGAAGAAGAACATGCCTTAATGAAGAAATTGGAAGAACATAGCAAACTATTAGAAGAAAGCAAAATTGAAATGGAACAACTAAGAGAAGAAATGAAAAAGCAGGAAATGAAAGAAAACAGAGGAACATACGCAAGTATAGTTGCAGGGCCACAAAGGGGCCCATCCTCACCTCTACCCTTGCCTTCACAAAACATGGCCATGCATTCAGTGATTATCACGTCGAATGATGAAAAAGAAACAGGAGAACAGGTCATGGATAAGATAAGGAACGCAATAAATGCCAAGGAAGAAGGGTTGAAGATAGATAAAATCAGGAAGGCAAGGGATAGAAAAGTAATACTGGGATGCCGAACGGAGGAGGAGATAAATAGAGTCAAGGAAAGATTAAAACAGGCAGGGAAAGATCTAAATGTAAATGATATAAAAAACAAGGATCCACTTGTAATCTTGAGAGACGTTATGCAGTATAACAAGGATGAAGAGGTAATAAAGGCAATAAGAACGCAAAATAAAAACCTCTTCAGGGAAATAACAGAAAAAGAGGATCGAATGGAAATTAAGTACCGGAAAAGAACAAGAAACCCGCATACGTCCCATATTGTGATGAGAGTTTCGCCTCAGATTTGGAACCGTCTCATCGAGGCTGAGGTCATTCACATTGACTTACAACGAGTAAGAGTGATGGACCAGTCCCCCCTAGTTCAATGTTCGCGTTGTCTAGAGTATGGACATAGTAAACGAATATGCACAGAAACAACTGACGTTTGCAGCCATTGCGGGGGCCCACACCTCAAAACAGAATGTGCTGATTGGCTGTCTGGAGCAATACCAGAATGCAGAAATTGCAACAAAGCAAACCATGACAGAAAAGATCACAACGCTTTTAGCTCAGACTGTCCGGTTAGAAGAAAATGGGAAGTACTCGCCAGGTCGACCGTAGCATACTGCTAAAGTTGACTCAAACTCGACCATGGAACCTAACATCTGTACCCACCGATATCACGCGATCCAGACTAATCTTCAGAGGTGTGAACTAGCCACGGCCGAATTAATAACAGAGGCGACCAAGCGAGGGATATCCTTCGCTTTGGTTCAAGAGCCCTATATAGGTCGAATTGGTCAAATGAAGAGCTACTCGGGGACGAGAATAGCACAAAGCGACAAAAGCCGGAACACTGAAAAAGTGGTTAAGGCAGCTATTGTGCTATTCAATGACGCCATCGACATGACCCAATGCCCCGGCCTAACAACAGAGAATATCGCAGTCGCTAAGCTGAGCACCGGGGCATGGGACTTGGGGGTGGTGTCCGTCTACCTAGAGGGCGATTTACCAATCGACCCTTATTTAGAAATGATCGATGCGGCCGTGGTGGGTCTACGGACAAGACACGTGATACTCGGTGGGGACGTAAATGCATGGAACACCTGGTGGGGAAGCCGGAAAACAAACAACAGAGGAATAGAGGTCGCCGCAAAGCTTGATCAATTAGAACTTCATATTCTGAACAGGGGGACTGAGCCCACTTTTGACACCTATAGAGGTGGAAAGAGGTTCTCCAGCTGTGTGGATTTGACTACTTGCTCGACTAGCCTACTCGGCAGGATGGACAACTGGAGACTATCCGACGAAATAACCAGTTCGGACCACAGGGCAATCCTATTTGACATCAATTTAGGCAAATCAATAGGCACCAACATAAAAAGAAGTACTAGGCAATACAACACAAAAAAGGCGAATTGGGGCGAGTTTCGTGAGAAACTCGCCCAAATTTGGAACGAGGAAAGAATAAATAAAGAAGAAATAGATAAAATAGCAACAACCGACGAACTAGAAATCAAAATAGAACAATACACAAATTCAGTTTCAGAAGCATGTAAAAACAGTATCCCAAAATTAAAAACTAAAAAACAAATGGGATTGCCCTGGTGGACTCCCGAGCTAACACAGCGTAAAAAGGAGGTCTCCAGGTTAAAGCGGCGTATTTCATATGCAGCGCCAGTCCGTCGCGGGTGGGTGGTCGAGCAATACATAAGAGCGAAAGAAGAATACAAGCAAGAAGTAAAAAGAGCTCAAACCGCCAGCTGGAAGGACTTCTGTTGTAAGCAAGACCGAGAAACAATGTGGGACGGTATATATAGGGTTATAAGTCGCACACTGACACGGCAAGAAGATGTTCCACTTGTTCAGGACGGGAGGACGCTAGACGGTGAGGAATCGGCTAGGATACTGGCGGAAACCTTTTATCCACACGATAGCACTGAAGACGACGACACGGAACACACGCAAACAAGAGCTACAGCGGAAACTGTAAACGAAGGGTCACATGATAGTCCATGTGACCCACCATTTACAACAGAAGAGCTTATGTGGGCCGTGTCTAGCTTCAGTGCAAAAAAGGCACCCGGTGACGATGGTCTAACAGCAGACATTTGTGAAGTGGCCGTCACCCTGGATTTAGCATTGTTCCTGGCACTAGTGAACAGATGCCTCAGTCTTGCATACTTCCCCGTCAAGTGGAAGAGGGCAGCAGTTGTAGTACTGAGAAAGCCTGGCAAAGAAAATTACGCACACCCTAAATCTTACAGGCCGATTGGGCTATTGCCTGTACTGGGGAAAATTTATGAAAAAATGTTAATCCGCAGAATAAAGTGGCACATCGTTCCGAAGATAAGCCGGAACCAGTACGGATTTATGCCGCAGCGCAGCACGGAGGACTCCCTCTATGACATGATGCAGTTTATTGAGAGCAAACTGAAAGACAGAAAATTGATTCTGCTTATATCATTGGACATAGAGGGAGCCTTCGATAATGCGTGGTGGCCGGCGATACGGTGTAGGCTCGCGGAGATTGGGTGTCCGGTAAATCTGAGGCGGGTAGTAGATAGCTACCTTACAGATAGAACGGTATGCCTCAGATATGCCGGGGCCGAATATTTAAGGAAGACCAATAAAGGGTGTGTGCAAGGCTCGATCGGGGGTCCAATTTTTTGGAACATTCTTCTGGATCCACTCCTGAGGGAGTTGAGTGCAAAGGGGTCCCATTGCCAGGCTTTCGCGGATGATGTGGTCCTGATGTTCTCCGGGGATACGGCACAACAGGTTCAGGAGCAGGCCAATGAAATTCTCGAACATGTCCGGAGGTGGGGGGTCGGAAATAAGCTTAATTTTGCGCCACACAAAACCAAAGCCATGGTTATAACAAATAAGCTCAAGTATGACTCACCACTTCTGGAGATGGGCGGGAAGGACATTGAAGTCTCCAAAGAAATCAAAATACTCGGCCTCACAGTTGACGATAAGCTTACCTTTAATACGCACATTAATAGAACATGCTGTAAAGTCCAGAACATATATCGTCAACTGTCGAGAGCTGCAAAGATACATTGGGGCCTGAACCCGGAGATCATTAGGACCATCTATATTGCAGTAGTTGAGCCGATAGTCATGTATGCGGCCAGTGCATGGGCATCAGCAACCTATAAACACAAGGTAAGAAAACAACTAGATATGGTGCAGCGCGGGTTTGTGCAAAAAGTTATAAAATCCTATAGGACAGTTTCTCTACACTCGGCCCTACTACTCGCCGGGTTACTTCCGTTGGACTTAAGGGTCCAGGAAGCAGCCCTCCTTTATGAAATAAAGAAGGGCTTCTCCCGGCGGATAGTGGGTGACCGAGATGTGGAAACCAAAATTGAATTCTCCAAGACCACACATCCCGCGAAACAGCCCGGATTGAAATTCACATGCCTGGAAGACGGTGCACAAATGGACCAATATGACAACAAGGGTCTTAAGATATTTACAGACGGGAGCAGGATAGAGGGGAAAGTCGGCGCGGCGTTATCCATATGGAATAACGCTGCGGAGACAAATACCCGAAAACTGAAATTGGAAAATTTTTGCACCGTCTACCAGGCAGAGATGCTTGCAATCCTGGAAGCAACTAGATATGCACTAATGGTACCGGCACAAAATTGCAGCATATATAGTGACTCAAGGTCTGCTCTGCAAACAATTGTCCAAGACGTTTCCCTCCATCCCCTGGCAGTGGAGATAAGAAACAACATCTCTGAGCTAAATAAACATGGTAAAGTACTGAATATATACTGGATTAAAGCCCACGCAGGATTGGAGGGAAACGAGAGAGCAGACCATCTAGCCAAAGAAGCTGCCCTTAAGATTAAAACAAAACCGGTATACGAAAAATGTCCGATATCATTCATCAAGCGATCCATCCGAATGGAATCGCTTGATGAATGGAACCGGCGTTATAAAAATGGAGAAACTGCTTCAACCACAAAAATATTTTTCCCAGATGTAATTGATGCATACAAAGTTGTTAGAAAAATGGAAATGGATCCGACAATAGTTCAAATCATGACAGGGCATGGCGGGTTCTCTGAATATTTGTTTCGATTTAAATGTAAGGAGAGCCCGGCATGTGCCTGCGACCCTGTAAATAATGAAAACATAATGCACTTATTAACAGAATGCCCAATATATGGTAGAGAGAGAAATGAATTAGAAATGGAATTAGGAATAAGAATAAGTGAAGAAAATGTAAATAGAATAATTAGCAATAAGTATATTAGAGATAGGTTCATAAGATATTGTAAGCACATAACAAGAAGTGTAGTAAATAGAAATAAATAGTACCTAAGAAAGCGGATGCTGTAACAAAATATAATCTATAAGTATATGATGTAAACAGCTCCATAAAAATTAGTAGAAATAAGAACATAATTAAGACTAGAAATAATGAATGAAAGCATTAATGTAAAAATAAATATAAGAAAGAAAGAAAACAACCAGGTGAAAAAAGATACGCCTGAAAGATGAAAAAAGTCCCTGGCCTCCACATATCAGGGGAATTTGTAATAAACTTAAATTTGCGCCACAAAAGACCCAGGCGATGGTAATAACCAATAAATTAAAATACGATTCCCCACGTCTGAGCATGGGCGGTATGGGAGTTCGCATGTCGGAGGAGATCAGGGTGCTTGGTCTCACCGTAGACAGAAAACTTACGTTTAACACACACGTGAGGAATGTGTGCAAGAAGGCCACATCTCTCTATTCACAATTATCGAGAGCGGCAAAGATCAGTTGGGGCCTTCAGCCAGAAATAATTAGGACGATGTACACGGCGGTCGTTGAGCCTGTGGTTTTGTATGCGGCAAGCGTGTGGGCACCAGCAGCTAAAAAGTTGGGAGTCAGGAAGCAACTAAATACTGTGCAGAGAGGATTCGCTCAAAAAATCATTAAAGCTTACCGGACCGTATCCCTACACTCGGCACTAGCACTGTCTGGTCTGCTTCCTCTGGACTTGAGGGTCCAAGAAGCAGCAGCCCTTTTTGAGGCAAGAAGAGGAAACCTCCAGTCAGTGTTGGCAGACCGAGTGGTGGAAACAAAAGCGAGTTTCACGGATTTGCCTCACCCAGCATCCTATATGGACCTGCAATTCATATGCCTGGTAAACGAGGACGAAACGAGACTCAACAACACCCAGAGTCTCCGAATATTTACCGACGGGAGTAAAATAGAGGGAAAGGTTGGAGCGGCACTATCCTTTTGGAATAGTGCTGCCGAGACCCGAACTCTAAAGCTCAAACTGTCGGACCACTGCACCGTTTACCAGGCGGAACTGCTGGCCATATACATGGCAACTGAGCGGATCCTTTCTAGCGCGGAGACAACTTTCGGGGTTTATAGTGACTCAAGGTCAGCTCTTGAGACCATTGTAAACCAAGACTCCCAACATCATTTAGCAGTCAAGACCCGCAAAAACATCCAGAAGATCATAGGGCAACAAAAAACAATCCAACTTTTTTGGATAAAAGCCCATGCGGGTCTTGCAGAAAATGAAAGAGCTGACGAGCTGGCGAAACACGCTGCGCTGCGAATTAAAAGAAACCCAGACTATGACCTTTGCCCGATCTCTTTTGTAAAGCGTCTCATTAGATCTGAGACGCTAATAGAATGGAATAGGAGATATACAGAGGGAGAGACCGCCAGAACAACTAAAGCCTTCCTGCCGGACGCTGAGTCAGCCCACAAGGTGGTTAAGGAAACAGCGTTGTCTCCGACGATGATTCAGGCAATGACCGGACATGGTGGGTTCTCTGAGTACCTGTATCGGTTTCGGTGCAAAGATAACCCATCATGTGTCTGTGAGCCCGAAATCGAGGAAACAGTGATGCACACACTTCTGCAGTGCCCTCGGTTCGCAAAAGCAAGGTATAACTTTGAATCTGAAATAAATATAAAAGTAACGAAAGAAAACATACATAAACTATTGATTGAAAAATGTACGCGAAACAGGTTTATAAAATTTTGTGAGGGTATAGTCCAGCAAGTTGTAAAAAATAACCAAAAATGATAAATTGAGTGGTATAGTTTTAGAATTTTTAACATTTTAGTATGGAGAAATATTTTTAATGTGATCGCTATTATTATCGAATATTATTAATTATTGTTATTGTTATTATTGATTATTTATTAATATAGTAATTATAATTTTAGGACTTAAGATTAAATTTAGAAATACAATCGGTGCTTCCTTGTGTTTATACTTATATATACAGAGAGAATGCACTGAATCCAAATTCAAAATTTATAATTATAAACAGATTGTATGTTTTAAATATAGAGGTATGTATATGTAAGAGACAAATGTTGTTACATGCTTTAGATTAAGAGTAGTAGGACTCCCGAACGAAAACCCGGAGTCCTCTACACCCTCTATAAAAATTAAGGACAAAGCAAATAAAACACGAATTCAAAGTCCATGTCAAAGCTGACAATGTCTCTGACCTCCATGTCAGAGGGAAACAGCAAAACATACGTAAAAAAAAAAAAAAAAAAAAAAAACCTAACCTAACCTAACCTAACCTTTTTTTTTTTTTTTTTTTTTTTTTTCGTGGGGAAAAAAAAAAAAAAAAAAAAAAGACCTAACCTAACCTAACCTAACCTAACCTAACCTAACCTAACCTAACCTAACCTAACCTTTTTTTTTTTTTTTTTTTTTTTACGTGGGGAAATCCTCATGGATACCTCCGGCCGCGGGGGCAACCGGAAGGTTATGCCGGACTCCTACCGGCTAAAACCCCACGGTTCCTCCTCGCACGTGCGTGCGGGGCCGCGGGAATCCAAATTCTTCCGCAGCCCCACACTAGTGCTGGCCCGATCTGTCTGGGCCTCGTCTCCTGCACGGGGTAGCGAGGTGTTCAGCTACCCCCTCCACAGCCTCCAACTCCACCTGCGTATCGGACCCCCCCGAGTCCGATACGTGGAGGCCATGGGGCCAGGAAAAACTAGCACTCCGAAGCACCAGCCTTCCTGACCCCAGCGACGGATCTGGTCTATGGCTCCGCCGCCAACCAAGATTCGGCTGCGGAGGGTAGGGCGAGCGGCGCCTCGCAATACCGACACTCCTCTCCCCCCGCAGCCCCACCACCACCGCATCAATTAACGGTGCGGCCCCGTCTGAGTCGCGGAGGATAGGGCGAGTGGCGCATCGCCATACCAACACTCCTCTTCCTCCGCGACTCCACCTCGGCTGCAGCGGTAGAGGGTGCGGACTCCCCTCTCACCGTAGCCCACCGACACACATCCGAAGTGGGCTTCCCAAGCCCACTCGGAGTGGCCACCTAGGGCCGGCCCTACACCTCGGGCCAGCCAAGGGGTTCCTCTTTGTTCACCGTGGTTGACCAAGCCACGGCTACTAAGCCCCCCCGCCACGACAAGGCGGGAACCCGTTCGGGGGGGTAACCTAACCTAACCTAACCTAACCTAACCTAACCTAACCTAACCTAACCTAACCTAACCTAACCTAACCTAACCTAACCTAACCTTTTTTTTTTTTTTTTTTTTTTTTTTTTTTTTTTTTTTTTTTTACATGGGGAAATGCCTACGCATACCCGCCTCGCGGGGGCAAGGACGGGTTATGTCGGACTCGCACCGACTAAAACCCCATGGTGTTCTACCCTCGTCGCATATTGGCAGGGCCACGGGAAAGCTTTCGCACACTTCCGCGGCCCCACCTGCGCTGGCCGCCCCATGGCGGCCCCTCCTCGGGAGAAGAACACTCCTCCCCCATCTCCTTCTCAGGTAAGGCGCACCAGAACACATGGTGCGCCCTCCTCCTCGGCCTCCAATTTCTAATGCGCAACGGACGCCCCCGTGTCCAATGCGTGAAGGCCATGGGGCCAGGAAAAACTAGCACTCAGAAGCACCGGCCTTCCTGGCCCCAGCGGCGGATCTGGTCACGGGCTCCGCCGCCAACCAAGTTTCGGCCGCGGAGGGTAGGGAGAGCGGCGCCTCGCAATACCGACACTCCTCTCCCCCCGCGGCCCCACCACCACCGCATCAACGGTGCGGCCCCTTTTGAGTCGCGGAGGATAGGGCGAGTGGCGCATCGCCATACCAACACTCCTCTTCCTCCGCGACTCCACCTCGGCTGCAGCGGTAGAGGGTGCGGACTCCCCTCTCACCGCAGCCCCCCGACACACATCCGAAGTGGGCTTCCCAAGCCCACTCGGAGTGGCCACCTCGGGCCGGCCCTACACCACGGGCCAGCCAAGGGGTTCCTCTTTGTTCACCGTGGGTGACCAAGCCACGGCTACTAAGCCCCCCCGCCACGACAAGGCGGGAACCCGTTCGGGGGGGAACCTAACCTAACCTAACCTAACCTAACCTAACCTTTTTTTTTTTTTTTTACATGGGGAAATGCCTACGCATACCCGCCTCGCGGGGGCAAGGACGGATTATGTCGGACTCGCACCGACTAAAACCCCATGGTGTTCCAACCTCGTCGCATATTGGCAGGGCCACGGGAACGCTTTCGCACACTTCCGCGGCCCCACCTGCGCTGGCCGCCCCATGGCGGCCCCTCCTCGGGAGAGGACTCTCAGGTAAGGCGCACCAGAACACATGGCGCGCCCTCCTCCTCGGCCTCCAATTTTACATGCGCAACGGACGCCCCCGTGTCCGATGCGCGAAGGCCATGGGGCCAGGAAAAACTAGCACTCAGAAGCACCAGCCTTCCTGACCCCAGCGGCGGATCTGGTCTATGGCTCCGCCGCCAACCAAGATTCGGCTGCGGAGGGTAGGGAGAGCGGCGCCTCGCAATACCGACACTCCTCTCCCCCCGCAGCCCCACCACCACCGCATCATTTAACGGTGCGGCCCCGTCTGAGTCGCGGAGGATAGGGCGAGTGGCGCATCGCCATACCAGCACGCCTCCTCCTCCGCGACTCCACCTCGGCTGCAGCGATAGAGGGAGCGGACACCCCTCTCGCAGCATCCCACCGACACACATCCGAAGTGGGCTTCCCAAGCCCACTCGGAGTGGCCACCTCGGGCCGGCCCTACACCACGGGCCAGCCAAGGGGTTCCTCTTTGTTCACCGTGGTTGACCAAGCCACGGCTACTAAGCCCCCCCGCCACGACAAGGCGGGAACCCGTTCGGGGGGGTAACCTAACCTAACCTAACCTAACCTAACCTAACCTAACCTAACCTAACCTAACCTAACCTAACCTAACCTAACCTTTTTTTTTTTTTTTTTTTTACATGGGGAAATGCCTACGCATACCCGCCTCGCGGGGGCAAGGACGGGTTATGTCGGACTCGCACCGACTAAAACCCCATGGTGTTCCACCCTCGTCGCATATTGGCAGGGCCACGGGAACGCTTTCGCACACATCCGCGGCCCCACCTGCGCTGGCCGCCCCATGGCGGCCCCTCCTCGGTAGAGGACTACTCCTCCCCCATCTCCCCATCTCCCATTCAGGTAAGGCGCACCAGAACACATGGCGCGCCCTCCTCCTCGGCCTCCAACTTAACATGCGCAACGGACGCCCCCGTGTCCGATGCGCGAAGGCCATGGGGCCAGGAAAAACTAGCACTATGAAGCACCGGCCTTCCCGGCCCCAGCGGCGGATCTGGTCTATGGCTCCGCCGCCAACCAAGATTCGGCTGCGGAGGGTAGGGAGAGCGGCGCATCGCAATACCGACACTCCTCTCCCACCGCAGCCCCACCACCACCGCATCAATCGACGGTGCGGCCCCGCCTGAGTCGCGGAGGATAGGGCGAGTGGCGCATCGCCATACCAACACTCCTCTTCCTCCGCGACTCCACCTCGGCTGCAGCGGTAGAGGGTGCGGACTCCCCTCTCACCGCAGCCCCCCGACACACATCCGAAGTGGGCTCGCCAAGCCCACCCGGAGCGGCCACCTCGGGCCGGCCCTACACCACGGGCCAGCCAAGGGGTTCCTCTTTGTTCACCGTGGGTGACCAAGCCACGGCTACTAAGCCCCCCCGCCACGACAAGGCGGGAACCCGTTCGGGGGGGAACCTAACCTAACCTAACCTAACCTAACCTAACCTTTTTTTTTTTTTTTTTTTTTTTTTCTTACATGGGGAAATGCCTACGCATACCCGCCTCGCGGGGGCAAGGACGGGTTATGTCGGACTCGCACCGACTAAAACCCCATGGTGTTCCACCCTCGTCGCATATTGGCAGGGCCACGGGAACGCTTTCGCACACTTCCGCGGCCCCACCTGCGCCGGCCACCCCATGGCGGCCACTCCTCGGGAGAGGACCACTCCTCCCCCATCTCCTTCTCCGGTAAGGCGCACCAGAACACATGGCGCGCCCTCCTCCTCGGCCTCCAATTTCATATGCGCAACAGACGCCCCCGTGTCCGATGCGCGAAGGCCATGGGGCCAGGAAAAACTAGCACTCAGAAGCACCAGCCTTCCTGACCCCAGCGGCGGATCTGGTCTATGGCTCCGCCGCCAACCAAGATTCGGCTGCGGAGGGTAGGGAGAGCGGCGCCTCGCAATACCGACACTCCTCTCCCCCCGCAGCCCCACCACCACCGCATCATTCAACGGTGCGGCCCCGTCTGAGTCGCGGAGGATAGGGCGAGTGGCGCATCGCCATACCAACACTCCTCTTCCTCCGCGACTCCACCTCGGCTGCAGCGGTAGAGGGTTGCGGACTCCCCTCTCACCACAGCCCCCCGACACACATCCGAAGTGGGCTTCCCAAGCCCACTCGGAGTGGCCACCTCGGGCCGGCCCTACACCTCGGGCCAGCCAAGGGGTTCCTCTTCGTTCACCGTGGTTGACCAAGCCACGGCTACTAAGCCCCCCCGCCACGACAAGGCGGGAACCCGTTCGGGGGGGAACCTAACCTAACCTAACCTAACCTAACCTAACCTTTTTTTTTTTTTTTTTTTTTTTTACATGGGGAAATGCCTACGCATACCCGCCTCGCGGGGGCAAGGACGGGTTATGTCGGACTCGCACCGACTAAAACCCCATGATGATCCACCCTCGTCGCATATTGGCAGGGCCACGGGAACGCTTTCGCACACTTCCGCGGCCCCACCTGCGCTGGCCGCCCCATGGCGGCCCCTTCCCGGGAGAGGACCACTCCTCCCCCATTTCCCTCTCAGGTAAGGCGCACCAGAACACATGGCGCGCCCTCCTCCTCGGCCTCCAATTTCATATGCGCCACGGACGCCCCCGCGTCCGATGCGCGAAGGCCATGGGGCCAGGAAAAACTAGCACTAAGAAGCACCAGCCTTCCCGACCCCAGCGGCGGATCTGGTCTATGGCTCCGCCGCCAACCAAGATTCGGCTGCGGAGGGTAGGGAGAGCGGCGCCTCGCAATACCGACACTCCTCTCCCCCCGCAGCCCCACCACCACCGCATCATTCAACGGTGCGGCCCCGTCTGAGTCGCGGAGGATAGGGCGAGTGGCGCATCGTCATACCAACACTCCTCTTCCTCCGCGACTCCACCTCGGCTGCAGCGGTAGAGGATTGCGGACTCCCCTCTCACCACAGCCCCCCGACACAGATCCGAAGTGGGCTTCCCAAGCCCACTCGGAGTGGCCACCTCGGGCCGGCCCTACACCTCGGGCCAGCCAAGGGGTTCCTCTTCGTTCACCGTGGTTGACCAAGCCACGGCTACTAAGCCCCCCCGCCACGACAAGGCGGGAACCCGTTCGGGGGGGAACCTAACCTAACCTAACCTAACCTAACCTAACCTTTTTTTTTTTTTTTTTTTTTTCGTGGGGAAATCCTCATGGATACCTCCGGCTGCGGGGGCAACCCGAAGGTTATGCCGGACTCCTACCGGCTAAAACCCCACGGTGCCTCCCCGCACGTGCGCGTGGGGCCGCGGGAATCCAAATTCCTCCGCAGCCCCACACCAGCGCTGGCCCGGTCTGTCCGGGCCTCGTCTCCTGCTCGGGGTAGCGAGGTGTTCAGCTACCCCTCTCCACAGCCTCCAACTCCACCTGCGTATAGGACCCCCCCGAGTCCGATACGCGGAGGCCATGGGGCCCGGAAAATCGTGCGCTTAATAGCGCCCGCTTTCCCGACCCCAGCGGCGGATCTGGTCTCGGGCTCCGCCGCCAACCAAGTTTCGGCCGCGGAGGGTAGGGAGAGCGGCGCCTCGCAATACCGACACTCCTCTCCCCCCGCGGCCCCACCACCACCGCATCAACGGTGCGGCCCCGTTTGAGTCGCGGAGGATAGGGCGAGTGGCGCATCGCCATACCAACACTCCTCTTCCTCCGCGACTCGACCTCGGCTGCAGCGGTAGAGGGTGCGGACTCCCCTCTCACCGCAGCCCACCAACACACATCCGAAGTGGGCTTCCCAAGCCCACTCGGAGTGGCCACCTCGGGCCGGCCCTACACCTCGGGCCAGCCAAGGGGTTCCTCTTCGTTCACCGTGGTTGACCAAGCCACGGCTACTAAGCCCCCCCGCCACGACAAGGCGGGAACCCGTTCGGGGGGGAACCTAACCTAACCTAACCTAACCTTTTTTTTTTTTTTTTTTTTACATGGGGAAATGCCTACGCATACCCGCCTCGCGGGGGCAAGGACGGGTTATGTCGGACTCGCACCGACTAAAACCCCATGGTGTTCCACCCTCGTCGCGTATTGGCAGGGCCACGGGAACGCTTTCGCACACTTCCGCGGCCCCACCTGCGCCGGCCACCCCATGGCGGCCCCTCCTCGGGAGAGGACCACTCCTCCCCCATCTTCCTCTCCGGTAAGGCGCACCAGAACACATGGCGCGCCCTCCTCCTCGGCCTCCAATTTCATATGCGCAACAGACGCCCCCGCGTCCGATGCGCGAAGGCCATGGGGCCAGGAAAAACTAGCACTCAGAAGCACCAGCCTATCCTGACCCCAGCGGCGGATCTGGTCTATGGCTCCGCCGCCAACCAAGATTCGGCTGCGGAGGGTAGGGAGAGCGGCGCCTCGCAATACCGACACTCCTCTCCCCCCGCAGCCCCACCACCACCGCATCATTTAACGGTGCGGCCCCGTCTGAGTCGCGAAGGATAGGGCGAGTGGCGCATCGCCATACCAGCACTCCTCTTCCTTCGCGACTCCACCTCGGCTGCAGCGATAGAGGGAGCGGACACCCCTCTCGCAGCATCCCACCGACACACATCCGAAGTGGGCTTCCCAAGCCCACTTGGAGTGGCCACCTCGGGCCGGCCCTACACCACGGGCCAGCCAAGGGGTTCCTCTTTGTTCACCGTGGTTGACCAAGCCACGGCTACTAAGCCCCCCCGCCACGACAAGGCGGGAACCCGTTCGGGGGGGAACCTTTTTTTTTTTTTTTTTTTTTTTTTTTTTTTTTTTTTTTTTTTTTTTCATGGGGAAATGCCTACGCATACCCGCCTCGCGGGGGCAAGGACGGGTTATGTCGGACTCGCACCGACTAAAACCCCATGGTGTTCCACCCTCGTCGCATATTGGCAGGGCCACGGGAACGCTTTCGCACACTTCCGCGGCCCCACCTGCGCCGGCCACCCCATGGCGGCCCCTCCTCGGGAGAGGACTACTCCTCCCCCATCTCCCTCTCCGGCAAGGCGCACCAGAACACATGGCGCGCCCTCCTCCTCGGCCTCCAATTTGACACGCGCAACAGACGCCCCCGCGTCCGACGCGCGAAGGCCATGGGGCCAGGAAAAACCAGCACTAAGAAGCACCAGCCTTCCCGACCCCAGCGGCGGATCTGGTCTATGGCTCCGCCGCCAACCAAGATTCGGCTGCGGAGGGTAGGGAGAGCGGCGCCTCGCAATACCGACACTCCTCTCCCCCCGCAGCCCCACCACCACCGCATCATTCAACGGTGCGGCCCCGTCTGAGTCGCGGAGGATAGGGCGAGTGGCGCATCGCCATACCAACACTCCTCTTCCTCCGCGACTCCACCTCGGCTGCAGCGGTAGAGGGTTGCGGACTCCCCTCTCACCACAGCCCCCCGACACACATCCGAAGTGGGCTTCCCAAGCCCACTCGGAGTGGCCACCTCGGGCCGGCCCTACACCTCGGGCCAGCCAAGGGGTTCCTCTTCGTTCACCGTGGTTGACCAAGCCACGGCTACTAAGCCCCCCCGCCACGACAAGGCGGGAACCCGTTCGGGGGGGTCGGGGGGGAACCTAACCTAACCTAACCTAACCTAACCGAGTTCCGTTCCACCCGCCGTCCCGAACGCCACGTTTTTAAGTCGCTCCGCGCTTAAAAATACGTAAAAATAGGTTTTTTGCATCGGATTTTTGCGTGCGATATACCAAAAGACGCGTCTCGTCTAGAGGTTTAAATAAGTGGAAAGTGCTAGAAAATCGGAGTTTTGGTTGAAGAGTTATTCGAAAAAAAGTGATTTTCAAAAAGTTAAAAATCTTTAAAGTGGAACGCTGTGCGATTAAGCGCTTTGACCCCAACTTTTTATAGTGTGGCTCTAAAGCTATCAGTGGCCTCTACATATGTGCAAAATTTGTGATTTTTCCGAAGCATAGTTTCGGAGAAAAACGTAAAAAAACAAGTGCCACGTGGGCACGTGTTTCGTGATCCGGAATCGTGCGGCTACTTTTGAAGCCGTACTCCGGTAGCACACGTGGAGAAGAGGTTGGTGCCAATTTCAAAACAAATTTAAGTTAAGTGGTTTAAGAATTATTGAACTTTTAATTTTCGGAAAAATTTCAAAATTAAATTCCTATAAAACTAAATCGAAGACCCCCAATTTTTATTTTGCGGCTTTGAAGCTATTGGTGGTCCCTACAACCGTGCAAAATTTGACATTTTTGTGAGCAACAGTTTCTGAGAAAAACGTAAAAAAACAAGTACCACGTGGGCACGTGTTACTTGATGCAGAATCGTGCGGCTACTTTAGGAGTCGCATTCTGTTAGCAAACGCGGAGAGGAGCCGGGAGCAGTTTTTGGAACTTTTATAAGTGAAGTGGTTGAAGAGATATTGAACTTTTAAATTTTAGAAATTATTGTTAATTAAATTATTAAAAAACGAAATTGAATCTCCTAGCTTTTATTATAAAATAGTGTTAAGACTAATGCACTCAATGTATATATAAAATTTTGGATTTTTAAAATAAGTAGTTTTTAAGTTAGAAATTTTTTAAAATTTTTATATAACCACTTGTTATCCTTTATTACCTTTATGAACTCTGCTGCTATTTTCGGAAAAGCCTTAAAATAGATACATAATTTAACTCCAAATTTCCGTTTTCAGAACTCGATTATCTCACTTAGTTTCATAGATACGTAATTTTTTGTACATCTTTTGTGTTTTTTTTGTTATTAATTAAAATTAAATAATAAATCTCCAAATTTCACAAAATTTTTGAAATCCTCTAACAGAGAGCTATCCGTAGAGCCCAAACTCGGCTATATTATCTTCTTAATCTCAAAAGTTAGAAAAATTAGAAATTTTGGGTCGCCATATTGGAAATTTGACTTTTTGAATTTCTCGGGAAGTAATTGGCCAAAAGTGGTCGTGCTTGGTCTTAGTCTGATCGGGAGTGTTTGGAGAAAGCTGTCATTTGGTTATCGTGAAGAAAAAATTTAGGTGGCCCACTAGCCCAGAAACACATTCTCCGTAGTATTCCCTGCGGATTGAACCCAAGCTCGAGCCATTTCGGTGAGTAAACACCGTATTGGTAACGAAAAGAAGAATCAGGTCGGCCATATTGGAAATTTTGTTTTTCGAATTTCTCGGAAACTACTCGGCCAAAAGTGGCCGCGCTTGGACTTAAACCAATCGGGAGAGTACGGGGAGAGCGATAGTGTTACTAATTTACGATAAAACTTTAGGAGGCCCACTAGCCCAATAAATACACTCTCCGTATTATTCTCTACAGATTGATTCCAAACTCGAGCCTTTTCAATTAAAAAACACCACTTTGGCAACGAAAATAGGAATTAAGTCGGCCATATTGGAAAAATCCAACTGTAAATTGCTCAAGAACCACAAAATCTAGACTACCCGTGCTTGGGCTTAAATTATTGGGTATCAAACAAGGAATCTAACAGACCTGGAGTTGACTCAATTGCGCTTGACCTCCAACTGATAACAAAGAAAAACTTCCATAATGTCAACCAAATCCACCGTCTCAGGCGCTGGCACAGCTAAAACGAAGTCTTCTAAGACAAGCAGAGCTGCGAGTCCAACTCCAAGTGGTCTGCGTAGGAAGGTCTTGCTACAGAATGCAGCCACGACTGGAAAACATGCAGATGAAGCATTTATTAGCAAGGACTACATTGTCACCGAGCCACGTACTGATACAGCCAGCTCTGCCCAATCCAGCAAGGGCACTGAGGGAGAGAATGAACCTGTTAAGCAGCTTGAACCAGTAACGCGTGAAGAAGGCACAGATGCTAATAGTTTGGCAACAATGGACATGGAGAAAGAGCTGAACCTATTAGGCCAATGCAAGCCGCTTCGGGAAACCGATGACGACTGGTCTGAAGGAGACAGCATCTATAGTACCAACAGCAGAAGATCGAGTATACTGCCTCCCGCTTATAAACGAGCAGGAATATCTATGGACTTAGCCACTCAACGCGCCAATGATTTCCTGCTTTCAGGTAAGGAAGCCCTAGAAAAAGCGGGCAATATGAAGAGAGAGTGCAAAACTGAAGTGCATGACTCTCTTCAGGGCTTATACGAGACAGTGCTGTCGCTTTCTGATTCCCGCTCGCGACATCGGCTTGCCTTAGAACAAGAAAAATGTCGAGCAGCTAAGGAATTAGTAAGAATAGAA
Organism: Parnassius mnemosyne; assembly: GCA_963668995.1. Lineage (NCBI taxonomy): Eukaryota > Metazoa > Arthropoda > Insecta > Lepidoptera > Papilionidae > Parnassius > Parnassius mnemosyne. The sequence continues at coordinate 2,659,167 of CAVLGL010000097.1, read as the reverse complement.
AGAGCACACAATAAACAACTGGCAGAGATTCAAACATTGCATCACAATATGATCAAAGAAATATACGAAGCTGTAAAGAATGCAGGCAATGGCGTTGAAGCAATCCGCAGCTGGCTGAATTATGAAATGGATGAACCTTTAAAAACCATTAGCAGAATTCAAGTGGAAGTGCGAGGCTTAGCAGCCAAAGCACAACCACAACCAGCTGAGATTAGCTCAATTGCATATACGACGACATGCACTGAGGATCTTGCTCACCTTGATAGAAAAATAGCGGAAATGACTAACCGACTTGAAGGTTTGACCATGTCAATCAACGAAATTGCAAAGCTTCGAACTGAAGAACCTCCGCCCTTGCCGGTCCAAGGAGATATAAGAGCTCCAGACGACCCTCGTATCGGAGACATAATAAATCACGTATTAGAAACCAAAGATATGATACAGACCCTTCATTACACTCCGCCAACAGACATAGACCAAAGAAAAGAGCTCGAAGCGGCTTTGCAACCAATAGCCCATATGGTAAAAACCTTAATGGCAGAGATTAATGAGCTAAAGGATTGTACCACTGCAAATGCAGTTTTTCAGGGAAACTCAGGGTTAGGTACCGAGCTAGCCATAACTGATATCAAGGACAAAATAGAAGAGTTAAGAAAAGACTTTACTAATAGGCAAAACACAAACTGCAATAAAAATGAAGACCAAGACAATAATCCAATACTACAAATGTCTGTCGCAAAGTCATCTTCACCACACAAACTTACATATGCTGAAGCTACGGGAACACCTCGATACGCAATGGTCCTGGAATCTGTAGATCCGCGATCCACGAGCGATGAGATCCTGAAACAGGTAAAAAAAGAGGTTGACCCAGTTGAACTTGGAGTTCGCGTGAACAGAATAACAAAAATAAGGAATCAAAGAGTTGTCATCAGCTGTGATTCTCAACAAGATAGGCAAACCTTAAAAAAGGCGATTACAGATACATGTAATAAACTAACTGTTTCAACCACTTCTATAAAACATCCACAGCTACGCCTAATAGGAATTACGAATGACCTTAATGACGATAAGCTAGTAAAAGCAATTTTCATCCAAAACCCTAAATTAGTTACAGACTTGGACGAAGAACAAAAACTAGCTAAAGTTCTCCGTAGAACTAAAGGCAGAACACGTGACCAAACCAATGTTATTCTGGAGGTCACGCCGCAGATGTGGATACGACTCAAGGATCAAAGATTGCGCATAGGTTTTCAGGTAATCCCCTGCATAGATCAATCTCCACTTATTCAGTGCTATAAGTGCCTGAGGTTCAATCATAGAGCGAAGGATTGCACAAACGATTTAGTCTGTGGGTACTGCTCCGGAAGCCATGACACGAGGACATGCTCAAACAGAAATGCGGCTCCTTCCTGTAACAACTGTAATAAATCAGGCAAAGAAAATGCTACCCATCCTGCATATAGTCCCGAATGCCCAGAGTGGCAAAAATGGGATAGCATATCAAGAAGCTCTGTTTCATATTGTTAAGACTTGGGTGATCAAAACAATAAAACCGAAACTCCAAACAATCTTGATAGCAAAAAAATTATAAAAGTGGCACAATATAACCTTGATCGTGGCCGTGCGGCAACACTTGAGTGCTTGCGCGCCGCCACTACGCAAGGGTTTTCTATTATATTGATGCAAGAACCTTATGTTGGAACAAAGGCACACTTAACAGTGGGTCCACATTACCGTGTAATCCAAAAAGTTAGTAATGATATCAACAGGCCAGTGAGATCTGCAATAGTTGTTATAGATCCTAACATTAACTTTACTATCAATCCAAATATGCTAACCGAAGACATTGTAGGTATTGTACTAAAAATAGGTAACCATAACATTGGTTTTATGAGCATTTACTTGCATGAAAAAGGTGTGATCGAAGAAGACTTGGCAACTATTAAAACATTTGTGCAAGCAATGCAGACAGAAGACATCATCATCGGCGGCGACGCAAATGCCAGTAGCATCTGGTGGGGTTGCAAGGCGGATGACAACAGAGGAACACAGGTTATGGAAACTTTGGCGGAACTCAATTTGGAGGTACTAAATACAGGAAAAGTGCCTACTTTTAGTGCATACAGAAAAGACACTCTCTGTTCCAGCATCATAGATATTACCGCCTGTACAACATCACTCTTGCACAAAGTCGAGAATTGGAGAGTTGATGATTCTTTCTGCAATTTATCTAATCATAAGCCAATTCTTTTCAAATTGAGTACGTCAACTTCTTTTAGTGCGATAAAATTCAACAGCACCAGGAAATACAACACAAGGAAAGCAAACTGGTGTCGTTTCGACTCTGAATTTAAGAAGGCATTAGACGAAAATGGTCTGACCAAGGAAAGAATAGGAAAAATCGGGGCGACAGAGGAGGTTGACGAAATCGTTAAAAAATATACAGACAGCATAACAAAAGCATGTGATGTGACGATTCCAAAAATGGAAAGAAAACAGATACCAAAAGCAGCTAAATGGTGGAATGCTGAAATTAAAGAAAAAGAGGAGATAACGATCAGATTAAGAAGGAGAATAAGAAATGCACACCCTGCAAGAAAAAACTGGGTTATAGAACAATATCTTGAAGCACGACAACAATACAAGAAAAGCATAGAAGATGCCACAACCAAAAGTTGGAAAGAACTGTGTACGAACGAGCAGAAAGAAAACGTGTGGCAACGCACATATCGCATATTGAAGGTCTGCTCTAATATAGAGGGAGATAAACTACTCAAAGACCAAAATGGGGCAATCTTATCAGAAAAAGAGTCGGCAACACTTCTAGCTGAAACTTTTTATCCTAAAGACAGCTCAAACACCGATACAGAAGAACAAAATGAAATTAGAATAAAAACAAAGGAACTTATAGCACAACTCGGAAATAATGCAATAGAAGTTAAGACACCATTTGCCAGAACTGAAATACACCAGATACTAAGTAACATGAACGCGAAAAAAGCCCCAGGAGAAGACGGCCTAACATCCGACATATGCCAAGCTGCTTATAATAGTGATCCAGAGGTTCTGGAACTCCTCTACAACAAGTGCCTCCAACTAGGATATTTTCCCAAAACCTGGAAAAAAGCAACCATTAAGATAATCCCTAAGCCCAGTAAAGAAGATTACACCAATCCAAAAGCATATAGACCTATTGGTTTGCTACCAGTACTAGGTAAGATACTGGAAAAACTTTTTACGAATAGAGTCCAGTGGCAATTAGGAAAAGACGAAATGATGAACCAAAGACAATATGGATTCACACCACAGAGAAGCACCGAGGATGCGTTATATGACACTATAACATTAATCAAGAATGGACTAAGGAAGAAAGAAATAGTAATACTAGTGTCATTAGATATTGAGGGCGCATTTGACAACGCATGGTGGCCCGCAATTATTACAGAACTCAGAAACAAACAGGTTGAACCTACGGTATTAAAACTTATAACTAGTTACTTATCAGACCGTGAAATAAACTTAAACTACGCCAACGAAAAGATTACATTAAAAACGAATAAAGGATGCATTCAAGGATCGACTTGCGGCCCCATGCTGTGGAATATCCAACTTGATCCCCTGCTTCAGGCAACGGAAAACTCTGCAGCCCACGTACATGCCTTTGCTGACGACATCTTAATAATAGCCTCAAATAAAGATGGCCAACAATTAGAAAAAGATGTAAACGATACTCTTAAAATAATTTTAGAATGGGGAGAAAAACACAAGCTAAAATTTGCCCCACATAAAACTCAAAGCACAATTATTACAAAAAAGCTTAAATTTCATCGTCCCAAACTACTTATGGCTGGAGTAACCATAGCATACACAGATCAACTCAAAATTCTTGGATTAATTATTGACAAAAACTTTAACTTTAAGCCTCATTTAGATAATATTTGCAGTAAAGCAGTTCGACTTTACAAAATTGTATCCAGAGCAGCAAGAGCGCAATGGGGTTTCAACTCTGACATAGTAAGAACTATTTACCAAGCTGTGGTCGAACCAACCATTTTATACGCTGCGAGCTGCTGGGTAGAAGCCACCAATAAAAAATACATAAACCGAATGCTTAATAGACTAACACGAATGTTTAGCATTCGCATTTGTAAAGGCCACAAAACCATCTCCCTTGTATCCAGCGCGCTACTAGCTCAGATTATACCACTTGCGCTACGAGCCAGAGAAAATGCCGATTTGTATGAGATCAAAAGAGGCAAGTCTATTGATTCACTCCCTGGGAGACATTTGCAGATGAGAATAAGTCCTTTTCACCTACCACACCCCTCACTAAGAATTAAGAGAGAATACAAGCTAATAACGTGCCAAGAAGACATTAACCAAATTGACAACAACTGGCCAAAAATTTTTACAGATGGCAGCAAACTGGATAACAAAGTAGGTGCGGCTGTTTCAGTATGGCAAGGTGGAGAAGAAACTAAAACCATCACCTGTAGGCTGGAAAGTTACTGCAGCGTATACCAAGCCGAATTAATTGCTATTCTGAAGGCAGTCACATATATGTTAGAAAAGAAGAACCTTAAAGCCAACATTCTTAGCGACTCGAGGTCAGCAGTTATAACAGTTTGTAATCCGACGTCACTTAATCCAATTGCAGCTGAAATCTCTTCAAAACTAAATGACATAGAAAAAAAAGATGGCAAAGTTCAGATATACTGGATAAAAGCTCACTGCGGCTTATTAGGTAACGAAAGAGCAGATGAGCTAGCAAAATATGCCGCAACCAGCAAAAAACAGAGAGCAACATATGACTTATTCCCATTGTCTTACGCCAAGCACCTCACCAGGAGCAACACGCTGTTAAGATGGCAAATCAAATATGAAGAAGCAGCAACCAGTGGGACCATAAGAACTTTTTTCCCAAATGTTATAACAGCCTATAAGGTTTTAAAAAATATAAAGATAACAAATATTGTAACTCAGTTGTTTACTGGCCACGGTGGCAACAAGGCCTATCTTTTTAGATTTAAGCTTTCATCATCCCCATACTGCACATGTGACGACAGTACAGAACAAACAGTAGAACATCTAATTATAGACTGCCCACGATTTGGCAAAAAAAGATACGAGTGTGAATGCAGTATGGGAATGAATATAGAACGTAAGAACCTTAGTACTATTATTGCTGACAATGATTGCAGATCTCACTTTATACACTTCGCTCTCTCAATATTAAAGGTTGTTAACATAGAAAACGGGAGTATAATAGTAGAATAATATTTTTAGGTTAAGTAAATTACTCTAAAATTCTCCAAATTAAACTAGATATAAGACCATTTTTTGTAGCATAACATAAAAATTGCAGTCAGAATTAATATAACCCCGTTTGGCATAATTGCTATTAATTACTGTGAAATCAAGACTAATAAAGTTAGAATAGTAATAACGTGTAAGTATAGCGTACAGATTATAAAATCAAAATAATAATTGTAGTAATCACATGTAGTAAATTGTATTATACCTTGAAGAATTGACCAAAGTGTATTAAATTAGATTATTCTTATTATACTTAGGATAAATTGTAAATATATTTAACGTAGGAAAATTAATGTCAATATATAACTAACACCCTGTTAGACATTAATGCTAATATAAATTGTTGGAAGAACAAAATTGTCAAGTAAAAATTGTTGAATCTGTCAATACCACTATAAATTGTAAAATATACACTTTGTAAGCAGAACGGAACAATATAAAAAAAAAAAAATACACAAAAAAAAAAAAAAAAAAAAAGAGATTTAAATAACCAGAACAAAAAAAAATCAGCAAGAAGAGTACTGCAGAAAAGTAGTAGTAGAAAAGTAAACATAAATAAAAAAAACGCGGGTTTGTTCAGAAAATAATAAAGTCCTATAAAACAGTATCTTTACACTCGGCACTACTACTCGCTGGGCTGCTTCCTTTGGACCTAAGGGTTCGGGAAGCAGCCTTGCTTTATGAAATAAAGAAAGGCTTCTCCCAGCGAGTGGTAGGGGATCGAGATGTGGAAAGGAAGGCAGATTTCGCTAAAATGCCTCACCCCGCGAAAGAAGTTGGGCTGCAATTTATATGCCTGGAGGACCGTGCACAAATTGACCAAAACGACAATAAAGAACTAAAAATATACACAGATGGCAGTAAGATCGAGGGGAAAGTTGGCGCTGCGCTATCTATTTGGAATGGCGCAGCGGAAACAAGTACCCGAAAAATAAAGCTGGAAAATTTCTGTACGGTCTACCAGGCGGAGTTGCTAGCCATATTCGAGGCAACAAACTATGTACTCAAAGACCAGGCAACGAGTTGCAATATTTATAGCGACTCCAGATCTGCTCTTCAGACAATTGTCCAGAGCGTTTCCCTCCATCCCCTAGCAGTGAATATTAGAAAAAACATTTTAGAAATACAAAAACAAGGTAAATTAATCAAATTATTTTGGATAAAGGCACACGCTGGATTGGAGGGAAACGAGAGAGCAGATCAATTAGCAAAAGACGCCGCTTTAAAAATAAAAAGAAAGCCCGAATATGACAAGTGCCCGATTTCATTCGTCAAAAGACGGATTCGTCTTGACTCACTTGACGAATGGAATCGACGCTACACAGAAGGCGAAACGGCTTCTATAACAAAAATTTATTTCCCCAACGCAATAAACGCCTATCCTATAATAAGGAAATTGAATATAGATCACTTAACGGTGCAAGTGATGACAGGACATGGCGGGTTCTCGGAATACCTGCATCGATTTAAATGCAAGGAGAGCCCATCATGTGCCTGTGATCCAATGATGGAAGAAAGTATATTGCACATCATTACAGAATGTCCTATCTATTGCAAAGAAAGAAATAACGTAGAAATAGAACTAGAAATTAAAATAGAAAAAGATAATATATATAAAATAATAGAGAATAATTGTATTAGAATAAGGTTCTTAAACTATTGTAAGCTTATAGCAAATAAGGTAGTAAATAAAAATAAATAAAAATAGTAGTAAGGGAAACTGTCACTTATATTTGAGTATATAAAGTAAACAGCTCCGCCAAATTAGTTAAAAAAGTAGATTAAGATATAGCAACAAATACAACGTAATAATAATACTAGGCATAAGTAAAATAAGAAAAAGAACCAAATGTAAGATATATAAAAATAAGTAAAAATATCAAACGTCCCTGATCTCTCTTCGCGTAATATATTATATAGAGGTATTAATAAGTAAAAGATATGATGTTATTAAATGTATTAGATTAAGAGTAGTAGGACTCCCGATCGAAAACCCGGAGTTCTCTACACCCTCTATAATATTAATGACAAAGAAACAAATAAAGAACAAGAATTTAAAGTCCGTGTCAAGCTGACAATGTCTCTGACCTCCATGTCAGAGGGAAGCAGCAAAACATACAAAAAAAAAAAAAAAAAAAAAAACCTAACCTAACCTAACCTAACCTTTTTTTTTTTTTTTTTCACATGGGGAAATGCCTACGCATACCCGCCTCGCGGGGGCAAGGACGGGTTATGTCGGACTCGCACCGACTAAAACCCCATGGTGTTCCACCCTCGTCGCATATTGGCAGGGCCACGGGAACGCTTTCGCACACATCCGCGGCCCCACCTGCGCCGGCCGCCCCATGGCGGCCCCTCCTCGGGAGAGGACTACTCCTCCCCCATCTCCCTCTCAGGTAAGGCGCACCAGAACACAACCTAACCTAACCTAACCTAACCTAACCTTTTTTTTTTTTTTTTTTTTTTTACGGGGGGAAATCCTCATGGACTACCTCCGCCTGGGGAAAGGCGGAGGGGCGTGCCGGACTCTTACCGGCTAAAACCACCCCGGTGTCAACTCACACGTGCGCGTGGGGCCGCGGGAATCCAAATTCTTCCGCAGCCCCACACTAGTGCTGGCCCGGTCCGTCCAGGCCTCGTCTCCTGCACGGGGTAGTGAGGTGTTAAACTACCCCGTGTATCGCCTCAGGGGCGCGCACCGACACCCGCGCGCGCCTCCGCCTCGGGTCCATCGAGTAGGGGTGGCGGGGGCTTCCCCAAGTCCCTCGCCCCTGGACCCATTTATGGGGGCCGGAAAAGGGCGTTGTCCGCCCTTCTCCTGCGCCCGGTGCGCCTTCTGCGGCCAGGAAAGGGAGTCGAGATCTCCCTTTCCCGTTCCGCAGTTTCCTTCTGCGACATCACGTCCTCGCAGAAGGACACCACTGCATCCCACGACTCTGCGCTACCGACCATCTTCTGCACTAAGGCCGGCAGCGACAGATCGCCTCCTACTTTATTTGTGAGGACACGGCGCTGCTCCTCCCAAGCTACACACTCGGCGAGCGTGTGTTGCGCCGTGTCCTCCCCGCAATGGACGCAGTGGTGACACCGAGCGTCCGGCTCCCTGTCTATGCGGCGCAGGTACTTGCCGAAGCAGCCATGCCCCGACAGCACCTGCGTCACCCTAAACGACAGGGAGCCGTGCCTTCTCCCGAGCCAGTCGTCGAGTACTGGCCGGATCGCCTCGACGGTAGCGAGGCCGGCGGTAGGGCGCAGAAGCCTTTGCCGCCATTCCGCCACCAAGACCTGACGGAGCTCCTCTCGGCGCAGCGCGATCTGCCGCTGCACCGGCCTCGAGCCCCGTGCCCGCTCTTCCTCGCGCCATCGATAACCTAACCTAACCTAACCTAACCTTTTTTTTTTTTTTTTACATGGGGAAATGCCTACGCATACCCGCCTCGCGGGGGCAAGGACGGGTTATGTCGGACTCGCACCGACTAAAACCCCATGGTGTTCTACCCTCGTCGCATATTGGCAGGGCCACGGGAACGCTTTCGCACACTTCCGCGGCCCCACCTGCGCCGGCCACCCCATGGCGGCCCCTCCTCGGGAGAGGACCACTCCTCCCCCATCTCCTTCTCCGGTAAGGCGCACCAGAACACATGGCGCGCCCTCCTCCTCGGCCTCCAATTTCATATGCGCAACAGACGCCCCCGTGTCCGATGCGCGAAGGCCATGGGGCCAGGAAAAACTAGCACTAAGAAGCACCAGCCTTCCCGACCCCAGCGGCGGATCTGGTCTATGGCTCCGCCGCCAACCAAGATTCGGCTGCGGAGGGTAGGGAGAGCGGCGCCTCGCAATACCGACACTCCTCTCCCCCCGCAGCCCCACCACCACCGCATCATTCAACGGTGCGGCCCCGTCTGAGTCGCGGAGGATAGGGCGAGTGGCGCATCGCCATACCAACACTCCTCTTCCTCCGCGACTCCACCTCGGCTGCAGCGGTAGAGGGTTGCGGACTCCCCTCTCACCACAGCCCCCCGACACACATCCGAAGTGGGCTTCCCAAGCCCACTCGGAGTGGCCACCTCGGGCCGGCCCTACACCTCGGGCCAGCCAAGGGGTTCCTCTTCGTTCACCGTGGTTGACCAAGCCACGGCTACTAAGCCCCCCCGCCACGACAAGGCGGGAACCCGTTCGGGGGGGAACCTAACCTAACCTAACCTAACCTAACCTAACCTTTTTTTTTTTTTTTACATGGGGAAATGCCTACGCATACCCGCCTCGCGGGGGCAAGAACGGGTTATGTCGGACTCGCACCGACTAAAACCCCATGGTGTTCCACCCTCGTCGCATATTGGCAGGGCCACGGGAACGCTTTCGCACACTTCCGCGGCCCCACCTGCGCTGGCCGCCCCATGGCGGCCCCTCCTCGGGAGAGGAACACTCCTCCCCCATCTCCTTCTTAGGTAAGGCGCACCAGAACACATGGTGCGCCCTCCTCCTCGGCCTCCAATTTCTAATGCGCAACGGACGCCCCCGTGTCAAATGCGCGAAGGCCATGGGGCCAGGAAAAACTAGCACTCAGAAGCACCAGCCTTCCTGGCCCCAGCGGCGGATCTGGTCTTGGGCTCCGCCGCCAACCAAGTTTCGGCCGCGGAGGGTAGGGAGAGCGGCGCCTCGCAATACCGACACTCCTCTCCCCCCGCGGCCCCACCACCACCGCATCAACGGTGCGGCCCCGTTTGAGTCGCGGAGGATAGGGCGAGTGGCGCATCGCCATACCAACACTCCTCTTCCTCCGCGACTCCACCTCGGCTGCAGCGGTAGAGGGTGCGGACTCCCCTCTCACCGCAGTCCCCCGACACACATCCGAAGTGGGCTTCCCAAGCCCACTCGGAGTGGCCACCTCGGGCCGGCCCTACACCACGGGCCAGCCAAGGGGTTCCTCTTTGTTCACCGTGGGTGACCAAGCCACGGCTACTAAGCCCCCCCGCCACGACAAGGCGGGAACCCGTTCGGGGGGGAACCTAACCTAACCTAACCTAACCTTTTTTACGCAGAGCTGCTGAGCAGAGCTGAGCTGTAAAAAAGTTCTGATACAGAATGCATCCACAACTGGTAAGACGGCAGAAGAGGTGCAACCTAGCAGAGGCTTCATTGTCAGCGAACTGTGCACTGACGCATCTAGCTCAGCCCATACTAACAAGGGAAATGAGGACAAAAGCGACCCGATAAAGCTGTCCAGCTCAGCGGCACAAGAAGAGGAATCTGACTGCAATAGTTCCCAAGCGCTTGATATGGAAAGGGAAATGGATGCACTGGGCTTATGCAAGCGGATTCGAGAGACAGACGACGATTGGTCTGACGCCGACAGCATCGTCAGTAGCAATAAGAGCAGAAGGTCCAGTATACTCCCTCTAGCTTACAAGCGCGCGGGTATATCAATGGACCTTGCCACGCAACGCGCCAATGAGTTTTTGCTTTCCGGGAAAGAAGCCCTCGAAAAAGCGGGCAACATGAAACGAGAATGCAAAAGTGAGGTGCATGACTCTTTGCAAGGACTCTACGAGACGGTGTTGTCATTATCGGACTCTCGCTCTCGTCACCGGGTAGCCCTAGAGCAGGAAAAATCCCGCGCAGCAAAGGAAATAATCAGAATTGAAAGGGCCCACAATAAGCAATTGGCAGAAATCCAGAATACCCACCACGGAATGATTAAAGCCACATATGAAGCCATTACAACCACAGGCAAAGCTGTAGAGGCTATCAGAAACTGGCTTAGTTACGAAATGGATGAACCACTAAAGGCTATAAACAAAATTAATGTAGAAGTCTGTGGTTTGGCAGCTAAGTCTCATGCTCCTCCACCTGCAATAACCTCATTAGCACATACCGACCTTGGCACTGAGAATCTGGCACATCTATCTAAGACAGTCATTGAAATGAGCAAACAGCTTGAAGATCTTTGCCTATCAGTAAAAGAACTTGCCAGATCTCAACGTGAGACACAACAACCTGTCCTAACAGAATTAAAAATGCCAAACGACCCCCGTATTGAGGATATAGTAAATAACTTACATGAAACGAAGAAAATAATACAAACACTAAAGAATGGGACAGCTGTCAGCGAAATAACTGCTAATATCCAAAAAGAAGATCTAGAAACGATGATAAAACCTGTAGTTGACATGATTAAAACACTACACTCTGATTTAAATGAATTAAAAGAATGTAGCACAGCTCAAACAGTCTTGCAAGGGAACTCAGGATTGGGTACTGAATTGGCAATTGCGGACATTAATGAAAAAATTTTGGAACTAAAACAGGAATACAATAGAACGTATGCAAATATTCAGAGAAATGAAGAACAAAGTAGAACAACACCACAATCAGAAAGCATAAAGCCAATTCAGCCCTACAAACCTACATACGCAGAAGCAACAACGACTCCTCGATACGCCATGATCGTAGAGTCTATAGACCCGCGATCTACGTGTGACGAGATCTTAAAACAAGTTAGGTCAGACGTTGATCCCGTAGAACTTGGTGTAAGGGTGAATAAGGTAACAAAACTAAGAAATCAGAGAGTGGTAATATGCTGTGACTCTCCTGAAGACAGGTATGTTTTAAAAACAGCTATACGTGACTCATGCACTAAGCTAACTGTTTCGACACCACCTGTTAAACACCCGCAACTGCGCCTGATAGGAGTTACAAACGATCTCAATGATACTAAACTGGCCAAAGCAATCACAGTGCAAAATTCTAAATTAATCACAGACCTTTCCGAAGAACAAAAATTAGTTAGAATTCTTCGCAGAACAAAAGGCAGAACCCGCGAATTAAGTAACATCATACTTGAAGTCTCTCCGCAAATGTGGACTCACTTAAAAGACCAAAAGTTACGTATCGGATATCAGGTTGTCCCCTGCATCGATCAGTCCCCTCTTACCCAGTGCTTCAAGTGTCTAGGCTTCAATCATAGAGCAAAGGACTGCACAAAAGAACTGGGTTGTGGCTACTGCTCAGGGGGCCATGATACTAGAACATGCACAAACAGGAACGCTGCTCCCGTATGTATTAACTGCAAGAACCTTGGCAAAGAAAATGCAATACATCCAGCATATAGCCCCGAATGCCCAGAGTGGCACAAGTGGGACAAGATAGCTAGAAGTTCAGTCTCATACTGTTAAGAATCAGGTGACACACATAATAAAACAGTCACAACTGGCCCTTCAGGCAATGAGAATGTCATCAAAATAGTTCAATATAATCTCGATCGAGGACGCGCGGCAACTCTAGAATGTTTACGAGCAGCTACAACGAAAGGTTTTTCAGTGATACTAATGCAAGAACCTTACGTTGGAGCCAAATCACATGTAGCTGTTGGATCACAGTACCGCGTTATACAAAAGGTTACAAACGATAAATCCAAACCGGTAAGATCCGCAATAGTCATCACAGACCCAAACATCCAGTTTACTATTAACCCTAATTTATTAACTGAGGATATTGTAGGAGTTGAACTAAATATAGGTCACACTAATGTAGGCTTAATTAGTATGTATTTACACGAAAAAGGAATAATCGAAGAAGACTTAAGCAGGATCAAAAAATTCATGGATGTAATGAACACTGAAGATGTCATCATAGGAGGTGATGCTAATGCAAGCAGTATCTGGTGGGGTTGCAAGGCAGATGATAAAAGGGGAACACTATTAGTGGAAACGGTAGCAGAACTCAATCTCGAGATACTAAACACTGGCAAATCTCCTACATTTAGTGCATATAGAATGGGTTCACTCTGCTCGAGCATAATAGACATCACATTATGCACATCCTCTCTGCTACACAAAATCAATAACTGGAGAATAGATGATTCTTTTGGCACCATCTCAAATCATAAGCCCATCCTTTTTAACCTCGCCATATCAAACAAGCCACAGCAGAGAAAAATCAATAGTACCAGGAAATTCAACACGAGAAATGCCGACTGGAATAGCTTTAGAACAGAATTAGAGAAAGCAATAGATACAAAGGGTATCACCAAAGAAAGAATAGAAGAGGTAAGGACAATAGAAGATCTAGACAAAACAGTAGTAGATTATACAGAGTGTATCTTGGAAGCCTGTAGTAAAACTATTCCTACAATAAAAAGAAAGCAAATTTCTAAAGCAGCGACATGGTGGAATGCGGAACTAAAAGAAAAAAAAGACGAAATGATCAGAATTCGTAGAAGAATTAAGAACGCACACCCTAGACGCAGAGACCATGTCATACAACAATACTTGATCGCCAAAGAAGATTATACAACAAGTATTGAAAGAGCTTCCACAAAGAGCTGGAAAGACCTGTGTACTAAAGAAGAAAAAGAAACCATCTGGCAACGAACATATCGCATTCTAAAAGTATGTACAAACAGGGAGGAAGACAAACTATTAAGGGACCAAAATGGAGAAATTCTATCGGCAAAAGAATCAGCAACTCTTCTAGCTGAAACATTTTACCCAAAAGACAATTGTAACACAGACACAGAAGAGCAGTCAGAAATAAGGGAAAAAGTAAAAGAATTCATTATACGGATTAATAACCAACATATTGATACCATGCGACTATTTACACAAGTCGAAATAGAACACGTACTGAATAACATGGACCCAAAGAAAGCACCAGGTGAAGATGCACTTACATCAGACATATGCCAAGAATCTTACAAAAGCAATCCAGAACTTCTCGTTTCACTTTACAACAAATGTCTGGAGTTGGGCTATTTCCCTCATAACTGGAAAAGAGCGACTATAAAAGTGATACCTAAACCGAGCAAAAACGACTATACTCAGCCGAAATCATATCGCCCCATCGGTCTTTTGCCAGTATTGGGAAAGATACTAGAAAAACTTTTCACAAACAGAGTACAGTGGCAGTTGGGCAACGAAGTAAAAATGAATCAGAGACAATATGGATTTACTCCACAGCGCAGTACGGAGGATGCACTTTACGACATTATCACTCTGATAAAAGAAGGACTTCGCAGAAAAGAGATAATAGCACTGGTATCACTAGACATCGAAGGAGCATTCGACAATGCATGGTGGCCTGCTATTATAAAAGAACTAGAAAATAAACGAGTCGAACCAACCATGCTAAGACTTATTACTAGCTATCTATCTGGTAGAGAAATCACCTTAAACTATGCAAACGAAAAAACAAGCCTATCCACAAGCAAGGGATGTATCCAAGGATCAACTTGCGGACCCATGCTGTGGAATATCCAATTGGATCCATTGCTGCAAGCAACAGAAAATGCACCTGCGCATGTACAGGCCTTCGCAGACGACATATTAGTTGTAGCCTCAAGCAAGGATGGAGAACAATTGGAGATAGATATAAATAACACCTTAAAAATAATAACAGAATGGGGACGCAAGCACAAACTGACATTTGCCCCTCATAAAACACAAACGACAATCATCACCAAAAAACTCAGATACCACTGCCCAAAGCTACTTATTGATGGAGTTGTCTTAACATACTCGGACCACCTAAAAATACTTGGACTCGTAATAGATAAAAATTTTAACTTCAAGCCGCATATAGACTACGTATGCTGCAAAGGCATCAATCTATACAAAATTGTATCTAGAGCTGCAAGAGCACAATGGGGCTTGAACTCGGACATCGTACGAACAATCTACCTAGCAGTAGTGGAACCCACCATCCTTTATGCAGCCAGTTGCTGGGCAGAAACTACAAATAAAAAGTATATAGAACGAATCCTCAACAGAATAACACGCATGTTCAGTATCCGTATATGTAAAGGACATAAAACCATCTCCCTCGTCTCAAGTGTACTTCTAGCTCAAATTATCCCATTAGCACTACGAGCTAAAGAAAATGCGGAGATATACGAAATCAAGAGAGGTAAACCTATAAAGTCACTCCCAGGAAGGTGCCTGGAGACGAGGATTAGTCCATATCATCTACCACACCCTGCTGACAGACGACAAAGAGATTATAAGTTAATAACAACACAAGAAGACATGGACAATATTAATAATAACTGGATGAATATTTATACAGATGGAAGCAAGATGAACAATAAGGTCGGAGCTGCAATTACGGTCTGGCAAAACGGTAAAGAAATCAAAAACATTACTTGTAGACTAGAGAGTTATTGCAGCGTCTACCAAGCGGAATTGATAGCCATCCTAAAAGCGATCAAATTCGTGATAGCTAAAAAACTTTCTCAAGCCAATATTCTAAGTGATTCCAGATCAACAATAACAACCATCTGCAACCCATCAGCACTAAATCCCATCGCTGCAGAAATAAATTCAGAACTTAACATCCTA
Source organism: Parnassius mnemosyne (assembly GCA_963668995.1). Lineage (NCBI taxonomy): Eukaryota > Metazoa > Arthropoda > Insecta > Lepidoptera > Papilionidae > Parnassius > Parnassius mnemosyne. The sequence continues at coordinate 2,643,514 of CAVLGL010000097.1, read as the reverse complement.
GAAAAAAGAAACGGGGTAATAAATTTTTACTGGATAAAGGCTCATTGTGGACTAACGGGAAACGAGAGAGCAGATGAGTTAGCTAAATATGCCGCTGCTCATAAAAAGCAGAGACCCGCATACGACTTGTTCCCATTGTCATACGCCAAGTATCTCACCAGAAGCCACACCTTGCTAAATTGGCAACACAAGTATGAAGAGGCATCCACCAGCGAAACTACAAGAACTTTCTTCCCGAGCATCACGATGGCATACAAAATACTTAGAAATATAAGCTTAACTAACATCATAACGCAATTACTAACCGGTCACGGTGGAAATAAAGCCTATCTTTATAGATTTAAGTTGGCACCGTCCCCACATTGCACATGTGATAATAGCTCATACCAAACACTTGAGCATATAATTTTAGATTGCCCACGTTTTGGCAAAAAAAGGTTCGAGTGCGAGTGCAGCATGGGAATGGACTTAAAATCTAAGAATCTAAGCTTAATCATGGCAGATGACTATTGCAGATCTTATTTTCTAGGCTTTGCTCTCTCTATATTAAAAGTCATAAATAAAGAGAACGGAAGTAAAGTGGTGGACTAGTTAATATACAATTTGATTATATTATGCGCAATAGTATAAGAATGTAGTTATAATATGTTTATGTATATGTATGGATGTGGTTATGTATAGGTATGTATGAATGTATATAAATGAAATGAATATGTATGTATATATGCGTATGTGTGCGTATGCATTTATATGCAATATTGTAATATCAAGGATTAGAATAGAATTATATTGTGAATTAGTTTAAATAGAAAGTAACTAATAAGGAAGTGATATAAAAGAGGAAATATTATAAAAATAACAGTAAAGCACAATGCTCCAGTAATACACGATGTAATCGCAAGTTATGTATAATCTAATACTAGTGCAAGTAAAATGTAGGATAAGAATTAGCTCTCGTATTGTATATTATTCTGTATTTTTTTTTTTTTTTTTATTTTACTTCATTTTGTATTGTCTATTATATTATAGTGTATTATTCTATTTAATAGCATATACAAATGTAAATGACAAACAGTGGAAAGTTTGAATGTTATATAGATATAAGATATATAGAAGTGTATAATGCATGATAGGTGTAAGATAATAAGGTCTATGCAATAACTACGAAAAAAAGAAAAAAAAATTATAAGAACGACACGAACGGAAAGTGGGAAAAAAAAAAGGAAATACATATATAATAAAAAAAAAAAAAAAAAAAACAAAGCGGTAATATAAAAGGAAAAAGAATAACATAAACAGAAAAAAGAGTACCGCAGAATAGTGGTAGTATAAAGGAAAAAAAAAAAAAAAAAAAAAAAAAAAAACCTAACCTAACCTAACCTAACCTTTTTTTTTTTTTTTTTTTTTTTTTTTTTTTTTTTTTTTTTTTTTTTACATGGGGAAATGCCTACGCATACCCGCCTCGCGGGGGCAAGGACGGGTTATGTCGGACTCGCACCGACTAAAACCCCATGGTGTTCCAACCTCGTCGCATATTGGCAGGGCCACGGGAACGCTTTCGCACACTTCCGCGGCCCCACCTGCGCTGGCCGCCCCATGGCGGCCCCTCCTCGGGAGAGGACCACTCCTCCCCCATCTCCCTCTCAGGTAAGGCGCACCAGAACACATGGCGCGCCCTCCTCCTCGGCCTCCAATTTCACATGCGCAACGGACGCCCCCGTGTCCGCTGCGCGAAGGCCATGGGGCCAGGAAAAACTAGCACTAAGAAGCACCAGCCTTCCCGACCCCAGCGGCGGATCCGGTCTATGGCTCCGCCGCCAACCAAGATTCGGCTGCGGAGGGTAGGGAGAGCGGCGCCTCGCAATACCGGCACTCCTCTCCCCCCGCAGCCCCACCACCACCGCATCATTCAACGGTGCGGCCCCGTCTGAGTCGCGGAGGATAGGGCGAGTGGCGCATCGCCATACCAACACTCCTCTTCCTCCGCGACTCCACCTCGGCTGCAGCGGTAGAGGGTTGCGGACTCCCCTCTCACCACAGCCCCCCGACACACATCCGAAGTGGGCTTCCCAAGCCCACTTGGAGTGGCCACCTCGGGCCGGCCCTACACCTCGGGCCAGCCAAGGGGTTCCTCTTCGTTCACCGTGGTTGACCACGCCACGGCTACTAAGCCCCCCCGCCACGACAAGGCGGGAACCCGTTCGGGGGGGAACCTAACCTAACCTAACCTAACCTAACCTAACCTAACCTTTTTTTTTTTTTTTTTTTTTTACGGGGGGAAATCCTCATGGACTACCTCCGCCTGGGGAAAGGCGGAGGGGCGTGCCGGACTCTTACCGGCTAAAACCACCCCGGTGTCAACTCACACGTGCGCGTGGGGCCGCGGGAATCCAAATTCTTCCGCAGCCCCACACTAGTGCTGGCCCGGTCCGTCCAGGCCTCGTCTCCTGCACGGGGTAGTGAGGTGTTAAACTACCCCGTGTATCGCCTCAGGGGCGCGCACCGACACCCGCGCGCGCCTCCGCCTCGGGTCCATCGAGTAGGGGTGGCGGGGGCTTCCCCAAGTCCCTCGCCCCTGGACCCATTTATGGGGGCCGGAAAAGGGCGTTGTCCGCCCTTCTCCTGCGCCCGGTGCGCCTTCTGCGGCCAGGAAAGGGAGTCGAGATCTCCCTTTCCCGTTCCGCAGTTTCCTTCTGCGACATCACGTCCTCGCAGAAGGACACCACTGCATCCCACGACTCTGCGCTACCGACCATCTTCTGCACTAAGGCCGGCAGCGACAGATCGCCTCCTACTTTATTTGTGAGGACACGGCGCTGCTCCTCCCAAGCTACACACTCGGCGAGCGTGTGTTGCGCCGTGTCCTCCCCGCAATGGACGCAGTGGTGACACCGAGCGTCCGGCTCCCTGTCTATGCGGCGCAGGTACTTGCCGAAGCAGCCATGCCCCGACAGCACCTGCGTCACCCTAAACGACAGGGAGCCGTGCCTTCTCCCGAGCCAGTCGTCGAGTACTGGCCGGATCGCCTCGACGGTAGCGAGGCCGGCGGTAGGGCGCAGAAGCCTTTGCCGCCATTCCGCCACCAAGACCTGACGGAGCTCCTCTCGGCGCAGCGCGATCTGCCGCTGCACCGGCCTCGAGCCCCGTGCCCGCTCTTCTTCGCGCCATCGATATAATGACGCGAGTACTTTCGCCTCTAGGTCCCAGGGCGGGGATCCGGCCAGGACGCAAGCCGCCTCGTAGGAAATCGTGCGATACCCACGGACGACTCTGACGGCCATCGCCCTCTGCGGTTTACGCAGAATGGCAAGAGTGCTGGCCGTCATGTCCATCGCCCACACAGGGGCCCCATACAGGGCCATGGACCGCACGATTCCCACGTACAACCGCCTACAGGCGGCGCTCGGGCCCCCCAAGTTGGGAAGCAACGTTGATAGCGCGCCCGCTGCACCCATCAGCTTGGGCGCCAGCCGCCGGAAGTGGGGTCCGAATTCCCATCGGCTGTCGAGCACCAATCCCAGATACTTCATGGTGGACTCGACAGCTATCCGGGCCCCGCAGACCACGATGTGTGAACCCGGCGGCGGCGCGCGTCGAGGGCCATGGAACACCATGGCCTCCGACTTATTTAGGGCCACCTCCAGGCCCAGGCGCCGGATGCGGTTCACCACTTGTGACACCGCAGCCGTGGCAACCAACGCTGCTTCCCTGTGTGAACTCCCCCGGGCAGTGACGAGCGTGTCGTCCGCATAACACGTCAAGTCGGCGCCCGACGGGAGTTCACCTCTCAGCACCCAGTCGTAGCCGATGTTCCACAGGAGCGGTCCCAAGACCGATCCCTGCGGAACACCGCACGACATGACGCGCCGACCAGCGCCGTCACGTCCCCAATAGGTAACGCATCTCTCCTCAAGGTAAGCCCCTATTGTGCGGCGGAGGTAGGGAGGCACGCGATGGTAATTCAGCGCCTCCCGAATACAACTCCAGGGTAGGGTGTTGAAGGCGTTGGAGATGTCTAAGGACACCGCCAGCACCACCCCACCCCGGGATACTGTCTCCTCCGCCAGGGCCCTCACGCGCGTAATAGCGTCTATGGTGGAGCGCCCGCGACGAAAACCAAACTGGTTCTCGTCCAGGTCCGGCCCCTCTCTGCACAAGTGGCTGACGAGGCGATCTGCGACGATGCGCTCAAGAAGTTTGCCCGCCTCGTCGAGCAGCACTATGGGCCGGTACGCGGACGGTGAGTCCGCGGGGCGCCCCTCCTTCCTGAGCAGGACCAGCCTCCCCTCCTTCCACACACTGGGAAACTGACCCTGCTCGAGACATGCCGTGAAGAGCCCTCTCAGCTGGGGCTCTAGCTCTTTCAGAGCCAGGACGAGAGCTCGACCAGGAACTCCGTCGGGTCCGGGCGCTGTGTTCTTAGCCCGGAGTCGCGACACGGCCGCTCTCGTCTCTGTTTGCGTCACCTCGGGGACGTCGGTGCTCTCCTCTTCTGGAGAGTCTGTGGCTGAGGGCGAAGCCATCGCCGGGGGAACGTGTCCCACTCGCTCAGGGAAGAGAGCCGATACCACCGCCTCTAGCAACTGGGGTTGCATCGTTTGTGTTAGTGGAGGCGCCCAGGGACGCAACTTGCCCCGTACCCAACGGTAGGGGCGCCCCCACGGATCCCGATCTAGGGATCCCAGCAGCACTTCCCTGGCACGCGACTTTGAGTCGCCGATGGCCAGCCACAGCGTCTCCTTAGACGCGCGGTACACCTCATACAGCGCGTCCTCCTCGGCGGGATCCCGTCGACGCCGCCTCCGGTATCGGGTGTACCGGCGACGAGCCGCAACGCACGCTATGCGCAATTGCGCGATCTCGGCGGTCCACCAGTACACCTGGCGCCTTGCGGACCGTTGGTGGACACGGGGCATGGACGCGTCGCAGATCTGCGTCATCGCCCCGCGAAACCATAGCGCCACCGCTTCGACGTCGACGGGGCCGTCCGTCGTCGACTCCCGAATCCAGGACTGGACTAGGGCAGCTTCTTCGAGTAGTTCCCTGTCGATGCGCTTAAGCGCCCAACGCGGGCCGTCGTTAATCGGGGTTGTTGGATGGCGGCCGCTCGCAGTCTGGGCAGAGACGTCGAACCGGATATACCGATGGTCCGACAGCGTCTCCACCTCTGCGGCGACACGCCAGTCGCGGACTCGGCTGGCGACAGAGGGGCTAGCAAACGAGACGTCCACTATCGACCCACCCCGCTGCCGCACGCACGTGTATTCCGAACCCCGATTCAGGACGACCAGACCAGTCGTCACCGTCCACTCTTCTAACACCTCGCCCCGAGGGTCAGTGACCGGAGATCCCCACGCCGATGACTTGGCGTTGAGATCCCCGAGCACCAGAACGGGACGAGGGTGATACCGGCCTACGACGGCGCCCAACTCGACAAGGAAACCCTCAAAGTCGGCGAGACTCTTGTTGGGGGAGAAATACGCCCCTACAATAACGATGCCGCCCGAGACCGCAGCAACCCAGCCGCGGCCCCGAGACGGGTCGATCAGAGTCTCGCCAATAATGGCCACCAAACCGTCAGCGCATCCCAACCAGTTGTCACGGGCGGGAATGAAGTACGGTTCGGCGACCACAGCCACGTGAATCGACCACTCTGCCATGCTCTGGAGTAGGAGATCCTGAGCTCTGGCACAGTGGTTGATGTTGCCCTGGAGAAAATGGAATTGTGCCATTATTGACATTCCATCCCCTCAGCAACGGTCCTGGGCCGGGAGTCGGCCGCGGAGCTGCTAGCCTGCGGGGGCAGCGAGGTTAACCCGGCAGGCTTAGTACTCCTCTTCTTTTCTTTTTTCTTCTTCTTGCTGGCAGGCGCCCCACAGGCCCCTCCGCCTACTCTGTGCTCCGCTGGCCTTCCCGCAGCAGAACAAAGGCTGCAGTTTAGCGCCGCGGTGCACAGGGCAGCCTTGTGGCCAGGCTGGCCGCAGCGATAACAAAGGTCACTACGGTCAACCTCGGCGGTGCACTTCGCCCGGACGTGCCCTTTTTCTAGGCACCGAAAGCACTGCAAAGCCCGGGGCTGTAAGAGCTTGGTCCTAGCCGCCACCCAGCCTACCAGCAATCTGCCGCTATCGGCGATCTTCTTCGCCGACGCTACAGGGCACCGAACCCAGACCGCGCCGAGTCCGGTGGCGTCGGTGCGTATATCGCCAGCCCGCACCTTGTCCGGCGGACACTCTCCGCTTCTGGCAACGGCCGCCACCACCTCCTCAGAGGTCACGGAGTCGTCCAGGCCAGCAATCCGCACCTCTGCGGTTTTCATTGGTCTGGAGACCCGGACGTCCTCAGGGTTGAGGACCTCCCTCATCTTGGCGGCCAGTGCGTCCGCCTTTTCGGCACTGCCGCTCACAGTGCCAGCCACCTCGAACAGCCGTGCACCCGTGGCAGCCTGCCTGAGGGTGACGGACTGAAGGCCAAGATCAGATAATTTGATCTTGGCCTTGGCCTCGGCGATGACCGACTGGTACGTCACGCCACGCTCCACAGCTCCAGGCTGCAACGTTATTGTCACAGCGCTGGACCGCGGAACATGTACAGCCGGTCTCTTGCGACCGCCTTTGGCAGTCCGCTGTGCAGGTTTAGGAGCCGTCTTTGTGGTTCCCCCTGGGGCACATGCGGCTGCTGCGGCCTTCTTGGCGGCTTTGCGGGCCTTCTTGCGGCCCACGACTTTCGCCCAGGTCTCACCCTTAGACCCGGCAGTCGTGGGCTGGTTGCTCGGAGGAGCTCCCTCCGCGGGCTTTTTATTACCCTCCGCGGGCTTCCCCTTTTGAGGCGCAAGTCTCGGCGGCTCCTCAGTTCTCCGAGTGTCCGCCGCCAAAGGCGGACGGAGGATTTCCGCCGGGAGACGCCGTGAAATCGCCTCCAGCCGAGCATTAACCATGCTCCCGCACTGGAGCATGCAGATCCGGACAATGCGCTCGACCTCTTCGTCGGTACGAGGGCTTGCCGGTTGCGGTGCGGGAGTCGGGGCCACTACAGGTGCGGCATCGGTGGACGTGCGTCGCTGCTGCTCTTCGCTCAGCGCAGCGACTTGCCGTCGGAGGTCCTCCAAGTCATTTCTGAGGCGGCTGTTTTCCTCCTGCAACTTTGCGACCTCGTCAGAGGCCGTCCTGTTGAGGAGGATGCCAACCGCCTCCCTGATATCCGCGGCAGCCTCCTTTAAGCCACGGGTGAACGTGCCCTTCAGGCTGCCAGACTTGGTGGCAACCTTCAGGACTAAGTCCACCCCATCCAGAGCCAAACCTAACCTAACCTAACCTAACCTAACCTAACCTAACCTAACCTAACCTAACCTTTTTTTTTTTTTTTTTTTTACATGGGGAAATGCCTACGCATACCCGCCTCGCGGGGGCAAGGACGGGTTATGTCGGACTCGCACCGACTAAAACCCCATGGTGTTCCACCCTCGTCGCATATTGGCAGGGCCACGGGAACGCTTTCGCACACTTCCGCGGCCCCACCTGCGCTGGCCGCCCCATGGCGGCCCCTCCTCGGGAGAGGAACACTCCTCCCCCATCTCCTTCTCAGGTAAGGCGCACCAGAACACATGGTGCGCCCTCCTCCTCGGCCTCCAATTTCTAATGCGCAACGGACGCCCCCATGTCCGATGCGCGAAGGCCATGGGGCCAGGAAAAACTAGCACTCAGAAGCACCAGCCTTCCTGGCCCCAGCGGCGGATCTGGTCTCGGGCTCCGCCGCCAACCAAGTTTCGGCCGCGGAGGGTAGGGAGAGCGGCGCCTCGCAATACCGACACTCCTCTCCCCCCGCGGCCCCACCACCACCGCATCAGCGGTGCGGCCCCGTTTGAGTCGCGGAGGATAGGGCGAGTGGCGCATCGCCATACCAACACTCCTCTTCCTCCGCGACTCCACCTCGGCTGCAGCGGTAGAGGGTGCGGACTCCCCTCTCACCGCAGCCCCCCGACACACATCCGAAGTGGGCTTCCCAAGCCCACTCGGAGTGGCCACCTCGGGCCGGCCCTACACCACGGGCCAGCCAAGGGGTTCCTCTTTGTTCACCGTGGGTGACCAAGCCACGGCTACTAAGCCCCCCCGCCACGACAAGGCGGGAACCCGTTCGGGGGGGAACCTAACCTAACCTAACCTAACCTAACCTAACCTAACCTAACCTAACCTAACCTAACCTAACCTAACCTAACCTAACCTTTTTTTTTTTTTTTTTTTTACATGGGGAAATGCCTACGCATACCCGCCTCGCGGGGGCAAGGACGGGTTATGTCGGACTCGCACCGACTAAAACCCCATGGTGTTCCACACTCGTCGCATATTGGCAGGGCCACGGGAACGCTTTCGCACACTTCCGCGGCCCCACCTGCGCTGGCCGCCCCATGGCGGCCCCTCCTCGGGAGAGGAACACTCCTTCCCCATCTCCTTCTCAGGCAAGGCGCACCAGAACACATGGTGCGCCCTCCTCCTCGGCCTCCAATTTCTAATGCGCAACGGTCGCCCCCGCGTCCGATGCGCGAAGGCCATGGGGCCAGGAAAAACTAGCACTCAGAAGCACCAGCCTTCCTGACCCCAGCGGCGGATCTGGTCCATGGCTCCGCCGCCAACCAAGATTCGGCTGCGGAGGGTAGGGAGAGCGGCGCCTCGCAATACCGACACTCCTCTCCCCCCGCAGCCCCACCACCACCGCATCATTTAACGGTGCGGCCCCGTCTGAGTCGCGGAGGATAGGGCGAGTGGCGCATCGCCATACCAACACTCCTCTTCCTCCGCGACTCCACCTCGGCTGCAGCGATAGAGGGAGCGGACACCCCTCTCGCAGCATCCCACCGACACACATCCGAAGTAGGCTTCCCAAGCCCACTCGGAGTGGCCACCTCGGGCCGGCCCTACACCACGGGCCAGCCAAGGGGTTCCTCTTTGTTCACCGTGGGTGACCAAGCCACGGCTACTAAGCCCCCCCGCCACGACAAGGCGGGAACCCGTTCGGGGGGGAACCTAACCTAACCTAACCTAACCTTTTTTTTTTTTTTTTTTTTTTTACGGGGGGAAATCCTCATGGACTACCTCCGCCTGGGGAAAGGCGGAGGGGCGTGCCGGACTCTTACCGGCTAAAACCACCCCGGTGTCTCCTCACACGTGCGCGTGGGGCCGCGGGAATCCAAATTCTTCCGCAGCCCCACACTAGTGCTGGCCCGGTCCGTCCAGGCCTCGTCTCCTGCACGGGGTAGTGAGGTGTTAAACTACCCCGTGTATCGCCTCAGGGGCGCGCACCGACACCCGCGCGCGCCTCCACCTCGGGTCTATCGAGTAGGGGTGGCGGGGGCTTCCCCAAGTCCCTCGCCCCTGGACCCAATTATGGGGGCCGGAAAAGGGCGTTGTCCGCCCTTCTCCTGCGCCCGGTGCGCCTTCTGCGGCCAGGAAAGGGAGTCGAGATCTCCCTTTCCCGTTCCGCAGTTTCCTTCTGCGACATCACGTCCTCGCAGAAGGACACCACCGCATCCCACGACTCTGCGCTACCGACCATCTTCCGCACTAAGGCCGGCAGCGACAGATCGCCTCCTACTTTATTTGTGAGGACACGGCGCTGCTCCTCCCAAGCTACACACTCGGCGAGCGTGTGTTGCGCCGTGTCCTCCCCGCAATGGACGCAGTGGTGGCACCGAGCGTCCGGCTCCCTGTCTATGCGGCGCAGGTACTTGCCGAAGCAGCCATGCCCCGACAGCACCTGCGTCACCCTAAACGACAGGGAGCCGTGCCTTCTCCCGAGCCAGTCGTCGAGTACTGGCCGGATCGCCTCGACGGTAGCGAGGCCGGCGGTAGGGCGCAGAAGCCTTTGCCGCCATTCCGCCACCAAGACCTGACGGAGCTCCTCTCGGCGCAGCGCGATCTGCCGCTGCACCGGCCTCGAGCCTCGTGCCCGCTCTTCCTCGCGCCATCGATATAATGACGCGAGTACTTTCGCCTCTAGGTCCCAGGGCGGGGATCCGGCCAGGACGCAAGCCGCCTCGTAGGAAATCGTGCGATACCCGCGGACGACTCTGACGGCCATCGCCCTCTGCGGTTTACGCAGAATGGCGAGAGTGCTGGCCGTCATGTCCATCGCCCACACAGGGGCCCCATACAGGGCCATGGACCGCACGATTCCCACGTACAACCGCCTACAGGCGGCGCTCGGGCCCCCCAAGTTGGGAAGCAACGTTGATAGCGCGCCCGCTGCACCCATCAGCTTGGGCGCCAGCCGCCGGAAGTGGGGTCCGAATTCCCATCGGCTGTCGAGCACCAATCCCAGATACTTCATGGTGGACTCGACAGCTATCCGGGCCCCGCTGACCACGATGTGTGAACCCGGCGGCGGCGCGCGTCGAGGGCCATGGAACACCATGGCCTCCGACTTACTTAGGGCCACCTCCAGGCCCAGGCACCGGATGCGGTTCACCACTTGTGACACCGCAGCCGTGGCAACCAACGCTGCTTCCCTGTACGAACTCCCCCGGGCAGTGACGAGCGTGTCGTCCGCATAACACGTCAAGTCGGCGCCCGACGGGAGTTCACCTCTCAGCACCCAGTCGTAGCCGATGTTCCACAGGAGCGGTCCCAAGACCGATCCCTGCGGAACACCGCACGACATGACGCGCCGACCAGCGCCGTCACGTCCCCAATAGGTAACGCATCTCTCCTCAAGGTAAGCCCCTATTGTGCGGCGGAGGTAGGGAGGCACGCGATGGTAATTCAGCGCCTCCCGAATGCAGCTCCAGGGTAGGGTGTTGAAAGCGTTGGAGATGTCTAAGGACACCGCCAGCACCACCCCACCCCGGGATACTGTCTCCTCCGCCAGGGCCCTCACGCGCGTAATAGCGTCTATGGTGGAGCGCCCGCGACGAAAACCAAACTGGTTGTCATCCAGGTCCGGCCCCTCTCTGCACAAGTGGCTGACGAGGCGATCTGCGATGATACGCTCAAAAAGTTTGCCCGCCTCGTCGAGCAGCACTATGGGCCGGTACGCGGACGGTGAGTCCGCGGGGCGCCCCTCCTTCCTGAGCAGAACCAGCCTCCCCTCCTTCCACACACTGGGAAACTGACCCTGCTCGAGACATGCCGTGAAGAGCCCTCTCAGCTGGGGCTCTAGCTCCTTCAGAGCCAGGACGAGAGCTCGACCAGGAACTCCGTCGGGTCCGGGCGCTGTGTTCTTAGCCCGGAGTCGCGACACGGCCACTCTCGTCTCTGCTTGCGTCACCTCGGGGACATCGGTGCTCTCCTCTTCTGGAGAGTCTGTGGCTGAGGGCGAAGCCATCGCCGGGGGAACGTGTCCCACTCGCTCAGGGAAGAGAGTCGATAACACCGACTCTAGCAACTGGGGTTGCATCCTTTGTGTTAGTGGAGGCGCCCAGGGACGCAACTTGCCCCGAATCCAACGGTAGGGGCGCCCCCACGGATCCCGATCTAGGGACCCCAGCAGCTCCTCCCTGGCACGCGACTTTGAGTCGCCGATGGCCAGCCACAGAGTCTCCTTAGACGCGCGGTACACCTCATACAGCGCGTCCTCCTCGGCGGAATCCCGTCGACGCCGCCTCCGGTATCGGGTGTACCGGCGACGAGCCGCAACGCACGCTATGCGCAATTGCGCGATCTCGGCGGTCCACCAGTACACCTGGCGCTTTGCGGACCGTTGGCGGACACGGGGCATTGACGCGTCGCAGATCTGCGTCATCGCCCCGCGAAACCATAACGCCACCGCTTCGACGTCGACGGGGCCGTCCGTCGTCGACTCCCAGATCCAGGACTGAACTAGGGCAGCTTCCTCGAGTAGTTCCCTGTCGATGCGCTTAAGCGCCCAACGCGGGCCGTCGTTAATCGGGGTTGTTGGATGGCGCCCGCTCGCAGTCTGGGCAGAGACGTCGAACCGGATATATCGATGGTCCGACAGTGTCTCCACCTCTACGGCGACACGCCAGTCGCGGACTCGGCTGGCGACAGAGGGGCTAGCAAACGAGACGTCCACTATCGACCCACCCCGCTGCCGCACGCACGTGTATTCCGAACCCCGATTCAGGACCACCAGACCAGTCGTCACCGTCCACTCTTCTAGCACCTCACCCCGAGGGTCAGTGACCGGAGATCCCCACGCCGATGACTTGGCGTTGAGATCCCCGAGCACCAGAACGGGACGAGGGTGATAACGGCCTACGACGGCACCTAACCTAACCTAACCTAACCTAACCTAACCTAACCTAACCTAACCTAACCTAACCTAACCTAACCTAACCTTTTTTTTTTTTTTTTTACATGGGGAAATGCCTACGCATACCCGCCTCGCGGGGGCAAGGACGGGTTATGTCGGACTCGCACCGACTAAAACCCCATGGTGTTCCACCCTCGTCGCATATTGGCAGGGCCACGGGAACGCTTTCGCACACTTCCGCGGCCCCACCTGCGCTGGCCGCCCCATGGCGGCCCCTCCTCGGGAGAGGAACACTCCTCCCCCATCTCCTTCTCAGGTAAGGCGCACCAGAACACATGGTGCGCCCTCCTCCTCGGCCTCCAATTTCTAATGCGCAACAGACGCCCCCATGTCCAATGCGCGAAGGCCATGGGGCCAGGAAAAACTAGCACTCAGAAGCACCAGCCTTCCTGGCCCCAGCGGCGGATCTGGTCTCGGGCTCCGCCGCCAACCAAGTTTCGGCCGCGGAGGGTAGGGAGAGCGGCGCCTCGCAATACCGACACTCCTCTCCCCCCGCGGCCCCACCACCACCGCATCAGCGGTGCGGCCCCGTTTGAGTCGCGGAGGATAGGGCGAGTGGCGCATCGCCATACCAACACTCCTCTTCCTCCGCGACTCCACCTCGGCTGCAGCGGTAGAGGGTGCGGACTCCTCTCTCACCGCAGCCCCCCGACACACATCCGAAGTGGGCTTCCCAAGCCCACTCGGAGTGGCCACATCGGGCCGGCCCTACACCACGGGCCAGCCAAGGGGTTCCTCTTTGTTCACCGTGGGTGACCAAGCCACGGCTACTAAGCCCCCCCGCCACGACAAGGCGGGAACCCGTTCGGGGGGGAACCTAACCTAACCTAACCTAACCTAACCTAACCTAACCCAGTATTACGCCGTCTCTCGTGCCGTACGCATCGTTTCCGTGTTGCTCCGCGTTTGAAAAATCCGAAAAATAGGTAAAAGTTATCCGATTTCTGTGAAACAAGTGTTGTTTTGTGCATTTCAGTGTGCTATATGCACTAGTGATTGTTCTAGTGTTGGGAGGTTAAGTGTCACAAGGATATTTCAGCAAAATATAGCGACAAAACGGCAAAACAGGTAAAATTTCACTGAAAATTTTACATTAAATTGCATACGCCGCTCATTTTTGATCGAAGACCTGCTGATTTTAATATCTTGTTTTGTGGCATTCATATAGCTCTATCATATGGCAAAAGTTTTGGATTTTTTCGCTTATTAAATTTGGAGTAATAAGGCGAAAACTGAAAAACCACGTGGCGAGGAAAATTTAAACCGCTATTGTGCGGCTAAATTTGAACACACATTATTATAGTACACTTCTATATTAACTCTCCTGTACTTGTAGCACAGAAATCGGTATCGTATTTCAGAAGATATAGCCAAAAATGCAAAATTTTTAAAACTGGTTCATTTTCACCTGTTAATTGCGCGTAATTTTAAGCGACGACATATTAATTTAACTTTACAGTGTAGTTGCAAAACTTATCCTTAGACTATTTGCAAAGTTTCGGATTTTTCGAACTAAACTTTCTGAGTTATTAGGGTTTTTCTGGAAACGCTCTAACACGTGCTCTGTGTTCTAACAGGCTGGCGTTATTATTATCACAGCAAAATCTTAGAGCACTAAAAACCAAAAAAGAATCCGTTTTCAGAACGGGTGTATCACTTTTGGTTAGTGAGTTATAACGTTTTCAGTGTTTTTTCAGGAAATTTCAGTATCTATTGGTCTTTCACCAATAATCATATCACCGTTAGCTTGGCCGTGTAATTTCGCAAAATTAAAGCCCAAACACGACCATCCTAGCACTTCCCGTTGCCGAGATATAAATATCTATCATTTTTCCACCATTTTGTCCGCCATATTGGAAATCTTGTTCGGCTCATATCTTGGAAACGGCTCATCACAGAAGCGTGGGGTTTTCAATATTTATCTTTAAATTGTCTTTAGAATAATTTAGGATCAAAAAGACCAATCGCCAAAAATCGCACAAACTGGCGATATATTCAAATACTTAGTGTAAAGGCAATTCAAACAAGCCCAAACACGCCTAAATTGCCTCTAGTGGGCAGGGAAAGAGACCGTTTTAAATTATCGACCGCCATCTTGGACCACCATCTTGAAAAATTTAAACTCGCTATAACTCCTGAACCAGTGGTCGTATTTGAACGCGGTTTTTAACATCATAAAGGATAAAAAGGTCCCTAAAATCTTGAGCTACCACTGAAATCACCCGACCTGGCCAAGTCATCCGCCATCTTGAATATCTTTAGAGGCGCGTAACTTCCTCTTAAATAATCCGATTTTAACCCGGTTTTCGGCTATCTCAGGAGCACTTGGAGTTCTATAGCTTGTAGAGTATTTGGAAATGGCGGACAAACCAAAGAGAACGGCAACTGGCAGTACAGAAAAACCAACTTCAATTAAAAGGAAAGCTGTCACAAAATGCTTAAAGGGCTCCAGCCAAGTCCATACCGACACAGATACCAAAACAGCAGAGTTACCTACTCAGGTAACACAGGGTGAAAAGGTCTCGAACATCTTGGAAACAGAGGACGCTGAAAAAGCGGGAACCCACTATATAGGGTGGAGTGCAGAAAAGGACGAACAGGGACCGCATACCTCAGACTTGCGTCTCTCTTCACCCAACCTTGACGAGGCAACATCCTCATCTCCTCTGTTTTCGAGGACTGGTGCAAGCCTCTTACGAATACGCACACAAATAAAACAGGCGAGGGCCGCAGAAGCCAAAGACGCCTTAAGAACATTGTCGGAGACTGAAGACACCGCAGAGTCGGATATTGACAGTGGAGACACTAACACGTCCCTCAATACTTCCACTAGATCGATTGGAGGAAACCGGATGCTCCTTAATGATTTACCTAGACATGCCAACGAAATACTGCAAAGAACGAAGGCAGAGTTGGAAAAATCCGGAAACCTAAAGAGGGAGATCCGGGAAAGTGTGGTCTCGGGGCTGTATACACTATATGAAATGGTCCTCAAATTGTCTGACTCGAGAATGTTACACATTCTCGAATCCAGCAAACAAAAACTAAATGTCTCACGCGAATCGGAAAGGCTCACACAAAGGCATGCAAGATTCATGAACGAGACTTTAGGGCAATATGCTAACTTAAAACAGAACGTAGAAAAGCTTTTGAAAGAATTAGAATCTACCCGATCAATTGTTTCGTATGACCTTTGTGAGGCGGTAACGGCGACAAAGAGAGAAGTCGTCAATGTGCGCAAAGAAATCACCTCAGGTTCATCCATTTCGAGTCAGATACAAGTCTTGATGGAGGAACTAAAGCTACTCCGGGCGAACACCGATACCCTTAAGAACCCTGTTCGTCAAGAAATTGATTTATCTCGCTTCGCCGAGGAGCTGCAGGAACTCCGTCAGGCGGTCAGAGAACTCACTAGAGATTGGACTAATCCTCAGGCACAAAATAGAGAACACAGCCCAGAGACACAAAACCAAGGTATGTTATCAGAAAAACATCACAAAAAAGTAATCACGGAACTTCAGGGTCATATTTCTGAAATAAAAGCACAAATAACAGCAGAGGTAGCAGAATTGAGGCACGAGATCCTTAAGATAACAAGAGATATCAAAGGAATAACTGATGCCTCACTCAATTCTCAGCTACCCTCAGTCCAGGCAAACCTGGAAGAATTGAGAAGAGAGACGAGAGAACTGCGAGACACCACGGTGGATTCAGCAGCTCCAATTAGAGTTGCAATAGAGAGCCTCAGAAAAGAGCTCAAGAACCAACCGGGTGTAAGTGAAGCAGACTTCACTGGAAACAACTCTCAACTAAAAGAGGATGATATAAACGATTATGAGAAAAGAGATCAAGCAACAGTGTCCAGGCATAAAAGCTTCACACGTACATTCTCAGAGGTGGTGATGAAGCCGCATTATCCGGTGATAGTGGAATCGGCTGACCCTAGGAGCACCAGCGACGATATCATTAAACAAGTCAAGAGCGGGGTCGATGTAGTTGGGCTAGGGATCGGCATCAGTAATATGAGAAAAGCGAAAAATCAAAAAGTTCTCATTAGCTGTGAATCTGAAGAGGACAGAAGCATCCTCCAAGAAAAATTAAAAAACAACACAGCCAAACTGACGGTCTATAAGCCGACTATTAAGAACCCACTCCTACGCCTAATAGGGGTGGTCTTTGACCTAACCGATAAAAAGATCGAAGAAGCAATAATAAAGCAAAACAGCACTTTCTTACAAGGCATCTCATCAACGCAGCAATACGTCAAAGTAGTAAGAAGAATAAAGGGTCGAACAAGCTCCACAAGCAATATCATACTCGAAGTAAGCTCACAAATCTGGAGCAAATTAAAAGATAAGAAAATCAGACTCGGCTTTCAGATAGTCCCAGCAGTCGATCAGTCACCGGTTACTCAGTGTTATCGATGTCTTGGGTTCTCTCATCGAGCAAGAGAGTGCCAAGCTCAAAAGACATGCTGTGGGTATTGTGCTGAGGAACATGACACCAGAGAGTGTCACAACAGAGATAAAGCGCCTAAGTGCAAAAACTGCATAGAAAATAATGAATGTGACACAAAGTGTGCACATCCTGCGTATAGCTCAGAATGTCTGGAATGGAGGAAATGGGATCGGATAGCGAGAGCAACGATCACGTATTGCTAAAGTCCGCGACGTTTCCTCACAAAGACCTTCGAGCACAAAGTATGGAAAAATAAAAATTGCCCAAGTCAATCTCGGTAGGGGACAATTAGCCCAACAAGAATGCCTGCAGGCGGCTGAAACACAAGGAGTGGCTATTCTCCTAATACAAGAACCCTATGTAGGAGCAAAAGCACACACTACCAGCCGCCATGCAGTTATACAAAAATATACTACAGACACACAAAAACCAGTCAAGTCAGCTGTCATTGTCGTTGATCCTTCCATACAATATACTATAAACCCTGAAACGATTACCGAAAACATTGTCGCGTGTAATTTTAAAATTAATAACCTAGATATTAGTATTGTAAACGCATACATGGAGGAAGGCCAAAACATCGACGAAGATTTAAGAAAGATATCAAAATCCATTGACATACTGGGAAACGATCATATCATATTTGGAGGGGATGTAAACGCAAAAAGTCCTTGGTGGGGTTGTAGCGTGGAGGATGGACGGGGAACGGTCGTCGCTGAGACTTTAGCCCAACTGGGGTTAAACATACTTAACACAGGAAGTACACCAACATTTTGGGCACACAGAGGAGACAAAGACTACACGAGTATTGTGGACATAACAGCATGCTCTAACAGCTTATTCCATAAAATAATAAACTGGAGGGTTAATCCTGACTTTGTCACACTGTCGGACCATAGAGCGATTATGTATGACATAGAACCTGAGAATTCAACAAGGCAACCTAACCAGCGAATATCTACCCGCATCTTTAACACCAGCAAAGCGGATTGGAACAGATTCACTGTCACGTTACAAACAGAACTACAGTCAATTAATATCACTGAAGAAGCAACTATGAACATAGAAACGACATGGGCCTTAGAAGACTTGGTCATGCAGTACGTTGAATGTCTACGAAAATCTTGCGATATAACAATTCCAAAGTTATCTCAGAGAATACCGACAAAGACACCATGGTGGACAAAGGAATTAGACGAAAAGAAAAAAGAACTTATTCGAAAAAGAAGAAAAATTAAATTTGCTAACAAAAACAGGAAACAGACAGTAATAGAGGAATATCTTCAAACCAAAATAGAATACAAGAATCTCCTTGAAGAAGCAATAACATCGAGCTGGAAGGAATTTTGTACTAGGCAAGATCGGGAGAGTATGTGGCAAAGTATTTATAGGGTAATACGTAAATCTTACAAAACTCCTGAAGACACATTATTACGGGAAACAGCAACTAGCAAGATCATGACCCCAAAAGAATCTGCACAGCTCTTATCAGATACTTTCTACCCAAATGATGACATCAAATCAGACGATCAAATACACACAGAAATTAGAATCAAATCAGAAAACAATAGGAAAGAGTGGGCCAAGAACCAGAATAAAGATGTAATAATCCCTTTCACCAACACTGAAATTGAAGAAATATTTAAAAACATGAGTCCGAAAAAAGCGCCTGGGGAAGACGGCCTTACATCCGACATATGCTTTAGAGCCTACAAGGCGGCTCCACAAATCCTACTAGCCATATACACTAAATGTCTTCTACTCGGATACTTCCCTAAAGTTTGGAAAAGAGCGACAATTCGGGTGATTCCAAAGGCAAATAAGGAAAACTATACCCTTCCAAAGTCCTATCGGCCAATTGGTCTTCTACCTGTCTTGGGGAAAGTACTAGAGAAGCTATTCGTGAACAGAATGATGTGGCAATTATGGACCGAAAATAAAATGAGCGTGAGGCAGTATGGTTTTGTCGCACAGCGCGGCACAGAAGACGCCCTGTATGATGCCATCGAAATTGTAAAACAAGGCTTAAAACGTAAAGAAATTGTGGTCGTTATCTCCATTGATATTGAGGGCGCATTCGACAATGCCTGGTGGCCCGGAATGATAAACGAGCTAGAAAATAAGAAAGTAGACAGATCACTATGCAGGTTAATCAGCAGCTATTTACTGGACAGGCAAATAAAACTTACATATGCTGGTCATGAGGTGATAAAGCAAACTAACAAAGGCTGCATACAGGGTTCTACCTGTGGACCCCTTTTATGGAATTTGCAGCTCGACCCGTTACTAACAGAAGTTGAAGGCCTAGGAACATACATTCAAGCATACGCAGACGATATAACAATAATAGCGAAAGGAAAATCGGCTAAAGATTTAGAAAAGGAGCTAATCCGGTACTAAACCACATAATAAACTGGGCAAAAAAGAGAAAAATGAAACTGGCAGCTCAGAAAACTCAGGCCATATTAATAACAAAAAAGATGAAATTTGAAAATCCAAAGATAGTAATGGGAGAAACGGAAATAAGTTTCTCTGACACGATTACAATACTTGGACTCACAATTGACGCCAATCTAAACTTCCTTAAACATGTAGACAGGGTAACTGAAAAAGCAATCCAACTTTATAAAAAAGTGGCAAAAACAGCTAGAACAAACTGGGGCCTGAATCCTGAAATTCTTAGGACAATTTACATAACTGTGGTAGAACCAACCATATTATACGCTGCAAGCGTATGGGGACATGTGGCAAATAAGAAACAAATAAAAACCAGGCTTGACAGGATAACGAGAACCTTCAGTATACTGATATGTAAAGCACATCGCACTTCTTCTTTAATCTCATGCGCCACTTTAGCTAGAGTTCTTCCCCTAGACCTAAGAGCACAAGAAAATGCTGACCTATTTAGAATTAAAAGGGGGGAACCACTGGAACGATTACCTGGCAGAGAACTAGCAAAATCTGTAAGTCCGTACTCGCTACCTCATCCAGCCAAACGCGTGAACCAAACTTATAACTTAATAAATGCAGAGAAAGATCTTGAATCTATCGGAAATGACTGGCCCTGAATATATACTGACGGGAGTAAGATTACAGGCAAAGTAGGAGCAGCCATCACCTGCTGGAAAGACGGGAAAGAAATATACAAATCCAGATTACGCCTTGGAAATCATTGTAGTGTTTACCAAGCAGAATTAGCAGCTATACTAAAAGCCACAGAAGTAATCTTAAGCAAGAAAACACTAAAAATGGCAAACATCCTCAGTGATTCTAAATCGGCGCTGGAAAGTCTCACTAACCCCAATGCACTACACCCCCTCGCAGCAAAAATTCTGGAACGCATGCGAGACATAGACAGCAATCAAGGCAAAGTTAGACTCTTTTGGATTAAAGCCCACTGCGGTATTCCAGGCAATGAGAGAGCAGATGAGCTTGCAAAGTCTGCCGCGGAGACACTGAAGCAGACCCCAGTCTACGACTGTTTTCCTCTTTCCTTCGCAAAACGCTCCATCAGGGACAAAACTTTGCATAATTGGCAAGAAAGATATACAACGGCACAAACGGGACAAGTGACAAAGAAGTTCTTCACAACTGTTAAGCAAGCCTACAAAACCATGAAGAATATCAAGATTAATAATATGAGATGCCAAATTTTTACTGGACATGGAGGTTTTAAGGCATATCTATGTAAATTTAAACTGGCGCAGAGTCCATGCTGTGACTGTGACCAATCAACACCACAAACAGTTGAACACGTGCTAATAGATTGTCCAAAGTATGCAGCACAAAGAATAAGCTGCGAACACCGCATGGGCTTTGCAATAAATGAAACCACACTTTGTAAGGCAATCAACGACAATGACAGCTACATGCATTTCCTTGAATTTGCTGAACACTGTTTGAAAAAGGTGCTCAAGGAAAATGGATCTAAAGTATACTAGCCTCTAATGCCTGTATTTGTAGTAGCAGACAGATATTTTAAGTAGTATAAATTCAGTAAGTAAATTAAAAAAAAATATATATATATATATACATATATATATATATGTATGTGTGTATATATATGTGTGTGTATATGTATGTATATGTATATATTGGGTAGTACACAATCCATGTATAATGTTGATTAACAGATTCCATAGAAACATTTAAACAGATAGAACTGTAGTATTATTAGTAGTTGTAAATACAATAAGTATTAATAGGGTATTAGTAGTTTTAATAATAGTGTAGTAAAACTGTAGATTATTATGCTCTTTGTAAGTTTATGTTTTTAAATTTTACAAGTTAATAAATATTAGCAGCAAAAAAAAAAAAGATAAAACGGTGGAAACAAAATTAAAAAAAAAAAAAATTGGGTAGTACACAAGCCATGTATAATGTTTACTAGATTCCATAGAAATATTAAAATAGATAGAATTGTAGTATTATTATAATAAACAATAAGAAATAATAGGGTATTAGTAGCTATTATAATAATGTAGTAAAAGTGTAGATTATTATGCTCTTTGTAAGTCTATGTTTATAAGATTTATAAGTTTAAATACCAGTCATGTAAAGTCAATGTAAGGTAAAATACGGTGGAATACTGAGAAAAAAAAAAAAAAAAAACAATGAAATGAAAGTAAATAAAGATAAATAAACAAAAGAAATCAAAGGTGCTGTAAAAGAAATAACATCAGATGAACCGAGTATATATATAAAAAAAAAAAAAAAAAAAAAAAAAAAAAAAAAAAAAAAAAAAACCTAACCTAACCTAACCTAACCTTTTTTTTTAACCCCATGGTGTTCCACCCTCGTCGCATATTGGCAGGGCCACGGGAACGCTTTCGCACACATCCGCGGCCCCACCTGCGCTGGCCGCCCCATGGCAGCCCCTCCTCGGGAGAGGACTACTCCTCCCCCATCTCCCTCAGGTAAGGCGCACCAGAACACATGGCGCGCCCTCCTCCTCGGCCTCCAACTTGATATGCGCAACGGACGCCCCCGTGTCCGATGCGCGAAGGCCATGGGGCCAGGAAAAACTAGCACTCAGAAGCACCGGCCTTCCTGGCCCCAGCGGCGGATCTGGTCTATGGCTCCGCCGCCAACCAAGATTCGGCCGCGGAGGGTAGGGAGAGCGGCGCCTCGCAATACCGACACTCCTCTCCCACCGCAGCCCCACCACCACCGCATCAATCGACGGTGCGGCCCCGCCTGAGTCGCGGAGGATAGGGCGAGTGGCGCATCGCCATACCAACACTCCTCTTCCTCCGCGACTCCACCTCGGCTGCAGCGGTAGAGGGTGCGGACTCCCCTCTCACCGCAGCCCCCCGACACACATCCGAAGTGGGCTTCCCAAGCCCACTCGGAGTGGCCACCTCGGGCCGGCCCTACACCTCGGGCCAGCCAAGGGGTTCCTCTTTGTTCACCGTGGTTGACCAAGCCACGGCTACTAAGCCCCCCCGCCACGACAAGGCGGGAACCCGTTCGGGGGGGAACCTAACCTAACCTAACCTAACCTTTTTTTTTTTTTTTTTACGGGGGGAAATCCTCATGGACTACCTCCGCCTGGGGAAAGGCGGAGGGGCGTGCCGGACTCTTACCGGCTAAAACCACCCCGGTGTCTCCTCACACGTGCGCGTGGGGCCGCGGGAATCCAAATTCTTCCGCAGCCCCACACTAGTGCTGGCCCGATCTGTCCAGGCCTCGTCTCCTGCACGGGGTAGTGAGGTGTTAAACTACCCCGTGTATCGCCTCAGGGGCGCGCGCCGACACCCGCGCGCACCTCCGCCTCGGGTCCATCGAGTAGGGGTGGCGGGGGCTTCCCCAAGTCCCTCGCCCCTGGACCCATTTATGGGGGCCGGAAAAGGGCGTTGTCCGCCCTTCTCCTGCGCCCGGTGCGCCTTCTGCGGCCAGGGAAGGGAGTCGAGATCTCCCTTTCCCGTTCCGCAGTTTCCTTCTGCGACATCACGTCCTCGCAGAAGGACACCACCGTATCCCACGACTCTGCGCTACCGACCATCTTCCGCACTAAGGCCGGCAGCGACAGATCGCCTCCTACTTTATTTGTGAGGACACGGCGCTGCTCCTCCCAAGCTACACACTCGGCGAGCGTGTGTTGCGCCGTGTCCTCCCCGCAATGGACGCAGTGGTGGCACCGAGCGTCCGGCTCCCTGTCTATGCGGCGCAGGTACTTGCCGAAGCAGCCATGCCCCGACAGCACCTGTGTCACCCTAAACGACAGGGAGCCGTGCCTTCTCCCGAGCCAGTCGTCGAGTACTGGCCGGATCGCCTCGACGGTAGCGAGGCCGGCGGTAGGGCGCAGAAGCCTTTGCCGCCATTCCGCCACCAAGACCTGACGGAGCTCCTCTCGGCGCAGCGCGATCTGCCGCTGCACCGGCCTCGAGCCCCGTGCCCGCTCTTCCTCGCGGCATCGATATAATGACGCGAGTACTTTCGCCTCTAGGTCCCAGGGCGGGGATCCAGCCAGGACGCAAGCCGCCTCGTAGGAAATCGTGCGATACCCGCGGACGACTCTGACGGCCATCGCCCTCTGCGGTTTACGCAGAATGGCGAGAGTGCTGGCCGTCATGTCTATCGCCCACACAGGGGCCCCATACAGGGCCATGGACCGCACGATTCCCACGTACAACCGCCTACAGGCGGCGCTCGGGCCCCCCAAGTTGGGAAACAACGTTGATAGCGCGCCCGCTGCACCCATCAGCTTGGGCGCCAGCCGCCGGAAGTGGGGTCCGAATTCCCATCGGCTGTCGAGCACCAATCCCAGATACTTCATGG
The DNA here is from genome assembly GCA_963668995.1 of Parnassius mnemosyne. Taxonomy (NCBI): domain Eukaryota; kingdom Metazoa; phylum Arthropoda; class Insecta; order Lepidoptera; family Papilionidae; genus Parnassius; species Parnassius mnemosyne. Next base: position 2,620,012 of record CAVLGL010000097.1, on the reverse strand, counting down.
TGGACTCGACAGCTATCCGGGCCCCGCTGACCACGATGTGTGAACCCGGCGGCGGCGCGCGTCGAGGGCCATGGAACACCATGACCTCCGACTTACTTAGGGCCACCTCCAGGCCCAGGCACCGGATGCGGTTCACAACTTGTGACACCGCAGCCGTGGCAACCAACGCTGCTTCCCTGTACGAACTCCCCCGGGCAGTGACGAGCGTGTCATCCGCATAACACGTCAAGTCGGCGCCCGACGGGAGTTCACCTCTCAGCACCCAGTCGTAGCCGATGTTCCACAGGAGCGGTCCCAAGACCGATCCCTGCGGAACACCGCACGACATGACGCGCCGACCAGCGCCGTCACGTCCCCAATAGGTAACGCATCTCTCCTCAAGGTAAGCCCCTATTGTGCGGCGGAGGTAGGGAGGCACGCGATGGTAATTCAGCGCCTCCCGAATGCAACTCCAGGGTAGGGTGTTGAAAGCGTTGGAGATGTCTAAGGACACCGCCAGCACCACCCCACCCCGGGATACTGTCTCCTCCGCCAGGGCCCTCACGCGCGTAATAGCGTCTATGGTGGAGCGCCCGCGACGAAAACCAAACTGGTTGTCATCCAGGTCCGGCCCCTCTCTGCACAAGTGGCTGACGAGGCGATCTGCGATGATACGCTCAAAAAGTTTGCCCGCCTCGTCGAGCAGCACTATGGGCCGGTACGCGGACGGTGAGTCCGCGGGGCGCCCCTCCTTCCTGAGCAGGACCAGCCTCCCCTCCTTCCACACACTGGGAAACTGACCCTGCTCGAGACATGCCGTGAAGAGCCCTCTCAGCTGGGGCTCTAGCTCCTTCAGAGCCAGGACGAGAGCTCGACCAGGAACTCCGTCGGGTCCGGGCGCTGTGTTCTTAGCCCGGAGTCGCGACACGGCCACTCTCGTCTCTGCTTGCGTCACCTCGGGGACATCGGTGCTCTCCTCTTCTGGAGAGTCTGTGGCTGAGGGCGAAGCCATCGCCGGGGGAACCTAACCTAACCTAACCTAACCTTTTTTTTTTTTTTTTTTTTTTTACATGGGGAAATGCCTACGCATACCCGCCTCGCGGGGGCAAGGACGGGTTATGTCGGACTCGCACCGACTAAAACCCCATGGTGTTCCACCCTCGTCGCATATTGGCAGGGCCACGGGAACGCTTTCGCACACTTCCGCGGCCCCACCTGCGCCGGCCACCCCATGGCGGCCCCTCCTCGGGAGAGGACCACTCCTCCCCCATCTCCTTCTCCGGTAAGGCGCACCAGAACACATGGCGCGCCCTCCTCCTCGGCCTCCAATTTCATATGCGCAACAGACGCCCCCGTGTCCGATGCGCGAAGGCCATGGGGCCAGGAAAAACTAGCACTAAGAAGCACCAGCCTTCCCGACCCCAGCGGCGGATCTGGTCTATGGCTCCGCCGCCAACCAAGATTCGGCTGCGGAGGGTAGGGAGAGCGGCGCCTCGCAATACCGACACTCCTCTCCCCCCGCAGCCCCACCACCACCGCATCATTCAACGGTGCGGCCCCGTCTGAGTCGCGGAGGATAGGGCGAGTGGCGCATCGCCATACCAACACTCCTCTTCCTCCGCGACTCCACCTCGGCTGCAGCGGTAGAGGGTTGCGGACTCCCCTCTCACCACAGCCCCCGACACACATCCGAAGTGGGCTTCCCAAGCCCACTCGGAGTGGCCACCTCGGGCCGGCCCTACACCTCGGGCCAGCCAAGGGGTTCCTCTTCGTTCACCGTGGTTGACCAAGCCACGGCTACTAAGCCCCCCCGCCACGACAAGGCGGGAACCCGTTCGGGGGGGAACCTAACCTAACCTAACCTAACCTAACCTTTTTTTTTTTTTTTTTTTTTTTTTTTTTTTTTTTTTTTTTTTTTTTTTTTTTTTTTTTTACATGGGGAAATGCCTACGCATACCCGCCTCGCGGGGGCAAGGACGGGTTATGTCGGACTCGCACCGACTAAAACCCCATGGTGTTCCACCCTCGTCGCATATTGGCAGGGCCACGGGAACGCTTTCGCACACTTCCGCGGCCCCACCTGCGCCGGCCACCCCATGGCGGCCCCTCCTCGGGAGAGGACCACTCCTCCCCCATCTCCTTCTCCGGTAAGGCGCACCAGAACACATGGCGCGCCCTCCTCCTCGGCCTCCAATTTCATATGCGCAACAGACGCCCCCGTGTCCGATGCGCGAAGGCCATGGGGCCAGGGAAAACTAGCACTAAGAAGCACCAGCCTTCCCGACCCCAGCGGCGGATCTGGTCTATGGCTCCGCCGCCAACCAAGATTCGGCTGCGGAGGGTAGGGAGAGCGGCGCCTCGCAATACCGACACTCCTCTCCCCCCGCAGCCCCACCACCACCGCATCATTCAACGGTGCGGCCCCGTCTGAGTCGCGGAGGATAGGGCGAGTGGCGCATCGCCATACCAACACTCCTCTTCCTCCGCGACTCCACCTCGGCTGCAGCAGTAGAGGGTGCGGACTCCCCTCTCACCGCAGCCCACCAACACACATCCGAAGTGGGCTTCCCAAGCCCACTCGGAGTGGCCACCTCGGGCCGGCCCTACACCTCGGGCCAGCCAAGGGGTTCCTCTTCGTTCACCGTGGTTGACCAAGCCACGGCTACTAAGCCCCCCCGCCACGACAAGGCGGGAACCCGTTCGGGGGGGAACCTAACCTAACCTTTTTTTTTTTTTTTTTTTTTTTTACGGGGGGAAATCCTCATGGACTACCTCCGCCTGGGGAAAGGCGGAGGGGCGTGCCGGACTCTTACCGGCTAAAACCACCCCGGTGTCAACTCACACGTGCGCGTGGGGCCGCGGGAATCCAAATTCTTCCGCAGCCCCACACTAGTGCTGGCCCGGTCCGTCCAGGCCTCGTCTCCTGCACGGGGTAGTGAGGTGTTAAACTACCCCGTGTATCGCCTCAGGGGCGCGCACCGACACCCGCGCGCGCCTCCGCCTCGGGTCCATCGAGTAGGGGTGGCGGGGGCTTCCCCAAGTCCCTCGCCCCTGGACCCATTTATGGGGGCCGGAAAAGGGCGTTGTCCGCCCTTCTCCTGCGCCCGGTGCGCCTTCTGCGGCCAGGAAAGGGAGTCGAGATCTCCCTTTCCCGTTCCGCAGTTTCCTTCTGCGACATCACGTCCTCGCAGAAGGACACCACTGCATCCCACGACTCTGCGCTACCGACCATCTTCTGCACTAAGGCCGGCAGCGACAGATCGCCTCCTACTTTATTTGTGAGGACACGGCGCTGCTCCTCCCAAGCTACACACTCGGCGAGCGTGTGTTGCGCCGTGTCCTCCCCACAATGGACGCAGTGGTGACACCGAGCGTCCGGCTCCCTGTCTATGCGGCGCAGGTACTTGCCGAAGCAGCCCGCTCTTCCTCGCGCCATCGATATAATGACGCGAGTACTTTCGCCTCTAGGTCCCAGGGCGGGGATCCGGCCAGGACGCAAGCCGCCTCGTAGGAAATCGTGCGATACCCACGGACGACTCTGACGGCCATCGCCCTCTGCGGTTTACGCAGAATGGCAAGAGTGCTGGCCGTCATGTCCATCGCCCACACAGGGGCCCCATACAGGGCCATGGACCGCACGATTCCCACGTACAACCGCCTACAGGCGGCGCTCGGGCCCCCCAAGTTGGGAAGCAACGTTGATAGCGCGCCCGCTGCACCCATCAGCTTGGGCGCCAGCCGCCGGAAGTGGGGTCCGAATTCCCATCGGCTGTCGAGCACCAATCCCAGATACTTCATGGTGGACTCGACAGCTATCCGGGCCCCGCAGACCACGATGTGTGAACCCGGCGGCGGCGCGCGTCGAGGGCCATGGAACACCATGGCCTCCGACTTATTTAGGGCCACCTCCAGGCCCAGGCGCCGGATGCGGTTCACCACTTGTGACACCGCAGCCGTGGCAACCAACGCTGCTTCCCTGTGTGAACTCCCCCGGGCAGTGACGAGCGTGTCGTCCGCATAACACGTCAAGTCGGCGCCCGACGGGAGTTCACCTCTCAGCACCCAGTCGTAGCCGATGTTCCACAGGAGCGGTCCCAAGACCGATCCCTGCGGAACACCGCACGACATGACGCGCCGACCAGCGCCGTCACGTCCCCAATAGGTAACGCATCTCTCCTCAAGGTAAGCCCCTATTGTGCGGCGGAGGTAGGGAGGCACGCGATGGTAATTCAGCGCCTCCCGAATACAACTCCAGGGTAGGGTGTTGAAGGCGTTGGAGATGTCTAAGGACACCGCCAGCACCACCCCACCCCGGGATACTGTCTCCTCCGCCAGGGCCCTCACGCGCGTAATAGCGTCTATGGTGGAGCGCCCGCGACGAAAACCAAACTGGTTCTCGTCCAGGTCCGGCCCCTCTCTGCACAAGTGGCTGACGAGGCGATCTGCGATGATACGCTCAAAAAGTTTGCCCGCCTCGTCGAGCAGCACTATGGGCCGGTACGCGGACGGTGAGTCCGCGGGGCGCCCCTCCTTCCTGAGCAGGACCAGCCTCCCCTCCTTACTACCTAACCTAACCTAACCTAACCTAACCCAGTTGCGCTCCAAACGCCGTCCCGAACGCATCATTTTTAAACCGCTCCGCGTATTAAAAATCAAAGTTGTGGGTCAAGTTGACCAAATAACGAAGTGTGATACACCGAAAGATTCGTCTCAACGAGACGAACATAGTGATATGTGAAAAAGTGGAAAAAGTGTGGAAAATAAAAAGTTAACACGGAAAAACCATTTTTTCCTAACCCCAAAAACTAAAAAGTGAAACGCTGCCAAAACTAAATCGATAACATAGTGCTTTTTTAGTGTCGTTAGAAGCGCCCTAATTAGCTCTAACTTTTTGTGTAATTAGAAAAATTTTTGGACGCTCGCGCACGGAATTATTACCAAAATTAAAAAACCACGTGGCCACGTGTTTTAAGATCTGAAGGTGTGCGGCTAAATTTGACGACGGCTTTATAAAGAAGACGGCAAGACAAATCGTTTGACACCTCGCCCAAAAAATTTGGTCAAGAAATAAAGAAGTTATGACGCTGTGAAGATACCGATTTTCAGCCAAAAAATTTTAAAGTAAAAAACTTTAAAATTTCAGTGAGGACATATATGTTTTTTGACATCATATGAAAGAGCATTTCAAGACCTACAAGAAGACACCAAAATTTTGAAATTTGGAGTGCAAAAACTATTTGTAAGAGACTTTTTATTATTAAGATAAATCACGTGGTGTCCTGAAGGTGCGCCTGAAAAATCTGAAAAAATTCACAAAGGTAGGAAATACTTAATATTATTATCCCAAATTTTTTCAAAATTTTCCTATTGTTATTTTTCGGATTAGGCTCTTTTTGCGGTTCTTGGTTTCTATAACTCATTTTTCAAAATTAAAAATTTCCAAAAATTTCCAAGAAAAAATTTTTTCCAAATTTACTATAATATTCCCTACTTAACAAGCTATCCAAAATATATTTTTTCAGAGTTTTAGAGCAAGTACTTTCAGAGATACGAATTTATTTGTGTGATCTGGGAGGTCCAATAAAAAACACGTGGTGGCTGAAGGACCCTCGGGACATTCCTGAAAATATTGTCAGAAATTTTGTTATCATACATACTATATTCCAAAATTTTTTCAAAATTGTCCCGACATATTTACAAGATTTAGAGCCTTTTTGCGGTTGTTGGTTTTCGCAACACAATTTTCAAAATTTAAAAACCAAAAAATTTTTCAGGACCCCAAATTTCTAAATTATATATTATCAAAGAACAATTAACGCTCTATATACCCTATTTTTTTCGGAATTTTTGGACAAGCCGTTTTTAAGTTATTAATTTATTTGTGTGAGCTGGGAGGTCCTGCAAACCGCACAAAAACTTGTTTTTCAGTTTTCAGGAGAACGGAGCCTCCTAGCTCAATTCTGACAATTTTTTCGGGGGCCCCTCCCCTAACCCCCCCCACACTATCCACTAAAGGGATAGTCTTCGGACCCTCCCGGATCATTTTGACAAAGTTTCATCCCCCTACCCCTAACTTGACTTCTGGACTTAGTCTCTGGGGGATGAAAAATTTAAAATTGCAATTACAACTTAACCAGTGATCCGATTTTGACGGGGTTTTTTGTAAATAACTTTATAAAAATAGACCTAGTAACTTAGTCTTAGACGGACTCTACATAGAGCCTTGTAAAAAATTTTTTATTTTTGTGTCAGATCTAAAAATATTTAGAAATTAAGTGTGACTAGTGTAATATATAATTTGATGTGTAGTTATAAGGATTAGAAAATAGTGATAACTCTAGGTAGAGCAAGGAAAAATTTTTTCTTAAAAAATTTTTTAAGTTACTTAATTGATAATTGAAATTTAAATATATATTAATAGAGACACAGACAGACTCTAGGTAGAGTATTATAGATTATTAAAGAAAAAATTTTTTAGAAATTCTAACTGCAATATTTATATTGTATTGTACGTGTATACTTAGTGACATATTAACGAAGATAGAGTTGAGACTCTACATAGAGCAAAAAATTTTTATAATAATATTGCTGTAACGCGGAATTTGTGTGGTTTTGCTGATTGAGGAAATTAAATACTGCACCCTAACAACCTTCAAAACTTCCAAAAAATTTTTCAAAAAATTTTTTGAAAAAGGATTTTATAACTTTTACAAACCTAAAAATTTATTATAATTTGACTTATTATTGCTGTTGTGTATTGTGCTTGTCTTATTTTATTTTATTTTACTTTATTTTATTTCATTTTGCTTTATTTTTATTTTATTTTAACTTGTTTTATTGGTTATTGAGACCCGAGACGCGTTCCCCTGAAAATGTTTGGCATTCGTACGCCCGTTAAAAAGACTGAGGATAGTGCCAGGGACACGAGTCCTCCGGAATCTCCAAGTAGGAGAGAGAAGGCTGGGCCTTCTCCTAAAAGCGATAGTGCGTTGCAAGTCCCTAGCGTGAGGAAAAGCATTGGTGAGTGGGAAATGGGAAAAATAGATGACCAAACTACAGCACAAATCTCACCAAAAAAGGTAGCCCCGGTGGCTCGACCAAAACAGAAGATTGTTCCATCTCAGGAGACTAGAGCAACAGCGCGTAAACCAGCAGCTGAGAACACAGACAGCTCTCCAAAAACCGTAACTACAAAATTTACGGACTGGATATCGGAGGCTAGAGCTTGTCTCCATAAGGCTAAGTTACATTTGAGTAACTCTCGAAACCTGAGGACCGATATAAAAACGGAGGTTACTCAGGCAATAGAGAGGCTCTATCAATTAGTGAAAGAGGCGGAAACAGATAAGAACATTGAGAAAGAACAAAAGCCCAAAGACCAGGAGAAAAAAGGATTAGAAGATGAAAACAGGAAAAGAAAGGAAGAAGAACATGCCTTAATGAAGAAATTGGAAGAACATAGCAAACTATTAGAAGAAAGCAAAATTGAAATGGAACAACTAAGAGAAGAAATGAAAAAGCAGGAAATGAAAGAAAACAGAGGAACATACGCAAGTATAGTTGCAGGGCCACAAAGGGGCCCATCCTCACCTCTACCCTTGCCTTCACAAAACATGGCCATGCATTCAGTGATTATCACGTCGAATGATGAAAAAGAAACAGGAGAACAGGTCATGGTTAAGATAAGGAACGCAATAAATGCCAAGGAAGAAGAGTTGAAGATAGATAAAATCAGGAAGGCAAGGGATAGAAAAGTAATACTGGGATGCCGAACGGAGGAGGAGATAAATAGAGTCAAGGAAAGATTAAAACAGGCAGGGAAAGATCTAAATGTAAATGATATAAAAAACAAGGATCCACTTGTAATCTTGAGAGACGTTATGCAGTATAATAAGGATGAAGAGGTAATAAAGGCAATAAGAACGCAAAATAAAAACCTCTTCAGGGAAATAACAGAAAAAGAGGATCGAATGGAAATTAAGTACCGGAAAAGAACAAGAAACCCGCATACGTCCCACATTGTGATGAGAGTTTCGCCTCAGATTTGGAACCGTCTCATCGAGGCTGAGGTCATTCACATTGACTTACAACGAGTAAGAGTGATGGACCAGTCCCCCCTAGTTCAATGTTCGCGTTGTCTAGAGTATGGACATAGTAAACGAATATGCACAGAAACAACTGACGTTTGCAGCCATTGCGGGGGCCCACACCTCAAAACAGAATGTGCTGATTGGCTGTCTGGAGCAATACCAGAATGCAGAAATTGCAACAAAGCAAACCATGACAGAAAAGATCACAACGCTTTTAGCTCAGACTGTCCGGTTAGAAGAAAATGGGAAGTACTCGCCAGGTCGACCGTAGCATACTGCTAAAGTTGACTCAAACTCGACCATGGAACCTAACATCTGTACCCACCGATATCACGCGATCCAGACTAATCTTCAGAGGTGTGAACTAGCCACGGCCGAATTAATAACAGAGGCGACCAAGCGAGGGATATCCTTCGCTTTGGTTCAAGAGCCCTATATAGGTCGAATTGGTCAAATGAAGAGCTACTCGGGGACGAGAATAGCACAAAGCGACAAAAGCCGGAACACTGAAAAAGTGGTTAAGGCAGCTATTGTGCTATTCAATGACGCCATCGACATGACCCAATGCCCCGGCCTAACAACAGAGAATATCGCAGTCGCTAAGCTGAGCACCGGGGCATGGGACTTGGGGGTGGTGTCCGTCTACCTAGAGGGCGATTTACCAATCGACCCTTATTTAGAAATGATCGATGCGGCCGTGGTGGGTCTACGGACAAGACACGTGATACTCGGTGGGGACGTAAATGCATGGAACACCTGGTGGGGAAGCCGGAAAACAAACAACAGAGGAATAGAGGTCGCCGCAAAGCTTGATCAATTAGAACTTCATATTCTGAACAGGGGGACTGAGCCCACTTTTGACACCTATAGAGGTGGAAAGAGGTTCTCCAGCTGTGTGGATTTGACTACTTGCTCGACTAGCCTACTCGGCAGGATGGACAACTGGAGACTATCCGACGAAATAACCAGTTCGGACCACAGGGCAATCCTATTTGACATCAATTTAGGCAAATCAATAGGCACCAATATAAAAAGAAGTACTAGGCAATACAACACAAAAAAGGCGAATTGGGGCGAGTTTCGTGAGAAACTCGCCCAAATTTGGAACGAGGAAAGAATAAATAAAGAAGAAATAGATAAAATAGCAACAACCGACGAACTAGAAATCAAAATAGAACAATACACAAATTCAGTTTCAGAAGCATGTAAAAACAGTATCCCAAAATTAAAAACTAAAAAACAAATGGGATTGCCCTGGTGGACTCCCGAGCTAACACAGCGTAAAAAGGAGGTCTCCAGGTTAAAGCGGCGTATTTCATATGCAGCGCCAGTCCGTCGCGGGTGGGTGGTCGAGCAATACATAAGAGCGAAAGAAGAATACAAGCAAGAAGTAAAAAGAGCTCAAACCGCCAGCTGGAAGGACTTCTGTTGTAAGCAAGACCGAGAAACAATGTGGGACGGTATATATAGGGTTATAAGTCGCACACTGACACGGCAAGAAGATGTTCCACTTGTTCAGGACGGGAGGACGCTAGACGGTGAGGAATCGGCTAGGATACTGGCGGAAACCTTTTATCCACACGATAGCACTGAAGACGACGACACGGAACACACGCAAACAAGAGCTACAGCGGAAACTGTAAACGAAGGGTCACATGATAGTCCATGTGACCCACCATTTACAACAGAAGAGCTTATGTGGGCCGTGTCTAGCTTCAGTGCAAAAAAGGCACCCGGTGACGATGGTCTAACAGCAGACATTTGTGAAGTGGCCGTCACCCTGGATTTAGCATTGTTCCTGGCACTAGTGAACAGATGCCTCAGTCTTGCATACTTCCCCGTCAAGTGGAAGAGGGCAGCAGTTGTAGTACTGAGAAAGCCTGGCAAAGAAAATTACGCACACCCTAAATCTTACAGGCCGATTGGGCTATTGCCTGTACTGGGGAAAATTTATGAAAAAATGTTAATCCGCAGAATAAAGTGGCACATCGTTCCGAAGATAAGCCGGAACCAGTACGGATTTATGCCGCAGCGCAGCACGGAGGACTCCCTCTATGACATGATGCAGTTTATTAAGAGCAAACTGAAAGACAGAAAATTGATTCTGCTTATATCATTGGACATAGAGGGAGCCTTCGATAATGCGTGGTGGCCGGCGATACGGTGTAGGCTCGCGGAGATTGGGTGTCCGGTAAATCTGAGGCGGGTAGTAGATAGCTATCTTACAGATAGAACGGTATGCCTCAGATATGCCGGGGCCGAATATTTAAGGAAGACCAATAAAGGGTGTGTGCAAGGCTCGATCGGGGGTCCAATTTTTTGGAACATTCTTCTGGATCCACTCCTGAGGGAGTTGAGTGCAAAGGGGTCCCATTGCCAGGCTTTCGCGGATGATGTGGTCCTGATGTTCTCCGGGGATACGGCACAACAGGTTCAGGAGCAGGCCAATGAAATTCTCGAACGTGTCCGGAAGGGGGGGGTCGGAAATAAGCTTAATTTTGCGCCACACAAAACCAAAGCCATGGTTATAACAAATAAGCTCAAGTATGACTCACCACTTCTGGAGATGGGCGGGAAGGACATTGAAGTCTCCAAAGAAATCAAAATACTCGGCCTCACAGTTGACGATAAGCTTACCTTTAATACGCACATTAATAGAACATGCTGTAAAGTCCAGAACATATATCGTCAACTGTCGAGAGCTGCAAAGATACATTGGGGCCTGAACCCGGAGATCATTAGGACCATTATATTGCAGTAGTTGAGCCGATAGTCATGTATGCGGCCAGTGCATGGGCATCAGCAACCTATAAACACAAGGTAAGAAAACAACTAGATATGGTGCAGCGCGGGTTTGTGCAAAAAGTTATAAAATCCTATAGGACAGTTTCTCTACACTCGGCCCTACTACTCGCCGGGTTACTTCCGTTGGACTTTCCGAGTCCGATACGCGGAGGCCATGGGGCCCGGAAAATCGAGCGCTTAATAGCGCCCGCTTTCCCGACCCCAGCGGCGGATCTGGTCTCGGGCTCCGCCGCCAACCAAGTTTCGGCCGCGGAGGATAGGGAGAGCGGCGCCTCGCAATACCGACACTCCTCTCCCCCCGCGGCCCCACCACCACCGCATCAACGGTGCGGCCCCGTTTTAGTCGCAGAGGATAGGGCGAGTGGCGCATCGCCATACCAACACTCCTCTTCCTCCGCGACTCCACCTCGGCTGCAGCGGTAGAGGGTGCGGACTCCCCTCTCACCGCAGCCCCCCGACACACATCCGAAGTGGGCTTCCCAAGCCCACTCGGAGTGGCCACCTCGGGCCGGCCCTACACCACCGGCCAGCCAAGGGGTTCCTCTTTGTTCACCGTGGTTGACCAAGCCACGGCTACTAAGCCCCCCCGCCACGACAAGGCGGGAACCCGTTCGGGGGGGTAACCTAACCTAACCTAACCTAACCTTTTTTTTTTTTTTTTTTTTTTTTTCGTGGGGAAATCCTCATGGATACCTCCGGCTGCGGGGGCAACCGAAGGTTATGCCGGACTCCTACCGGCTAAAACCCCACGGTGCCTCCTCGCACGTGCGTGCGGGGCCGCGGGAATCCAAATTCTTCCGCAGCCCCACACTAGTGCTGGCCCGGTCTGTCCGAGCCTCGTCTCCTGCACGGGGTAACGAGGTGTTAGGCTACCCCCCTCCACAGCCTCCAACTCCACCTGCGCATCGGACCCCCCCGAGTCCGATACGCGGAGGCCATGGGGCCAGGAAAAACTAGCACTCAGAAGCACCAGCCTTCCTGACCCCAGCGACGGATCTGGTCTATGGCTCCGCCGCCAACCAAGATTCGGCTGCGGAGGGTAGGGAGAGCGGCGCCTCGCAATACCGACACTCCTCTCCCCCCGCAGCCCCACCACCACCGCATCATTTAACGGTGCGGCCCCGTCTGAGTCGCGGAGGATAGGGCGAGTGGCGCATCGCCATACCAGCACGCCTCTTCCTCCGCGACTCCACCTCGGCTGCAGCGAGAGAGGGGGGGGGGAGCGGACACCCCTCTCGCAGCATCCCACCGACACACATCCGAAGTGGGCTTCCCAAGCCCACTCGGAGTGGCCACCTCGGGCCGGCCCTACACCACGGGCCAGCCAAGGGGTTCCTCTTTGTTCACCGTGGGTGACCAAGCCACGGCTACTAAGCCCCCCCGCCACGACAAGGCGGGAACCCGTTCGGGGGGGAACCTAACCTAACCTAACCTAACCTTTTTTTTTTTTTTTTTTACGGGGGGAAATCCTCATGGACTACCTCCGCCTGGGGAAAGGCGGAGGGGCGTGCCGGACTCTTACCGGCTAAAACCACCCCGGTGTCTCCTCACACGTGCGCGTGGGGCCGCGGGAATCCAAATTCTTCCGCAGCCCCACACTAGTGCTGGCCCGGTCCGTCCGGGCCTCGTCTCCTGCACGGGGTAGTGAGGTGTTAAACTACCCCGTGTATCGCCTCAGGGGCGCGCGCCGACACCCGCGCGCGCCTCCGCCTCGGGCTTCATCGAGTAGGGGTGGCGGGGGCTTCCCCAAAACCCTCGCCCCTGGACCCATTTATGGGGGCCGGAAAAGGGCGTTGTCCGCCCTTCTCCTGCGCCCGGTGCGCCTTCTGCGGCCAGGGAAGGGAGTCGAGATCTCCCTTTCCCGTTCCGCAGTTTCCTTCTGCGACATCACGTCCTCGCAGAAGGACACCACCGCATCCCACGACTCTGCGCTACCGACCATCTTCCGCACTAAGGCCGGCAGCGACAGATCGCCTCCTACTTTATTTGTGAGGACACGGCGCTGCTCCTCCCAAGCTACACACTCGGCGAGCGTGTGTTGCGCCGTGTCCTCCCCGCAATGGACGCAGTGGTGGCACCGAGCGTCCGGCTCCCTGTCTATGCGGCGCAGGTACTTGCCGAAGCAGCCATGCCCCGACAGCACCTGCGTCACCCTAAACGACAGGGAGCCGTGCCTTCTCCCGAGCCAGTCGTCGAGTACTGGCCGGATCGCCTCGACGGTAGCGAGGCCGGCGGTAGGGCGCAGAAGCCTTTGCCGCCATTCCGCCACCAAGACCTGACGGAGCTCCTCTCGGCGCAGCGCGATCTGCCGCTGCACCGGCCTCGAGCCCCGTGCCCGCTCTTCCTCGCGCCATCGATATAATGACGCGAGTACTTTCGCCTCTAGGTCCCAGGGCGGGGATCCGGCCAGGACGCAAGCCGCCTCGTAGGAAATCGTGCGATACCCGCGGACGACTCTGACGGCCATCGCCCTCTGCGGTTTACGCAGAATGGCGAGAGTGCTGGCCGTCATGTCCATCGCCCACACAGGGGCCCCATACAGGGCCATGGACCGCACGATTCCCACGTACAACCACCTACAGGCGGCGCTCGGGCCCCCCAAGTTGGGAAGCAACGTTGATAGCGCGCCCGCTGCACCCATCAGCTTGGGCGCCAGCCGCCGGAAGTGGGGTCCGAATTCCCATCGGCTGTCGAGCACCAATCCCAGATACTTCATGGTGGACTCGACAGCTATCCGGGCCCCGCTGACCACGATGTGTGAACCCGGCGGCGGCGCGCGTCGAGGTCCATGGAACACCATGGCCTCCGACTTACTTAGGGCCACCTCCAGGCCCAGGCGCCGGATGCGGTTCACCACTTGTGACACCGCAGCCGTGGCAACCAACGCTGCTTCCCTGTACGAACTCCCCCGGGCAGTGACGAGCGTGTCGTCCGCATAACACGTCAAGTCGGCGCCCGACGGGAGTTCACCTCTCAGCACCCAGTCGTAGCCGATGTTCCACAGGAGCGGTCCCAAGACCGATCCCTGCGGAACACCGCACGACATGACGCGCCGACCAGCGCCGTCACGTCCCCAATAGGTAACGCATCTCTCCTCAAGGTAAGCCCCTATTGTGCGGCGGAGGTAGGGAGGCACGCGATGGTAATTCAGCGCCTCCCGAATGCAACTCCAGGGTAGGGTGTTGAAAGCGTTGGAGATGTCTAAGGACACCGCCAGCACCACCCCACCCCGGGATACTGTCTCCTCCGCCAGGGCCCTCACGCGCGTAATAGCGTCTATGGTGGAGCGCCCGCGACGAAAACCAAACTGGTTGTCATCCAGGTCCGGCCCCTCTCTGCACAAGTGGCTGACGAGGCGATCTGCGATGATACGCTCAAAAAGTTTGCCCGCCTCGTCGAGCAGCACTATGGGCCGGTACGCGGACGGTGAGTCCGCGGGGCGCCCCTCCTTCCTGAGCAGGACCAGCCTCAGTTTCCCAGTGTGTGGAAGGAGGGGTTCCACACACTGGGAAACTGACCCTGCTCGAGACATGCCGTGAAGAGCCCTCTCAGCTGGGGCTCTAGCTCCTTCAGAGCCAGGACGAGAGCTCGACCAGGAACTCCGTCGGGTCCGGGCGCTGTGTTCTTAGCCCGGAGTCGCGACACGGCCACTCTCGTCTCTGCTTGCGTCACCTCGGGGACATCGGTGCTCTCCTCTTCTGGAGAGTCTGTGGCTGAGGGCGAAGCCATCGCCGGGGGAACCTAACCTAACCTAACCTAACCTAACCTAACCTTTTTTTTTTTTTTTTTTTTTTACATGGGGAAATGCCTACGCATACCCGCCTCGCGGGGGCAAGGACGGGTTATGTCGGACTCGCACCGACTAAAACCCCATGGTGTTCCACCCTCGTCGCATATTGGCAGGGCCACGGGAACGCTTTCGCACACATCCGCGGCCCCACCTGCGCTGGCCACCCCATGGCGGCCCCTCCTCGGGAGAGGACTACTCCTCCCCCATCTCCCTCTCAGGTAAGGCGCACCAGAACACATGGCGCGCCCTCCTCCTCGGCCTCCAACTTCACATGCGCAACGGACGCCCCCGTGTCCGATGCGCGAAGGCCATGGGGCCAGGAAAAACCAGCACTCAGTAGCACCAGCCTTCCTGACCCCAGCGGCGGATCTGGTCTATGGCTCCGCCGCCAACCAAGATTCGGCTGCGGAGGGTAGGGAGAGCGGCGCCTCGCAATACCGACACTCCTCTCCCCCCGCAGCCCCACCACCACCGCATCATTAACGGTGCGGCCCCGTCAGAGTCGCGGAGGATAGGGCGAGTGGCGCATCGCCATACCAACACTCCTCTTCCTCCGCGACTCCACCTCGGCTGCAGCGGTAGAGGGTGCGGACTCCCCTCTCACCGCAGCCCCCCGACACACATCCGAAGTGGGCTCGCCAAGCCCACTCGGAGTGGCCACTTCGGGCCGGCCCTACACCACGGGCCAGCCAAGGGGTTCCTCTTTGTTCACCGTGGGTGACCAAGCCACGGCTACTAAGCCCCCCCGCCACGACAAGGCGGGAACCCGTTCGGGGGGGAACCTAACCTAACCTAACCTAACCAAAGATGCGAGCTGGCCACGGCCGAACTAATCACAGAGGCGGCAAAAAGGAGGATATCCTTTGCCATGGTACAGGAGCCTTACATTGGACGGATTGGTCAGATGAAAAACTACTCGGGGACGAGAATAATACAAAGCAGCAGAAGCCTGAACACTGAAAAGGTTATAAAAGCTGCTATTGTATTATTCGACGACACCATTGACATGACCCCATGCCCCAGTCTAACAACTGAGAATATTGCAGTCGCAAAACTCAGAACAGGGGCGTGGGAGATTGGAGTGGTGTCCGTCTACCTGGAGGGGGATAAACCAATCGAACCATACTTGAACATGATTGGAGAGGCCGTGGAAAGCATAGGGACAAGGAACGTGATACTCGGTGGTGACGTAAATGCGTGGAACACCTGGTGGGGAAGTCGTGAAACAGATATTAGAGGGGTGGAGCTTGCTGCAAAGCTTGATGAATTGGAACTACATACTTTAAACAGGGGTACTGAGCCTACATTTGATATCATTAGAGGTGGGAAAAGATTCTCGAGCTGTGTTGATATTACTACTTGCTCGACTAGCCTGCTCGGAAGGATGCATAACTGGAGACTATCCGATGAAATAACTAGCTCAGACCACAGGGCAATCTTATTCGACATAAATTTGAAGAAATCAATAGGCACGGATATAAAGAGAACGACTAGGATGTACAACACGAAGAAGGCAAATTGGAACAAGTTTCGTGAGAAACTTGTCCAGATTTGGAATGACAAAAGGTTAGATAAAGCAACAATTGATGGATTAACAAATACAGAAGAATTAGAGGAAAGAATTAACGATTTCACAAATTCAATGACAGAAGCCTGTGAATACAGTATACCAAAGCTAAATATTAAAAAACGAGTAGGACTGCCCTGGTGGACTGAGGAGCTAACACAGCAGAAAAAGGAGGTCTCCAGGTTGAGACGCCGTATCTCATACGCAGCGCCAGTCCGACGTGAGTGGGTGGTCGAGCAGTACAAAAGGGCGAAAGAAGAATATCAGCAGGAAATAAAGAGGGCTCAGACCACCAGTTGGAAAGACTTTTGTAGCAAGCAGGAGAGAGAGACTATGTGGGATAGTGTGTATAGAGTAATTAGCCGAACAATGGTGCGACAGGACGAAATCCCGCTTGTACAAGGTGTAAAGACATTGGAAAGAGAAGAATCAGCCAGGATCCTGGCGGAGACTTTTTATCCAGAGGATCAAAACGAGGAGGACGACACGGAACACGAGTTGATGAGAGAAGTAGCTAATACAGTGAATGAGGGGACACTTGATAGTTCAAGTGACCCACCCTTTACAGCGGAGGAACTAACGTGGGCCGTGTCGAGTTTTAATCCGAAAAAGGCGCCAGGTGACGACGGCTTTACAGCAGACATCTGTAGAGTAGCTATAACCGTGGATTTAGGACTGTTCTTGGCACTGGTCAATAAATGTATGGAACTCACATACTTTCCCAATAAATGGAAGAAGGCGGTAGTGGTAGTGTTACGGAAACCGGGTAAAAGGGACTACACACACCCCAGATCTTACAGGCCGATTGGGCTATTGCCTGTGCTGGGCAAGGTCCTCGAAAAAATGGTGGTCCGAAGAATCAAGTGGCACATCGTACCAAAGCTAAGCCGGAAACAATATGGGTTCATGCCGCAGTGTAGCACCGAGGACTCCCTCTATGATATGATGCAGTTCATAACAACCAAGCTAAACATCACGTCCTCGCAGAAGGACACCACTGCATCCCACGACTCTGCGCTACCGACCATCTTAACCTAACCTAACCTTTTTTTTTTTTTTTTTACATGGGGAAATGCCTACGCATACCCGCCTCGCGGGGGCAAGGACGGGTTATGTCGGACTCGCACCGACTAAAACCCCATGGTGTTCCACCCTTGTCGCATATTGGCAGGGCCACGGGAACGCTTTCGCACACTTCCGCGGCCCCACCTGCGCCGGCCACCCCATGGCGGCCCCTCCTCGGGAGAGGACCACTCCTCCCCCATCTCCTTCTCCGGTAAGGCGCACCAGAACACATGGCGCGCCCTCCTCCTCGGCCTCCAATTTCATATGCGCAACAGACGCCCCCGTGTCCGATGCGCGAAGGCCATGGGGCCAGGAAAAACTAGCACTAAGAAGCACCAGCCTTCCCGACCCCAGCGGCGGATCTGGTCTATGGCTCCGCCGCCAACCAAGATTCGGCTGCGGAGGGTAGGGAGAGCGGCGCCTCGCAATACCGGCACTCCTCTCCCCCCGCAGCCCCACCACCACCGCATCAATTAACGGTGCGGCCCCGTCTGAGTCGCGGAGGATAGGGCGAGTGGCGCATCGCCATACCAACACTCCTCTTCCTCCGCGACTCCACCTCGGCTGCAGCGGTAGAGGGTTGCGGACTCCCCTCTCACCACAGCCCCCCGACACACATCCGAAGTGGGCTTCCCAAGCCCACTCGGAGTGGCCACCTCGGGCCGGCCCTACACCACGGGCCAGCCAAGGGGTTCCTCTTTGTTCACCGTGGGTGACCAAGCCACGGCTACTAAGCCCCCCCGCCACGACAAGGCGGGAACCCGTTCGGGGGGGAACCTTTTTTTTTTTTTTTTTTTTTTTTTTACATGGGGAAATGCCTACGCATACCCGCCTCGCGGGGGCAAGAACGGGTTATGTCGGACTCGCACCGACTAAAACCCCATGGTGTTCCACCCTCGTCGCATATTGGCAGGGCCACGGGAACGCTTTCGCACACTTCCGCGGCCCCACCTGCGCTGACCGCCCCATGGCGGCCCCTCCTCGGGAGAGGAACACTCCTCCCCCATCTCCTTCTCAGATAAGGCGCACCAGAACACATGGTGCGCCCTCCTCCTCGGCCTCCAATTTCTAATGCGCAACGGACGCCCCCGTGTCCGATGCGCGAAGGCCATGGGGCCAGGAAAAACTAGCACTCAGAAGCATCAGCCTTCCTGGCCCCAGCGGCGGGTCTGGTCTCGGGCTCCGCCGCCAACCAAGTTTCGGCCGCGGAGGATAGGGAGAGCGGCGCCTCGCAATACCGACACTCCTCTCCCCCCGCGGCCCCACCACCACCGCATCAACGGTGCGGCCCCGTTTTAGTCGCAGAGGATAGGGCGAGTGGCGCATCGCCATACCAACACTCCTCTTCCTCCGCGACTCCACCTCGGCTGCAGCGGTAGAGGGTGCGGACTCCCCTCTCACCGCAGCCCCCCGACACACATCCGAAGTGGGCTTCCCAAGCCCACTCGGAGTGGCCACCTCGGGCCGGCCCTACACCACGGGCCAGCCAAGGGGTTCCTCTTTGTTCACCGTGGGTGACCAAGCCACGGCTACTAAGCCCCCCCGCCACGACAAGGCGGGAACCCGTTCGGGGGGGTTCGGGGGGGAACCTAACCTAACCTAACCTAACCTTTTTTTTTTTTTTTTTTTTTTTTACATGGGGAAATGCCTACGCATACCCGCCTCGCGGGGGCAAGGACGGGTTATGTCGGACTCGCACCGACTAAAACCCCATGGTGTTCCACCCTCGTTGCA
This sequence comes from Parnassius mnemosyne, assembly GCA_963668995.1. Classification (NCBI taxonomy): domain Eukaryota; kingdom Metazoa; phylum Arthropoda; class Insecta; order Lepidoptera; family Papilionidae; genus Parnassius; species Parnassius mnemosyne. The sequence goes on along the minus strand of CAVLGL010000097.1, from coordinate 2,600,982 downwards.
TATTGGCAGGGCCACGGGAACGCTTTCGCACACTTCCGCGGCCCCACCTGCGCCGGCCACCCCATGGCGGCCCCTCCTCGGGAGAGGACCACTCCTCCCCCATCTCCTTCTCCGGTAAGGCGCACCAGAACACATGGCGCGCCCTCCTCCTCGGCCTCCAATTTCATATGCGCAACGGACGCCCCCGTGTCCGATGCACGAAGGCCATGGGGCCAGGAAAAACTAGCACTGAAAAGCACCAGCCTTCCTGACCCCAGCGGCGGATCTGGTCTATGGCTCCGCCGCCAACCAAGATTCGGCTGCGGAGGGTAGGGCGAGCGGCGCCTCGCAATACCGACACTCCTCTCCCCCCGCAGCCCCACCACCACCGCATCAATAGACGGTGCGGCCCCGTCTGAGTCGCGGAGGATAGGGCGAGTGGCGCATCGCCATACCAGCACTCCTCCTCCTCCGCGACTCCACCTCGGCTGCAGCGGTAGAGGGCGCGGACTTCCCTCTCACCGCAGCCCACCAACACACATCCGAAGTGGGCTCGTCAAGCCCACTCGGAGTGGCCACCTCGGGCCGGCCCTACACCTCGGGCCAGCCAAGGGGTTCCTCTTCGTTCACCGTGGTTGACCAAGCCACGGCTACTAAGCCCCCCCGCCACGACAAGGCGGGAACCCGTTCGGGGGGGAACCTAACCTAACCTAACCTAACCTTTTTTTTTTTTTTTTTTTTTTTACATGGGGAAATGCCTACGCATACCCGCCTCGCGGGGGCAAGGACGGGTTATGTCGGACTCGCACCGACTAAAACCCCATGGTGTTCCACCCTCGTCGCATATTGGCAGGGCCACGGGAACGCTTTCGCACACTTCCGCGGCCCCACCTGCGCCGGCCACCCCATGGCGGCCCCTCCTCGGGAGAGGACCACTCCTCCCCCATCTCCTTCTCCGGTAAGGCGCACCAGAACACATGGCGCGCCCTCCTCCTCGGCCTCCAATTTCATATGTGCAACAGACGCCCCCGTGTCCGATGCGCGAAGGCCATGGGGCCAGGAAAAACTAGCACTAAGAAGCACCAGCCTTCCCGACCCCAGCGGCGGATCTGGTCTATGGCTCCGCCGCCAACCAAGATTCGGCTGCGGAGGGTGGGGAGAGCGGCGCCTCGCAATACCGACACTCCTCTCCCCCCGCAGCCCCACCACCACCGCATCATTCAACGGTGCGGCCCCGTCTTAGTCGCGGAGGATAGGGCGAGTGGCGCATCGCCATACCAACACTCCTCTTCCTCCGCGACTCCACCTCGGCTGCAGCGGTAGAGGGTTGCGGACTCCCCTCTCACCACAGCCCCCCGACACACATCCGAAGTGGGCTTCCCAAGCCCACTCGGAGTGGCCACCTCGGGCCGGCCCTACACCTCGGGCCAGCCAAGGGGTTCCTCTTCGTTCACCGTGGTTGACCAAGCCACGGCTACTAAGCCCCCCCGCCACGACAAGGCGGGAACCCGTTCGGGGGGGAACCTTTTTTTTTTTTTTACATGGGGAAATGCCTACGCATACCCGCCTCGCGGGGGCAAGGACGGGTTATGTCGGACTCGCACCGACTAAAACCCCATGGTGTTCCAACCTTGTCGCATATTGGCAGGGCCACGGGAACGCTTTCGCACACTTCCGCGGCCCCACCTGCGCTGGCCGCCCCATGGCGGCCCCTCCTCGGGAGAGGACCACTCCTCCCCCATCTCCCTCTCAGGTAAGGCGCACCAGAACACATGGCGCGCCCTCCTCCTCGGCCTCCAATTTCACATGCGCAACGGACGACATGCGCAACGGACGTCGGGGGGGAACCTAACCTAACCTTTTTTTTTTTTTTTTTTTACGGGGGGAAATCCTCATGGACTACCTCCGCCTGGGGAAAGGCGGAGGGGCGTGCCGCACTCTTACCGGCTAAAACCACCCCGGTGTCTCCTCACACGTGCGCATGGGGCCGCGGGAATCCAAATTCTTCCGCAGCCCCACACTAGTGCTGGCCCGGTCTGTCCAGGCCTCGTCTCCTGCACGGGGTAGTGAGGTGTTCAACTACCCCGTGTATCGCCTCAGAGGCGCGCGCCGACACCCGCGCGCGCATCCGTCTCGGGTCCATCGAGTAGGGGTGGCGGGGGGCTTCCCCAAGTCCCTCGCCCCTGGACCCATTTATGGGGGCCGGAAAAGGGCGTTGTCCGCCCTTCTCCTGCGCCCGGTGCGCCTTCTGCGGCCAGGGAAGGGAGTCGAGATCTCCCTTTCCCGTTCCGCAGTTTCCTTCTGCGACATCACGTCCTCGCAGAAGGACACCACCGCATCCCACGACTCTGCGCTACCGACCATCTTCCGCACTAAGGCCGGCAGCGACAGATCGCCTCCTACTTTATTTGTGAGGACACGGCGCTGCTCCTCCCAAGCTACACACTCGGCGAGCGTGTGTTGCGCCGTGTCCTCCCCGCAATGGACGCAGTGGTGGCACCGAGCGTCCGGCTCCCTGTCTATGCGGCGCAGGTACTTGCCGAAGCAGCCATGCCCCGACAGCACTTGCGTCACCCTAAACGACAGGGAGCCGTGCCTTCTCCCGAGCCAGTCGTCGAGTACTGGCCGGATCGCCTCGACGGTAGCGAGGCCGGCGGTAGGGCGCAGAAGCCTTTGCCGCCATTCCGCCACCAAGGCCTGACGGAGCTCCTCTCGGCGCAGCGCGATCTGCCGCTGCACCGGCCTCGAGCCCCGTGCCCGCTCTTCCTCGCGCCATCGATATAATGACGCGAGTACTTTCGCCTCTAGGTCCCAGGGCGGGGATCCGGCCAGGACGCAAGCCGCCTCGTAGGAAATCGTGCGATACCCGCGGACGACTCTGACGGCCATCGCCCTCTGCGGTTTACGCAGAATGGCGAGAGTGCTGGCCGTCATGTCCATCGCCCACACAGGGGCCCCATACAGGGCCATGGACCGCACGATTCCTACGTACAACCGCCTACAGGCGGCGCTCGGGCCCCCCAAGTTGGGAAGCAACGTTGATAGCGCGCCCGCTGCACCCATCAGCTTGGGCGCCAGCCGCCGGAAGTGGGGTCCGAATTCCCATCGGCTGTCGAGCACCAATCCCAGATACTTCATGGTGGACTCGACAGCTATCCGGGCCCCGCTGACCACGATGTGTGAACCCGGCGGCGGCGCGCGTCGAGGTCCATGGAACACCATGGCCTCCGACTTACATAGGGCCACCTCCAGGCCCAGGTGCCGGATGCGGTTCACCACTTGTGACACCGCAGCCGTGGCAACCAACGCTGCTTCCCTGTACGAACTCCCCCGGGCAGTGACGAGCGTGTCGTCCGCATAACACGTCAAGTCGGCGCCCGACGGGAGTTCACCTCTCAGCACCCAGTCGTAGCCGATGTTCCACAGGAGCGGTCCCAAGACCGATCCCTGCGGAACACCGCACGACATGACGCGCCGACCAGCGCCGTCACGTCCCCAATAGGTAACGCATCTCTCCTCAAGGTAAGCCCCTATTGTGCGGCGGAGGTAGGGAGGCACGCGATGGTAATTCAGCGCCTCCCGAATGCAACTCCAGGGTAGGGTGTTGAAAGCGTTGGAGATGTCTAAGGACACCGCCAGCACCACCCCACCCCGGGATACTGTCTCCTCCGCCAGGGCCCTCACGCGCGTAATAGCGTCTATGGTGGAGCGCCCGCGACGAAAACCGTACTGGTTGTCATCCAGGTCCGGCCCCTCTCTGCACAAGTGGCTGACGAGGCGATCTGCGATGATACGCTCAAAAAGTTTGCCCGCCTCGTCGAGCAGCACTATGGGCCGGTACGCGGACGGTGAGTCCGCGGGGCGCCCCTCCTTCCTGAGCAGGACCAGCCTCCCCTCCTTCCACACACTGGGAAACTGACCCTGCTCGAGACATGCCGTGAAGAGCCCTCTCAGCTGGGGCTCTAGCTCCTTCAGAGCCAGGACGAGAGCTCGACCAGGAACTCCGTCGGGTCCGGGCGCTGTGTTCTTAGCCCGGAGTCGCGACACGGCCACTCTCGTCTCTGCTTGCGTCACCTCGGGGACATCGGTGCTCTCCTCTTCTGGAGAGTCTGTGGCTGAGGGCGAAGCCATCGCCGGGGGAACGTGTCCCACTCGCTCAGGGAAGAGAGTCGATAACACCGACTCTAGCAACTGGGGTTGCATCCTTTGTGTTAGTGGAGGCGCCCAGGGACGCAACTTGCCCCGTATCCAACGGTAGGGGCGCCCCCACGGATCCCGATCTAGGGACCCCAGCAGCTCCTCCCTGGCACGCGACTTTGAGTCGCCGATGGCAACCTAACCTAACCTAACCTTTTTTTTTTTTTTTTTTTTTTTACATGGGGAAATGCCTACGCATACCCGCCTCGCGGGGGCAAGGACGGGTTATGTCGGACTCGCACCGACTAAAACCCCATGGTGTTCCACACACGTCGCATATTGGCAGGGCCACGGGAACGCTTTCGCACACTTCCGCGGCCCCACCTGCGCCGGCCACCCCATGGCGGCCCCTCCTCGGGAGAGGACCACTCCTCCCCCATCTCCTTCTCCGGTAAGGCGCACCAGAACACATGGCGCGCCCTCCTCCTCGGCCTCCAATTTCATATGCGCAACAGACGCCCCCGTGTCCGATGCGCGAAGGCCATGGGGCCAGGAAAAACTAGCACTAAGAAGCACCAGCCTTCCCGACCCCAGCGGCGGATCTGGTCTATGGCTCCGCCGCCAACCAAGATTCGGCTGCGGAGGGTAGGGAGAGCGGCGCCTCGCAATACCGACACTCCTCTCCCCCCGCAGCCCCACCACCACCGCATCATTCAACGGTGCGGCCCCGTCTGAGTCGCGGAGGATAGGGCGAGTGGCGCATCGCCATACCAACACTCCTCTTCCTCCGCGACTCCACCTCGGCTGCAGCGGTAGAGGGTTGCGGACTCCCCTCTCACCACAGCCCCCCGACACACATCCGAAGTGGGCTTCCCAAGCCCACTCGGAGTGGCCACCTCGGGCCGGCCCTACACCTCGGGCCAGCCAAGGGGTTCCTCTTCGTTCACCGTGGTTGACCAAGCCACGGCTACTAAGCCCCCCCGCCACGACAAGGCGGGAACCCGTTCGGGGGGGAACCTAACCTAACCTAACCTAACCTAACCAGTTGCACTCCAAACGCCGTCCCGTACGCAGCATTTTTATATCGCTCCGCGTTCTAAAAATCAAAGTGTCGGGTCAAAGTGCTCCAAATTAAAAGATCTATATATCTTTAGACGCGTCTCGTCGAGACGAAGACAGTGGTGTAATAAAAAAGTGACAAAAGTGATCTGTGAAAAAAGTTATCACCGAAAAACTGGTTTTTATAACCTGCAATACTTTCAAAGTGAAACGTAGCTCGATTTAGATCGAGAACATACTGTTTTTATAGTGTCAAAAGAAGCGCCTTGACAAGCTTAATAGATTAGGCAAATCAGAAAAATTTTCCGACACCAGCGCACCGAAATATTGGGGAAAAACAAAAACCACGTGGCCACGTGTTTTTTCACTGAAGGCCGTGCGGCTGATTCTGACGACGGAATATTGAAGAGGACTTCGAGACGAAGCGTCTGACACCTCGATCGTCGAAATCGGACAAGAAACAGAGAAGATACGGCACAGTGAAGAAACAATTTTTCAGTAAAAAACTTCACACGTGAATTTCTCTGAAATTTCAGTGACGACCTAAGTGTTTTTTGTGCTCATCCCAAGAAGGAATTCAGGACCTAATAAAGGACATCAAAAAAAAAAACAAAATTTTTGGAGTGTAATTAGACAAGTAAGGAATTTTATTATTATTAAGTGTTAACACGTGTTGCCCTGAAAGTGCTGCTGAAAATTCTGAAAAAATTCCATAAATTAGCTTACATTTAGTTATACAATACCAAATTTTTTCAAAATTTTTATATTAATATTTTTCGAATTAGAGGCTTTTTGCGGTTGTTGGTTTTTATAAGTTGATTTTCAAAATTAAAAAACTCAAAAAATTTTCAGGACAAAAATTTTTCCAAATTAAGTATATAATAGACAATTTATCTGTCTATATACAGTATTTTTTTCGGAATTTTTGAGGCAGCGCTTTCGGAGATAGGAATTTATTTGTGTGAGCTGGGAGGTCCTGAAAACCGCACAAAAACTTGTTTTTCAGTTTTCAGGAGAACGGAGCCTCCTAGCTCAATTTTGACAATTTTTTCGCGGGCCCCCCCCCGTCACCCACGCCCCCCCCCATCACCCGCCCCCACACTATCCACCTAAGGGATAGTCTTCGCCACCCACCGTATCATTTTGGCTGATTTTCAACCCCCTACCCCTAAGTTGACTTTTCGACTTAGTCTCTGGGGGATGAAAAACTTTAAATTGCTATAATAAATTAACGGGTGCTCCGATTTGGACGGGGTTTTTTGCAAAATTAACTATAATTGTCAAATATTTAATCTATTTATAGACCGACTCTACATAGAGTCTATAATTTTATGTAATTTTTTATTTTTATAAATTAGACTAAGACTTTCTTTATAATAAATTTTTTAGAATAAGACTAATAAGTTAGTGTTAAAGACTAGCTTTAACAAAAGAGACTCTTGGTAGAGCCAAGAAAGTTTTTAAGTAAAAAATTTTTTATTTTTATTTTATTTTTATTATTAGTGTATTCTTATAACTTTATACCTACTTCTATTGACAGCCGTTCGTATAAATAGACTCTACATAGAGTTTAAGTATACTAGTACTAAATTAATAAGTTAGACCTAGGGACGTTTTCTTCAATCCAATAGTAATAGAATAAGATTAGTTAGTATTAACGAGTGACTTAGAGAAAAGAGACTCTTGGTAGAGCCAAGAAGTTTTCCAGTAACAAAAAATTTTTTTGTTTATTTTATTTTATTGTATAATATTCTTATTCTTTATTTCTTTATTTTTTAATTGTTTAATTGTAGAACTCATAAACAGACTCTACATAGAGTCAGACGGATTGTATTAAATTGTACAAATAAAATTTTTTTCTGAAATATAGACGTCTAGCCACTCTGTATAGTGGCATATACAACGAGGTAGAGTCGAGACTCTACAAAAAATTTTTTGTTACATTATTTTAGTTTTGGTTTATTGGTTGCTTACTATATGGTTGGAGATTGGACTGAGGCCTAACCTGAACTCGTGACAGCCGTGTCGAACTGCAAAAACATATAGTTAGTTTTATTTAATTTTAATTTTACTTCATTTCACATATATTTTTACAACTTATACAAATTTACATTTTAAAATATTTTTATACAACTTTTACAATTCTAATTTTATTATTTCGATTTGAGACGCGTTCCCCTTAGACATGTTTGGCATCCGTACCCCCGTCAAAAAGGCAGAAACCAGTGCTAGAGACATGAGTCCTCAAGACTCGCCAGCTAGGACAGAGAAGGCAGGACCTTCTCCAAAAATTAACCAGAGCACGCTGGCTACCAGCGTCAGGAGAAGTATAGGAGAATGGGAGACGGGGGGAAAAGTAGACACAGCAACCACAGTACACAAATCCCCTAAAAAGGCAGCACCAGTCGCGCGTCCTAAATTAAAAATTACAACATCACAGGAAAATAAGGGAACAACCCGTAAAATATCAGAGCAGGCAACAGAAGGCTCACCAAAGACAGAGACTGCTAAATACGCAGATCGTCTGACGGAGGCCCGGGCCTGTCTCACGAAAGCCAAGCTGCACCTTAGCAATTCCCGAAACCTGCGAACAGACATAAAGAATGAAGTGACGCAGGCCATTGAAAGGCTCTATCAATTAGTCAAAGAAGCAGAGACAAGAAAATGTACAGGAATAGAGAATAAGTCAAAAGAGCAAGAGAAAAGGGAAGAAAGACAAGAAGATGAATATAAAATAACACAACTAGAAGAACAGAACAAACTAATAAAGAAGTTAGAGGAACACGGGAAATTGCTGGAAGAAAACAATAAAGAGATCGAAAAATTGAGAGACGAAATGAAAAAACAGGAAAATAAGACAGAAAGAGGGACGTACGCGAATGTACTGGCAGGGAAACCGAGCAGATTACCCACTGAAACTGTGGCTATGCACTCGGTGGCCATTACATCGACCAATGAAATGGAGACAGGAGATCAGGTAATGGAAAAGATTAGGAAAGTGATAAATGCGAAAGAGGAGGGCCTTAGGATAGATAAAATAAGAAAGGCGAGAGATAGGAAAGTGATAGTGGGATGTTGCACCCAAGAAGAAATAAATCGGGTAAAAGAAAAATTAAGGAATGCGAACGAACACCTTAATGTGGAAGAAATAAAAAATAAGGACCCACTGATAATATTGAGAGACGTATTGCAGTACAATAAAGATGAAGAAATTGTCAAAGCAATAAGAGCCCAGAACAAGCAACTCTTCAGAGACATAAAAGATAACGAAGATAGGATGGAAATAAAATATAAGAAGAGAACCAGAAACCCGCACACGTCCCACATTGTGATGAGGGTCTCGCCGCTGCTGTGGAACCGCCTCACAGAGACTGGAGCGATCCACATAGATCTCCAACGAGTGAGGGTAGAAGACCAATCCCCACTCGTCCAGTGCTCAAAGTGCTTGGGATACGGACACACCAAGCGAGTATGCAACGAGACGCAAGAGGTCTGTAGCCACTGCGGAGGCCCGCACCTCAGAACTGAGTGTGCCGACTGGCTATCGGGAGAAGCACCATCGTGCAAAAATTGCACAAAGGCTAAAATAGACAGGAACGACCACAATGCGTTCAGCTCAGACTGCCCGGTGAGAAGGAGATGGGAGACCTTGGCAAGATCCACCGTAGCCTATTGCTAAGGTGGTCCCAAGGTCTGCCGGAGACTTCGATTCGGGCAGCCACCGGTATCACGCTATCCAGGCCAACTTGCAGAGATGTGAGTTAGCCACTGCCGAATTGATCACCGAGGCGACCTGGAGAAAAACATCTTTCGCGTTGGTCCAGGAACCTTACATCGGTCGCATTGGAGAAATGAAGCACTACCCAGGGACACGAATAATACAATGTCACAGAGAACCCAACACTGGAAGGGTTATCAAGGCTGCCATTGTATTGTTCGACGACACCATTGACGTAACCCAGTGTCCCGACCTAACAACTGAAAATATCGCAGTCGCCAAGTTGAGGACAGGGACCTGGGAGATGGCAGTGGTGTCTGTCTATCTGGAGGGTGATAAGCCAATCGACCCATACCTGGACGTGATCAAAAAGGCAGTGGAAGCCTCAGGGACTGGAAGCGTGATACTCGGTGGAGACGTGAACGCATGGAACACCTGGTGGGGTAGCCGGGAGACGGACACAAGGGGAACAGACTTGGCCGCCAGACTCGACGAATTGGAGCTTCATATACTCAATAGAGGATCGGATCCCACCTTTGATATTGTCAGAGGTGGGAGAAGATTCTCTAGTTGCGTGGACATAACTACCTGCTCGACGAGCCTATTAGGGAGGGTAGAAAACTGGAGGCTTTCTGAAGAAATAACTGTTTCGGACCACAGAGCAATCCTGTTCGATATAAATCTTGAAAAATCAATTGGAACAGATGTATGTAGAACAACAAGAAAGTACAATACAAAAAGGGCAAACTGGAGTGAGTTTCGTGAGAAACTCCTCCAGCTTTGGAACAGTAAAACACTAAACAAAAAAGAAATAGATAAAATAGAATCAAGAGAAGAATTAGAAATAAAAATAGAAGAGGTAACAAAAACAATCACTGATGTAGCCGACAAACATATGTCCAAATTGAAGAACAGGAAGCGAATAGGATTGCCCTGGTGGACCGACGAGTTAACACAGTTTAAGAAGAAAGTCTCCAGGCTAAAACGTCGAATATCATGTGCAGCACCAATTCGTCGTGAATGGGTTGTGGAGCAGTACCTCAGCGCTAAAGAGGAGTACCAGCTGGAAGTCAAGAGGGCCCAAACTTCCAGTTGGAAGGAGTTCTGCAGCAAGCAAGAGCGAGAGTCAATGTGGGACGGGGTTTATAGAGTCATAGGCCGTACAACCAAGAGGCATGAGGACATTCCCTTAATCATAAATGGCATAACCATGGGGAATCAGGAATCAGCTAAGGTGCTGGCAGATACTTTTTACCCAGAAGATGACACCAGGGGTGACAACATTGGACACAGACAAATGAGAGAAGCGGCGAAAGCGGTAAATGAAGGGTCACATGATGATTCATGTGACCCACCTTTTACGATAGAGGAGTTGATGTGGTCTGTGTCTAGTTTTAACCCCAAAAAGGCACCAGGGAAGGACGGCCTCACGGCCGATATTTGTTCAAGGGCTATTTCTCTGTACCCGGCAATGTTTTTGGCAATAGTCAATAAATGTCTCAATCTGGCACACTTTCCTAAAATATGGAAAGAGGCGGTCGTAGTGGTGCTGCGAAAGCCTGGGAAAGAGAACTACACACATCCCAAATCCTACAGACCTATAGGACTGCTGCCTGTGCTCGGGAAAATCTTCGAAAAAATGCTAGTCCAACGAATAAAATGGCACATAGTACCCACAATCAGCCAGAGACAGTACGGGTTTATGCCGCAGCGTAGTACCGAGGACTCCCTCTATGACATGATGCAGTTACTAAAAACTAAGCTCAATGATAAAAAACTAGTGTTATTAATATCTTTGGACATAGAGGGAGCCTTCGATAACGCATGGTGGCCGGCAATCAGATGCCGATTGGCAGAAACTGGCTGCCCGATCAACCTACGTCGTCTCGTGGACAGCTATTTCGAAGATAGAACCGTTAGCATTAGGTACGCAGGAGCAGAATACATTAAAACCACTGCAAAGGGATGTGTGCAGGGCTCGATAGGGGGTCCTATATTTTGGAATTTGTTGATCGACCCCCTATTACAGGAACTGAGTGGGAAAGGAGAATATTGCCAGGCTTTCGCGGACGACGTGGTTCTGATTTTCTCCGGGGACAGGGCATTTGAAGTGCAGGATCGGGCCAACGCGGCTCTCGCGCATGTTCAGAAGTGGGGAGTCAGAAATAAACTCAAATTTGCACCAAACAAGACCAAGGCAATGGTAATAACAAAAAAGATTAAGTATGACTCACCACTTCTGAAAATGGGCGGGGAGAGCATTGCGTTGTGTACTGAAATGAAAATTTTGGAGCTTACTATAGACGCTAAGTTGACCATCAACACACATGTAAAAAATGTGTGTTGCAAGGTACAGCGTCTATACGGTCAGTTAACAAGAGCCGCCAAGATTAGTTGGGGCCTGAACCCGGAGATCATTAGGACCATCTACGTAGCGGTAACGGAGCCGATCATACTGTACGCGGCCAGTGTATGGGCATCGGCCACATACAAACACAGTGTTAAAAAGCAGCTTGACACGGCACAACGCGGGTTCGTTCAAAAGATTATAAAATCGTACAAAACCGTATCCCTCCACTCGGCCCTACTACTCGCTGGGTTGCTTCCTCTAGACCTCAGGGTCAGGGAAGCAGCCTTACTTTATGAAGTAAAGAAAGGTTACTCGCAGCGGATAGTAGGAGATCGGGACGTGGAACGGAAGCTTGAATACGCGAAGATACCTCACCCCGCGAAACAGGTTGGGCTGCAGTTTGTATGCCTGGAGGACAGTGCACAAGTCGACCAACATAACAACAAAGGTCTTAAAATCTACACCGATGGTAGTAAAATTGAGGGGAAAGTCGGCGCTGCGTTATCCATTTGGAATGACGCAGCGGAGATTAGTAGCCGAAAATTTAAATTGGAAGACTTCTGCACTGTCTACCAGGCGGAGTTGCTGGCCATATATGAGGCAACAAATCATGCCCTAAAAAGTCTGGCTCCGAGCTGCAATATCTACAGCGACTCAAGATCTGCTCTCCAGACAGTCGTCCAGAGCGCTTCCCTCCATCCCCTAGCGGCAAAAATTAGAAAAAATATTTCGGAAATAAACAAAAAAGGAAAATTTTTAAATTTGTTTTGGATAAAAGCACATTATTAGGGGTCATTGTAGAAGCGTGCTCGTCGCGACCCCTGCCAGCCCTTTTCAGGGCTGCAATTCTACTCAGCTGCGCACCCATGTCAACGAGGGTTAGGGCGTCCCCCCAAGGCGACGCACACCAGCTCGTCCCCGTTGGTGTGGAATGCAGCGCGCAAAGCGGCGATGGGGACCGCCACCCGTCACGCACAGCCCGACACGGCGGAAGGTGGAGGACGGAGTGCAGAGTTGGCACGTGGAATGTTAGAGGAGGCATGAGAGATAAGACGAATGAGTTGATCGAAATAATGAAAGAAAGAGAATTAGATGTCGTGTGTATGTCGGAGACCAAACGGAAGGGCAGTGGTACTGAAGAGCTCCCTGGTGGGGCGTTTGCTCTATGGTCCGGAGTCCCGGAGAGCGAGAACGCCTGCCAGGGAGTGGGGGTGCTGCTGTCTTCTCGGTTGGTCGATGTTATGACTGAATATAAGTTTGTGAACTCAAGACTTCTCTGGGTTCGCTTTAAATTGGGACTGACGAAGTTATTCCTTTTGGCTGTTTATGCGCCGGTGGCTTCGTCGTCCAGGGCTGAGCTGGAGGAGTTTTGGGAGAATGTAAGAGAAGTTCTAGATTTGGCTAGGGGAAACGAAAGGATTGTTGTATGTGGTGATTTGAATGGATGGGTTGGTACCGCTCGACCAGGGTACGAGTCGGTACTTGGAAAGTTTGGCGATAAAAGGGTTAATGATGCTGGCAAGCTTATACTGGCGGTATGCAAGGAAAAGGGTCTTCTTGTGACAAACACTATGTTTAATCACAAGAAAATCCATATGTATACTAGAGAAAGAAAAAATGAGAGAAGTATGATCGATTTGTTCCTGGTGGATGACCGACTGCGAAAACAGGTTATGGATACGCGAGTGTTCAGGGGTGCTGACCTGGGAACGGATCACTATCTAGTGATTACTAGATTTAGGGGTCTGTTCGCGGGTTGGCGCTACCGGACGACAGTGACAGAACCACAGTCGGTCTGTCGCATCCGAAGCTGGAAGCTTCAGGAAGCGGATACTAGGGACAAATATCATGCGAGGGTAGCCGAAAAGCTTGACACCATCGATGGCAGAAACGAATGTGTAGAAAGAACATGGCAGAACCTTAGGGATGGAATGGTAAGTGCAGCGGAAGAAGTGTGTGGAACAATAAAAAGAGGCAGTAGTAAAAGAAGAGATGCATGGTGGAATGATGAAGTGAAAGAAGCTGTAAAGAAGAAGAAGAAAGCGTGGTTAGACTACTTGGCCTCTAGTAATGATAAGGATATGAGAGAGAAGATGAAAGAAAGATATAAGCTGCAGAAAGTTCACACGAAAGCATTGATTGAGGAAGTGCGTGAAAGGTGTAGAATGGAAGCAGATGAAAGGTTGTCGCACAACTTTAAGGAGAACTCCAAACTCTTCTGGAAAGAGGTTGGAAGGACCCGAAGTGGTGCGACGGCCTTAAGAATGAACAAAGTGCTTTCGAGAACTAATGACGTCCTCTCAGAAAAATCGGACGTCATGCAGCGATGGAGCGAATTTTATAGAGAAATGTATGCGTGTGATGATCTTAGTGAGGGATCCGGGGATGACGCCGTGACTGGCACGCCAGACCCGGACCTCGATGACACTGAGGTCATCAGTATGAAAGAGATTGAACGTGCGATTCGAAGTTTGAAATGTGGTAAGGCTGCGGGACTAGACAGAGTTACTGCTGAAATGGTCAAGTATGGTGGGCCTCGCGTCTGGGACAGCTTTCATCTGCTGTGCAATTTGTGCTGGCGGACGGGGGATGTCCCGGATGATTGGCGATCCGCAGTCATTGTGCCTTTATATAAAGGTAAAGGTTCACATTTTGACTGCGGGTGCTATCGGGCGATCAGCTTGACCAGTTTAGCAAGTAAGGTTTACTCGAAGGTTTTGACACGTAGGATGCAAGAGAAATCGGAAAGATTTCTATGGGAGGCACAATGCGGATTTAGACCTGGAAGAGGATGCACGGATCAAATGTTTTCTCTCCGTATGATCACGGAAAAGCTTCTGGCTGTTAACCAGAAGATTTTCTGTGCTTTTGTGGATCTTGAGAAAGCATTTGATAAGGTTGTAAGGAAGAAAATGTGGGAATTGTTGCCGGGGTATGGTGTGGATGGCCGACTGGCTGTTCATACTGTATCTCGACAGCTGTTTACAAAAGCTGAAAGATAGCTGTTTGGGTGTGAAATTGGGTGACATAAAAGTAAATTGTCTGCTGTATGCTGATGATGCAGTGCTTATTGCACCATCAGAGGCAGAACTGCAGGCATTAGTCACGTGTATGAAAGAGGAATGTGAAATTAAAGGTCTCCGTTTGAATGCTAATAAAACTAAGGTTCTGGTATTTGAAAGGGACGAAGAGAGAACGAAGTGTGAAATATGGGTAAATCAGGAATGTCTAGAACAGGTAAATGAAATTGTATACTTGGGGAGTGCTTTTAGCCGGGATGGAAGATGTGATTTAGATGTGGACAGGCGTGTCGCTGCCGGGAACAAAGTCAATGGTGCCCTGACTGCGTTAGTCAAAAGGCAAGGCGTAGCGAAGAGTGCACGCCTTGCAATACATAACGCAGTGTTGGTACCGACTTTGTTATATGGCAGCGAAACCTGGGTATGCCAGAAGAAGCATAAAAGTAAGTTGAATGCAGTGGAGATGCGATCTCTTCGTAAAATGTGCGGCGTTACTATGGCCGACCGAAAGCGAAACGAAGAGATTCGCAATATGGCAGGTTTGAAAGATGACCTTATCACAAAAATTGATAAGGGCGTGCTTCGGTGGTTTGGGCACGTTGAGCGAATGAGTAAAGACCGAATGGTGAAGAAAATATATAGCGCGAAAGTTAATATTAAAAGGTGTCGAGGTAGACCGAGACTAACTTTCGAAGACCATGTGAGCAAATTGCTCGAAGAGGGTAGGGTCAAGAGTACTCGGATACCTAGACGTGCATGTATGAAGAAGATAATGAATCTGAAAGAAGCGAAAGAGATATGTAAGGATCGTGACACTTGGCGATCTGTTCTCTCTGGCTACCCCGTCAGGGATTGTGCGTGAAGATAAGTAAGTAAGTAAGTAAGTATAAAAGCACACGCAGGGCTGGAGGGAAACGAGAGAGCAGATGAGTTAGCTAAGGAAGCCGCCTTAAAAATTAAGCGAAAACCGGACTATGGGAGGTGCCCGGTTTCATTCGTCAAGCGAAAGATCCGTCTTAATTCGCTTGACGAGTGGAACCGACGTTACGTGGAAGGCGAAACCGCCTCCGTAACAAAGATGTTCTTCCCAGATGCTTTAAACGCCTATCCTATTATAAGGAAAATTAAAATAGACTCGCTCACGGTACAGGTGATGACGGGACATGGCGGGTTCTCAGAATACTTGCACCGATTCAAGTGTAAGGAGAGCCCGGCATGTGCCTGCGATCCGATAAAAGAAGAAACTGTGATTCATGTCATTACGGAATGTCCAGTTTATGGCAAAGACAGAAACGACATAGAGGTTGAATTGGAAATAAAAATAAGTAAAGATAATATATGTAACATAATGAGAAATAAATATATAAGAGATAGGTTCTTAAAATACTGTAAGTCTATAGCTAGTAAAGTAATAAATAAGAATAAATGAAAGTATAATAAAGGGAACTGTAAGTTATATGTAGACATATAATGTGAACAGTCCTGTCAAATTGTAAAACCAATTAAAATAAGTAGATTTAGATTTATGGATAAGTAAAATGTATTAGCAAGTAAGATATGTGTAAATAGATAAGAACACTATTGTATGAATGAACCTAAAAAAGAAAGTAAAAAAGAAAAAAGCAACAAAGACAAAATAAAAAATAATAAAGAAAAGAAAAAGAAACGAAATAAAAAATATAAAAAGAAGAAAAAAGTCCCTGATCTCCATGTTAGGGGGAACTAGAAATAAAAAGTAAAAAAAAAAAAAAAAAAAAAAAAAAAAAAAAAAAAAAAAAAACCTAACCTAACCGGAGAACCTAGCGGAGCTGATTCTAGAACTTGCAAGCACCTCACTATTAGGAGGCCGAAACCACCGTTACCACTTAGAACACATCATTTCCTGTGATTTGAACCCAAACTTGAAGTTCTTAGGATAACTGGTGGTCAACCAAGAGCAGAGAGAAAATAAAGTGCGGCCATATTGGAAATTTTCAAACGCCCATAACTTGGAAACTTCTTAACCGAATAAAGCCGTGTTTGGATTCAATCTATTTGGCTTGGAAAACGGAATCTAACACATACTAAATTATCCCAATCGCGCGGGTTTTTAAAGATCGGCAAAACTAAATTTAACTTTTTCGTAAATATGTCAAGCAAATCTGTCACTTCAGGCACTGCATCGACCAAATCAAGGCCCTCCAAGACAACCAGAGCCGCTAGTCCAACTCCCAGCTCAGCTCTGCGTAAAAAAGTTCTGATACAGAATGCATCCACAACTGGTAAGACGGCAGAAGAGGTGCAACCTAGCAGAGGCTTCATTGTCAGCGAACTGTGCACTGACGCATCTAGCTCAGCCCATACTAACAAGGGAAATGAGGACAAAAGCGACCCGATTAAGCTGTCCAGCTCAGCGGCACAAGAAGAGGAATCTGACTGCAATAGTTCCCAAGCGCTTGATATGGAAAGGGAAATGGATGCACTGGGCTTATGCAAGCGGATTCGAGAGACAGACGACGATTGGTCTGACGCCGACAGCATCGTCAGTAGCAATAAGAGCAGAAGGTCCAGTATACTCCCTCCAGCTTACAAGCGCGCGGGTATATCAATGGACCTTGCCACGCAACGCGCCAATGAGTTTTTGCTTTCCGGGAAAGAAGCCCTCGAAAAAGCGGGCAACATGAAACGAGAATGCAAAAGTGAGGTGCATGACTCTTTGCAAGGACTCTACGAGACGGTGTTGTCATTATCGGACTCTCGCTCGCGTCACCGGCTAGCCCTAGAGCAGGAAAAATCCCGCGCAGCAAAGGAAATAATCAGAATTGAAAGGGCCCACAATAAGCAATTGGCGGAAATCCAGAATACCCACCACGGAATGATTAAAGCCACATATGAAGCCATTACAACCACAGGCAAAGCTGTAGAGGCTATCAGAAACTGGCTTAGTTACGAAATGGATGAACCACTAAAGGCTATAAACAAAATTAATGTAGAAGTCTGTAGTTTGGCAGCTAAGTCTCATGCTCCTCCACCTGCAATAACCTCATTAGCACATACCGACCTTGGCACTGAGAATCTGGCACATCTATCTAAGACGGTCATTGAAATGGGCAAACAGCTTGAAGATCTTTGCCTATCAGTAAAAGAACTTGCCAGATCTCAACGTGAGACACAACAACCTGTCCTAACAGAATTAAAAATGCCAAACGACCCCCGTATTGAGGATATAGTAAATAACTTACATGAAACGAAACAAATAATACAAACACTAAAGAATGGGACAGCTGTGAGCGAAATAACTGCTAATATCCAAAAAGAAGATCTAGAAACGATGATAAAACCTGTAGTTGACATGATTAAAACACTACACTCTGATTTAAATGAATTAAAAGAATGTAGCACAGCTCAAACAGTCTTGCAAGGGAACTCAGGATTGGGTACTGAATTGGCAATTGCGGACATTAATGAAAAAATTTTGGAACTAAAACAGGAATACAATAGAACGTATGCAAATATTCAGAGAAATGAAGAACAAAGTAGAACAACACCACAATCAGAAAGCATAAAGCCAATTCAGCCCTACAAACCTACATACGCAGAAGCAACAACGACTCCTCGATACGCCATGATCGTAGAGTCTATAGACCCGCGATCTACGTGTGACGAGATCTTAAAACGGGGGGGAACCTAACCTAACCTAACCTTTTTTTTTTTTTTTTTTTTTACATGGGGAAATGCCTACGCATACCCGCCTCGCGGGGGCAAGAACGGGTTATGTCGGACTCGCACCGACTAAAACCCCATGGTGTTCCACCCTCGTCGCATATTGGCAGGGCCACGGGAACGCTTTCGCACACATCCGCGGCCCCACCTGCGCTGGCCGCCCCATGGCGGTCCCTCCTCGGGAGAGGACTACTCCTCCCCCATCTCCCCATCTCCCTCTCAGGTAAGGCGCACCAGAACACATGGCGCGCCCTCCTCCTCGGCCTCCAATTTCACATGCGCAACGGACGCCCCCGTGTCCGATGCGCGAAGGCCATGGGGCCAGGAAAAACTAGCACTCAGAAGCACCAGCCTTCCCGACCCCAGCGGCGGATCTGGTCTATGGCTCCGCCGCCAACCAAGATTCGGCTGCGGAGGGTAGGGAGAGCGGCGCCTCGCAATACCGACACTCCTCTCCCCCCGCAGCCCCACCACCACCGCATCATTTAACGGTGCGGCCCCGTCTGAGTCGCGGAGGATAGGGCGAGTAGCGCATCGCCATACCAGCACGCCTCTTCCTCCGCGACTCCACCTCGGCTGCAGCGATAGAGGGAGCGGACACCCCTCTCGCAGCATCCCACCGACACACATCCGAAGTGGGCTTCCCAAGCCCACTCGGAGTGGCCACCTCGGGCCGGCCCTACACCACGGGCCAGCCAAGGGGTTCCTCTTCGTTCACCGCGGTTGACCAAGCCGCGGCTACTAAGCCCCCCCGCCACGACAAGGCGGGAACCCGTTCGGGGGGGAACCTAACCTAACCTAACCTAACCTTTTTTTTTTTTTTTTTTTTTTTTACATGGGGAAATGCCTACGCATACCCGCCTCGCGGGGGCAAGGACGGGTTATGTCGGACTCGCACCGACTAAAACCCCATGGTGTTCCACCCTCGTCGCATATTGGCAGGGCCACGGGAACGCTTTCGCACACTTCCGCGGCCCCACCTGCGCTGGCCGCCCCATGGCGGCCCCTCCTCGGGAGAGGACTACTCCTCCACCATCTCCCTCTCAGGTAAGGCGCACCAGAACACATGGCGCGCCCTCCTCCTCGGCCTCCAACTTAACATGCGCAACGGACGCCCCCGCGTCCGATGCGCGAAGGCCATGGGGCCAGGAAAAACTAGCACTCAGAAGCACCGGTCTTCCTGGCCCCAGTGGCGGATCTGGTCTATGGCTCCGCCGCAGAACCAAGATTCGGCTGCGGAGGGTAGGGAGAGCGGCGCCTCGCAATACCGACACTCCTCTCCCCCCGCAGCCCCACCAACACCGCATCAATTAACGGTGCGGCCCCGTCTGAGTCGCGGAGGATAGGGCGAGTGGCGCATCGCCATACCAACACTCCTCTTCCTCCGCGACTCCACCTCGGCTGCAGCGGTAGAGGGTGCGGACTCCCCTCTCACCGCAGCCCCCCGACACACATCCGAAGTGGGCTCGCCAAGCCCACTCGGAGTGGCCACCTCGGGCCGGCCCTACACCACGGGCCAGCCAAGGGGTTCCTCTTTGTTCACCGTGGTTGACCAAGCCACGGCTACTAAGCCCCCCCGCCACGACAAGGCGGGAACCCGTTCGGGGGGGAACTTAACCTAACCTTTTTTTTTTTTTTTTTTTACGGGGGGAAATCCTCATGGACTACCTCCGCCTGGGGAAAGGCGGAGGGGCGTGCCGGACTCTTACCGGCTAAAACCACCCCGGTGTCTCCTCACACGTGCGCATGGGGCCGCGGGAATCCAAATTCTTCCGCAGCCCCACACTAGTGCTGGCCCGGTCTGTCCAGGCCTCGTCTCCTGCACGGGGTAGTGAGGTGTTCAACTACCCCGTGTATCGCCTCAGGGGCGCGCGCCGACAACCGCGCGCGCATCCGTCTCGGGTCCATCGAGTAGGGGTGGCGGGGGGCTTCCCCAAGTCCCTCGCCCCTGGACCCATTTATGGGGGCCGGAAAAGGGCGTTGTCCGCCCTTCTCCTGCGCCCGGTGCGCCTTCTGCGGCCAGGGAAGGGAGTCGAGATCTCCCTTTCCCGTTCCGCAGTTTCCTTCTGCGACATCACGTCCTCGCAGAAGGACACCACCGCATCCCACGACTCTGCGCTACCGACCATCTTCCGCACTAAGGCCGGCAGCGACAGATCGCCTCCTACTTTATTTGTGAGGACACGGCGCTGCTCCTCCCAAGCTACACACTCGGCGAGCGTGTGTTGCGCCGTGTCCTCCCCGCAATGGACGCAGTGGTGGCACCGAGCGTCCGGCTCCCTGTCTATGCAGCGCAGGTACTTGCCGAAGCAGCCATGCCCCGACAGCACTTGCGTCACCCTAAACGACAGGGAGCCGTGCCTTCTCCCGAGCCAGTCGTCGAGTACTGGCCGGATCGCCTCGACGGTAGCGAGGCCGGCGGTAGGGCGCAGAAGCCTTTGCCGCCATTCCGCCACCAAGGCCTGACGGAGCTCCTCTCGGCGCAGCGCGATCTGCCGCTGCACCGGCCTCGAGCCCCGTGCCCGCTCTTCCTCGCGCCATCGATATAATAACGCGAGTACTTTTGCCTCTAGGTCCCAGGGCGGGGATCCGGCCAGGACGCAAGCCGCCTCGTAGGAAATCGTGCGATACCCGCGGACGACTCTGACGGCCATCGCCCTCTGCGGTTTACGCAGAATGGCGAGAGTGCTGGCCGTCATGTCCATCGCCCACACAGGGGCCCCATACAGGGCCATGGACCGCACGATTCCTACGTACAACCGCCTACAGGCGGCGCTCGGGCCCCCCAAGTTGGGAAGCAACGTTGATAGCGCGCCCGCTGCACCCATCAGCTTGGGCGCCAGCCGCCGGAAGTGGGGTCCGAATTCCCATCGGCTGTCGAGCACCAATCCCAGATACTTCATGGTGGACTCGACAGCTATCCGGGCCCCGCTGACCACGATGTGTGAACCCGGCGGCGGCGCGCGTCGAGGTCCATGGAACACCATGGCCTCCGACTTACTTAGGGCCACCTCCAGGCCCAGGCGCCGGATGCGGTTCACCACTTGTGACACCGCAGCCGTGGCAACCAACGCTGCTTCCCTGTACGAACTCCCCCGGGCAGTGACGAGCGTGTCGTCCGCATAACACGTCAAGTCGGCGCCCGACGGGAGTTCACCTCTCAGCACCCAGTCGTAGCCGATGTTCCACAGGAGCGGTCCCAAGACCGATCCCTGCGGAACACCGCACGACATGACGCGCCGACCAGCGCCGTCACGTCCCCAATAGGTAACGCATCTCTCCTCAAGGTAAGCCCCTATTGTGCGGCGGAGGTAGGGAGGCACGCGATGGTAATTCAGCGCCTCCCGAATGCAACTCCAGGGTAGGGTGTTGAAAGCGTTGGAGATGTCTAAGGACACCGCCAGCACCACCCCACCCCGGGATACTGTCTCCTCCGCCAGGGCCCTCACGCGCGTAATAGCGTCTATGGTGGAGCGCCCGCGACGAAAACCAAACTGGTTGTCATCCAGGTCCGGCCCCTCTCTGCACAAGTGGCTGACGAGGCGATCTGCGATGATACGCTCAAAAAGTTTGCCCGCCTCGTCGAGCAGCACTATGGGCCGGTACGCGGACGGTGAGTCCGCGGGGCGCCCCTCCTTCCTGAGCAGGACCAGCCTCCCCTCCTTCCACACACTGGGAAACTGACCCTGCTCGAGACATGCCGTGAAGAGCCCTCTCAGCTGGGGCTCTAGCTCCTTCAGAGCCAGGACGAGAGCTCGACCAGGAACTCCGTCGGGTCCGGGCGCTGTGTTCTTAGCCCGGAGTCGCGACACGGCCACTCTCGTCTCTGCTTGCGTCACCTCGGGGACATCGGTGCTCTCCTCTTCTGGAGAGTCTGTGGCTGAGGGCGAAGCCATCGCCGGGGGAACCTTTTTTTTTTTTTTTTTTTACATGGGGAAATGCCTACGCATACCCGCCTCGCGGGGGCAAGGACGGGTTATGTCGGACTCGCACCGACTAAAACCCCATGGTGTTCCACCCTCGTCGCATATTGGCAGGGCCACGGGAACGCTTTCGCACACTTCCGCGGCCCCACCTGCGCCGGCCACCCCATGGCGGCCCCTCCTCGGGAGAGGACCACTCCTCCCCCATCTCCTTCTCCGGTAAGGCGCACCAGAACACATGGCGCGCCCTCCTCCTCGGCCTCCAATTTCATATGCGCAAAAGACGCCCCCGTGTCCGCTGCGCGAAGGCCATGGGGCCAGGAAAAACTAGCACTAAGAAGTACCAGCCTTTCCGACCCCAGCGGCGGATCTGGTCTATGGCTCCGCCGCCAACCAAGATTCGGCTGCGGAGGGTAGGGAGAGCGGCGCCTCGCAATACCGACACTCCTCTCCCCCCGCAGCCCCACCACCACCGCATCATTCAACGGTGCGGCCCCGTCTGAGTCGCGGAGGATAGGGCGAGTGGCGCATCGCCATACCAACACTCCTCTTCCTCCGCGACTCCACCTTGGCTGCAGCGGTAGAGGGTTGCGGACTCCCCTCTCACCACAGCCCCCCGACACACATCCGAAGTGGGCTTCCCAAGCACACTCGGAGTGGCCACCTCGGGCCGGCCCTACACCTCGGGCCAGCCAAGGGGTTCCTCTTCGTTCACCGTGGTTGACCAAGCCACGGCTACTAAGCCCCCCCGCCACGACAAGGCGGGAACCCGTTCGGGGGGGTCGCCGGGGGAACCTAACCTAACCTAACCTAACCTTTTTTTTTTTTTTTTTTTTTTTTTCATGGGGAAATGCCTACGCATACCCGCCTCGCGGGGGCAAGGACGGGTTATGTCGGACTCGCACCGACTAAAACCCCATGGTGTTCCAACCTCGTCGCATATTGGCAGGGCCACGGGAACGCTTTCGCACACTTCCGCGGCCCCACCTGCGCTGGCCGCCCCATGGCGGCCCCTCCTCGGGAGAGGAACACTCCTCCCCCATCTCCTTCTCAGGTAAGGCGCACCAGAACACATGGTGCGCCCTCCTCCTCGGCCTCCAATTTCTAATGCGCAACAGACGCCCCCGTGTCCGATGCGCGAAGGCCATGGGGCCAGGAAAAACTAGCACTTAGAAGCACCGGCCTTCCTGGCCCCAGCTGCGGATCTGGTCTCGGGCTCCGCCGCCAACCAAGTTTCGGCCGCGGAGGATAGGGAGAGCGGCGCCTCGCAATACCGACACTCCTCTCCCCCCGCGGCCCCACCACCACCGCATCAACGGTGCGGCCCCGTTTGAGTCGCGGAGGATAGGGCGAGTGGCGCATCGCCATACCAACACTCCTCCTCCTCCGCGACCCCACCTCGGCTGCAGCGGTAGAGGGTGCGGACTCCCCTCTCACCGCAGCCCCCCGACACACATCCGAAGTGGGCTTCCCAAGCCCACTCGGAGTGGCCACCTCGGGCCGGCCCTACACCACGGGCCAGCCAAGGGGTTCCTCCTTGTTCACCGTGGGCGACCAAGCCACGGCTACTAAGCCCCCCCGCCACGACAAGGCGGGAACCCGTTCGGGGGGGAACCTAACCTAACCTAACCTAACCTTTTTTTTTTTTTTTTTTTTACGGGGGGAAATCCTCATGGACTACCTCCGCCTGGGGAAAGGCGGAGGGGCGTGCCGGACTCTTACCGGCTAAAACCACCCCGGTGTCTCCTCACACGTGCGCGTGGGGCCGCGGGAATCCAAATTCTTCCGCAGCCCCACACTAGTGCTGGCCCGGTCCGTCCGGGCCTCGTCTCCTGCACGGGGTAGTGAGGTGTTAAACTACCCCGTGTATCGCCTCAGGGGCGCGCGCCGACACCCGCGCGCGCCTCCGCCTCGGGTCCATCGAGTAGGGGTGGCGGGGGCTTCCCCAAGTCCTTCGCCCCTGGACCCATTTATGGGGGCCGGAAAAGGGCGTTGTCCGCCCTTCTCCTGCGCCCGGTGCGCCTTCTGCGGCCAGGGAAGGGAGTCGAGATCTCCCTTTCCCGTTCCGCAGTTTCCTTCTGCGACATCACGTCCTCGCAGAAGGACACCACCGCATCCCACGACTCTGCGCTACCGACCATCTTCCGCACTAAGGCCGGCAGCGACAGATCGCCTCCTACTTTATTTGTGAGGACACGGCGCTGCTCCTCCCAAGCTACACACTCGGCGAGCGTGTGTTGCGCCGTGTCCTCCCCGCAATGGACGCAGTGGTGGCACCGAGCGTCCGGCTCCCTGTCTATGCGGCGCAGGTACTTGCCGAAGCAGCCATGCCCCGACAGCACCTGCGTCACCCTAAACGACAGGGAGCCGTGCCTTCTCCCGAGCCAGTCGTCGAGTACTGGCCGGATCGCCTCGACGGTAGCGAGGCCGGCGGTAGGGCGCAGAAGCCTTTGCCGCCATTCCGCCACCAAGACCTGACGGAGCTCCTCTCGGCGCAGCGCGATCTGCCGCTGCACCGGCCTCGAGCCCCGTGCCCGCTCTTCCTCGCGCCATCGATATAATGACGCGAGTACTTTCGCCTCTAGGTCCCAGGGCGGGGATCCGGCCAGGACGCAAGCCGCCTCGTAGGAAATCGTGCGATACCCGCGGACGACTCTGACGGCCATCGCCCTCTGCGGTTTACGCAGAATGGCGAGAGTGCTGGCCGTCATGTCCATAACCTAACCTAACCTAACCTAACCAAAGATGCGAGCTGGCCACGGCCGAACTAATCACAGAGGCGGCAAAAAGGAGGATATCCTTTGCCATGGTACAGGAGCCTTACATTGGACGGATTGTTCAGATGAAAAACTACTCGGGGACGAGAATAATACAAAGCAGCAGAAGCCTGAACACTGAAAAGGTTATAAAAGCTGCTATTGTATTATTCGACGACACCATTGACATGACCCCATGCCCCAGTCTAACAACTGAGAATATTGCAGTCGCAAAACTCAGAACAGGGGCGTGGGAGATTGGAGTGGTGTCCGTCTACCTGGAGGGGGATAAACCAATCGAACCATACTTGAACATGATTGGAGAGGCCGTGGAAAGCATAGGGACAAGGAACGTGATACTCGGTGGTGACGTAAATGCGTGGAAGTCGTGAAACAGACATTAGAGGGGTGGAGCTTGCTGCAAAGCTTGATGAATTGGAACTACATACTTTAAACAGGGGTACTGAGCCTACATTTGATATCATTAGAGGTGGGAAAAGATTCTCGAGCTGTGTTGATATTACTACTTGCTCGACTAGCCTGCTCGGAAGGATGCATAACTGGAGACTATCCGATGAAATAACTAGCTCAGACCACAGGGCAATCTTATTCGACATAAATTTGAAGAAATCAATAGGCACGGATATAAAGAGAACGACTAGGATGTACAACACGAAGAAGGCAAATTGGAACAAGTTTCGTGAGAAACTTGTCCAGATTTGGAATGACAAAAGGTTAGATAAAGCAACAATTGATGGATTAACAAATACAGAAGAATTAGAGGAAAGAATTAACGATTTCACAAATTCAATGACAGAAGCCTGTGAATACAGTATACCAAAGCTAAATATTAAAAAACGAGTAGGACTGCCCTGGTGGACTGAGGAGCTAACACATCAGAAAAAGGAGGTCTCCAGGTTGAGACGCCGTATCTCATACGCAGCGCCAGTCCGACGTGAGTGGGTGGTCGAGCAGTACAAAAGGGCGAAAGAAGAATATCAGCAGGAAATAAAGAGGGCTCAGACCACCAGTTGGAAAGACTTTTGTAGCAAGCAGGAGAGAGAGACTATGTGGGATAGTGTGTATAGAGTAATTAGCCGAACAATGGTGCGACAGGACGAAATCCCGCTTGTACAAGGTGTAAAGACATTGGAAAGAGAAGAATCAGCCAGGATCCTGGCGGAGACTTTTTATCCAGAGGATCAAAACGAGGAGGACGACACGGAACACGAGTTGATGAGAGAAGTAGCTAATACAGTGAATGAGGGGACACTTGATAGTTCAAGTGACCCACCCTTTACAGCGGAGGAACTAACGTGGGCCGTGTCGAGTTTTAATCCGAAAAAGGCGCCAGGTGACGACGGCTTTACAGCAGACATCTGTAGAGTAGCTATAACCGTGGATTTAGGACTGTTCTTGGCACTGGTCAATAAATGTATGGAACTCACATACTTTCCCAATAAATGGAAGAAGGCGGTAGTGGTAGTGTTACGGAAACCGGGTAAAAGGGACTACACTCACCCCAGATCTTACAGGCCGATTGGGCTATTGCCTGTGCTGGGCAAGGTCCTCGAAAAAATGGTGGTCCGAAGAATCAAGTGGCACATCGTACCAAAGATAAGCCGGAAACAATATGGGTTCATGCCGCAGTGTAGCACCGAGGACTCCCTCTATGATATGATGCAGTTCATAACAACCAAGCTAAAAGACAAAAAGCTCATCTTACTGATATCACTAGACATAGAGGGAGCCTTCGATAATGCCTGGTGGCCGGCGATACGATGTGGACTTGCGAAGACTGGATGCCCAGTAAACCTAAGACGCCTGATAGATAGTTATCTTAGGGACAGAATAGTGTGCCTGAGATATGCGGGGGCAGAATGGGTAAAAAATACCACAAAGGGGTGTGTGCAGGGCTCAATAGGGGGTCCGATTTTTTGGAACATATTGTTGGACCCACTATTGAAGGAATTGAGTACGAAGGAGACACATTGTCAGGCTTTTGCGGATGATGTAGTCCTGATTTTCTCTGGGGACACGGTAAAACAGATTCAGGAGCAGGCAAATGTGACTCTTGCACATGTCCATAAGTGGGGAGCGAGAAATAAGCTTAAGTTTGCGCCAGATAAAACCAAAGCGATGATAATAACAAACAAACTTAAGTACGACGCACCACTTCTGGAGATGGGCGGGAAGAGCATCGGCCTCTCAAGAGAAATAAAAATACTCGGCCTCACAGTCGATGACGGGCTTGCCTTCGACAAACATGTAAAAAATGTATGTTGTAAGGTACAGAACCTGTATCATCAGCTGACGAGGGCAGCAAAGATTCATTGGGGCCTAAACCCGGAGATCATCAGGACTATATACACTGCAGTGGTGGAGCCGATCTTTTTGTATGCGGCCAGTGCTTGGGTGACAGCAGTTAGCAAACAAAAAGTTAAAAAACAAATCGATATGGTGTAGCGCGGTTTTGTGCAGAAAATTATAAAATCATACAGGACAGCATCATTACACTCAGCCCTACTACTCGCCGGGCTGCTTCCTTTGGATCTAAGGATCCGGGAAGCAGCCTTGCTTTATGTAATAAAGAAAGGTTTATCCCGACGAGTAGTGGGTGACAGAGAGGTAGAAATGAAAGTAGAATACTCAAAGACCCCACATCCCGCGGAACAGATCGAATTGAAGTTTATATGCCTGGAAGACGGTGCACAGATTGACCAATATGACAACAAGGGCCTTAAAATATTCACAGATGGCAGTAAAATTGAGGGGAAAGTCGGCGCGGCGCTATCCATTTGGAATGGCGACACGGAGACGAGTACCCAAAAATTTAAATTGGAAAATTTTTGCACCGTCTACCAGGCAGAACTGCTGGCTATCCTTGAAGCAACCAAATATGTAATTAAAACACCAGCGCAGAGTTGTAATTTGTACAGCGATTCGAGATCTGCTCTAGAAACAATCGTTCAAGACGTTTCCCTCCATCCCCTAGCAATGCAAGTAAAGAATAACATCTTAAATATTAGTCAACAAAATAAAATAATTAACATATTTTGGATTAAAGCTCATGCAGGATTGGAGGGGAACGAAAGAGCAGATCAGCTCGCTAAAGAAGCCGCCACAAAGATTAAAAGAAAGCCAGATTACGACAAGTGTCCGGTTTCATACGTCAAGCGACAAATCCGATTGGAGTCGCTTGACGAATGGAATCGGCGCTACATGGAAGCGGAAACGGCCTCCACGACCAAAATGTTCTTTCCCAATGCCATCGATGCATATAAGATAATAAGAAAATTGGACATGGATCCAATAATTGTTCAAGTTATGACAGGCCATGGGGGGTTCTCCGAATATCTGCACAGGTTTAAGTGCAAGGAGAGCCCCGCATGTGCCTGTGATCAGATAAAGAAGGAGGATGTAATGCATGTCATAACCGAATGCCCCATCTACGGCAAAGAAAGATATGATATAGAAGTAGAGATAGGAATAAATATAAGCAAAGAAAATGTAAAAGAAATAATAAGAAATAAGTACACTAGAGATAAGTTCCTAAAATACTGTAAAAATATAACAAGAAAAGTAGTAAATAAGAATAAATAGAAATAAGAAAAAAGGGTATTGTAACATATATATTAATATATAATGTAAACAGACCCACAAAAACAACTAGTATTAAGAACTCAAAATAAATGTAAGTAAAAGTAAATGTAAATAGAAACAATGTATATATAATATAAACTATACTAAATAAAAGAAAAAACAAAATAAAAAGGTGAAAAAAGAAACACCATACGATGAATAAAGTCCCTGATTTCCTCATGTCAGGGGAACTAGAATAAAAAAAAAAAAAAAAAACCTAACCTAACCTAACCTAACTTTTTTTTTTTTTTTTTTTTTTTTACATGGGGAAATCCTCATGGATACCTCCGGCTGCGGGGGCAACCGGAAGGTTATGCCGGACTCCTACCGGCTAAAACCCCACGGTGCCTCCTCGCACGTGCGCGCGGGGCCGCGGGAATCCAAATTCTTCCGCAGCCCCACACTAGTGCTGGCCCGGTCTGTCCGGGCCTCGTCTCCTGCACGGGGTAGCGAGGTGTTCAGCTACCCCCCTCCACAGCCTCCAACTCCACCTGCGTATCGGACCCCCCCGAGTCCGATACGCGGAGGCCATGGGGCCCGGAAATTCGAGCGCTTAATAGCGCCCGCTTTCCCGACCCCAGCGGCGGATCTGGTCTCGGGCTCCGCCGCCAACCAAGTTTCGGCCGCGGAGGGTAGAGAGAGCGGCGCTTCGCAATACCGACACTCCTCTCCCCCCGCGGCCCCACCACCACCGCATCAACGGTGCGGCCCCGTTTGAGTCGCGGAGGATAGGGCGAGTGGCGCATCGCCATACCAACACTCCTCTTCCTCCGCGACTCGACCTCGGCTGCAGCGGTAGAGGGTGCGGACTCCCCTCTCAGCGCAGCCCACCAACACACATCCGAAGTGGGCTTCCCAAGCCCACTCGGAGTGGCCACCTCGGGCCGGCCCTACACCTCGGGCCAGCCAAGGGGTTCCTCTTTGTTCACCGTGGTTGACCAAGCCACGGCTACTAAGCCCCCCCGCCACGACAAGGCGGGAACCCGTTCGGGGGGGAACCTAACCTAACCTAACCTTTTTTTTTTTTTTTTTTTACGGGGGGAAATCCTCATGGACTACCTCCGCCTGGGGAAAGGCGGAGGGGCGTGCCGGACTCTTACCGGCTAAAACCACCCCGGTGTCTCCTCACACGTGCGCGTGGGGCCGCGGGAATCCAAATTCTTCCGCAGCCCCACACTAGTGCTGGCCCGGTCCGTCCGGGCCTCGTCTCCTGCACGGGGTAGTGAGGTGTTAAACTACCCCGTGTATCGCCTCAGGGGCGCGCGCCGACACCCGCGCGCGCCTCCGCCTCGGGTCCATCGAGTAGGGGTGGCGGGGGCTTCGCCAAAACCCTCGCCCCTGGACCCATTTATGGGGGCCGGAAAAGGGCGTTGTC
This sequence comes from Parnassius mnemosyne, assembly GCA_963668995.1. Classification (NCBI taxonomy): domain Eukaryota; kingdom Metazoa; phylum Arthropoda; class Insecta; order Lepidoptera; family Papilionidae; genus Parnassius; species Parnassius mnemosyne. The sequence continues at coordinate 2,571,321 of CAVLGL010000097.1, read as the reverse complement.
CGCCCTTCTCCTGCGCCCGGTGCGCCTTCTGCGGCCAGGGAAGGGAGTCGAGATCTCCCTTTCCCGTTCCGCAGTTTCCTTCTGCGACATCACGTCCTCGCAGAAGGACACCACCGCATCCCACGACTCTGCGCTACCGACCATCTTCCGCACTAAGGCCGGCAGCGACAGATCGCCTCCTACTTTATTTGTGAGGACACGGCGCTGCTCCTCCCAAGCTACACACTCGGCGAGCGTGTGTTGCGCCGTGTCCTCCCCGCAATGGACGCAGTGGTGGCACCGAGCGTCCGGCTCCCTGTCTATGCGGCGCAGGTACTTGCCGAAGCAGCCATGCCCCGACAGCACCTGCGTCACCCTAAACGACAGGGAGCCGTGCCTTCTCCCGAGCCAGTCGTCGAGTACTGGCCGGATCGCCTCGACGGTAGCGAGGCCGGCGGTAGGGCGCAGAAGCCTTTGCCGCCATTCCGCCACCAAGACCTGACGGAGCTCCTCTCGGCGCAGCGCGATCTGCCGCTGCACCGGCCTCGAGCCCCGTGCCCGCTCTTCCTCGCGCCATCGATATAATGACGCGAGTATTTTCGCCTCTAGGTCCCAGGGCGGGGATCCGGCCAGGACGCAAGCCGCCTCGTAGGAAATCGTGCGATACCCGCGGACGACTCTGACGGCCATCGCCCTCTGCGGTTTACGCAGAATGGCGAGAGTGCTGGCCGTCATGTCCATCGCCCACACAGGGGCCCCATACAGGGCCATGGACCGCACGATTCCTACGTACAACCGCCTACAGGCGGCGCTCGGGCCCCCCAAGTTGGGAAGCAACGTTGATAGCGCGCCCGCTGCACCCATCAGCTTGGGCGCCAGCCGCCGGAAGTGGGGTCCGAATTCCCATCGGCTGTCGAGCACCAATCCCAGATACTTCATGGTGGACTCGACAGCTATCCGGGCCCCGCTGACCACGATGTGTGAACCCGGCGGCGGCGCGCGTCGAGGTCCATGGAACACCATGGCCTCCGACTTACTTAGGGCCACCTCCAGGCCCAGGCGCCGGATGCGGTTCACCACTTGTGACACCGCAGCCGTGGCAACCAACGCTGCTTCCCTGTACGAACTCCCCCGGGCAGTGACGAGCGTGTCGTCCGCATAACACGTCAAGTCGGCGCCCGACGGGAGTTCACCTCTCAGCACCCAGTCGTAGCCGATGTTCCACAGGAGCGGTCCCAAGACCGATCCCTGCGGAACACCGCACGACATGACGCGCCGACCAGCGCCGTCACGTCCCCAATAAACCTAACCTAACCTAACCTAACCTTTTTTTTTTTTTTTTTTTACGTGGGGAAATCCTCATGGATACCTCCGGCCGCGGGGGCAACCGGAAGGTTATGCCGGACTCCTACCGGCTAAAACCCCACGGTTCCTCCTCGCACGTGGGTGCGGGGCCGCGGGAATCCAAATTCTTCCGCAGCCCCACACTAGTGCTGGCCCGATCTGTCTGGGTCTCGTCTCCTGCACGGGGTAGCGAGGTGTTCAGCTACCCCCCTCCACAGCCTCCAACTCCACCTGCGTATCGGAACCCCCGAGTTCGATACGCGGAGGCCATGGGGCCAGGAAAAACTAGAACTCAGAAGCACCAGCCTTCCCGACCCCAGCGGCGGATCTGGTCTCGGGCTCCGCCGCCAACCAAGATTCGGCTGCGGAGGGTAGGGAGAGCGGCGCGTCGCAATACCGACACTCCTCTCCCCCCGCAGCCCCACCACCACCGCATCAATTGACGGTGCGGCCCCGTCTGAGTCGCGGAGGATAGGGCGAGTGGCGCATCGCCATACCAACACTCCTCTTCCTCCGCGACTCGACCTCGGCTGCAGCGGTAGAGGGTGCGGACTCCCCTCTCACCGCAGCCCACCAACACACATCCGAAGTGGGCTTCCCAAGCCCACTCGGAGTGGCCACCTCGGGCCGGCCCTACACCTCGGGCCAGCCAAGGGGTTCCTCTTTGTTCACCGCGGTTGACCAAGCCACGGCTACTAAGCCCCCCCGCCACGACAAGGCGGGAACCCGTTCGGGGGGGAACCTAACCTAACCTAACCTAACCTTTTTTTTTTTTTTTTTTTTTTTTTTTTTACGGGGGGAAATCCTCATGGACTACCTCCGCCTGGGGAAAGGCGGAGGGGCGTGCCGGACTCTTACCGGCTAAAACCACCCCGGTGTCTCCTCACACGTGCGCGTGGGGCCGCGGGAATCCAAATTCTTCCGCAGCCCCACACTAGTGCTGGCCCGGTCCGTCCAGGCCTCGTCTCCTGCACGGGGTAGTGAGGTGTTAAACTACCCCGTGTATCGCCTCAGAGGCGCGCACCGACACCCGCGCGCGCCTCCGCCTCGGGTCCATCGAGTAGGGGTGGCGGGGGCTTCCCCAAGTCCCTCGCCCCTGGACCCATTTATGGGGGCCGGAAAAGGGCGTTGTCCGCCCTTCTCCTGCGCCCGGTGCGCCTTCTGCGGCCAGGGAAGGGAGTCGAGATCTCCCTTTCCCGTTCCGCAGTTTCCTTCTGCGACATCACGTCCTCGCAGAAGGACACCACTGCATCCCACGACTCTGCGCTACCGACCATCTTAACCTAACCTAACCTTTTTTTTTTTTTTTTTACATGGGGAAATGCCTACGCATACCCGCCTCGCGGGGGCAAGGACGGGTTATGTCGGACTCGCACCGACTAAAACCCCATGGTGTTCCACCCTCGTCGCATATTGGCAGGGCCACGGGAACGCTTTCGCACACTTCCGCGGCCCCACCTGCGCCGGCCACCCCATGGCGGCCCCTCCTCGGGAGAGGACCACTCCTCCCCATCTCCTTCTCCGGTAAGGCGCACCAGAACACATGGCGCGCCCTCCTCCTCGGCCTCCAATTTCATATGCGCAACAGACGCCCCCGTGTCCGATGCGCGAAGGCCATGGGGCCAGGAAAAACTAGCACTAAGAAGCACCAGCCTTCCCGACCCCAGCGGCGGATCTGGTCTATGGCTCCGCCGCCAACCAAGATTCGGCTGCGGAGGGTAGGGAGAGCGGCGCCTCGCAATACCGACACTCCTCTCCCCCCGCAGCCCCACCACCACCGCATCATTTAACGGTGCGGCCCCGTCTGAGTCGCGGAGGATAGGGCGAGTGGCGCATCGCCATACCAACACTCCTCTTCCTCCGCGACTCCACCTCGGCTGCAGCGGTAGAGGGTTGCGGACTCCCCTCTCACCACAGCCCCCGACACACATCCGAAGTAGGCTTCCCAAGCCCACTCGGAGTGGCCACCTCGGGCCGGCCCTACACCTCGGGCCAGCCAAGGGGTTCCTCTTCGTTCACCGTGGTTGACCAAGCCACGGCTACTAAGCCCCCCCGCCACGACAAGGCGGGAACCCGTTCGGGGGGGAACCTAACCTAACCTAACCTAACCTTTTTTTTTTTTTTTTTTTTTTTTTTTTTTTTTTTTTTTTTTTTTTTTTTTTTTTACATGGGGAAATGCCTACGCATACCCGCCTCGCGGGGGCAAGGACGGGTTATGTCGGACTCGCACTCGCAAATCCTCATGGATACCTCCGGCTGCGGGGGCAACCGGAAGGTTATGCCGGACTCCTACCGGCTAAAACCCCACGATGCCTCCTCGCACTCACTCCCAACTCCCCAACGTGTCCCACTCGCTCAGGGAAGAGAGTCGATAACACCGACTCTAGCAACTGGGGTTGCATCCCTTGTGTTAGTGGAGGCGCCCAGGGACGCAACTTGCCCCGTATCCAACGGTAGGGGCGCCCCCACGGATCCCGATCTAGGGACTCCAGCAGCTCCTCCCTGGCACGCGACTTTGAGTCGCCGATGGCCAGCCACAGAGTCTCCTTAGACGCGCGGTACACCTCATACAGCGCGTCCTCCTCGGCGGAATCCCGTCGACGCCGCCTCCGGTATCGGGTGTACCGGCGACGAGCCGCAACGCACGCTATGCGCAATTGCGCGATCTCGGCGGTCCACCAGTACACCTGGCGCTTTGCGGACCGTTGGCGGACACGGGGCATTGACGCGTCGCAGATCTGCGTCATCGCCCCGCGAAACCTTAGCGCCACCGCTTCGACGTCGACGGGGCCGTCCGTCGTCGACTCCCAGATCCAGGACTGAACTAGGGCAGCTTCCTCGAGTAGTTCCCTGTCGATGCGCTTAAGCGCCCAACGCGGGCCGTCGTTAATCGGGGTTGTTGGATGGCGGCCGCTCGCAGTCTGGGCAGAGACGTCGAACCGGATATATCGATGGTCCGACAGCGTCTCCACCTCTGCGGCGACACGCCAGTCGCGGACTCGGCTGGCGACAGAGGGGCTAGCAAACGAGACGTCCACTATCGACCCACCCCGCTGCCGCACGCACGTGTATTCCGAACCCCGATTCAGGACGACCAGACCAGTCGTCACCGTCCACTCTTCTAGCACCTCGCCCCGAGGGTCAGTGACCGGAGATCCCCACGCCGATGACTTGGCGTTGAGATCCCCGAGCACCAGAACGGGACGAGGGTGATAACGGCCTACGACGGCGCCCAACTCGACAAGGAAACCCTCAAAGTCGGCGAGACTCTTGTTGGGGGAGAAATACGCCCCTACAATAACGATGCCGCCCGAGACCGCAGCAACCCAGCCGCGGCCCCGAGACGGGTCGATCAGAGTCTCGCCAATAATGGCCACCAAACCTAACCTAACCTTTTTTTTTTTTTTTTTACGTGGGGAAATCCTCATGGATACCTCCGGCTGCGGGGGCAACCGGAAGGTTATGCCGGACTCCTACCGGCTAAAACCCCACGATGCCTCCTCGCACGTGCGCGCGGGGCCGCGGGAATCCAAATTCTTCCGCAGCCCCGCACTAGTGCTAGCCCGGTCTGTTCGGGCCTCGTCTCCTGCCCGGGGTAGCGAGGTGTTCAGCTACCCCCCTCCACAGCCTCCAGCTCCACCTGCGTATCGGACCCCCCCGAGTTCGATACGCGGAGGCCATGGGGCCAGGAAAATCGAGCGCTTAATAGCGCCCGCTTTCCCGACCCCAGCGGCGGATCTGGTCTCTGGCTCCGCCGCCAACCAAGTTTCGGCCGCGGAGGGTAGGGAGAGCGGCGCCTCGCAATACCGACACTCCTCTCCCCCCGCAGCCCCACCACCACCGCATCATTTAACGGTGCGGCCCCGTCTGAGTCGCGGAGGATAGGGCGAGTGGCGCATCGCCATACCAACACTCCTCTTCCTCCGCGACTCCACCTCGGCTGCAGCGGTAGAGGGTTGCGGACTCCCCTCTCACCACAGCCCCCCGACACACATCCGAAGTGGGCTTCCCAAGCCCACTCGGAGTGGCCACCTCGGGCCGGCCCTACACCTCGGGCCAGCCAAGGGGTTCCTCTTCGTTCACCGTGGTTGACCAAGCCACGGCTACTAAGCCCCCCCGCCACGACAAGGCGGGAACCCGTTCGGGGGGGAAACCTAACCTAACCTAACCTAACCTTTTTTTTTTTTTTTTTTTCGTGGGGAAATCCTCATGGATACCTCCGGCTGCGGGGGCAACCGGAAGGTTATGCCGGACTCCTACCGGCCAAAACCCCACGGTGCCTCCTCGCACGTGCGCGCGGGGCCGCGGGAATCCAAATTCTTCCGCAGCCCCACACTAGTGCTGGCCCGGTCTGTCCGGGCCTCGTCTCCTGCACGGGGTAACGAGGTGTTCAGCTACCCCCCTCCACAGCCTCCTACTCCACCTGCGTATCGGACCCCCCCGAGTCCGATACGCGGAGGCCATGGGGCCCGGAAAATCGAGCGCTTAATAGCGCCCTCTTTCCCGACCCCAGCGGCGGATCTGGTCTCGGGCTCCGCCGCCAACCAAGTTTCGGCCGCGGAGGGTAGGGAGAGCGGCGCCTCGCAATACCGACACTCCTCTCCCCCCGCGGCCCCACCACCACCGCATCAACGGTGCGGCCCCGTTTGAGTCGCGGAGGATAGGGCGAGTGGCGCATCGCCATACCAACACTCCTCTTCCTCCGCGACTCGACCTCGGCTGCAGCGGTAGAGGGTGCGGACTCCCCTCTCACCGCAGCCCACCAACACACATCCGAAGTGGGCTTCCCAAGCCCACTCGGAGTGGCCACCTCGGGCCGGCCCTACACCTCGGGCCAGCCAAGGGGTTCCTCTTTGTTCACCGCGGTTGACCAAGCCACGGCTACTAAGCCCCCCCGCCACGACAAGGCGGGAACCCGTTCGGGGGGGAACCTAACCTAACCTAACCTAACCCAGTTGCACTCCAAAAGCCGTGCCGTACGCAGCATTTTTATATCGCTCCGCGCTCGAAAATTCAAAGTGTCGGATCAAAGTGCACCAATTTTAAAATGTGATACACCATTAGACGCGTCTCGTCGAGACGAACAAAGTGATATAATAAATAAGTAATAAAAGTTTTATAGTTTAAAAGTTATCGCCAAAAAACTGATTTTTCTAACCTTTAAAATCTTTAAAGTGAAACGCTGCTCGATCTAGATCGAAGACATATAGTTTTTAAAGCAAGTCCTATAAAGGGCTATCAACATGTCTGCCAAGTCAACACCTCCCATATGCATGTTATAAAATTTTACAACCTGCGGACAATATACATTCGTCCGCGTTTTCAGTTCTTTGGAATATCTATTTACTTTGCTAACTGGATATGCGTCAGCAAATGAACAGGCCAAGGTAACTGGCTTATTATCTAACCACTTTACGACTGAAACTTTATTGCGATTACAAACTATCTGCGAAAATGATCCCCGACCTTTTCTTTTTAGCATTTTATCTGTATCCAATTTCTCTTGACATCCTCGCAAGCGGTTAGCCTTTACAGTACTAAGGCTGAATATTCCCAGCTCATTTCTCAAATACACTACTAGCTCGAGAGATGTGTAATAGTTATCGAAATATACAAAGCATGGCCTTTTTTTAATCGATTGACAGAGAACCACTACTACTTTACCTCCAAACCCTAACGAATGTTCCTCTGAGCTGAATTGTATACTGCGGAAGGTATCGTCACCCCCGTATAAAAGGAAGTCGTAAACATATCCAGACACTCCACTTCGTACAAAAGCTTTGAAACCCCACTTCTTTGGTTTTTTTGCATTGTATGGTACGCCTGTTGCCAGCCTTTTTACCTTTGTAAGGAAGAGTCATCTCGTCAATGCTAAATCTGTCCTCTTCTTCAGCAACACGTAAGCAGTTTTGTCTTACACTTTCAACTACAGGTCGAACCTTTTGGTATCTATCCGTACTCGGTTCATTATTATCAGCGAAGTGAATAAATCGCCGGATTAGCTGATATTTCTTCAAAGGCATAATGTCTGCAATTGGCGGATACCTCAATCGCGAACTCCAGTAATCTAAATAACACGGCATTCTTACCACCCCCATAAGAATGTGAATAGCCACAAAATTTTCAATGTCTGGCTTCGTTATGTTAGCAGAGCGACCTGTTTTTTCTACAGAATACATATTACTTTGATTTACAATTTCAGTAATGATTTCATCGGAGAAAAACAGTGCAAAGTACCTTCGTGGAGAAATATCTTCAGGAGGTGGATCTGTAAATACAACTGGTTCTATGGAAGCACTGTGGGAAAAACGTGTTTTTTTCCAGTGGAAATTTAATTGTAGTCGTTTTGCTCTTTTTACTAGAAGTCGGGGTTGCATGTCACGTCCGCGCTTTCTAGATCTCGTGCATATTTGACCACGTGATGTAGATGGAGTAACTGGCACAGGTAAAGCCGGTGATGGCAATAATGGAATCGAACTTATAGAAGGTAAAGAATTGTAATCAATTTTGTCATTGGAAGGAAATACAGCATTCAATACAGGAGAAAGCGCTACATCAAGGATCGAAGGCGAATCGGATCGATCGTTAGTCACAGAAAGTGACGCAGCTGGTGTTGCAAAAGAGGAATCTTCGTCATCGCTGTCAAGTATATTCATTCGTTCGAGTGACGAATCTATGGAAGGCGGAGAAGAACTGAAACAGTCTTCATCTGGAGGTTCAAAGAACTCCTCTTCTTCAACGTCTGACAGCTCACTACCATCAGACTGTGCATTTCTTTCAGGTAATAGTGCAAAAATGCGGTTACACCTAGCCCGTTGAAGTATCTATGGACAATAAAATAAAAAAAACATATGAAACCAAAAACCAAACCCAAGCAAAAATAAAACAAAAGACACCATAACACGAAAATACTACATAAAACATCAGGCAAATTCATAAATCAGATATTAATCTTAGATTTGGCGGGGCGGGATTACTCACACAGCCATAAAATATAGTATTATGTATTAGTATTAGTATATAATATAACTTCAAACGTCAAGCATTGTTTTACTAAGTTTTGACGGTGTATCCCCTCAGATACAGTATTATGTTACACAACTTAGCCGGGTTTTTGGCAATGTATCTGTGTGGATACAATTAGGTTAGAATACATACTAGGGCCTAGAAAACACATTTCAAGACAAGATTTTTATCGAAATCATTAGTTTAGTTCAATACAAAAACATTGCAACAAATATTTCGTGTCAAAAACTATAAAAATACAGATAAAATCGATATTACTTACGGATGGGTTGCTCCCATAAAGTGACATCTTCGCAGAATAACATAACTAGGGATGGGAATGAGTCGAAAATGCAGTTTATAGTTTTTATAGTGTTGTTACTTAATCCATCTTTAACATAAAATCGATCGATTTCAAATAAAATGTTTATATATCGCTGAAGATTTTTTTTAAATGATTGTATCTTACAGTACACATTACCAAATTAAGGGTTAAACCGAGGTATAGTGGTCGATCGATACATTTATATAAATTCAACTACAAATTCGCTAATAATTTTGCTAAATATTGGTATTTTTCGTTCAAATTTTCTCTAATTAGTGTAATCAGTTGGCCCCCATATATCCCTGTAGTTTTCTTAGTAAATATTTACCGTTAAATAATTAAATTTCGTATTTTTCATTCTTTTATAGTTGAAAATTCATAAATAAAACATAAATTCATCCCTAACCTTGCTGAAAATTGGTCTTTTCTTTACATATTTTCCTTTTGTATAGTATAATTCATTGCCCCCTATAATTCCCTGTAGTTTTTTAATAAAAATTTCACAGTTTTATAACAAATTTTCAAATAATCCGTCTTTTAATTGTCGTAATTTCATAAAATTTTTAAAATTTTTCAAACCTGCTTTTATTTCGTTCTTTTTGCTTCAGTTAGGTCCGCGCCGTGTAGAAACTGCCAACTGCACTAAAATCTGCAAAATAAAACACACGGAATTAGAGAAAATCACTACTTGTTTAAACCGAGGTATAGTGGTCGATCGATACATTTATATAAATTCAACTACAAATTCGCTAATAATTTTGCTAAATATTGGTATTTTTCGTTCAAATTTTCTCTAATTAGTGTAATCAGTTGGCCCCCATATATCCCTGTAGTTTTCTTAGTAAATATTTACCGTTAAATAATTAAATTTCGTATTTTTCATTCTTTTATAGTTGAAAATTCATAAATAAAACATAAATTCATCCCTAACCTTGCTGAAAATTGGTCTTTTATTTACATATTTTCCTTTTGTATAGTATAATTCATTGCCCCCTATAATTCCCTGTAGTTTTTTAATAAAAATTTCACAGTTTTATAACAAATTTTCAAATAATCCGTCTTTTAATTGTCGTAATTTCATAAAATTTTTAAAATTTTTCAAACCTGCTTTTATTTCGTTCTTTTTGCTTCAGTTAGGTCCGCGCCGTGTAGAAACTGCCAACTGCACTAAAATCTGCAAAATAAAACACACGGAATTAGAGAAAATCACTACTTGTTTAAACCGAGGTATAGTGGTCGATCGATACATTTATATAAATTCAACTACAAATTCGCTAATAATTTTGCTAAATATTGGTATTTTTCGTTCAAATTTTCTCTAATTAGTGTAATCAGTTGGCCCCCATATATCCCTGTAGTTTTCTTAGTAAATATTTACCGTTAAATAATTAAATTTCGTATTTTTCATTCTTTTATAGTTGAAAATTCATAAATAAAACATAAATTCATCCCTAACCTTGCTGAAAATTGGTCTTTTCTTTACATATTTTCCTTTTGTATAGTATAATTCATTGCCCCCTATAATTCCCTGTAGTTTTTTAATAAAAATTTCACAGTTTTATAACAAATTTTCAAATAATCCGTCTTTTAATTGTCGTAATTTCATAAAATTTTTAAAATTTTTCAAACCTGCTTTTATTTCGTTCTTTTTGCTTCAGTTAGGTCCGCGCCGTGTAGAAACTGCCAACTGCACTAAAATCTGCAAAATAAAACACACGGAATTAAAGAAATTGCGTGGGCGGCAGAGGCCGCCGAAACGGTGAGGTTTTTCGCGGTGCGTTTACGACGCTTGGAAGACACCGTCGTGTACTCTGATTCTTCGGATCCGTCTGAGTCAGACGACTCCGTAGAACCAGAGCCCCGGAGTGTAGATTCTGAGTCGGAGTTGGAGTTGGAGCACTCCATGTCTACTTCGAGAGGCGCGAATGAGTTCTGGGACTCAATGTGGGCCGCTATTACGGGCGGCGGGATAATTCTCTTACGAGTCAGAAGGGCTAGAACGGCGGTAAGCGCCTGCGGGTCGTCCATTTTTGTGTAGAATGCACGGTTCCGGAGATGTGTAGATCAATTAGCTAATATCTAATTGATATCCGGTAAGGGCCTCCACCGTCATTAGCGTCCCATTGTTCCTATTTCTATTGTTCTATTGTTCATTAATCACCCTCATTGCAGCGTGTGCGTCGACTATATCAGTGCTATTGTTTATTATAATTCTTTGTTTATACAACGCTAATCTGAATCATCAATAAAACACATTACATAATTTTGTTACAATTTTTATTTATAAAATACAAAATCTTATTAATTATTATCTATAAAATAGGAGCGAAACATCTCATCCACTAAAATATCGTTGTACAATGTGTTCCTTGTAAATATACTCGTAAAACTATGTATTGAACATCCTTGAAACTTATATAGTAAATACATTAAGCAATATTCGCCACAAACTGAAGTCCACTCATTCTGAATCCTATCAACATTCCAGTTCCATCTTTTACAATTCCTTTTTAAAAACTCTAGATGATATCGTACAGGTGATCGTCCATATGAATCAAAATATTGACCGACGTCATTCGTATCGATATATAAAGCTACCCAATGTGACCCTGGTTTATCATCTGTATCCAAATTACATATTATATACGTTGGTACGTGGGTATACATAGGCAGTCTATTAGCTGCATAAACATTATTTTCTAGACTGGGGTGAATCTTTTTCAGATGTTGTTGTACATCTAGTGTATCCATGATATTACTGCTATTAGTAGATTATTACAGTACCTAGCTACTCAATGAATAACATAGGAATGGTCAATTATAGTGATTTCTACATATTAAATTGCATTTTTGTGATATACAAATCGTACTTGAGTCATTGATCACCAAACAAAACACAATACGAAGAAATGTTGAGATAGGCAACGGAAATGTGAGATAAACTGATATGTTTCTAAATATTAAATTGCATTTTTGTGTTATACAAATCGTACTTGAGTCATTGATCACCAAACAAAACACAATACGAAGAAATGTTGAGATAGGCAACGGAAATGTGAGATAAACTGGTTGACGCATAAAGTAATTATCAACTCATTACGGAAATACTTTAGATTAGAATTTTTACGTACTGGTGGTATATAAGACCAACAAACGCAGTCATCGAGTTAGTGTACGGTCGTTTGGCTACAGTGGATCTATCAATAGTACATTTGTGTTACTTAAATACACCAAAGGCTATGGATGTAAGTGTTTATTCTATTGACTAAATTACTTTTTTTCTGTTATTTTCATGTGTGTGTGTATTATTTTATTTAAATATTGTGTATGTATATGATTAAGCCGTGGTAACTCAGATGGTTAGCGCTAGCTGTAAATTTCACAGTACGCGACCCGGGTTCGATCCCCGCCAGCACCAATTAAATTGTTAATAGCAATTTTAAGTGATTATTACCACGTGCTTGGTGGTGAAGGAAAACATCGTGAGGAAACCTGCATGTCTGAGAAAATTTCGAAGGCATGTGAAGTTCACCAACACACATTGAGGGAGCGCGGCGGACATTTCCTTGCTCTAAAACCCTCTCAGAAATGAGAGGAGGCCTATGTTCAGCAGTGGACTTTAATAGGCTGTAACTTTAACTTTTTTAACTTTTATGATTAAGTGTTAACAAATTGATATTAACATGATAACTGTGTTGTTGCAGAAATCATTAAGCTTCGATGAAGATACCTATAAACAGTATTACTACTCGCCACTCTCCCCTCAAGAAGAGAGTGATAACCTCGTCATTAATAATAACACATGCGATGGTGGAAAAAGAAAATCGCAATCGATTGATCATTTTTTTGAAGCTGAATCAAAAATAAAAAAGAGGAAGCTGTTATCATCAACCGTAGCACGAGCCGCTAGAGATGGTGTATCATACATTTCTACTAATTCTGACGACGGAGACCAAGCGACGCATCTCATCAAAATTGAAATGTACGATATGAAGAAGCTATCCAAGATTCCAACTACTGATCATTGGAAACATGCTTCCACGAGAATTAAATATTACGTAAAGACTAATAAGGATAGCATCTACGACAATACAAACGCCCTCGTATACAATATAACAAAGACAATAGCAGAAAGTGAAAAAGTTAAAAAATACTTTTTTAACAATGACAGTCATTAGCTGATCATTAGTGAATGTGATTCTGTTTACTTCAATTACAGGAAGACAAGAGCGGAAGGAAGAGATGAGTGTGGCATACGTGTACAAAACACATCATTGAATAACAAAACTACAACACTGAGTGGAGAAGAAAACGAGAAGAGTATGCAGTACTCAAGAGCTGAATATCCATTCTTCAGTTCAAAATCTAGCCGTTTGCTTAGTTTCGAAAACTGGCCTCTAGTTATGCGACAGAAACCTGAAGATCTTGCCGAAGCTGGTTTCTTTTATACTGGCCATGCAGACGGGACCAAGTGTTTCCATTGTGGTGGTGGTTTAAAAGATTGGGAAGATGATGATGATCCTTGGCAGCAGCATGTTCAGTGGTTTAGTCAGTGTGCTTATGTAAAATTTCAACTCGAACAGTGTTTTGTATTAGATTAAATAGAAGATTTATAAAGAAATAAAAAAAATATATTGCATACAATTTGTTTTATTTAATTTTATAACGTTTCACATAGTTACATACACACAAAATGCATTACACATAACACATAAAATCTAACACACAACACATATTATAACCTTAACTACTATAGTCTACAGTAACATTTCTGTTTTTATCTATCTCAATAATATTATCAAACTCAGCATAAACTATACAGTTAATTGTTTGTATTAATGAGGATTCAAATCGTACTTCTATTCTTACACTACCATGCTTTATGAGATTCCAATAAGTTGATGAGTTAGCTGATAAATCAGGAGTTAAGTCAAATGCTAATAGACAGTAACCTTTGCCATACTGTTCACAAGAGATTCCATTTCCTTCATTAAGAAAGTGAATACCAGTTCCCGAGAATAGAGTATGATATGCTGATGTAAATATGCTATTATTAAAAGATGGTTGCAAAGCTTTTGAAGGTATTTGTTGACCATCAATATATAAGCTGAAAGAATTAATACCATAGTTTTCAAAGTTAAATGGATTTTTAGTAAGGGAACCATTAAATGCAGAATTGTTCACAAATCCAATTATACATCTTTTCGGTACCTGTCCTAAAAATATATTATCAAGAGTTTTTCCTTGAACACCTGAAGGAATTGTTAAAACTTTTACTTCAGCTCGAGTAATAGGATATTTAGCAGTGGTAGAAGCTAAAACTTTTTGATGTGCGAGTAATACACTTGGATTAATTCGTGCTCGTCGCACAATAAGAGTTGCGTCCGTAATGCAAACTTTAAACTTTACATCGTTCGACCCAACAATTAAATTAAAACTCTCTCTTGATCGAACCAATTTAACACTCATTTCAACACCATTAATTAAAAATTTATCTTGGTTAAAAATGTCACCGTGAAGATGACCAATCATTTCTATTTCCTTACTTTCACTAATCAATTCCTGTCTTTTAACAAATACTATGTTTTTACCATCTGTAGAATCCATTTTTCCTGCTGTATCCTCATACCAAAGGCTACAAGTAAGATGAGATTGTTTAGCAGCAGGGGCATAGTTTAAAAGGGTTTCCATGTATGCTCGATATGCATAGGTATTATTAGGTGGTGATACAAGTTTTTGGTTTAAATAAACATCAAGTTGACTAAAAAGTGAATGCAGCCAATTATTTACAGGTGCTACTATTGTAGTAGATACCAAGTTAGTTGAATCTTGATTTAATACTTTTGCCTTTATGTGGAGTAATGTATGAGACAAATCTATGTAGTCATCGCCGGTCCCAGGAACTTGAAACTCGATAGGTCCATCATCACCAAGAGATGAAATTGGTTTATAATGAATCCACAATCCATTTTCAATGCTAGTTTGTGTAGACGGTAGTGCAAACAAATCCAATTCTGACTTAACGCACTCGCAAGAATGATTATGAAGGAAAGACATATTTAGTTTGAAAATATATCTTTGATATTTTTTGGTTTTAGACTAAGTTTTTTCGCAGCTTTCACTTTAGCAGTTAATGGTGGAATGAACGATGTCAATCGTTTTCTTTTAGTTTTATACCCAGATCCAGTCATGTTAAATTGATCAATTTTCTCATCAGCCTTTCGTTTTAAATTCGTACTAACTTGCTTTAGACGATCTTTTATTGAGGCTTCCATAGGACGGGCTTGAACCATATCCGATAAAAGTCCTACTCCAGCGCTTAATGCCTCCTTACCAATCACTCGAGCACCACTTGAAAGTAAAGGTAAAACTGATCTGAATAACCCCCCTAAGAAGCTCCCAATACCATGACCGCGTTGATATGGTGAACCCTTATAAATTACTCCAACTCCTGATCCAGCTTGATGTGTATAATAATTTTCATATGGACATTTATGATGATCACGAAGAGAATTCATTATTATAATTTTCGGAAATGTAGTTTAATACACACGGTTCCAAACTGGAATGGTATTTTTTGTCCTGTACTCGATCTTATAACTATTTCCAACGTATCGAACTCTCTTCGCATAACAGGTAAGTAGTGAGGTTGAGAGAAAACGTGCATTTTATTTGCACCATAAATGTATTTTGTAGGATCTAATGAAATGACTCTTAATAAAGGAGTCATAACATCACCCACAATCTGAGGATCGATAATGTCGCAATATAGAAATAGTTGAGATGGTAACCCTAAGTGTAAATTAGCAGGACACTTTCCAAAATTTCTCTCTAGGAGATTTTTATTTGGTTCATAACCTAGCTGTAAACTTAATTTGGGTGATAATGTTACGGATGTTATATTTTTATCCAATACCGAAATAGACACAAATTTTGTTATTTCATCATAGCGAAATTTCAAGTTCTCTCCGATACCATTTAACACTCTTAAAATATGCTCAACGTTATCATAGTTGGTAGCTGGAATATGTTTTTTGTAGTACACTGTGGATGGCTTATCTTCATTAGGCATTAACATAGATTTTGTAATGTATATAACATTTTCATGGTCTTGAACAGTAAACATGGTACATGGATATTGAAACTCTACAACTCCAACCGACCATTCACCTTCTAATTTTATAGAGTTTGGTAATTTCGTTGAAAAATTTGTGGTCTTGTTATCAGGAAAGTATTCCATTGAACTATTGCTGAGCAAAGTTAAATAGAAACTTTCTTTATTCATATTTCTTTTAAACTAGAAGCTAAAATCCAACTGTTAAATTTATCTGGATAACCTTTCCACTTCACTAATACTTCTTTTCTGTTACCTGAATAACGAGTGTCAATTATTTTATCTATTTTATGTTGTGAGGTGGGGTTGTAAGTGATTTTCTGTAATTCTCTTTCATAAAAAGTACCAATTATTGGTTCATTTTGTAAATCTGTTATTGTATAAACAACCCATGGAGATCTATCAGTTATTGAAGATATAATAAATATTTCATCACTCCAATTTGATTCATATCCTTTTTGGAATACATGTTTATATTTAGTTATTCGAACATAATCACCCACATTGAAATTTGGTTTAGGATTTTCTAAAGAAAGTTTTTTTGACCGTCTATCATAAAGATTAGTCCAAACTGTCATAATATTGTTGGAATTTACATCACATGGGCACATCTTAATACTAGAGTGAAAGCTGTGATTATAAGAGTATATTAAATCTTGTAAAACATCTATATATCTATAAGTATTATTATGAGTGAAATAACGCCACATTTTCATTTTTAGTGTTCTTTGAAATCGTTCAACAATACTGGCCTTAATGTCAGGATTGTTAGTGGTATAGTAATTAATCTTTTTGGATTTAAAGTATTTTTGTACATCTTTTGAAACAAATTCTGTACCTTTATCGGATTGTATGTGAGTAGGTGTTAAATTACTTTCAGTAAATATACTTTCAAAACATTCTTTAGTTGTTTCTGAGTTTTTCTTTTTCATTGGTCTTGCAAAAGCATATTTACTAAATACATCAATAATACAAAGTATATACTTGAAACCATCATTATATTGAGAATAAGTTCGCATATCACTTAAATCAGCTTGCCACAGTTCATTAATATTTGATAGAATGTACCTATTACGCGGGAATTTTTTTCGAATGGGTTTATGTAATGTGTATGTTTCTTGTGATTTTAACCATTCCTTTACTTGCTTTTTATTCATTTTACCCTTCATGGCTTTTGATAATTTATCAATACTACCAAAACCAGCGGGATTAGATGGATCATAATAAATCCTGTTAATTTCTTCTAGTACGGAGTCCATTTTTCCCACTCAAGTCCTTTACGTATTTTAGTTGTAGACTTTTTATCTCTACTGCACGGTGTAGAAAACTCTTGAACTTCAATCTCAGAGGGTTTGTTCAGATCTTTTGCTTGAAGTTGGTTAATAAACTCACATCTCCTTGGATTTCCAATATAAGTAAGTGGTACTTTAATATCTTTTAATGCTTCAGCAAATCTAACCCACCCTACCGGATCACTTCTTTTTAGGGGTCTTAGTGAATCATTTATTAAATCAACAATATTACTTCCAGGAATTTTTTCACTATCAATTATGACTGTACCTTCGTTATCCCAATGTATTTTACTTTTACTTGTTTCAACTAAGTTTAATAATAACTGCCCTTTTTTATGATAAGTTTTTGGTATTAAACTGAGTATTTGAGCTGGTGTGTAAAGTGGATTTTCATCATTTTCTTTACTTTTAATGGATCGATTCTCCTCCAGCAAAGATTCAATATCAACTGAAGTTTTTAGATCTCTATCTTTATTTTTAAAACCAATTTTTGACTCATTTGAATCTTCATTAGATGTATCAGAATAAATTGGTAATTTGAGTGGTTGACGATCCTCTTCGGTAAAATGAAGGTATCTTTGCAGTGTTTGTAAATATAATATCCATTTCTTTCGGTCTTCCGTCTTACTATTCATAATATTTTGCATTTCAATATCTAATCGAGATAAATTACTATTAACCTTATTTTCTTGTTTTAATTTTTCAATCAATCCAGGTTCGATAAGTATCATTTTCTTTGCATTTTCCATGTTAACTGGCTAGTCCACTCACTAATCCACTCAATATTGCACCTAATATTGTTGGTAAGAAAGCCCCTCCTTTTTGTATAATTATATTTTTTCTTAGTTTATGTTTACACTTACGTACTAGTTTACGGAGTATGTTTTTATGTTTATTCAATTTTTGTTTATCCTGATCTTTAAGAGGTACTTTTCCTTGTAAAACGTTATGAATACACTCACAAATACAGTTAATTTCTTCTTCATCACACGTTTTAAGTAATGCTCTTTGATATTTTGGTTTAAGCGTATGCAAAGCGGTTAGCAAATGTTTATACGTTGTGAGTCGACGATGCATCATTTAGCAATGATTTCAATTGTTTGATTCTTGGTGTATTTAAACTCTTTTGTGGGGACGTAGACTGTACAGAAACCATTAAATGGAAAGACATTTGTCTTGATACGACAAAAATCATTGGTATTCTGTTTTAAATCTACCATTAAATATCCATGCGCCTCTAGAGTTGCATCCCTGTAGGCATTTTCAATGAATTTTGGGTTATCTGGTGATACTTGTCTTGCTAAATATCTTATTTGAGTTTTATCTCGAGGGTTTTTAAAATATATTATATAACTTGAGTTTAAAGATATGTCTCTTTGTCCTTTACCCTGATGAAATAAATTTTGTGTTAGATAAAATACACTAAGATTCCTGTGATGACTACCTTTTGTAAATATATCCACAATTCTTCCATCGGACTCTCTCATTAGATCATCAATAATAACAAGATGTGGGTTTTCACCATCAAACATATTAAGATTTGGAATTCCTTGATGATAGTTAACATTTGGTAAATTATATAATGGTTGCATTTCATCAAAGCACCATGTGATCTGATTAAAATCACAATTACATATTTCTGTAACTGATTTTATGAAATTTGTTACAAAATTTGACTTCCCACACCCACTTGGTCCTGCCACAATAGCAGTGAACGGATGGATAAAGTGAAACATAACACACGTCTAAAGTTCAAAGGGGTGAAATAAAAAATGAAAGTGTTGGTGTAAACAATTAATATATATTCCAAAAATTATATAAAACAGAATTATCTGTATACTATTTCTAACACAATTAGTACATCATAATTTTACAATTAACTCAACCTCAAATAAATAGAAACAACAATTAGTACATCATAATTTTACAATTAACTCAACCTCAAATAAATAGAAACAACAATTAGTACATCATAATTTTACAATTAACTCAACCTCAAATAAATAGAAACAACAATTAACTTAAATTATTTACAATAAAACAATGTTTAAATATGTAATAAACTACGTCATATTATAGTATTATCATAATTTTACAATCAATATAAATTTTTCTTAAACGCAGACATAAAAGTAAAAACTATCAACACTTAACGCAGTTTATAATGACCCCAAGCTAATGTTTCAATATTATTATCTAAAATATGTCTCTTTGTGTCATTATATGATAAACCTATCTTATTTAATTTTTGTGTGAAAATTGTGTGTTTAATTGATTTAAATCTAAGCATGCTATAATATTGCACTTTTTTATTAAATAGAGAAGACTTATAACTATTCATTGTCATCTTTTTAGTGATACATTTATTTACCCCTTTTGCCTTGGCTATAGTCTTATTCTCTAAGTTAAAAGCGTACATTTTGGATCGTAAACCCACAAATTCTTTCATGATTTTACCATTATTTTCATCTTTAAAAAAACCTAATTTCTTTTTATTTAATTTTGGATATTCAAAAATATTATTTGTATCATAATCTGAGGTATCAAAGTATGATGAAAGGTCAGGTTTTATATCAGTGTAAAAATCATTTGTAAATATATGATATATTAAACTATCCGTATCTGTATACAATAATTTGATTTTACTAAACTTTTTAATCATATAGTTATAATGAAAATCATACATTAATGTTTTTGAAATATCTAAAATGCAAAACCCTAAATAAATTGGTTTGTTATATATTAACTTCGTTTTTCGCAACTGAACCGCAACTAGGTTTTCCGAAAATATTGAAAGGCTATGAAATTGTGGTTTAGCGATTAGATCTTGAGCACCTAAAGCTTTACCCTGGTTCTCCCAGTGCGTAACTAATTTTATGTTAACCCTTTTTTCAATATTCTCCATAGTCTTACCGAAGACTGAATTATTCATTAATTTATAAAAATCTTTTTCGAAATCTGATTTTGCTAAAGTTCTTAATTTTGTGTTTAGATCTATGTACATCTTCAACCAGGGAAACTGTTTAAATTTTAAAACTCTATGAATTTTAGTTAATTTAACCCCCATTTCTATGCACTGCTTTAAATTTCTGTAATGAATTACATATTTATCTTTATTATTTAAATTTGGGACTAGTTTATTCTCATTAATATTGCCTACACAAATGTTTTCTGGACATAAAGGAAAGTCCGAATGTAAATCATGAAGTTCATCTGGATATTCCAAATCAACTTCTAAAATAAAACCGAAGTCTGATGTCTTAGACACATTAAATTCTGTATTTGGATTTACCCATTCGAATCCACCAGTAGGAAGATATTGAGACATAGCCCAACCATATAAATTGTTGGCATCAAAATATGTGATATATGAATTTGGTTTCCCTGTATCATAATCCTCCATGTATTTGTTATTAGCTCTAGCATAACGATTACTACATTGAGATACACCACCTCTGATACCTGATCTAATAAATGCAATTTTCTCATAATCTGTTAAAAGTTCTAATTCTATTTTTGTATATTTTAACATTGCATCCCAACTTAAACCGGGTGCTGTGTAATAATGGGCAGGGTCTAAATCATATGTATTAATACATAACTTTCTAAAGTTTTCAAATACATCGGATAAAAGTAAAACGTCTGTTTTTAAATATAGGTTTGAATAATCTAGCATATTACAACACCCAAAATGTTCCCAAACATCTTTAGCATGATTGTAATCATCATTTGAAATATGTGAATCTGTGAGTGAACTATAAAAACATTTTTGTTCAGGGAGCGATGTTAGACTTAAACTATCATATTTAGTCATAAGTTCATATGGATAAACACCTTTCCGTTTTAAACGAAAGAAATCTTCATCATTAGGGTAATTTCTACGTAATTCTTGAAATTGATCATTACTGAGATTTTTGGCCAATTCTTCTAATTTACACGATAAAAACTTAAATGAATCTAAGAATCTAAATATAATTTCGTGGTTATTCACTTTTAATTTTTTGGAAAAGGATATATATTTTTCTTTATTTTGAGGGATAACTTCGACTTCACCATCACAAAAGTTTAACGCGTGAACAATAAAATGAGCATCATAGTGACTAAGGTTGTGTAAAAATATTGGTATATAACTAGGTGTTCTGATCTTCGAACAACATGATTCATGAGCAACACCTATAAAACTACCAGTGTACCAATCAAAATCATAAAAATGTTTTGCCAACTCAGTTTCACAAACATTGGTTGAAAGAATACAACTCCATATTTAATTTCAGTAATCACCAGGTGGTCAGTTCGTTCAATAGAGATACTAAATTACGTGGTGGCTCCTTAATATTAGCTAATAAGTCCTTATCATGTAAAGAACGTAAAGACATTGTGAGCCTCTCTGTTGAGCGTACTGTAGAAATGGCATGTGTTGAGCTTGAGCACCTTATTGTTGTCAGTGTTTACAGACCCCCATGTTCAAGTTATGATACTTTTGAAAAAATTATGGAAGAAGTTTTAGTTAAGCTTAATAAAAAGAATAAATCTCTTGTAGTGTGTGAAGACTTTAATATCAATCTCCTGGAAACTTCTTCCATCAGTATTAAATTCTGTTCTTTGTTCAAATCCTATAATCTTAATAATTTATTCTTTGAAGCTACACGTATTGCAGGGTGTAGTGCAACTTGTATTGATAATATTTTTACAGGTGTTGTACCAATCAACAAATCAATAATTCAAAAACTTAGTTCAGATCACTGTGGACAACTGGTTTCGTTACCTTATATGCACAAAAAACAGGTAAATGAGAAAATTGTGTTTGTTCCTATTAATGCAAAACGCCTGGAGAGATTTAGAAGTAATATGTTAAAAATCCTTCCATCCCTTTCTTATAAGAACAATGCAGACTATTTATATAGAGAATTATTTACCTTTATAAACAATGAATTTAATAAAACATTCACTTCTAAAACATTCTCCAGAAACAGTCGCAAGGCATTTAATGAGTGGGCGACAGTAGGAATTCATAAAAGCAGACGAAGGTTATATGACCTTTACCATGAAAGATCGTATAATCTTTCCGATGCTTTTAAAGAATATGTAAAAAATTATTCTAAAATGTTTAAAAGAGTTTGCTCCACAGCCAAATCATTACATATTAGTAACAAAATTAAGACAGCTAAGAATAAAATTAAAATGACGTGGAGTATAATTAACAGCGAAACCGGTAATGAGAAACCTCGTAATTCAAACTATCAATTAAAAATTAATAATGAATTGACTAAATCAGATCAAGAAGTTGCAGCGGTGTTTGAGAAATATTTCACTGATGTTCCTATCTTGACAACAGAGTCATTGAATGCTTCTCCAACTGTCGCCGAATCATTACTTAAACAGAATGTTAATACCTGTTTAAAAGAATTTAGATTTGAAAAAGTATTACCGCATAATATTGTAAAATACTTCAAAACCATTGATGTAAAGAAAACCGCAGATTTGTGGGGGATTTCCGTTACAGTGATTACGTCCATAATAGATTTAATTGCACCTCATCTTGCTATTATTTTTAATACTTGTATCGATTCTGGTGTGTTTCCTGATTTAATGAAGTATAGTAAAGTAATACCTTTATTTAAATCTGGTAGTACATTGGACCCCGCTAATTATAGACCTATTTCTGTACTACCAACTCTCAGTAAAATTTTTGAAAAAATAATTTTGGATCAATTGTTAATTTTTTTTAATACAAATAAATTACTTCATAAAAATCAATTTGGTTTTACAAGGGGTCGCTCGACGTCTGACGCCGGTGTTGAGCTTATGAAATATATTTTTAATGCCTGGGAGAATTCACAAGATGCCTTAGGTATTTTCTGTGACCTTTCCAAGGCTTTCGATTGTGTTCATCATGATACATTAATCAGGAAACTACAACATTACGGTGTAAAAAATTTGGCGCTTAAACTTATTACTTCATATTTAAGTAACAGAACTCAAAAAGTCGTCATTAATGGTAAATGTTCCTCCGGATCGGTAGTATCAATGGGCGTTCCTCAGGGCTCGATTCTTGGCCCATTCCTGTTCTTAATCTATATTAATGACTTACCTTATCTTGTAGGGGACAATCACGATATAGTATTATTTGCTGACGATACCTCTTTAATTTTCAAACTGAAACGGCAGTCAATTAAATATGACGATGTAAATAATGCTCTATCGAAACTAGTACATTGGTTTAACGCCAACAATTTGCTCTTAAACGGCAATAAGACAAAATGTATTAAATTTACAATACCTAATGTAAAACATTCGAAAACCAATGTGCTCTTAAATGGGGAGGAGTTGAGTCTTGTGGATACCACTGTTTTTCTCGGTATTACTATTGACGCGAAACTTCAATGGGGCCCCCATATATCTAAATTAGCAAGCAGACTTAGTTCTGCAGCATATGCTGTAAGAAAGATTAGAAGTCTCACAGATGTTGAGACAGCTAGGTTAGTGTATTTTAGTTACTTTCATAGCGTAATGTCTTATGGAATTTTGCTATGGGGTAATGCGACTGATATTGAAGCTATATTTGTTTTGCAAAAGAGAGCCGTACGGGCGATTTATAATCTAAATTGTAAAGAGTCCCTTAGAGAAAAATTTAAAGAAATAAACATATTAACTTTGGCATCGCAATATATTTATGAAAATGTAATGTATGTACATAAAAACATAAATAGCTTTAATAAGAATAAGGATGTTCATACCTTAAACACTAGGAACAAACATAAGCTTGTAATGCCACTTACAAGACTCCACAGAATTATTAATTCATTTATGGGGCAATGTATACGCTTTTACAACAGAATCCCAGAACATGTTCAAAGTTTGTCAATAAACAAGTTTAAAAGTTTTATTAAAGAAAAACTGTACAAAAAGGGTTATTATAATATCAAGGAATACATGAGTGAAAATAACCCCTGGGAATAAGGTGATCGCCACCATGCTGGTTCTATGAAAATTCATTTAAAATTGTATAATCAAAATTATTGTTAAGTGAAATTATGTTTAAAAAAAAAAGTCCCGCTGGGTTTCTTGCTGGTTCTTCCCAGGACAGAGGTATTTTCCGAACCAGTGGTAAATAAAATAATGACTTTCAATAAGTATTATGTAATAATCCATATTGAATAAAAATCATTCTATTCTATTCTATTCTATTCTATTCTATGACAAATGGTTGCATTTGAAATTTGGTTTTTGTCTTCATTTGTTAGCGGAAGTGGTGGATATTTTTGAAGTCTATTTATTTCTTTTAGATTGTTAGATAAACTTTCCATAAACACTTGTGCACAGTTGGGTCCGCAATATGTTACATATTTTGATAATTTATCATCATATGAACATTTTATATAATATCCAAAACTATGTACTTCATGTTTCTGAATATTATGAGTGAAAGGTTTGGAAGGATCGTTAGAACATGATTCTATTGGTTTTAAAAATGCTTCAAAATCAGCATAAACTACGAATGGTATCTTTAACTTTTTTTCATAACTATCAAATTTAATTTTATCATTTGAAATAGGTTGACCAAACCAATTCTTTTTTTTTAAAGTTTCACTGTTTGGTAATACTGTACAAATGTGAGCACAATCGTATTGTTCATGGTTATTTAACCTTTCCTGAGATGGAAAACGAAGTAGACATGCTTCACAAATGTACATGATGTGACCGTCTTTTGAAATTTGTTTACTAACTAACCGCGATAAATTTTTTATATAGCAATAATGATTTTTTGTATCCTTGGAAAAAAATAATAAATTGATATGTCTATCTTTACGACACTTTGTTAAAAATAATGGACCTACTATAGAATTACATCGTTTTTCTTTATTATATTCTAACCCAAAAACATTAATACTAATATCATTTAATTTCTCTACTTTTGCTATGTCAGAAATTTTAACCGGAAAGGAAATACCATCAAATTTAAGTTTATTTGCATGTTTAACGTACGATGATACCCGATCGGTGTGTTTGTTTACAGGATATAACGCCGAGAGTAACGCCCATTTAAAACAAAAATAATCCTTGTTTTTTACATTTATAACAGCCTTTTTTAATTTTATGTCACGAGGAAGATCTATGTATGAAGTACCGCGTAGGGGGTTAAATTTATTAACATTCATGTCTATAGATTTTATGTTTTTTAGACTCCATCCACTATCTTTTTTTTCGAAAGCACTAATTTTAGTAGTAATTGTATCATTTAAAGATGAAAGAAAAATATTTAAGTCATCTCCTTGACAAATAATATAGTTAAGCGTTTGAAAATCGAACGTATCATGAATATCTTTAGTTTGTTGAACAAAATCAGCATGCAATATGAAGTTTACCTTAAAAATTATGTGTTGATGAATACACTCTTGTAATAAAAATAAAATATCATCTTTAATAGAATTTAAAAATAGTTCAGGAGTTTCAAAATTTACCCATGTCGAACGATCTACTCTACTCTTGATTTTATAAGTTAAAATCCTATTTCCAAAAGCAGATTCAATAACACTAACGTTTGATAAAGAATTATGTGAATTTAAAAGATTATTTTTATGAACATTACTTTTAAAATGATTAGCTAAATACCGTTTCTTGATAAATATATGGCACGTTGGACATTCCACTTGATCATCGTTACTGATACTGTTCCCTGCAGAGGTATGCGCTTCTGCTTCCGTTGTTGGTTTTTTGATGATCTTGGATTCTTTGCTGCACGTTCGCTTCGTTCCTCTTCCAAGTTGTAGTGGTTGACTGCTAAAATGTTTAAATTTATTAAAAACTGTATAAGACAATATGTAAATTATGATCGAAATGAATGTTTATTTTACATACTTAAACTGTGTTTCAACCATCGCACAGTGATGATACAACTCATCATCGTATGACGAATCGAACAGTTGACCCCTCTCCATTTCTTCACAAACTTTAGACAACTCCTGATTTAATTCGCTATTGAATAGTTCCGTATTCTCTTCCATGATTGTGGAGAAAAAAGCACTGGTGCACACTTCACTGAAGTTTTCCCTTCCTCTTTTTTATTTTTGATTCAGCTTCAAAAAAATGATCAATCGATTGCGATTTTCTTTTTCCACCATCGCATGTGTTATTATTAATGACGAGGTTATCACTCTCTTCTTGAGGGGAGAGTGGCGAGTAGTAATACTGTTTATAGGTATCTTCATCGAAGCTCAATGATTTCTGCAACAACACAGTTATCATGTTAATATCAATTTGTTAACACTTAATCATAAAAGTTAAAAAAGTTAAAGTTACAGCCTATTAAAGTCCACTGCTGAACATAGGCCTCCTCTCATTTCTGAGAGGGTTTTAGAGCAAGGAAATGTCCGCCGCGCTCCCTCAATGTGTGTTGGTGAACTTCACATGCCTTCGAAATTTTCTCAGACATGCAGGTTTCCTCACGATGTTTTCCTTCACCACCAAGCACGTGGTAATAATCACTTAAAATTGCTATTAACAATTTAATTGGTGCTGGCGGGGATCGAACCCGGGTCGCGTACTGTGAAATTTACAGCTAGCGCTAACCATCTGAGTTACCACGGCTTAATCATATACATACACAATATTTAAATAAAATAATACACACACACATGAAAATAACAGAAAAAAAGTAATTTAGTCAATAGAATAAACACTTACATCCATAGCCTTTGGTGTATTTAAGTAACACAAATGTACTATTGATAGATCCACTGTAGCCAAACGACCGTACACTAACTCGATGACTGCGTTTGTTGGTCTTATATACCACCAGTACGTAAAAATTCTAATCTAAAGTATTTCCGTAATGAGTTGATAATTACTTTATGCGTCAACCAGTTTATCTCACATTTCCGTTGCCTATCTCAACATTTCTTCGTATTGTGTTTTGTTTGGTGATCAATGACTCAAGTACGATTTGTATAACACAAAAATGCAATTTAATATTTAGAAACATATCAGTTTATCTCACATTTCCGTTGCCTATCTCAACATTTCTTCGTATTGTGTTTTGTTTGGTGATCAATGACTCAAGTACGATTTGTATATCACAAAAATGCAATTTAATATGTAGAAATCACTATAATTGACCATTCCTATGTTATTCATTGAGTAGCTAGGTACTGTAATAATCTACTAATAGCAGTAATATCATGGATACACTAGATGTACAACAACATCTGAAAAAGATTCACCCCAGTCTAGAAAATAATGTTTATGCAGCTAATAGACTGCCTATGTATACCCACGTACCAACGTATATAATATGTAATTTGGATACAGATGATAAACCAGGGTCACATTGGGTAGCTTTATATATCGATACGAATGACGTCGGTCAATATTTTGATTCATATGGACGATCACCTGTACGATATCATCTAGAGTTTTTAAAAAGGAATTGTAAAAGATGGAACTGGAATGTTGATAGGATTCAGAATGAGTGGACTTCAGTTTGTGGCGAATATTGCTTAATGTATTTACTATATAAGTTTCAAGGATGTTCAATACATAGTTTTACGAGTATATTTACAAGGAACACATTGTACAACGATATTTTAGTGGATGAGATGTTTCGCTCCTATTTTATAGATAATAATTAATAAGATTTTGTATTTTATAAATAAAAATTGTAACAAAATTATGTAATGTGTTTTATTGATGATTCAGATTAGCGTTGTATAAACAAAGAATTATAATAAACAATAGCACTGATATAGTCGACGCACACGCTGCAATGAGGGTGATTAATGAACAATAGAACAATAGAAATAGGAACAATGGGACGCTAATGACGGTGGAGGCCCTTACCGGATATCAATTAGATATTAGCTAATTGATCTACACATCTCCGGAACCGTGCATTCTACGCAAAAATGGACCGCGGATTCGTGATCAGAGCATGCCAAAACCTTTTTTTTTTTTTTTTTTTTTTTTTTTTTTTTTTTTTTTTTTTTTTTTTTTTAGTATCGGGCGTCGACGAACGTCGTTGAACCACGTCTGACTCAGGTGGTCTAGAAGTGGTACAACTACACTACTGTTAGGTCCGCGCCGTGTAGAAACTGCCAACTGCACTAAAATCTGCAAAATAAAACACACGGAATTAGAGAAAATCACTACTTGTTTAAACCGAGGTATAGTGGTCGATCGATACATTTATATAAATTCAACTACAAATTCGCTAATAATTTTGCTAAATATTGGTATTTTCGTTCAAATTTTCTCTAATTAGTGTAATCAGTTGGCCCCCATATATCCCTGTAGTTTTCTTAGTAAATATTTACCGTTAAATAATTAAATTTCGTATTTTTCATTCTTTTATAGTTGAAAATTCATAAATAAAACATAAATTCATCCCTAACCTTGCTGAAAATTGGTCTTTTATT
The DNA here is from genome assembly GCA_963668995.1 of Parnassius mnemosyne. Lineage (NCBI taxonomy): Eukaryota > Metazoa > Arthropoda > Insecta > Lepidoptera > Papilionidae > Parnassius > Parnassius mnemosyne. The sequence goes on along the minus strand of CAVLGL010000097.1, from coordinate 2,542,851 downwards.
TACATATTTTCCTTTTGTATAGTATAATTCATTGCCCCCTATAATTCCCTGTAGTTTTTTAATAAAAATTTCACAGTTTTATAACAAATTTTCAAATAATCCGTCTTTTAATTGTCGTAATTTCATAAAATTTTTAAAATTTTTCAAACCTGCTTTTATTTCGTTCTTTTTGCTTCAGTTAGGTCCGCGCCGTGTAGAAACTGCCAACTGCACTAAAATCTGCAAAATAAAACACACGGAATTAGAGAAAATCACTACTTGTTTAAACCGAGGTATAGTGGTCGATCGATACATTTATATAAATTCAACTACAAATTCGCTAATAATTTCAAACCACATTCCGCCTGTTGCACCGCCCCCGAGCGGTTGTGTACAGGTAGTTCGCGTGCCTAGCGTCCCAACGCTAGTGCCCCCCGCTCCGCGCCTCGCGCTTTTCAGATAGTGGGCGCCTAGCGCTGAAGTCCGGTAAGTGTTTTCCTGCTAACTTTCAGTTCTCACCCCCCCGCCCTCGGTCGGGGAGGTTGGCTGACCGCTTGTTTATATTGTAGAACACTAGATACTAGTGTATAAGTTTATTAGTATATTTTATTACATATCTGTTTATTATATTCCGTGTATCTGTTTCTTGTAAAACGTTACTTGCTCTTTTCAGAGCAAGTCCCTGTTCTTTTGAGAACAGGGGTCTGTTTCTTGGATTAAGAGCGTCCCGTTCTTTTCAGAACGGTGATCCCTGATCCCCCAAGCCATACGATAGTTCTAATTTTAGTTTATTTTTAGTTTTGTTGTAGAATCGGTTAAAATGTCCTCGCAGAATTTTAAAGGTTACGTGCGCGATGCATACCATAGGTTCCAAAATGACCCGCAAGCTCTTTCAGCAGCCATCTCAGCCCTTCTGGCTCCTCCCGCCGTTCAGGCACCGCCGCCCGTTATTGCGGACTACCTCGCGTCTCGAAACTCTTTCGCGCCGCTAGAAATCGACATGGAGTGCTCTCACTCCGACACCGCGTCGTCAATATCTGCCTCCCGGAAGAGGCCTGCTAAAAAGTCTAGCACCAGGACATCGGAGTCCTCTGACTCCGATGATACCGGTGACTCTAACAACTCTAACACGTCTTACACCACGGTGTCGTCAAAGCGCGCAGCGAAGCGCGCCGCGAAAAACCGTTCGCCCCCCGCCGAAGCGGCCCGTGCCGCTCCCCCCACCCCCGCAGCCCCCGCCGCTGCCGCGTCTACCTCCGCAGCCCCCGCCGCTGCCTCGACCCCCTTAGATATTGCAGCGCCGTCGAAGCCGGCTTCACGTTGCGCTCCGCAACTCGCGAAAAAACCAGTTCCGCCCCCTGTCTTTTTGAGAGACAAGGCCGAGTTCACTAGACTGAGCAAGGTATGCTACGACTCTGGAATTAAATATGACATAGCTACGAACATGGGCGTAGCGATAAAAATAGTTCCCCAATCTATTGACGATTTTCGCCGACTCACTAGGCTTTTTACTAACGAACGAGTATCGTACCATACATACGCTCTTCCGGAAGAGCGTAAAGTCAAGGCCGTCATCCGAGGCGTCCCGTTCGAACTCTCCAACGAGGAGATTCTTGATGACCTTAAGTCACAAGGATTCCCCGTCGAAGCTGTTCATAAAATGCACAGTAGGACCGGGTTGAGATACCCGATAGTCTTAGCTATCCTTACCAACGTTCCGGAGGCGCAAACCATCTTCCGGCAAGTACGCACGGTGTGCGGCTTGTCGGGAGTTAGGGTTGAGTCACCGCATAGGCGCGGTTTCCCGGCGCAGTGCCACCGCTGCCAACTATATGGTCACGCGGCGGCCAATTGCTCCGCCCCACCCAGGTGCGTTAAGTGCCTAGATCCACACATCACCAAAGAGTGTCCCCGGCCTAAAGATGCCGTATCCCCGCCCGCGTGCGTCCTGTGTCAACAGACAGGCCACCCGGCGAGCTACAGAGGATGCCCGTGCGCTCCTCGTCCTCGTATAACTAGACAGGTCCCACCGCCGGTAAATGACCGTTCATTCCCGGCCTTATATGTTAGGAAGCCTCGTCAGGGCGCATCTCAGCCGTCTCAGGGCTTTGCACGACCCCCTCAGGGTCCCCCGAGACCACCGCAGGCACCGCTTAGGCCACCACCGGGCTTCTCAAAGCCTATGCAGGCTCCAGTTTTTGCCTGGGGCCCCAAAAAGGTAGATCCACCGCCACAGGTATTTTCTGCTCCGCAGCAGAAACAGTCGACAATTGGCGATAACTTTAACACGGTTTACGCCGCGATAAGGAACATCGACATTAACGAAATCTCGGTTTTAGCGAGTAAACTGCGCGCCGCCCGGTCCCCTCAGGACCGGCTTTTGGCTCTCGCAGAACACAGTAATTTATTGCGTTCGTTGTAAGCTAAGTTAACTTAATTAACTTAGCTTATAATGACAGAGCCTTCTGCTCTGCCTAGAAGTCACGGTCGTATCAAGCCCAAAGGGCTATCGCTTATTTCATTTAATATTCGCGGATTGCGTAATAATCTCCCAGAGCTTAAGCTCTTCCTTAAAGATCGCGAAGCTGATTTTCTCCTCTTACAGGAAACCAATCTTAAACACACAGACAATAAAGGCTTATCCATTAAAAATTATTCTCTTCTTCGTAATGATAGGCACGACCGCCGAGGCGGCGGCACGGCCATTTATTACAAGAAGACACTACATTGCTCTCTTATTGATACTCCACAGCTTACCAATATGGAAGCTACGTTATGCAGGATATCTATGACGGGACATCAGTCTTTAGTCATAGCCTCCTGTTACATTCCCCCTAAAAACCTCCCCCTCAAAGATGATTTTGAGGCAATCTTATCTCAAAGTAATTCAGTCATTATGTTTGGAGATTTCAACTCTAAACATACTGAATGGACATGCCGTACGATTAATACTAATGGTAGGATACTGCGTGATATAACGCAGTCTCTTGACTTAACCGTTTTCAGCCCGCTCGGTGCAACGCACTATCCCGATAATACCGATTATAACCCAGATGTACTAGATTTTGCGTTACTCAAAGGAGTTTCACTCAACCTCAGGTCTATTGAGACACTAGACGATATAGGATCCGATCACCGACCGGTCTCTCTTATTCTTGGCCATCAGCCACCCCCTATTATAACTACGAAAACCTTCACTAACTGGAAGGGTTTCAAGGACTCACTAGCAAAAGCTATGGACTCGCAGGACTCCCCTAATTACCTATCGTCGGACTTAGACTTAGACAGTCCTGTAAAAATCGACACCGCGGTCGAATCACTTTCAACCCTAATTAAATCCTCCCTTAAGGAGAATGAAAGGGTCGTTCCGGTTGCTAATACTAATGGGCTTCCCCTATATATTAGCAACATATTAAAAGCTAAAAAAGCTGCTTTCCGGAGAGCAGCTAAATATCCCACCCCCGAATATAGGCATACGGCTAATCGTCTTCAACGAAAACTCCGTTCGCACCTTTATGAATTTCGAGAGCTCCAAAGGAGTGAACTCATGGAGAATATATCTCCCTCACATACAGCGTACTATCAGATGGCTAGAGCCCTCCGTATAGACGCTACAACTCACACTCCCCCTCTCTCCCGCCCCGACGGTACTGTTGCCTTCGAGGACGACGAGAAGGCTGAGTGCTTTGCAGACAGCATTGCCGCACAATGCTCTCCTAGCTCTCAACCTGTCGACCCCTCACATATTCAGGAAGTGGAGGATGAGGTCCGCCGCCGGAACTCACCCCCCACAACCTCTGAATCTATCACTGTGTCCAATGATGAGATCTCGTCCCTCATCAAAGGACTTAAGCCCAAAAAATCTCCGGGCGCGGATGGCATATCCAACCAAGCCCTTAAATACTTTCCAGAGCAGGTGTTAACCCTCTTAGCTATTATCTTTAACGCCTGTTTTAATCTTAGTTACTTTCCCACTTCTTGGAAAGAGGCAATTGTCATTGGTATTCCCAAGCCAGGAAAGCCTCTTATACTCCCCTCCAGTCATCGTCCCATTAGCCTCCTAAAGGCCATGGGCAAACTCTTTGAAAGAGTCATTCAAAATCGAATGAGGCGCCATCTGTTTCCCACAGACGGTGACCCCATTGTCATCCCACACCAATTTGGTTTCCGCGCAAAACACTCGTGTCCACAACAGGTACACCGCATTGTGGAATAAATCCTCAGCGGTTTTTATCCACGTCGACTAAAGACAATCGCGGTCTTTTTCGACATTGCCAAAGCCTTCGACCGAGTCTGGCATGAAGGCCTTATTTTCAAATTATATAGGATAGGACTCTCCGATCGTCTAGTACGTCTCGTAGCCTCTTATTTACAACATCGTACCTTTCGTTTTAGACACGAAGGCACGTTATCCTCTCAGCGCCCCATTAAAGCTGGTGTTCCTCAAGGATCAGTACTAGCTCCCCTCCTGTACATCTTGTACACCAACGACATTCCTATCCCGTCGAATGGTGTACAGCTCTCACTCTTCGCAGATGACACTGCACTATACTTCAAAAGTCCTAGAATATCTTCAGCAAGGAACAAGATCCAAAAGTCAGTCGATGACCTAGGAGACTGGTTCCAAAAATGGCGTATCGATGTGAACCCGGAGAAGAGCTCCGCAGTTCAATTCGATATTAAAAGACGTCGTAATAAAAACAAGAAAAATACTCCACCTATACGAATGCTAGGGACCCCTGTCCCATGGCACAGGTCAGCAAAATATTTAGGCGTCACCCTTGACTATAGGCTTACTTTTGAGTCTCATGTCAAAAGAGTAACGCGTCTAGCACGTTTCTATTTAGGTCGGCTTAACAGTATGTTAGGCAGACATAGCAAAATGTCATTACGAAATAAGCGAACCCTCTATAAGGTTTGTATACGACCGGTTATGACTTACTCGGCTCCTATTTTTGCACACGCTAACGATAAAATTATTAACGAACTCCAAGTAGTTCAAAACCTCTTCTGTCGTCGAGCTACGAACGCACCTTGGTACGTCCGTAATGCCGACCTTCACCGGGATTTAGAAATCCCAACAATCCAGCAATGTCTTAAAAAATTCTCTGAAAACTTCTTTAAAGTATCAGAGTCGCATACTAACACACTTATTCGTGAGGCAGTTACTTATACCGCCCCACTCCCTTCTCGCTATAGCGTCCGCAGGCCGAGAAACACTCTCTTGGACCCGCCAAATAAGTTGTCAAACGACCTGAACTGCCTCCTGGCGGCTCAGGCCAATCCTAATTAAATTAAAAATTAGTTAAAATTAATAATATGCCTTCGTAGGCAGTCCCTAAACGGCACTTAGCCGTCTGCGCCCTCTTTTCCCAAAAGAGGGTCGCTTTAGATACGGCATATGCAGCTTTAATAGAGCTAGTTGCCAGTCCCCAAAGGCGGTTTTTAGTGGGTATCACTTAGGTCCCCCGGTAGGCAGTGAGTCCCACATAACCAGGACAGACCGGCTGTCGTGGTATGCATAATGCATTTTCCGCCTCCCTCAGTGGTAGCCCTTTTCCAATTGCTTCGGGCGCAAAAAAAAAAAAAAAAAAGCTAATAATTTTGCTAAATATTGGTATTTTTCGTTCAAATTTTCTCTAATTAGTGTAATCAGTTGGCCCCCATATATCCCTGTAGTTTTCTTAGTAAATATTTACCGTTAAATAATTAAATTTCGTATTTTTCATTCTTTTATAGTTGAAAATTCATAAATAAAACATAAATTCATCCCTAACCTTGCTGAAAATTGGTCTTTTATTTACATATTTTCCTTTTGTATAGTATAATTCATTGCCCCCTATAATTCCCTGTAGTTTTTTAATAAAAATTTCACAGTTTTATAACAAATTTTCAAATAATCCGTCTTTTAATTGTCGTAATTTCATAAAATTTTTAAAATTTTTCAAACCTGCTTTTATTTCGTTCTTTTTGCTTCAGTTAGGTCCGCGCCGTGTAGAAACTGCCAACTGCACTAAAATCTGCAAAATAAAACACACGGAATTAGAGAAAATCACTACTTGTTTAAACCGAGGTATAGTGGTCGATCGATACATTTATATAAATTCAACTACAAATTCGCTAATAATTTTGCTAAATATTGGTATTTTTCGTTCAAATTTTCTCTAATTAGTGTAATCAGTTGGCCCCCATATATCCCTGTAGTTTTCTTAGTAAATATTTACCGTTAAATAATTAAATTTCGTATTTTTCATTCTTTTATAGTTGAAAATTCATAAATAAAACATAAATTCATCCCTAACCTTGCTGAAAATTGGTCTTTTATTTACATATTTTCCTTTTGTATAGTATAATTCATTGCCCCCTATAATTCCCTGTAGTTTTTTAATAAAAATTTCACAGTTTTATAACAAATTTTCAAATAATCCGTCTTTTAATTGTCGTAATTTCATAAAATTTTTAAAATTTTTCAAACCTGCTTTTATTTCGTTCTTTTTGCTTCAGTTAGGTCCGCGCCGTGTAGAAACTGCCAACTGCACTAAAATCTGCAAAATAAAACACACGGAATTAGAGAAAATCACTACTTGTTTAAACCGAGGTATAGTGGTCGATCGATACATTTATATAAATTCAACTACAAATTCGCTAATAATTTTGCTAAATATTGGTATTTTTCGTTCAAATTTTCTCTAATTAGTGTAATCAGTTGGCCCCCATATATCCCTGTAGTTTTCTTAGTAAATATTTACCGTTAAATAATTAAATTTCGTATTTTTCATTCTTTTATAGTTGAAAATTCATAAATCTATCTATACATATAATAAAACTGTAAATAGCAGATGTCTGTACATTTTATATTTTTGTAATAAAAGTGATTGAGGGGTACTAAAAATAAGTAATTAAATACATTTCTACCATTTTTAGAATTTTCTGTCTGTCTGTCTGTCTGTCTGTCTGTCTGTTTGTTTGTTAACGTATCACGTATAAAGTACTAATTTATATCATAAGAATTGTTAAGGAAATTATAAAGTGTATCTTCGGGTTACATTTAGTCTTTATTTCATTAAAATCAGTTCATTCCATCAAAAGTTATGATAAATATTCTGAAGTATGGGTAGGGAAGTATAGGTACGAATTTGCTCAACGGTGGCTTTGTTTGAGTCATCAAGTGCATTTTAAACTAATATCATATCATAAATCATAGTTAAATTATGTAAAATAATGATATAATTATGTATATCTAAAACGCAGTAAACAAAAGTATTAAAGAACGTATTAAATATATTATACAAAAATATATTAACCTTATTAACTAAATCTGAAGCACAATAGTTAACCCATTTCTTCGATAGATGGTGGTGTGGCATAAATGTGATACAAAAAGGTAGGTTAAAATTTATTCCTGTAGTTGAGTTTCATATTTGCTTCTAACCTTTTTATTAATGACACGCTGCCCTACTGCGTGTTGACAATCTCATTTATTTTTTATTTTTTTACCGCCGAGTACTCTATGTGGTAAATCAAATTTTAAGAGCTATTAACAATTTCATTTTTCGGCGAGGATCAAACTTTCTTTTTTGCTTACTATGCAGGCACTGATTTATAAGTTCTTTTATGTTTTTTATTGTATCAATCGTGTGAATTAATCTCTTATTTTTAGAATTGATGTTAACAGCGCCATCTCTCTTAAATCTATACATATAATAAAAATGGTAATAACATGTTATGTCTGTTTCTGAATATTGTATAGTATATTAATTTGCGACTAAAATCATTATTGGGACTGTAAATCATTAAATAAGTACATTTTTATAATTTTTAGAATTGTACTATCTGACGGTCTGTCTGTTTGTTTATGGACGCATGACGTTTTGAGTAAACATCTTTTTTTTTTCAATGAAATCCTTAAGAAAATCATAAAGCGTATTATCAAGTTCATTTAATCTTTGTTTTATTGAAATTGGTTAATTCTATCGAAAGTCATGATTATTATTTTGAAATGTAGGTTCGAATTTGTTTAATGGCGCCACAAAATCCCAAAAATAGTAATAAAAAGATTCGTGTGTAAAAAAAACGTTCTATTATAATATATTTCGTATCGTTCTATTATAGTACTTAAAACACAGTAAAATTTTCTCACAAAGAACGTAATAGATGGCGTTGTACAAATTACAACCTTTTCTGAATTGCGGTGTTAAGATTTTTCGCAGGTGAATCGTATTGAGACTCACTGTAATAATTTATGTCCATGAGCCTGACGAAGCTGCAAGCCTGTAAGGTATATATATAGAGGTATTGAAATATTTAATTATTCAACAAAACTCGACTAAAACTAAAAGTAGCAAAATTGCAATAAATGTCGTGATGGTGATATTGTTTTATAGCCAGAATCACTCTAATACCAAATAACTTTTTTTTCAGTTTTAAGTAACGTAAAGTTGCAGCCTATTTACGTCCCACTGCTGGGCACAGGCCTCCTCTCATTTCTGAGAGGGTTTTAGGGCAAGGAAATGTCCACCGCGCTGCCCCAATACGTGTTGGCGAACTTCACATGTCATCGAAATATTATTTTTTATTTCTCAAACATGCAGGTTTCCTCACGATTTTTTCCTTCACCGCCGAGCACGTGGTAAATCAGCACTTAAAATTGCAATTGACAATTTCATTGGTGCCGGCGGGGATCGAACCCGGGTTGCTCGAGTACTGTGAAGCTTACAGCGAGCGCTAACCATCTGAGCTACCACGGCTCAGGCTTCAGTTTTAAGATAGGGATAATAACATCGATGTTGGCATCGCTAGCTCAACATCGATGTTCGATGTTTAGGCCACTCAAAACATCGATGTTGACCATTATCGATGGTTTTTGTATATGTGTAGATAGTTACACATTGTTTTAAAATTATGTGGGTATACACAGCAAGGGAAAAGTAACAATTAACTTGAATATCAATTTACGTAGAATAGTTATTATGCGACAACCGACAACGACACTACAAAATAAAGCGAAAGCAGTGACCATTGTGACATTACAGGAGACACTTGACAATTAAGTTTGACTCACCATACTGACATTTTTTTAGATTAACGATGCGTTCAGAAATTCTGAATTATTCAAAATTTTTAATCTTCAGAGCAGATGCAAGATTTAGTTGATATTGATTTCGCGAGTTCGCATTGTTTGCAAGTTCCCAATTATCGATTATGGGTTCATTGACGTCGATGTTTCGATGTTTGACATATGTCAACATCGATGTTAAAACATCGAAGTTTTAATTTTTAACATCGATGATCATCTAACATCCCTATTTTAAGTGTGTTTCCCACTCAGCGTGTGTTATGCGACGATCGTAAATAAAGCGCAAGGTCAAACTTTACGCGTCAGTACTGATTGTTTTGCACATGGCCAGCTCTATATTGCTTTTTCTCGCGTTAGTAGTCCCCGTAACCTTTTTCTGTACGCCCCGGCTAAGTCTACTTCTATCGTCGTTTACACAGAAGCTCTATCATAAACGACTTAGAACTTTGAGAATATCGATTTATTTTGTTACAACTTATTCATAGAGTAATGATATAAATCGGTTAATATTCTCTTACCCTAAACGTCAAATTCTTTAAGTAAAACCTATATTCGCGAGCTACGCCGCGGGCACAGCTAGTAAAACATAAATTCATCCCTAACCTTGCTGAAAATTGGTCTTTTCTTTACATATTTTCCTTTTGTATAGTATAATTCATTGCCCCCTATAATTCCCTGTAGTTTTTTAATAAAAATTTCACAGTTTTATAACAAATTTTCAAATAATCCGTCTTTTAATTGTCGTAATTTCATAAAATTTTTAAAATTTTTCAAACCTGCTTTTATTTCGTTCTTTTTGCTTCAGTTAGGTCCGCGCCGTGTAGAAACTGCCAACTGCACTAAAATCTGCAAAATAAAACACACGGAATTAGAGAAAATCACTACTTGTTTAAACCGAGGTATAGTGGTCGATCGATACATTTATATAAATTCAACTACAAATTCGCTAATAATTTTGCTAAATATTGGTATTTTTCGTTCAAATTTTCTCTAATTAGTGTAATCAGTTGGCCCCCATATATCCCTGTAGTTTTCTTAGTAAATATTTACCGTTAAATAATTAAATTTCGTATTTTTCATTCTTTTATAGTTGAAAATTCATAAATAAAACATAAATTCATCCCTAACCTTGCTGAAAATTGGTCTTTTCTTTACATATTTTCCTTTTGTATAGTATAATTCATTGCCCCCTATAGTTTTTTAATAAAAATTTCACAGTTTTATAACAAATTTTCAAATAATCCGTCTTTTAATTGTCGTAATTTCATAAAATTTTTAAAATTTTTCAAACCTGCTTTTATTTCGTTCTTTTTGCTTCAGTTAGGTCCGCGCCGTGTAGAAACTGCCAACTGCACTAAAATCTGCAAAATAAAACACACGGAATTAGAGAAAATCACTACTTGTTTAAACCGAGGTATAGTGGTCGATCGATACATTTATATAAATTCAACTACAAATTCGCTAATAATTTTGCTAAATATTGGTATTTTTCGTTCAAATTTTCTCTAATTAGTGTAATCAGTTGGCCCCCATATATCCCTGTAGTTTTCTTAGTAAATATTTACCGTTAAATAATTAAATTTCGTATTTTTCATTCTTTTATAGTTGAAAATTCATAAATAAAACATAAATTCATCCCTAACCTTGCTGAAAATTGGTCTTTTATTTACATACTAGCTGTGCCCGCGGCGTAGCTCGCGTATACAGGTTTTACATAAACAATTTGTCGTTTAGGTAAGAGAATATTAAACGATTTATTTCATTACTGTATCAATAAGTGGTAACTAAATAAATCATTATCATCAAAGTCCTAAGTCGTTTATGATAGAGCTTCTGTGTAAACGACGTGAGAAGTAGGCTTAGCCGGGGTGTACACTAAAAGGTTACGGGGGCTACTAACGCGGGAAAAAGCAGCATAGAGTTGGCCATGTGCAAAACAGTCAGTACTGAGGTACACTCCTACAACGCGTAAAGTTTGACCTTGCGCTTTATTTACGGTCATCGCATAACACACGCTCACTGTAACTGGGAACTGAACGCGCTTCAAACTGAAAGGAAAGTTACTTCTTAATAGAGGGTTTTTGGGCAGTGCTGCCAGATAAAAAAAAACTAATTCAGCTCTAGGACAACACAAAAAGCGCTAGATTTCATGAAAACAGCGCTTTAAAACAGCCCTAGATTTCGCGCTTAATTAACTACAAACAAAATTTGTGTTTTTTTATATAATCATAATAAAGAAAACAACATTAAGTTTTTTCTGGCAATATTTTTTTGATGTATCAATACTTCGCAGGACATCGACTTATAATTATGGCAATTGCTGTCAACAGTAGTTAGTACTGTACGAACAATAAAAATGTCATTAATTGTTTTAAAGTGCAATGTATTTCGCAACTTAGTTTCAGATGTCAGCATCTGATTGCGGTTGCTACACAGTTTCTTTGTGTTATAACTTCTAAGTAACTTTTAACTTAGCTGTGCTCTAAGCAACTGACTGAAACTGAATAAAGCAAAATAAATGCGTTGCCAAAACCATGAACAAAAACTTTAATAAAGGGGTTTCCCCGCTTATAGTCGTCGGTAAAAAAATCAAGTTGATCATCCTAAAGGGGAAGCCAGGAGATCCATAGCACAGGGTATCCTAGTTTGGACTCGTCTCCCATGCTCTTTGTTTTGTGGAAAAAATATGTTTGAAAAAGATAAACTGCAATGTACTATTTGTGGGAAAAAATAATAAAGGTCATTATTATTATTATCGGTAATGTGGACTAACAGTGCTGCTATAAAAGAGTTAATAACCCGCTAGTCGCTAAAATATTGAAATGTGTGCTAAATACACCAAAAAGCACTGGATTAAGCTAGAGCTAAAATTACGAAATGCGCGCTATACATTCCAAAAAAGCGCTAAATCTAGTTCCCAAAGCGCTATAGTGGCAGTACTGATTTTGCGTATATTATAAATACAATATCACGACATTTCGTTGCAAAATTTTTATTTTTGGTCGGATTCCGTTGTATGGCTTCGATGGATACAAATTTCTTCAGTAAGTCTCAATACGATTCATCGGCGAAAAATCTCAACACAGCAATTCAGAAAAGTTTGTAATTTCTACAACTCCATCTATTACGTCCTTTGTGTGAGAAAACATCCTTTTTAAATCTCTTTTTGTGTTTTAAGTATAAATATATTAATTATTATGGAACGTTTTTTTACACACAAATCTTTTTATTACTATTTCTGAGATTTTATGGCGCCATTGAACAAATTCGAACCTACATTTCAAAATAATAATCATTACTTTCGATAGAATTAACCAATTTTAATAAAACAAAGATTAAATGTAACTCGAAGATACGCTTTATGATTTTCTTAACGATTTCTTTGAAAATAAAAGATGTTTACTTTAGACGTGATGCGTTCATATAATAACAGACAAATAGACATACAGACAATTCTAAAAATTATAAAATGTTCTTATTTAATTATTTTCAGTTCCCCATAATGATTTTAGCCACCAAAATATATACCTATACAATGTACAGAAAAAGACACAATATGTTATCATCATTTTTATTATATGTATATATTTAAAGAGAGATGGCGCTGCTAACATCAATTCTAAATATAAAAGAGATTAATTGACGCGATTGATACATTATATAAAACGCAAGAGTACTTATAAATCAGTGCCTGCACAGTAAGCAAAAAATAAAGTTTGACTCTCGCCAAAACCAACGATTTGTTAATAGCTCTTTTAAAATTTGATTTACCACATAGAGTACTCGGCGGTAAAGAATAAATTGAGTTTATCAACACGCAGTAGGGCAGCGAGTAATATAATAAAGATTAGCAGTAAATATAAAAACTCATCTACAGGAAAAAAAAACATTGCAATTGCATTACATTTTCACAACACCACCATCTATCGAAGAAATGGGAAAACTATTGTGCTTCAGATTTTGTTAATAAAGTTAATATATTTTTGTATAATATATTTAATACGTATTTTAATACTTTTGTTTACTGCGTTTTAGATATACATAATTATATCATTATTTTACATAATTTAACTATGATTTATGATATGTTATTAGTTTAAAATGCACCTGATGACTCAAACAAAGCCACCGTTGAGTAAATTCGTACCTATACTTCCCTACCCATACTTCAGAATATTTATCATAACTTTTGATGGGATGAACTGATTTTAATGAAATAAAGACTAAATGTAACCCGAAGATACACTTTATAATTTCCTTAACAATTCTTATGATATAAATTAGTACTTTATACGTGATACGTTAACAAACAAACAGACAGACAGACAGACAGACAGAAAATTCTAAAAATGGTAGAAATGTATTTAAGTACTTATTTTTAGTACCCCTCAATCACTTTTATTACAAAAATATAAAATGTACAGACATCTGCTATTTACAGTTTTATTATATGTATAGATTTTCCTTTTGTATAGTATAATTCATTGCCCCCTATAATTCCCTGTAGTTTTTTAATAAAAATTTCACAGTTTTATAACAAATTTTCAAATAATCCGTCTTTTAATTGTCGTAATTTCATAAAATTTTTAAAATTTTTCAAACCTGCTTTTATTTCGTTCTTTTTGCTTCAGTTAGGTCCGCGCCGTGTAGAAACTGCCAACTGCACTAAAATCTGCAAAATAAAACACACGGAATTAGAGAAAATCACTACTTGTTTAAACCGAGGTATAGTGGTCGATCGATACATTTATATAAATTCAACTACAAATTCGCTAATAATTTTGCTAAATATTGGTATTTTTCGTTCAAATTTTCTCTAATTAGTGTAATCAGTTGGCCCCCATATATCCCTGTAGTTTTCTTAGTAAATATTTACCGTTAAATAATTAAATTTCGTATTTTTCATTCTTTTATAGTTGAAAATTCATAAATAAAACATAAATTCATCCCTAACCTTGCTGAAAATTGGTCTTTTCTTTACATATTTTCCTTTTGTATAGTATAATTCATTGCCCCCTATAATTCCCTGTAGTTTTTTAATAAAAATTTCACAGTTTTATAACAAATTTTCAAATAATCCGTCTTTTAATTGTCGTAATTTCATAAAATTTTTAAAATTTTTCAAACCTGCTTTTATTTCGTTCTTTTTGCTTCAGTTAGGTCCGCGCCGTGTAGAAACTGCCAACTGCACTAAAATCTGCAAAATAAAACACACGGAATTAGAGAAAATCACTACTTGTTTAAACCGAGGTATAGTGGTCGATCGATACATTTATATAAATTCAACTACAAATTCGCTAATAATTTTGCTAAATATTGGTATTTTTCGTTCAAATTTTCTCTAATTAGTGTAATCAGTTGGCCCCCATATATCCCTGTAGTTTTCTTAGTAAATATTTACCGTTAAATAATTAAATTTCGTATTTTTCATTATTTTATAGTTGAAAATTCATAAATAAAACATAAATTCATCCCTAACCTTGCTGAAAATTGGTCTTTTATTTACATATTTTCCTTTTGTATAGTATAATTCATTGCCCCCTATAATTCCCTGTAGTTTTTTAATAAAAATTTCACAGTTTTATAACAAATTTTCAAATAATCCGTCTTTTAATTGTCGTAATTTCATAAAATTTTTAAAATTTTTCAAACCTGCTTTTATTTCGTTCTTTTTGCTTCAGTTAGGTCCGCGCCGTGTAGAAACTGCCAACTGCACTAAAATCTGCAAAATAAAACACACGGAATTAGAGAAAATCACTACTTGTTTAAACCGAGGTATAGTGGTCGATCGATACATTTATATAAATTCAACTACAAATTCGCTAATAATTTTGCTAAATATTGGTATTTTTCGTTCAAATTTTCTCTAATTAGTGTAATCAGTTGGCCCCCATATATCCCTGTAGTTTTCTTAGTAAATATTTACCGTTAAATAATTAAATTTCGTATTTTTCATTCTTTTATAGTTGAAAATTCATAAATAAAACATAAATTCATCCCTAACCTTGCTGAAAATTGGTCTTTTATTTACATATTTTCCTTTTGTATAGTATAATTCATTGCCCCCTATAATTCCCTGTAGTTTTTTAATAAAAATTTCACAGTTTTATAACAAATTTTCAAATAATCCGTCTTTTAATTGTCGTAATTTCATAAAATTTTTAAAATTTTTCAAACCTGCTTTTATTTCGTTCTTTTTGCTTCAGTTAGGTCCGCGCCGTGTAGAAACTGCCAACTGCACTAAAATCTGCAAAATAAAACACACGGAATTAGAGAAAATCACTACTTGTTTAAACCGAGGTATAGTGGTCGATCGATACATTTATATAAATTCAACTACAAATTCGCTAATAATTTTGCTAAATATTGGTATTTTTCGTTCAAATTTTCTCTAATTAGTGTAATCAGTTGGCCCCCATATATCCCTGTAGTTTTCTTAGTAAATATTTACCGTTAAATAATTAAATTTCGTATTTTTCATTCTTTTATAGTTGAAAATTCATAAATAAAACATAAATTCATCCCTAACCTTGCTGAAAATTGGTCTTTTATTTACATATTTTCCTTTTGTATAGTATAATTCATTGCCCCCTATAATTCCCTGTAGTTTTTTAATAAAAATTTCACAGTTTTATAACAAATTTTCAAATAATCCGTCTTTTAATTGTCGTAATTTCATAAAATTTTTAAAATTTTTCAAACCTGCTTTTATTTCGTTCTTTTTGCTTCAGTTAGGTCCGCGCCGTGTAGAAACTGCCAACTGCACTAAAATCTGCAAAATAAAACACACGGAATTAGAGAAAATCACTACTTGTTTAAACCGAGGTATAGTGGTCGATCGATACATTTATATAAATTCAACTACAAATTCGCTAATAATTTTGCTAAATATTGGTATTTTTCGTTCAAATTTTCTCTAATTAGTGTAATCAGTTGGCCCCCATATATCCCTGTAGTTTTCTTAGTAAATATTTACCGTTAAATAATTAAATTTCGTATTTTTCATTCTTTTATAGTTGAAAATTCATAAATAAAACATAAATTCATCCCTAACCTTGCTGAAAATTGGTCTTTTATTTACATATTTTCCTTTTGTATAGTATAATTCATTGCCCCCTATAATTCCCTGTAGTTTTTTAATAAAAATTTCACAGTTTTATAACAAATTTTCAAATAATCCGTCTTTTAATTGTCGTAATTTCATAAAATTTTTAAAATTTTTCAAACCTGCTTTTATTTCGTTCTTTTTGCTTCAGTTAGGTCCGCGCCGTGTAGAAACTGCCAACTGCACTAAAATCTGCAAAATAAAACACACGGAATTAGAGAAAATCACTACTTGTTTAAACCGAGGTATAGTGGTCGATCGATACATTTATATAAATTCAACTACAAATTCGCTAATAATTTTGCTAAATATTGGTATTTTTCGTTCAAATTTTCTCTAATTAGTGTAATCAGTTGGCCCCCATATATCCCTGTAGTTTTCTTAGTAAATATTTACCGTTAAATAATTAAATTTCGTATTTTTCATTCTTTTATAGTTGAAAATTCATAAATAAAACATAAATTCATCCCTAACCTTGCTGAAAATTGGTCTTTTATTTACATATTTTCCTTTTGTATAGTATAATTCATTGCCCCCTATAATTCCCTGTAGTTTTTTAATAAAAATTTCACAGTTTTATAACAAATTTTCAAATAATCCGTCTTTTAATTGTCGTAATTTCATAAAATTTTTAAAATTTTTCAAACCTGCTTTTATTTCGTTCTTTTTGCTTCAGTTAGGTCCGCGCCGTGTAGAAACTGCCAACTGCACTAAAATCTGCAAAATAAAACACACGGAATTAGAGAAAATCACTACTTGTTTAAACCGAGGTATAGTGGTCGATCGATACATTTATATAAATTCAACTACAAATTCGCTAATAATTTTGCTAAATATTGGTATTTTTCGTTCAAATTTTCTCTAATTAGTGTAATCAGTTGGCCCCCATATATCCCTGTAGTTTTCTTAGTAAATATTTACCGTTAAATAATTAAATTTCGTATTTTTCATTCTTTTATAGTTGAAAATTCATAAATAAAACATAAATTCATCCCTAACCTTGCTGAAAATTGGTCTTTTCTTTACATATTTTCCTTTTGTATAGTATAATTCATTGCCCCCTATAATTCCCTGTAGTTTTTTAATAAAAATTTCACAGTTTTATAACAAATTTTCAAATAATCCGTCTTTTAATTGTCGTAATTTCATAAAATTTTTAAAATTTTTCAAACCTGCTTTTATTTCGTTCTTTTTGCTTCAGTTAGGTCCGCGCCGTGTAGAAACTGCCAACTGCACTAAAATCTGCAAAATAAAACACACGGAATTAGAGAAAATCACTACTTGTTTAAACCGAGGTATAGTGGTCGATCGATACATTTATATAAATTCAACTACAAATTCGCTAATAATTGACGGGACATCAGTCTTTAGTCATAGCCTCCTGTTACATTCCCCCTAAAAACCTCCCCCTCAAAGATGATTTTGAGGCAATCTTATCTCAAAGTAATTCAGTCATTATGTTTGGAGATTTCAACTCTAAACATACTGAATGGACATGCCGTACGATTAATACTAATGGTAGGATACTGCGTGATATAACGCAGTCTCTTGACTTAACCGTTTTCAGCCCGCTCGGTGCAACGCACTATCCCGATAATACCGATTATAACCCAGATGTACTAGATTTTGCGTTACTCAAAGGAGTTTCACTCAACCTCAGGTCTATTGAGACACTAGACGATATAGGATCCGATCACCGACCGGTCTCTCTTATTCTTGGCCATCAGCCACCCCCTATTATAACTACGAAAACCTTCACTAACTGGAAGGGTTTCAAGGACTCACTAGCAAAAGCTATGGACTCGCAGGACTCCCCTAATTACCTATCGTCGGACTTAGACTTAGACAGTCCTGTAAAAATCGACACCGCGGTCGAATCACTTTCAACCCTAATTAAATCCTCCCTTAAGGAGAATGAAAGGGTCGTTCCGGTTGCTAATACTAATGGGCTTCCCCTATATATTAGCAACATATTAAAAGCTAAAAAAGCTGCTTTCCGGAGAGCAGCTAAATATCCCACCCCCGAATATAGGCATACGGCTAATCGTCTTCAACGAAAACTCCGTTCGCACCTTTATGAATTTCGAGAGCTCCAAAGGAGTGAACTCATGGAGAATATATCTCCCTCACATACAGCGTACTATCAGATGGCTAGAGCCCTCCGTATAGACGCTACAACTCACACTCCCCCTCTCTCCCGCCCCGACGGTACGGTTGCCTTCGAGGACGACGAGAAGGCTGAGTGCTTTGCAGACAGCATTGCCGCACAATGCTCTCCTAGCTCTCAACCTGTCGACCCCTCACATATTCAGGAAGTGGAGGATGAGGTCCGCCGCCGGAACTCACCCCCCACAACCTCTGACCCTATCACTGTGTCCAATGATGAGATCTCGTCCCTCATCAAAGGACTTAAGCCCAAAAAATCTCCGGGCGCGGATGGCATATCCAACCAAGCCCTTAAATACTTTCCAGAGCAGGTGTTAACCCTCTTAGCTATTATCTTTAACGCCTGTTTTAATCTTAGTTACTTTCCCACTTCTTGGAAAGAGGCAATTGTCATTGGTATTCCCAAGCCAGGCAAGCCTCTTAACCTCCCCTCCAGTCATCGTCCCATTAGCCTCCTAAAGGCCATGGGCAAACTCTTTGAAAGAGTCATTCAAAATCGAATGAGGCGCCATCTGTTTCCCACAGACGGTGACCCCATTGTCATCCCACACCAATTTGGTTTCCGCGCAAAACACTCGTGTCCACAACAGGTACACCGCATTGTGGAATATATCCTCAGCGGTTTTTATCCACGTCGACTAAAGACAATCGCGGTCTTTTTCGACATTGCCAAAGCCTTCGACCGAGTCTGGCATGAAGGCCTTATTTTCAAATTATATAGGATAGGACTCTCCGATCGTCTAGTACGTCTCGTAGCCTCTTATTTACAACATCGTACCTTTCGTTTTAGACACGAAGGCACGTTATCCTCTCAGCGCCCCATTAAAGCTGGTGTTCCTCAAGGATCAGTACTAGCTCCCCTCCTGTACATCTTGTACACCAACGACATTCCTATCCCGTCGAATGGTGTACAGCTCTCACTCTTCGCAGATGACACTGCACTATACTTCAAAAGTCCTAGAATATCTTCAGCAAGGAACAAGATCCAAAAGTCAGTCGATGACCTAGGAGACTGGTTCCAAAAATGGCGTATCGATGTGAACCCGGAGAAGAGCTCCGCAGTTCAATTCGATATTAAAAGACGCCGTAATAAAAACAAGAAAAATACTCCACCTATACGAATGCTAGGGACCCCTGTCCCATGGCACATGTCAGCAAAATATTTAGGCGTCACCCTTGACTATAGGCTTACTTTTGAGTCTCATGTCAAAAGAGTAACGCGTCTAGCACGTTTCTATTTAGGTCGGCTTAACAGTATGTTAGGCAGACATAGCAAAATGTCATTACGAAATAAGCGAACCCTCTATAAGGTTTGTATACGACCGGTTATGACTTACTCGGCTCCTATTTTTGCACACGCTAACGATAAAATTATTAACGAACTCCAAGTAGTTCAAAACCTCTTCTGTCGTCGAGCTACGAACGCACCTTGGTACGTCCGTAATGCCGACCTTCACCGGGATTTAGAAATCCCAACAATCCAGCAATGTCTTAAAAAATTCTCTGAAAACTTCTTTAAAGTATCAGAGTCGCATACTAACACACTTATTCGTGAGGCAGTTACTTATACCGCCCCACTCCCTTCTCGCTATAGCGTCCGCAGGCCGAGAAACACTCTCTTGGACCCGCCAAATAAGTTGTCAAACGACCTGAACTGCCTCCTGGCGGCTCAGGCCAATCCTAATTAAATTAAAAATTAGTTAAAATTAATAATATGCCTTCGTAGGCAGTCCCTAAACGGCACTTAGCCGTCTGCGCCCTCTTTTCCCAAAAGAGGGTCGCTTTAGATACGGCATATGCAGCTTTAATAGAGCTAGTTGCCAGTCCCCAAAGGCGGTTTTTAGTGGGTATCACTTAGGTCCCCCGGTAGGCAGTGAGTCCCACATAACCAGGACAGACCGGCTGTCGTGGTATGCGTAATGCATTTTCCGCCTCCCTTCGGGGTAGCCCATTTCCAATTGCTCGGGCGCAAAAAAAAAAAAAAAAACGCTAATAATTTTGCTAAATATTGGTATTTTTCGTTCAAATTTTCTCTAATTAGTGTAATCAGTTGGCCCCCATATATCCCTGTAGTTTTCTTAGTAAATATTTACCGTTAAATAATTAAATTTCGTATTTTTCATTCTTTTATAGTTGAAAATTCATAAATAAAACATAAATTCATCCCTAACCTTGCTGAAAATTGGTCTTTTATTTACATATTTTCCTTTTGTATAGTATAATTCATTGCCCCCTATAATTCCCTGTAGTTTTTTAATAAAAATTTCACAGTTTTATAACAAATTTTCAAATAATCCGTCTTTTAATTGTCGTAATTTCATAAAATTTTTAAAATTTTTCAAACCTGCTTTTATTTCGTTCTTTTTGCTTCAGTTAGGTCCGCGCCGTGTAGAAACTGCCAACTGCACTAAAATCTGCAAAATAAAACACACGGAATTAGAGAAAATCACTACTTGTTTAAACCGAGGTATAGTGGTCGATCGATACATTTATATAAATTCAACTACAAATTCGCTAATAATTTTGCTAAATATTGGTATTTTTCGTTCAAATTTTCTCTAATTAGTGTAATCAGTTGGCCCCCATATATCCCTGTAGTTTTCTTAGTAAATATTTACCGTTAAATAATTAAATTTCGTATTTTTCATTCTTTTATAGTTGAAAATTCATAAATAAAACATAAATTCATCCCTAACCTTGCTGAAAATTGGTCTTTTCTTTACATATTTTCCTTTTGTATAGTATAATTCATTGCCCCCTATAATTCCCTGTAGTTTTTTAATAAAAATTTCACAGTTTTATAACAAATTTTCAAATAATCCGTCTTTTAATTGTCGTAATTTCATAAAATTTTTAAAATTTTTCAAACCTGCTTTTATTTCGTTCTTTTTGCTTCAGTTAGGTCCGCGCCGTGTAGAAACTGCCAACTGCACTAAAATCTGCAAAATAAAACACACGGAATTAGAGAAAATCACTACTTGTTTAAACCGAGGTATAGTGGTCGATCGATACATTTATATAAATTCAACTACAAATTCGCTAATAATTTTGCTAAATATTGGTATTTTTCGTTCAAATTTTCTCTAATTAGTGTAATCAGTTGGCCCCCATATATCCCTGTAGTTTTCTTAGTAAATATTTACCGTTAAATAATTAAATTTCGTATTTTTCATTCTTTTATAGTTGAAAATTCATAAATAAAACATAAATTCATCCCTAACCTTGCTGAAAATTGGTCTTTTCTTTACATATTTTCCTTTTGTATAGTATAATTCATTGCCCCCTATAATTCCCTGTAGTTTTTTAATAAAAATTTCACAGTTTTATAACAAATTTTCAAATAATCCGTCTTTTAATTGTCGTAATTTCATAAAATTTTTAAAATTTTTCAAACCTGCTTTTATTTCGTTCTTTTTGCTTCAGTTAGGTCCGCGCCGTGTAGAAACTGCCAACTGCACTAAAATCTGCAAAATAAAACACACGGAATTAGAGAAAATCACTACTTGTTTAAACCGAGGTATAGTGGTCGATCGATACATTTATATAAATTCAACTACAAATTCGCTAATAATTTTGCTAAATATTGGTATTTTTCGTTCAAATTTTCTCTAATTAGTGTAATCAGTTGGCCCCCATATATCCCTGTAGTTTTCTTAGTTAATATTTACCGTTAAATAATTAAATTTCGTATTTTTCATTCTTTTATAGTTGAAAATTCATAAATAAAACATAAATTCATCCCTAACCTTGCTGAAAATTGGTCTTTTCTTTACATATTTTCCTTTTGTATAGTATAATTCATTGCCCCCTATAATTCCCTGTAGTTTTTTAATAAAAATTTCACAGTTTTATAACAAATTTTCAAATAATCCGTCTTTTAATTGTCGTAATTTCATAAAATTTTTAAAATTTTTCAAACCTGCTTTTATTTCGTTCTTTTTGCTTCAGTTAGGTCCGCGCCGTGTAGAAACTGCCAACTGCACTAAAATCTGCAAAATAAAACACACGGAATTAGAGAAAATCACTACTTGTTTAAACCGAGGTATAGTGGTCGATCGATACATTTATATAAATTCAACTACAAATTCGCTAATAATTTTGCTAAATATTGGTATTTTTCGTTCAAATTTTCTCTAATTAGTGTAATCAGTTGGCCCCCATATATCCCTGTAGTTTTCTTAGTAAATATTTACCGTTAAATAATTAAATTTCGTATTTTTCATTCTTTTATAGTTGAAAATTCATAAATAAAACATAAATTCATCCCTAACCTTGCTGAAAATTGGTCTTTTCTTTACATATTTTCCTTTTGTATAGTATAATTCATTGCCCCCTATAATTCCCTGTAGTTTTTTAATAAAAATTTCACAGTTTTATAACAAATTTTCAAATAATCCGTCTTTTAATTGTCGTAATTTCATAAAATTTTTAAAATTTTTCAAACCTGCTTTTATTTCGTTCTTTTTGCTTCAGTTAGGTCCGCGCCGTGTAGAAACTGCCAACTGCACTAAAATCTGCAAAATAAAACACACGGAATTAGAGAAAATCACTACTTGTTTAAACCGAGGTATAGTGGTCGATCGATACATTTATATAAATTCAACTACAAATTCGCTAATAATTTTGCTAAATATTGGTATTTTTCGTTCAAATTTTCTCTAATTAGTGTAATCAGTTGGCCCCCATATATCCCTGTAGTTTTCTTAGTAAATATTTACCGTTAAATAATTAAATTTCGTATTTTTCATTCTTTTATAGTTGAAAATTCATAAATAAAACATAAATTCATCCCTAACCTTGCTGAAAATTGGTCTTTTCTTTACATATTTTCCTTTTGTATAGTATAATTCATTGCCCCCTATAATTCCCTGTAGTTTTTTAATAAAAATTTCACAGTTTTATAACAAATTTTCAAATAATCCGTCTTTTAATTGTCGTAATTTCATAAAATTTTTAAAATTTTTCAAACCTGCTTTTATTTCGTTCTTTTTGCTTCAGTTAGGTCCGCGCCGTGTAGAAACTGCCAACTGCACTAAAATCTGCAAAATAAAACACACGGAATTAGAGAAAATCACTACTTGTTTAAACCGAGGTATAGTGGTCGATCGATACATTTATATAAATTCAACTACAAATTCGCTAATAATTTTGCTAAATATTGGTATTTTTCGTTCAAATTTTCTCTAATTAGTGTAATCAGTTGGCCCCCATATATCCCTGTAGTTTTCTTAGTAAATATTTACCGTTAAATAATTAAATTTCGTATTTTTCATTCTTTTATAGTTGAAAATTCATAAATAAAACATAAATTCATCCCTAACCTTGCTGAAAATTGTCTTTTCCGTTCATATTTTCCTTTTATATAGTGTAACTAATTACTACCTTTAATTCCCTATAGTTTTTTCATACAATTTTCACAGTAAAATTACAAATTTTCATATAATTCATTTTCTTAGAGTCGTATTTTGATAAAATTTTTAAATTTTTTCAATTTTGCTTTTATTTCACTCTTTTTGCTTCTGTAAGGTCCGTCTAGTGTAGAAACTGCCATCTGCACTCAAATCTGTAAAATAAAACACAAGGAAATAGAGAAAATCGATACTTACCTAAACCGAGGTATAGTGGTTAATCGATACAAATAATTAAATTCAACTACAACTTTGCTTATAACTTTCATAAAACTTCGTGTTTTTTGTTCAAATTTTTTCTAAATAATACAACTAATTGCTCCCCATATTACCCTATAGTTTTCTTATTAAATTTTCACTGTTATATTATAAATTTTCACATTTTTCTTTCTTTTATAGTCGTAAATTCACAAATAAAACATAAAATCTTCTCTAACTTTGCATAAAAATTGTCTTTTCCGTTCATATTTTCCTTTTATATAGTGTAACTAATTACTACCTTTAATTCCCTATAGTTTTTTCATACAATTTTCACAGTAAAATTACAAATTTTCATATAATTAATTTTCTTAGAGTCGTATTTTGATAAAATTTTTAAATTTTTTCAATTTTGCTTTTATTTCACTCTTTTTGCTTCTGTAAGGTCCGTCTAGTGTAGAAACTGCCATCTGCACTCAAATCTGTAAAATAAAACACAAGGAAATAGAGAAAATCGATACTTACCTAAACCGAGGTATAGTGGTTAATCGATACAAATAATTAAATTCAACTACAACTTTGCTTATAACTTTCATAAAACTTCGTGTTTTTTTTTGTTCAAATTTTTTCTAAATAATACAACTAATTGCTCCCCATATTACCCTATAGTTTTCTTATTAAATTTTCACTGTTATATTATAAATTTTCTTTTTTTTTTTTTTTTTTTTTTTTTTTGCGCCCGAAGCAATTGGAAAAGGGCTACCCCGAAGGGAGGCAGAAAATGCATTACGCATACCACGATGGCCGGTCCATCGTGGTTATGAGGGACTCACTACCTACAAGGGGGAACCTAAGTGATACCCTCTAAAAACTGCCTTTGGGGACTGGCAACCAGCTGTTGAAAGCTTCACATGCCGTATCGTAAAGCGACCCTCTTTTGGGAAAAGAGGGCGCAGGCGGCTATAAGCCGCTGAGGGAGTGCCTGGGAAGGCAAATTAATTATGAATAACTTAATTAGAGTTGGCCTGAGCCGCCAGGAGGCAGTTCAGGTCGTTTGAAAGTTTATTAGGCGGGTCCGAGAGGGAGTTCCTCGGCCTGCGGACGCTATAGCGGGAGGGGAGTGGGGCTGCATAATTAGCAGCCTCACGAATAAAATGATTGGAATGCGACTCTGAGGCTTTGAAGAAGTTCTCAGAGAGTTTTTTAAGGAATTGTTGAATTGTAGGGAGCTCTAGGTCCCGATGAAGGTCGGCATTGCGGACGTACCAAGGTGCGTTCGCAGCTCGACGACAGAAAAGGTTTTGAACTACTTGGAGTTCATTAATAATTTTAGGGTTAGAGTGGGCGAAAATGGGGCCCGCGTAGGACATGACTGGTCGTATACAGACCTTATAAAGGGTACGCTTGTTTCTGAGGGACATTTTACTGTGTCGGCCCAACATACTGTTGAGCCTATTCAGGTAAAAACGTGCGTGACGGGTTACTCTTTTGACGTGGGGCCTGAAAGTTAGCCCTGTGTCTAGAGTGACACCTAAATATTTGGCAGACGTATGCCAGGGGACAGGGGTCCCTAGCATACGTATTGGTGGAGTGTTTTTGAGACGGCGTCGTTTATAATCGAAGTGAACGGCGGAGCTCTTCTCCGGGTTCACATCGATGCGCCATTTTTTGAACCAAGCTCCTAGGTCATCAACTGACTTTTGGACCTTGTTCCGTATGAAAGGTAGCGAGATACCTTTGCAGTAGAGAGCAGTGTCGTCTGCGAAGAGGGAGAGCTGAACACCTTTCGGCGGAATGGGAATGTCGTTGGTGAACAGTATGTACAGCAGAGGAGCAAGAACTGAGCCCTGAGGGACACCAGCTTTGATGGGGCGCTGTGAAGATAGCGTGCCTTCGTGTCTAAAACGAAAGGTACGATGATTAAGATAAGAGGCCACGAGACGTACTAGACGATCGGGGAGACCTATTTTGTATAGTTTGTAGATAAGGCCTGTATGCCAGACTCTATCGAAGGCTTTGGCGATGTCGAAAAAGACCGCGATAGTCTTATGACGACGGGGATAAAAACCGCTGAGGATATATTCCACAATACGGTGAACTTGTTGGGGGCAGGAGTGTTTCGCTCGGAAACCGAATTGATGGGGAATGATAAGAGGGTCACCGTCTGTGGGAAACAGATGGCGCCTCATGCGATTTTGAATGACTCTTTCAAAGAGCTTGCCCATGGCCTTGAGGAGGCTAATGGGACGATGACTGGAGGGGAGATTAAGAGGCTTGCTTGGCTTGGGAATACCAATCACAGTTACCTCTTTCCACGTAGTGGGAAAGTAACTAAGGTTGAAGCAGGCATTGAAGATAATAGATAAAAGGGTTAGCACCTGCTCAGGAAAGTTTTTTAGGGCTTGGTTGGAGATGCCATCCGCGCCCGGAGCCTTTTTAGGCTTAAGTCCTTTGATGAGGGATGAAAGCTCATCATTGGACACAGAGATAGGTTCGGAGGCTGTAGGGGGCGAGTTCCGGCGGCGGACCTCATCCTCCACTGCCTGGACGTGTGAGGGGTCTACGGGTTGAGAGCTAGGAGAGCATTGAGCGGCAATGCTGTCTGCAAAGCACTCAGCCTTTTCCTCGTCCTCGAAGGCTACCGTACCGTCGGGACGGGAGAGAGGGGGAGTGTGGAAGATAGCGTCTATGCGGAGGGCTCTTGCCATCTGATAGTACGCTGTATGAGAGGGAGAGATATTCTCCATGAGCTTACTCTTTTCGAGGTCTCGAAATTCAGAGAGGCGGAAACGGAGTTCTCGTTGAAGACGATTGGCCGTGCGCCTATATTCGGGCGTGGGATATTTTGCTGCTCTCCGGAAAGCAGCTTTTTTGGCTTTTAATAGGTTGCTAATATGCAGGGGAAGCCCACTATTATTAGCAACCGGGACGACCCTTTCATTCTCCTTAAGGGAGGTTTTAATAAGGGTGGAGAGTGAATCGACCGCGGTGTCGATTTTTTCAGGACTGTCTAAGTCCGAAGATAGGGAGATGGGGGAGTCCTGTGAGTCCAGAGCTTTCGCTAGGGACTCCTTGAAGCCCTTCCAATTTGTGAAGGTTTTAGTAGAGGGTGTTGGGAGTGGTGGCTGATGGCCAAGAATGAGAGAGACCGGTCGGTGGTCGGATCCTAGATCGTCTAGTGTCTCGATTGCCCTAAGGTTGAGAGGGCAAGCTCTGGGAGGTTATTTCGCAAACCGCGAATGTTAAAGGATACAAGCGATAAACCCTTAGGTTTGATACGACCGTGAGACTTTGGTAGAGCAAACTGCTTTGTCATTGTGAGTTAAGTTAATTAAGTTAACTTAACTTACAACGAGCACAAAAGATTATGATGCTCTGCAAGAGCGAGAAGACGGTCCTGAGGGGACCTCGCAGCGCGCAATTTGCGTGCTAACACAGCGATTTCCTCAACGTTGATGTTCCTAATAGCGGAATACACCGTTTTTAGGTCATCAGCCATTGAGGGTTGTGATTGTTGTGGGGCGGAGGATGTCCGCGGTGGGTCTGCCTTTTTGGGGCCCCAGGGAAAGACTGGAGGCTGCATAGGCTGAGAGAAGCCCGGAGGGGGCCGAAGAGGTCCCTGAGGGGGCCTAGGGGGACCCTGAGAGGGCCGAGAGAAGCCCTGGGTAGGCTGAGAAAGGCCCTGACGGGGCATCCGTTGGTAAAGAGCCGGGAATGAGCGGTCATTGACCGGCGGTGGAGCTTGCCTACTGGGGCGAGGATGAGGTGCGCAAGGGCAGCCTCTGTAGTTAGCCGGGTGGCCCGTTTGTTTACACAGGACACACGCGGGTGGGAATTCGGCGTCTTTGGGCCGAGGACACTCTTTAGTGTTGTGGGGTTCAAGGCACTTAACGCACCTGGGTGGGGCGGAGCAGTTGGCCGCCGCATGACCATACAGCTGGCAGCGGTGGCACTGCGCCGGGAACCCGCGCCTATGTGGAGGCTCAACCCTCACTCTCGACAGGCCGCACACTGTGCGTACCTGCCGGAAGATGGCTTTCGCCTCCGGCACGTTGGTTAAAATTACTAGGGCAAGAGAGAACCTCTGGCCTGTTCTACTGTGCATTTTGTGCACGGCTTCTACGGGGAAACCTTGGGACTTAAGGTCCTCAAGGATTTCTTCGTTTGAAAATTCGAAGGGGACGCCGCGGATGACGGCCCTGACTTTGCGCTCTTCCGGAAGAGCGTATGTATGATAAGAAACTCGTTCGGCTGTGAATAGCCTGGTGAGTCGCCGGAAGTCGTCGATTGATTGGGGGATGATCTTAATAGCCTCCCCGAGGTTGATGGCGTGGTCATATTTTATGCCTGCGTTGTAGCAGGTTTTGGAGAGTTCTGTGAATTTAGCCTTGTCTCTTAGGAAGACAGGGGGCGGGACTTGCTTCTTGGCAAGGACTGGAGCACAGCGAGAGGCTGGCTTGGTCGGAGCGGGAATGTCTAGTGACATAAGTGGGGCTGAGGCAGCGGCGGGGGCTGCGGGGGCAGAGGCGGCAGCGGGAGCTGCGGAGGTTGAAGGAGCGGCAGGGGCCGCCGAGACAGGGAGGGTGCGGTTTTTAGCGGCGCGTTTACCGTTGCGCTTGGAGTTCACCGTGGTGAACGAAGAATCCCCGGTTCCGTCGGAGTCACAGGACTCCGATGAGCCGGTGCCAGAATTGGTGGCGGGCCTCTTCCGGGAGGCCGATGCAGAGGACTCGGAGCATGCGTACTCCATTTCTAATGGGGCGAAAGAGTTCTTTGTCTCTAGGTAGGCCGCAAGTACGGGCGGCGGTTGGAGTGCCTGACGGGCAGGGGGAGTAACATGGGCGGCGATGGCGGCAAGGGCCGTCTCATCGAGGTTTAGGCCCAGACCAAGAGTTTGGTTTAGGGCGGCGACGAGGGACTTAATTTGGGTAATTGTGGACATGTTGAGGGCAGTAGTTTTACGAAACGTATTTGATACGGAAGGGGCTAGTGGGTGCTGTTCTGAAAAGAACAGAGACGTTATGTACCTAAACAGTAAGGGCGGGATCACTGTTCTGAGAAGAACGGGACGTTATTAATTCTAGGAGTAAGTGCCCCTGCTCTCAAAAGAGCAGGGCCTTGCTCTGAAAAGAGCAAGTAACTCCCTAGAAACAGTATATACACGTACACGTTATACAAATAAATAACGAAAACAAAATTAGAAATAGTTAACAAAAGAATTAACAATAAAAATAACAATAACAAGCAAGACCAACAGTCAAACCGCCCCGCCCGGAGACAGGGAGGTAATAACTGGAGTTAGCGTAAAATGACTCACCAAGGCGTCGACGCTGTAAGCGCGAGCAGGACAGCGGAGGCGCGAGAGCGAGAGAGCACTACCGTACGGGGACGGATGCGCGGACTACCTGGACACGACCGCTCGAGAGCGGTGCCACAGGCGGAATGAATTGATATATAAATTTTCACATTTTTCTTTCTTTTATAGTCGTAAATTCACAAATAAAACATAAAATCTTCTCTAACTTTGCATAAAAATTGTCTTTTCCGTTCATATTTTCCTTTTATATAGTGTAACTAATTACTACCTTTAATTCCCTATAGTTTTTTCATACAATTTTCACAGTAAAATTACAAATTTTCATATAATTAATTTTCTTAGAGTCGTATTTTGATAAAATTTTTAAATTTTTTCAATTTTGCTTTTATTTCACTCTTTTTGCTTCTGTAAGGTCCGTCTAGTGTAGAAACTGCCATCTGCACTCAAATCTGTAAAATAAAACACAAGGAAATAGAGAAAATCGATACTTACCTAAACCGAGGTATAGTGGTTAATCGATACAAATAATTAAATTCAACTACAACTTTGCTTATAACTTTCATAAAACTTCGTGTTTTTTGTTCAAATTTTTTCTAAATAATACAACTAATTGCTCCCCATATTACCCTATAGTTTTCTTATTAAATTTTCACTGTTATATTATAAATTTTCACATTTTTCTTTCTTTTATAGTCGTAAATTCACAAATAAAACATAAAATCTTCTCTAACTTTGCATAAAAATTGTCTTTTCCGTTCATATTTTCCTTTTATATAGTGTAACTAATTACTACCTTTAATTCCCTATAGTTTTTTCATACAATTTTCACAGTAAAATTACAAATTTTCATATAATTAATTTTCTTAGAGTCGTATTTTGATAAAATTTTTAAATTTTTTCAATTTTGCTTTTATTTCACTCTTTTTGCTTCTGTAAGGTCCGTCTAGTGTAGAAACTGCCATCTGCACTCAAATCTGTAAAATAAAACACAAGGAAATAGAGAAAATCGATACTTACCTAAACCGAGGTATAGTGGTTAATCGATACAAATAATTAAATTCAACTACAACTTTGCTTATAACTTTCATAAAACTTCGTGTTTTTTGTTCAAATTTTTTCTAAATAATACAACTAATTGCTCCCCATATTACCCTATAGTTTTCTTATTAAATTTTCACATTTTTCTTTCTTTTATAGTCGTAAATTCACAAATAAAACATAAAATCTTCTCTAACTTTGCATAAAAATTGTCTTTTCCGTTCATATTTTCCTTTTATATAGTGTAACTAATTACTACCTTTAATTCCCTATAGTTTTTTCATACAATTTTCACAGTAAAATTACAAATTTTCATATAATTAATTTTCTTAGAGTCGTATTTTGATAAAATTTTTAAATTTTTTCAATTTTGCTTTTATTTCACTCTTTTTGCTTCTGTAAGGTCCGTCTAGTGTAGAAACTGCCATCTGCACTCAAATCTGTAAAATAAAACACAAGGAAATAGAGAAAATCGATACTTACCTAAACCGAGGTACAGTGGTTAATCGATACAAATAATTAAATTCAACTACAACTTTGCTTATAACTTTCATAAAACTTCGTGTTTTTTGTTCAATTTTTTTCTAAATAATACAACTAATTGCTCCCCATATTACCCTATAGTTTTCTTATTAAATTTTCACTGTTATATTATAAATTTTCACATTTTTCTTTCTTTTATAGTCGTAAATTCACAAATAAAACATAAAATCTTCTCTAACTTTGCATAAAAATTGTCTTTTCCGTTCATATTTTCCTTTTATATAGTGTAACTAATTACTACCTTTAATTCCCTATAGTTTTTTCATACAATTTTCACAGTAAAATTACAAATTTTCATATAATTAATTTTCTTAGAGTCGTATTTTGATAAAATTTTAAAATTTTTTCAATTTTGCTTTTATTTCACTCTTTTTGCTTCTGTAAGGTCCGTCTAGTGTAGAAACTGCCATCTGCACTCAAATCTGTAAAATAAAACACAAGGAAATAGAGAAAATCGATACTTACCTAAACCGAGGTATAGTGGTTAATCGATACAAATAATTAAATTCAACTACAACTTTGCTTATAACTTTCATAAAACTTCGTGTTTTTTGTTCAAATTTTTTCTAAATAATACAACTAATTGCTCCCCATATTACCGTATAGTTTTCTTATTAAATTTTCACTGTTATATTATAAATTTTCACATTTTTCTTTCTTTTATAGTCGTAAATTCACAAATAAAACATAAAATCTTCTCTAACTTTGCATAAAAATTGTCTTTTCCGTTCATATTTTTCTTTTATATAGTATAACTAATTACTACCTTTAATTCCCTATAGTTTTTTCATACAATTTTCACAGTAAAATTACAAATTTTCATATAATTAATTTTCTTAGAGTCGTATTTTGATAAAATTTTTAAATTTTTTCAATTTTGCTTTTATTTCACTCTTTTTGCTTCTGTAAGGTCCGTCTAGTGTAGAAACTGCCATCTGCACTCAAATCTGTAAAATAAAACACAAGGAAATAGAGAAAATCGATACTTACCTAAACCGAGGTATAGTGGTTAATCGATACAAATAATTAAATTCAACTACAACTTTGCTTATAACTTTCATAAAACTTCGTGTTTTTTGTTCAAATTTTTTCTAAATAATACAACTAATTGCTCCCCATATTACCCTATAGTTTTCTTATTAAATTTTCACTGTTATATTATAAATTTTCACATTTTTCTTTCTTTTATAGTCGTAAATTCACAAATAAAACATAAAATCTTCTCTAACTTTGCATAAAAATTGTCTTTTCCGTTCATATTTTCCTTTTATATAGTGTAACTAATTACTACCTTTAATTCCCTATAGTTTTTTCATACAATTTTCACAGTAAAATTACAAATTTTCATATAATTAATTTTCTTAGAGTCGTATTTTGATAAAATTTTTAAATTTTTTCAATTTTGCTTTTATTTCACTCTTTTTGCTTCTGTAAGGTCCGTCTAGTGTAGAAACTGCCATCTGCACTCAAATCTGTAAAATAAAACACAAGGAAATAGAGAAAATCGATACTTACCTAAACCGAGGTATAGTGGTTAATCGATACAAATAATTAAATTCAACTACAACTTTGCTTATAACTTTCATAAAACTTCGTGTTTTTTGTTCAAATTTTTTCTAAATAATACAACTAATTGCTCCCCATATTACCCTATAGTTTTCTTATTAAATTTTCACTGTTATATTATAAATTTTCACATTTTTCTTTCTTTTATAGTCGTAAATTCACAAATAAAACATAAAATCTTCTCTAACTTTGCATAAAAATTGTCTTTTCCGTTCATATTTTCCTTTTATATAGTGTAACTAATTACTACCTTTAATTCCCTATAGTTTTTTCATACAATTTTCACAGTAAAATTACAAATTTTCATATAATTCATTTTCTTAGAGTCGTATTTTGATAAAATTTTTAAATTTTTTCAATTTTGCTTTTATTTCACTCTTTTTGCTTCTGTAAGGTCCGTCTAGTGTAGAAACTGCCATCTGCACTCAAATCTGTAAAATAAAACACAAGGAAATAGAGAAAATCGATACTTACCTAAACCGAGGTATAGTGGTTAATCGATACAAATAATTAAATTCAACTACAACTTTGCTTATAACTTTCATAAAACTTCGTGTTTTTTGTTCAAATTTTTTCTAAATAATACAACTAATTGCTCCCCATATTACCCTATAGTTTTCTTATTAAATTTTCACATTTTTCTTTCTTTTATAGTCGTAAATTCACAAATAAAACATAAAATCTTCTCTAACTTTGCATAAAAATTGTCTTTTCCGTTCATATTTTCCTTTTATATAGTGTAACTAATTACTACCTTTAATTCCCTATAGTTTTTTCATACAATTTTCACAGTAAAATTACAAATTTTCATATAATTAATTTTCTTAGAGTCGTATTTTGATAAAATTTTTAAATTTTTTCAATTTTGCTTTTATTTCACTCTTTTTGCTTCTGTAAGGTCCGTCTAGTGTAGAAACTGCCATCTGCACTCAAATCTGTAAAATAAAACACAAGGAAATAGAGAAAATCGATACTTACCTAAACCGAGGTATAGTGGTTAATCGATACAAATAATTAAATTCAACTACAACTTTGCTTATAACTTTCATAAAACTTCGTGTTTTTTGTTCAAATTTTTTCTAAATAATACAACTAATTGCTCCCCATATTACCATATAGTTTTCTTATTAAATTTTCACTGTTATATTATAAATTTTCACATTTTTCTTTCTTTTATAGTCGTAAATTCACAAATAAAACAAAATCTTCTCTAACTTTGCATAAAAATTGTCTTTTCCGTTCATATTTTCCTTTTATATAGTGTAACTAATTACTACCTTTAATTCCCTATAGTTTTTTCATACAATTTTCACAGTAAAATTACAAATTTTCATATAATTAATTTTCTTAGAGTCGTATTTTGATAAAATTTTTAAATTTTTTCAATTTTGCTTTTATTTCACTCTTTTTGCTTCTGTAAGGTCCGTCTAGTGTAGAAACTGCCATCTGCACTCAAATCTGTAAAATAAAACACAAGGAAATAGAGAAAATCGATACTTACCTAAACCGAGGTATAGTGGTTAATCGATACAAATAATTAAATTCAACTACAACTTTGCTTATAACTTTCATAAAACTTCGTGTTTTTTGTTCAAATTTTTTCTAAATAATACAACTAATTGCTCCCCATATTACCATATAGTTTTCTTATTAAATTTTCACTGTTATATTATAAATTTTCACATTTTTCTTTCTTTTATAGTCGTAAATTCACAAATAAAACATAAAATCTTCTCTAACTTTGCATAAAAATTGTCTTTTCCGTTCATATTTTCCTTTTATATAGTGTAACTAATTACTACCTTTAATTCCCTATAGTTTTTTCATACAATTTTCACAGTAAAATTACAAATTTTCATATAATTAATTTTCTTAGAGTCGTATTTTGATAAAATTTTTAAATTTTTTCAATTTTGCTTTTATTTCACTCTTTTTGCTTCTGTAAGGTCCGTCTAGTGTAGAAACTGCCATCTGCACTCAAATCTGTAAAATAAAACACAAGGAAATAGAGAAAATCGATACTTACCTAAACCGAGGTATAGTGGTTAATCGATACAAATAATTAAATTCAACTACAACTTTGCTTATAACTTTCATAAAACTTCGTGTTTTTTGTTCAAATTTTTTCTAAATAATACAACTAATTGCTCCCCATATTACCCTATAGTTTTCTTATTAAATTTTCACATTTTTCTTTCTTTTATAGTCGTAAATTCACAAATAAAACATAAAATCTTCTCTAACTTTGCATAAAAATTGTCTTTTCCGTTCATATTTTCCTTTTATATAGTGTAACTAATTACTACCTTTAATTCCCTATAGTTTTTTCATACAATTTTCACAGTAAAATTACAAATTTTCATATAATTAATTTTCTTAGAGTCGTATTTTGATAAAATTTTTAAATTTTTTCAATTTTGCTTTTATTTCACTCTTTTTGCTTCTGTAAGGTCCGTCTAGTGTAGAAACTGCCATCTGCACTCAAATCTGTAAAATAAAACACAAGGAAATAGAGAAAATCGATACTTACCTAAACCGAGGTACAGTGGTTAATCGATACAAATAATTAAATTCAACTACAACTTTGCTTATAACTTTCATAAAACTTCGTGTTTTTTGTTCAATTTTTTTCTAAATAATACAACTAATTGCTCCCCATATTACCCTATAGTTTTCTTATTAAATTTTCACTGTTATATTATAAATTTTCACATTTTTCTTTCTTTTATAGTCGTAAATTCACAAATAAAACATAAAATCTTCTCTAACTTTGCATAAAAATTGTCTTTTCCGTTCATATTTTCCTTTTATATAGTGTAACTAATTACTACCTTTAATTCCCTATAGTTTTTTCATACAATTTTCACAGTAAAATTACAAATTTTCATATAATTAATTTTCTTAGAGTCGTATTTTGATAAAATTTTAAAATTTTTTCAATTTTGCTT
The DNA here is from genome assembly GCA_963668995.1 of Parnassius mnemosyne. Taxonomy (NCBI): domain Eukaryota; kingdom Metazoa; phylum Arthropoda; class Insecta; order Lepidoptera; family Papilionidae; genus Parnassius; species Parnassius mnemosyne. Next base: position 2,507,507 of record CAVLGL010000097.1, on the reverse strand, counting down.
TTATTTCACTCTTTTTGCTTCTGTAAGGTCCGTCTAGTGTAGAAACTGCCATCTGCACTCAAATCTGTAAAATAAAACACAAGGAAATAGAGAAAATCGATACTTACCTAAACCGAGGTATAGTGGTTAATCGATACAAATAATTAAATTCAACTACAACTTTGCTTATAACTTTCATAAAACTTCGTGTTTTTTGTTCAAATTTTTTCTAAATAATACAACTAATTGCTCCCCATATTACCGTATAGTTTTCTTATTAAATTTTCACTGTTATATTATAAATTTTCACATTTTTCTTTCTTTTATAGTCGTAAATTCACAAATAAAACATAAAATCTTCTCTAACTTTGCATAAAAATTGTCTTTTCCGTTCATATTTTTCTTTTATATAGTATAACTAATTACTACCTTTAATTCCCTATAGTTTTTTCATACAATTTTCACAGTAAAATTACAAATTTTCATATAATTAATTTTCTTAGAGTCGTATTTTGATAAAATTTTTAAATTTTTTCAATTTTGCTTTTATTTCACTCTTTTTGCTTCTGTAAGGTCCGTCTAGTGTAGAAACTGCCATCTGCACTCAAATCTGTAAAATAAAACACAAGGAAATAGAGAAAATCGATACTTACCTAAACCGAGGTATAGTGGTTAATCGATACAAATAATTAAATTCAACTACAACTTTGCTTATAACTTTCATAAAACTTCGTGTTTTTTGTTCAAATTTTTTCTAAATAATACAACTAATTGCTCCCCATATTACCCTATAGTTTTCTTATTAAATTTTCACATTTTTCTTTCTTTTATAGTCGTAAATTCACAAATAAAACATAAAATCTTCTCTAACTTTGCATAAAAATTGTCTTTTCCGTTCATATTTTCCTTTTATATAGTGTAACTAATTACTACCTTTAATTCCCTATAGTTTTTTCATACAATTTTCACAGTAAAATTACAAATTTTCATATAATTAATTTTCTTAGAGTCGTATTTTGATAAAATTTTTAAATTTTTTCAATTTTGCTTTTATTTCACTCTTTTTGCTTCTGTAAGGTCCGTCTAGTGTAGAAACTGCCATCTGCACTCAAATCTGTAAAATAAAACACAAGGAAATAGAGAAAATCGATACTTACCTAAACCGAGGTATAGTGGTTAATCGATACAAATAATTAAATTCAACTACAACTTTGCTTATAACTTTCATAAAACTTCGTGTTTTTTGTTCAAATTTTTTCTAAATAATACAACTAATTGCTCCCCATATTACCCTATAGTTTTCTTATTAAATTTTCACTGTTATATTATAAATTTTCACATTTTTCTTTCTTTTATAGTCGTAAATTCACAAATAAAACATAAAATCTTCTCTAACTTTGCATAAAAATTGTCTTTTCCGTTCATATTTTCCTTTTATATAGTGTAACTAATTACTACCTTTAATTCCCTATAGTTTTTTCATACAATTTTCACAGTAAAATTACAAATTTTCATATAATTCATTTTCTTAGAGTCGTATTTTGATAAAATTTTTAAATTTTTTCAATTTTGCTTTTATTTCACTCTTTTTGCTTCTGTAAGGTCCGTCTAGTGTAGAAACTGCCATCTGCACTCAAATCTGTAAAATAAAACACAAGGAAATAGAGAAAATCGATACTTACCTAAACCGAGGTATAGTGGTTAATCGATACAAATAATTAAATTCAACTACAACTTTGCTTATAACTTTCATAAAACTTCGTGTTTTTTGTTCAAATTTTTTCTAAATAATACAACTAATTGCTCCCCATATTACCCTATAGTTTTCTTATTAAATTTTCACTGTTATATTATAAATTTTCACATTTTTCTTTCTTTTATTGTCGTAAATTCACAAATAAAACATAAAATCTTCTCTAACTTTGCATAAAAATTGTCTTTTCCGTTCATATTTTCCTTTTATATAGTGTAACTAATTACTACCTTTAATTCCCTATAGTTTTTTCATACAATTTTCACAGTAAAATTACAAATTTTCATATAATTAATTTTCTTAGCCCTTAAATGCATAGAATATTTATGATTATGAATTTAAAAATAAAAAAATTATGCATGATGCAGAAAAAGTTTCTTTATATATAAAAAAATGTTAAAATAGTTGTAGTAATTTATTTTTTCATATAATATATTATATATCATGCGATGGATTTTTCCATCACTATGCACTTACAGTTAATATACCTATAGGTAATTGCCATATTTGATATTAGGTAGTGTGAAACCTAGTAAAACAGTTATTATTTTTGTTTAGGCATAAATTTATGCCACATTTGGCACAGCTTATGGTGGTGTATCCTGTACAATGTGGATACTTACAACGAAGCGACACACCAACATCTGGCCAGTGCCCTAGACCATCCATCCGTATATCCAATGGAGGGATTGGTTTTGATTGTAACCTCTTCTTCTTAGCTTGCAACTCCTGCTCCAGGCTGGAAGAGCTAGGCCGACCTCTTTTATTTTCGTTTGTGCCTGAGTTACATAAAACATAGGCCAGCTCGTTTCTGAACTCACCTAAGTTTAAAATGTTCTTTTTTGCAACATTTTCTTTTATTGCATTATTTTTATATATAATCCAGGAGTTGATAACAGCCAGATCAAACAAATGGAAAAATATACGAATATACCATTTACGAGATTTTACTCTTATGTGATATCTACCCAAGAAACTATCTAACAAGTCAACACCCCCCATATGACTGTTATATTCTGTAATGGACTTTGGACACAATATATCAACTCTTTCCCTCGTCTTTTTATCAAACCTTTTGACGGTTGAAACAGGCTCTGTTCCTACGTAACTTTATAACATAGTCACTATTTTATTGTCCTTCCATGCTATGCAAGCTAAATCAACTCCCTCATATGACGCTGTTCTTTCTTCATAAGTACCCCTAGGGGTATTTTTTTTCATCATCTCTTTTTTGTCTGGTAGCTTGTTATTAGGAATTCTGTTTTGTTGAATTGTGCCAAGGCAATGTATTCCTTGCTTAGCCAAATAGATAACTAATGGCACAGATGTATAGAAATTATCAAAGAAGATAATATGGTTGACCATTCGTGGAACATCTCTGGTTAAGCGAAGCACAATGTTATTTGTAGAACCTAAGTCAGGCTCACCTTCAGGTCTTGTCGAAATGTCTTGGCCAGAATAAATTTCAAATTTGTAGGCAAATCCAAAAACACTACATAAAACATACAACTTAAATCCCCACTTATGGGGCTTATTTGGTAGATATTGTTTTAGATAATGTCCCACTTTGGTGGCACACATTTGTTCATCAATTGATAGTCTTTGATGTTTTTTTACACTGGAAAAGGTTTGATTTAGACTATCAATAATTGGTCTCACCTTATATAAGCGGTCATGTCCTGGTTGGTTAACTGGTATATATTTGTCATTATCATTGAAATGGATATATTTTTTGATCTTTTCAAATGTATTCACATTCATAGTTTGCTTTATAGGTTCAAATCCAAAACGCCTTGACCAGTACTTGCGTGTGCTGGGGAAATGCTGAACAGACATGTAAAGCAGAATGCCTAAAAACTTTTTCAGGTCAAATTAAATCTATTTTCAGGATTTAATTGGGTGGCATATAGATTAGTTTCTGATATTATTTTGTTACAAAGTTCAGTTGTAAAAAAGTAGTTAAAGCATTGATATGGTGTTTTTAGGGCTGTTATTTCAGTACCTAGATCAGTGCTTCCTTCAAATTCAACATTTGACTCAGAAAACTGAAGTGTACTCTTCTTCCAAATCAGCTTCCTCTTGTCTAACACCCAAGTCGAACAAGCAGAGTTTTCTCCTGCTTTAGATGCCACAGTTTCTTGAATCAGAGGGGGATCATGCACATCAACTTGTTCTTCATGTAAAGTAGGTTCATTTTCCAGATTATCATCATCCTCTACGTCTTGCAGCGGTTCATTTCTATTGGTGTAAAAGATACTTTCCTCATTATCTTCCGTATCAGACATTTCCATGCCATCTTCTGACAGATATCCTCCTTCCAGAGCAGACAAGTACTCTTCAATGTCTCTATCATTGATTATTCTTGATCTTGGAAAAGACATTTTTGCTGAAATATTACATAAAAATCATTATAAACTTGAGATAAACTATAAAAGAATAATTATGCTGAAAAGTTAGGTTTCCATACATCGAGAACTACGACTAATGCATATTGATGGAAATTTCCATCATAAACAAAAAGACCCAGAATACAACTAAAAACTATGATTCTTCTAAAACAAATTGCCTAGGTATTGAAAACTTACCTTATTTTATGAAATAATAATTTTTTCAATAATTACTTGTTCGTATAAGTTCACAAAATAACAATCAGAAACACCACAAAACACAAGTAGTTATCGTTTCACTTGAACAGATGATTGACCATGACAGTTGACATTGACAGTTTTTTTTTCGTTCAAAAATGTTGCCTAAACATCGATGTTCATATACATGTCCGTAAATAAATTCATTCGGATCACAGACTAAAAATAAAGACAAAAATTCTTAACGATGGAAATTTCCATCACTATGAAATTAAGGGTTAGAGTCGTATTTTGATAAAATTTTTAAATTTTTTCAATTTTGCTTTTATTTCACTCTTTTTGCTTCTGTAAGGTCCGTCTAGTGTAGAAACTGCCATCTGCACTCAAATCTGTAAAATAAAACACAAGGAAATAGAGAAAATCGATACTTACCTAAACCGAGGTATAGTGGTTAATCGATACAAATAATTAAATTCAACTACAACTTTGCTTATAACTTTCATAAAACTTCGTGTTTTTTGTTCAAATTTTTTCTAAATAATACAACTAATTGCTCCCCATATTACCATATAGTTTTCTTATTAAATTTTCACTGTTATATTATAAATTTTCACATTTTTCTTTCTTTTATAGTCGTAAATTCACAAATAAAACAAAATCTTCTCTAACTTTGCATAAAAATTGTCTTTTCCGTTCATATTTTCCTTTTATATAGTGTAACTAATTACTACCTTTAATTCCCTATAGTTTTTTCATACAATTTTCACAGTAAAATTACAAATTTTCATATAATTAATTTTCTTAGAGTCGTATTTTGATAAAATTTTTAAATTTTTTCAATTTTGCTTTTATTTCACTCTTTTTGCTTCTGTAAGGTCCGTCTAGTGTAGAAACTGCCATCTGCACTCAAATCTGTAAAATAAAACACAAGGAAATAGAGAAAATCGATACTTACCTAAACCGAGGTATAGTGGTTAATCGATACAAATAATTAAATTCAACTACAACTTTGCTTATAACTTTCATAAAACTTCGTGTTTTTTGTTCAAATTTTTTCTAAATAATACAACTAATTGCTCCCCATATTACCATATAGTTTTCTTATTAAATTTTCACTGTTATATTATAAATTTTCACATTTTTCTTTCTTTTATAGTCGTAAATTCACAAATAAAACATAAAATCTTCTCTAACTTTGCATAAAAATTGTCTTTTCCGTTCATATTTTCCTTTTATATAGTGTAACTAATTACTACCTTTAATTCCCTATAGTTTTTTCATACAATTTTCACAGTAAAATTACAAATTTTCATATAATTAATTTTCTTAGAGTCGTATTTTGATTAAATTTTTAAATTTTTTCAATTTTGCTTTTATTTCACTCTTTTTGCTTCTGTAACGTCCGTCTAGTGTAGAAACTGCCATCTGCACTCAAATCTGTAAAATAAAACACAAGGAAATAGAGAAAATCGATACTTACCTAAACCGAGGTATAGTGGTTAATCGATACAAATAATTAAATTCAACTACAACTTTGCTTATAACTTTCATAAAACTTCGTGTTTTTTGTTCAAATTTTTTCTAAATAATACAACTAATTGCTCCCCATATTACCCTATAGTTTTCTTATTAAATTTTCACTGTTATATTATAAATTTTCACTGTTATATTATAAATTTTCACATTTTTCTTTCTTTTATAGTCGTAAATTCACAAATAAAACATAAAATCTTCTCTAACTTTGCATAAAAATTGTCTTTTCCGTTCATATTTTCCTTTTATATAGTGTAACTAATTACTACCTTTAATTCCCTATAGTTTTTTCATACAATGTTCACAGTAAAATTACAAATTTTCATATAATTAATTTTCTTAGAGTCGTATTTTGATAAAATTTTTAAATTTTTTCAATTTTGCTTTTATTTCACTCTTTTTGCTTCTGTAAGGTCCGTCTAGTGTAGAAACTGCCATCTGCACTCAAATCTGTAAAATAAAACACAAGGAAATAGAGAAAATCGATACTTACCTAAACCGAGGTATAGTGGCTAATCGATACAAATAATTAAATTCAACTACAACTTTGCTTATAACTTTCATAAAACTTCGTGTTTTTTGTTCAAATTTTTTCTAAATAATACAACTAATTGCTCCCCATATTACCCTATAGTTTTCTTATAAAATTTTCACATTTTTCTTTCTTTTATAGTCGTAAATTCACAAATAAAACATAAAATCTTCTCTAACTTTGCATAAAAATTGTCTTTTCCGTTCATATTTTCCTTTTATATAGTGTAACTAATTACTACCTTTAATTCCCTATAGTTTTTTCATACAATTTTCACAGTAAAATTACAAATTTTCATATAATTAATTTTCTTAGAGTCGTATTTTGATAAAATTTTTAAATTTTTTCAATTTTGCTTTTATTTCACTCTTTTTGCTTCTGTAAGGTCCGTCTAGTGTAGAAACTGCCATCTGCACTCAAATCTGTAAAATAAACCACAAGGAAATAGAGAAAATCGATACTTACCTAAACCGAGGTATAGTGGTTAATCGATACAAATAATTAAATTCAACTACAACTTTGCTTATAACTTTCATAAAACTTCGTGTTTTTTGTTCAAATTTTTTCTAAATAATACAACTAATTGCTCCCCATATTACCCTATAGTTTTCTTATTAAATTTTCACTGTTATATTATAAATTTTCACATTTTTCTTTCTTTTATAGTCGTAAATTCACAAATAAAACATAAAATCTTCTCTAACTTTGCATAAAAATTGTCTTTTCCGTTCATATTTTCCTTTTATATAGTGTAACTAATTACTACCTTTAATTCCCTATAGTTTTTTCATACAATTTTCACAGTAAAATTACAAATTTTCATATAATTCATTTTCTTAGAGTCGTATTTTGATAAAATTTTTAAATTTTTTCAATTTTGCTTTTATTTCACTCTTTTTGCTTCTGTAAGGTCCGTCTAGTGTAGAAACTGCCATCTGCACTCAAATCTGTAAAATAAAACACAAGGAAATAGAGAAAATCGATACTTACCTAAACCGAGGTATAGTGGTTAATCGATACAAATAATTAAATTCAACTACAACTTTGCTTATAACTTTCATAAAACTTCGTGTTTTTTGTTCAAATTTTTTCTAAATAATACAACTAATTGCTCCCCATATTACCCTATAGTTTTCTTATTAAATTTTCACATTTTTCTTTCTTTTATAGTCGTAAATTCACAAATAAAACATAAAATCTTCTCTAACTTTGCATAAAAATTGTCTTTTCCGTTCATATTTTCCTTTTATATAGTGTAACTAATTACTACCTTTAATTCCCTATAGTTTTTTCATACAATTTTCACAGTAAAATTACAAATTTTCATATAATTAATTTTCTTAGAGTCGTATTTTGATAAAATTTTTAAATTTTTTCAATTTTGCTTTTATTTCACTCTTTTTGCTTCTGTAAGGTCCGTCTAGTGTAGAAACTGCCATCTGCACTCAAATCTGTAAAATAAAACACAAGGAAATAGAGAAAATCGATACTTACCTAAACCGAGGTATAGTGGTTAATCGATACAAATAATTAAATTCAACTACAACTTTGCTTATAACTTTCATAAAACTTCGTGTTTTTTGTTCAAATTTTTTCTAAATAATACAACTAATTGCTCCCCATATTACCATATAGTTTTCTTATTAAATTTTCACTGTTATATTATAAATTTTCACATTTTTCTTTCTTTTATAGTCGTAAATTCACAAATAAAACAAAATCTTCTCTAACTTTGCATAAAAATTGTCTTTTCCGTTCATATTTTCCTTTTATATAGTGTAACTAATTACTACCTTTAATTCCCTATAGTTTTTTCATACAATTTTCACAGTAAAATTACAAATTTTCATATAATTAATTTTCTTAGAGTCGTATTTTGATAAAATTTTTAAATTTTTTCAATTTTGCTTTTATTTCACTCTTTTTGCTTCTGTAAGGTCCGTCTAGTGTAGAAACTGCCATCTGCACTCAAATCTGTAAAATAAAACACAAGGAAATAGAGAAAATCGATACTTACCTAAACCGAGGTATAGTGGTTAATCGATACAAATAATTAAATTCAACTACAACTTTGCTTATAACTTTCATAAAACTTCGTGTTTTTTGTTCAAATTTTTTCTAAATAATACAACTAATTGCTCCCCATATTACCATATAGTTTTCTTATTAAATTTTCACTGTTATATTATAAATTTTCACATTTTTCTTTCTTTTATAGTCGTAAATTCACAAATAAAACATAAAATCTTCTCTAACTTTGCATAAAAATTGTCTTTTCCGTTCATATTTTCCTTTTATATAGTGTAACTAATTACTACCTTTAATTCCCTATAGTTTTTTCATACAATTTTCACAGTAAAATTACAAATTTTCATATAATTAATTTTCTTAGAGTCGTATTTTGATTAAATTTTTAAATTTTTTCAATTTTGCTTTTATTTCACTCTTTTTGCTTCTGTAACGTCCGTCTAGTGTAGAAACTGCCATCTGCACTCAAATCTGTAAAATAAAACACAAGGAAATAGAGAAAATCGATACTTACCTAAACCGAGGTATAGTGGTTAATCGATACAAATAATTAAATTCAACTACAACTTTGCTTATAACTTTCATAAAACTTCGTGTTTTTTGTTCAAATTTTTTCTAAATAATACAACTAATTGCTCCCCATATTACCCTATAGTTTTCTTATTAAATTTTCACTGTTATATTATAAATTTTCACATTTTTCTTTCTTTTATAGTCGTAAATTCACAAATAAAACATAAAATCTTCTCTAACTTTGCATAAAAATTGTCTTTTCCGTTCATATTTTCCTTTTATATAGTGTAACTAATTACTACCTTTAATTCCCTATAGTTTTTTCATACAATTTTCACAGTAAAATTACAAATTTTCATATAATTAATTTTCTTAGAGTCGTATTTTGATAAAATTTTTAAATTTTTTCAATTTTGCTTTTATTTCACTCTTTTTGCTTCTGTAAGGTCCGTCTAGTGTAGAAACTGCCATCTGCACTCAAATCTGTAAAATAAAACACAAGGAAATAGAGAAAATCGATACTTACCTAAACCGAGGTATAGTGGTTAAAAGATACAAATAATTAAATTCAACTACAACTTTGCTTATAACTTTCATAAAACTTCGTGTTTTTTGTTCAAATTTTTTCTAAATAATACAACTAATTGCTCCCCATATTACCCTATAGTTTTCTTATAAAATTTTCACATTTTTCTTTCTTTTATAGTCGTAAATTCACAAATAAAACATAAAATCTTCTCTAACTTTGCATAAAAATTGTCTTTTCCGTTCATATTTTCCTTTTATATAGTGTAACTAATTACTACCTTTAATTCCCTATAGTTTTTTCATACAATTTTCACAGTAAAATTACAAATTTTCATATAATTAATTTTCTTAGAGTCGTATTTTGATAAAATTTTTAAATTTTTTCAATTTTGCTTTTATTTCACTCTTTTTGCTTCTGTAAGGTCCGTCTAGTGTAGAAACTGCCATCTGCACTCAAATCTGTAAAATAAAACACAAGGAAATAGAGAAAATCGATACTTACCTAAACCGAGGTATAGTGGTTAATCGATACAAATAATTAAATTCAACTACAACTTTGCTTATAACTTTCATAAAACTTCGTGTTTTTTGTTCAAATTTTTTCTAAATAATACAACTAATTGCTCCCCATATTACCCTATAGTTTTCTTATTAAATTTTCACTGTTATATTATAAATTTTCACATTTTTCTTTCTTTTATAGTCGTAAATTCACAAATAAAACATAAAATCTTCTCTAACTTTGCATAAAAATTGTCTTTTCCGTTCATATTTTCCTTTTATATAGTGTAACTAATTACTACCTTTAATTCCCTATAGTTTTTTCATACAATTTTCACAGTAAAATTACAAATTTTCATATAATTAATTTTCTTAGAGTCGTATTTTGATAAAATTTTTAAATTTTTTCAATTTTGCTTTTATTTCACTCTTTTTGCTTCTGTAAGGTCCGTCTAGTGTAAAAACTGCCATCTGCACTCAAATCTGTAAAATAAAACACAAGGAAATAGAGAAAATCGATACTTACCTAAACCGAGGTATAGTGGTTAATCGATACAAATAATTAAATTCAACTACAACTTTGCTTATAACTTTCATAAAACTTCGTGTTTTTTGTTCAAATTTTTTCTAAATAATACAACTAATTGCTCCCCATATTACCCTATAGTTTTCTTATTAAATTTTTACTGTTATATTATAAATTTTCACATTTTTCTTTCTTTTATAGTCGTAAATTCACAAATAAAACATAAAATCTTCTCTAACTTTGCATAAAAATTGTCTTTTCCGTTCATATTTTCCTTTTATATAGTATAACTAATTACTACCTTTAATTCCCTATAGTTTTTTCATACAATTTTCACAGTAAAATTACAAATTTTCATATAATTAATTTTCTTAGAGTCGTATTTTGATAAAATTTTTAAATTTTTTCAATTTTGCTTTTATTTCACTCTTTTTGCTTCTGTAAGGTCCGTCTAGTGTAGAAACTGCCATCTGCACTCAAATCTGTAAAATAAAACACAAGGAAATAGAGAAAATCGATGCTTACCTAAACCGAGGTATAGTGGTTAATCGATACAAATAATTAAATTCAACTACAACTTTGCTTATAACTTTCATAAAACTTCGTGTTTTTTGTTCAAATTTTTTCTAAATAATACAACTAATTGCTCCCCATATTACCATATAGTTTTCTTATTAAATTTTCACTGTTATATTATAAATTTTCACATTTTTCTTTCTTTTATAGTCGTAAATTCACAAATAAAACATAAAATCTTCTCTAACTTTGCATAAAAATTGTCTTTTCCGTTCATATTTTCCTTTTATATAGTGTAACTAATTACTACCTTTAATTCCCTATAGTTTTTTCATACAATTTTCACAGTAAAATTACAAATTTTCATATAATTAATTTTCTTAGAGTCGTATTTTGATAAAATTTTTAAATTTTTTCAATTTTGCTTTTATTTCACTCTTTTTGCTTCTGTAAGGTCCGTCTAGTGTAGAAACTGCCATCTGCACTCAAATCTGTAAAATAAAACACAAGGAAATAGAGAAAATCGATACTTACCTAAACCGAGGTATAGTGGTTAATCGATACAAATAATTAAATTCAACTACAACTTTGCTTATAACTTTCATAAAACTTCGTGTTTTTTGTTCAAATTTTTTCTAAATAATACAACTAATTGCTCCCCATATTACCCTATAGTTTTCTTATTAAATTTTCACTGTTATATTATAAATTTTCACTGTTATATTATAAATTTTCACATTTTTCTTTCTTTTATAGTCGTAAATTCACAAATAAAACATAAAATCTTCTCTAACTTTGCATAAAAATTGTCTTTTCCGTTCATATTTTCCTTTTATATAGTGTAACTAATTACTACCTTTAATTCCCTATAGTTTTTTCATACAATTTTCACAGTAAAATTACAAATTTTCATATAATTAATTTTCTTAGAGACGTATTTTGATAAAATTTTTAAATTTTTTAAATTTTGCTTTTATTTCACTCTTTTTGCTTCTGTAAGATCCGTCTAGTGTAGAAACTGTCATCTGCACTCAAATCTGTAAAATAAAACACAAGGAAATAGAGAAAATCGATACTTACCTAAACCGAGGTATAGTGGTTAATCGATACAAATAATTAAATTCAACTACAACTTTGCTTATAACTTTCATAAAACTTCGTGTTTTTTGTTCAAATTTTTTCTAAATAATACAACTAATTGCTCCCCATATTACCCTATAGTTTTCTTATTAAATTTTCACTGTTATATTATAAATTTTCACATTTTTCTTTCTTTTATAGTCGTAAATTCACAAATAAAACATAAAATCTTCTCTAACTTTGCATAAAAATTGTCTTTTCCGTTCATATTTTCCTTTTATATAGTGTAACTAATTACTACCTTTAATTCCCTATAGTTTTTTCATACAATTTTCACAGTAAAATTACAAATTTTCATATAATTCATTTTCTTAGAGTCGTATTTTGATAAAAATTTTAAATTTTTTCAATTTTGTTTTTATTTCACTCTTTTTGCTTCTGTAAGGTCCGTCTAGTGTAGAAACTGCCATCTGCACTCAAATCTGTAAAATAAAACACAAGGAAATAGAGAAAATCGATACTTACCTAAACCGAGGTATAGTGGTTAATCGATACAAATAATTAAATTCAACTACAACTTTGCTTATAACTTTCATAAAACTTCGTGTTTTTTGTTCAAATTTTTTCTAAATAATACAACTAATTGCTCCCCATATTACCATATAGTTTTCTTATTAAATTTTCACTGTTATATTATAAATTTTCACATTTTTCTTTCTTTTATAGTCGTAAATTCACAAATAAAACATAAAATCTTCTCTAACTTTGCATAAAAATTGTCTTTTCCGTTCATATTTTCCTTTTATATAGTGTAACTAATTACTACCTTTAATTCCCTATAGTTTTTTCATACAATTTTCACAGTAAAATTACAAATTTTCATATAATTCATTTTCTTAGAGTCGTATTTTGATAAAATTTTTAAATTTTTTCAATTTTGCTTTTATTTCACTCTTTTTGCTTCTGTAAGGTCCGTCTAGTGTAGAAACTGCCATCTGCACTCAAATCTGTAAAATAAAACACAAGGAAATAGAGAAAATCGATACTTACCTAAACCGAGGTATAGTGGTTAATCGATACAAATAATTAAATTCAACTACAACTTTGCTTATAACTTTCATAAAACTTCGTGTTTTTTGTTCAAATTTTTTCTAAATAATACAACTAATTGCTCCCCATATTACCCTATAGTTTTCTTATTAAATTTTTACTGTTATATTATAAATTTTCACATTTTTCTTTCTTTTATAGTCGTAAATTCACACATAAAACATAAAATCTTCTCTAACTTTGCATAAAAATTGTCTTTTCCGTTCATATTTTCCTTTTATATAGTGTAACTAATTACTACCTTTAATTCCCTATAGTTTTTTCATACAATTTTCACAGTAAAATTACAAATTTTCATATAATTAATTTTCTTAGAGTCGTATTTTGATAAAATTTTTAAATTTTTTCAATTTTGCTTTTATTTCACTCTTTTTGCTTCTGTAAGGTCCGTCTAGTGTAGAAACTGCCATCTGCACTCAAATCTGTAAAATAAAACACAAGGAAATAGAGAAAATCGATACTTACCTAAACCGAGGTATAGTGGTTAATAGATACAAATAATTAAATTCAACTACAACTTTGCTTATAACTTTCATAAAACTTCGTGTTTTTTGTTCAAATTTTTTCTAAATAATACAACTAATTGCTCCCCATATTACCCTATAGTTTTCTTATTAAATTTTCACTGTTATATTATAAATTTTCACATTTTTCTTTCTTTTATAGTCGTAAATTCACAAATAAAACATAAAATCTTCTCTAACTTTGCATAAAAATTGTCTTTTCCGTTCATATTTTCCTTTTATATAGTGTAACTAATTACTACCTTTAATTCCCTATAGTTTTTTCATACAATTTTCACAGTAAAATTACAAATTTTCATATAATTAATTTTCTTAGAGTCGTATTTTGATAAAATTTTTAAATTTTTTCAATTTTGCTTTTATTTCACTCTTTTTGCTTCTGTAAGGTCCGTCTAGTGTAGAAACTGCCATCTGCACTCAAATCTGTAAAATAAAACACAAGGAAATAGAGAAAATCGATACTTACCTAAACCGGGGTATAGTGGTTAATCGATACAAATAATTAAATTCAACTACAACTTTGCTTATAACTTTCATAAAACTTCGTGTTTTTTGTTCAAATTTTTTCTAAATAATACAACTAATTGCTCCCCATATTACCCTATAGTTTTCTTATTAAATTTTCACTGTTATATTATAAATTTTCACATTTTTCTTTCTTTTATAGTCGTAAATTCACAAATAAAACATAAAATCTTCTCTAACTTTGCATAAAAATTGTCTTTTCCGTTCATATTTTCCTTTTATATAGTGTAACTAATTACTACCTTTAATTCCCTATAGTTTTTTCATACAATTTTCACAGTAAAATTACAAATTTTCATATAATTCATTTTCTTAGAGTCGTATTTTGATAAAATTTTTAAATTTTTTCAATTTTGCTTTTATTTCACTCTTTTTGCTTCTGTAAGGTCCGTCTAGTGTAGAAACTGCCATCTGCACTCAAATCTGTAAAATAAAACACAAGGAAATAGAGAAAATCGATACTTACCTAAACCGGGGTATAGTGGTTAATCGATACAAATAATTAAATTCAACTACAACTTTGCTTATAACTTTCATAAAACTTCTTGTTTTTTGTTCAAATTTTTTCTAAATAATACAACTAATTGCTCCCCATATTACCCTATAGTTTTCTTATTAAATTTTCACTGTTATATTATAAATTTTCACATTTTTCTTTCTTTTATAGTCGTAAATTCACAAATAAAACATAAAATCTTCTCTAACTTTGCATAAAAATTGTCTTTTCCGTTCATATTTTCCTTTTATATAGTGTAACTAATTACTACCTTTAATTCCCTATAGTTTTTTCATACAATTTTCACAGTAAAATTACAAATTTTCATATAATTCATTTTCTTAGAGTCGTATTTTGATAAAATTTTTAATTTTTTTCAATTTTGCTTTTATTTCACTCTTTTTGCTTCTGTAAGGTCCGTCTAGTGTAGAAACTGCCATCTGCACTCAAATCTGTAAAATAAAACACAAGGAAATAGAGAAAATCGATACTTACCTAAACCGAGGTATAGTGGTTAATCGATACAAATAATTAAATTCAACTACAACTTTGCTTATAACTTTCATAAAACTTCGTGTTTTTTGTTCAAATTTTTTCTAAATAATACAACTAATTGCTCCCCATATTACCCTATAGTTTTCTTATTAAATTTTCACTGTTATATTATAAATTTTCACATTTTTCTTTCTTTTATTGTCGTAAATTCACAAATAAAACATAAAATCTTCTCTAACTTTGCATAAAAATTGTCTTTTCCGTTCATATTTTCCTTTTATATAGTGTAACTAATTACTACCTTTAATTCCCTATAGTTTTTTCATACAATTTTCACAGTAAAATTACAAATTTTCATATAATTCATTTTCTTAGAGTCGTATTTTGATAAAATTTTTAAATTTTTTCAATTTTGCTTTTATTTCACTCTTTTTGCTTCTGTAAGGTCCGTCTAGTGTAGAAACTGCCATCTGCACTCAAATCTGTAAAATAAAACACAAGGAAATAGAGAAAATCGATACTTACCTAAACCGAGGTATAGTGGTTAATCGATACAAATAATTAAATTCAACTACAACTTTGCTTATAACTTTCATAAAACTTCGTGTTTTTTGTTCAAATTTTTTCTAAATAATACAACTAATTGCTCCCCATATTACCCTATAGTTTTCTTATTAAATTTTCACTGTTATATTATAAATTTTCACATTTTTCTTTCTTTTATAGTCGTAAATTCACAAATAAAACATAAAATCTTCTCTAACTTTGCATAAAAATTGTCTTTTCCGTTCATATTTTCCTTTTATATAGTATAACTAATTACTACCTTTAATTCCCTATAGTTTTTTCATACAATTTTCACAGTAAAATTACAAATTTTCATATAATTAATTTTCTTAGAGTCGTATTTTGATAAAATTTTTAAATTTTTTCAATTTTGCTTTTATTTCACTCTTTTTGCTTCTGTAAGGTCCGTCTAGTGTAGAAACTGCCATCTGCACTCAAATCTGTAAAATAAAACACAAGGAAATAGAGAAAATCGATACTTACCTAAACCGAGGTATAGTGGTTAATCGATACAAATAATTAAATTCAACTACAACTTTGCTTATAACTTTCATAAAACTTCGTGTTTTTTGTTCAAATTTTTTCTAAATAATACAACTAATTGCTCCCCATAGTCGTAAATTCACAAATAAAACATAAAATCTTCTCTAACTTTGCATAAAAATTGTCTTTTTCGTTCATATTTTCCTTTTATATAGTGTAACTAATTACTACCTTTAATTCCCTATAGTTTTTTCATACAATTTTCACAGTAAAATTACAAATTTTCATATAATTCATTTTCTTAGAGTCGTATTTTGATAAAATTTTTAAATTTTTTCAATTTTGCTTTTATTTCACTCTTTTTGCTTCTGTAAGGTCCGTCTAGTGTAGAAACTGCCATCTGCACTCAAATCTGTAAAATAAAACACAAGGAAATAGAGAAAATCGATACTTACCTAAACCGAGGTATAGTGGTTAATCGATACAAATAATTAAATTCAACTACAACTTTGCTTATAACTTTCATAAAACTTCGTGTTTTTTGTTCAAATTTTTTCTAAATAATACAACTAATTGCTCCCCATATTACCCTATAGTTTTCTTATTAAATTTTCACTGTTATATTATAAATTTTCACATTTTTCTTTCTTTTATTGTCGTAAATTCACAAATAAAACATAAAATCTTCTCTAACTTTGCATAAAAATTGTCTTTTCCGTTCATATTTTCCTTTTATATAGTGTAACTAATTACTACCTTTAATTCCCTATAGTTTTTTCATACAATTTTCACAGTAAAATTACAAATTTTCATATAATTCATTTTCTTAGAGTCGTATTTTGATAAAATTTTTAAATTTTTTCAATTTTGCTTTTATTTCACTCTTTTTGCTTCTGTAAGGTCCGTCTAGTGTAGAAACTGCCATCTGCACTCAAATCTGTAAAATAAAACACAAGGAAATAGAGAAAATCGATACTTACCTAAACCGAGGTATAGTGGTTAATCGATACAAATAATTAAATTCAACTACAACTTTGCTTATAACTTTCATAAAACTTCGTGTTTTTTGTTCAAATTTTTTCTAAATAATACAACTAATTGCTCCCCATATTACCCTATAGTTTTCTTATTAAATTTTCACTGTTATATTATAAATTTTCACATTTTTCTTTCTTTTATAGTCGTAAATTCACAAATAAAACATAAAATCTTCTCTAACTTTGCATAAAAATTGTCTTTTCCGTTCATATTTTCCTTTTATATAGTATAACTAATTACTACCTTTAATTCCCTATAGTTTTTTCATACAATTTTCACAGTAAAATTACAAATTTTCATATAATTAATTTTCTTAGAGTCGTATTTTGATAAAATTTTTAAATTTTTTCAATTTTGCTTTTATTTCACTCTTTTTGCTTCTGTAAGGTCCGTCTAGTGTAGAAACTGCCATCTGCACTCAAATCTGTAAAATAAAACACAAGGAAATAGAGAAAATCGATACTTACCTAAACCGAGGTATAGTGGTTAATCGATACAAATAATTAAATTCAACTACAACTTTGCTTATAACTTTCATAAAACTTCGTGTTTTTTGTTCAAATTTTTTCTAAATAATACAACTAATTGCTCCCCATATTACCCTATAGTTTTCTTATTAAATTTTCACTGTTATATTATAAATTTTCACATTTTTCTTTCTTTTATAGTCGTAAATTCACAAATAAAACATAAAATCTTCTCTAACTTTGCATAAAAATTGTCTTTTCCGTTCATATTTTCCTTTTATATAGTATAACTAATTACTACCTTTAATTCCCTATAGTTTTTTCATACAATTTTCACAGTAAATTTACAAATTTTCATATAATTAATTTTCTTAGAGTCGTATTTTGATAAAATTTTTAAATTTTTTCAATTTTGCTTTTATTTCACTCTTTTTGCTTCTGTAAGGTCCGTCTAGTGTAGAAACTGCCATCTGCACTCAAATCTGTAAAATAAAACACAAGGAAATAGAGAAAATCGATACTTACCTAAACCGAGGTATAGTGGTTAATCGATACAAATAATTAAATTCAACTACAACTTTGCTTATAACTTTCATAAAACTTCGTGTTTTTTGTTCAAATTTTTTCTAAATAATACAACTAATTGCTCCCCATATTACCCTATAGTTTTCTTATTAAATTTTCACTGTTATATTATAAATTTTCACATTTTTCTTTCTTTTATAGTCGTAAATTCACAAATAAAACATAAAATCTTCTCTAACTTTGCATAAAAATTGTCTTTTCCGTTCATATTTTCCTTTTATATAGTGTAACTAATTACTACCTTTAATTCCCTATAGTTTTTTCATACAATTTTCACAGTAAAATTACAAATTTTCATATAATTAATTTTCTTAGAGTCGTATTTTGATAAAATTTTTAAATTTTTTCAATTTTGCTTTTATTTCACTCTTTTTGCTTCTGTAAGGTCCGTCTAGTGTAGAAACTGCCATCTGCACTCAAATCTGTAAAATTAAACACAAGGAAATAGAGAAAATCGATACTTACCTAAACCGAGGTATAGTGGTTAATCGATACAAATAATTAAATTCAACTACAACTTTGCTTATAACTTTCATAAAACTTCGTGTTTTTTGTTCAAATTTTTTCTAAATAATACAACTAATTGCTCCCCATATTACCCTATAGTTTTCTTATTAAATTTTCACTGTTATATTATAAATTTTCACATTTTTCTTTCTTTTATAGTCGTAAATTCACAAATAAAACATAAAATCTTCTCTAACTTTGCATAAAAATTGTCTTTTCCGTTCATATTTTCCTTTTATATAGTGTAACTAATTACTACCTTTAATTCCCTATAGTTTTTTCATACAATTTTCACAGTAAAATTACAAATTTTCATATAATTAATTTTCTTAGAGTCGTATTTTGATTAAATTTTTAAATTTTTTCAATTTTGCTTTTATTTCACTCTTTTTGCTTCTGTAAGGTCCGTCTAGTGTAGAAACTGCCATCTGCACTCAAATCTGTAAAATAAAACACAAGGAAATAGAGAAAATCGATACTTACCTAAACCGAGGTATAGTGGTTAATCGATACAAATAATTAAATTCAACTACAACTTTGCTTATAACTTTCATAAAACTTCGTGTTTTTTGTTCAAATTTTTTCTAAATAATACAACTAATTGCTCCCCATATTACCCTATAGTTTTCTTATTAAATTTTCACATTTTTCTTTCTTTTATAGTCGTAAATTCACAAATAAAACATAAAATCTTCTCTAACTTTGCATAAAAATTGTCTTTTCCGTTCATATTTTCCTTTTATATAGTGTAACTAATTACTACCTTTAATTCCCTATAGTTTTTTCATACAATTTTCACAGTAAAATTACAAATTTTCATATAATTAATTTTCTTAGAGTCGTATTTTGATAAAATTTTTAAATTTTTTCAATTTTGCTTTTATTTCACTCTTTTTGCTTCTGTAAGGTCCGTCTAGTGTAGAAACTGCCATCTGCACTCAAATCTGTAAAATAAAACACAAGGAAATAGAGAAAATCGATACTTACCTAAACCGAGGTATAGTGGTTAATCGATACAAATAATTAAATTCAACTACAACTTTGCTTATAACTTTCATAAAACTTCGTGTTTTTTGTTCAAATTTTTTCTAAATAATACAACTAATTGCTCCCCATATTACCCTATAGTTTTCTTATTAAATTTTCACTGTTATATTATAAATTTTCACATTTTTCTTTCTTTTATAGTCGTAAATTCACAAATAAAACATAAAATCTTCTCTAACTTTGCATAAAAATTGTCTTTTCCGTTCATATTTTCCTTTTATATAGTGTAACTAATTACTACCTTTAATTCCCTATAGTTTTTTCATACAATTTTCACAGTAAAATTACAAATTTTCATATAATTCATTTTCTTAGAGTCGTATTTTGATAAAATTTTTAAATTTTTTCAATTTTGCTTTTATTTCACTCTTTTTGCTTCTGTAAGGTCCGTCTAGTGTAGAAACTGCCATCTGCACTCAAATCTGTAAAATAAAACACAAGGAAATAGAGAAAATCGATACTTACCTAAACCGAGGTATAGTGGTTAATCGATACAAATAATTAAATTCAACTACAACTTTGCTTATAACTTTCATAAAACTTCGTGTTTTTTGTTCAAATTTTTTCTAAATAATACAACTAATTGCTCCCCATATTACCCTATAGTTTTCTTATTAAATTTTCACTGTTATATTATAAATTTTCACATTTTTCTTTCTTTTATAGTCGTAAATTCACAAATAAAACATAAAATCTTCTCTAACTTTGCATAAAAATTGTCTTTTCCGTTCATATTTTCCTTTTATATAGTGTAACTAATTACTACCTTTAATTCCCTATAGTTTTTTCATACAATTTTCACAGTAAAATTACAAATTTTCATATAATTCATTTTCTTAGAGTCGTATTTTGATAAAATTTTTAAATTTTTTCAATTTTGCTTTTATTTCACTCTTTTTGCTTCTGTAAGGTCCGTCTAGTGTAAAAACTGCCATCTGCACTCAAATCTGTAAAATAAAACACAAGGAAATAGAGAAAATCGATACTTACCTAAACCGAGGTATAGTGGTTAATCGATACAAATAATTAAATTCAACTACAACTTTGCTTATAACTTTCATAAAACTTCGTGTTTTTTGTTCAAATTTTTTCTAAATAATACAACTAATTGCTCCCCATATTACCCTATAGTTTTCTTATTAAATTTTTACTGTTATATTATAAATTTTCACATTTTTCTTTCTTTTATAGTCGTAAATTCACAAATAAAACATAAAATCTTCTCTAACTTTGCATAAAAATTGTCTTTTCCGTTCATATTTTCCTTTTATATAGTGTAACTAATTACTACCTTTAATTCCCTATAGTTTTTTCATACAATTTTCACAGTAAAATTACAAATTTTCATATAATTAATTTTCTTAGAGTCGTATTTTGATAAAATTTTTAAATTTTTTCAATTTTGCTTTTATTTCACTCTTTTTGCTTCTGTAAGGTCCGTCTAGTGTAGAAACTGCCATCTGCACTCAAATCTGTAAAATAAAACACAAGGAAATAGAGAAAATCGATACTTACCTAAACCGGGGTATAGTGGTTAATCGATACAAATAATTAAATTCAACTACAACTTTGCTTATAACTTTCATAAAACTTCGTGTTTTTTGTTCAAATTTTTTCTAAATAATACAACTAATTGCTCCCCATATTACCCTATAGTTTTCTTATTAAATTTTCACTGTTATATTATAAATTTTCACATTTTTCTTTCTTTTATAGTCGTAAATTCACAAATAAAACATAAAATCTTCTCTAACTTTGCATAAAAATTGTCTTTTCCGTTCATATTTTCCTTTTATATAGTGTAACTAATTACTACCTTTAATTCCCTATAGTTTTTTCATACAATTTTCACAGTAAAATTACAAATTTTCATATAATTAATTTTCTTAGAGTCGTATTTTGATAAAATTTTTAAATTTTTTCAATTTTGCTTTTATTTCACTCTTTTTGCTTCTGTAAGGTCCGTCTAGTGTAGAAACTGCCATCTGCACTCAAATCTGTAAAATAAAACACAAGGAAATAGAGAAAATCGATACTTACCTAAACCGAGGTATAGTGGTTAATCGATACAAATAATTAAATTCAACTACAACTTTGCTTATAACTTTCATAAAACTTCGTGTTTTTTGTTCAAATTTTTTCTAAATAATACAACTAATTGCTCCCCATATTACCCTATAGTTTTCTTATTAAATTTTCACTGTTATATTATAAATTTTCACATTTTTCTTTCTTTTATAGTCGTAAATTCACAAATAAAACATAAAATCTTCTCTAACTTTGCATAAAAATTGTCTTTTCCGTTCATATTTTCCTTTTATATAGTGTAACTAATTACTACCTTTAATTCCCTATAGTTTTTTCATACAATTTTCACAGTAAAATTACAAATTTTCATATAATTCATTTTCTTAGAGTCGTATTTTGATAAAATTTTTAAATTTTTTCAATTTTGCTTTTATTTCACTCTTTTTGCTTCTGTAAGGTCCGTCTAGTGTAGAAACTGCCATCTGCACTCAAATCTGTAAAATAAAACACAAGGAAATAGAGAAAATCGATACTTACCTAAACCGAGGTATAGTGGTTAATCGATACAAATAATTAAATTCAACTACAACTTTGCTTATAACTTTCATAAAACTTCGTGTTTTTTGTTCAAATTTTTTCTAAATAATACAACTAATTGCTCCCCATATTACCCTATAGTTTTCTTATTAAATTTTCACTGTTATATTATAAATTTTCACATTTTTCTTTCTTTTATTGTCGTAAATTCACAAATAAAACATAAAATCTTCTCTAACTTTGCATAAAAATTGTCTTTTCCGTTCATATTTTCCTTTTATATAGTGTAACTAATTACTACCTTTAATTCCCTATAGTTTTTTCATACAATTTTCACAGTAAAATTACAAATTTTCATATAATTCATTTTCTTAGAGTCGTATTTTGATAAAATTTTTAAATTTTTTCAATTTTGCTTTTATTTCACTCTTTTTGCTTCTGTAAGGTCCGTCTAGTGTAGAAACTGCCATCTGCACTCAAATCTGTAAAATAAAACACAAGGAAATAGAGAAAAACGATACTTACCTAAACCGAGGTATAGTGGTTAATCGATACAAATAATTAAATTCAACTACAACTTTGCTTATAACTTTCATAAAACTTCGTGTTTTTTGTTCAAATTTTTTCTAAATAATACAACTAATTGCTCCCCATATTACCCTATAGTTTTCTTATTAAATTTTCACTGTTATATTATAAATTTTCACATTTTTCTTTCTTTTATAGTCGTAAATTCACAAATAAAACATAAAATCTTCTCTAACTTTGCATAAAAATTGTCTTTTCCGTTCATATTTTCCTTTTATATAGTATAACTAATTACTACCTTTAATTCCCTATAGTTTTTTCATACAATTTTCACAGTAAAATTACAAATTTTCATATAATTAATTTTCTTAGAGTCGTATTTTGATAAAATTTTTAAATTTTTTCAATTTTGCTTTTATTTCACTCTTTTTGCTTCTGTAAGGTCCGTCTAGTGTAGAAACTGCCATCTGCACTCAAATCTGTAAAATAAAACACAAGGAAATAGAGAAAATCGATACTTACCTAAACCGAGGTATAGTGGTTAATCGATACAAATAATTAAATTCAACTACAACTTTGCTTATAACTTTCATAAAACTTCGTGTTTTTTGTTCAATTTTTTTCTAAATAATACAACTAATTGCTCCCCATATTACCCTATAGTTTTCTTATTAAATTTTCACTGTTATATTATAAATTTTCACATTTTTCTTTCTTTTATAGTCGTAAATTCACAAATAAAACATAAAATCTTCTCTAACTTTGCATAAAAATTGTCTTTTCCGTTCATATTTTCCTTTTATATAGTATAACTAATTACTACCTTTAATTCCCTATAGTTTTTTCATACAATTTTCACAGTAAATTTACAAATTTTCATATAATTAATTTTCTTAGAGTCGTATTTTGATAAAATTTTTAAATTTTTTCAATTTTGCTTTTATTTCACTCTTTTTGCTTCTGTAAGGTCCGTCTAGTGTAGAAACTGCCATCTGCACTCAAATCTGTAAAATAAAACACAAGGAAATAGAGAAAATCGATACTTACCTAAACCGAGGTATAGTGGTTAATCGATACAAATAATTAAATTCAACTACAACTTTGCTTATAACTTTCATAAAACTTCGTGTTTTTTGTTCAAATTTTTTCTAAATAATACAACTAATTGCTCCCCATATTACCCTATAGTTTTCTTATTAAATTTTCACTGTTATATTATAAATTTTCACATTTTTCTTTCTTTTATAGTCGTAAATTCACAAATAAAACATAAAATCTTCTCTAACTTTGCATAAAAATTGTCTTTTCCGTTCATATTTTCCTTTTATATAGTGTAACTAATTACTACCTTTAATTCCCTATAGTTTTTTCATACAATTTTCACAGTAAAATTACAAATTTTCATATAATTAATTTTCTTAGAGTCGTATTTTGATAAAATTTTTAAATTTTTTCAATTTTGCTTTTATTTCACTCTTTTTGCTTCTGTAAGGTCCGTCTAGTGTAGAAACTGCCATCTGCACTCAAATCTGTAAAATAAAACACAAGGAAATAGAGAAAATCCATACTTACCTAAACCGAGGTATAGTGGTTAATCGATACAAATAATTAAATTCAACTACAACTTTGCTTATAACTTTCATAAAACTTCGTGTTTTTTGTTCAAATTTTTTCTAAATAATACAACTAATTGCTCCCCATATGACCCTATAGTTTTCTTATTAAATTTTCACTGTTATATTATAAATTTTCACATTTTTCTTTCTTTTATAGTCGTAAATTCACAAATAAAACATAAAATCTTCTCTAACTTTGCATAAAAATTGTCTTTTCCGTTCATATTTTCCTTTTATATAGTGTAACTAATTACTACCTTTAATTCCCTATAGTTTTTTCATACAATTTTCACAGTAAAATTACAAATTTTCATATAATTCATTTTCTTAGAGTCGTATTTTGATAAAATTTTTAAATTTTTTCAATTTTGCTTTTATTTCACTCTTTTTGCTTCTGTAAGGTCCGTCTAGTGTAGAAACTGCCATCTGCACTCAAATCTGTAAAATAAAACACAAGGAAATAGAGAAAATCGATACTTACTAAACCGAGGTATAGTGGTTAATCGATACAAATAATTAAATTCAACTACAACTTTGCTTATAACTTTCATAAAACTTCGTGTTTTTTGTTCAAATTTTTTCTAAATAATACAACTAATTGCTCCCCATATTAGCCTATAGTATTCTTATTAAATTTTCACATTTTTCTTTCTTTTATAGTCGTAAATTCACAAATAAAACATAAAATCTTCTCTAACTTTGCATAAAAATTGTCTTTTTCGTTCATATTTTCCTTTTATATAGTGTAACTAATTACTACCTTTAATTCCCTATAGTTTTTTCATACAATTTTCACAGTAAAATTACAAATTTTCATATAATTAATTTTCTTAGAGTCGTATTTTGATTAAATTTTTAAATTTTTTCAATTTTGCTTTTATTTCACTCTTTTTGCTTCTGTAAGGTCCGTCTAGTGTAGAAACTGCCATCTGCACTCAAATCTGTAAAATAAAACACAAGGAAATAGAGAAAATCGATACTTACCTAAACCGAGGTATAGTGGTTAATCGATACAAATAATTAAATTCAACTACAACTTTGCTTATAACTTTCATAAAACTTCGTGTTTTTTGTTCAAATTTTTTCTAAATAATACAACTAATTGCTCCCCATATTACCCTATAGTTTTCTTATTAAATTTTCACTGTTATATTATAAATTTTCACATTTTTCTTTCTTTTATAGTCGTAAATTCACAAATAAAACATAAAATCTTCTCTAACTTTGCATAAAAATTGTCTTTTCCGTTCATATTTTCCTTTTATATAGTGTAACTAATTACTACCTTTAATTCCCTATAGTTTTTTCATACAATTTTCACAGTAAAATTACAAATTTTCATATAATTCATTTTCTTAGAGTCGTATTTTGATAAAATTTTTAAATTTTTTCAATTTTGCTTTTATTTCACTCTTTTTGCTTCTGTAAGGTCCGTCTAGTGTAAAAACTGCCATCTGCACTCAAATCTGTAAAATAAAACACAAGGAAATAGAGAAAATCGATACTTACCTAAACCGAGGTATAGTGGTTAATCGATACAAATAATTAAATTCAACTACAACTTTGCTTATAACTTTCATAAAACTTCGTGTTTTTTGTTCAAATTTTTTCTAAATAATACAACTAATTGCTCCCCATATTACCCTATAGTTTTCTTATTAAATTTTTACTGTTATATTATAAATTTTCACATTTTTCTTTCTTTTATAGTCGTAAATTCACAAATAAAACATAAAATCTTCTCTAACTTTGCATAAAAATTGTCTTTTCCGTTCATATTTTCCTTTTATATAGTGTAACTAATTACTACCTTTAATTCCCTATAGTTTTTTCATACAATTTTCACAGTAAAATTATAAATTTTCATATAATTAATTTTCTTAGAGTCGTATTTTGATAAAATTTTTAAATTTTTTCAATTTTGCTTTTATTTCACTCTTTTTGCTTCTGTAAGGTCCGTCTAGTGTAGAAACTGCCATCTGCACTCAAATCTGTAAAATAAAACACAAGGAAATAGAGAAAATCGATACTTACCTAAACCGGGGTATAGTGGTTAATCGATACAAATAATTAAATTCAACTACAACTTTGCTTATAACTTTCATAAAACTTCGTGTTTTTTGTTCAAATTTTTTCTAAATAATACAACTAATTGCTCCCCATATTACCCTATAGTTTTCTTATTAAATTTTCACTGTTATATTATAAATTTTCACATTTTTCTTTCTTTTATAGTCGTAAATTCACAAATAAAACATAAAATCTTCTCTAACTTTGCATAAAAATTGTCTTTTCCGTTCATATTTTCCTTTTATATAGTGTAACTAATTACTACCTTTAATTCCCTATAGTTTTTTCATACAATTTTCACAGTAAAATTACAAATTTTCATATAATTAATTTTCTTAGAGTCGTATTTTGATAAAATTTTTAAATTTTTTCAATTTTGCTTTTATTTCACTCTTTTTGCTTCTGTAAGGTCCGTCTAGTGTAGAAACTGCCATCTGCACTCAAATCTGTAAAATAAAACACAAGGAAATAGAGAAAATCGATACTTACCTAAACCGAGGTATAGTGGTTAATCGATACAAATAATTAAATTCAACTACAACTTTGCTTATAACTTTCATAAAACTTCGTGTTTTTTGTTCAAATTTTTTCTAAATAATACAACTAATTGCTCCCCATATTACCCTATAGTTTTCTTATTAAATTTTCACTGTTATATTATAAATTTTCACATTTTTCTTTCTTTTATAGTCGTAAATTCACAAATAAAACATAAAATCTTCTCTAACTTTGCATAAAAATTGTCTTTTCCGTTCATATTTTCCTTTTATATAGTGTAACTAATTACTACCTTTAATTCCCTATAGTTTTTTCATACAATTTTCACAGTAAAATTACAAATTTTCATATAATTCATTTTCTTAGAGTCGTATTTTGATAAAATTTTTAAATTTTTTCAATTTTGCTTTTATTTCACTCTTTTTGCTTCTGTAAGGTCCGTCTAGTGTAGAAACTGCCATCTGCACTCAAATCTGTAAAATAAAACACAAGGAAATAGAGAAAATCGATACTTACCTAAACCGAGGTATAGTGGTTAATCGATACAAATAATTAAATTCAACTACAACTTTGCTTATAACTTTCATAAAACTTCGTGTTTTTTGTTCAAATTTTTTCTAAATAATACAACTAATTGCTCCCCATATTACCCTATAGTTTTCTTATTAAATTTTCACTGTTATATTATAAATTTTCACATTTTTCTTTCTTTTATTGTCGTAAATTCACAAATAAAACATAAAATCTTCTCTAACTTTGCATAAAAATTGTCTTTTCCGTTCATATTTTCCTTTTATATAGTGTAACTAATTACTACCTTTAATTCCCTATAGTTTTTTCATACAATTTTCACAGTAAAATTACAAATTTTCATATAATTAATTTTCTTAGAGTCGTATTTTGATAAAATTTTTAAATTTTTTCAATTTTGCTTTTATTTCACTCTTTTTGCTTCTGTAAGGTCCGTCTAGTGTAGAAACTGCCATCTGCACTCAAATCTGTAAAATAAAACACAAGGAAATAGAGAAAATCGATACTTACCTAAACCGGGGTATAGTGGTTAATCGATACAAATAATTAAATTCAACTACAACTTTGCTTATAACTTTCATAAAACTTCGTGTTTTTTGTTCAAATTTTTTCTAAATAATACAACTAATTGCTCCCCATATTACCCTATAGTTTTCTTATTAAATTTTCACTGTTATATTATAAATTTTCACATTTTTCTTTCTTTTATAGTCGTAAATTCACAAATAAAACATAAAATCTTCTCTAACTTTGCATAAAAATTGTCTTTTCCGTTCATATTTTCTTTTTATATAGTGTAACTAATTACTACCTTTAATTCCCTATAGTTTTTTCATACAATTTTCACAGTAAAATTACAAATTTTCATATAATTAATTTTCTTAGAGTCGTATTTTGATAAAATTTTTAAATTTTTTCAATTTTGCTTTTATTTCACTCTTTTTGCTTCTGTAAGGTCCGTCTAGTGTAGAAACTGCCATCTGCACTCAAATCTGTAAAATAAAACACAAGGAAATAGAGAAAATCGATACTTACCTAAACCGAGGTATAGTGGTTAATCGATACAAATAATTAAATTCAACTACAACTTTGCTTATAACTTTCATAAAACTTCGTGTTTTTTGTTCAAATTTTTTCTAAATAATACAACTAATTGCTCCCCATATTACCCTATAGTTTTCTTATTAAATTTTCACTGTTATATTATAAATTTTCACATTTTTCTTTCTTTTATAGTCGTAAATTCACAAATAAAACATAAAATCTTCTCTAACTTTGCATAAAAATTGTCTTTTCCGTTCATATTTTCCTTTTATATAGTGTAACTAATTACTACCTTTAATTCCCTATAGTTTTTTCATACAATTTTCACAGTAAAATTACAAATTTTCATATAATTCATTTTCTTAGAGTCGTATTTTGATAAAATTTTTAAATTTTTTCAATTTTGCTTTTATTTCACTCTTTTTGCTTCTGTAAGGTCCGTCTAGTGTAGAAACTGCCATCTGCACTCAAATCTGTAAAATAAAACACAAGGAAATAGAGAAAATCGATACTTACCTAAACCGAGGTATAGTGGTTAATCGATACAAATAATTAAATTCAACTACAACTTTGCTTATAACTTTCATAAAACTTCGTGTTTTTTGTTCAAATTTTTTCTAAATAATACAACTAATTGCTCCCCATATTACCCTATAGTTTTCTTATTAAATTTTCACTGTTATATTATAAATTTTCACATTTTTCTTTCTTTTATTGTCGTAAATTCACAAATAAAACATAAAATCTTCTCTAACTTTGCATAAAAATTGTCTTTTCCGTTCATATTTTCCTTTTATATAGTGTAACTAATTACTACCTTTAATTCCCTATAGTTTTTTCATACAATTTTCACAGTAAAATTACAAATTTTCATATAATTCATTTTCTTAGAGTCGTATTTTGATAAAATTTTTAAATTTTTTCAATTTTGCTTTTATTTCACTCTTTTTGCTTCTGTAAGGTCCGTCTAGTGTAGAAACTGCCATCTGCACTCAAATCTGTAAAATAAAACACAAGGAAATAGAGAAAAACGATACTTACCTAAACCGAGGTATAGTGGTTAATCGATACAAATAATTAAATTCAACTACAACTTTGCTTATAACTTTCATAAAACTTCGTGTTTTTTGTTCAAATTTTTTCTAAATAATACAACTAATTGCTCCCCATATTACCCTATAGTTTTCTTATTAAATTTTCACTGTTATATTATAAATTTTCACATTTTTCTTTCTTTTATAGTCGTAAATTCACAAATAAAACATAAAATCTTCTCTAACTTTGCATAAAAATTGTCTTTTCCGTTCATATTTTCCTTTTATATAGTATAACTAATTACTACCTTTAATTCCCTATAGTTTTTTCATACAATTTTCACAGTAAAATTACAAATTTTCATATAATTAATTTTCTTAGAGTCGTATTTTGATAAAATTTTTAAATTTTTTCAATTTTGCTTTTATTTCACTCTTTTTGCTTCTGTAAGGTCCGTCTAGTGTAGAAACTGCCATCTGCACTCAAATCTGTAAAATAAAACACAAGGAAATAGAGAAAATCGATACTTACCTAAACCGAGGTATAGTGGTTAATCGATACAAATAATTAAATTCAACTACAACTTTGCTTATAACTTTCATAAAACTTCGTGTTTTTTGTTCAATTTTTTTCTAAATAATACAACTAATTGCTCCCCATATTACCCTATAGTTTTCTTATTAAATTTTCACTGTTATATTATAAATTTTCACATTTTTCTTTCTTTTATAGTCGTAAATTCACAAATAAAACATAAAATCTTCTCTAACTTTGCATAAAAATTGTCTTTTCCGTTCATATTTTCCTTTTATATAGTATAACTAATTACTACCTTTAATTCCCTATAGTTTTTTCATACAATTTTCACAGTAAATTTACAAATTTTCATATAATTAATTTTCTTAGAGTCGTATTTTGATAAAATTTTTAAATTTTTTCAATTTTGCTTTTATTTCACTCTTTTTGCTTCTGTAAGGTCCGTCTAGTGTAGAAACTGCCATCTGCACTCAAATCTGTAAAATAAAACACAAGGAAATAGAGAAAATCGATACTTACCTAAACCGAGGTATAGTGGTTAATCGATACAAATAATTAAATTCAACTACAACTTTGCTTATAACTTTCATAAAACTTCGTGTTTTTTGTTCAAATTTTTTCTAAATAATACAACTAATTGCTCCCCATATTACCCTATAGTTTTCTTATTAAATTTTCACTGTTATATTATAAATTTTCACATTTTTCTTTCTTTTATAGTCGTAAATTCACAAATAAAACATAAAATCTTCTCTAACTTTGCATAAAAATTGTCTTTTCCGTTCATATTTTCCTTTTATATAGTGTAACTAATTACTACCTTTAATTCCCTATAGTTTTTTCATACAATTTTCACAGTAAAATTACAAATTTTCATATAATTAATTTTCTTAGAGTCGTATTTTGATAAAATTTTTAAATTTTTTCAATTTTGCTTTTATTTCACTCTTTTTGCTTCTGTAAGGTCCGTCTAGTGTAGAAACTGCCATCTGCACTCAAATCTGTAAAATAAAACACAAGGAAATAGAGAAAATCCATACTTACCTAAACCGAGGTATAGTGGTTAATCGATACAAATAATTAAATTCAACTACAACTTTGCTTATAACTTTCATAAAACTTCGTGTTTTTTGTTCAAATTTTTTCTAAATAATACAACTAATTGCTCCCCATATGACCCTATAGTTTTCTTATTAAATTTTCACTGTTATATTATAAATTTTCACATTTTTCTTTCTTTTATAGTCGTAAATTCACAAATAAAACATAAAATCTTCTCTAACTTTGCATAAAAATTGTCTTTTCCGTTCATATTTTCCTTTTATATAGTGTAACTAATTACTACCTTTAATTCCCTATAGTTTTTTCATACAATTTTCACAGTAAAATTACAAATTTTCATATAATTCATTTTCTTAGAGTCGTATTTTGATAAAATTTTTAAATTTTTTCAATTTTGCTTTTATTTCACTCTTTTTGCTTCTGTAAGGTCCGTCTAGTGTAGAAACTGCCATCTGCACTCAAATCTGTAAAATAAAACACAAGGAAATAGAGAAAATCGATACTTACTAAACCGAGGTATAGTGGTTAATCGATACAAATAATTAAATTCAACTACAACTTTGCTTATAACTTTCATAAAACTTCGTGTTTTTTGTTCAAATTTTTTCTAAATAATACAACTAATTGCTCCCCATATTACCCTATAGTATTCTTATTAAATTTTCACATTTTTCTTTCTTTTATAGTCGTAAATTCACAAATAAAACATAAAATCTTCTCTAACTTTGCATAAAAATTGTCTTTTTCGTTCATATTTTCCTTTTATATAGTGTAACTAATTACTACCTTTAATTCCCTATAGTTTTTTCATACAATTTTCACAGTAAAATTACAAATTTTCATATAATTAATTTTCTTAGAGTCGTATTTTGATTAAATTTTTAAATTTTTTCAATTTTGCTTTTATTTCACTCTTTTTGCTTCTGTAAGGTCCGTCTAGTGTAGAAACTGCCATCTGCACTCAAATCTGTAAAATAAAACACAAGGAAATAGAGAAAATCGATACTTACCTAAACCGAGGTATAGTGGTTAATCGATACAAATAATTAAATTCAACTACAACTTTGCTTATAACTTTCATAAAACTTCGTGTTTTTTGTTCAAATTTTTTCTAAATAATACAACTAATTGCTCCCCATATTACCCTATAGTTTTCTTATTAAATTTTCACATTTTTCTTTCTTTTATAGTCGTAAATTCACAAATAAAACATAAAATCTTCTCTAACTTTGCATAAAAATTGTCTTTTCCGTTCATATTTTCCTTTTATATAGTTTAACTAATTACTACCTTTAATTCCCTATAGTTTTTTCATACAATTTTCACAGTAAAATTACAAATTTTCATATAATTAATTTTCTTAGAGTCGTATTTTGATAAAATTTTTAAATTTTTTCAATTTTGCTTTTATTTCACTCTTTTTGCTTCTGTAAGGTCCGTCTAGTGTAGAAACTGCCATCTGCACTCAAATCTGTAAAATAAAACACAAGGAAATAGAGAAAATCGATACTTACCTAAACCGAGGTATAGTGGTTAATCGATACAAATAATTAAATTCAACTACAACTTTGCTTATAACTTTCATAAAACTTCGTGTTTTTTGTTCAAATTTTTTCTAAATAATACAACTAATTGCTCCCCATATTACCCTATAGTTTTCTTATTAAATTTTCACTGTTATATTATAAATTTTCACATTTTTCTTTCTTTTATAGTCGTAAATTCACAAATAAAACATAAAATCTTCTCTAACTTTGCATAAAAATTGTCTTTTCCGTTCATATTTTCCTTTTATATAGTGTAACTAATTACTACCTTTAATTCCCTATAGTTTTTTCATACAATTTTCACAGTAAAATTACAAATTTTCATATAATAAATTTTCTTAGAGTCGTATTTTGATAAAATTTTTAAATTTTTTCAATTTTGCTTTTATTTCACTCTTTTTGCTTCTGTAAGGTCCGTCTAGTGTAGAAACTGCCATCTGCACTCAAATCTGTAAAATAAAACACAAGGAAATAGAGAAAATCGATACTTACCTAAACCGAGGTATAGTGGTTAATCGATACAAATAATTAAATTCAACTACAACTTTGCTTATAACTTTCATAAAACTTCGTGTTTTTTGTTCAAATTTTTTCTAAATAATACAACTAATTGCTCCCCATATTACCCTATAGTTTTCTTATTAAATTTTCACTGTTATATTATAAATTTTCACATTTTTCTTTCTTTTATAGTCGTAAATTCACAAATAAAACATAAAATCTTCTCTAACTTTGCATAAAAATTGTCTTTTCCGTTCATATTTTCCTTTTATATAGTATAACTAATTACTACCTTTAATTCCCTATAGTTTTTTCATACAATTTTCACAGTAAAATTACAAATTTTCATATAATTAATTTTCTTAGAGTCGTATTTTGATAAAATTTTTAAATTTTTTCAATTTTGCTTTTATTTCACTCTTTTTGCTTCTGTAAGGTCCGTCTAGTGTAGAAACTGCCATCTGCACTCAAATCTGTAAAATAAAACACAAGGAAATAGAGAAAATCGATACTTACCTAAACCGAGGTATAGTGGTTAATCGATACAAATAATTAAATTCAACTACAACTTTGCTTATAACTTTCATAAAACTTCGTGTTTTTTGTTCAAATTTTTTCTAAATAATACAACTAATTGCTCCCCATATTACCCTATAGTTTTCTTATTAAATTTTCACTGTTATATTATAAATTTTCACATTTTTCTTTCTTTTATAGTCGTAAATTCACAAATAAAACATAAAATCTTCTCTAACTTTGCATAAAAATTGTCTTTTCCGTTCATATTTTCCTTTTATATAGTATAACTAATTACTACCTTTAATTCCCTATAGTTTTTTCATACAATTTTCACAGTAAATTTACAAATTTTCATATAATTAATTTTCTTAGAGTCGTATTTTGATAAAATTTTTAAATTTTTTCAATTTTGCTTTTATTTCACTCTTTTTGCTTCTGTAAGGTCCGTCTAGTGTAGAAACTGCCATCTGCACTCAAATCTGTAAAATAAAACACAAGGAAATAGAGAAAATCGATACTTACCTAAACCGAGGTATAGTGGTTAATCGATACAAATAATTAAATTCAACTACAACTTTGCTTATAACTTTCATAAAACTTCGTGTTTTTTGTTCAAATTTTTTCTAAATAATACAACTAATTGCTCCCCATATTACCCTATAGTTTTCTTATTAAATTTTCACTGTTATATTATAAATTTTCACATTTTTCTTTCTTTTATAGTCGTAAATTCACAAATAAAACATAAAATCTTCTCTAACTTTGCATAAAAATTGTCTTTTCCGTTCATATTTTCCTTTTATATAGTGTAACTAATTACTACCTTTAATTCCCTATAGTTTTTTCATACAATTTTCACAGTAAAATTACAAATTTTCATATAATAAATTTTCTTAGAGTCGTATTTTGATAAAATTTTTAAATTTTTTCAATTTTGCTTTTATTTCACTCTTTTTGCTTCTGTAAGGTCCGTCTAGTGTAGAAACTGCCATCTGCACTCAAATCTGTAAAATAAAACACAAGGAAATAGAGAAAATCGATACTTACCTAAACCGAGGTATAGTGGTTAATCGATACAAATAATTAAATTCAACTACAACTTTGCTTATAACTTTCATAAAACTTCGTGTTTTTTGTTCAAATTTTTTCTAAATAATACAACTAATTGCTCCCCATATTACCCTATAGTTTTCTTATTAAATTTTCACATTTTTCTTTCTTTTATAGTCGTAAATTCACAAATAAAACATAAAATCTTCTCTAACTTTGCATAAAAATTGTCTTTTCCGTTCATATTTTCCTTTTATATAGTGTAACTAATTACTACCTTTAATTCCCTATAGTTTTTTCATACAATTTTCACAGTAAAATTACAAATTTTCATATAATAAATTTTCTTAGAGTCGTATTTTGATAAAATTTTTAAATTTTTTCAATTTTGCTTTTATTTCACTCTTTTTGCTTCTGTAAGGTCCGTCTAGTGTAGAAACTGCCATCTGCACTCAAATCTGTAAAATAAAACACAAGGAAATAGAGAAAATCGATACTTACCTAAACCGAGGTATAGTGGTTAATCGATACAAATAATTAAATTCAACTACAACTTTGCTTATAACTTTCATAAAACTTCGTGTTTTTTGTTCAAATTTTTTCTAAATAATACAACTAATTGCTCCCCATATTACCCTATAGTTTTCTTATTAAATTTTCACATTTTTCTTTCTTTTATAGTCGTAAATTCACAAATAAAACATAAAATCTTCTCTAACTTTGCATAAAAATTGTCTTTTCCGTTCATATTTTCCTTTTATATAGTTTAACTAATTACTACCTTTAATTCCCTATAGTTTTTTCATACAATTTTCACAGTAAAATTACAAATTTTCATATAATTAATTTTCTTAGAGTCGTATTTTGATAAAATTTTTAAATTTTTTCAATTTTGCTTTTATTTCACTCTTTTTGCTTCTGTAAGGTCCGTCTAGTGTAGAAACTGCCATCTGCACTCAAATCTGTAAAATAAAACACAAGGAAATAGAGAAAATCGATACTTACCTAAACCGAGGTATAGTGGTTAATCGATACAAATAATTAAATTCAACTACAACTTTGCTTATAACTTTCATAAAACTTCGTGTTTTTTGTTCAAATTTTTTCTAAATAATACAACTAATTGCTCCCCATATTACCCTATAGTTTTCTTATTAAATTTTCACTGTTATATTATAAATTTTCACATTTTTCTTTCTTTTATAGTCGTAAATTCACAAATAAAACATAAAATCTTCTCTAACTTTGCATAAAAATTGTCTTTTCCGTTCATATTTTCCTTTTATATAGTGTAACTAATTACTACCTTTAATTCCCTATAGTTTTTTCATACAATTTTCACAGTAAAATTACAAATTTTCATATAATAAATTTTCTTAGAGTCGTATTTTGATAAAATTTTTAAATTTTTTCAATTTTGCTTTTATTTCACTCTTTTTGCTTCTGTAAGGTCCGTCTAGTGTAGAAACTGCCATCTGCACTCAAATCTGTAAAATAAAACACAAGGAAATAGAGAAAATCGATACTTACCTAAACCGAGGTATAGTGGTTAATCGATACAAATAATTAAATTCAACTACAACTTTGCTTATAACTTTCATAAAACTTCGTGTTTTTTGTTCAAATTTTTTCTAAATAATACAACTAATTGCTCCCCATATTACCATATAGTTTTCTTATTAAATTTTCACTGTTATATTATAAATTTTCACATTTTTCTTTCTTTTATAGTCGTAAATTCACAAATAAAACATAAAATCTTCTCTAACTTTGCATAAAAATTGTCTTTTCCGTTCATATTTTCCTTTTATATAGTGTAACTAATTACTACCTTTAATTCCCTATAGTTTTTTCATACAATTTTCACAGTAAAATTACAAATTTTCATATAATTAATTTTCTTAGAGTCGTATTTTGATAAAATTTTTAAATTTTTTCAATTTTGCTTTTATTTCACTCTTTTTGCTTCTGTAAGGTCCGTCTAGTGTAGAAACTGCCATCTGCACTCAAATCTGTAAAATAAAACACAAGGAAATAGAGAAAATCGATACTTACCTAAACCGAGGTATAGTGGTTAATCGATACAAATAATTAAATTCAACTACAACTTTGCTTATAACTTTCATAAAACTTCGTGTTTTTTGTTCAAATTTTTTCTAAATAATACAACTAATTGCTCCCCATATTACCCTATAGTTTTCTTATTAAATTTTCACTGTTATATTATAAATTTTCACATTTTTCTTTCTTTTATAGTCGTAAATTCACAAATAAAACATAAAATCTTCTCTAACTTTGCATAAAAATTGTCTTTTCCGTTCATATTTTCCTTTTATATAGTGTAACTAATTACTACCTTTAATTCCCTATAGTTTTTTCATACAATTTTCACAGTAAAATTACAAATTTTCATATAATAAATTTTCTTAGAGTCGTATTTTGATAAAATTTTTAAATTTTTTCAATTTTGCTTTTATTTCACTCTTTTTGCTTCTGTAAGGTCCGTCTAGTGTAGAAACTGCCATCTGCACTCAAATCTGTAAAATAAAACACAAGGAAATAGAGAAAATCGATACTTACCTAAACCGAGGTATAGTGGTTAATCGATACAAATAATTAAATTCAACTACAACTTTGCTTATAACTTTCATAAAACTTCGTGTTTTTTGTTCAAATTTTTTCTAAATAATACAACTAATTGCTCCCCATATTACCCTATAGTTTTCTTATTAAATTTTCACATTTTTCTTTCTTTTATAGTCGTAAATTCACAAATAAAACATAAAATCTTCTCTAACTTTGCATAAAAATTGTCTTTTCCGTTCATATTTTCCTTTTATATAGTGTAACTAATTACTACCTTTAATTCCCTATAGTTTTTTCATACAATTTTCACAGTAAAATTACAAATTTTCATATAATTAATTTTCTTAGAGTCGTATTTTGATAAAATTTTTAAAGTTTTTCAATTTTGCTTTTATTTCACTCTTTTTGCTTCTGTAAGGTCCGTCTAGTGTAGAAACTGCCATCTGCACTCAAATCTGTAAAATAAAACACAAGGAAATAGAGAAAATCGATACTTACCTAAACCGAGGTATAGTGGTTAAAAGATACAAATAATTAAATTCAACTACAACTTTGCTTATAACTTTCATAAAACTTCGTGTTTTTTGTTCAAATTTTTTCTAAATAATACAACTAATTGCTCCCCATATTACCCTATAGTTTTCTTATTAAATTTTCACTGTTATATTATAAATTTTCACATTTTTCTTTCTTTTATAGTCGTAAATTCACAAATAAAACATAAAATCTTCTCTAACTTTGCATAAAAATTGTCTTTTCCGTTCATATTTTCCTTTTATATAGTGTAACTAATTACTACCTTTAATTCCCTATAGTTTTTTCATACAATTTTCACAGTAAAATTACAAATTTTCATATAATTAATTTTCTTAGAGTCGTATTTTGATAAAATTTTTAAATTTTTTCAATTTTGCTTTTATTTCACTCTTTTTGCTTCTGTAAGGTCCGTCTAGTGTAGAAACTGCCATCTGCACTCAAATCTGTAAAATAAAACACAAGGAAATAGAGAAAATCGATACTTACCTAAACCGGGGTATAGTGGTTAATCGATACAAATAATTAAATTCAACTACAACTTTGCTTATAACTTTCATAAAACTTCGTGTTTTTTGTTCAAATTTTTTCTAAATAATACAACTAATTGCTCCCCATATTACCCTATAGTTTTCTTATTAAATTTTCACATTTTTCTTTCTTTTATAGTCGTAAATTCACAAATAAAACATAAAATCTTCTCTAACTTTGCATAAAAATTGTCTTTTCCGTTCATATTTTCCTTTTATATAGTGTAACTAATTACTACCTTTAATTCCCTATAGTTTTTTCATACAATTTTCACAGTAAAATTACAAATTTTCATATAATTAATTTTCTTAGAGTCGTATTTTGATAAAATTTTTAAATTTTTTCAATTTTGCTTTTATTTCACTCTTTTTGCTTCTGTAAGGTCCGTCTAGTGTAGAAACTGCCATCTGCACTCAAATCTGTAAAATAAAACACAAGGAAATAGAGAAAATCGATACTTACCAAAACCGAGGTATAGTGGTTAATCGATACAAATAATTAAATTCAACTACAACTTTGCTTATAACTTTCATAAAACTTCGTGTTTTTTGTTCAAATTTTTTCTAAATAATACAACTAATTGCTCCCCATATTACCCTATAGTTTTCTTATTAAATTTTCACTGTTATATTATAAATTTTCACATTTTTCTTTCTTTTATAGTCGTAAATTCACAAATAAAACATAAAATCTTCTCTAACTTTGCATAAAAATTGTCTTTTCCGTTCATATTTTCCTTTTATATAGTGTAACTAATTACTACCTTTAATTCCCTATAGTTTTTTCATACAATTTTCACAGTAAAATTACAAATTTTCATATAATTAATTTTCTTAGAGTCGTATTTTGATAAAATTTTTAAATTTTTTCAATTTTGCTTTTATTTCACTCTTTTTGCTTCTGTAAGGTCCGTCTAGTGTAGAAACTGCCATCTGCACTCAAATCTGTAAAATAAAACACAAGGAAATAGAGAAAATCGATACTTACCTAAACCGAGGTATAGTGGTTAATCGATACAAATAATTAAATTCAACTACAACTTTGCTTATAACTTTCATAAAACTTCGTGTTTTTTGTTCAAATTTTTTCTAAATAATACAACTAATTGCTCCCCATATTACCCTATAGTTTTCTTATTAAATTTTCACATTTTTCTTTCTTTTATAGTCGTAAATTCACAAATAAAACATAAAATCTTCTCTAACTTTGCATAAAAATTGTCTTTTCCGTTCATATTTTCCTTTTATATAGTGTAACTAATTACTACCTTTAATTCCCTATAGTTTTTTCATACAATTTTCACAGTAAAATTACAAATTTTCATATAATTAATTTTCTTAGAGTCGTATTTTGATAAAATTTTTAAATTTTTTCAATTTTGCTTTTATTTCACTCTTTTTGCTTCTGTAAGGTCCGTCTAGTGTAGAAACTGCCATCTGCACTCAAATCTGTAAAATAAAACACAAGGAAATAGAGAAAATCGATACTTACCTAAACCGAGGTATAGTGGTTAATCGATACAAATAATTAAATTCAACTACAACTTTGCTTATAACTTTCATAAAACTTCGTGTTTTTTGTTCAAATTTTTTCAAAATAATACAACTAATTGCTCCCCATATTACCATATAGTTTTCTTATTAAATTTTCACTGTTATATTATAAATTTTCACATTTTTCTTTCTTTTATAGTCGTAAATTCACAAATAAAACATAAAATCTTCTCTAACTTTGCATAAAAATTGTCTTTTCCGTTCATATTTTCCTTTTATATAGTGTAACTAATTACTACCTCCTAACTAATTACTACTCCTACTCCCAAGGCGTAGTCCCGAATTCATGGAAGACAGCTTTTGTCCACCCGATCCCTAAAAAAGGCGACCGCTCAGACCCGTCCAACTATAGGCCTATCGCGATCACCTCCTTGTTCTCCAAAATAATGGAATCCATTATTAACTGCCAGCTCATCCGGTACCTTGAGGATCACCAGCTGATTAGTGACCGCCAATACGGTTTTCGTCGGTGTCGATCAGCTGGTGATCTTCTTGTCTACCTGACCCATAGATGGGCGGAGGCAGTAGAGTCCAAGGGGGAGGCGTTGGCCGTTAGTCTGGACATTGCGAAGGCCTTTGATCGGGTTTGGCACAAAGCGCTTCTTTCAAAGCTGCCTTCCTATGGGCTTCCCGAGAAATTGTGCAATTGGATCACCAGCTTTCTTGCAGATCGGAGCATCAAGGTCGTTGTAGACGGTGCATGTTCTGACTACAAGCCTATTAACGCTGGTGTTCCACAAGGCTGTGTGCTATCACCAACGCTGTTTCTTCTGCATATCAATGATATGTTGCTAACTGGTAACATTCATTGCTATGCGGATGACAGCACTGGTGATGCTCTATACACCGGCCGGGCCAATATTTCTCGGGAAAACGTCGCCGAGTACCGGAACAAACTTGTGTCTGAAGTCGAGTCTTTGCTGGACAAAGTCTCGGATTGGGGGCGACTAAATCTAGTCCAGTTTAATCCTCAGAAGACACAAGTTTGCGCGTTTACCGCTAAAAAGAACCCCTTTGTCGTATCTCCTCAGTTTCAAGGCACTCCCCTTCTTGCCTCAGCCAGTATCGGTATCCTCGGAGTCGACATATCGAGTGACGTGCAGTTTCGTGGTCACTTGGAAGACAAGGCCAAATTGGCCTCTAAAAAGCTTGGCGTGCTCAGCAGAGCGGGACAGTATTTCATGCCGGCACACCGCCTGCAACTTTACAAGGCGCAGGTTCGGCCTCACATGGAATACTGTTCCCATCTCTGGGCAGGGGCTCCCCAGTGCCAGCTCCTTCCACTTGACCGCATCCAGCGCAGAGCGGCTCGAATCGTCGACGACCGAGCCCTTTCCGATCGGCTCGATTCATTGGCACTGCGAAGAGATGTTGCATCTCTTTGCATTTTCTTTCGCATCTACCATGGGGAGTGCTCTGAGGAATTGTTCGGATTAATCCCAGCCGCCAAATTTCACGAACGCACATCGCGGCAGAACTCCCGATACCATCCACACCATCTGGATGATTGGCGGTCCACCACTGTGCGATTTAGAAGATGTTTTCTTCCTCGCACAACTTCCTTGTGGAATAGTTTACCACCAGGGATTTT
This sequence comes from Parnassius mnemosyne, assembly GCA_963668995.1. Taxonomy (NCBI): domain Eukaryota; kingdom Metazoa; phylum Arthropoda; class Insecta; order Lepidoptera; family Papilionidae; genus Parnassius; species Parnassius mnemosyne. Next base: position 2,465,691 of record CAVLGL010000097.1, on the reverse strand, counting down.
TCCGGACCGATACGACTTAGGGACCTTCAAGAAAAGAGCCTACTCCTTTTTAAAAGGCCGGCAACGCATCTGCAATTCCCCTGGTGTTGCGGTTGTTCATGGGCGGCGGTAGTCACTTACCATCAGGTGAGCCGCATGCTCGTTTGCCCCCTCTCCTATAAAAAAAAAAAAAAAAAAAAAACCTTTAATTCCCTATAGTTTTTTCATACAATTTTCACAGTAAAATTACAAATTTTCATATAATTAATTTTCTTAGAGTCGTATTTTGATAAAATTTCAAATTTTTTCAATTTTGCTTTTATTTCACTCTTTTTGCTTCTGTAAGGTCCGTCTAGTGTAGAAACTGCCATCTGCACTCAAATCTGTAAAATAAAACACAAGGAAATAGAGAAAATCGATACTTACCTAAACCGAGGTATAGTGGTTAATCGATACAAATAATTAAATTCAACTACAACTTTGCTTATAACTTTCATAAAACTTCGTGTTTTTTGTTCAAATTTTTTCTAAATAATACAACTAATTGCTCCCCATATTACCCTATAGTTTTCTTATTAAATTTTCACTGTTATATTATAAATTTTCACATTTTTCTTTCTTTTATAGTCGTAAATTCACAAATAAAACATAAAATCTTCTCTAACTTTGCATAAAAATTGTCTTTTCCGTTCATATTTTCCTTTTATATAGTGTAACTAATTACTACCTTTAATTCCCTATAGTTTTTTCATACAATTTTCACAGTAAAATTACAAATTTTCATATAATTCATTTTCTTAGAGTCGTATTTTGATAAAATTTTTAAATTTTTTCAATTTTGCTTTTATTTCACTCTTTTTGCTTCTGTAAGGTCCGTCTAGTGTAGAAACTGCCATCTGCACTCAAATCTGTAAAATAAAACACAAGGAAATAGAGAAAATCGATACTTACCTAAACCGAGGTATAGTGGTTAATCGATACAAATAATTAAATTCAACTACAACTTTGCTTATAACTTTCATAAAACTTCGTGTTTTTTGTTCAAATTTTTTCTAAATAATACAACTAATTGCTCCCCATATTACCCTATAGTTTTCTTATTAAATTTTCACTGTTATATTATAAATTTTCACATTTTTCTTTCTTTTATAGTCGTAAATTCACAAATAAAACATAAAATCTTCTCTAACTTTGCATAAAAATTGTCTTTTCCGTTCATATTTTCCTTTTATATAGTGTAACTAATTACTACCTTTAATTCCCTATAGTTTTTTCATACAATTTTCACAGTAAAATTACAAATTTTCATATAATTCATTTTCTTAGAGTCGTATTTTGATAAAATTTTTAAATTTTTTCAATTTTGCTTTTATTTCACTCTTTTTGCTTCTGTAAGGTCCGTCTAGTGTAGAAACTGCCATCTGCACTCAAATCTGTAAAATAAAACACAAGGAAATAGAGAAAATCGATACTTACCTAAACCGAGGTATAGTGGTTAATCGATACAAATAATTAAATTCAACTACAACTTTGCTTATAACTTTCATAAAACTTCGTGTTTTTTGTTCAAATTTTTTCTAAATAATACAACTAATTGCTCCCCATATTACCCTATAGTTTTCTTATTAAATTTTCACTGTTATATTATAAATTTTCACATTTTTCTTTCTTTTATAGTCGTAAATTCACAAATAAAACATAAAATCTTCTCTAACTTTGCATAAAAATTGTCTTTTCCGTTCATATTTTCCTTTTATATAGTGTAACTAATTACTACCTTTAATTCCCTATAGTTTTTTCATACAATTTTCACAGTAAAATTACAAATTTTCATATAATTCATTTTCTTAGAGTCGTATTTTGATAAAATTTTTAAATTTTTTCAATTTTGCTTTTATTTCACTCTTTTTGCTTCTGTAAGGTCCGTCTAGTGTAAAAACTGCCATCTGCACTCAAATCTGTAAAATAAAACACAAGGAAATAGAGAAAATCGATACTTACCTAAACCGAGGTATAGTGGTTAATCGATACAAATAATTAAATTCAACTACAACTTTGCTTATAACTTTCATAAAACTTCGTGTTTTTTGTTCAAATTTTTTCTAAATAATACAACTAATTGCTCCCCATATTACCCTATAGTTTTCTTATTAAATTTTTACTGTTATATTATAAATTTTCACATTTTTCTTTCTTTTATAGTCGTAAATTCACAAATAAAACATAAAATCTTCTCTAACTTTGCATAAAAATTGTCTTTTCCGTTCATATTTTCCTTTTATATAGTGTAACTAATTACTACCTTTAATTCCCTATAGTTTTTTCATACAATTTTCACAGTAAAATTACAAATTTTCATATAATTAATTTTCTTAGAGTCGTATTTTGATAAAATTTTTAAATTTTTTCAATTTTGCTTTTATTTCACTCTTTTTGCTTCTGTAAGGTCCGTCTAGTGTAGAAACTGCCATCTGCACTCAAATCTGTAAAATAAAACACAAGGAAATAGAGAAAATCGATACTTACCTAAACCGGGGTATAGTGGTTAATCGATACAAATAATTAAATTCAACTACAACTTTGCTTATAACTTTCATAAAACTTCGTGTTTTTTGTTCAAATTTTTTCTAAATAATACAACTAATTGCTCCCCATATTACCCTATAGTTTTCTTATTAAATTTTCACTGTTATATTATAAATTTTCACATTTTTCTTTCTTTTATAGTCGTAAATTCACAAATAAAACATAAAATCTTCTCTAACTTTGCATAAAAATTGTCTTTTCCGTTCATATTTTCCTTTTATATAGTGTAACTAATTACTACCTTTAATTCCCTATAGTTTTTTCATACAATTTTCACAGTAAAATTACAAATTTTCATATAATTAATTTTCTTAGAGTCGTATTTTGATAAAATTTTTAAAGTTTTTCAATTTTGCTTTTATTTCACTCTTTTTGCTTCTGTAAGGTCCGTCTAGTGTAGAAACTGCCATCTGCACTCAAATCTGTAAAATAAAACACAAGGAAATAGAGAAAATCGATACTTACCTAAACCGAGGTATAGTGGTTAAAAGATACAAATAATTAAATTCAACTACAACTTTGCTTATAACTTTCATAAAACTTCGTGTTTTTTGTTCAAATTTTTTCTAAATAATACAACTAATTGCTCCCCATATTACCCTATAGTTTTCTTATTAAATTTTCACTGTTATATTATAAATTTTCACATTTTTCTTTCTTTTATAGTCGTAAATTCACAAATAAAACATAAAATCTTCTCTAACTTTGCATAAAAATTGTCTTTTCCGTTCATATTTTCCTTTTATATAGTGTAACTAATTACTACCTTTAATTCCCTATAGTTTTTTCATACAATTTTCACAGTAAAATTACAAATTTTCATATAATTCATTTTCTTAGAGTCGTATTTTGATAAAATTTTTAAATTTTTTCAATTTTGCTTTTATTTCACTCTTTTTGCTTCTGTAAGGTCCGTCTAGTGTAGAAACTGCCATCTGCACTCAAATCTGTAAAATAAAACACAAGGAAATAGAGAAAATCGATACTTACCTAAACCGAGGTATAGTGGTTAATCGATACAAATAATTAAATTCAACTACAACTTTGCTTATAACTTTCATAAAACTTCGTGTTTTTTGTTCAAATTTTTTCTAAATAATACAACTAATTGCTCCCCATATTACCCTATAGTTTTCTTATTAAATTTTCACTGTTATATTATAAATTTTCACATTTTTCTTTCTTTTATAGTCGTAAATTCACAAATAAAACATAAAATCTTCTCTAACTTTGCATAAAAATTGTCTTTTCCGTTCATATTTTCCTTTTATATAGTGTAACTAATTACTACCTTTAATTCCCTATAGTTTTTTCATACAATTTTCACAGTAAAATTACAAATTTTCATATAATTCATTTTCTTAGAGTCGTATTTTGATAAAATTTTTAAATTTTTTCAATTTTGCTTTTATTTCACTCTTTTTGCTTCTGTAAGGTCCGTCTAGTGTAGAAACTGCCATCTGCACTCAAATCTGTAAAATAAAACACAAGGAAATAGAGAAAATCGATACTTACCTAAACCGAGGTATAGTGGTTAATCGATACAAATAATTAAATTCAACTACAACTTTGCTTATAACTTTCATAAAACTTCGTGTTTTTTGTTCAAATTTTTTCTAAATAATACAACTAATTGCTCCCCATATTACCCTATAGTTTTCTTATTAAATTTTCACTGTTATATTATAAATTTTCACATTTTTCTTTCTTTTATAGTCGTAAATTCACAAATAAAACATAAAATCTTCTCTAACTTTGCATAAAAATTGTCTTTTCCGTTCATATTTTCCTTTTATATAGTGTAACTAATTACTACCTTTAATTCCCTATAGTTTTTTCATACAATTTTCACAGTAAAATTACAAATTTTCATATAATTCATTTTCTTAGAGTCGTATTTTGATAAAATTTTTAAATTTTTTCAATTTTGCTTTTATTTCACTCTTTTTGCTTCTGTAAGGTCCGTCTAGTGTAAAAACTGCCATCTGCACTCAAATCTGTAAAATAAAACACAAGGAAATAGAGAAAATCGATACTTACCTAAACCGAGGTATAGTGGTTAATCGATACAAATAATTAAATTCAACTACAACTTTGCTTATAACTTTCATAAAACTTCGTGTTTTTTGTTCAAATTTTTTCTAAATAATACAACTAATTGCTCCCCATATTACCCTATAGTTTTCTTATTAAATTTTTACTGTTATATTATAAATTTTCACATTTTTCTTTCTTTTATAGTCGTAAATTCACAAATAAAACATAAAATCTTCTCTAACTTTGCATAAAAATTGTCTTTTCCGTTCATATTTTCCTTTTATATAGTGTAACTAATTACTACCTTTAATTCCCTATAGTTTTTTCATACAATTTTCACAGTAAAATTACAAATTTTCATATAATTAATTTTCTTAGAGTCGTATTTTGATAAAATTTTTAAATTTTTTCAATTTTGCTTTTATTTCACTCTTTTTGCTTCTGTAAGGTCCGTCTAGTGTAGAAACTGCCATCTGCACTCAAATCTGTAAAATAAAACACAAGGAAATAGAGAAAATCGATACTTACCTAAACCGGGGTATAGTGGTTAATCGATACAAATAATTAAATTCAACTACAACTTTGCTTATAACTTTCATAAAACTTCGTGTTTTTTGTTCAAATTTTTTCTAAATAATACAACTAATTGCTCCCCATATTACCCTATAGTTTTCTTATTAAATTTTCACTGTTATATTATAAATTTTCACATTTTTCTTTCTTTTATAGTCGTAAATTCACAAATAAAACATAAAATCTTCTCTAACTTTGCATAAAAATTGTCTTTTCCGTTCATATTTTCCTTTTATATAGTGTAACTAATTACTACCTTTAATTCCCTATAGTTTTTTCATACAATTTTCACAGTAAAATTACAAATTTTCATATAATTAATTTTCTTAGAGTCGTATTTTGATAAAATTTTTAAAGTTTTTCAATTTTGCTTTTATTTCACTCTTTTTGCTTCTGTAAGGTCCGTCTAGTGTAGAAACTGCCATCTGCACTCAAATCTGTAAAATAAAACACAAGGAAATAGAGAAAATCGATACTTACCTAAACCGAGGTATAGTGGTTAAAAGATACAAATAATTAAATTCAACTACAACTTTGCTTATAACTTTCATAAAACTTCGTGTTTTTTGTTCAAATTTTTTCTAAATAATACAACTAATTGCTCCCCATATTACCCTATAGTTTTCTTATTAAATTTTCACTGTTATATTATAAATTTTCACATTTTTCTTTCTTTTATAGTCGTAAATTCACAAATAAAACATAAAATCTTCTCTAACTTTGCATAAAAATTGTCTTTTCCGTTCATATTTTCCTTTTATATAGTGTAACTAATTACTACCTTTAATTCCCTATAGTTTTTTCATACAATTTTCACAGTAAAATTACAAATTTTCATATAATTAATTTTCTTAGAGTCGTATTTTGATAAAATTTTTAAATTTTTTCAATTTTGCTTTTATTTCACTCTTTTTGCTTCTGTAAGGTCCGTCTAGTGTAGAAACTGCCATCTGCACTCAAATCTGTAAAATAAAACACAAGGAAATAGAGAAAATCGATACTTACCTAAACCGGGGTATAGTGGTTAATCGATACAAATAATTAAATTCAACTACAACTTTGCTTATAACTTTCATAAAACTTCGTGTTTTTTGTTCAAATTTTTTCTAAATAATACAACTAATTGCTCCCCATATTACCCTATAGTTTTCTTATTAAATTTTCACTGTTATATTATAAATTTTCACATTTTTCTTTCTTTTATAGTCGTAAATTCACAAATAAAACATAAAATCTTCTCTAACTTTGCATAAAAATTGTCTTTTCCGTTCATATTTTCCTTTTATATAGTGTAACTAATTACTACCTTTAATTCCCTATAGTTTTTTCATACAATTTTCACAGTAAAATTACAAATTTTCATATAATTAATTTTCTTAGAGTCGTATTTTGATAAAATTTTTAAATTTTTTCAATTTTGCTTTTATTTCACTCTTTTTGCTTCTGTAAGGTCCGTCTAGTGTAGAAACTGCCATCTGCACTCAAATCTGTAAAATAAAACACAAGGAAATAGAGAAAATCGATACTTACCTAAACCGAGGTATAGTGGTTAAAAGATACAAATAATTAAATTCAACTACAACTTTGCTTATAACTTTCATAAAACTTCGTGTTTTTTGTTCAAATTTTTTCTAAATAATACAACTAATTGCTCCCCATATTACCCTATAGTTTTCTTATTAAATTTTCACTGTTATATTATAAATTTTCACATTTTTCTTTCTTTTATAGTCGTAAATTCACAAATAAAACATAAAATCTTCTCTAACTTTGCATAAAAATTGTCTTTTCCGTTCATATTTTCCTTTTATATAGTGTAACTAATTACTACCTTTAATTCCCTATAGTTTTTTCATACAATTTTCACAGTAAAATTACAAATTTTCATATAATTAATTTTCTTAGAGTCGTATTTTGATAAAATTTTTAAATTTTTTCAATTTTGCTTTTATTTCACTCTTTTTGCTTCTGTAAGGTCCGTCTAGTGTAGAAACTGCCATCTGCACTCAAATCTGTAAAATAAAACACAAGGAAATAGAGAAAATCGATACTTACCTAAACCGGGGTATAGTGGTTAATCGATACAAATAATTAAATTCAACTACAACTTTGCTTATAACTTTCATAAAACTTCGTGTTTTTTGTTCAAATTTTTTCTAAATAATACAACTAATTGCTCCCCATATTACCCTATAGTTTTCTTATTAAATTTTCACTGTTATATTATAAATTTTCACATTTTTCTTTCTTTTATAGTCGTAAATTCACAAATAAAACATAAAATCTTCTCTAACTTTGCATAAAAATTGTCTTTTCCGTTCATATTTTCCTTTTATATAGTGTAACTAATTACTACCTTTAATTCCCTATAGTTTTTTCATACAATTTTCACAGTAAAATTACAAATTTTCATATAATTCATTTTCTTAGAGTCGTATTTTGATAAAATTTTTAAATTTTTTCAATTTTGCTTTTATTTCACTCTTTTTGCTTCTGTAAGGTCCGTCTAGTGTAGAAACTGCCATCTGCACTCAAATCTGTAAAATAAAACACAAGGAAATAGAGAAAAACGATACTTACCTAAACCGAGGTATAGTGGTTAATCGATACAAATAATTAAATTCAACTACAACTTTGCTTATAACTTTCATAAAACTTCGTGTTTTTTGTTCAAATTTTTTCTAAATAATACAACTAATTGCTCCCCATATTACCCTATAGTTTTCTTATTAAATTTTCACTGTTATATTATAAATTTTCACATTTTTCTTTCTTTTATAGTCGTAAATTCACAAATAAAACATAAAATCTTCTCTAACTTTGCATAAAAATTGTCTTTTCCGTTCATATTTTCCTTTTATATAGTGTAACTAATTACTACCTTTAATTCCCTATAGTTTTTTCATACAATTTTCACAGTAAAATTACAAATTTTCATATAATTCATTTTCTTAGAGTCGTATTTTGATAAAATTTTTAAATTTTTTCAATTTTGCTTTTATTTCACTCTTTTTGCTTCTGTAAGGTCCGTCTAGTGTAAAAACTGCCATCTGCACTCAAATCTGTAAAATAAAACACAAGGAAATAGAGAAAATCGATACTTACCTAAACCGAGGTATAGTGGTTAATCGATACAAATAATTAAATTCAACTACAACTTTGCTTATAACTTTCATAAAACTTCGTGTTTTTTGTTCAAATTTTTTCTAAATAATACAACTAATTGCTCCCCATATTACCCTATAGTTTTCTTATTAAATTTTTACTGTTATATTATAAATTTTCACATTTTTCTTTCTTTTATAGTCGTAAATTCACAAATAAAACATAAAATCTTCTCTAACTTTGCATAAAAATTGTCTTTTCCGTTCATATTTTCCTTTTATATAGTGTAACTAATTACTACCTTTAATTCCCTATAGTTTTTTCATACAATTTTCACAGTAAAATTACAAATTTTCATATAATTAATTTTCTTAGAGTCGTATTTTGATAAAATTTTTAAATTTTTTCAATTTTGCTTTTATTTCACTCTTTTTGCTTCTGTAAGGTCCGTCTAGTGTAGAAACTGCCATCTGCACTCAAATCTGTAAAATAAAACACAAGGAAATAGAGAAAATCGATACTTACCTAAACCGGGGTATAGTGGTTAATCGATACAAATAATTAAATTCAACTACAACTTTGCTTATAACTTTCATAAAACTTCGTGTTTTTTGTTCAAATTTTTTCTAAATAATACAACTAATTGCTCCCCATATTACCCTATAGTTTTCTTATTAAATTTTCACTGTTATATTATAAATTTTCACATTTTTCTTTCTTTTATAGTCGTAAATTCACAAATAAAACATAAAATCTTCTCTAACTTTGCATAAAAATTGTCTTTTCCGTTCATATTTTCCTTTTATATAGTGTAACTAATTACTACCTTTAATTCCCTATAGTTTTTTCATACAATTTTCACAGTAAAATTACAAATTTTCATATAATTAATTTTCTTAGAGTCGTATTTTGATAAAATTTTTAAATTTTTTCAATTTTGCTTTTATTTCACTCTTTTTGCTTCTGTAAGGTCCGTCTAGTGTAGAAACTGCCATCTGCACTCAAATCTGTAAAATAAAACACAAGGAAATAGAGAAAATCGATACTTACCTAAACCGAGGTATAGTGGTTAAAAGATACAAATAATTAAATTCAACTACAACTTTGCTTATAACTTTCATAAAACTTCGTGTTTTTTGTTCAAATTTTTTCTAAATAATACAACTAATTGCTCCCCATATTACCCTATAGTTTTCTTATTAAATTTTCACTGTTATATTATAAATTTTCACATTTTTCTTTCTTTTATAGTCGTAAATTCACAAATAAAACATAAAATCTTCTCTAACTTTGCATAAAAATTGTCTTTTCCGTTCATATTTTCCTTTTATATAGTGTAACTAATTACTACCTTTAATTCCCTATAGTTTTTTCATACAATTTTCACAGTAAAATTACAAATTTTCATATAATTAATTTTCTTAGAGTCGTATTTTGATAAAATTTTTAAATTTTTTCAATTTTGCTTTTATTTCACTCTTTTTGCTTCTGTAAGGTCCGTCTAGTGTAGAAACTGCCATCTGCACTCAAATCTGTAAAATAAAACACAAGGAAATAGAGAAAATCGATACTTACCTAAACCGAGGTATAGTGGTTAAAAGATACAAATAATTAAATTCAACTACAACTTTGCTTATAACTTTCATAAAACTTCGTGTTTTTTGTTCAAATTTTTTCTAAATAATACAACTAATTGCTCCCCATATTACCCTATAGTTTTCTTATTAAATTTTCACTGTTATATTATAAATTTTCACATTTTTCTTTCTTTTATAGTCGTAAATTCACAAATAAAACATAAAATCTTCTCTAACTTTGCATAAAAATTGTCTTTTCCGTTCATATTTTCCTTTTATATAGTGTAACTAATTACTACCTTTAATTCCCTATAGTTTTTTCATACAATTTTCACAGTAAAATTACAAATTTTCATATAATTAATTTTCTTAGAGTCGTATTTTGATAAAATTTTTAAATTTTTTCAATTTTGCTTTTATTTCACTCTTTTTGCTTCTGTAAGGTCCGTCTAGTGTAGAAACTGCCATCTGCACTCAAATCTGTAAAATAAAACACAAGGAAATAGAGAAAATCGATACTTACCTAAACCGGGGTATAGTGGTTAATCGATACAAATAATTAAATTCAACTACAACTTTGCTTATAACTTTCATAAAACTTCGTGTTTTTTGTTCAAATTTTTTCTAAATAATACAACTAATTGCTCCCCATATTACCCTATAGTTTTCTTATTAAATTTTCACTGTTATATTATAAATTTTCACATTTTTCTTTCTTTTATAGTCGTAAATTCACAAATAAAACATAAAATCTTCTCTAACTTTGCATAAAAATTGTCTTTTCCGTTCATATTTTCCTTTTATATAGTGTAACTAATTACTACCTTTAATTCCCTATAGTTTTTTCATACAATTTTCACAGTAAAATTACAAATTTTCATATAATTAATTTTCTTAGAGTCGTATTTTGATAAAATTTTTAAATTTTTTCAATTTTGCTTTTATTTCACTCTTTTTGCTTCTGTAAGGTCCGTCTAGTGTAGAAACTGCCATCTGCACTCAAATCTGTAAAATAAAACACAAGGAAATAGAGAAAATCGATACTTACCTAAACCGGGGTATAGTGGTTAATCGATACAAATAATTAAATTCAACTACAACTTTGCTTATAACTTTCATAAAACTTCGTGTTTTTTGTTCAAATTTTTTCTAAATAATACAACTAATTGCTCCCCATATTACCCTATAGTTTTCTTATTAAATTTTCACTGTTATATTATAAATTTTCACATTTTTCTTTCTTTTATAGTCGTAAATTCACAAATAAAACATAAAATCTTCTCTAACTTTGCATAAAAATTGTCTTTTCCGTTCATATTTTCCTTTTATATAGTGTAACTAATTACTACCTTTAATTCCCTATAGTTTTTTCATACAATTTTCACAGTAAAATTACAAATTTTCATATAATTAATTTTCTTAGAGTCGTATTTTGATAAAATTTTTAAATTTTTTCAATTTTGCTTTTATTTCACTCTTTTTGCTTCTGTAAGGTCCGTCTAGTGTAGAAACTGCCATCTGCACTCAAATCTGTAAAATAAAACACAAGGAAATAGAGAAAATCGATACTTACCTAAACCGAGGTATAGTGGTTAAAAGATACAAATAATTAAATTCAACTACAACTTTGCTTATAACTTTCATAAAACTTCGTGTTTTTTGTTCAAATTTTTTCTAAATAATACAACTAATTGCTCCCCATATTACCCTATAGTTTTCTTATTAAATTTTCACTGTTATATTATAAATTTTCACATTTTTCTTTCTTTTATAGTCGTAAATTCACAAATAAAACATAAAATCTTCTCTAACTTTGCATAAAAATTGTCTTTTCCGTTCATATTTTCCTTTTATATAGTGTAACTAATTACTACCTTTAATTCCCTATAGTTTTTTCATACAATTTTCACAGTAAAATTACAAATTTTCATATAATTAATTTTCTTAGAGTCGTATTTTGATAAAATTTTTAAATTTTTTCAATTTTGCTTTTATTTCACTCTTTTTGCTTCTGTAAGGTCCGTCTAGTGTAGAAACTGCCATCTGCACTCAAATCTGTAAAATAAAACACAAGGAAATAGAGAAAATCGATACTTACCTAAACCGGGGTATAGTGGTTAATCGATACAAATAATTAAATTCAACTACAACTTTGCTTATAACTTTCATAAAACTTCGTGTTTTTTGTTCAAATTTTTTCTAAATAATACAACTAATTGCTCCCCATATTACCCTATAGTTTTCTTATTAAATTTTCACTGTTATATTATAAATTTTCACATTTTTCTTTCTTTTATAGTCGTAAATTCACAAATAAAACATAAAATCTTCTCTAACTTTGCATAAAAATTGTCTTTTCCGTTCATATTTTCCTTTTATATAGTGTAACTAATTACTACCTTTAATTCCCTATAGTTTTTTCATACAATTTTCACAGTAAAATTACAAATTTTCATATAATTCATTTTCTTAGAGTCGTATTTTGATAAAATTTTTAAATTTTTTCAATTTTGCTTTTATTTCACTCTTTTTGCTTCTGTAAGGTCCGTCTAGTGTAGAAACTGCCATCTGCACTCAAATCTGTAAAATAAAACACAAGGAAATAGAGAAAAACGATACTTACCTAAACCGAGGTATAGTGGTTAATCGATACAAATAATTAAATTCAACTACAACTTTGCTTATAACTTTCATAAAACTTCGTGTTTTTTGTTCAAATTTTTTCTAAATAATACAACTAATTGCTCCCCATATTACCCTATAGTTTTCTTATTAAATTTTCACTGTTATATTATAAATTTTCACATTTTTCTTTCTTTTATAGTCGTAAATTCACAAATAAAACATAAAATCTTCTCTAACTTTGCATAAAAATTGTCTTTTCCGTTCATATTTTCCTTTTATATAGTGTAACTAATTACTACCTTTAATTCCCTATAGTTTTTTCATACAATTTTCACAGTAAAATTACAAATTTTCATATAATTCATTTTCTTAGAGTCGTATTTTGATAAAATTTTTAAATTTTTTCAATTTTGCTTTTATTTCACTCTTTTTGCTTCTGTAAGGTCCGTCTAGTGTAAAAACTGCCATCTGCACTCAAATCTGTAAAATAAAACACAAGGAAATAGAGAAAATCGATACTTACCTAAACCGAGGTATAGTGGTTAATCGATACAAATAATTAAATTCAACTACAACTTTGCTTATAACTTTCATAAAACTTCGTGTTTTTTGTTCAAATTTTTTCTAAATAATACAACTAATTGCTCCCCATATTACCCTATAGTTTTCTTATTAAATTTTTACTGTTATATTATAAATTTTCACATTTTTCTTTCTTTTATAGTCGTAAATTCACAAATAAAACATAAAATCTTCTCTAACTTTGCATAAAAATTGTCTTTTCCGTTCATATTTTCCTTTTATATAGTGTAACTAATTACTACCTTTAATTCCCTATAGTTTTTTCATACAATTTTCACAGTAAAATTACAAATTTTCATATAATTAATTTTCTTAGAGTCGTATTTTGATAAAATTTTTAAATTTTTTCAATTTTGCTTTTATTTCACTCTTTTTGCTTCTGTAAGGTCCGTCTAGTGTAGAAACTGCCATCTGCACTCAAATCTGTAAAATAAAACACAAGGAAATAGAGAAAATCGATACTTACCTAAACCGGGGTATAGTGGTTAATCGATACAAATAATTAAATTCAACTACAACTTTGCTTATAACTTTCATAAAACTTCGTGTTTTTTGTTCAAATTTTTTCTAAATAATACAACTAATTGCTCCCCATATTACCCTATAGTTTTCTTATTAAATTTTCACTGTTATATTATAAATTTTCACATTTTTCTTTCTTTTATAGTCGTAAATTCACAAATAAAACATAAAATCTTCTCTAACTTTGCATAAAAATTGTCTTTTCCGTTCATATTTTCCTTTTATATAGTGTAACTAATTACTACCTTTAATTCCCTATAGTTTTTTCATACAATTTTCACAGTAAAATTACAAATTTTCATATAATTAATTTTCTTAGAGTCGTATTTTGATAAAATTTTTAAATTTTTTCAATTTTGCTTTTATTTCACTCTTTTTGCTTCTGTAAGGTCCGTCTAGTGTAGAAACTGCCATCTGCACTCAAATCTGTAAAATAAAACACAAGGAAATAGAGAAAATCGATACTTACCTAAACCGAGGTATAGTGGTTAAAAGATACAAATAATTAAATTCAACTACAACTTTGCTTATAACTTTCATAAAACTTCGTGTTTTTTGTTCAAATTTTTTCTAAATAATACAACTAATTGCTCCCCATATTACCCTATAGTTTTCTTATTAAATTTTCACTGTTATATTATAAATTTTCACATTTTTCTTTCTTTTATAGTCGTAAATTCACAAATAAAACATAAAATCTTCTCTAACTTTGCATAAAAATTGTCTTTTCCGTTCATATTTTCCTTTTATATAGTGTAACTAATTACTACCTTTAATTCCCTATAGTTTTTTCATACAATTTTCACAGTAAAATTACAAATTTTCATATAATTAATTTTCTTAGAGTCGTATTTTGATAAAATTTTTAAATTTTTTCAATTTTGCTTTTATTTCACTCTTTTTGCTTCTGTAAGGTCCGTCTAGTGTAGAAACTGCCATCTGCACTCAAATCTGTAAAATAAAACACAAGGAAATAGAGAAAATCGATACTTACCTAAACCGAGGTATAGTGGTTAAAAGATACAAATAATTAAATTCAACTACAACTTTGCTTATAACTTTCATAAAACTTCGTGTTTTTTGTTCAAATTTTTTCTAAATAATACAACTAATTGCTCCCCATATTACCCTATAGTTTTCTTATTAAATTTTCACTGTTATATTATAAATTTTCACATTTTTCTTTCTTTTATAGTCGTAAATTCACAAATAAAACATAAAATCTTCTCTAACTTTGCATAAAAATTGTCTTTTCCGTTCATATTTTCCTTTTATATAGTGTAACTAATTACTACCTTTAATTCCCTATAGTTTTTTCATACAATTTTCACAGTAAAATTACAAATTTTCATATAATTAATTTTCTTAGAGTCGTATTTTGATAAAATTTTTAAATTTTTTCAATTTTGCTTTTATTTCACTCTTTTTGCTTCTGTAAGGTCCGTCTAGTGTAGAAACTGCCATCTGCACTCAAATCTGTAAAATAAAACACAAGGAAATAGAGAAAATCGATACTTACCTAAACCGAGGTATAGTGGTTAAAAGATACAAATAATTAAATTCAACTACAACTTTGCTTATAACTTTCATAAAACTTCGTGTTTTTTGTTCAAATTTTTTCTAAATAATACAACTAATTGCTCCCCATATTACCCTATAGTTTTCTTATTAAATTTTCACTGTTATATTATAAATTTTCACATTTTTCTTTCTTTTATAGTCGTAAATTCACAAATAAAACATAAAATCTTCTCTAACTTTGCATAAAAATTGTCTTTTCCGTTCATATTTTCCTTTTATATAGTGTAACTAATTACTACCTTTAATTCCCTATAGTTTTTTCATACAATTTTCACAGTAAAATTACAAATTTTCATATAATTAATTTTCTTAGAGTCGTATTTTGATAAAATTTTTAAATTTTTTCAATTTTGCTTTTATTTCACTCTTTTTGCTTCTGTAAGGTCCGTCTAGTGTAGAAACTGCCATCTGCACTCAAATCTGTAAAATAAAACACAAGGAAATAGAGAAAATCGATACTTACCTAAACCGGGGTATAGTGGTTAATCGATACAAATAATTAAATTCAACTACAACTTTGCTTATAACTTTCATAAAACTTCGTGTTTTTTGTTCAAATTTTTTCTAAATAATACAACTAATTGCTCCCCATATTACCCTATAGTTTTCTTATTAAATTTTCACTGTTATATTATAAATTTTCACATTTTTCTTTCTTTTATAGTCGTAAATTCACAAATAAAACATAAAATCTTCTCTAACTTTGCATAAAAATTGTCTTTTCCGTTCATATTTTCCTTTTATATAGTGTAACTAATTACTACCTTTAATTCCCTATAGTTTTTTCATACAATTTTCACAGTAAAATTACAAATTTTCATATAATTCATTTTCTTAGAGTCGTATTTTGATAAAATTTTTAAATTTTTTCAATTTTGCTTTTATTTCACTCTTTTTGCTTCTGTAAGGTCCGTCTAGTGTAGAAACTGCCATCTGCACTCAAATCTGTAAAATAAAACACAAGGAAATAGAGAAAAACGATACTTACCTAAACCGAGGTATAGTGGTTAAAAGATACAAATAATTAAATTCAACTACAACTTTGCTTATAACTTTCATAAAACTTCGTGTTTTTTGTTCAAATTTTTTCTAAATAATACAACTAATTGCTCCCCATATTACCCTATAGTTTTCTTATTAAATTTTCACTGTTATATTATAAATTTTCACATTTTTCTTTCTTTTATAGTCGTAAATTCACAAATAAAACATAAAATCTTCTCTAACTTTGCATAAAAATTGTCTTTTCCGTTCATATTTTCCTTTTATATAGTGTAACTAATTACTACCTTTAATTCCCTATAGTTTTTTCATACAATTTTCACAGTAAAATTACAAATTTTCATATAATTCATTTTCTTAGAGTCGTATTTTGATAAAATTTTTAAATTTTTTCAATTTTGCTTTTATTTCACTCTTTTTGCTTCTGTAAGGTCCGTCTAGTGTAGAAACTGCCATCTGCACTCAAATCTGTAAAATAAAACACAAGGAAATAGAGAAAATCGATACTTACCTAAACCGAGGTATAGTGGTTAAAAGATACAAATAATTAAATTCAACTACAACTTTGCTTATAACTTTCATAAAACTTCGTGTTTTTTGTTCAAATTTTTTCTAAATAATACAACTAATTGCTCCCCATATTACCCTATAGTTTTCTTATTAAATTTTCACTGTTATATTATAAATTTTCACATTTTTCTTTCTTTTATAGTCGTAAATTCACAAATAAAACATAAAATCTTCTCTAACTTTGCATAAAAATTGTCTTTTCCGTTCATATTTTCCTTTTATATAGTGTAACTAATTACTACCTTTAATTCCCTATAGTTTTTTCATACAATTTTCACAGTAAAATTACAAATTTTCATATAATTAATTTTCTTAGAGTCGTATTTTGATAAAATTTTTAAATTTTTTCAATTTTGCTTTTATTTCACTCTTTTTGCTTCTGTAAGGTCCGTCTAGTGTAGAAACTGCCATCTGCACTCAAATCTGTAAAATAAAACACAAGGAAATAGAGAAAATCGATACTTACCTAAACCGGGGTATAGTGGTTAATCGATACAAATAATTAAATTCAACTACAACTTTGCTTATAACTTTCATAAAACTTCGTGTTTTTTGTTCAAATTTTTTCTAAATAATACAACTAATTGCTCCCCATATTACCCTATAGTTTTCTTATTAAATTTTCACTGTTATATTATAAATTTTCACATTTTTCTTTCTTTTATAGTCGTAAATTCACAAATAAAACATAAAATCTTCTCTAACTTTGCATAAAAATTGTCTTTTCCGTTCATATTTTCCTTTTATATAGTGTAACTAATTACTACCTTTAATTCCCTATAGTTTTTTCATACAATTTTCACAGTAAAATTACAAATTTTCATATAATTCATTTTCTTAGAGTCGTATTTTGATAAAATTTTTAAATTTTTTCAATTTTGCTTTTATTTCACTCTTTTTGCTTCTGTAAGGTCCGTCTAGTGTAGAAACTGCCATCTGCACTCAAATCTGTAAAATAAAACACAAGGAAATAGAGAAAAACGATACTTACCTAAACCGAGGTATAGTGGTTAATCGATACAAATAATTAAATTCAACTACAACTTTGCTTATAACTTTCATAAAACTTCGTGTTTTTTGTTCAAATTTTTTCTAAATAATACAACTAATTGCTCCCCATATTACCCTATAGTTTTCTTATTAAATTTTCACTGTTATATTATAAATTTTCACATTTTTCTTTCTTTTATAGTCGTAAATTCACAAATAAAACATAAAATCTTCTCTAACTTTGCATAAAAATTGTCTTTTCCGTTCATATTTTCCTTTTATATAGTGTAACTAATTACTACCTTTAATTCCCTATAGTTTTTTCATACAATTTTCACAGTAAAATTACAAATTTTCATATAATTCATTTTCTTAGAGTCGTATTTTGATAAAATTTTTAAATTTTTTCAATTTTGCTTTTATTTCACTCTTTTTGCTTCTGTAAGGTCCGTCTAGTGTAGAAACTGCCATCTGCACTCAAATCTGTAAAATAAAACACAAGGAAATAGAGAAAATCGATACTTACCTAAACCGAGGTATAGTGGTTAATCGATACAAATAATTAAATTCAACTACAACTTTGCTTATAACTTTCATAAAACTTCGTGTTTTTTGTTCAAATTTTTTCTAAATAATACAACTAATTGCTCCCCATATTACCCTATAGTTTTCTTATTAAATTTTCACTGTTATATTATAAATTTTCACATTTTTCTTTCTTTTATAGTCGTAAATTCACAAATAAAACATAAAATCTTCTCTAACTTTGCATAAAAATTGTCTTTTCCGTTCATATTTTCCTTTTATATAGTGTAACTAATTACTACCTTTAATTCCCTATAGTTTTTTCATACAATTTTCACAGTAAAATTACAAATTTTCATATAATTCATTTTCTTAGAGTCGTATTTTGATAAAATTTTTAAATTTTTTCAATTTTGCTTTTATTTCACTCTTTTTGCTTCTGTAAGGTCCGTCTAGTGTAGAAACTGCCATCTGCACTCAAATCTGTAAAATAAAACACAAGGAAATAGAGAAAATCGATACTTACCTAAACCGAGGTATAGTGGTTAATCGATACAAATAATTAAATTCAACTACAACTTTGCTTATAACTTTCATAAAACTTCGTGTTTTTTGTTCAAATTTTTTCTAAATAATACAACTAATTGCTCCCCATATTACCCTATAGTTTTCTTATTAAATTTTCACTGTTATATTATAAATTTTCACATTTTTCTTTCTTTTATAGTCGTAAATTCACAAATAAAACATAAAATCTTCTCTAACTTTGCATAAAAATTGTCTTTTCCGTTCATATTTTCCTTTTATATAGTGTAACTAATTACTACCTTTAATTCCCTATAGTTTTTTCATACAATTTTCACAGTAAAATTACAAATTTTCATATAATTCATTTTCTTAGAGTCGTATTTTGATAAAATTTTTAAATTTTTTCAATTTTGCTTTTATTTCACTCTTTTTGCTTCTGTAAGGTCCGTCTAGTGTAAAAACTGCCATCTGCACTCAAATCTGTAAAATAAAACACAAGGAAATAGAGAAAATCGATACTTACCTAAACCGAGGTATAGTGGTTAATCGATACAAATAATTAAATTCAACTACAACTTTGCTTATAACTTTCATAAAACTTCGTGTTTTTTGTTCAAATTTTTTCTAAATAATACAACTAATTGCTCCCCATATTACCCTATAGTTTTCTTATTAAATTTTTACTGTTATATTATAAATTTTCACATTTTTCTTTCTTTTATAGTCGTAAATTCACAAATAAAACATAAAATCTTCTCTAACTTTGCATAAAAATTGTCTTTTCCGTTCATATTTTCCTTTTATATAGTGTAACTAATTACTACCTTTAATTCCCTATAGTTTTTTCATACAATTTTCACAGTAAAATTACAAATTTTCATATAATTAATTTTCTTAGAGTCGTATTTTGATAAAATTTTTAAATTTTTTCAATTTTGCTTTTATTTCACTCTTTTTGCTTCTATAAGGTCCGTCTAGTGTAGAAACTGCCATCTGCACTCAAATCTGTAAAATAAAACACAAGGAAATAGAGAAAATCGATACTTACCTAAACCGAGGTATAGTGGTTAATCGATACAAATAATTAAATTCAACTACAACTTTGCTTATAACTTTCATAAAACTTCGTGTTTTTTGTTCAAATTTTTTCTAAATAATACAACTAATTGCTCCCCATATTACCCTATAGTTTTCTTATTAAATTTTCACTGTTATATTATAAATTTTCACATTTTTCTTTCTTTTATAGTCGTAAATTCACAAATAAAACATAAAATCTTCTCTAACTTTGCATAAAAATTGTCTTTTCCGTTCATATTTTCCTTTTATATAGTGTAACTAATTACTACCTTTAATTCCCTATAGTTTTTTCATACAATTTTCACAGTAAAATTACAAATTTTCATATAATTAATTTTCTTAGAGTCGTATTTTGATTAAATTTTTAAATTTTTTCAATTTTGCTTTTATTTCACTCTTTTTGCTTCTGTAAGGTCCGTCTAGTGTAGAAACTGCCATCTGCACTCAAATCTGTAAAATAAAACACAAGGAAATAGAGAAAATCGATACTTACCTAAACCGGGGTATAGTGGTTAATCGATACAAATAATTAAATTCAACTACAACTTTGCTTATAACTTTCATAAAACTTCGTGTTTTTTGTTCAAATTTTTTCTAAATAATACAACTAATTGCTCCCCATATTACCCTATAGTTTTCTTATTAAATTTTCACTGTTATATTATAAATTTTCACATTTTTCTTTCTTTTATAGTCGTAAATTCACAAATAAAACATAAAATCTTCTCTAACTTTGCATAAAAATTGTCTTTTCCGTTCATATTTTCCTTTTATATAGTGTAACTAATTACTACCTTTAATTCCCTATAGTTTTTTCATACAATTTTCACAGTAAAATTACAAATTTTCATATAATTCATTTTCTTAGAGTCGTATTTTGATAAAATTTTTAAATTTTTTTTAATTTTGCTTTTATTTCACTCTTTTTGCTTCTGTAAGGTCCGTCTAGTGTAGAAACTGCCATCTGCACTCAAATCTGTAAAATAAAACACAAGGAAATAGAGAAAAACGATACTTACCTAAACCGAGGTATAGTGGTTAATCGATACAAATAATTAAATTCAACTACAACTTTGCTTATTACTTTCATAAAACTTCGTGTTTTTTGTTCAATTTTTTTCTAAATAATACAACTAATTGCTCCCCATATTACCCTATAGTTTTCTTATTAAATTTTCACTGTTATATTATAAATTTTCACATTTTTCTTTCTTTTATAGTCGTAAATTCACAAATAAAACATAAAATCTTCTCTAACTTTGCATAAAAATTGTCTTTTCCGTTCATATTTTCCTTTTATATAGTATAACTAATTACTACCTTTAATTCCCTATAGTTTTTTCATACAATTTTCACAGTAAAATTACAAATTTTCATATAATTCATTTTCTTAGAGTCGTATTTTGATAAAATTTTTAAATTTTTTCAATTTTGCTTTTATTTCACTCTTTTTGCTTCTGTAAGGTCCGTCTAGTGTAGAAACTGCCATCTGCACTCAAATCTGTAAAATAAAACACAAGGAAATAGAGAAAATCGATACTTACCTAAACCGAGGTATAGTGGTTAATCGATACAAATAATTAAATTCAACTACAACTTTGCTTATAACTTTCATAAAACTTCGTGTTTTTTGTTCAAATTTTTTCTAAATAATACAACTAATTGCTCCCCATATTACCCTATAGTTTTCTTATTAAATTTTCACTGTTATATTATAAATTTTCACATTTTTCTTTCTTTTATAGTCGTAAATTCACAAATAAAACATAAAATCTTCTCTAACTTTGCATAAAAATTGTCTTTTCCGTTCATATTTTCCTTTTATATAGTATAACTAATTACTACCTTTAATTCCCTATAGTTTTTTCATACAATTTTCACAGTAAAATTACAAATTTTCATATAATTAAATTTCTTAGAGTCGTATTTTGATAAAATTTTTAAATTTTTTCAATTTTGCTTTTATTTCACTCTTTTTGCTTCTGTAAGGTCCGTCTAGTGTAGAAACTGCCATCTGCACTCAAATCTGTAAAATAAAACACAAGGAAATAGAGAAAATCGATACTTACCTAAACCGAGGTATAGTGGTTAATCGATACAAATAATTAAATTCAACTACAACTTTGCTTATAACTTTCGTAAAACTTCGTGTTTTTTTTCAAATTTTTTCTAAATAATACAACTAATTGCTCCCCATATTACCCTATAGTTTTCTTATTAAATTTTCACTGTTATATTATAAATTTTCACATTTTTCTTTCTTTTATAGTCGTAAATTCACAAATAAAACATAAAATCTTCTCTAACTTTGCATAAAAATTGTCTTTTCCGTTCATATTTTCCTTTTATATAGTGTAACTAATTACTACCTTTAATTCCCTATAGTTTTTTCATACAATTTTCACAGTAAAATTACAAATTTTAATATAATTAATTTTCTTAGAGTCGTATTTTGATAAAATTTTTAAATTTTTTCAATTTTGCTTTTATTTCACTCTTTTTGCTTCTGTAAGGTCCGTCTAGTGTAGAAACTGCCATCTGCACTCAAATCTGTAAAATAAAACACAAGGAAATAGAGAAAATCGATACTTACCTAAACCGAGGTATAGTGGTTAATCGATACAAATAATTAAATTCAACTACAACTTTGCTTATAACTTTCATAAAACTTCGTGTTTTTTGTTCAAATTTTTTCTAAATAATACAACTAATTGCTCCCCATATTACCCTATAGTTTTCTTATTAAATTTTCACATTTTTCTTTCTTTTATAGTCGTAAATTCACAAATAAAACATAAAATCTTCTCTAACTTTGCATAAAAATTGTCTTTTCCGTTCATATTTTCCTTTTATATAGTGTAACTAATTACTACCTTTAATTCCCTATAGTTTTTTCATACAATTTTCACAGTAAAATTACAAATTTTCATATAATAAATTTTCTTAGAGTCGTATTTTGATAAAATTTTTAAATTTTTTCAATTTTGCTTTTATTTCACTCTTTTTGCTTCTGTAAGGTCCGTCTAGTGTAGAAACTGCCATCTGCACTCAAATCTGTAAAATAAAACACAAGGAAATAGAGAAAATCGATACTTACCTAAACCGAGGTATAGTGGTTAATCGATACAAATAATTAAATTCAACTACAACTTTGCTTATAACTTTCATAAAACTTCGTGTTTTTTGTTCAAATTTTTTCTAAATAATACAACTAATTGCTCCCCATATTACCCTATAGTTTTCTTATTAAATTTTCACATTTTTCTTTCTTTTATAGTCGTAAATTCACAAATAAAACATAAAATCTTCTCTAACTTTGCATAAAAATTGTCTTTTCCGTTCATATTTTCCTTTTATATAGTTTAACTAATTACTACCTTTAATTCCCTATAGTTTTTTCATACAATTTTCACAGTAAAATTACAAATTTTCATATAATTAATTTTCTTAGAGTCGTATTTTGATAAAATTTTTAAATTTTTTCAATTTTGCTTTTATTTCACTCTTTTTGCTTCTGTAAGGTCCGTCTAGTGTAGAAACTGCCATCTGCACTCAAATCTGTAAAATAAAACACAAGGAAATAGAGAAAATCGATACTTACCTAAACCGAGGTATAGTGGTTAATCGATACAAATAATTAAATTCAACTACAACTTTGCTTATAACTTTCATAAAACTTCGTGTTTTTTGTTCAAATTTTTTCTAAATAATACAACTAATTGCTCCCCATATTACCCTATAGTTTTCTTATTAAATTTTCACTGTTATATTATAAATTTTCACATTTTTCTTTCTTTTATAGTCGTAAATTCACAAATAAAACATAAAATCTTCTCTAACTTTGCATAAAAATTGTCTTTTCCGTTCATATTTTCCTTTTATATAGTGTAACTAATTACTACCTTTAATTCCCTATAGTTTTTTCATACAATTTTCACAGTAAAATTACAAATTTTCATATAATAAATTTTCTTAGAGTCGTATTTTGATAAAATTTTTAAATTTTTTCAATTTTGCTTTTATTTCACTCTTTTTGCTTCTGTAAGGTCCGTCTAGTGTAGAAACTGCCATCTGCACTCAAATCTGTAAAATAAAACACAAGGAAATAGAGAAAATCGATACTTACCTAAACCGAGGTATAGTGGTTAATCGATACAAATAATTAAATTCAACTACAACTTTGCTTATAACTTTCATAAAACTTCGTGTTTTTTGTTCAAATTTTTTCTAAATAATACAACTAATTGCTCCCCATATTACCATATAGTTTTCTTATTAAATTTTCACTGTTATATTATAAATTTTCACATTTTTCTTTCTTTTATAGTCGTAAATTCACAAATAAAACATAAAATCTTCTCTAACTTTGCATAAAAATTGTCTTTTCCGTTCATATTTTCCTTTTATATAGTGTAACTAATTACTACCTTTAATTCCCTATAGTTTTTTCATACAATTTTCACAGTAAAATTACAAATTTTCATATAATTAATTTTCTTAGAGTCGTATTTTGATAAAATTTTTAAATTTTTTCAATTTTGCTTTTATTTCACTCTTTTTGCTTCTGTAAGGTCCGTCTAGTGTAGAAACTGCCATCTGCACTCAAATCTGTAAAATAAAACACAAGGAAATAGAGAAAATCGATACTTACCTAAACCGAGGTATAGTGGTTAATCGATACAAATAATTAAATTCAACTACAACTTTGCTTATAACTTTCATAAAACTTCGTGTTTTTTGTTCAAATTTTTTCTAAATAATACAACTAATTGCTCCCCATATTACCCTATAGTTTTCTTATTAAATTTTCACTGTTATATTATAAATTTTCACATTTTTCTTTCTTTTATAGTCGTAAATTCACAAATAAAACATAAAATCTTCTCTAACTTTGCATAAAAATTGTCTTTTCCGTTCATATTTTCCTTTTATATAGTGTAACTAATTACTACCTTTAATTCCCTATAGTTTTTTCATACAATTTTCACAGTAAAATTACAAATTTTCATATAATAAATTTTCTTAGAGTCGTATTTTGATAAAATTTTTAAATTTTTTCAATTTTGCTTTTATTTCACTCTTTTTGCTTCTGTAAGGTCCGTCTAGTGTAGAAACTGCCATCTGCACTCAAATCTGTAAAATAAAACACAAGGAAATAGAGAAAATCGATACTTACCTAAACCGAGGTATAGTGGTTAATCGATACAAATAATTAAATTCAACTACAACTTTGCTTATAACTTTCATAAAACTTCGTGTTTTTTGTTCAAATTTTTTCTAAATAATACAACTAATTGCTCCCCATATTACCCTATAGTTTTCTTATTAAATTTTCACATTTTTCTTTCTTTTATAGTCGTAAATTCACAAATAAAACATAAAATCTTCTCTAACTTTGCATAAAAATTGTCTTTTCCGTTCATATTTTCCTTTTATATAGTGTAACTAATTACTACCTTTAATTCCCTATAGTTTTTTCATACAATTTTCACAGTAAAATTACAAATTTTCATATAATTAATTTTCTTAGAGTCGTATTTTGATAAAATTTTTAAATTTTTTCAATTTTGCTTTTATTTCACTCTTTTTGCTTCTGTAAGGTCCGTCTAGTGTAGAAACTGCCATCTGCACTCAAATCTGTAAAATAAAACACAAGGAAATAGAGAAAATCGATACTTACCTAAACCGAGGTATAGTGGTTAATCGATACAAATAATTAAATTCAACTACAACTTTGCTTATAACTTTCATAAAACTTCGTGTTTTTTGTTCAAATTTTTTCAAAATAATACAACTAATTGCTCCCCATATTACCATATAGTTTTCTTATTAAATTTTCACTGTTATATTATAAATTTTCACATTTTTCTTTCTTTTATAGTCGTAAATTCACAAATAAAACATAAAATCTTCTCTAACTTTGCATAAAAATTGTCTTTTCCGTTCATATTTTCCTTTTATATAGTGTAACTAATTACTACCTTTAATTCCCTATAGTTTTTTCATACAATTTTCACAGTAAAATTACAAATTTTCATATAATTAATTTTCTTAGAGTCGTATTTTGATAAAATTTTTAAATTTTTTCAATTTTGCTTTTATTTCACTCTTTTTGCTTCTGTAAGGTCCGTCTAGTGTAGAAACTGCCATCTGCACTCAAATCTGTAAAATAAAACACAAGGAAATAGAGAAAATCGATACTTACCTAAACCGGGGTATAGTGGTTAATCGATACAAATAATTAAATTCAACTACAACTTTGCTTATAACTTTCATAAAACTTCGTGTTTTTTGTTCAAATTTTTTCTAAATAATACAACTAATTGCTCCCCATATTACCCTATAGTTTTCTTATTAAATTTTCACATTTTTCTTTCTTTTATAGTCGTAAATTCACAAATAAAACATAAAATCTTCTCTAACTTTGCATAAAAATTGTCTTTTCCGTTCATATTTTCCTTTTATATAGTGTAACTAATTACTACCTTTAATTCCCTATAGTTTTTTCATACAATTTTCACAGTAAAATTACAAATTTTCATATAATTAATTTTCTTAGAGTCGTATTTTGATAAAATTTTTAAATTTTTTCAATTTTGCTTTTATTTCACTCTTTTTGCTTCTGTAAGGTCCGTCTAGTGTAGAAACTGCCATCTGCACTCAAATCTGTAAAATAAAACACAAGGAAATAGAGAAAATCGATACTTACCAAAACCGAGGTATAGTGGTTAATCGATACAAATAATTAAATTCAACTACAACTTTGCTTATAACTTTCATAAAACTTCGTG
Source organism: Parnassius mnemosyne (assembly GCA_963668995.1). Taxonomy (NCBI): domain Eukaryota; kingdom Metazoa; phylum Arthropoda; class Insecta; order Lepidoptera; family Papilionidae; genus Parnassius; species Parnassius mnemosyne. The sequence continues at coordinate 2,439,038 of CAVLGL010000097.1, read as the reverse complement.
TTTTTTGTTCAAATTTTTTCTAAATAATACAACTAATTGCTCCCCATATTACCCTATAGTTTTCTTATTAAATTTTCACTGTTATATTATAAATTTTCACATTTTTCTTTCTTTTATAGTCGTAAATTCACAAATAAAACATAAAATCTTCTCTAACTTTGCATAAAAATTGTCTTTTCCGTTCATATTTTCCTTTTATATAGTGTAACTAATTACTACCTTTAATTCCCTATAGTTTTTTCATACAATTTTCACAGTAAAATTACAAATTTTCATATAATTAATTTTCTTAGAGTCGTATTTTGATAAAATTTTTAAATTTTTTCAATTTTGCTTTTATTTCACTCTTTTTGCTTCTGTAAGGTCCGTCTAGTGTAGAAACTGCCATCTGCACTCAAATCTGTAAAATAAAACACAAGGAAATAGAGAAAATCGATACTTACCTAAACCGAGGTATAGTGGTTAATCGATACAAATAATTAAATTCAACTACAACTTTGCTTATAACTTTCATAAAACTTCGTGTTTTTTGTTCAAATTTTTTCTAAATAATACAACTAATTGCTCCCCATATTACCCTATAGTTTTCTTATTAAATTTTCACATTTTTCTTTCTTTTATAGTCGTAAATTCACAAATAAAACATAAAATCTTCTCTAACTTTGCATAAAAATTGTCTTTTCCGTTCATATTTTCCTTTTATATAGTGTAACTAATTACTACCTTTAATTCCCTATAGTTTTTTCATACAATTTTCACAGTAAAATTACAAATTTTCATATAATTAATTTTCTTAGAGTCGTATTTTGATAAAATTTTTAAATTTTTTCAATTTTGCTTTTATTTCACTCTTTTTGCTTCTGTAAGGTCCGTCTAGTGTAGAAACTGCCATCTGCACTCAAATCTGTAAAATAAAACACAAGGAAATAGAGAAAATCGATACTTACCTAAACCGAGGTATAGTGGTTAATCGATACAAATAATTAAATTCAACTACAACTTTGCTTATAACTTTCATAAAACTTCGTGTTTTTTGTTCAAATTTTTTCAAAATAATACAACTAATTGCTCCCCATATTACCATATAGTTTTCTTATTAAATTTTCACTGTTATATTATAAATTTTCACATTTTTCTTTCTTTTATAGTCGTAAATTCACAAATAAAACATAAAATCTTCTCTAACTTTGCATAAAAATTGTCTTTTCCGTTCATATTTTCCTTTTATATAGTGTAACTAATTACTACCTCCTAACTAATTACTACTCCTACTCCCAAGGCGTAGTCCCGAATTCATGGAAGACAGCTTTTGTCCACCCGATCCCTAAAAAAGGCGACCGCTCAGACCCGTCCAACTATAGGCCTATCGCGATCACCTCCTTGTTCTCCAAAATAATGGAATCCATTATTAACTGCCAGCTCATCCGGTACCTTGAGGATCACCAGCTGATTAGTGACCGCCAATACGGTTTTCGTCGGTGTCGATCAGCTGGTGATCTTCTTGTCTACCTGACCCATAGATGGGCGGAGGCAGTAGAGTCCAAGGGGGAGGCGTTGGCCGTTAGTCTGGACATTGCGAAGGCCTTTGATCGGGTTTGGCACAAAGCGCTTCTTTCAAAGCTGCCTTCCTATGGGCTTCCCGAGAAATTGTGCAATTGGATCACCAGCTTTCTTGCAGATCGGAGCATCAAGGTCGTTGTAGACGGTGCATGTTCTGACTACAAGCCTATTAACGCTGGTGTTCCACAAGGCTGTGTGCTATCACCAACGCTGTTTCTTCTGCATATCAATGATATGTTGCTAACTGGTAACATTCATTGCTATGCGGATGACAGCACTGGTGATGCTCTATACACCGGCCGGGCCAATATTTCTCGGGAAAACGTCGCCGAGTACCGGAACAAACTTGTGTCTGAAGTCGAGTCTTTGCTGGACAAAGTCTCGGATTGGGGGCGACTAAATCTAGTCCAGTTTAATCCTCAGAAGACACAAGTTTGCGCGTTTACCGCTAAAAAGAACCCCTTTGTCGTATCTCCTCAGTTTCAAGGCACTCCCCTTCTTGCCTCAGCCAGTATCGGTATCCTCGGAGTCGACATATCGAGTGACGTGCAGTTTCGTGGTCACTTGGAAGACAAGGCCAAATTGGCCTCTAAAAAGCTTGGCGTGCTCAGCAGAGCGGGACAGTATTTCATGCCGGCACACCGCCTGCAACTTTACAAGGCGCAGGTTCGGCCTCACATGGAATACTGTTCCCATCTCTGGGCAGGGGCTCCCCAGTGCCAGCTCCTTCCACTTGACCGCATCCAGCGCAGAGCGGCTCGAATCGTCGACGACCGAGCCCTTTCCGATCGGCTCGATTCATTGGCACTGCGAAGAGATGTTGCATCTCTTTGCATTTTCTTTCGCATCTACCATGGGGAGTGCTCTGAGGAATTGTTCGGATTAATCCCAGCCGCCAAATTTCACGAACGCACATCGCGGCAGAACTCCCGATACCATCCACACCATCTGGATGATTGGCGGTCCACCACTGTGCGATTTAGAAGATGTTTTCTTCCTCGCACAACTTCCTTGTGGAATAGTTTACCACCAGGGATTTTTCCGGACCGATACGACTTAGGGACCTTCAAGAAAAGAGCCTACTCCTTTTTAAAAGGCCGGCAACGCATCTGCAATTCCCCTGGTGTTGCGGTTGTTCATGGGCGGCGGTAGTCACTTACCATCAGGTGAGCCGCATGCTCGTTTGCCCCCTCTCCTATAAAAAAAAAAAAAAAAAAAAAACCTTTAATTCCCTATAGTTTTTTCATACAATTTTCACAGTAAAATTACAAATTTTCATATAATTAATTTTCTTAGAGTCGTATTTTGATAAAATTTCAAATTTTTTCAATTTTGCTTTTATTTCACTCTTTTTGCTTCTGTAAGGTCCGTCTAGTGTAGAAACTGCCATCTGCACTCAAATCTGTAAAATAAAACACAAGGAAATAGAGAAAATCGATACTTACCTAAACCGAGGTATAGTGGTTAATCGATACAAATAATTAAATTCAACTACAACTTTGCTTATAACTTTCATAAAACTTCGTGTTTTTTGTTCAAATTTTTTCTAAATAATACAACTAATTGCTCCCCATATTACCCTATAGTTTTCTTATTAAATTTTCACTGTTATATTATAAATTTTCACATTTTTCTTTCTTTTATAGTCGTAAATTCACAAATAAAACATAAAATCTTCTCTAACTTTGCATAAAAATTGTCTTTTCCGTTCATATTTTCCTTTTATATAGTGTAACTAATTACTACCTTTAATTCCCTATAGTTTTTTCATACAATTTTCACAGTAAAATTACAAATTTTCATATAATTCATTTTCTTAGAGTCGTATTTTGATAAAATTTTTAAATTTTTTCAATTTTGCTTTTATTTCACTCTTTTTGCTTCTGTAAGGTCCGTCTAGTGTAGAAACTGCCATCTGCACTCAAATCTGTAAAATAAAACACAAGGAAATAGAGAAAATCGATACTTACCTAAACCGAGGTATAGTGGTTAATCGATACAAATAATTAAATTCAACTACAACTTTGCTTATAACTTTCATAAAACTTCGTGTTTTTTGTTCAAATTTTTTCTAAATAATACAACTAATTGCTCCCCATATTACCCTATAGTTTTCTTATTAAATTTTCACTGTTATATTATAAATTTTCACATTTTTCTTTCTTTTATAGTCGTAAATTCACAAATAAAACATAAAATCTTCTCTAACTTTGCATAAAAATTGTCTTTTCCGTTCATATTTTCCTTTTATATAGTGTAACTAATTACTACCTTTAATTCCCTATAGTTTTTTCATACAATTTTCACAGTAAAATTACAAATTTTCATATAATTCATTTTCTTAGAGTCGTATTTTGATAAAATTTTTAAATTTTTTCAATTTTGCTTTTATTTCACTCTTTTTGCTTCTGTAAGGTCCGTCTAGTGTAGAAACTGCCATCTGCACTCAAATCTGTAAAATAAAACACAAGGAAATAGAGAAAAACGATACTTACCTAAACCGAGGTATAGTGGTTAATCGATACAAATAATTAAATTCAACTACAACTTTGCTTATAACTTTCATAAAACTTCGTGTTTTTTGTTCAAATTTTTTCTAAATAATACAACTAATTGCTCCCCATATTACCCTATAGTTTTCTTATTAAATTTTCACTGTTATATTATAAATTTTCACATTTTTCTTTCTTTTATAGTCGTAAATTCACAAATAAAACATAAAATCTTCTCTAACTTTGCATAAAAATTGTCTTTTCCGTTCATATTTTCCTTTTATATAGTGTAACTAATTACTACCTTTAATTCCCTATAGTTTTTTCATACAATTTTCACAGTAAAATTACAAATTTTCATATAATTCATTTTCTTAGAGTCGTATTTTGATAAAATTTTTAAATTTTTTCAATTTTGCTTTTATTTCACTCTTTTTGCTTCTGTAAGGTCCGTCTAGTGTAGAAACTGCCATCTGCACTCAAATCTGTAAAATAAAACACAAGGAAATAGAGAAAATCGATACTTACCTAAACCGAGGTATAGTGGTTAATCGATACAAATAATTAAATTCAACTACAACTTTGCTTATAACTTTCATAAAACTTCGTGTTTTTTGTTCAAATTTTTTCTAAATAATACAACTAATTGCTCCCCATATTACCCTATAGTTTTCTTATTAAATTTTCACTGTTATATTATAAATTTTCACATTTTTCTTTCTTTTATAGTCGTAAATTCACAAATAAAACATAAAATCTTCTCTAACTTTGCATAAAAATTGTCTTTTCCGTTCATATTTTCCTTTTATATAGTGTAACTAATTACTACCTTTAATTCCCTATAGTTTTTTCATACAATTTTCACAGTAAAATTACAAATTTTCATATAATTCATTTTCTTAGAGTCGTATTTTGATAAAATTTTTAAATTTTTTCAATTTTGCTTTTATTTCACTCTTTTTGCTTCTGTAAGGTCCGTCTAGTGTAGAAACTGCCATCTGCACTCAAATCTGTAAAATAAAACACAAGGAAATAGAGAAAATCGATACTTACCTAAACCGAGGTATAGTGGTTAATCGATACAAATAATTAAATTCAACTACAACTTTGCTTATAACTTTCATAAAACTTCGTGTTTTTTGTTCAAATTTTTTCTAAATAATACAACTAATTGCTCCCCATATTACCCTATAGTTTTCTTATTAAATTTTCACTGTTATATTATAAATTTTCACATTTTTCTTTCTTTTATAGTCGTAAATTCACAAATAAAACATAAAATCTTCTCTAACTTTGCATAAAAATTGTCTTTTCCGTTCATATTTTCCTTTTATATAGTGTAACTAATTACTACCTTTAATTCCCTATAGTTTTTTCATACAATTTTCACAGTAAAATTACAAATTTTCATATAATTCATTTTCTTAGAGTCGTATTTTGATAAAATTTTTAAATTTTTTCAATTTTGCTTTTATTTCACTCTTTTTGCTTCTGTAAGGTCCGTCTAGTGTAAAAACTGCCATCTGCACTCAAATCTGTAAAATAAAACACAAGGAAATAGAGAAAATCGATACTTACCTAAACCGAGGTATAGTGGTTAATCGATACAAATAATTAAATTCAACTACAACTTTGCTTATAACTTTCATAAAACTTCGTGTTTTTTGTTCAAATTTTTTCTAAATAATACAACTAATTGCTCCCCATATTACCCTATAGTTTTCTTATTAAATTTTTACTGTTATATTATAAATTTTCACATTTTTCTTTCTTTTATAGTCGTAAATTCACAAATAAAACATAAAATCTTCTCTAACTTTGCATAAAAATTGTCTTTTCCGTTCATATTTTCCTTTTATATAGTGTAACTAATTACTACCTTTAATTCCCTATAGTTTTTTCATACAATTTTCACAGTAAAATTACAAATTTTCATATAATTAATTTTCTTAGAGTCGTATTTTGATAAAATTTTTAAATTTTTTCAATTTTGCTTTTATTTCACTCTTTTTGCTTCTATAAGGTCCGTCTAGTGTAGAAACTGCCATCTGCACTCAAATCTGTAAAATAAAACACAAGGAAATAGAGAAAATCGATACTTACCTAAACCGAGGTATAGTGGTTAATCGATACAAATAATTAAATTCAACTACAACTTTGCTTATAACTTTCATAAAACTTCGTGTTTTTTGTTCAAATTTTTTCTAAATAATACAACTAATTGCTCCCCATATTACCCTATAGTTTTCTTATTAAATTTTCACTGTTATATTATAAATTTTCACATTTTTCTTTCTTTTATAGTCGTAAATTCACAAATAAAACATAAAATCTTCTCTAACTTTGCATAAAAATTGTCTTTTCCGTTCATATTTTCCTTTTATATAGTGTAACTAATTACTACCTTTAATTCCCTATAGTTTTTTCATACAATTTTCACAGTAAAATTACAAATTTTCATATAATTAATTTTCTTAGAGTCGTATTTTGATTAAATTTTTAAATTTTTTCAATTTTGCTTTTATTTCACTCTTTTTGCTTCTGTAAGGTCCGTCTAGTGTAGAAACTGCCATCTGCACTCAAATCTGTAAAATAAAACACAAGGAAATAGAGAAAATCGATACTTACCTAAACCGGGGTATAGTGGTTAATCGATACAAATAATTAAATTCAACTACAACTTTGCTTATAACTTTCATAAAACTTCGTGTTTTTTGTTCAAATTTTTTCTAAATAATACAACTAATTGCTCCCCATATTACCCTATAGTTTTCTTATTAAATTTTCACTGTTATATTATAAATTTTCACATTTTTCTTTCTTTTATAGTCGTAAATTCACAAATAAAACATAAAATCTTCTCTAACTTTGCATAAAAATTGTCTTTTCCGTTCATATTTTCCTTTTATATAGTGTAACTAATTACTACCTTTAATTCCCTATAGTTTTTTCATACAATTTTCACAGTAAAATTACAAATTTTCATATAATTCATTTTCTTAGAGTCGTATTTTGATAAAATTTTTAAATTTTTTTTAATTTTGCTTTTATTTCACTCTTTTTGCTTCTGTAAGGTCCGTCTAGTGTAGAAACTGCCATCTGCACTCAAATCTGTAAAATAAAACACAAGGAAATAGAGAAAAACGATACTTACCTAAACCGAGGTATAGTGGTTAATCGATACAAATAATTAAATTCAACTACAACTTTGCTTATTACTTTCATAAAACTTCGTGTTTTTTGTTCAATTTTTTTCTAAATAATACAACTAATTGCTCCCCATATTACCCTATAGTTTTCTTATTAAATTTTCACTGTTATATTATAAATTTTCACATTTTTCTTTCTTTTATAGTCGTAAATTCACAAATAAAACATAAAATCTTCTCTAACTTTGCATAAAAATTGTCTTTTCCGTTCATATTTTCCTTTTATATAGTATAACTAATTACTACCTTTAATTCCCTATAGTTTTTTCATACAATTTTCACAGTAAAATTACAAATTTTCATATAATTCATTTTCTTAGAGTCGTATTTTGATAAAATTTTTAAATTTTTTCAATTTTGCTTTTATTTCACTCTTTTTGCTTCTGTAAGGTCCGTCTAGTGTAGAAACTGCCATCTGCACTCAAATCTGTAAAATAAAACACAAGGAAATAGAGAAAATCGATACTTACCTAAACCGAGGTATAGTGGTTAATCGATACAAATAATTAAATTCAACTACAACTTTGCTTATAACTTTCATAAAACTTCGTGTTTTTTGTTCAAATTTTTTCTAAATAATACAACTAATTGCTCCCCATATTACCCTATAGTTTTCTTATTAAATTTTCACTGTTATATTATAAATTTTCACATTTTTCTTTCTTTTATAGTCGTAAATTCACAAATAAAACATAAAATCTTCTCTAACTTTGCATAAAAATTGTCTTTTCCGTTCATATTTTCCTTTTATATAGTATAACTAATTACTACCTTTAATTCCCTATAGTTTTTTCATACAATTTTCACAGTAAAATTACAAATTTTCATATAATTAAATTTCTTAGAGTCGTATTTTGATAAAATTTTTAAATTTTTTCAATTTTGCTTTTATTTCACTCTTTTTGCTTCTGTAAGGTCCGTCTAGTGTAGAAACTGCCATCTGCACTCAAATCTGTAAAATAAAACACAAGGAAATAGAGAAAATCGATACTTACCTAAACCGAGGTATAGTGGTTAATCGATACAAATAATTAAATTCAACTACAACTTTGCTTATAACTTTCATAAAACTTCGTGTTTTTTGTTCAAATTTTTTCTAAATAATACAACTAATTGCTCCCCATATTACCCTATAGTTTTCTTATTAAATTTTCACTGTTATATTATAAATTTTCACATTTTTCTTTCTTTTATAGTCGTAAATTCACAAATAAAACATAAAATCTTCTCTAACTTTGCATAAAAATTGTCTTTTCCGTTCATATTTTCCTTTTATATAGTGTAACTAATTACTACCTTTAATTCCCTATAGTTTTTTCATACAATTTTCACAGTAAAATTACAAATTTTCATATAATTCATTTTCTTAGAGTCGTATTTTGATAAAATTTTTAAATTTTTTCAATTTTGCTTTTATTTCACTCTTTTTGCTTCTGTAAGGTCCGTCTAGTGTAGAAACTGCCATCTGCACTCAAATCTGTAAAATAAAACACAAGGAAATAGAGAAAAACGATACTTACCTAAACCGAGGTATAGTGGTTAATCGATACAAATAATTAAATTCAACTACAACTTTGCTTATAACTTTCATAAAACTTCGTGTTTTTTGTTCAAATTTTTTCTAAATAATACAACTAATTGCTCCCCATATTACCCTATAGTTTTCTTATTAAATTTTCACTGTTATATTATAAATTTTCACATTTTTCTTTCTTTTATAGTCGTAAATTCACAAATAAAACATAAAATCTTCTCTAACTTTGCATAAAAATTGTCTTTTCCGTTCATATTTTCCTTTTATATAGTGTAACTAATTACTACCTTTAATTCCCTATAGTTTTTTCATACAATTTTCACAGTAAAATTACAAATTTTCATATAATTAATTTTCTTAGAGTCGTATTTTGATAAAATTTTTAAATTTTTTCAATTTTGCTTTTATTTCACTCTTTTTGCTTCTGTAAGGTCCGTCTAGTGTAGAAACTGCCATCTGCACTCAAATCTGTAAAATAAAACACAAGGAAATAGAGAAAATCGATACTTACCTAAACCGAGGTATAGTGGTTAAAAGATACAAATAATTAAATTCAACTACAACTTTGCTTATAACTTTCATAAAACTTCGTGTTTTTTGTTCAAATTTTTTCTAAATAATACAACTAATTGCTCCCCATATTACCCTATAGTTTTCTTATTAAATTTTCACTGTTATATTATAAATTTTCACATTTTTCTTTCTTTTATAGTCGTAAATTCACAAATAAAACATAAAATCTTCTCTAACTTTGCATAAAAATTGTCTTTTCCGTTCATATTTTCCTTTTATATAGTGTAACTAATTACTACCTTTAATTCCCTATAGTTTTTTCATACAATTTTCACAGTAAAATTACAAATTTTCATATAATTAATTTTCTTAGAGTCGTATTTTGATAAAATTTTTAAATTTTTTCAATTTTGCTTTTATTTCACTCTTTTTGCTTCTGTAAGGTCCGTCTAGTGTAGAAACTGCCATCTGCACTCAAATCTGTAAAATAAAACACAAGGAAATAGAGAAAATCGATACTTACCTAAACCGGGGTATAGTGGTTAATCGATACAAATAATTAAATTCAACTACAACTTTGCTTATAACTTTCATAAAACTTCGTGTTTTTTGTTCAAATTTTTTCTAAATAATACAACTAATTGCTCCCCATATTACCCTATAGTTTTCTTATTAAATTTTCACTGTTATATTATAAATTTTCACATTTTTCTTTCTTTTATAGTCGTAAATTCACAAATAAAACATAAAATCTTCTCTAACTTTGCATAAAAATTGTCTTTTCCGTTCATATTTTCCTTTTATATAGTGTAACTAATTACTACCTTTAATTCCCTATAGTTTTTTCATACAATTTTCACAGTAAAATTACAAATTTTCATATAATTCATTTTCTTAGAGTCGTATTTTGATAAAATTTTTAAATTTTTTCAATTTTGCTTTTATTTCACTCTTTTTGCTTCTGTAAGGTCCGTCTAGTGTAGAAACTGCCATCTGCACTCAAATCTGTAAAATAAAACACAAGGAAATAGAGAAAAACGATACTTACCTAAACCGAGGTATAGTGGTTAATCGATACAAATAATTAAATTCAACTACAACTTTGCTTATAACTTTCATAAAACTTCGTGTTTTTTGTTCAAATTTTTTCTAAATAATACAACTAATTGCTCCCCATATTACCCTATAGTTTTCTTATTAAATTTTCACTGTTATATTATAAATTTTCACATTTTTCTTTCTTTTATAGTCGTAAATTCACAAATAAAACATAAAATCTTCTCTAACTTTGCATAAAAATTGTCTTTTCCGTTCATATTTTCCTTTTATATAGTGTAACTAATTACTACCTTTAATTCCCTATAGTTTTTTCATACAATTTTCACAGTAAAATTACAAATTTTCATATAATTCATTTTCTTAGAGTCGTATTTTGATAAAATTTTTAAATTTTTTCAATTTTGCTTTTATTTCACTCTTTTTGCTTCTGTAAGGTCCGTCTAGTGTAAAAACTGCCATCTGCACTCAAATCTGTAAAATAAAACACAAGGAAATAGAGAAAATCGATACTTACCTAAACCGAGGTATAGTGGTTAATCGATACAAATAATTAAATTCAACTACAACTTTGCTTATAACTTTCATAAAACTTCGTGTTTTTTGTTCAAATTTTTTCTAAATAATACAACTAATTGCTCCCCATATTACCCTATAGTTTTCTTATTAAATTTTTACTGTTATATTATAAATTTTCACATTTTTCTTTCTTTTATAGTCGTAAATTCACAAATAAAACATAAAATCTTCTCTAACTTTGCATAAAAATTGTCTTTTCCGTTCATATTTTCCTTTTATATAGTGTAACTAATTACTACCTTTAATTCCCTATAGTTTTTTCATACAATTTTCACAGTAAAATTACAAATTTTCATATAATTAATTTTCTTAGAGTCGTATTTTGATAAAATTTTTAAATTTTTTCAATTTTGCTTTTATTTCACTCTTTTTGCTTCTGTAAGGTCCGTCTAGTGTAGAAACTGCCATCTGCACTCAAATCTGTAAAATAAAACACAAGGAAATAGAGAAAATCGATACTTACCTAAACCGGGGTATAGTGGTTAATCGATACAAATAATTAAATTCAACTACAACTTTGCTTATAACTTTCATAAAACTTCGTGTTTTTTGTTCAAATTTTTTCTAAATAATACAACTAATTGCTCCCCATATTACCCTATAGTTTTCTTATTAAATTTTCACTGTTATATTATAAATTTTCACATTTTTCTTTCTTTTATAGTCGTAAATTCACAAATAAAACATAAAATCTTCTCTAACTTTGCATAAAAATTGTCTTTTCCGTTCATATTTTCCTTTTATATAGTGTAACTAATTACTACCTTTAATTCCCTATAGTTTTTTCATACAATTTTCACAGTAAAATTACAAATTTTCATATAATTAATTTTCTTAGAGTCGTATTTTGATAAAATTTTTAAATTTTTTCAATTTTGCTTTTATTTCACTCTTTTTGCTTCTGTAAGGTCCGTCTAGTGTAGAAACTGCCATCTGCACTCAAATCTGTAAAATAAAACACAAGGAAATAGAGAAAATCGATACTTACCTAAACCGAGGTATAGTGGTTAAAAGATACAAATAATTAAATTCAACTACAACTTTGCTTATAACTTTCATAAAACTTCGTGTTTTTTGTTCAAATTTTTTCTAAATAATACAACTAATTGCTCCCCATATTACCCTATAGTTTTCTTATTAAATTTTCACTGTTATATTATAAATTTTCACATTTTTCTTTCTTTTATAGTCGTAAATTCACAAATAAAACATAAAATCTTCTCTAACTTTGCATAAAAATTGTCTTTTCCGTTCATATTTTCCTTTTATATAGTGTAACTAATTACTACCTTTAATTCCCTATAGTTTTTTCATACAATTTTCACAGTAAAATTACAAATTTTCATATAATTAATTTTCTTAGAGTCGTATTTTGATAAAATTTTTAAATTTTTTCAATTTTGCTTTTATTTCACTCTTTTTGCTTCTGTAAGGTCCGTCTAGTGTAGAAACTGCCATCTGCACTCAAATCTGTAAAATAAAACACAAGGAAATAGAGAAAATCGATACTTACCTAAACCGAGGTATAGTGGTTAAAAGATACAAATAATTAAATTCAACTACAACTTTGCTTATAACTTTCATAAAACTTCGTGTTTTTTGTTCAAATTTTTTCTAAATAATACAACTAATTGCTCCCCATATTACCCTATAGTTTTCTTATTAAATTTTCACTGTTATATTATAAATTTTCACATTTTTCTTTCTTTTATAGTCGTAAATTCACAAATAAAACATAAAATCTTCTCTAACTTTGCATAAAAATTGTCTTTTCCGTTCATATTTTCCTTTTATATAGTGTAACTAATTACTACCTTTAATTCCCTATAGTTTTTTCATACAATTTTCACAGTAAAATTACAAATTTTCATATAATTAATTTTCTTAGAGTCGTATTTTGATAAAATTTTTAAATTTTTTCAATTTTGCTTTTATTTCACTCTTTTTGCTTCTGTAAGGTCCGTCTAGTGTAGAAACTGCCATCTGCACTCAAATCTGTAAAATAAAACACAAGGAAATAGAGAAAATCGATACTTACCTAAACCGAGGTATAGTGGTTAAAAGATACAAATAATTAAATTCAACTACAACTTTGCTTATAACTTTCATAAAACTTCGTGTTTTTTGTTCAAATTTTTTCTAAATAATACAACTAATTGCTCCCCATATTACCCTATAGTTTTCTTATTAAATTTTCACTGTTATATTATAAATTTTCACATTTTTCTTTCTTTTATAGTCGTAAATTCACAAATAAAACATAAAATCTTCTCTAACTGCATAAAAATTGTCTTTTCCGTTCATATTTTCCTTTTATATAGTGTAACTAATTACTACCTTTAATTCCCTATAGTTTTTTCATACAATTTTCACAGTAAAATTACAAATTTTCATATAATTAATTTTCTTAGAGTCGTATTTTGATAAAATTTTTAAATTTTTTCAATTTTGCTTTTATTTCACTCTTTTTGCTTCTGTAAGGTCCGTCTAGTGTAGAAACTGCCATCTGCACTCAAATCTGTAAAATAAAACACAAGGAAATAGAGAAAATCGATACTTACCTAAACCGGGGTATAGTGGTTAATCGATACAAATAATTAAATTCAACTACAACTTTGCTTATAACTTTCATAAAACTTCGTGTTTTTTGTTCAAATTTTTTCTAAATAATACAACTAATTGCTCCCCATATTACCCTATAGTTTTCTTATTAAATTTTCACTGTTATATTATAAATTTTCACATTTTTCTTTCTTTTATAGTCGTAAATTCACAAATAAAACATAAAATCTTCTCTAACTTTGCATAAAAATTGTCTTTTCCGTTCATATTTTCCTTTTATATAGTGTAACTAATTACTACCTTTAATTCCCTATAGTTTTTTCATACAATTTTCACAGTAAAATTACAAATTTTCATATAATTCATTTTCTTAGAGTCGTATTTTGATAAAATTTTTAAATTTTTTCAATTTTGCTTTTATTTCACTCTTTTTGCTTCTGTAAGGTCCGTCTAGTGTAGAAACTGCCATCTGCACTCAAATCTGTAAAATAAAACACAAGGAAATAGAGAAAAACGATACTTACCTAAACCGAGGTATAGTGGTTAAAAGATACAAATAATTAAATTCAACTACAACTTTGCTTATAACTTTCATAAAACTTCGTGTTTTTTGTTCAAATTTTTTCTAAATAATACAACTAATTGCTCCCCATATTACCCTATAGTTTTCTTATTAAATTTTCACTGTTATATTATAAATTTTCACATTTTTCTTTCTTTTATAGTCGTAAATTCACAAATAAAACATAAAATCTTCTCTAACTTTGCATAAAAATTGTCTTTTCCGTTCATATTTTCCTTTTATATAGTGTAACTAATTACTACCTTTAATTCCCTATAGTTTTTTCATACAATTTTCACAGTAAAATTACAAATTTTCATATAATTCATTTTCTTAGAGTCGTATTTTGATAAAATTTTTAAATTTTTTCAATTTTGCTTTTATTTCACTCTTTTTGCTTCTGTAAGGTCCGTCTAGTGTAGAAACTGCCATCTGCACTCAAATCTGTAAAATAAAACACAAGGAAATAGAGAAAATCGATACTTACCTAAACCGAGGTATAGTGGTTAAAAGATACAAATAATTAAATTCAACTACAACTTTGCTTATAACTTTCATAAAACTTCGTGTTTTTTGTTCAAATTTTTTCTAAATAATACAACTAATTGCTCCCCATATTACCCTATAGTTTTCTTATTAAATTTTCACTGTTATATTATAAATTTTCACATTTTTCTTTCTTTTATAGTCGTAAATTCACAAATAAAACATAAAATCTTCTCTAACTTTGCATAAAAATTGTCTTTTCCGTTCATATTTTCCTTTTATATAGTGTAACTAATTACTACCTTTAATTCCCTATAGTTTTTTCATACAATTTTCACAGTAAAATTACAAATTTTCATATAATTAATTTTCTTAGAGTCGTATTTTGATAAAATTTTTAAATTTTTTCAATTTTGCTTTTATTTCACTCTTTTTGCTTCTGTAAGGTCCGTCTAGTGTAGAAACTGCCATCTGCACTCAAATCTGTAAAATAAAACACAAGGAAATAGAGAAAATCGATACTTACCTAAACCGGGGTATAGTGGTTAATCGATACAAATAATTAAATTCAACTACAACTTTGCTTATAACTTTCATAAAACTTCGTGTTTTTTGTTCAAATTTTTTCTAAATAATACAACTAATTGCTCCCCATATTACCCTATAGTTTTCTTATTAAATTTTCACTGTTATATTATAAATTTTCACATTTTTCTTTCTTTTATAGTCGTAAATTCACAAATAAAACATAAAATCTTCTCTAACTTTGCATAAAAATTGTCTTTTCCGTTCATATTTTCCTTTTATATAGTGTAACTAATTACTACCTTTAATTCCCTATAGTTTTTTCATACAATTTTCACAGTAAAATTACAAATTTTCATATAATTCATTTTCTTAGAGTCGTATTTTGATAAAATTTTTAAATTTTTTCAATTTTGCTTTTATTTCACTCTTTTTGCTTCTGTAAGGTCCGTCTAGTGTAGAAACTGCCATCTGCACTCAAATCTGTAAAATAAAACACAAGGAAATAGAGAAAAACGATACTTACCTAAACCGAGGTATAGTGGTTAATCGATACAAATAATTAAATTCAACTACAACTTTGCTTATAACTTTCATAAAACTTCGTGTTTTTTGTTCAAATTTTTTCTAAATAATACAACTAATTGCTCCCCATATTACCCTATAGTTTTCTTATTAAATTTTCACTGTTATATTATAAATTTTCACATTTTTCTTTCTTTTATAGTCGTAAATTCACAAATAAAACATAAAATCTTCTCTAACTTTGCATAAAAATTGTCTTTTCCGTTCATATTTTCCTTTTATATAGTGTAACTAATTACTACCTTTAATTCCCTATAGTTTTTTCATACAATTTTCACAGTAAAATTACAAATTTTCATATAATTCATTTTCTTAGAGTCGTATTTTGATAAAATTTTTAAATTTTTTCAATTTTGCTTTTATTTCACTCTTTTTGCTTCTGTAAGGTCCGTCTAGTGTAGAAACTGCCATCTGCACTCAAATCTGTAAAATAAAACACAAGGAAATAGAGAAAATCGATACTTACCTAAACCGAGGTATAGTGGTTAATCGATACAAATAATTAAATTCAACTACAACTTTGCTTATAACTTTCATAAAACTTCGTGTTTTTTGTTCAAATTTTTTCTAAATAATACAACTAATTGCTCCCCATATTACCCTATAGTTTTCTTATTAAATTTTCACTGTTATATTATAAATTTTCACATTTTTCTTTCTTTTATAGTCGTAAATTCACAAATAAAACATAAAATCTTCTCTAACTTTGCATAAAAATTGTCTTTTCCGTTCATATTTTCCTTTTATATAGTGTAACTAATTACTACCTTTAATTCCCTATAGTTTTTTCATACAATTTTCACAGTAAAATTACAAATTTTCATATAATTCATTTTCTTAGAGTCGTATTTTGATAAAATTTTTAAATTTTTTCAATTTTGCTTTTATTTCACTCTTTTTGCTTCTGTAAGGTCCGTCTAGTGTAGAAACTGCCATCTGCACTCAAATCTGTAAAATAAAACACAAGGAAATAGAGAAAATCGATACTTACCTAAACCGAGGTATAGTGGTTAATCGATACAAATAATTAAATTCAACTACAACTTTGCTTATAACTTTCATAAAACTTCGTGTTTTTTGTTCAAATTTTTTCTAAATAATACAACTAATTGCTCCCCATATTACCCTATAGTTTTCTTATTAAATTTTCACTGTTATATTATAAATTTTCACATTTTTCTTTCTTTTATAGTCGTAAATTCACAAATAAAACATAAAATCTTCTCTAACTTTGCATAAAAATTGTCTTTTCCGTTCATATTTTCCTTTTATATAGTGTAACTAATTACTACCTTTAATTCCCTATAGTTTTTTCATACAATTTTCACAGTAAAATTACAAATTTTCATATAATTCATTTTCTTAGAGTCGTATTTTGATAAAATTTTTAAATTTTTTCAATTTTGCTTTTATTTCACTCTTTTTGCTTCTGTAAGGTCCGTCTAGTGTAAAAACTGCCATCTGCACTCAAATCTGTAAAATAAAACACAAGGAAATAGAGAAAATCGATACTTACCTAAACCGAGGTATAGTGGTTAATCGATACAAATAATTAAATTCAACTACAACTTTGCTTATAACTTTCATAAAACTTCGTGTTTTTTGTTCAAATTTTTTCTAAATAATACAACTAATTGCTCCCCATATTACCCTATAGTTTTCTTATTAAATTTTTACTGTTATATTATAAATTTTCACATTTTTCTTTCTTTTATAGTCGTAAATTCACAAATAAAACATAAAATCTTCTCTAACTTTGCATAAAAATTGTCTTTTCCGTTCATATTTTCCTTTTATATAGTGTAACTAATTACTACCTTTAATTCCCTATAGTTTTTTCATACAATTTTCACAGTAAAATTACAAATTTTCATATAATTAATTTTCTTAGAGTCGTATTTTGATAAAATTTTTAAATTTTTTCAATTTTGCTTTTATTTCACTCTTTTTGCTTCTATAAGGTCCGTCTAGTGTAGAAACTGCCATCTGCACTCAAATCTGTAAAATAAAACACAAGGAAATAGAGAAAATCGATACTTACCTAAACCGAGGTATAGTGGTTAATCGATACAAATAATTAAATTCAACTACAACTTTGCTTATAACTTTCATAAAACTTCGTGTTTTTTGTTCAAATTTTTTCTAAATAATACAACTAATTGCTCCCCATATTACCCTATAGTTTTCTTATTAAATTTTCACTGTTATATTATAAATTTTCACATTTTTCTTTCTTTTATAGTCGTAAATTCACAAATAAAACATAAAATCTTCTCTAACTTTGCATAAAAATTGTCTTTTCCGTTCATATTTTCCTTTTATATAGTGTAACTAATTACTACCTTTAATTCCCTATAGTTTTTTCATACAATTTTCACAGTAAAATTACAAATTTTCATATAATTAATTTTCTTAGAGTCGTATTTTGATTAAATTTTTAAATTTTTTCAATTTTGCTTTTATTTCACTCTTTTTGCTTCTGTAAGGTCCGTCTAGTGTAGAAACTGCCATCTGCACTCAAATCTGTAAAATAAAACACAAGGAAATAGAGAAAATCGATACTTACCTAAACCGGGGTATAGTGGTTAATCGATACAAATAATTAAATTCAACTACAACTTTGCTTATAACTTTCATAAAACTTCGTGTTTTTTGTTCAAATTTTTTCTAAATAATACAACTAATTGCTCCCCATATTACCCTATAGTTTTCTTATTAAATTTTCACTGTTATATTATAAATTTTCACATTTTTCTTTCTTTTATAGTCGTAAATTCACAAATAAAACATAAAATCTTCTCTAACTTTGCATAAAAATTGTCTTTTCCGTTCATATTTTCCTTTTATATAGTGTAACTAATTACTACCTTTAATTCCCTATAGTTTTTTCATACAATTTTCACAGTAAAATTACAAATTTTCATATAATTCATTTTCTTAGAGTCGTATTTTGATAAAATTTTTAAATTTTTTTTAATTTTGCTTTTATTTCACTCTTTTTGCTTCTGTAAGGTCCGTCTAGTGTAGAAACTGCCATCTGCACTCAAATCTGTAAAATAAAACACAAGGAAATAGAGAAAAACGATACTTACCTAAACCGAGGTATAGTGGTTAATCGATACAAATAATTAAATTCAACTACAACTTTGCTTATTACTTTCATAAAACTTCGTGTTTTTTGTTCAATTTTTTTCTAAATAATACAACTAATTGCTCCCCATATTACCCTATAGTTTTCTTATTAAATTTTCACTGTTATATTATAAATTTTCACATTTTTCTTTCTTTTATAGTCGTAAATTCACAAATAAAACATAAAATCTTCTCTAACTTTGCATAAAAATTGTCTTTTCCGTTCATATTTTCCTTTTATATAGTATAACTAATTACTACCTTTAATTCCCTATAGTTTTTTCATACAATTTTCACAGTAAAATTACAAATTTTCATATAATTCATTTTCTTAGAGTCGTATTTTGATAAAATTTTTAAATTTTTTCAATTTTGCTTTTATTTCACTCTTTTTGCTTCTGTAAGGTCCGTCTAGTGTAGAAACTGCCATCTGCACTCAAATCTGTAAAATAAAACACAAGGAAATAGAGAAAATCGATACTTACCTAAACCGAGGTATAGTGGTTAATCGATACAAATAATTAAATTCAACTACAACTTTGCTTATAACTTTCATAAAACTTCGTGTTTTTTGTTCAAATTTTTTCTAAATAATACAACTAATTGCTCCCCATATTACCCTATAGTTTTCTTATTAAATTTTCACTGTTATATTATAAATTTTCACATTTTTCTTTCTTTTATAGTCGTAAATTCACAAATAAAACATAAAATCTTCTCTAACTTTGCATAAAAATTGTCTTTTCCGTTCATATTTTCCTTTTATATAGTATAACTAATTACTACCTTTAATTCCCTATAGTTTTTTCATACAATTTTCACAGTAAAATTACAAATTTTCATATAATTAAATTTCTTAGAGTCGTATTTTGATAAAATTTTTAAATTTTTTCAATTTTGCTTTTATTTCACTCTTTTTGCTTCTGTAAGGTCCGTCTAGTGTAGAAACTGCCATCTGCACTCAAATCTGTAAAATAAAACACAAGGAAATAGAGAAAATCGATACTTACCTAAACCGAGGTATAGTGGTTAATCGATACAAATAATTAAATTCAACTACAACTTTGCTTATAACTTTCGTAAAACTTCGTGTTTTTTGTTCAAATTTTTTCTAAATAATACAACTAATTGCTCCCCATATTACCCTATAGTTTTCTTATTAAATTTTCACTGTTATATTATAAATTTTCACATTTTTCTTTCTTTTATAGTCGTAAATTCACAAATAAAACATAAAATCTTCTCTAACTTTGCATAAAAATTGTCTTTTCCGTTCATATTTTCCTTTTATATAGTGTAACTAATTACTACCTTTAATTCCCTATAGTTTTTTCATACAATTTTCACAGTAAAATTACAAATTTTAATATAATTAATTTTCTTAGAGTCGTATTTTGATAAAATTTTTAAATTTTTTCAATTTTGCTTTTATTTCACTCTTTTTGCTTCTGTAAGGTCCGTCTAGTGTAGAAACTGCCATCTGCACTCAAATCTGTAAAATAAAACACAAGGAAATAGAGAAAATCGATACTTACCTAAACCGAGGTATAGTGGTTAATCGATACAAATAATTAAATTCAACTACAACTTTGCTTATAACTTTCATAAAACTTCGTGTTTTTTGTTCAAATTTTTTCTAAATAATACAACTAATTGCTCCCCATATTACCCTATAGTTTTCTTATTAAATTTTCACATTTTTCTTTCTTTTATAGTCGTAAATTCACAAATAAAACATAAAATCTTCTCTAACTTTGCATAAAAATTGTCTTTTCCGTTCATATTTTCCTTTTATATAGTGTAACTAATTACTACCTTTAATTCCCTATAGTTTTTTCATACAATTTTCACAGTAAAATTACAAATTTTCATATAATTAATTTTCTTAGAGTCGTATTTTGATAAAATTTTTAAATTTTTTCAATTTTGCTTTTATTTCACTCTTTTTGCTTCTGTAAGGTCCGTCTAGTGTAGAAACTGCCATCTGCACTCAAATCTGTAAAATAAAACACAAGGAAATAGAGAAAATCGATACTTACCTAAACCGAGGTATAGTGGTTAATCGATACAAATAATTAAATTCAACTACAACTTTGCTTATAACTTTCATAAAACTTCGTGTTTTTTGTTCAAATTTTTTCTAAATAATACAACTAATTGCTCCCCATATTACCCTATAGTTTTCTTATTAAATTTTCACTGTTATATTATAAATTTTCACATTTTTCTTTCTTTTATAGTCGTAAATTCACAAATAAAACATAAAATCTTCTCTAACTTTGCATAAAAATTGTCTTTTCCGTTCATATTTTCCTTTTATATAGTGTAACTAATTACTACCTTTAATTCCCTATAGTTTTTTCATACAATTTTCACAGTAAAATTACAAATTTTCATATAATTAATTTTCTTAGAGTCGTATTTTGATAAAATTTTTAAATTTTTTCAATTTTGCTTTTATTTCACTCTTTTTGCTTCTGTAAGGTCCGTCTAGTGTAGAAACTGCCATCTGCACTCAAATCTGTAAAATAAAACACAAGGAAATAGAGAAAATCGATACTTACCTAAACCGAGGTATAGTGGTTAATCGATACAAATAATTAAATTCAACTACAACTTTGCTTATAACTTTCATAAAACTTCGTGTTTTTTGTTCAAATTTTTTCTAAATAATACAACTAATTGCTCCCCATATTACCATATAGTTTTCTTTCTTTTATAGTCGTAAATTCACAAATAAAACATAAAATCTTCTCTAACTTTGCATAAAAATTGTCTTTTCCGTTCATATTTTCCTTTTATATAGTGTAACTAATTACTACCTTTAATTCCCTATAGTTTTTTCATACAATTTTCACAGTAAAATTACAAATTTTCATATAATTAATTTTCTTAGAGTCGTATTTTGATAAAATTTTTAAATTTTTTCAATTTTGTTTTTATTTCACTCTTTTTGCTTCTGTAAGGTCCGTCTAGTGTAGAAACTGCCATCTGCACTCAAATCTGTAAAATAAAACACAAGGAAATAGAGAAAATCGATACTTACCTAAACCGAGGTATAGTGGTTAATCGATACAAATAATTAAATTCAACTACAACTTTGCTTATAACTTTCATAAAACTTCGTGTTTTTTGTTCAAATTTTTTCTAAATAATACAACTAATTGCTCCCCATATTACCATATAGTTTTCTTTCTTTTATAGTCGTAAATTCACAAATAAAACATAAAATCTTCTCTAACTTTGCATAAAAATTGTCTTTTCCGTTCATATTTTCCTTTTATATAGTGTAACTAATTACTACCTTTAATTCCCTATAGTTTTTTCATACAATTTTCACAGTAAAATTACAAATTTTCATATAATTCATTTTCTTAGAGTCGTATTTTGATAAAATTTTTAAATTTTTTCAATTTTGCTTTTATTTCACTCTTTTTGCTTCTGTAAGGTCCGTCTAGTGTAGAAACTGCCATCTGCACTCAAATCTGTAAAATAAAACACAAGGAAATAGAGAAAATCGATACTTACCTAAACCGAGGTATAGTGGTTAATCGATACAAATAATTAAATTCAACTACAACTTTGCTTATAACTTTCATAAAACTTCGTGTTTTTTGTTCAAAGTTTTTCTAAATAATACAACTAATTGCTCCCCATATTACCCTATAGTTTTCTTATTAAATTTTTACTGTTATATTATAAATTTTCACATTTTTCTTTCTTTTATAGTCGTAAATTCACAAATAAAACATAAAATCTTCTCTAACTTTGCATAAAAATTGTCTTTTCCGTTCATATTTTCCTTTTATATAGTGTAACTAATTACTACCTTTAATTCCCTATAGTTTTTTCATACAATTTTCACAGTAAAATTACAAATTTTCATATAATTAATTTTCTTAGAGTCGTATTTTGATAAAATTTTTAAATTTTTTCAATTTTGCTTTTATTTCACTCTTTTTGCTTCTGTAAGGTCCGTCTAGTGTAGAAACTGCCATCTGCACTCAAATCTGTAAAATAAAACACAAGGAAATAGAGAAAATCGATACTTACCTAAACCGAGGTATAGTGGTTAATAGATACAAATAATTAAATTCAACTACAACTTTGCTTATAACTTTCATAAAACTTCGTGTTTTTTGTTCAAATTTTTTCTAAATAATACAACTAATTGCTCCCCATATTACCCTATAGTTTTCTTATTAAATTTTCACTGTTATATTATAAATTTTCACATTTTTCTTTCTTTTATAGTCGTAAATTCACAAATAAAACATAAAATCTTCTCTAACTTTGCATAAAAATTGTCTTTTCCGTTCATATTTTCCTTTTATATAGTGTAACTAATTACTACCTTTAATTCCCTATAGTTTTTTCATACAATTTTCACAGTAAAATTGCAAATTTTCATATAATTAATTTTCTTAGAGTCGTATTTTGATAAAATTTTTAAATTTTTTCAATTTTGCTTTTATTTCACTCTTTTTGCTTCTGTAAGGTCCGTCTAGTGCAGAAACTGCCATCTGCACTCAAATCTGTAAAATAAAACACAAGGAAATAGAGAAAATCGATACTTACCTAAACCGGGGTATAGTGGTTAATCGATACAAATAATTAAATTCAACTACAACTTTGCTTATAACTTTCATAAAACTTCGTGTTTTTTGTTCAAATTTTTTCTAAATAATACAACTAATTGCTCCCCATATTACCCTATAGTTTTCTTATTAAATTTTCACTGTTATATTATAAATTTTCACATTTTTCTTTCTTTTATAGTCGTAAATTCACAAATAAAACATAAAATCTTCTCTAACTTTGCATAAAAATTGTCTTTTCCGTTCATATTTTCCTTTTATATAGTGTAACTAATTACTACCTTTAATTCCCTATAGTTTTTTCATACAATTTTCACAGTAAAATTACAAATTTTCATATAATTAATTTTCTTAGAGTCGTATTTTGATAAAATTTTTAAATTTTTTCAATTTTGCTTTTATTTCACTCTTTTTGCTTCTGTAAGGTCCGTCTAGTGTAGAAACTGCCATCTGCACTCAAATCTGTAAAATAAAACACAAGGAAATAGAGAAAATCGATACTTACCTAAACCGAGGTATAGTGGTTAATCGATACAAATAATTAAATTCAACTACAACTTTGCTTATAACTTTCATAAAACTTCGTGTTTTTTGTTCAAATTTTTTCTAAATAATACAACTAATTGCTCCCCATATTACCATATAGTTTTCTTTCTTTTATAGTCGTAAATTCACAAATAAAACATAAAATCTTCTCTAACTTTGCATAAAAATTGTCTTTTCCGTTCATATTTTCCTTTTATATAGTGTAACTAATTACTACCTTTAATTCCCTATAGTTTTTTCATACAATTTTCACAGTAAAATTACAAATTTTCATATAATTAATTTTCTTAGAGTCGTATTTTGATAAAATTTTTAAATTTTTTCAATTTTGCTTTTATTTCACTCTTTTTGCTTCTGTAAGGTCCGTCTAGTGTAGAAACTGCCATCTGCACTCAAATCTGTAAAATAAAACACAAGGAAATAGAGAAAATCGATACTTACCTAAACCGAGGTATAGTGGTTAATCGATACAAATAATTAAATTCAACTACAACTTTGCTTATAACTTTCATAAAACTTCGTGTTTTTTGTTCAAATTTTTTCTAAATAATACAACTAATTGCTCCCCATATTACCCTATAGTTTTCTTATTAAATTTTCACTGTTATATTATAAATTTTCACATTTTTCTTTCTTTTATAGTCGTAAATTCACAAATAAAACATAAAATCTTCTCTAACTTTGCATAAAAATTGTCTTTTCCGTTCATATTTTCCTTTTATATAGTGTAACTAATTACTACCTTTAATTCCCTATAGTTTTTTCATACAATTTTCACAGTAAAATTACAAATTTTCATATAATTAATTTTCTTAGAGTCGTATTTTGATAAAATTTTTAAATTTTTTCAATTTTGCTTTTATTTCACTCTTTTTGCTTCTGTAAGGTCCGTCTAGTGTAGAAACTGCCATCTGCACTCAAATCTGTAAAATAAAACACAAGGAAATAGAGAAAATCGATACTTACCTAAACCGAGGTATAGTGGTTAATCGATACAAATAATTAAATTCAACTACAACTTTGCTTATAACTTTCATAAAACTTCGTGTTTTTTGTTCAAATTTTTTCTAAATAATACAACTAATTGCTCCCCATATTACCATATAGTTTTCTTTCTTTTATAGTCGTAAATTCACAAATAAAACATAAAATCTTCTCTAACTTTGCATAAAAATTGTCTTTTCCGTTCATATTTTCCTTTTATATAGTGTAACTAATTACTACCTTTAATTCCCTATAGTTTTTTCATACAATTTTCACAGTAAAATTACAAATTTTCATATAATTAATTTTCTTAGAGTCGTATTTTGATAAAATTTTTAAATTTTTTCAATTTTGCTTTTATTTCACTCTTTTTGCTTCTGTAAGGTCCGTCTAGTGTAGAAACTGCCATCTGCACTCAAATCTGTAAAATAAAACACAAGCAAATAGAGAAAAACGATACTTACCTAAACCGAGGTATAGTGGTTAATCGATACAAATAATTAAATTCAACTACAACTTTGCTTATAACTTTCATAAAACTTCGTGTTTTTTGTTCAAATTTTTTCTAAATAATACAACTAATTGCTCCCCATATTACCCTATAGTTTTCTTATTAAATTTTCACTGTTATATTATAAATTTTCACATTTTTCTTTCTTTTATAGTCGTAAATTCACAAATAAAACATAAAATCTTCTCTAACTTTGCATAAAAATTGTCTTTTCCGTTCATATTTTCCTTTTATATAGTATAACTAATTACTACCTTTAATTCCCTATAGTTTTTTCATACAATTTTCACAGTAAAATTACAAATTTTCATATAATTAATTTTCTTAGAGTCGTATTTTGATAAAATTTTTAAATTTTTTCAATTTTGCTTTTATTTCACTCTTTTTGCTTCTGTAAGGTCCGTCTAGTGTAGAAACTGCCATCTGCACTCAAATCTGTAAAATAAAACACAAGGAAATAGAGAAAATCGATACTTACCTAAACCGAGGTATAGTGGTTAATCGATACAAATAATTAAATTCAACTACAACTTTGCTTATAACTTTCATAAAACTTCGTGTTTTTTGTTCAAATTTTTTCTAAATAATACAACTAATTGCTCCCCATATTACCCTATAGTTTTCTTATTAAATTTTCACTGTTATATTATAAATTTTCACATTTTTCTTTCTTTTATAGTCGTAAATTCACAAATAAAACATAAAATCTTCTCTAACTTTGCATAAAAATTGTCTTTTCCGTTCATATTTTCCTTTTATATAGTGTAACTAATTACTACCTTTAATTCCCTATAGTTTTTTCATACAATTTTCACAGTAAAATTACAAATTTTCATATAATTAATTTTCTTAGAGTCGTATTTTGATTAAATTTTTAAATTTTTTCAATTTTGCTTTTATTTCACTCTTTTTGCTTCTGTAAGGTCCGTCTAGTGTAGAAACTGCCATCTGCACTCAAATCTGTAAAATAAAACACAAGGAAATAGAGAAAATCGATACTTACCTAAACCGAGGTATAGTGGTTAATCGATACAAATAATTAAATTCAACTACAACTTTGCTTATAACTTTCATAAAACTTCGTGTTTTTTGTTCAAATTTTTTCTAAATAATACAACTAATTGCTCCCCAAATTACCCTATAGTTTTCTTATTAAATTTTCACTGTTATATTATAAATTTTCACATTTTTCTTTCTTTTATAGTCGTAAATTCACAAATAAAACATAAAATCTTCTCTAACTTTGCATAAAAATTGTCTTTTCCGTTCATATTTTCCTTTTATATAGTGTAACTAATTACTACCTTTAATTCCCTATAGTTTTTTCATACAATTTTCACAGTAAAATTACAAATTTTCATATAATTCATTTTCTTAGAGTCGTATTTTGATAAAATTTTTAAATTTTTTCAATTTTGCTTTTATTTCACTCTTTTTGCTTCTGTAAGGTCCGTCTAGTGTAAAAACTGCCATCTGCACTCAAATCTGTAAAATAAAACACAAGGAAATAGAGAAAATCGATACTTACCTAAACCGAGGTATAGTGGTTAATCGATACAAATAATTAAATTCAACTACAACTTTGCTTATAACTTTCATAAAACTTCGTGTTTTTTGTTCAAATTTTTTCTAAATAATACAACTAATTGCTCCCCATATTACCCTATAGTTTTCTTATTAAATTTTTACTGTTATATTATAAATTTTCACATTTTTCTTTCTTTTATAGTCGTAAATTCACAAATAAAACATAAAATCTTCTCTAACTTTGCATAAAAATTGTCTTTTCCGTTCATATTTTCCTTTTATATAGTGTAACTAATTACTACCTTTAATTCCCTATAGTTTTTTCATACAATTTTCACAGTAAAATTACAAATTTTCATATAATTAATTTTCTTAGAGTCGTATTTTGATAAAATTTTTAAATTTTTTCAATTTTGCTTTTATTTCACTCTTTTTGCTTCTGTAAGGTCCGTCTAGTGTAGAAACTGCCATCTGCACTCAAATCTGTAAAATAAAACACAAGGAAATAGAGAAAATCGATACTTACCTAAACCGAGGTATAGTGGTTAATCGATACAAATAATTAAATTCAACTACAACTTTGCTTATAACTTTCATAAAACTTCGTGTTTTTTGTTCAAATTTTTTCTAAATAATACAACTAATTGCTCCCCATATTACCCTATAGTTTTCTTATTAAATTTTCACTGTTATATTATAAATTTTCACATTTTTCTTTCTTTTATAGTCGTAAATTCACAAATAAAACATAAAATCTTCTCTAACTTTGCATAAAAATTGTCTTTTCCGTTCATATTTTCCTTTTATATAGTATAACTAATTACTACCTTTAATTCCCTATAGTTTTTTCATACAATTTTCACAGTAAAATTACAAATTTTCATATAATTAATTTTCTTAGAGTCGTATTTTGATTAAATTTTTAAATTTTTTCAATTTTGCTTTTATTTCACTCTTTTTGCTTCTGTAAGGTCCGTCTAGTGTAGAAACTGCCATCTGCACTCAAATCTATAAAATAAAACACAAGGAAATAGAGAAAATCGATACTTACCTAAACCGAGGTATAGTGGTTAATCGATACAAATAATTAAATTCAACTACAACTTTGCTTATAACTTTCATAAAACTTCGTGTTTTTTGTTCAAATTTTTTCTAAATAATACAACTAATTGCTCCCCATATTACCCTATAGTTTTCTTATTAAATTTTCACTGTTATATTATAAATTTTCACATTTTTCTTTCTTTTATAGTCGTAAATTCACAAATAAAACATAAAATCTTCTCTAACTTTGCATAAAAATTGTCTTTTCCGTTCATATTTTCCTTTTATATAGTGTAACTAATTACTACCTTTAATTCCCTATAGTTTTTTCATACAATTTTCACAGTAAAATTACAAATTTTCATATAATTAATTTTCTTAGAGTCGTATTTTGATAAAATTTTTAAATTTTTTCAATTTTGCTTTTATTTCACTCTTTTTGCTTCTGTAAGGTCCGTCTAGTGTAGAAACTGCCATCTGCACTCAAATCTGTAAAATAAAACACAAGGAAATAGAGAAAATCGATACTTACCTAAACCGAGGTATAGTGGTTAATCGATACAAATAATTAAATTCAACTACAACTTTGCTTATAACTTTCATAAAACTTCGTGTTTTTTGTTCAAATTTTTTCTAAATAATACAACTAATTGCTCCCCATATTACCCTATAGTTTTCTTATTAAATTTTCACTGTTATATTATAAATTTTCACATTTTTCTTTCTTTTATAGTCGTAAATTCACAAATAAAACATAAAATCTTCTCTAACTTTGCATAAAAATTGTCTTTTCCGTTCATATTTTCCTTTTATATAGTATAACTAATTACTACCTTTAATTCCCTATAGTTTTTTCATACAATTTTCACAGTAAAATTACAAATTTTCATATAATTAATTTTCTTAGTCGTATTTTGATTAAATTTTTAAATTTTTTCAATTTTGCTTTTATTTCACTCTTTTTGCTTCTGTAAGGTCCGTCTAGTGTAGAAACTGCCATCTGCACTCAAATCTGTAAAATAAAACACAAGGAAATAGAGAAAATCGATACTTACCTAAACCGAGGTATAGTGGTTAATCGATACAAATAATTAAATTCAACTACAACTTTGCTTATAACTTTCATAAAACTTCGTGTTTTTTGTTCAAATTTTTTCTAAATAATACAACTAATTGCTCCCCATATTACCCTATAGTTTTCTTATTAAATTTTCACTGTTATATTATAAATTTTCACATTTTTCTTTCTTTTATAGTCGTAAATTCACAAATAAAACATAAAATCTTCTCTAACTTTGCATAAAAATTGTCTTTTCCGTTCATATTTTCCTTTTATATAGTATAACTAATTACTACCTTTAATTCCCTATAGTTTTTTCATACAATTTTCACAGTAAAATTACAAATTTTCATATAATTAATTTTCTTAGAGTCGTATTTTGATTAAATTTTTAAATTTTTTCAATTTTGCTTTTATTTCACTCTTTTTGCTTCTGTAAGGTCCGTCTAGTGTAGAAACTGCCATCTGCACTCAAATCTGTAAAATAAAACACAAGGAAATAGAGAAAATCGATACTTACCTAAACCGAGGTATAGTGGTTAATCGATACAAATAATTAAATTCAACTACAACTTTGCTTATAACTTTCATAAAACTTCGTGTTTTTTGTTCAAATTTTTTCTAAATAATACAACTAATTGCTCCCCATATTACCATATAGTTTTCTTTCTTTTATAGTCGTAAATTCACAAATAAAACATAAAATCTTCTCTAACTTTGCATAAAAATTGTCTTTTCCGTTCATATTTTCCTTTTATATAGTGTAACTAATTACTACCTTTAATTCCCTATAGTTTTTTCATACAATTTTCACAGTAAAATTACAAATTTTCATATAATTAATTTTCTTAGAGTCGTATTTTGATAAAATTTTTAAATTTTTTCAATTTTGCTTTTATTTCACTCTTTTTGCTTCTGTAAGGTCCGTCTAGTGTAGAAACTGCCATCTGCACTCAAATCTGTAAAATAAAACACAAGGAAATAGAGAAAATCGATACTTACCTAAACCGAGGTATAGTGGTTAATCGATACAAATAATTAAATTCAACTACAACTTTGCTTATAACTTTCATAAAACTTCGTGTTTTTTGTTCAAATTTTTTCTAAATAATACAACTAATTGCTCCCCATATTACCATATAGTTTTCTTTCTTTTATAGTCGTAAATTCACAAATAAAACATAAAATCTTCTCTAACTTTGCATAAAAATTGTCTTTTCCGTTCATATTTTCCTTTTATATAGTGTAACTAATTACTACCTTTAATTCCCTATAGTTTTTTCATACAATTTTCACAGTAAAATTACAAATTTTCATATAATTCATTTTCTTAGAGTCGTATTTTGATTAAATTTTTAAATTTTTTCAATTTTGCTTTTATTTCACTCTTTTTGCTTCTGTAAGGTCCGTCTAGTGTAGAAACTGCCATCTGCACTCAAATCTATAAAATAAAACACAAGGAAATAGAGAAAATCGATACTTACCTAAACCGAGGTATAGTGGTTAATCGATACAAATAATTAAATTCAACTACAACTTTGCTTATAACTTTCATAAAACTTCGTGTTTTTTGTTCAAATTTTTTCTAAATAATACAACTAATTGCTCCCCATATTACCCTATAGTTTTCTTATTAAATTTTCACTGTTATATTATAAATTTTCACATTTTTCTTTCTTTTATAGTCGTAAATTCACAAATAAAACATAAAATCTTCTCTAACTTTGCATAAAAATTGTCTTTTCCGTTCATATTTTCCTTTTATATAGTGTAACTAATTACTACCTTTAATTCCCTATAGTTTTTTCATACAATTTTCACAGTAAAATTACAAATTTTCATATAATTAATTTTCTTAGAGTCGTATTTTGATAAAATTTTTAAATTTTTTCAATTTTGCTTTTATTTCACTCTTTTTGCTTCTGTAAGGTCCGTCTAGTGTAGAAACTGCCATCTGCACTCAAATCTGTAAAATAAAACACAAGGAAATAGAGAAAATCGATACTTACCTAAACCGAGGTATAGTGGTTAATCGATACAAATAATTAAATTCAACTACAACTTTGCTTATAACTTTCATAAAACTTCGTGTTTTTTGTTCAAATTTTTTCTAAATAATACAACTAATTGCTCCCCATATTACCCTATAGTTTTCTTATTAAATTTTCACTGTTATATTATAAATTTTCACATTTTTCTTTCTTTTATAGTCGTAAATTCACAAATAAAACATAAAATCTTCTCTAACTTTGCATAAAAATTGTCTTTTCCGTTCATATTTTCCTTTTATATAGTATAACTAATTACTACCTTTAATTCCCTATAGTTTTTTCATACAATTTTCACAGTAAAATTACAAATTTTCATATAATTAATTTTCTTAGAGTCGTATTTTGATTAAATTTTTAAATTTTTTCAATTTTGCTTTTATTTCACTCTTTTTGCTTCTGTAAGGTCCGTCTAGTGTAGAAACTGCCATCTGCACTCAAATCTGTAAAATAAAACACAAGGAAATAGAGAAAATCGATACTTACCTAAACCGAGGTATAGTGGTTAATCGATACAAATAATTAAATTCAACTACAACTTTGCTTATAACTTTCATAAAACTTCGTGTTTTTTGTTCAAATTTTTTCTAAATAATACAACTAATTGCTCCCCATATTACCCTATAGTTTTCTTATTAAATTTTCACTGTTATATTATAAATTTTCACATTTTTCTTTCTTTTATAGTCGTAAATTCACAAATAAAACATAAAATCTTCTCTAACTTTGCATAAAAATTGTCTTTTCCGTTCATATTTTCCTTTTATATAATATAACTAATTACTACCTTTAATTCCCTATAGTTTTTTCATACAATTTTCACAGTAAAATTACAAATTTTCATATAATTAATTTTCTTAGAGTCGTATTTTGATTAAATTTTTAAATTTTTTCAATTTTGCTTTTATTTCACTCTTTTTGCTTCTGTAAGGTCCGTCTAGTGTAGAAACTGCCATCTGCACTCAAATCTGTAAAATAAAACACAAGGAAATAGAGAAAATCGATACTTACCTAAACCGAGGTATAGTGGTTAATCGATACAAATAATTAAATTCAACTACAACTTTGCTTATAACTTTCATAAAACTTCGTGTTTTTTGTTCAAATTTTTTCTAAATAATACAACTAATTGCTCCCCATATTACCCTATAGTTTTCTTATTAAATTTTCACTGTTATATTATAAATTTTCACATTTTTCTTTCTTTTATAGTCGTAAATTCACAAATAAAACATAAAATCTTCTCTAACTTTGCATAAAAATTGTCTTTTCCGTTCATATTTTCCTTTTATATAGTGTAACTAATTACTACCTTTAATTCCCTATAGTTTTTTCATACAATTTTCACAGTAAAATTACAAATTTTCATATAATTAATTTTCTTAGAGTCGTATTTTGATAAAATTTTTAAATTTTTTCAATTTTGTTTTTATTTCACTCTTTTTGCTTCTGTAAGGTCCGTCTAGTGTAGAAACTGCCATCTGCACTCAAATCTGTAAAATAAAACACAAGGAAATAGAGAAAATCGATACTTACCTAAACCGAGGTATAGTGGTTAATCGATACAAATAATTAAATTCAACTACAACTTTGCTTATAACTTTCATAAAACTTCGTGTTTTTTGTTCAAATTTTTTCTAAATAATACAACTAATTGCTCCCCATATTACCATATAGTTTTCTTTCTTTTATAGTCGTAAATTCACAAATAAAACATAAAATCTTCTCTAACTTTGCATAAAAATTGTCTTTTCCGTTCATATTTTCCTTTTATATAGTGTAACTAATTACTACCTTTAATTCCCTATAGTTTTTTCATACAATTTTCACAGTAAAATTACAAATTTTCATATAATTCATTTTCTTAGAGTCGTATTTTGATAAAATTTTTAAATTTTTTCAATTTTGCTTTTATTTCACTCTTTTTGCTTCTGTAAGGTCCGTCTAGTGTAGAAACTGCCATCTGCACTCAAATCTGTAAAATAAAACACAAGGAAATAGAGAAAATCGATACTTACCTAAACCGAGGTATAGTGGTTAATCGATACAAATAATTAAATTCAACTACAACTTTGCTTATAACTTTCATAAAACTTCGTGTTTTTTGTTCAAAGTTTTTCTAAATAATACAACTAATTGCTCCCCATATTACCCTATAGTTTTCTTATTAAATTTTTACTGTTATATTATAAATTTTCACATTTTTCTTTCTTTTATAGTCGTAAATTCACAAATAAAACATAAAATCTTCTCTAACTTTGCATAAAAATTGTCTTTTCCGTTCATATTTTCCTTTTATATAGTGTAACTAATTACTACCTTTAATTCCCTATAGTTTTTTCATACAATTTTCACAGTAAAATTACAAATTTTCATATAATTAATTTTCTTAGAGTCGTATTTTGATAAAATTTTTAAATTTTTTCAATTTTGCTTTTATTTCACTCTTTTTGCTTCTGTAAGGTCCGTCTAGTGTAGAAACTGCCATCTGCACTCAAATCTGTAAAATAAAACACAAGGAAATAGAGAAAATCGATACTTACCTAAACCGAGGTATAGTGGTTAATAGATACAAATAATTAAATTCAACTACAACTTTGCTTATAACTTTCATAAAACTTCGTGTTTTTTGTTCAAATTTTTTCTAAATAATACAACTAATTGCTCCCCATATTACCCTATAGTTTTCTTATTAAATTTTCACTGTTATATTATAAATTTTCACATTTTTCTTTCTTTTATAGTCGTAAATTCACAAATAAAACATAAAATCTTCTCTAACTTTGCATAAAAATTGTCTTTTCCGTTCATATTTTCCTTTTATATAGTGTAACTAATTACTACCTTTAATTCCCTATAGTTTTTTCATACAATTTTCACAGTAAAATTGCAAATTTTCATATAATTAATTTTCTTAGAGTCGTATTTTGATAAAATTTTTAAATTTTTTCAATTTTGCTTTTATTTCACTCTTTTTGCTTCTGTAAGGTCCGTCTAGTGCAGAAACTGCCATCTGCACTCAAATCTGTAAAATAAAACACAAGGAAATAGAGAAAATCGATACTTACCTAAACCGGGGTATAGTGGTTAATCGATACAAATAATTAAATTCAACTACAACTTTGCTTATAACTTTCATAAAACTTCGTGTTTTTTGTTCAAATTTTTTCTAAATAATACAACTAATTGCTCCCCATATTACCCTATAGTTTTCTTATTAAATTTTCACTGTTATATTATAAATTTTCACATTTTTCTTTCTTTTATAGTCGTAAATTCACAAATAAAACATAAAATCTTCTCTAACTTTGCATAAAAATTGTCTTTTCCGTTCATATTTTCCTTTTATATAGTGTAACTAATTACTACCTTTAATTCCCTATAGTTTTTTCATACAATTTTCACAGTAAAATTACAAATTTTCATATAATTCATTTTCTTAGAGTCGTATTTTGATAAAATTTTTAAATTTTTTCAATTTTGCTTTTATTTCACTCTTTTTGCTTCTGTAAGGTCCGTCTAGTGTAGAAACTGCCATCTGCACTCAAATCTGTAAAATAAAACACAAGGAAATAGAGAAAAACGATACTTACCTAAACCGAGGTATAGTGGTTAATCGATACAAATAATTAAATTCAACTACAACTTTGCTTATAACTTTCATAAAACTTCGTGTTTTTTGTTCAAATTTTTTCTAAATAATACAACTAATTGCTCCCCATATTACCCTATAGTTTTCTTATTAAATTTTCACTGTTATATTATAAATTTTCACATTTTTCTTTCTTTTATAGTCGTAAATTCACAAATAAAACATAAAATCTTCTCTAACTTTGCATAAAAATTGTCTTTTCCGTTCATATTTTCCTTTTATATAGTATAACTAATTACTACCTTTAATTCCCTATAGTTTTTTCATACAATTTTCACAGTAAAATTACAAATTTTCATATAATTAATTTTCTTAGAGTCGTATTTTGATAAAATTTTTAAATTTTTTCAATTTTGCTTTTATTTCACTCTTTTTGCTTCTGTAAGGTCCGTCTAGTGTAGAAACTGCCATCTGCACTCAAATCTGTAAAATAAAACACAAGGAAATAGAGAAAATCGATACTTACCTAAACCGAGGTATAGTGGTTAATCGATACAAATAATTAAATTCAACTACAACTTTGCTTATAACTTTCATAAAACTTCGTGTTTTTTGTTCAAATTTTTTCTAAATAATACAACTAATTGCTCCCCATATTACCCTATAGTTTTCTTATTAAATTTTCACTGTTATATTATAAATTTTCACATTTTTCTTTCTTTTATAGTCGTAAATTCACAAATAAAACATAAAATCTTCTCTAACTTTGCATAAAAATTGTCTTTTCCGTTCATATTTTCCTTTTATATAGTGTAACTAATTACTACCTTTAATTCCCTATAGTTTTTTCATACAATTTTCACAGTAAAATTACAAATTTTCATATAATTCATTTTCTTAGAGTCGTATTTTGATAAAATTTTTAAATTTTTTCAATTTTGCTTTTATTTCACTCTTTTTGCTTCTGTAAGGTC
Source organism: Parnassius mnemosyne (assembly GCA_963668995.1). Lineage (NCBI taxonomy): Eukaryota > Metazoa > Arthropoda > Insecta > Lepidoptera > Papilionidae > Parnassius > Parnassius mnemosyne. The sequence goes on along the minus strand of CAVLGL010000097.1, from coordinate 2,403,359 downwards.
CGTCTAGTGTAGAAACTGCCATCTGCACTCAAATCTGTAAAATAAAACACAAGGAAATAGAGAAAAACGATACTTACCTAAACCGAGGTATAGTGGTTAATCGATACAAATAATTAAATTCAACTACAACTTTGCTTATAACTTTCATAAAACTTCGTGTTTTTTGTTCAAATTTTTTCTAAATAATACAACTAATTGCTCCCCATATTACCCTATAGTTTTCTTATTAAATTTTCACTGTTATATTATAAATTTTCACATTTTTCTTTCTTTTATAGTCGTAAATTCACAAATAAAACATAAAATCTTCTCTAACTTTGCATAAAAATTGTCTTTTCCGTTCATATTTTCCTTTTATATAGTATAACTAATTACTACCTTTAATTCCCTATAGTTTTTTCATACAATTTTTACAGTAAAATTACAAATTTTCATATAATTAATTTTCTTAGAGTCGTATTTTGATAAAATTTTTAAATTTTTTCAATTTTGCTTTTATTTCACTCTTTTTGCTTCTGTAAGGTCCGTCTAGTGTAGAAACTGCCATCTGCACTCAAATCTGTAAAATAAAACACAAGGAAATAGAGAAAATCGATACTTACCTAAACCGAGGTATAGTGGTTAATCGATACAAATAATTAAATTCAACTACAACTTTGCTTATAACTTTCATAAAACTTCGTGTTTTTTGTTCAAAGTTTTTCTAAATAATACAACTAATTGCTCCCCATATTACCCTATAGTTTTCTTATTAAATTTTTACTGTTATATTATAAATTTTCACATTTTTCTTTCTTTTATAGTCGTAAATTCACAAATAAAACATAAAATCTTCTCTAACTTTGCATAAAAATTGTCTTTTCCGTTCATATTTTCCTTTTATATAGTGTAACTAATTACTACCTTTAATTCCCTATAGTTTTTTCATACAATTTTCACAGTAAAATTACAAATTTTCATATAATTAATTTTCTTAGAGTCGTATTTTGATAAAATTTTTAAATTTTTTCAATTTTGCTTTTATTTCACTCTTTTTGCTTCTGTAAGGTCCGTCTAGTGTAGAAACTGCCATCTGCACTCAAATCTGTAAAATAAAACACAAGGAAATAGAGAAAATCGATACTTACCTAAACCGAGGTATAGTGGTTAATCGATACAAATAATTAAATTCAACTACAACTTTGCTTATAACTTTCATAAAACTTCGTGTTTTTTGTTCAAATTTTTTCTAAATAATACAACTAATTGCTCCCCATATTACCCTATAGTTTTCTTATTAAATTTTCACTGTTATATTATAAATTTTCACATTTTTCTTTCTTTTATAGTCGTAAATTCACAAATAAAACATAAAATCTTCTCTAACTTTGCATAAAAATTGTCTTTTCCGTTCATATTTTCCTTTTATATAGTATAACTAATTACTACCTTTAATTCCCTATAGTTTTTTCATACAATTTTTACAGTAAAATTACAAATTTTCATATAATTAATTTTCTTAGAGTCGTATTTTGATAAAATTTTTAAATTTTTTCAATTTTGCTTTTATTTCACTCTTTTTGCTTCTGTAAGGTCCGTCTAGTGTAGAAACTGCCATCTGCACTCAAATCTGTAAAATAAAACACAAGGAAATAGAGAAAATCGATACTTACCTAAACCGAGGTATAGTGGTTAATCGATACAAATAATTAAATTCAACTACAACTTTGCTTATAACTTTCATAAAACTTCGTGTTTTTTGTTCAAATTTTTTCTAAATAATACAACTAATTGCTCCCCATATTACCCTATAGTTTTCTTATTAAATTTTCACTGTTATATTATAAATTTTCACATTTTTCTTTCTTTTATAGTCGTAAATTCACAAATAAAACATAAAATCTTCTCTAACTTTGCATAAAAATTGTCTTTTCCGTTCATATTTTCCTTTTATATAGTGTAACTAATTACTACCTTTAATTCCCTATAGTTTTTTCATACAATTTTCACAGTAAAATTACAAATTTTCATATAATTAATTTTCTTAGAGTCGTATTTTGATAAAATTTTTAAATTTTTTCAATTTTGCTTTTATTTCACTCTTTTTGCTTCTGTAAGGTCCGTCTAGTGTAGAAACTGCCATCTGCACTCAAATCTGTAAAATAAAACACAAGGAAATAGAGAAAATCGATACTTACCTAAACCGAGGTATAGTGGTTAATCGATACAAATAATTAAATTCAACTACAACTTTGCTTATAACTTTCATAAAACTTCGTGTTTTTTGTTCAAATTTTTTCTAAATAATACAACTAATTGCTCCCCATATTACCCTATAGTTTTCTTATTAAATTTTCACTGTTATATTATAAATTTTCACATTTTTCTTTCTTTTATAGTCGTAAATTCACAAATAAAACATAAAATCTTCTCTAACTTTGCATAAAAATTGTCTTTTCCGTTCATATTTTCCTTTTATATAGTGTAACTAATTACTACCTTTAATTCCCTATAGTTTTTTCATATAATTTTCACAGTAAAATTACAAATTTTCATATAATTCATTTTCTTAGAGTCGTATTTTGATAAAATTTTTAAATTTTTTCAATTTTGCTTTTATTTCACTCTTTTTGCTTCTGTAAGGTCCGTCTAGTGTAGAAACTGCCATCTGCACTCAAATCTGTAAAATAAAACACAAGGAAATAGAGAAAAACGATACTTACCTAAACCGAGGTATAGTGGTTAATCGATACAAATAATTAAATTCAACTACAACTTTGCTTATAACTTTCATAAAACTTCGTGTTTTTTGTTCAAATTTTTTCTAAATAATACAACTAATTGCTCCCCATATTACCCTTTTTTTTTTTTTTTTTTTTTTTGCGGATGGAAAATCATCTAATGACGCCTTTCGCTGTGGGTGGAGCGGAAGGGAGTGTCAGACTTTTACTGACTAAAAACCATCCGTGTTCCTTCAGTGCCCTTACGTTCCGGAGCCGCGGTATCTCTTTCGAACAGCCCGCAGCCCCGGCAGGCGTCGGCCCTTGCACCTTCACGCTGCTGACAGCTCTTTGAGGCGCGCGTGGAACAAAACGCGCCGTCGACACGGCCTGTCGTCGTTAGACGGACGGACGGCGAGCTACCCATTGCTCGCCGTCCACAGGCCCACGCCTACGGTGGTCGGGGGCCACGACGTAGCCCCCGACGCCCGGGGCGTCTCCCGCGGCGGCCGGGAAGGAAAGCTGTTGCTCTTTCCTTCTCCCGCTCCGCCACCTCCTTCGCTAGCATCACTGCTTCGCAGAAGGTGGTGACGGCATCCCATTCCGTCTCGCTCCGGACCATGGCTTCGACCAGAGCCGGACGCGAGAGGTCGCCGCCGCCTATCGCCGCTACGAGGACACGGCGGTGCTCCGCCCAAGCAGAGCACACCTCCACGGTGTGCTCCACCGTGTCCTCCGGTCGATCCTCGCAGTGGGAGCACCCGGGCGTTTCCTCCCGCCCGATTCGGTGCAGGAACCTCCCGAACACACCGTGTCCGGTGAGGACCTGCGTCAGGCGGAAGGTGAGGACGCCGTGGCGTCTCTCAAGCCACTCCTCAAAGAGGGGTCTTATCGCCGCTATAGTGGCGTGCCCAGCACGGGGTTGCGACAGTCGCTCTCTCCATGTCGCCATGAGATCATGCCGTAAGTCTGTCCGCTGCGCGACAACTTGCCGCGGCAGCGGGGTTTCCCCCCGGCATAGTGCTGCCACGCGCCATTCGTGCAGGCGCGCGAGGACTATCGCCTCCAGATCCCATGGCGGCAATCCGGCAAGGAGGCTCGCCGCCTCGCGGGAGATCGTGCGGTAGCCGCGAACCATCTTTACGGCAACCACCCTTTGGGGCGCGTTTAGGTGGTGGACGGCAAGCCGCGCCAAACCACGCGCCCACACCGGGGCCCCGTAAAGGGCCATGGACCTCACGATCCCCGCGTAGAGCCTCCGGCAGGAGGCGTTTGGCCCCCCCAGGTTCGGCAGGAGCCGCCTGAAGGCAGCCCCGGTCCGTTCCAGTTTGGGAGCCAAACGTCGGAAGTGCTCAACGAAGTTCCATCGGCCGTCGAGGACGAGTCCTAGGTACTTCAACGTCGACTCGACGCCGATGGATACCCCTCCTACCATCACTGAGGATCCCGGTGGTGGCCTGTTCCGAGGACCATGGAAGTGCATGGCCTCGGACTTGTGCAGAGCCACCTCGAGACCCAGTTGCCGGATCCTCTCAACGACTATCGCAACCCCGCGTGTCATAGTTTCCGCCGCCGCCTCGTACGACCCCCCTTGTGCCAGTACCAGCGTGTCGTCAGCGTAGCAAACTACGCTGACGCCGGTAGGGAGGTCGGCGCGCAGCACCCAGTCGTAACCGATGTTCCACAGGGGCGGCCCCAGAACCGAACCCTGTGGGACACCGCACGACATCTCTCGCCGGTTCCACTCTCCGTTTCGACCGGGGTAGATGACGGCTCTGTCCGTCAGATAGTCCCCGACTATACGACGGAGATAGGTCGGCACCCGGTGATACCGGAGTGCCTCCCTAATGCAGCTCCAGGGCATGGAGTTGAAGGCGTTGGCGATGTCGAGAGACACCGCCAAGACAACCCCCCCCCTGGCCACTGCATCCCCCGTCGTGAGGGCTCTCACGCGCATGATGGCGTCCACCGTAGAGCGCCTCTTGCGGGAACCAAACTGGTGTTCCGCAAGATCCGGCCCCGTCCCCGCAAGGTGCTCGGCGAGGCGGTTTGCAATTACTCTTTCAAAGAGCTTGCCCACCTCGTCGAGCAGCACCACGGGCCGGTATGCGGACGGAGAGTCCGCAGGGCGCCCCGGCTTCCGAATGAGGACCAGCTTCCCCGTCTTCCAACGAAGCGGGAATTGGCCTCTCTCCAAGCATGCGCTTAGGAGCCCCTCCAGTCGGGGCCCGAGAGCCTCCGAGGCCAGGACCCAGGCTTTGCCAGGCAAGCCATCGGGTCCTGGGGCGGTATTCCTGGCCTTGAGCCTACGTACCGCCACTCTCAGGTCTACCCCGGTCCCTTCCGGGATGTCGTCGTCGCCGTCCTGGTGGTCCGCTTCCGGCACCGCAGGTGGCGGAGCCATAGGCGGGGGCGGATGTTCCCCGCGCGCAGGGAACAGAGCGCTCACCACATCCTCCACGAGCTGAGGCCGGAGACTCTGCGTCAGCGGGGGGGCCCAGGTGCGGAGTTTATCCCGCACGATCTTGTAAGGGCGCCCCCACGGATCTCTATCGAGAGTCTCCAGCATCTCCTCACGGGCCCGATCCTGGGCCCGCAGGACAGCCTCCCGGAGGGCGGTCTTTGCCGCTCTGTATCCCTCGTACAGCTCCGCCTCAATGGCTGCCGCATTCGGTGGACGAATGCGGAGCCTGCGATGCCTGGCGTACAGGTGCCGCGCGGCGACACACGCCTCGCGCAGAGACGTCAGCTCACGCGACCACCAATACACCTGACGCCGGGCGCTTCCTGGCCGGACGCGGGGCATTGCCACGTCACATATCTCGGACATGGCCTCCTGGAACCACCCTGCCTCATCATTGACGTCGGCAGGCCTGTCCGGTGATGACACCCAGGCCTGCACGATCGAGGCCCCCATATTACCCTATAGTTTTCTTATTAAATTTTCACTGTTATATTATAAATTTTCACATTTTTCTTTCTTTTATAGTCGTAAATTCACAAATAAAACATAAAATCTTCTCTAACTTTGCATAAAAATTGTCTTTTCCGTTCATATTTTCCTTTTATATAGTATAACTAATTACTACCTTTAATTCCCTATAGTTTTTTCATACAATTTTCACAGTAAAATTACAAATTTTCATATAATTAATTTTCTTAGAGTCGTATTTTGATAAAATTTTTAAATTTTTTCAATTTTGCTTTTATTTCACTCTTTTTGCTTCTGTAAGGTCCGTCTAGTGTAGAAACTGCCATCTGCACTCAAATCTGTAAAATAAAACACAAGGAAATAGAGAAAATCGATACTTACCTAAACCGAGGTATAGTGGTTAATCGATACAAATAATTAAATTCAACTACAACTTTGCTTATAACTTTCATAAAACTTCGTGTTTTTTGTTCAAATTTTTTCTAAATAATACAACTAATTGCTCCCCATATTACCCTATAGTTTTCTTATTAAATTTTCACTGTTATATTATAAATTTTCACATTTTTCTTTCTTTTATAGTCGTAAATTCACAAATAAAACATAAAATCTTCTCTAACTTTGCATAAAAATTGTCTTTTCCGTTCATATTTTCCTTTTATATAGTGTAACTAATTACTACCTTTAATTCCCTATAGTTTTTTCATACAATTTTCACAGTAAAATTACAAATTTTCATATAATTAATTTTCTTAGAGTCGTATTTTGATAAAATTTTTAAATTTTTTCAATTTTGCTTTTATTTCACTCTTTTTGCTTCTGTAAGGTCCGTCTAGTGTAGAAACTGCCATCTGCACTCAAATCTGTAAAATAAAACACAAGGAAATAGAGAAAATCGATACTTACCTAAACCGAGGTATAGTGGTTAATCGATACAAATAATTAAATTCAACTACAACTTTGCTTATAACTTTCATAAAACTTCGTGTTTTTTGTTCAAATTTTTTCTAAATAATACAACTAATTGCTCCCCATATTACCCTATAGTTTACTTATTAAATTTTCACTGTTATATTATAAATTTTCACATTTTTCTTTCTTTTATAGTCGTAAATTCACAAATAAAACATAAAATCTTCTCTAACTTTGCATAAAAATTGTCTTTTCCGTTCATATTTTCCTTTTATATAGTGTAACTAATTACTACCTTTAATTCCCTATAGTTTTTTCATACAATTTTCACAGTAAAATTACAAATTTTCATATAATTCATTTTCTTAGAGTCGTATTTTGATAAAATTTTTAAATTTTTTCAATTTTGCTTTTATTTCACTCTTTTTGCTTCTGTAAGGTCCGTCTTGTGTAGAAACTGCCATCTGCACTCAAATCTGTAAAATAAAACACAAGCAAATAGAGAAAAACGATACTTACCTAAACCGAGGTATAGTGGTTAATCGATACAAATAATTAAATTCAACTACAACTTTGCTTATAACTTTCATAAAACTTCGTGTTTTTTGTTCAAATTTTTTCTAAATAATACAACTAATTGCTCCCCATATTACCCTATAGTTTTCTTATTAAATTTTCACTGTTATATTATAAATTTTCACATTTTTCTTTCTTTTATAGTCGTAAATTCACAAATAAAACAAAATCTTCTCTAACTTTGCATAAAAATTGTCTTTTCCGTTCATATTTTCCTTTTATATAGTATAACTAATTACTACCTTTAATTCCCTATAGTTTTTTCATACAATTTTCACAGTAAAATTACAAATTTTCATATAATTAATTTTCTTAGAGTCGTATTTTGATAAAATTTTTAAATTTTTTCAATTTTGCTTTTATTTCACTCTTTTTGCTTCTGTAAGGTCCGTCTAGTGTAGAAACTGCCATCTGCACTCAAATCTGTAAAATAAAACACAAGGAAATAGAGAAAATCGATACTTACCTAAACCGAGGTATAGTGGTTAATCGATACAAATAATTAAATTCAACTACAACTTTGCTTATAACTTTCATAAAACTTCGTGTTTTTTGTTCAAATTTTTTCTAAATAATACAACTAATTGCTCCCCATATTACCATATAGTTTTCTTATTAAATTTTCACTGTTATATTATAAATTTTCACATTTTTCTTTCTTTTATAGTCGTAAATTCACAAATAAAACATAAAATCTTCTCTAACTTTGCATAAAAATTGTCTTTTCCGTTCATATTTTCCTTTTATATAGTGTAACTAATTACTACCTTTAATTCCCTATAGTTTTTTCATACAATTTTCACAGTAAAATTACAAATTTTCATATAATTCATTTTCTTAGAGTCGTATTTTGATAAAATTTTTAAATTTTTTCAATTTTGCTTTTATTTCACTCTTTTTGCTTCTGTAAGGTCCGTCTTGTGTAGAAACTGCCATCTGCACTCAAATCTGTAAAATAAAACACAAGGAAATAGAGAAAAACGATACTTACCTAAACCGAGGTATAGTGGTTAATCGATACAAATAATTAAATTCAACTACAACTTTGCTTATAACTTTCATAAAACTTCGTGTTTTTTGTTCAAATTTTTTCTAAATAATACAACTAATTGCTCCCCATATTACCCTATAGTTTTCTTATTAAATTTTCACTGTTATATTATAAATTTTCACATTTTTCTTTCTTTTATAGTCGTAAATTCACAAATAAAACATAAAATCTTCTCTAACTGCATAAAAATTGTCTTTTCCGTTCATATTTTCCTTTTATATAGTATAACTAATTACTACCTTTAATTCCCTATAGTTTTTTCATACAATTTTCACAGTAAAATTACAAATTTTCATATAATTAATTTTCTTAGAGTCGTATTTTGATAAAATTTTTAAATTTTTTCAATTTTGCTTTTATTTCACTCTTTTTGCTTCTGTAAGGTCCGTCTAGTGTAGAAACTGCCATCTGCACTCAAATCTGTAAAATAAAACACAAGGAAATAGAGAAAATCGATACTTACCTAAACCGAGGTATAGTGGTTAATCGATACAAATAATTAAATTCAACTACAACTTTGCTTATAACTTTCATAAAACTTCGTGTTTTTTGTTCAAATTTTTTCTAAATAATACAACTAATTGCTCCCCATATTACCCTATAGTTTTCTTATTAAATTTTCACTGTTATATTATAAATTTTCACATTTTTCTTTCTTTTATAGTCGTAAATTCACAAATAAAACATAAAATCTTCTCTAACTTTGCATAAAAATTGTCTTTTCCGTTCATATTTTCCTTTTATATAGTATAACTAATTACTACCTTTAATTCCCTATAGTTTTTTCATACAATTTTCACAGTAAAATTACAAATTTTCATATAATTAATTTTCTTAGAGTCGTATTTTGATAAAATTTTTAAATTTTTTAAATTTTGCTTTTATTTCACTCTTTTTGCTTCTGTAAGGTCCGTCTAGTGTAGAAACTGCCATCTGCACTCAAATCTATAAAATAAAACACAAGGAAATAGAGAAAATCGATACTTACCTAAACCGAGGTATAGTGGTTAATCGATACAAATAATTAAATTCAACTACAACTTTGCTTATAACTTTCATAAAACTTCGTGTTTTTTGTTCAAATTTTTTCTAAATAATACAACTAATTGCTCCCCATATTACCCTATAGTTTTCTTATTAAATTTTCACTGTTATATTATAAATTTTCACATTTTTCTTTCTTTTATAGTCGTAAATTCACAAATAAAACATAAAATCTTCTCTAACTTTGCATAAAAATTGTCTTTTCCGTTCATATTTTCCTTTTATATAGTGTAACTAATTACTACCTTTAATTCCCTATAGTTTTTTCGTACAATTTTCACAGTAAAATTACAAATTTTCATATAATTAATTTTCTTAGAGTCGTATTTTGATAAAATTTTTAAATTTTTTCAATTTTGCTTTTATTTCACTCTTTTTGCTTCTGTAAGGTCCGTCTAGTGTAGAAACTGCCATCTGCACTCAAATCTGTAAAATAAAACACAAGGAAATAGAGAAAATCGATACTTACCTAAACCGGGGTATAGTGGTTAATCGATACAAATAATTAAATTCAACTACAACTTTGCTTATAACTTTCATAAAACTTCGTGTTTTTTGTTCAAATTTTTTCTAAATAATACAACTAATTGCTCCCCATATTACCCTATAGTTTTCTTATTAAATTTTCACTGTTATATTATAAATTTTCACATTTTTCTTTCTTTTATAGTCGTAAATTCACAAATAAAACATAAAATCTTCTCTAACTTTGCATAAAAATTGTCTTTTCCGTTCATATTTTCCTTTTATATAGTATAACTAATTACTACCTTTAATTCCCTATAGTTTTTTCATACAATTTTCACAGTAAAATTACAAATTTTCATATAATTAATTTTCTTAGAGTCGTATTTTGATAAAATTTTTAAATTTTTTCAATTTTGCTTTTATTTCACTCTTTTTGCTTCTGTAAGGTCCGTCTAGTGTAGAAACTGCCATCTGCACTCAAATCTGTAAAATAAAACACAAGGAAATAGAGAAAATCGATACTTACCTAAACCGAGGTATAGTGGTTAATCGATACAAATAATTAAATTCAACTACAACTTTGCTTATAACTTTCATAAAACTTCGTGTTTTTTGTTCAAATTTTTTCTAAATAATACAACTAATTGCTCCCCATATTACCCTATAGTTTTCTTATTAAATTTTCACTGTTATATTATAAATTTTCACATTTTTCTTTCTTTTATAGTCGTAAATTCACAAATAAAACATAAAATCTTCTCTAACTTTGCATAAAAATTGTCTTTTCCGTTCATATTTTCCTTTTATATAGTATAACTAATTACTACCTTTAATTCCCTATAGTTTTTTCATACAATTTTCACAGTAAAATTACAAATTTTCATATAATTAATTTTCTTAGAGTCGTATTTTGATAAAATTTTTAAATTTTTTCAATTTTGCTTTTATTTCACTCTTTTTGCTTCTGTAAGGTCCGTCTAGTGTAGAAACTGCCATCTGCACTCAAATCTATAAAATAAAACACAAGGAAATAGAGAAAATCGATACTTACCTAAACCGAGGTATAGTGGTTAATCGATACAAATAATTAAATTCAACTACAACTTTGCTTATAACTTTCATAAAACTTCGTGTTTTTTGTTCAAATTTTTTCTAAATAATACAACTAATTGCTCCCCATATTACCCTATAGTTTTCTTATTAAATTTTCACTGTTATATTATAAATTTTCACATTTTTCTTTCTTTTATAGTCGTAAATTCACAAATAAAACATAAAATCTTCTCTAACTTTGCATAAAAATTGTCTTTTCCGTTCATATTTTCCTTTTATATAGTGTAACTAATTACTACCTTTAATTCCCTATAGTTTTTTCATACAATTTTCACAGTAAAATTACAAATTTTCATATAATTAATTTTCTTAGAGTCGTATTTTGATAAAATTTTTAAATTTTTTCAATTTTGCTTTTATTTCACTCTTTTTGCTTCTGTAAGGTCCGTCTAGTGTAGAAACTGCCATCTGCACTCAAATCTGTAAAATAAAACACAAGGAAATAGAGAAAATCGATACTTACCTAAACCGGGGTATAGTGGTTAATCGATACAAATAATTAAATTCAACTACAACTTTGCTTATAACTTTCATAAAACTTCGTGTTTTTTGTTCAAATTTTTTCTAAATAATACAACTAATTGCTCCCCATATTACCCTATAGTTTTCTTATTAAATTTTCACTGTTATATTATAAATTTTCACATTTTTCTTTCTTTTATAGTCGTAAATTCACAAATAAAACATAAAATCTTCTCTAACTTTGCATAAAAATTGTCTTTTCCGTTCATATTTTCCTTTTATATAGTGTAACTAATTACTACCTTTAATTCCCTATAGTTTTTTCATACAATTTTCACAGTAAAATTACAAATTTTCATATAATTAATTTTCTTAGAGTCGTATTTTGATAAAATTTTTAAATTTTTTCAATTTTGCTTTTATTTCACTCTTTTTGCTTCTGTAAGGTCCGTCTAGTGTAGAAACTGCCATCTGCACTCAAATCTGTAAAATAAAACACAAGGAAATAGAGAAAATCGATACTTACCTAAACCGAGGTATAGTGGTTAATCGATACAAATAATTAAATTCAACTACAACTTTGCTTATAACTTTCATAAAACTTCGTGTTTTTTGTTCAAATTTTTTCTAAATAATACAACTAATTGCTCCCCATATTACCCTATAGTTTTCTTATTAAATTTTCACTGTTATATTATAAATTTTCACATTTTTCTTTCTTTTATAGTCGTAAATTCACAAATAAAACATAAAATCTTCTCTAACTTTGCATAAAAATTGTCTTTTCCGTTCATATTTTCCTTTTATATAGTGTAACTAATTACTACCTTTAATTCCCTATAGTTTTTTCATACAATTTTCACAGTAAAATTACAAATTTTCATATAATTCATTTTCTTAGAGTCGTATTTTGATAAAATTTTTAAATTTTTTCAATTTTGCTTTTATTTCACTCTTTTTGCTTCTGTAAGGTCCGTCTAGTGTAGAAACTGCCATCTGCACTCAAATCTGTAAAATAAAACACAAGGAAATAGAGAAAATCGATACTTACCTAAACCGAGGTATAGTGGTTAATCGATACAAATAATTAAATTCAACTACAACTTTGCTTATAACTTTCATAAAACTTCGTGTTTTTTGTTCAAATTTTTTCTAAATAATACAACTAATTGCTCCCCATATTACCCTATAGTTTTCTTATTAAATTTTCACTGTTATATTATAAATTTTCACATTTTTCTTTCTTTTATAGTCGTAAATTCACAAATAAAACATAAAATCTTCTCTAACTTTGCATAAAAATTGTCTTTTCCGCTCATATTTTCCTTTTATATAGTGTAACTAATTACTACCTTTAATTCCCTATAGTTTTTTCATACAATTTTCACAGTAAAATTACAAATTTTCATATAATTAATTTTCTTAGAGTCGTATTTTGATAAAATTTTTAAATTTTTTCAATTTTGCTTTTATTTCACTCTTTTTGCTTCTGTAAGGTCCGTCTAGTGTAGAAACTGCCATCTGCACTCAAATCTGTAAAATAAAACACAAGGAAATAGAGAAAAACGATACTTACCTAAACCGAGGTATAGTGGTTAATCGATACAAATAATTAAATTCAACTACAACTTTGCTTATAACTTTCATAAAACTTCGTGTTTTTTGTTCAAATTTTTTCTAAATAATACAACTAATTGCTCCCCATATTACCCTATAGTTTTCTTATTAAATTTTCACTGTTATATTATAAATTTTCACATTTTTCTTTCTTTTATAGTCGTAAATTCACAAATAAAACATAAAATCTTCTCTAACTTTGCATAAAAATTGTCTTTTCCGTTCATATTTTCCTTTTATATAGTGTAACTAATTACTACCTTTAATTCCCTATAGTTTTTTCATACAATTTTCACAGTAAAATTACAAATTTTCATATAATTAATTTTCTTAGAGTCGTATTTTGATAAAATTTTTAAATTTTTTCAATTTTGCTTTTATTTCACTCTTTTTGCTTCTGTAAGGTCCGTCTAGTGTAGAAACTGCCATCTGCACTCAAATCTGTAAAATAAAACACAAGGAAATAGAGAAAATCGATACTTACCTAAACCGAGGTATAGTGGTTAATCGATACAAATAATTAAATTCAACTACAACTTTGCTTATAACTTTCATAAAACTTCGTGTTTTTTGTTCAAATTTTTTCTAAATAATACAACTAATTGCTCCCCATATTACCCTATAGTTTTCTTATTAAATTTTCACTGTTATATTATAAATTTTCACATTTTTCTTTCTTTTATAGTCGTAAATTCACAAATAAAACATAAAATCTTCTCTAACTTTGCATAAAAATTGTCTTTTCCGTTCATATTTTCCTTTTATATAGTGTAACTAATTACTACCTTTAATTCCCTATAGTTTTTTCATACAATTTTCACAGTAAAATTACAAATTTTCATATAATTCATTTTCTTAGAGTCGTATTTTGATAAAATTTTTAAATTTTTTCAATTTTGCTTTTATTTCACTCTTTTTGCTTCTGTAAGGTCCGTCTAGTGTAGAAACTGCCATCTGCACTCAAATCTGTAAAATAAAACACAAGGAAATAGAGAAAATCGATACTTACCTAAACCGGGGTATAGTGGTTAATCGATACAAATAATTAAATTCAACTACAACTTTGCTTATAACTTTCATAAAACTTCGTGTTTTTTGTTCAAATTTTTTCTAAATAATACAACTAATTGCTCCCCATATTACCCTATAGTTTTCTTATTAAATTTTCACTGTTATATTATAAATTTTCACATTTTTCTTTCTTTTATAGTCGTAAATTCACAAATAAAACATAAAATCTTCTCTAACTTTGCATAAAAATTGTCTTTTCCGTTCATATTTTCCTTTTATATAGTATAACTAATTACTACCTTTAATTCCCTATAGTTTTTTCATACAATTTTCACAGTAAAATTACAAATTTTCATATAATTAATTTTCTTAGAGTCGTATTTTGATAAAATTTTTAAATTTTTTCAATTTTGCTTTTATTTCACTCTTTTTGCTTCTGTAAGGTCCGTCTAGTGTAGAAACTGCCATCTGCACTCAAATCTGTAAAATAAAACACAAGGAAATAGAGAAAATCGATACTTACCTAAACCGAGGTATAGTGGTTAATCGATACAAATAATTAAATTCAACTACAACTTTGCTTATAACTTTCATAAAACTTCGTGTTTTTTGTTCAAATTTTTTCTAAATAATACAACTAATTGCTCCCCATATTACCCTATAGTTTTCTTATTAAATTTTCACTGTTATATTATAAATTTTCACATTTTTCTTTCTTTTATAGTCGTAAATTCACAAATAAAACATAAAATCTTCTCTAACTTTGCATAAAAATTGTCTTTTCCGTTCATATTTTCCTTTTATATAGTATAACTAATTACTACCTTTAATTCCCTATAGTTTTTTCATACAATTTTCACAGTAAAATTACAAATTTTCATATAATTAATTTTCTTAGAGTCGTATTTTGATAAAATTTTTAAATTTTTTCAATTTTGCTTTTATTTCACTCTTTTTGCTTCTGTAAGGTCCGTCTAGTGTAGAAACTGCCATCTGCACTCAAATCTATAAAATAAAACACAAGGAAATAGAGAAAATCGATACTTACCTAAACCGAGGTATAGTGGTTAATCGATACAAATAATTAAATTCAACTACAACTTTGCTTATAACTTTCATAAAACTTCGTGTTTTTTGTTCAAATTTTTTCTAAATAATACAACTAATTGCTCCCCATATTACCCTATAGTTTTCTTATTAAATTTTCACTGTTATATTATAAATTTTCACATTTTTCTTTCTTTTATAGTCGTAAATTCACAAATAAAACATAAAATCTTCTCTAACTTTGCATAAAAATTGTCTTTTCCGTTCATATTTTCCTTTTATATAGTGTAACTAATTACTACCTTTAATTCCCTATAGTTTTTTCATACAATTTTCACAGTAAAATTACAAATTTTCATATAATTAATTTTCTTAGAGTCGTATTTTGATAAAATTTTTAAATTTTTTCAATTTTGCTTTTATTTCACTCTTTTTGCTTCTGTAAGGTCCGTCTAGTGTAGAAACTGCCATCTGCACTCAAATCTGTAAAATAAAACACAAGGAAATAGAGAAAATCGATACTTACCTAAACCGGGGTATAGTGGTTAATCGATACAAATAATTAAATTCAACTACAACTTTGCTTATAACTTTCATAAAACTTCGTGTTTTTTGTTCAAATTTTTTCTAAATAATACAACTAATTGCTCCCCATATTACCCTATAGTTTTCTTATTAAATTTTCACTGTTATATTATAAATTTTCACATTTTTCTTTCTTTTATAGTCGTAAATTCACAAATAAAACATAAAATCTTCTCTAACTTTGCATAAAAATTGTCTTTTCCGTTCATATTTTCCTTTTATATAGTGTAACTAATTACTACCTTTAATTCCCTATAGTTTTTTCATACAATTTTCACAGTAAAATTACAAATTTTCATATAATTAATTTTCTTAGAGTCGTATTTTGATAAAATTTTTAAATTTTTTCAATTTTGCTTTTATTTCACTCTTTTTGCTTCTGTAAGGTCCGTCTAGTGTAGAAACTGCCATCTGCACTCAAATCTGTAAAATAAAACACAAGGAAATAGAGAAAATCGATACTTACCTAAACCGAGGTATAGTGGTTAATCGATACAAATAATTAAATTCAACTACAACTTTGCTTATAACTTTCATAAAACTTCGTGTTTTTTGTTCAAATTTTTTCTAAATAATACAACTAATTGCTCCCCATATTACCCTATAGTTTTCTTATTAAATTTTCACTGTTATATTATAAATTTTCACATTTTTCTTTCTTTTATAGTCGTAAATTCACAAATAAAACATAAAATCTTCTCTAACTTTGCATAAAAATTGTCTTTTCCGTTCATATTTTCCTTTTATATAGTGTAACTAATTACTACCTTTAATTCCCTATAGTTTTTTCATACAATTTTCACAGTAAAATTACAAATTTTCATATAATTCATTTTCTTAGAGTCGTATTTTGATAAAATTTTTAAATTTTTTCAATTTTGCTTTTATTTCACTCTTTTTGCTTCTGTAAGGTCCGTCTAGTGTAGAAACTGCCATCTGCACTCAAATCTGTAAAATAAAACACAAGGAAATAGAGAAAATCGATACTTACCTAAACCGAGGTATAGTGGTTAATCGATACAAATAATTAAATTCAACTACAACTTTGCTTATAACTTTCATAAAACTTCGTGTTTTTTGTTCAAATTTTTTCTAAATAATACAACTAATTGCTCCCCATATTACCCTATAGTTTTCTTATTAAATTTTCACTGTTATATTATAAATTTTCACATTTTTCTTTCTTTTATAGTCGTAAATTCACAAATAAAACATAAAATCTTCTCTAACTTTGCATAAAAATTGTCTTTTCCGCTCATATTTTCCTTTTATATAGTGTAACTAATTACTACCTTTAATTCCCTATAGTTTTTTCATACAATTTTCACAGTAAAATTACAAATTTTCATATAATTAATTTTCTTAGAGTCGTATTTTGATAAAATTTTTAAATTTTTTCAATTTTGCTTTTATTTCACTCTTTTTGCTTCTGTAAGGTCCGTCTAGTGTAGAAACTGCCATCTGCACTCAAATCTGTAAAATAAAACACAAGGAAATAGAGAAAAACGATACTTACCTAAACCGAGGTATAGTGGTTAATCGATACAAATAATTAAATTCAACTACAACTTTGCTTATAACTTTCATAAAACTTCGTGTTTTTTGTTCAAATTTTTTCTAAATAATACAACTAATTGCTCCCCATATTACCCTATAGTTTTCTTATTAAATTTTCACTGTTATATTATAAATTTTCACATTTTTCTTTCTTTTATAGTCGTAAATTCACAAATAAAACATAAAATCTTCTCTAACTTTGCATAAAAATTGTCTTTTCCGTTCATATTTTCCTTTTATATAGTGTAACTAATTACTACCTTTAATTCCCTATAGTTTTTTCATACAATTTTCACAGTAAAATTACAAATTTTCATATAATTAATTTTCTTAGAGTCGTATTTTGATAAAATTTTTAAATTTTTTCAATTTTGCTTTTATTTCACTCTTTTTGCTTCTGTAAGGTCCGTCTAGTGTAGAAACTGCCATCTGCACTCAAATCTGTAAAATAAAACACAAGGAAATAGAGAAAATCGATACTTACCTAAACCGAGGTATAGTGGTTAATCGATACAAATAATTAAATTCAACTACAACTTTGCTTATAACTTTCATAAAACTTCGTGTTTTTTGTTCAAATTTTTTCTAAATAATACAACTAATTGCTCCCCATATTACCCTATAGTTTTCTTATTAAATTTTCACTGTTATATTATAAATTTTCACATTTTTCTTTCTTTTATAGTCGTAAATTCACAAATAAAACATAAAATCTTCTCTAACTTTGCATAAAAATTGTCTTTTCCGTTCATATTTTCCTTTTATATAGTGCAACTAATTACTACCTTTAATTCCCTATAGTTTTTTCATACAATTTTCACAGTAAAATTACAAATTTTCATATAATTAATTTTCTTAGAGTCGTATTTTGATAAAATTTTTAAATTTTTTCAATTTTGCTTTTATTTCACTCTTTTTGCTTCTGTAAGGTCCGTCTAGTGTAGAAACTGCCATCTGCACTCAAATCTGTAAAATAAAACACAAGGAAATAGAGAAAATCGATACTTACCTAAACCGAGGTATAGTGGTTAATCGATACAAATAATTAAATTCAACTACAACTTTGCTTATAACTTTCATAAAACTTCGTGTTTTTTGTTCAAATTTTTTCTAAATAATACAACTAATTGCTCCCCATATTACCCTATAGTTTTCTTATTAAATTTTCACTGTTATATTATAAATTTTCACATTTTTCTTTCTTTTATAGTCGTAAATTCACAAATAAAACATAAAATCTTCTCTAACTTTGCATAAAAATTGTCTTTTCCGTTCATATTTTCCTTTTATATAGTGTAACTAATTACTACCTTTAATTCCCTATAGTTTTTTCATACAATTTTCACAGTAAAATTACAAATTTTCATATAATTCATTTTCTTAGAGTCGTATTTTGATAAAATTTTTAAATTTTTTCAATTTTGCTTTTATTTCACTCTTTTTGCTTCTGTAAGGTCCGTCTAGTGTAAAAACTGCCATCTGCACTCAAATCTGTAAAATAAAACACAAGGAAATAGAGAAAATCGATACTTACCTAAACCGAGGTATAGTGGTTAATCGATACAAATAATTAAATTCAACTACAACTTTGCTTATAACTTTCATAAAACTTCGTGTTTTTTGTTCAAATTTTTTCTAAATAATACAACTAATTGCTCCCCATATTACCCTATAGTTTTCTTATTAAATTTTCACTGTTATATTATAAATTTTCACATTTTTCTTTCTTTTATAGTCGTAAATTCACAAATAAAACATAAAATCTTCTCTAACTTTGCATAAAAATTGTCTTTTCCGTTCATATTTTCCTTTTATATAGTGTAACTAATTACTACCTTTAATTCCCTATAGTTTTTTCATACAATTTTCACAGTAAAATTACAAATTTTCATATAATTAATTTTCTTAGAGTCGTATTTTGATAAAATTTTTAAATTTTTTCAATTTTGCTTTTATTTCACTCTTTTTGCTTCTGTAAGGTCCGTCTAGTGTAGAAACTGCCAGCTGCACTCAAATCTGTAAAATAAAACACAAGGAAATAGAGAAAATCGATACTTACCTAAACCGGGGTATAGTGGTTAATCGATACAAATAATTAAATTCAACTACAACTTTGCTTATAACTTTCATAAAACTTCGTGTTTTTTGTTCAAATTTTTTCTAAATAATACAACTAATTGCTCCCCATATTACCCTATAGTTTTCTTATTAAATTTTCACTGTTATATTATAAATTTTCACATTTTTCTTTCTTTTATAGTCGTAAATTCACAAATAAAACATAAAATCTTCTCTAACTTTGCATAAAAATTGTCTTTTCCGTTCATATTTTCCTTTTATATAGTGTAACTAATTACTACCTTTAATTCCCTATAGTTTTTTCATACAATTTTCACAGTAAAATTACAAATTTTCATATAATTCATTTTCTTAGTCGTATTTTGATAAAATTTTTAAATTTTTTCAATTTTGCTTTTATTTCACTCTTTTTGCTTCTGTAAGGTCCGTCTTGTGTAGAAACTGCCATCTGCACTCAAATCTGTAAAATAAAACACAAGGAAATAGAGAAAATCGATACTTACCTAAACCGAGGTATAGTGGTTAATCGATACAAATAATTAAATTCAACTACAACTTTGCTTATAACTTTCATAAAACTTCGTGTTTTTTGTTCAAATTTTTTCTAAATAATACAACTAATTGCTCCCCATATTACCCTATAGTTTTCTTATTAAATTTTCACTGTTATATTATAAATTTTCACATTTTTCTTTCTTTTATAGTCGTAAATTCACAAATAAAACATAAAATCTTCTCTAACTTTGCATAAAAATTGTCTTTTCCGTTCATATTTTCCTTTTATATAGTATAACTAATTACTACCTTTAATTCCCTATAGTTTTTTCATACAATTTTCACAGTAAAATTACAAATTTTCATATAATTAATTTTCTTAGAGTCGTATTTTGATAAAATTTTTAAATTTTTTCAATTTTGCTTTTATTTCACTCTTTTTGCTTCTGTAAGGTCCGTCTAGTGTAGAAACTGCCATCTGCACTCAAATCTGTAAAATAAAACACAAGGAAATAGAGAAAATCGATACTTACCTAAACCGAGGTATAGTGGTTAATCGATACAAATAATTAAATTCAACTACAACTTTGCTTATAACTTTCATAAAACTTCGTGTTTTTTGTTCAAATTTTTTCTAAATAATACAACTAATTGCTCCCCATATTACCCTATAGTTTTCTTATTAAATTTTCACTGTTATATTATAAATTTTCACATTTTTCTTTCTTTTATAGTCGTAAATTCACAAATAAAACATAAAATCTTCTCTAACTTTGCATAAAAATTGTCTTTTCCGTTCATATTTTCCTTTTATATAGTATAACTAATTACTACCTTTAATTCCCTATAGTTTTTTCATACAATTTTCACAGTAAAATTACAAATTTTCATATAATTAATTTTCTTAGAGTCGTATTTTGATAAAATTTTTAAATTTTTTCAATTTTGCTTTTATTTCACTCTTTTTGCTTCTGTAAGGTCCGTCTAGTGTAGAAACTGCCATCTGCACTCAAATCTATAAAATAAAACACAAGGAAATAGAGAAAATCGATACTTACCTAAACCGAGGTATAGTGGTTAATCGATACAAATAATTAAATTCAACTACAACTTTGCTTATAACTTTCATAAAACTTCGTGTTTTTTGTTCAAATTTTTTCTAAATAATACAACTAATTGCTCCCCATATTACCATATAGTTTTCTTATTAAATTTTCACTGTTATATTATAAATTTTCACATTTTTCTTTCTTTTATAGTCGTAAATTCACAAATAAAACATAAAATCTTCTCTAACTTTGCATAAAAATTGTCTTTTCCGTTCATATTTTCCTTTTATATAGTGTAACTAATTACTACCTTTAATTCCCTATAGTTTTTTCATACAATTTTCACAGTAAAATTACAAATTTTCATATAATTAATTTTCTTAGAGTCGTATTTTGATAAAATTTTTAAATTTTTTCAATTTTGCTTTTATTTCACTCTTTTTGCTTCTGTAAGGTCCGTCTAGTGTAGAAACTGCCATCTGCACTCAAATCTGTAAAATAAAACACAAGGAAATAGAGAAAATCGATACTTACCTAAACCGAGGTATAGTGGTTAATCGATACAAATAATTAAATTCAACTACAACTTTGCTTATAACTTTCATAAAACTTCGTGTTTTTTGTTCAAATTTTTTCTAAATAATACAACTAATTGCTCCCCATATTACCCTATAGTTTTCTTATTAAATTTTCACTGTTATATTATAAATTTTCACATTTTTCTTTCTTTTATAGTCGTAAATTCACAAATAAAACATAAAATCTTCTCTAACTTTGCATAAAAATTGTCTTTTCCGTTCATATTTTCCTTTTATATAGTGTAACTAATTACTACCTTTAATTCCCTATAGTTTTTTCATACAATTTTCACAGTAAAATTACAAATTTTCATATAATTCATTTTCTTAGAGTCGTATTTTGATAAAATTTTTAAATTTTTTCAATTTTGCTTTTATTTCACTCTTTTTGCTTCTGTAAGGTCCGTCTAGTGTAGAAACTGCCATCTGCACTCAAATCTGTAAAATAAAACACAAGGAAATAGAGAAAATCGATACTTACCTAAACCGAGGTATAGTGGTTAATCGATACAAATAATTAAATTCAACTACAACTTTGCTTATAACTTTCATAAAACTTCGTGTTTTTTGTTCAAATTTTTTCTAAATAATACAACTAATTGCTCCCCATATTACCCTATAGTTTTCTTATTAAATTTTCACTGTTATATTATAAATTTTCACATTTTTCTTTCTTTTATAGTCGTAAATTCACAAATAAAACATAAAATCTTCTCTAACTTTGCATAAAAATTGTCTTTTCCGTTCATATTTTCCTTTTATATAGTGTAACTAATTACTACCTTTAATTCCCTATAGTTTTTTCATACAATTTTCACAGTAAAATTACAAATTTTCATATAATTCATTTTCTTAGAGTCGTATTTTGATAAAATTCTTAAATTTTTTCAATTTTGCTTTTATTTCACTCTTTTTGCTTCTGTAAGGTCCGTCTAGTGTAGAAACTGCCATCTGCACTCAAATCTGTAAAATAAAACACAAGGAAATAGAGAAAATCGATACTTACCTAAACCGAGGTATAGTGGTTAATCGATACAAATAATTAAATTCAACTACAACTTTGCTTATAACTTTCATAAAACTTCGTGTTTTTTGTTCAAATTTTTTCTAAATAATACAACTAATTGCTCCCCATATTACCCTATAGTTTTCTTATTAAATTTTCAATGTTATATTATAAATTTTCACATTTTTCTTTCTTTTATAGTCGTAAATTCACAAATAAAACATAAAATCTTCTCTAACTTTGCATAAAAATTGTCTTTTCCGTTCATATTTTCCTTTTATATAGTGTAACTAATTACTACCTTTAATTCCCTATAGTTTTTTCATACAATTTTCACAGTAAAATTACAAATTTTCATATAATTAATTTTCTTAGAGTCGTATTTTGATAAAATTTTTAAATTTTTTCAATTTTGCTTTTATTTCACTCTTTTTGCTTCTGTAAGGTCCGTCTAGTGTAGAAACTGCCATCTGCACTCAAATCTGTAAAATAAAACACAAGGAAATAGAGAAAATCGATACTTACCTAAACCGAGGTATAGTGGTTAATCGATACAAATAATTAAATTCAACTACAACTTTGCTTATAACTTTCATAAAACTTCGTGTTTTTTGTTCAAATTTTTTCTAAATAATACAACTAATTGCTCCCCATATTACCCTATAGTTTTCTTATTAAATTTTCACTGTTATATTATAAATTTTCACATTTTTCTTTCTTTTATAGTCGTAAATTCACAAATAAAACATAAAATCTTCTCTAACTTTGCATAAAAATTGTCTTTTCCGTTCATATTTTCCTTTTATATAGTGTAACTAATTACTACCTTTAATTCCCTATAGTTTTTTCATACAATTTTCACAGTAAAATTACAAATTTTCATATAATTCATTTTCTTAGAGTCGTATTTTGATAAAATTTTTAAATTTTTTCAATTTTGCTTTTATTTCACTCTTTTTGCTTCTGTAAGGTCCGTCTAGTGTAGAAACTGCCATCTGCACTCAAATCTGTAAAATAAAACACAAGGAAATAGAGAAAATCGATACTTACCTAAACCGAGGTATAGTGGTTAATCGATACAAATAATTAAATTCAACTACAACTTTGCTTATAACTTTCATAAAACTTCGTGTTTTTTGTTCAAATTTTTTCTAAATAATACAACTAATTGCTCCCCATATTACCCTATAGTTTTCTTATTAAATTTTCACTGTTATATTATAAATTTTCACATTTTTCTTTCTTTTATAGTCGTAAATTCACAAATAAAACATAAAATCTTCTCTAACTTTGCATAAAAATTGTCTTTTCCGCTCATATTTTCCTTTTATATAGTGTAACTAATTACTACCTTTAATTCCCTATAGTTTTTTCATACAATTTTCACAGTAAAATTACAAATTTTCATATAATTAATTTTCTTAGAGTCGTATTTTGATAAAATTTTTAAATTTTTTCAATTTTGCTTTTATTTCACTCTTTTTGCTTCTGTAAGGTCCGTCTAGTGTAAAAACTGCCATCTGCACTCAAATCTGTAAAATAAAACACAAGGAAATAGAGAAAATCGATACTTACCTAAACCGAGGTATAGTGGTTAATCGATACAAATAATTAAATTCAACTACAACTTTGCTTATAACTTTCATAAAACTTCGTGTTTTTTGTTCAAATTTTTTCTAAATAATACAACTAATTGCTCCCCATATTACCCTATAGTTTTCTTATTAAATTTTCACTGTTATATTATAAATTTTCACATTTTTCTTTCTTTTATAGTCGTAAATTCACAAATAAAACATAAAATCTTCTCTAACTTTGCATAAAAATTGTCTTTTCCGTTCATATTTTCCTTTTATATAGTGTAACTAATTACTACCTTTAATTCCCTATAGTTTTTTCATACAATTTTCACAGTAAAATTACAAATTTTCATATAATTAATTTTCTTAGAGTCGTATTTTGATAAAATTTTTAAATTTTTTCAATTTTGCTTTTATTTCACTCTTTTTGCTTCTGTAAGGTCCGTCTAGTGTAGAAACTGCCATCTGCACTCAAATCTGTAAAATAAAACACAAGGAAATAGAGAAAATCGATACTTACCTAAACCGAGGTATAGTGGTTAATCGATACAAATAATTAAATTCAACTACAACTTTGCTTATAACTTTCATAAAACTTCGTGTTTTTTGTTCAAATTTTTTCTAAATAATACAACTAATTGCTCCCCATATTACCCTATAGTTTTCTTATTAAATTTTCACTGTTATATTATAAATTTTCACATTTTTCTTTCTTTTATAGTCGTAAATTCACAAATAAAACATAAAATCTTCTCTAACTTTGCATAAAAATTGTCTTTTCCGTTCATATTTTCCTTTTATATAGTGTAACTAATTACTACCTTTAATTCCCTATAGTTTTTTCATACAATTTTCACAGTAAAATTACAAATTTTCATATAATTAATTTTCTTAGAGTCGTATTTTGATAAAATTTTTAAATTTTTTCAATTTTGCTTTTATTTCACTCTTTTTGCTTCTGTAAGGTCCATCTAGTGTAGAAACTGCCATCTGCACTCAAATCTGTAAAATAAAACACAAGGAAATAGAGAAAATCGATACTTACCTAAACCGAGGTATAGTGGTTAATCGATACAAATAATTAAATTCAACTACAACTTTGCTTATAACTTTCATAAAACTTCGTGTTTTTTGTTCAAATTTTTTCTAAATAATACAACTAATTGCTCCCCATATTACCCTATAGTTTTCTTATTAAATTTTCACTGTTATATTATAAATTTTCACATTTTTCTTTCTTTTATAGTCGTAAATTCACAAATAAAACATAAAATCTTCTCTAACTTTGCATAAAAATTGTCTTTTCCGTTCATATTTTCCTTTTATATAGTGTAACTAATTACTACCTTTAATTCCCTATAGTTTTTTCATACAATTTTCACAGTAAAATTACAAATTTTCATATAATTAATTTTCTTAGAGTCGTATTTTGATAAAATTTTTAAATTTTTTCAATTTTGCTTTTATTTCACTCTTTTTGCTTCTGTAAGGTCCGTCTAGTGTAGAAACTGCCATCTGCACTCAAATCTGTAAAATAAAACACAAGGAAATAGAGAAAATCGATACTTACCAAAACCGAGGTATAGTGGTTAATCGATACAAATAATTAAATTCAACTACAACTTTGCTTATAACTTTCATAAAACTTCGTGTTTTTTGTTCAAATTTTTTCTAAATAATACAACTAATTGCTCCCCATATTACCCTATAGTTTTCTTATTAAATTTTCACTGTTATATTATAAATTTTCACATTTTTCTTTCTTTTATAGTCGTAAATTCACAAATAAAACATAAAATCTTCTCTAACTTTGCATAAAAATTGTCTTTTCCGTTCATATTTTCCTTTTATATAGTGTAACTAATTACTACCTTTAATTCCCTATAGTTTTTTCATACAATTTTCACAGTAAAATTACAAATTTTCATATAATTAATTTTCTTAGAGTCGTATTTTGATAAAATTTTTAAATTTTTTCAATTTTGCTTTTATTTCACTCTTTTTGCTTCTGTAAGGTCCGTCTAGTGTAGAAACTGCCATCTGCACTCAAATCTGTAAAATAAAACACAAGGAAATAGAGAAAATCGATACTTACCTAAACCGAGGTATAGTGGTTAATCGATACAAATAATTAAATTCAACTACAACTTTGCTTATAACTTTCATAAAACTTCGTGTTTTTTGTTCAAATTTTTTCTAAATAATACAACTAATTGCTCCCCATATTACCCTATAGTTTTCTTATTAAATTTTCACATTTTTCTTTCTTTTATAGTCGTAAATTCACAAATAAAACATAAAATCTTCTCTAACTTTGCATAAAAATTGTCTTTTCCGTTCATATTTTCCTTTTATATAGTGTAACTAATTACTACCTTTAATTCCCTATAGTTTTTTCATACAATTTTCACAGTAAAATTACAAATTTTCATATAATTAATTTTCTTAGAGTCGTATTTTGATAAAATTTTTAAATTTTTTCAATTTTGCTTTTATTTCACTCTTTTTGCTTCTGTAAGGTCCGTCTAGTGTAGAAACTGCCATCTGCACTCAAATCTGTAAAATAAAACACAAGGAAATAGAGAAAATCGATACTTACCTAAACCGAGGTATAGTGGTTAATCGATACAAATAATTAAATTCAACTACAACTTTGCTTATAACTTTCATAAAACTTCGTGTTTTTTGTTCAAATTTTTTCAAAATAATACAACTAATTGCTCCCCATATTACCATATAGTTTTCTTATTAAATTTTCACTGTTATATTATAAATTTTCACATTTTTCTTTCTTTTATAGTCGTAAATTCACAAATAAAACATAAAATCTTCTCTAACTTTGCATAAAAATTGTCTTTTCCGTTCATATTTTCCTTTTATATAGTGTAACTAATTACTACCTCCTAACTAATTACTACTCCTACTCCCAAGGCGTAGTCCCGAATTCATGGAAGACAGCTTTTGTCCACCCGATCCCTAAAAAAGGCGACCGCTCAGACCCGTCCAACTATAGGCCTATCGCGATCACCTCCTTGTTCTCCAAAATAATGGAATCCATTATTAACTGCCAGCTCATCCGGTACCTTGAGGATCACCAGCTGATTAGTGACCGCCAATACGGTTTTCGTCGGTGTCGATCAGCTGGTGATCTTCTTGTCTACCTGACCCATAGATGGGCGGAGGCAGTAGAGTCCAAGGGGGAGGCGTTGGCCGTTAGTCTGGACATTGCGAAGGCCTTTGATCGGGTTTGGCACAAAGCGCTTCTTTCAAAGCTGCCTTCCTATGGGCTTCCCGAGAAATTGTGCAATTGGATCACCAGCTTTCTTGCAGATCGGAGCATCAAGGTCGTTGTAGACGGTGCATGTTCTGACTACAAGCCTATTAACGCTGGTGTTCCACAAGGCTGTGTGCTATCACCAACGCTGTTTCTTCTGCATATCAATGATATGTTGCTAACTGGTAACATTCATTGCTATGCGGATGACAGCACTGGTGATGCTCTATACACCGGCCGGGCCAATATTTCTCGGGAAAACGTCGCCGAGTACCGGAACAAACTTGTGTCTGAAGTCGAGTCTTTGCTGGACAAAGTCTCGGATTGGGGGCGACTAAATCTAGTCCAGTTTAATCCTCAGAAGACACAAGTTTGCGCGTTTACCGCTAAAAAGAACCCCTTTGTCGTATCTCCTCAGTTTCAAGGCACTCCCCTTCTTGCCTCAGCCAGTATCGGTATCCTCGGAGTCGACATATCGAGTGACGTGCAGTTTCGTGGTCACTTGGAAGACAAGGCCAAATTGGCCTCTAAAAAGCTTGGCGTGCTCAGCAGAGCGGGACAGTATTTCATGCCGGCACACCGCCTGCAACTTTACAAGGCGCAGGTTCGGCCTCACATGGAATACTGTTCCCATCTCTGGGCAGGGGCTCCCCAGTGCCAGCTCCTTCCACTTGACCGCATCCAGCGCAGAGCGGCTCGAATCGTCGACGACCGAGCCCTTTCCGATCGGCTCGATTCATTGGCACTGCGAAGAGATGTTGCATCTCTTTGCATTTTCTTTCGCATCTACCATGGGGAGTGCTCTGAGGAATTGTTCGGATTAATCCCAGCCGCCAAATTTCACGAACGCACATCGCGGCAGAACTCCCGATACCATCCACACCATCTGGATGATTGGCGGTCCACCACTGTGCGATTTAGAAGATGTTTTCTTCCTCGCACAACTTCCTTGTGGAATAGTTTACCACCAGGGATTTTTCCGGACCGATACGACTTAGGGACCTTCAAGAAAAGAGCCTACTCCTTTTTAAAAGGCCGGCAACGCATCTGCAATTCCCCTGGTGTTGCGGTTGTTCATGGGCGGCGGTAGTCACTTACCATCAGGTGAGCCGCATGCTCGTTTGCCCCCTCTCCTATAAAAAAAAAAAAAAAAAAAAAACCTTTAATTCCCTATAGTTTTTTCATACAATTTTCACAGTAAAATTACAAATTTTCATATAATTAATTTTCTTAGAGTCGTATTTTGATAAAATTTCAAATTTTTTCAATTTTGCTTTTATTTCACTCTTTTTGCTTCTGTAAGGTCCGTCTAGTGTAGAAACTGCCATCTGCACTCAAATCTGTAAAATAAAACACAAGGAAATAGAGAAAATCGATACTTACCTAAACCGAGGTATAGTGGTTAATCGATACAAATAATTAAATTCAACTACAACTTTGCTTATAACTTTCATAAAACTTCGTGTTTTTTGTTCAAATTTTTTCTAAATAATACAACTAATTGCTCCCCATATTACCCTATAGTTTTCTTATTAAATTTTCACTGTTATATTATAAATTTTCACATTTTTCTTTCTTTTATAGTCGTAAATTCACAAATAAAACATAAAATCTTCTCTAACTTTGCATAAAAATTGTCTTTTCCGTTCATATTTTCCTTTTATATAGTGTAACTAATTACTACCTTTAATTCCCTATAGTTTTTTCATACAATTTTCACAGTAAAATTACAAATTTTCATATAATTCATTTTCTTAGAGTCGTATTTTGATAAAATTTTTAAATTTTTTCAATTTTGCTTTTATTTCACTCTTTTTGCTTCTGTAAGGTCCGTCTAGTGTAGAAACTGCCATCTGCACTCAAATCTGTAAAATAAAACACAAGGAAATAGAGAAAATCGATACTTACCTAAACCGAGGTATAGTGGTTAATCGATACAAATAATTAAATTCAACTACAACTTTGCTTATAACTTTCATAAAACTTCGTGTTTTTTGTTCAAATTTTTTCTAAATAATACAACTAATTGCTCCCCATATTACCCTATAGTTTTCTTATTAAATTTTCACTGTTATATTATAAATTTTCACATTTTTCTTTCTTTTATAGTCGTAAATTCACAAATAAAACATAAAATCTTCTCTAACTTTGCATAAAAATTGTCTTTTCCGTTCATATTTTCCTTTTATATAGTGTAACTAATTACTACCTTTAATTCCCTATAGTTTTTTCATACAATTTTCACAGTAAAATTACAAATTTTCATATAATTCATTTTCTTAGAGTCGTATTTTGATAAAATTTTTAAATTTTTTCAATTTTGCTTTTATTTCACTCTTTTTGCTTCTGTAAGGTCCGTCTAGTGTAGAAACTGCCATCTGCACTCAAATCTGTAAAATAAAACACAAGGAAATAGAGAAAATCGATACTTACCTAAACCGAGGTATAGTGGTTAATCGATACAAATAATTAAATTCAACTACAACTTTGCTTATAACTTTCATAAAACTTCGTGTTTTTTGTTCAAATTTTTTCTAAATAATACAACTAATTGCTCCCCATATTACCCTATAGTTTTCTTATTAAATTTTCACTGTTATATTATAAATTTTCACATTTTTCTTTCTTTTATAGTCGTAAATTCACAAATAAAACATAAAATCTTCTCTAACTTTGCATAAAAATTGTCTTTTCCGTTCATATTTTCCTTTTATATAGTGTAACTAATTACTACCTTTAATTCCCTATAGTTTTTTCATACAATTTTCACAGTAAAATTACAAATTTTCATATAATTCATTTTCTTAGAGTCGTATTTTGATAAAATTTTTAAATTTTTTCAATTTTGCTTTTATTTCACTCTTTTTGCTTCTGTAAGGTCCGTCTAGTGTAAAAACTGCCATCTGCACTCAAATCTGTAAAATAAAACACAAGGAAATAGAGAAAATCGATACTTACCTAAACCGAGGTATAGTGGTTAATCGATACAAATAATTAAATTCAACTACAACTTTGCTTATAACTTTCATAAAACTTCGTGTTTTTTGTTCAAATTTTTTCTAAATAATACAACTAATTGCTCCCCATATTACCCTATAGTTTTCTTATTAAATTTTTACTGTTATATTATAAATTTTCACATTTTTCTTTCTTTTATAGTCGTAAATTCACAAATAAAACATAAAATCTTCTCTAAC
Source organism: Parnassius mnemosyne (assembly GCA_963668995.1). Taxonomy (NCBI): domain Eukaryota; kingdom Metazoa; phylum Arthropoda; class Insecta; order Lepidoptera; family Papilionidae; genus Parnassius; species Parnassius mnemosyne. The sequence goes on along the minus strand of CAVLGL010000097.1, from coordinate 2,373,027 downwards.
TTTGCATAAAAATTGTCTTTTCCGTTCATATTTTCCTTTTATATAGTGTAACTAATTACTACCTTTAATTCCCTATAGTTTTTTCATACAATTTTCACAGTAAAATTACAAATTTTCATATAATTAATTTTCTTAGAGTCGTATTTTGATAAAATTTTTAAATTTTTTCAATTTTGCTTTTATTTCACTCTTTTTGCTTCTGTAAGGTCCGTCTAGTGTAGAAACTGCCATCTGCACTCAAATCTGTAAAATAAAACACAAGGAAATAGAGAAAATCGATACTTACCTAAACCGGGGTATAGTGGTTAATCGATACAAATAATTAAATTCAACTACAACTTTGCTTATAACTTTCATAAAACTTCGTGTTTTTTGTTCAAATTTTTTCTAAATAATACAACTAATTGCTCCCCATATTACCCTATAGTTTTCTTATTAAATTTTCACTGTTATATTATAAATTTTCACATTTTTCTTTCTTTTATAGTCGTAAATTCACAAATAAAACATAAAATCTTCTCTAACTTTGCATAAAAATTGTCTTTTCCGTTCATATTTTCCTTTTATATAGTGTAACTAATTACTACCTTTAATTCCCTATAGTTTTTTCATACAATTTTCACAGTAAAATTACAAATTTTCATATAATTAATTTTCTTAGAGTCGTATTTTGATAAAATTTTTAAAGTTTTTCAATTTTGCTTTTATTTCACTCTTTTTGCTTCTGTAAGGTCCGTCTAGTGTAGAAACTGCCATCTGCACTCAAATCTGTAAAATAAAACACAAGGAAATAGAGAAAATCGATACTTACCTAAACCGAGGTATAGTGGTTAAAAGATACAAATAATTAAATTCAACTACAACTTTGCTTATAACTTTCATAAAACTTCGTGTTTTTTGTTCAAATTTTTTCTAAATAATACAACTAATTGCTCCCCATATTACCCTATAGTTTTCTTATTAAATTTTCACTGTTATATTATAAATTTTCACATTTTTCTTTCTTTTATAGTCGTAAATTCACAAATAAAACATAAAATCTTCTCTAACTTTGCATAAAAATTGTCTTTTCCGTTCATATTTTCCTTTTATATAGTGTAACTAATTACTACCTTTAATTCCCTATAGTTTTTTCATACAATTTTCACAGTAAAATTACAAATTTTCATATAATTCATTTTCTTAGAGTCGTATTTTGATAAAATTTTTAAATTTTTTCAATTTTGCTTTTATTTCACTCTTTTTGCTTCTGTAAGGTCCGTCTAGTGTAGAAACTGCCATCTGCACTCAAATCTGTAAAATAAAACACAAGGAAATAGAGAAAATCGATACTTACCTAAACCGAGGTATAGTGGTTAATCGATACAAATAATTAAATTCAACTACAACTTTGCTTATAACTTTCATAAAACTTCGTGTTTTTTGTTCAAATTTTTTCTAAATAATACAACTAATTGCTCCCCATATTACCCTATAGTTTTCTTATTAAATTTTCACTGTTATATTATAAATTTTCACATTTTTCTTTCTTTTATAGTCGTAAATTCACAAATAAAACATAAAATCTTCTCTAACTTTGCATAAAAATTGTCTTTTCCGTTCATATTTTCCTTTTATATAGTGTAACTAATTACTACCTTTAATTCCCTATAGTTTTTTCATACAATTTTCACAGTAAAATTACAAATTTTCATATAATTCATTTTCTTAGAGTCGTATTTTGATAAAATTTTTAAATTTTTTCAATTTTGCTTTTATTTCACTCTTTTTGCTTCTGTAAGGTCCGTCTAGTGTAGAAACTGCCATCTGCACTCAAATCTGTAAAATAAAACACAAGGAAATAGAGAAAATCGATACTTACCTAAACCGAGGTATAGTGGTTAATCGATACAAATAATTAAATTCAACTACAACTTTGCTTATAACTTTCATAAAACTTCGTGTTTTTTGTTCAAATTTTTTCTAAATAATACAACTAATTGCTCCCCATATTACCCTATAGTTTTCTTATTAAATTTTCACTGTTATATTATAAATTTTCACATTTTTCTTTCTTTTATAGTCGTAAATTCACAAATAAAACATAAAATCTTCTCTAACTTTGCATAAAAATTGTCTTTTCCGTTCATATTTTCCTTTTATATAGTGTAACTAATTACTACCTTTAATTCCCTATAGTTTTTTCATACAATTTTCACAGTAAAATTACAAATTTTCATATAATTCATTTTCTTAGAGTCGTATTTTGATAAAATTTTTAAATTTTTTCAATTTTGCTTTTATTTCACTCTTTTTGCTTCTGTAAGGTCCGTCTAGTGTAAAAACTGCCATCTGCACTCAAATCTGTAAAATAAAACACAAGGAAATAGAGAAAATCGATACTTACCTAAACCGAGGTATAGTGGTTAATCGATACAAATAATTAAATTCAACTACAACTTTGCTTATAACTTTCATAAAACTTCGTGTTTTTTGTTCAAATTTTTTCTAAATAATACAACTAATTGCTCCCCATATTACCCTATAGTTTTCTTATTAAATTTTTACTGTTATATTATAAATTTTCACATTTTTCTTTCTTTTATAGTCGTAAATTCACAAATAAAACATAAAATCTTCTCTAACTTTGCATAAAAATTGTCTTTTCCGTTCATATTTTCCTTTTATATAGTGTAACTAATTACTACCTTTAATTCCCTATAGTTTTTTCATACAATTTTCACAGTAAAATTACAAATTTTCATATAATTAATTTTCTTAGAGTCGTATTTTGATAAAATTTTTAAATTTTTTCAATTTTGCTTTTATTTCACTCTTTTTGCTTCTGTAAGGTCCGTCTAGTGTAGAAACTGCCATCTGCACTCAAATCTGTAAAATAAAACACAAGGAAATAGAGAAAATCGATACTTACCTAAACCGGGGTATAGTGGTTAATCGATACAAATAATTAAATTCAACTACAACTTTGCTTATAACTTTCATAAAACTTCGTGTTTTTTGTTCAAATTTTTTCTAAATAATACAACTAATTGCTCCCCATATTACCCTATAGTTTTCTTATTAAATTTTCACTGTTATATTATAAATTTTCACATTTTTCTTTCTTTTATAGTCGTAAATTCACAAATAAAACATAAAATCTTCTCTAACTTTGCATAAAAATTGTCTTTTCCGTTCATATTTTCCTTTTATATAGTGTAACTAATTACTACCTTTAATTCCCTATAGTTTTTTCATACAATTTTCACAGTAAAATTACAAATTTTCATATAATTAATTTTCTTAGAGTCGTATTTTGATAAAATTTTTAAAGTTTTTCAATTTTGCTTTTATTTCACTCTTTTTGCTTCTGTAAGGTCCGTCTAGTGTAGAAACTGCCATCTGCACTCAAATCTGTAAAATAAAACACAAGGAAATAGAGAAAATCGATACTTACCTAAACCGAGGTATAGTGGTTAAAAGATACAAATAATTAAATTCAACTACAACTTTGCTTATAACTTTCATAAAACTTCGTGTTTTTTGTTCAAATTTTTTCTAAATAATACAACTAATTGCTCCCCATATTACCCTATAGTTTTCTTATTAAATTTTCACTGTTATATTATAAATTTTCACATTTTTCTTTCTTTTATAGTCGTAAATTCACAAATAAAACATAAAATCTTCTCTAACTTTGCATAAAAATTGTCTTTTCCGTTCATATTTTCCTTTTATATAGTGTAACTAATTACTACCTTTAATTCCCTATAGTTTTTTCATACAATTTTCACAGTAAAATTACAAATTTTCATATAATTAATTTTCTTAGAGTCGTATTTTGATAAAATTTTTAAATTTTTTCAATTTTGCTTTTATTTCACTCTTTTTGCTTCTGTAAGGTCCGTCTAGTGTAGAAACTGCCATCTGCACTCAAATCTGTAAAATAAAACACAAGGAAATAGAGAAAATCGATACTTACCTAAACCGGGGTATAGTGGTTAATCGATACAAATAATTAAATTCAACTACAACTTTGCTTATAACTTTCATAAAACTTCGTGTTTTTTGTTCAAATTTTTTCTAAATAATACAACTAATTGCTCCCCATATTACCCTATAGTTTTCTTATTAAATTTTCACTGTTATATTATAAATTTTCACATTTTTCTTTCTTTTATAGTCGTAAATTCACAAATAAAACATAAAATCTTCTCTAACTTTGCATAAAAATTGTCTTTTCCGTTCATATTTTCCTTTTATATAGTGTAACTAATTACTACCTTTAATTCCCTATAGTTTTTTCATACAATTTTCACAGTAAAATTACAAATTTTCATATAATTAATTTTCTTAGAGTCGTATTTTGATAAAATTTTTAAATTTTTTCAATTTTGCTTTTATTTCACTCTTTTTGCTTCTGTAAGGTCCGTCTAGTGTAGAAACTGCCATCTGCACTCAAATCTGTAAAATAAAACACAAGGAAATAGAGAAAATCGATACTTACCTAAACCGAGGTATAGTGGTTAAAAGATACAAATAATTAAATTCAACTACAACTTTGCTTATAACTTTCATAAAACTTCGTGTTTTTTGTTCAAATTTTTTCTAAATAATACAACTAATTGCTCCCCATATTACCCTATAGTTTTCTTATTAAATTTTCACTGTTATATTATAAATTTTCACATTTTTCTTTCTTTTATAGTCGTAAATTCACAAATAAAACATAAAATCTTCTCTAACTTTGCATAAAAATTGTCTTTTCCGTTCATATTTTCCTTTTATATAGTGTAACTAATTACTACCTTTAATTCCCTATAGTTTTTTCATACAATTTTCACAGTAAAATTACAAATTTTCATATAATTCATTTTCTTAGAGTCGTATTTTGATAAAATTTTTAAATTTTTTCAATTTTGCTTTTATTTCACTCTTTTTGCTTCTGTAAGGTCCGTCTAGTGTAGAAACTGCCATCTGCACTCAAATCTGTAAAATAAAACACAAGGAAATAGAGAAAAACGATACTTACCTAAACCGAGGTATAGTGGTTAATCGATACAAATAATTAAATTCAACTACAACTTTGCTTATAACTTTCATAAAACTTCGTGTTTTTTGTTCAAATTTTTTCTAAATAATACAACTAATTGCTCCCCATATTACCCTATAGTTTTCTTATTAAATTTTCACTGTTATATTATAAATTTTCACATTTTTCTTTCTTTTATAGTCGTAAATTCACAAATAAAACATAAAATCTTCTCTAACTTTGCATAAAAATTGTCTTTTCCGTTCATATTTTCCTTTTATATAGTGTAACTAATTACTACCTTTAATTCCCTATAGTTTTTTCATACAATTTTCACAGTAAAATTACAAATTTTCATATAATTCATTTTCTTAGAGTCGTATTTTGATAAAATTTTTAAATTTTTTCAATTTTGCTTTTATTTCACTCTTTTTGCTTCTGTAAGGTCCGTCTAGTGTAAAAACTGCCATCTGCACTCAAATCTGTAAAATAAAACACAAGGAAATAGAGAAAATCGATACTTACCTAAACCGAGGTATAGTGGTTAATCGATACAAATAATTAAATTCAACTACAACTTTGCTTATAACTTTCATAAAACTTCGTGTTTTTTGTTCAAATTTTTTCTAAATAATACAACTAATTGCTCCCCATATTACCCTATAGTTTTCTTATTAAATTTTTACTGTTATATTATAAATTTTCACATTTTTCTTTCTTTTATAGTCGTAAATTCACAAATAAAACATAAAATCTTCTCTAACTTTGCATAAAAATTGTCTTTTCCGTTCATATTTTCCTTTTATATAGTGTAACTAATTACTACCTTTAATTCCCTATAGTTTTTTCATACAATTTTCACAGTAAAATTACAAATTTTCATATAATTAATTTTCTTAGAGTCGTATTTTGATAAAATTTTTAAATTTTTTCAATTTTGCTTTTATTTCACTCTTTTTGCTTCTGTAAGGTCCGTCTAGTGTAGAAACTGCCATCTGCACTCAAATCTGTAAAATAAAACACAAGGAAATAGAGAAAATCGATACTTACCTAAACCGGGGTATAGTGGTTAATCGATACAAATAATTAAATTCAACTACAACTTTGCTTATAACTTTCATAAAACTTCGTGTTTTTTGTTCAAATTTTTTCTAAATAATACAACTAATTGCTCCCCATATTACCCTATAGTTTTCTTATTAAATTTTCACTGTTATATTATAAATTTTCACATTTTTCTTTCTTTTATAGTCGTAAATTCACAAATAAAACATAAAATCTTCTCTAACTTTGCATAAAAATTGTCTTTTCCGTTCATATTTTCCTTTTATATAGTGTAACTAATTACTACCTTTAATTCCCTATAGTTTTTTCATACAATTTTCACAGTAAAATTACAAATTTTCATATAATTAATTTTCTTAGAGTCGTATTTTGATAAAATTTTTAAATTTTTTCAATTTTGCTTTTATTTCACTCTTTTTGCTTCTGTAAGGTCCGTCTAGTGTAGAAACTGCCATCTGCACTCAAATCTGTAAAATAAAACACAAGGAAATAGAGAAAATCGATACTTACCTAAACCGAGGTATAGTGGTTAAAAGATACAAATAATTAAATTCAACTACAACTTTGCTTATAACTTTCATAAAACTTCGTGTTTTTTGTTCAAATTTTTTCTAAATAATACAACTAATTGCTCCCCATATTACCCTATAGTTTTCTTATTAAATTTTCACTGTTATATTATAAATTTTCACATTTTTCTTTCTTTTATAGTCGTAAATTCACAAATAAAACATAAAATCTTCTCTAACTTTGCATAAAAATTGTCTTTTCCGTTCATATTTTCCTTTTATATAGTGTAACTAATTACTACCTTTAATTCCCTATAGTTTTTTCATACAATTTTCACAGTAAAATTACAAATTTTCATATAATTAATTTTCTTAGAGTCGTATTTTGATAAAATTTTTAAATTTTTTCAATTTTGCTTTTATTTCACTCTTTTTGCTTCTGTAAGGTCCGTCTAGTGTAGAAACTGCCATCTGCACTCAAATCTGTAAAATAAAACACAAGGAAATAGAGAAAATCGATACTTACCTAAACCGAGGTATAGTGGTTAAAAGATACAAATAATTAAATTCAACTACAACTTTGCTTATAACTTTCATAAAACTTCGTGTTTTTTGTTCAAATTTTTTCTAAATAATACAACTAATTGCTCCCCATATTACCCTATAGTTTTCTTATTAAATTTTCACTGTTATATTATAAATTTTCTTTTTTTTTTTTTTTTTTTTTTTTGCGCCCGAAGCAATTTGGAAAGGGCTACCCTTTACGGGAGGCGGAAAATGCATTACGCATACCACGATGGCTATCCATCGTGGTTATGTGGGACTCACTGCCTACCGGGGGACCTAAGTGATACCCACTAAAAACCGCCTTTGGGGACTGGCAACTAGCTCTATTAAAGCTGCATATGCCGTATCGTAAAGCGACCCTCTTTTGGGAAAAGAGGGCGCAGGCGGCTATAAGCCGCTGAGGGAGTGCCTGGGAAGGCAATTTGATTGTAAAATTTAATTATTTATGAGAGTTTAATTATGAAATTGACTGAGCCACCAGGAGGTAGTTCAAATCGTTTGACAGAGAATAGGCGGGTTCGAGTGGGAGTTCCTCGGCCTGCGGATGCGATAGCGAGAGGGAGTGGGGTTGCACACTTAGCTACCTCACGAACGAGTATGTTAATGAAACTCTGAGACTTTGAAGAAGTTTCAGAGAGTTTTAATTAGTGAGTGCCTACGGAGGCAGTTTTAACCCGACGTATTTACCTTACGATGAAATGATTAAATTAATTTTACAACGTACTTAAAAGATTATGATGCTCTGTAAGAGCAAGGAGTCTGTCCTGAGGGGACTTGGCAGCGCGCAATTTGCGTGCTAAGACTGTGATCTCCCCAATGTTGATGTTCTTAATAGCGGCGTACACCGTATTTAGATCATCAGCCACTGAGGGTTGTTCATGCTGTGCAGCGGGGGACGACCGCGGAGGGTCGGCCTTTTTGGGTCCCCAGGGAAAGACTGGAGGCTGTAATGGTTGCGAGAAGCCCGGAGGTGGGCGAAGAAGAGGGGGAGGGACCTGGGAGGGCCTTGGGTCTACCTGAGATGGGCGAAAATATCTCTTAGGTGGCAATCTTGACGGGAGGGCCGGGAATGACTTAGCATTAACCGGCGGTGGAGCGTGCCTAATGGGGCGGGGGTGAGGTGCGCAAGGGCAGCCTCTGTAGTTAGCCGGGTGGCCTGTTTGTTTGCACAGGACGCACGCGGGTGGAGATTCGGCATTTTTGGGCCGGGGACACTCTTTCGTGTTGTGGGGGTCGAGGCACTTAACGCACCTGGGTGGGGCGGAGCAGTTGGCCGCCGCATGACCATATAACTGGCAGCGGTGGCACTGCGCCGGGTAGCCGCGCCTATGTGGGAGCTCAGCCCTAACTCCCGACAGCCCACACACTGTGCGTAACTGCCGGAAGATAGTCTGTGCCTCCGGAGCGTTTGAAAGAATAGCGAGAGCGAGGGGGAACCTCAAGCCCGTTCTGCTGTGCATTTTATGCACAGCCTCAACCGGGAATCCTTGGGACTTAAGGTCCTCAAGGATTTCCTCGTTGGAAATTTCAAAAGGGACGCCTCGGATGACGGCCCTGATTTTGCGCTCTTCCGGAAGAGCGTATGTGTGATAAGAGACTTTCTCGGCTGTGAAGAGCCTGGTGAGACGACGAAAGTCGTCGACAGATTTGGGGATGATTTTAATAGCCTCCCCGAGGTTGGTGGCTTGGTCGTATTTTATTCCTGCGTCGTAGCAGGTTTTGGAGAGGCGGGTGAATTGTGCCTTGTCTCGTAAGAAGACAGGGGGCGGGACTTGCTTCTTAGTCGGGTTAGAATCACAGCGGGAGGCCGGCTTGGGCAGTGGTGTCGCGGAAACTGCAGCGGGAGCTGCGGGGACTGAGGCAGCTACGGGGGCTGCGGGGTTTGCGGGGGCGGCAGGGGCCGCCGAAACGGTGTGATTTTTCGCGGCGCGTTTACGGCGCTTGGAAGACACTGTCGTGAACTCCGATTCTTCGGATCCGTCTGAGTCAGACGACTCCGTAGAACCGGAGCCCCGGAGCGTGGATTCTGAGTCGGAGTTGGAGTTGGAGCACTCCATGTCTACTTCGAGAGGCGCGAATGAGTTCTGGGACTCAAAGTGGGCCGCTATAACGGGCAGATGTAGGTGTGCCAGATTGGCGGAAGCCAGAATGGCGGAGATGGCTGCGGTAAGAGCCTTCGGGTCATTACGGAGCCTAAAGTAAGTTTCGGTGATTGAATCTATCAAGACGGACATATCCGACATTTTCGGTATGAATGTAAGTTAAGTACGTTAGGGGGACAAGGGGACACTGTTCTGAAAAGAACAGATCGTATTCTTAAGAAACAGTAAGGGCGGGATCACCGTTCTGAGAAGAACGGGACGGTTTTATTCTAGGAGTTGTGCCCTGGTTCTCAAAAGAACAGGGCCTTGCTCTGAAAAGAGCAAGTAACTCCCTTGAAACAATATACACGTTACAATAAATAACAATAAAATAATTACAAAAACAAAAATGACAATTAAAAAGCAAGACCAACAGTCAAACCGCCCCGCCCGGAGACAGGGAGGTAATAACTGGAGTTAGCGAAAAAGGACTCACCAGGCGTCGCACTGTACAGTGCGAGCAGGACAGCGGAGGCGCGAGAGCGAGAGAGCACTACCGTACGGGGACGGATGTGCGGACTACCTAGACGCGACCGCTCGAGAGCGGTGCCACAGGCGGAATATTTTTGTATAAATTTTCACATTTTTCTTTCTTTTATAGTCGTAAATTCACAAATAAAACATAAAATCTTCTCTAACTTTGCATAAAAATTGTCTTTTCCGTTCATATTTTCCTTTTATATAGTGTAACTAATTACTACCTTTAATTCCCTATAGTTTTTTCATACAATTTTCACAGTAAAATTACAAATTTTCATATAATTAATTTTCTTAGAGTCGTATTTTGATAAAATTTTTAAATTTTTTCAATTTTGCTTTTATTTCACTCTTTTTGCTTCTGTAAGGTCCGTCTAGTGTAGAAACTGCCATCTGCACTCAAATCTGTAAAATAAAACACAAGGAAATAGAGAAAATCGATACTTACCTAAACCGAGGTATAGTGGTTAAAAGATACAAATAATTAAATTCAACTACAACTTTGCTTATAACTTTCATAAAACTTCGTGTTTTTTGTTCAAATTTTTTCTAAATAATACAACTAATTGCTCCCCATATTACCCTATAGTTTTCTTATTAAATTTTCACTGTTATATTATAAATTTTCACATTTTTCTTTCTTTTATAGTCGTAAATTCACAAATAAAACATAAAATCTTCTCTAACTTTGCATAAAAATTGTCTTTTCCGTTCATATTTTCCTTTTATATAGTGTAACTAATTACTACCTTTAATTCCCTATAGTTTTTTCATACAATTTTCACAGTAAAATTACAAATTTTCATATAATTAATTTTCTTAGAGTCGTATTTTGATAAAATTTTTAAATTTTTTCAATTTTGCTTTTATTTCACTCTTTTTGCTTCTGTAAGGTCCGTCTAGTGTAGAAACTGCCATCTGCACTCAAATCTGTAAAATAAAACACAAGGAAATAGAGAAAATCGATACTTACCTAAACCGGGGTATAGTGGTTAATCGATACAAATAATTAAATTCAACTACAACTTTGCTTATAACTTTCATAAAACTTCGTGTTTTTTGTTCAAATTTTTTCTAAATAATACAACTAATTGCTCCCCATATTACCCTATAGTTTTCTTATTAAATTTTCACTGTTATATTATAAATTTTCACATTTTTCTTTCTTTTATAGTCGTAAATTCACAAATAAAACATAAAATCTTCTCTAACTTTGCATAAAAATTGTCTTTTCCGTTCATATTTTCCTTTTATATAGTGTAACTAATTACTACCTTTAATTCCCTATAGTTTTTTCATACAATTTTCACAGTAAAATTACAAATTTTCATATAATTCATTTTCTTAGAGTCGTATTTTGATAAAATTTTTAAATTTTTTCAATTTTGCTTTTATTTCACTCTTTTTGCTTCTGTAAGGTCCGTCTAGTGTAGAAACTGCCATCTGCACTCAAATCTGTAAAATAAAACACAAGGAAATAGAGAAAAACGATACTTACCTAAACCGAGGTATAGTGGTTAAAAGATACAAATAATTAAATTCAACTACAACTTTGCTTATAACTTTCATAAAACTTCGTGTTTTTTGTTCAAATTTTTTCTAAATAATACAACTAATTGCTCCCCATATTACCCTATAGTTTTCTTATTAAATTTTCACTGTTATATTATAAATTTTCACATTTTTCTTTCTTTTATAGTCGTAAATTCACAAATAAAACATAAAATCTTCTCTAACTTTGCATAAAAATTGTCTTTTCCGTTCATATTTTCCTTTTATATAGTGTAACTAATTACTACCTTTAATTCCCTATAGTTTTTTCATACAATTTTCACAGTAAAATTACAAATTTTCATATAATTCATTTTCTTAGAGTCGTATTTTGATAAAATTTTTAAATTTTTTCAATTTTGCTTTTATTTCACTCTTTTTGCTTCTGTAAGGTCCGTCTAGTGTAGAAACTGCCATCTGCACTCAAATCTGTAAAATAAAACACAAGGAAATAGAGAAAATCGATACTTACCTAAACCGAGGTATAGTGGTTAAAAGATACAAATAATTAAATTCAACTACAACTTTGCTTATAACTTTCATAAAACTTCGTGTTTTTTGTTCAAATTTTTTCTAAATAATACAACTAATTGCTCCCCATATTACCCTATAGTTTTCTTATTAAATTTTCACTGTTATATTATAAATTTTCACATTTTTCTTTCTTTTATAGTCGTAAATTCACAAATAAAACATAAAATCTTCTCTAACTTTGCATAAAAATTGTCTTTTCCGTTCATATTTTCCTTTTATATAGTGTAACTAATTACTACCTTTAATTCCCTATAGTTTTTTCATACAATTTTCACAGTAAAATTACAAATTTTCATATAATTAATTTTCTTAGAGTCGTATTTTGATAAAATTTTTAAATTTTTTCAATTTTGCTTTTATTTCACTCTTTTTGCTTCTGTAAGGTCCGTCTAGTGTAGAAACTGCCATCTGCACTCAAATCTGTAAAATAAAACACAAGGAAATAGAGAAAATCGATACTTACCTAAACCGGGGTATAGTGGTTAATCGATACAAATAATTAAATTCAACTACAACTTTGCTTATAACTTTCATAAAACTTCGTGTTTTTTGTTCAAATTTTTTCTAAATAATACAACTAATTGCTCCCCATATTACCCTATAGTTTTCTTATTAAATTTTCACTGTTATATTATAAATTTTCACATTTTTCTTTCTTTTATAGTCGTAAATTCACAAATAAAACATAAAATCTTCTCTAACTTTGCATAAAAATTGTCTTTTCCGTTCATATTTTCCTTTTATATAGTGTAACTAATTACTACCTTTAATTCCCTATAGTTTTTTCATACAATTTTCACAGTAAAATTACAAATTTTCATATAATTCATTTTCTTAGAGTCGTATTTTGATAAAATTTTTAAATTTTTTCAATTTTGCTTTTATTTCACTCTTTTTGCTTCTGTAAGGTCCGTCTAGTGTAGAAACTGCCATCTGCACTCAAATCTGTAAAATAAAACACAAGGAAATAGAGAAAAACGATACTTACCTAAACCGAGGTATAGTGGTTAATCGATACAAATAATTAAATTCAACTACAACTTTGCTTATAACTTTCATAAAACTTCGTGTTTTTTGTTCAAATTTTTTCTAAATAATACAACTAATTGCTCCCCATATTACCCTATAGTTTTCTTATTAAATTTTCACTGTTATATTATAAATTTTCACATTTTTCTTTCTTTTATAGTCGTAAATTCACAAATAAAACATAAAATCTTCTCTAACTTTGCATAAAAATTGTCTTTTCCGTTCATATTTTCCTTTTATATAGTGTAACTAATTACTACCTTTAATTCCCTATAGTTTTTTCATACAATTTTCACAGTAAAATTACAAATTTTCATATAATTCATTTTCTTAGAGTCGTATTTTGATAAAATTTTTAAATTTTTTCAATTTTGCTTTTATTTCACTCTTTTTGCTTCTGTAAGGTCCGTCTAGTGTAGAAACTGCCATCTGCACTCAAATCTGTAAAATAAAACACAAGGAAATAGAGAAAATCGATACTTACCTAAACCGAGGTATAGTGGTTAATCGATACAAATAATTAAATTCAACTACAACTTTGCTTATAACTTTCATAAAACTTCGTGTTTTTTGTTCAAATTTTTTCTAAATAATACAACTAATTGCTCCCCATATTACCCTATAGTTTTCTTATTAAATTTTCACTGTTATATTATAAATTTTCACATTTTTCTTTCTTTTATAGTCGTAAATTCACAAATAAAACATAAAATCTTCTCTAACTTTGCATAAAAATTGTCTTTTCCGTTCATATTTTCCTTTTATATAGTGTAACTAATTACTACCTTTAATTCCCTATAGTTTTTTCATACAATTTTCACAGTAAAATTACAAATTTTCATATAATTCATTTTCTTAGAGTCGTATTTTGATAAAATTTTTAAATTTTTTCAATTTTGCTTTTATTTCACTCTTTTTGCTTCTGTAAGGTCCGTCTAGTGTAGAAACTGCCATCTGCACTCAAATCTGTAAAATAAAACACAAGGAAATAGAGAAAATCGATACTTACCTAAACCGAGGTATAGTGGTTAATCGATACAAATAATTAAATTCAACTACAACTTTGCTTATAACTTTCATAAAACTTCGTGTTTTTTGTTCAAATTTTTTCTAAATAATACAACTAATTGCTCCCCATATTACCCTATAGTTTTCTTATTAAATTTTCACTGTTATATTATAAATTTTCACATTTTTCTTTCTTTTATAGTCGTAAATTCACAAATAAAACATAAAATCTTCTCTAACTTTGCATAAAAATTGTCTTTTCCGTTCATATTTTCCTTTTATATAGTGTAACTAATTACTACCTTTAATTCCCTATAGTTTTTTCATACAATTTTCACAGTAAAATTACAAATTTTCATATAATTCATTTTCTTAGAGTCGTATTTTGATAAAATTTTTAAATTTTTTCAATTTTGCTTTTATTTCACTCTTTTTGCTTCTGTAAGGTCCGTCTAGTGTAAAAACTGCCATCTGCACTCAAATCTGTAAAATAAAACACAAGGAAATAGAGAAAATCGATACTTACCTAAACCGAGGTATAGTGGTTAATCGATACAAATAATTAAATTCAACTACAACTTTGCTTATAACTTTCATAAAACTTCGTGTTTTTTGTTCAAATTTTTTCTAAATAATACAACTAATTGCTCCCCATATTACCCTATAGTTTTCTTATTAAATTTTTACTGTTATATTATAAATTTTCACATTTTTCTTTCTTTTATAGTCGTAAATTCACAAATAAAACATAAAATCTTCTCTAACTTTGCATAAAAATTGTCTTTTCCGTTCATATTTTCCTTTTATATAGTGTAACTAATTACTACCTTTAATTCCCTATAGTTTTTTCATACAATTTTCACAGTAAAATTACAAATTTTCATATAATTAATTTTCTTAGAGTCGTATTTTGATAAAATTTTTAAATTTTTTCAATTTTGCTTTTATTTCACTCTTTTTGCTTCTATAAGGTCCGTCTAGTGTAGAAACTGCCATCTGCACTCAAATCTGTAAAATAAAACACAAGGAAATAGAGAAAATCGATACTTACCTAAACCGAGGTATAGTGGTTAATCGATACAAATAATTAAATTCAACTACAACTTTGCTTATAACTTTCATAAAACTTCGTGTTTTTTGTTCAAATTTTTTCTAAATAATACAACTAATTGCTCCCCATATTACCCTATAGTTTTCTTATTAAATTTTCACTGTTATATTATAAATTTTCACATTTTTCTTTCTTTTATAGTCGTAAATTCACAAATAAAACATAAAATCTTCTCTAACTTTGCATAAAAATTGTCTTTTCCGTTCATATTTTCCTTTTATATAGTGTAACTAATTACTACCTTTAATTCCCTATAGTTTTTTCATACAATTTTCACAGTAAAATTACAAATTTTCATATAATTAATTTTCTTAGAGTCGTATTTTGATTAAATTTTTAAATTTTTTCAATTTTGCTTTTATTTCACTCTTTTTGCTTCTGTAAGGTCCGTCTAGTGTAGAAACTGCCATCTGCACTCAAATCTGTAAAATAAAACACAAGGAAATAGAGAAAATCGATACTTACCTAAACCGGGGTATAGTGGTTAATCGATACAAATAATTAAATTCAACTACAACTTTGCTTATAACTTTCATAAAACTTCGTGTTTTTTGTTCAAATTTTTTCTAAATAATACAACTAATTGCTCCCCATATTACCCTATAGTTTTCTTATTAAATTTTCACTGTTATATTATAAATTTTCACATTTTTCTTTCTTTTATAGTCGTAAATTCACAAATAAAACATAAAATCTTCTCTAACTTTGCATAAAAATTGTCTTTTCCGTTCATATTTTCCTTTTATATAGTGTAACTAATTACTACCTTTAATTCCCTATAGTTTTTTCATACAATTTTCACAGTAAAATTACAAATTTTCATATAATTCATTTTCTTAGAGTCGTATTTTGATAAAATTTTTAAATTTTTTTTAATTTTGCTTTTATTTCACTCTTTTTGCTTCTGTAAGGTCCGTCTAGTGTAGAAACTGCCATCTGCACTCAAATCTGTAAAATAAAACACAAGGAAATAGAGAAAAACGATACTTACCTAAACCGAGGTATAGTGGTTAATCGATACAAATAATTAAATTCAACTACAACTTTGCTTATTACTTTCATAAAACTTCGTGTTTTTTGTTCAATTTTTTTCTAAATAATACAACTAATTGCTCCCCATATTACCCTATAGTTTTCTTATTAAATTTTCACTGTTATATTATAAATTTTCACATTTTTCTTTCTTTTATAGTCGTAAATTCACAAATAAAACATAAAATCTTCTCTAACTTTGCATAAAAATTGTCTTTTCCGTTCATATTTTCCTTTTATATAGTATAACTAATTACTACCTTTAATTCCCTATAGTTTTTTCATACAATTTTCACAGTAAAATTACAAATTTTCATATAATTCATTTTCTTAGAGTCGTATTTTGATAAAATTTTTAAATTTTTTCAATTTTGCTTTTATTTCACTCTTTTTGCTTCTGTAAGGTCCGTCTAGTGTAGAAACTGCCATCTGCACTCAAATCTGTAAAATAAAACACAAGGAAATAGAGAAAATCGATACTTACCTAAACCGAGGTATAGTGGTTAATCGATACAAATAATTAAATTCAACTACAACTTTGCTTATAACTTTCATAAAACTTCGTGTTTTTTGTTCAAATTTTTTCTAAATAATACAACTAATTGCTCCCCATATTACCCTATAGTTTTCTTATTAAATTTTCACTGTTATATTATAAATTTTCACATTTTTCTTTCTTTTATAGTCGTAAATTCACAAATAAAACATAAAATCTTCTCTAACTTTGCATAAAAATTGTCTTTTCCGTTCATATTTTCCTTTTATATAGTATAACTAATTACTACCTTTAATTCCCTATAGTTTTTTCATACAATTTTCACAGTAAAATTACAAATTTTCATATAATTAAATTTCTTAGAGTCGTATTTTGATAAAATTTTTAAATTTTTTCAATTTTGCTTTTATTTCACTCTTTTTGCTTCTGTAAGGTCCGTCTAGTGTAGAAACTGCCATCTGCACTCAAATCTGTAAAATAAAACACAAGGAAATAGAGAAAATCGATACTTACCTAAACCGAGGTATAGTGGTTAATCGATACAAATAATTAAATTCAACTACAACTTTGCTTATAACTTTCGTAAAACTTCGTGTTTTTTGTTCAAATTTTTTCTAAATAATACAACTAATTGCTCCCCATATTACCCTATAGTTTTCTTATTAAATTTTCACTGTTATATTATAAATTTTCACATTTTTCTTTCTTTTATAGTCGTAAATTCACAAATAAAACATAAAATCTTCTCTAACTTTGCATAAAAATTGTCTTTTCCGTTCATATTTTCCTTTTATATAGTGTAACTAATTACTACCTTTAATTCCCTATAGTTTTTTCATACAATTTTCACAGTAAAATTACAAATTTTAATATAATTAATTTTCTTAGAGTCGTATTTTGATAAAATTTTTAAATTTTTTCAATTTTGCTTTTATTTCACTCTTTTTGCTTCTGTAAGGTCCGTCTAGTGTAGAAACTGCCATCTGCACTCAAATCTGTAAAATAAAACACAAGGAAATAGAGAAAATCGATACTTACCTAAACCGAGGTATAGTGGTTAATCGATACAAATAATTAAATTCAACTACAACTTTGCTTATAACTTTCATAAAACTTCGTGTTTTTTGTTCAAATTTTTTCTAAATAATACAACTAATTGCTCCCCATATTACCCTATAGTTTTCTTATTAAATTTTCACATTTTTCTTTCTTTTATAGTCGTAAATTCACAAATAAAACATAAAATCTTCTCTAACTTTGCATAAAAATTGTCTTTTCCGTTCATATTTTCCTTTTATATAGTGTAACTAATTACTACCTTTAATTCCCTATAGTTTTTTCATACAATTTTCACAGTAAAATTACAAATTTTCATATAATTAATTTTCTTAGAGTCGTATTTTGATAAAATTTTTAAATTTTTTCAATTTTGCTTTTATTTCACTCTTTTTGCTTCTGTAAGGTCCGTCTAGTGTAGAAACTGCCATCTGCACTCAAATCTGTAAAATAAAACACAAGGAAATAGAGAAAATCGATACTTACCTAAACCGAGGTATAGTGGTTAATCGATACAAATAATTAAATTCAACTACAACTTTGCTTATAACTTTCATAAAACTTCGTGTTTTTTGTTCAAATTTTTTCTAAATAATACAACTAATTGCTCCCCATATTACCCTATAGTTTTCTTATTAAATTTTCACTGTTATATTATAAATTTTCACATTTTTCTTTCTTTTATAGTCGTAAATTCACAAATAAAACATAAAATCTTCTCTAACTTTGCATAAAAATTGTCTTTTCCGTTCATATTTTCCTTTTATATAGTGTAACTAATTACTACCTTTAATTCCCTATAGTTTTTTCATACAATTTTCACAGTAAAATTACAAATTTTCATATAATTAATTTTCTTAGAGTCGTATTTTGATAAAATTTTTAAATTTTTTCAATTTTGCTTTTATTTCACTCTTTTTGCTTCTGTAAGGTCCGTCTAGTGTAGAAACTGCCATCTGCACTCAAATCTGTAAAATAAAACACAAGGAAATAGAGAAAATCGATACTTACCTAAACCGAGGTATAGTGGTTAATCGATACAAATAATTAAATTCAACTACAACTTTGCTTATAACTTTCATAAAACTTCGTGTTTTTTGTTCAAATTTTTTCTAAATAATACAACTAATTGCTCCCCATATTACCATATAGTTTTCTTTCTTTTATAGTCGTAAATTCACAAATAAAACATAAAATCTTCTCTAACTTTGCATAAAAATTGTCTTTTCCGTTCATATTTTCCTTTTATATAGTGTAACTAATTACTACCTTTAATTCCCTATAGTTTTTTCATACAATTTTCACAGTAAAATTACAAATTTTCATATAATTAATTTTCTTAGAGTCGTATTTTGATAAAATTTTTAAATTTTTTCAATTTTGTTTTTATTTCACTCTTTTTGCTTCTGTAAGGTCCGTCTAGTGTAGAAACTGCCATCTGCACTCAAATCTGTAAAATAAAACACAAGGAAATAGAGAAAATCGATACTTACCTAAACCGAGGTATAGTGGTTAATCGATACAAATAATTAAATTCAACTACAACTTTGCTTATAACTTTCATAAAACTTCGTGTTTTTTGTTCAAATTTTTTCTAAATAATACAACTAATTGCTCCCCATATTACCATATAGTTTTCTTTCTTTTATAGTCGTAAATTCACAAATAAAACATAAAATCTTCTCTAACTTTGCATAAAAATTGTCTTTTCCGTTCATATTTTCCTTTTATATAGTGTAACTAATTACTACCTTTAATTCCCTATAGTTTTTTCATACAATTTTCACAGTAAAATTACAAATTTTCATATAATTCATTTTCTTAGAGTCGTATTTTGATAAAATTTTTAAATTTTTTCAATTTTGCTTTTATTTCACTCTTTTTGCTTCTGTAAGGTCCGTCTAGTGTAGAAACTGCCATCTGCACTCAAATCTGTAAAATAAAACACAAGGAAATAGAGAAAATCGATACTTACCTAAACCGAGGTATAGTGGTTAATCGATACAAATAATTAAATTCAACTACAACTTTGCTTATAACTTTCATAAAACTTCGTGTTTTTTGTTCAAAGTTTTTCTAAATAATACAACTAATTGCTCCCCATATTACCCTATAGTTTTCTTATTAAATTTTTACTGTTATATTATAAATTTTCACATTTTTCTTTCTTTTATAGTCGTAAATTCACAAATAAAACATAAAATCTTCTCTAACTTTGCATAAAAATTGTCTTTTCCGTTCATATTTTCCTTTTATATAGTGTAACTAATTACTACCTTTAATTCCCTATAGTTTTTTCATACAATTTTCACAGTAAAATTACAAATTTTCATATAATTAATTTTCTTAGAGTCGTATTTTGATAAAATTTTTAAATTTTTTCAATTTTGCTTTTATTTCACTCTTTTTGCTTCTGTAAGGTCCGTCTAGTGTAGAAACTGCCATCTGCACTCAAATCTGTAAAATAAAACACAAGGAAATAGAGAAAATCGATACTTACCTAAACCGAGGTATAGTGGTTAATAGATACAAATAATTAAATTCAACTACAACTTTGCTTATAACTTTCATAAAACTTCGTGTTTTTTGTTCAAATTTTTTCTAAATAATACAACTAATTGCTCCCCATATTACCCTATAGTTTTCTTATTAAATTTTCACTGTTATATTATAAATTTTCACATTTTTCTTTCTTTTATAGTCGTAAATTCACAAATAAAACATAAAATCTTCTCTAACTTTGCATAAAAATTGTCTTTTCCGTTCATATTTTCCTTTTATATAGTGTAACTAATTACTACCTTTAATTCCCTATAGTTTTTTCATACAATTTTCACAGTAAAATTGCAAATTTTCATATAATTAATTTTCTTAGAGTCGTATTTTGATAAAATTTTTAAATTTTTTCAATTTTGCTTTTATTTCACTCTTTTTGCTTCTGTAAGGTCCGTCTAGTGCAGAAACTGCCATCTGCACTCAAATCTGTAAAATAAAACACAAGGAAATAGAGAAAATCGATACTTACCTAAACCGGGGTATAGTGGTTAATCGATACAAATAATTAAATTCAACTACAACTTTGCTTATAACTTTCATAAAACTTCGTGTTTTTTGTTCAAATTTTTTCTAAATAATACAACTAATTGCTCCCCATATTACCCTATAGTTTTCTTATTAAATTTTCACTGTTATATTATAAATTTTCACATTTTTCTTTCTTTTATAGTCGTAAATTCACAAATAAAACATAAAATCTTCTCTAACTTTGCATAAAAATTGTCTTTTCCGTTCATATTTTCCTTTTATATAGTGTAACTAATTACTACCTTTAATTCCCTATAGTTTTTTCATACAATTTTCACAGTAAAATTACAAATTTTCATATAATTAATTTTCTTAGAGTCGTATTTTGATAAAATTTTTAAATTTTTTCAATTTTGCTTTTATTTCACTCTTTTTGCTTCTGTAAGGTCCGTCTAGTGTAGAAACTGCCATCTGCACTCAAATCTGTAAAATAAAACACAAGGAAATAGAGAAAATCGATACTTACCTAAACCGAGGTATAGTGGTTAATCGATACAAATAATTAAATTCAACTACAACTTTGCTTATAACTTTCATAAAACTTCGTGTTTTTTGTTCAAATTTTTTCTAAATAATACAACTAATTGCTCCCCATATTACCATATAGTTTTCTTTCTTTTATAGTCGTAAATTCACAAATAAAACATAAAATCTTCTCTAACTTTGCATAAAAATTGTCTTTTCCGTTCATATTTTCCTTTTATATAGTGTAACTAATTACTACCTTTAATTCCCTATAGTTTTTTCATACAATTTTCACAGTAAAATTACAAATTTTCATATAATTAATTTTCTTAGAGTCGTATTTTGATAAAATTTTTAAATTTTTTCAATTTTGCTTTTATTTCACTCTTTTTGCTTCTGTAAGGTCCGTCTAGTGTAGAAACTGCCATCTGCACTCAAATCTGTAAAATAAAACACAAGGAAATAGAGAAAATCGATACTTACCTAAACCGAGGTATAGTGGTTAATCGATACAAATAATTAAATTCAACTACAACTTTGCTTATAACTTTCATAAAACTTCGTGTTTTTTGTTCAAATTTTTTCTAAATAATACAACTAATTGCTCCCCATATTACCCTATAGTTTTCTTATTAAATTTTCACTGTTATATTATAAATTTTCACATTTTTCTTTCTTTTATAGTCGTAAATTCACAAATAAAACATAAAATCTTCTCTAACTTTGCATAAAAATTGTCTTTTCCGTTCATATTTTCCTTTTATATAGTGTAACTAATTACTACCTTTAATTCCCTATAGTTTTTTCATACAATTTTCACAGTAAAATTACAAATTTTCATATAATTAATTTTCTTAGAGTCGTATTTTGATAAAATTTTTAAATTTTTTCAATTTTGCTTTTATTTCACTCTTTTTGCTTCTGTAAGGTCCGTCTAGTGTAGAAACTGCCATCTGCACTCAAATCTGTAAAATAAAACACAAGGAAATAGAGAAAATCGATACTTACCTAAACCGAGGTATAGTGGTTAATCGATACAAATAATTAAATTCAACTACAACTTTGCTTATAACTTTCATAAAACTTCGTGTTTTTTGTTCAAATTTTTTCTAAATAATACAACTAATTGCTCCCCATATTACCATATAGTTTTCTTTCTTTTATAGTCGTAAATTCACAAATAAAACATAAAATCTTCTCTAACTTTGCATAAAAATTGTCTTTTCCGTTCATATTTTCCTTTTATATAGTGTAACTAATTACTACCTTTAATTCCCTATAGTTTTTTCATACAATTTTCACAGTAAAATTACAAATTTTCATATAATTAATTTTCTTAGAGTCGTATTTTGATAAAATTTTTAAATTTTTTCAATTTTGCTTTTATTTCACTCTTTTTGCTTCTGTAAGGTCCGTCTAGTGTAGAAACTGCCATCTGCACTCAAATCTGTAAAATAAAACACAAGCAAATAGAGAAAAACGATACTTACCTAAACCGAGGTATAGTGGTTAATCGATACAAATAATTAAATTCAACTACAACTTTGCTTATAACTTTCATAAAACTTCGTGTTTTTTGTTCAAATTTTTTCTAAATAATACAACTAATTGCTCCCCATATTACCCTATAGTTTTCTTATTAAATTTTCACTGTTATATTATAAATTTTCACATTTTTCTTTCTTTTATAGTCGTAAATTCACAAATAAAACATAAAATCTTCTCTAACTTTGCATAAAAATTGTCTTTTCCGTTCATATTTTCCTTTTATATAGTATAACTAATTACTACCTTTAATTCCCTATAGTTTTTTCATACAATTTTCACAGTAAAATTACAAATTTTCATATAATTAATTTTCTTAGAGTCGTATTTTGATAAAATTTTTAAATTTTTTCAATTTTGCTTTTATTTCACTCTTTTTGCTTCTGTAAGGTCCGTCTAGTGTAGAAACTGCCATCTGCACTCAAATCTGTAAAATAAAACACAAGGAAATAGAGAAAATCGATACTTACCTAAACCGAGGTATAGTGGTTAATCGATACAAATAATTAAATTCAACTACAACTTTGCTTATAACTTTCATAAAACTTCGTGTTTTTTGTTCAAATTTTTTCTAAATAATACAACTAATTGCTCCCCATATTACCCTATAGTTTTCTTATTAAATTTTCACTGTTATATTATAAATTTTCACATTTTTCTTTCTTTTATAGTCGTAAATTCACAAATAAAACATAAAATCTTCTCTAACTTTGCATAAAAATTGTCTTTTCCGTTCATATTTTCCTTTTATATAGTGTAACTAATTACTACCTTTAATTCCCTATAGTTTTTTCATACAATTTTCACAGTAAAATTACAAATTTTCATATAATTAATTTTCTTAGAGTCGTATTTTGATAAAATTTTTAAATTTTTTCAATTTTGCTTTTATTTCACTCTTTTTGCTTCTGTAAGGTCCGTCTAGTGTAGAAACTGCCATCTGCACTCAAATCTGTAAAATAAAACACAAGGAAATAGAGAAAATCGATACTTACCTAAACCGAGGTATAGTGGTTAATCGATACAAATAATTAAATTCAACTACAACTTTGCTTATAACTTTCATAAAACTTCGTGTTTTTTGTTCAAATTTTTTCTAAATAATACAACTAATTGCTCCCCAAATTACCCTATAGTTTTCTTATTAAATTTTCACTGTTATATTATAAATTTTCACATTTTTCTTTCTTTTATAGTCGTAAATTCACAAATAAAACATAAAATCTTCTCTAACTTTGCATAAAAATTGTCTTTTCCGTTCATATTTTCCTTTTATATAGTGTAACTAATTACTACCTTTAATTCCCTATAGTTTTTTCATACAATTTTCACAGTAAAATTACAAATTTTCATATAATTCATTTTCTTAGAGTCGTATTTTGATAAAATTTTTAAATTTTTTCAATTTTGCTTTTATTTCACTCTTTTTGCTTCTGTAAGGTCCGTCTAGTGTAAAAACTGCCATCTGCACTCAAATCTGTAAAATAAAACACAAGGAAATAGAGAAAATCGATACTTACCTAAACCGAGGTATAGTGGTTAATCGATACAAATAATTAAATTCAACTACAACTTTGCTTATAACTTTCATAAAACTTCGTGTTTTTTGTTCAAATTTTTTCTAAATAATACAACTAATTGCTCCCCATATTACCCTATAGTTTTCTTATTAAATTTTTACTGTTATATTATAAATTTTCACATTTTTCTTTCTTTTATAGTCGTAAATTCACAAATAAAACATAAAATCTTCTCTAACTTTGCATAAAAATTGTCT
Organism: Parnassius mnemosyne; assembly: GCA_963668995.1. NCBI lineage: Eukaryota > Metazoa > Arthropoda > Insecta > Lepidoptera > Papilionidae > Parnassius > Parnassius mnemosyne. The sequence continues at coordinate 2,348,569 of CAVLGL010000097.1, read as the reverse complement.
TTTCCGTTCATATTTTCCTTTTATATAGTGTAACTAATTACTACCTTTAATTCCCTATAGTTTTTTCATACAATTTTCACAGTAAAATTACAAATTTTCATATAATTAATTTTCTTAGAGTCGTATTTTGATAAAATTTTTAAATTTTTTCAATTTTGCTTTTATTTCACTCTTTTTGCTTCTGTAAGGTCCGTCTAGTGTAGAAACTGCCATCTGCACTCAAATCTGTAAAATAAAACACAAGGAAATAGAGAAAATCGATACTTACCTAAACCGAGGTATAGTGGTTAATCGATACAAATAATTAAATTCAACTACAACTTTGCTTATAACTTTCATAAAACTTCGTGTTTTTTGTTCAAATTTTTTCTAAATAATACAACTAATTGCTCCCCATATTACCCTATAGTTTTCTTATTAAATTTTCACTGTTATATTATAAATTTTCACATTTTTCTTTCTTTTATAGTCGTAAATTCACAAATAAAACATAAAATCTTCTCTAACTTTGCATAAAAATTGTCTTTTCCGTTCATATTTTCCTTTTATATAGTATAACTAATTACTACCTTTAATTCCCTATAGTTTTTTCATACAATTTTCACAGTAAAATTACAAATTTTCATATAATTAATTTTCTTAGAGTCGTATTTTGATTAAATTTTTAAATTTTTTCAATTTTGCTTTTATTTCACTCTTTTTGCTTCTGTAAGGTCCGTCTAGTGTAGAAACTGCCATCTGCACTCAAATCTATAAAATAAAACACAAGGAAATAGAGAAAATCGATACTTACCTAAACCGAGGTATAGTGGTTAATCGATACAAATAATTAAATTCAACTACAACTTTGCTTATAACTTTCATAAAACTTCGTGTTTTTTGTTCAAATTTTTTCTAAATAATACAACTAATTGCTCCCCATATTACCCTATAGTTTTCTTATTAAATTTTCACTGTTATATTATAAATTTTCACATTTTTCTTTCTTTTATAGTCGTAAATTCACAAATAAAACATAAAATCTTCTCTAACTTTGCATAAAAATTGTCTTTTCCGTTCATATTTTCCTTTTATATAGTGTAACTAATTACTACCTTTAATTCCCTATAGTTTTTTCATACAATTTTCACAGTAAAATTACAAATTTTCATATAATTAATTTTCTTAGAGTCGTATTTTGATAAAATTTTTAAATTTTTTCAATTTTGCTTTTATTTCACTCTTTTTGCTTCTGTAAGGTCCGTCTAGTGTAGAAACTGCCATCTGCACTCAAATCTGTAAAATAAAACACAAGGAAATAGAGAAAATCGATACTTACCTAAACCGAGGTATAGTGGTTAATCGATACAAATAATTAAATTCAACTACAACTTTGCTTATAACTTTCATAAAACTTCGTGTTTTTTGTTCAAATTTTTTCTAAATAATACAACTAATTGCTCCCCATATTACCCTATAGTTTTCTTATTAAATTTTCACTGTTATATTATAAATTTTCACATTTTTCTTTCTTTTATAGTCGTAAATTCACAAATAAAACATAAAATCTTCTCTAACTTTGCATAAAAATTGTCTTTTCCGTTCATATTTTCCTTTTATATAGTATAACTAATTACTACCTTTAATTCCCTATAGTTTTTTCATACAATTTTCACAGTAAAATTACAAATTTTCATATAATTAATTTTCTTAGTCGTATTTTGATTAAATTTTTAAATTTTTTCAATTTTGCTTTTATTTCACTCTTTTTGCTTCTGTAAGGTCCGTCTAGTGTAGAAACTGCCATCTGCACTCAAATCTGTAAAATAAAACACAAGGAAATAGAGAAAATCGATACTTACCTAAACCGAGGTATAGTGGTTAATCGATACAAATAATTAAATTCAACTACAACTTTGCTTATAACTTTCATAAAACTTCGTGTTTTTTGTTCAAATTTTTTCTAAATAATACAACTAATTGCTCCCCATATTACCCTATAGTTTTCTTATTAAATTTTCACTGTTATATTATAAATTTTCACATTTTTCTTTCTTTTATAGTCGTAAATTCACAAATAAAACATAAAATCTTCTCTAACTTTGCATAAAAATTGTCTTTTCCGTTCATATTTTCCTTTTATATAGTATAACTAATTACTACCTTTAATTCCCTATAGTTTTTTCATACAATTTTCACAGTAAAATTACAAATTTTCATATAATTAATTTTCTTAGAGTCGTATTTTGATAAAATTTTTAAATTTTTTCAATTTTGCTTTTATTTCACTCTTTTTGCTTCTGTAAGGTCCGTCTAGTGTAGAAACTGCCATCTGCACTCAAATCTGTAAAATAAAACACAAGGAAATAGAGAAAATCGATACTTACCTAAACCGAGGTATAGTGGTTAATCGATACAAATAATTAAATTCAACTACAACTTTGCTTATAACTTTCATAAAACTTCGTGTTTTTTGTTCAAATTTTTTCTAAATAATACAACTAATTGCTCCCCATATTACCATATAGTTTTCTTTCTTTTATAGTCGTAAATTCACAAATAAAACATAAAATCTTCTCTAACTTTGCATAAAAATTGTCTTTTCCGTTCATATTTTCCTTTTATATAGTGTAACTAATTACTACCTTTAATTCCCTATAGTTTTTTCATACAATTTTCACAGTAAAATTACAAATTTTCATATAATTAATTTTCTTAGAGTCGTATTTTGATAAAATTTTTAAATTTTTTCAATTTTGCTTTTATTTCACTCTTTTTGCTTCTGTAAGGTCCGTCTAGTGTAGAAACTGCCATCTGCACTCAAATCTGTAAAATAAAACACAAGGAAATAGAGAAAATCGATACTTACCTAAACCGAGGTATAGTGGTTAATCGATACAAATAATTAAATTCAACTACAACTTTGCTTATAACTTTCATAAAACTTCGTGTTTTTTGTTCAAATTTTTTCTAAATAATACAACTAATTGCTCCCCATATTACCATATAGTTTTCTTTCTTTTATAGTCGTAAATTCACAAATAAAACATAAAATCTTCTCTAACTTTGCATAAAAATTGTCTTTTCCGTTCATATTTTCCTTTTATATAGTGTAACTAATTACTACCTTTAATTCCCTATAGTTTTTTCATACAATTTTCACAGTAAAATTACAAATTTTCATATAATTCATTTTCTTAGAGTCGTATTTTGATTAAATTTTTAAATTTTTTCAATTTTGCTTTTATTTCACTCTTTTTGCTTCTGTAAGGTCCGTCTAGTGTAGAAACTGCCATCTGCACTCAAATCTATAAAATAAAACACAAGGAAATAGAGAAAATCGATACTTACCTAAACCGAGGTATAGTGGTTAATCGATACAAATAATTAAATTCAACTACAACTTTGCTTATAACTTTCATAAAACTTCGTGTTTTTTGTTCAAATTTTTTCTAAATAATACAACTAATTGCTCCCCATATTACCCTATAGTTTTCTTATTAAATTTTCACTGTTATATTATAAATTTTCACATTTTTCTTTCTTTTATAGTCGTAAATTCACAAATAAAACATAAAATCTTCTCTAACTTTGCATAAAAATTGTCTTTTCCGTTCATATTTTCCTTTTATATAGTGTAACTAATTACTACCTTTAATTCCCTATAGTTTTTTCATACAATTTTCACAGTAAAATTACAAATTTTCATATAATTAATTTTCTTAGAGTCGTATTTTGATAAAATTTTTAAATTTTTTCAATTTTGCTTTTATTTCACTCTTTTTGCTTCTGTAAGGTCCGTCTAGTGTAGAAACTGCCATCTGCACTCAAATCTGTAAAATAAAACACAAGGAAATAGAGAAAATCGATACTTACCTAAACCGAGGTATAGTGGTTAATCGATACAAATAATTAAATTCAACTACAACTTTGCTTATAACTTTCATAAAACTTCGTGTTTTTTGTTCAAATTTTTTCTAAATAATACAACTAATTGCTCCCCATATTACCCTATAGTTTTCTTATTAAATTTTCACTGTTATATTATAAATTTTCACATTTTTCTTTCTTTTATAGTCGTAAATTCACAAATAAAACATAAAATCTTCTCTAACTTTGCATAAAAATTGTCTTTTCCGTTCATATTTTCCTTTTATATAGTATAACTAATTACTACCTTTAATTCCCTATAGTTTTTTCATACAATTTTCACAGTAAAATTACAAATTTTCATATAATTAATTTTCTTAGAGTCGTATTTTGATTAAATTTTTAAATTTTTTCAATTTTGCTTTTATTTCACTCTTTTTGCTTCTGTAAGGTCCGTCTAGTGTAGAAACTGCCATCTGCACTCAAATCTGTAAAATAAAACACAAGGAAATAGAGAAAATCGATACTTACCTAAACCGAGGTATAGTGGTTAATCGATACAAATAATTAAATTCAACTACAACTTTGCTTATAACTTTCATAAAACTTCGTGTTTTTTGTTCAAATTTTTTCTAAATAATACAACTAATTGCTCCCCATATTACCCTATAGTTTTCTTATTAAATTTTCACTGTTATATTATAAATTTTCACATTTTTCTTTCTTTTATAGTCGTAAATTCACAAATAAAACATAAAATCTTCTCTAACTTTGCATAAAAATTGTCTTTTCCGTTCATATTTTCCTTTTATATAATATAACTAATTACTACCTTTAATTCCCTATAGTTTTTTCATACAATTTTCACAGTAAAATTACAAATTTTCATATAATTAATTTTCTTAGAGTCGTATTTTGATTAAATTTTTAAATTTTTTCAATTTTGCTTTTATTTCACTCTTTTTGCTTCTGTAAGGTCCGTCTAGTGTAGAAACTGCCATCTGCACTCAAATCTGTAAAATAAAACACAAGGAAATAGAGAAAATCGATACTTACCTAAACCGAGGTATAGTGGTTAATCGATACAAATAATTAAATTCAACTACAACTTTGCTTATAACTTTCATAAAACTTCGTGTTTTTTGTTCAAATTTTTTCTAAATAATACAACTAATTGCTCCCCATATTACCCTATAGTTTTCTTATTAAATTTTCACTGTTATATTATAAATTTTCACATTTTTCTTTCTTTTATAGTCGTAAATTCACAAATAAAACATAAAATCTTCTCTAACTTTGCATAAAAATTGTCTTTTCCGTTCATATTTTCCTTTTATATAGTGTAACTAATTACTACCTTTAATTCCCTATAGTTTTTTCATACAATTTTCACAGTAAAATTACAAATTTTCATATAATTAATTTTCTTAGAGTCGTATTTTGATAAAATTTTTAAATTTTTTCAATTTTGTTTTTATTTCACTCTTTTTGCTTCTGTAAGGTCCGTCTAGTGTAGAAACTGCCATCTGCACTCAAATCTGTAAAATAAAACACAAGGAAATAGAGAAAATCGATACTTACCTAAACCGAGGTATAGTGGTTAATCGATACAAATAATTAAATTCAACTACAACTTTGCTTATAACTTTCATAAAACTTCGTGTTTTTTGTTCAAATTTTTTCTAAATAATACAACTAATTGCTCCCCATATTACCATATAGTTTTCTTTCTTTTATAGTCGTAAATTCACAAATAAAACATAAAATCTTCTCTAACTTTGCATAAAAATTGTCTTTTCCGTTCATATTTTCCTTTTATATAGTGTAACTAATTACTACCTTTAATTCCCTATAGTTTTTTCATACAATTTTCACAGTAAAATTACAAATTTTCATATAATTCATTTTCTTAGAGTCGTATTTTGATAAAATTTTTAAATTTTTTCAATTTTGCTTTTATTTCACTCTTTTTGCTTCTGTAAGGTCCGTCTAGTGTAGAAACTGCCATCTGCACTCAAATCTGTAAAATAAAACACAAGGAAATAGAGAAAATCGATACTTACCTAAACCGAGGTATAGTGGTTAATCGATACAAATAATTAAATTCAACTACAACTTTGCTTATAACTTTCATAAAACTTCGTGTTTTTTGTTCAAAGTTTTTCTAAATAATACAACTAATTGCTCCCCATATTACCCTATAGTTTTCTTATTAAATTTTTACTGTTATATTATAAATTTTCACATTTTTCTTTCTTTTATAGTCGTAAATTCACAAATAAAACATAAAATCTTCTCTAACTTTGCATAAAAATTGTCTTTTCCGTTCATATTTTCCTTTTATATAGTGTAACTAATTACTACCTTTAATTCCCTATAGTTTTTTCATACAATTTTCACAGTAAAATTACAAATTTTCATATAATTAATTTTCTTAGAGTCGTATTTTGATAAAATTTTTAAATTTTTTCAATTTTGCTTTTATTTCACTCTTTTTGCTTCTGTAAGGTCCGTCTAGTGTAGAAACTGCCATCTGCACTCAAATCTGTAAAATAAAACACAAGGAAATAGAGAAAATCGATACTTACCTAAACCGAGGTATAGTGGTTAATAGATACAAATAATTAAATTCAACTACAACTTTGCTTATAACTTTCATAAAACTTCGTGTTTTTTGTTCAAATTTTTTCTAAATAATACAACTAATTGCTCCCCATATTACCCTATAGTTTTCTTATTAAATTTTCACTGTTATATTATAAATTTTCACATTTTTCTTTCTTTTATAGTCGTAAATTCACAAATAAAACATAAAATCTTCTCTAACTTTGCATAAAAATTGTCTTTTCCGTTCATATTTTCCTTTTATATAGTGTAACTAATTACTACCTTTAATTCCCTATAGTTTTTTCATACAATTTTCACAGTAAAATTGCAAATTTTCATATAATTAATTTTCTTAGAGTCGTATTTTGATAAAATTTTTAAATTTTTTCAATTTTGCTTTTATTTCACTCTTTTTGCTTCTGTAAGGTCCGTCTAGTGCAGAAACTGCCATCTGCACTCAAATCTGTAAAATAAAACACAAGGAAATAGAGAAAATCGATACTTACCTAAACCGGGGTATAGTGGTTAATCGATACAAATAATTAAATTCAACTACAACTTTGCTTATAACTTTCATAAAACTTCGTGTTTTTTGTTCAAATTTTTTCTAAATAATACAACTAATTGCTCCCCATATTACCCTATAGTTTTCTTATTAAATTTTCACTGTTATATTATAAATTTTCACATTTTTCTTTCTTTTATAGTCGTAAATTCACAAATAAAACATAAAATCTTCTCTAACTTTGCATAAAAATTGTCTTTTCCGTTCATATTTTCCTTTTATATAGTGTAACTAATTACTACCTTTAATTCCCTATAGTTTTTTCATACAATTTTCACAGTAAAATTACAAATTTTCATATAATTCATTTTCTTAGAGTCGTATTTTGATAAAATTTTTAAATTTTTTCAATTTTGCTTTTATTTCACTCTTTTTGCTTCTGTAAGGTCCGTCTAGTGTAGAAACTGCCATCTGCACTCAAATCTGTAAAATAAAACACAAGGAAATAGAGAAAAACGATACTTACCTAAACCGAGGTATAGTGGTTAATCGATACAAATAATTAAATTCAACTACAACTTTGCTTATAACTTTCATAAAACTTCGTGTTTTTTGTTCAAATTTTTTCTAAATAATACAACTAATTGCTCCCCATATTACCCTATAGTTTTCTTATTAAATTTTCACTGTTATATTATAAATTTTCACATTTTTCTTTCTTTTATAGTCGTAAATTCACAAATAAAACATAAAATCTTCTCTAACTTTGCATAAAAATTGTCTTTTCCGTTCATATTTTCCTTTTATATAGTATAACTAATTACTACCTTTAATTCCCTATAGTTTTTTCATACAATTTTCACAGTAAAATTACAAATTTTCATATAATTAATTTTCTTAGAGTCGTATTTTGATAAAATTTTTAAATTTTTTCAATTTTGCTTTTATTTCACTCTTTTTGCTTCTGTAAGGTCCGTCTAGTGTAGAAACTGCCATCTGCACTCAAATCTGTAAAATAAAACACAAGGAAATAGAGAAAATCGATACTTACCTAAACCGAGGTATAGTGGTTAATCGATACAAATAATTAAATTCAACTACAACTTTGCTTATAACTTTCATAAAACTTCGTGTTTTTTGTTCAAATTTTTTCTAAATAATACAACTAATTGCTCCCCATATTACCCTATAGTTTTCTTATTAAATTTTCACTGTTATATTATAAATTTTCACATTTTTCTTTCTTTTATAGTCGTAAATTCACAAATAAAACATAAAATCTTCTCTAACTTTGCATAAAAATTGTCTTTTCCGTTCATATTTTCCTTTTATATAGTGTAACTAATTACTACCTTTAATTCCCTATAGTTTTTTCATACAATTTTCACAGTAAAATTACAAATTTTCATATAATTCATTTTCTTAGAGTCGTATTTTGATAAAATTTTTAAATTTTTTCAATTTTGCTTTTATTTCACTCTTTTTGCTTCTGTAAGGTCCGTCTAGTGTAGAAACTGCCATCTGCACTCAAATCTGTAAAATAAAACACAAGGAAATAGAGAAAAACGATACTTACCTAAACCGAGGTATAGTGGTTAATCGATACAAATAATTAAATTCAACTACAACTTTGCTTATAACTTTCATAAAACTTCGTGTTTTTTGTTCAAATTTTTTCTAAATAATACAACTAATTGCTCCCCATATTACCCTATAGTTTTCTTATTAAATTTTCACTGTTATATTATAAATTTTCACATTTTTCTTTCTTTTATAGTCGTAAATTCACAAATAAAACATAAAATCTTCTCTAACTTTGCATAAAAATTGTCTTTTCCGTTCATATTTTCCTTTTATATAGTATAACTAATTACTACCTTTAATTCCCTATAGTTTTTTCATACAATTTTTACAGTAAAATTACAAATTTTCATATAATTAATTTTCTTAGAGTCGTATTTTGATAAAATTTTTAAATTTTTTCAATTTTGCTTTTATTTCACTCTTTTTGCTTCTGTAAGGTCCGTCTAGTGTAGAAACTGCCATCTGCACTCAAATCTGTAAAATAAAACACAAGGAAATAGAGAAAATCGATACTTACCTAAACCGAGGTATAGTGGTTAATCGATACAAATAATTAAATTCAACTACAACTTTGCTTATAACTTTCATAAAACTTCGTGTTTTTTGTTCAAAGTTTTTCTAAATAATACAACTAATTGCTCCCCATATTACCCTATAGTTTTCTTATTAAATTTTTACTGTTATATTATAAATTTTCACATTTTTCTTTCTTTTATAGTCGTAAATTCACAAATAAAACATAAAATCTTCTCTAACTTTGCATAAAAATTGTCTTTTCCGTTCATATTTTCCTTTTATATAGTGTAACTAATTACTACCTTTAATTCCCTATAGTTTTTTCATACAATTTTCACAGTAAAATTACAAATTTTCATATAATTAATTTTCTTAGAGTCGTATTTTGATAAAATTTTTAAATTTTTTCAATTTTGCTTTTATTTCACTCTTTTTGCTTCTGTAAGGTCCGTCTAGTGTAGAAACTGCCATCTGCACTCAAATCTGTAAAATAAAACACAAGGAAATAGAGAAAATCGATACTTACCTAAACCGAGGTATAGTGGTTAATCGATACAAATAATTAAATTCAACTACAACTTTGCTTATAACTTTCATAAAACTTCGTGTTTTTTGTTCAAATTTTTTCTAAATAATACAACTAATTGCTCCCCATATTACCCTATAGTTTTCTTATTAAATTTTCACTGTTATATTATAAATTTTCACATTTTTCTTTCTTTTATAGTCGTAAATTCACAAATAAAACATAAAATCTTCTCTAACTTTGCATAAAAATTGTCTTTTCCGTTCATATTTTCCTTTTATATAGTATAACTAATTACTACCTTTAATTCCCTATAGTTTTTTCATACAATTTTTACAGTAAAATTACAAATTTTCATATAATTAATTTTCTTAGAGTCGTATTTTGATAAAATTTTTAAATTTTTTCAATTTTGCTTTTATTTCACTCTTTTTGCTTCTGTAAGGTCCGTCTAGTGTAGAAACTGCCATCTGCACTCAAATCTGTAAAATAAAACACAAGGAAATAGAGAAAATCGATACTTACCTAAACCGAGGTATAGTGGTTAATCGATACAAATAATTAAATTCAACTACAACTTTGCTTATAACTTTCATAAAACTTCGTGTTTTTTGTTCAAATTTTTTCTAAATAATACAACTAATTGCTCCCCATATTACCCTATAGTTTTCTTATTAAATTTTCACTGTTATATTATAAATTTTCACATTTTTCTTTCTTTTATAGTCGTAAATTCACAAATAAAACATAAAATCTTCTCTAACTTTGCATAAAAATTGTCTTTTCCGTTCATATTTTCCTTTTATATAGTGTAACTAATTACTACCTTTAATTCCCTATAGTTTTTTCATACAATTTTCACAGTAAAATTACAAATTTTCATATAATTAATTTTCTTAGAGTCGTATTTTGATAAAATTTTTAAATTTTTTCAATTTTGCTTTTATTTCACTCTTTTTGCTTCTGTAAGGTCCGTCTAGTGTAGAAACTGCCATCTGCACTCAAATCTGTAAAATAAAACACAAGGAAATAGAGAAAATCGATACTTACCTAAACCGAGGTATAGTGGTTAATCGATACAAATAATTAAATTCAACTACAACTTTGCTTATAACTTTCATAAAACTTCGTGTTTTTTGTTCAAATTTTTTCTAAATAATACAACTAATTGCTCCCCATATTACCCTATAGTTTTCTTATTAAATTTTCACTGTTATATTATAAATTTTCTTTTTTTTTTTTTTTTTTTTTTTTTTTTTGCGCCCGAAGCAATTGGAAAAGGGCTACCACTGAGGGAGGCGGAAAATGCATTATGCATACCACGACAGCCGGTCTGTCCTGGTTATGTGGGACTCACTGCCTACCGGGGGACCTAAGTGATACCCACTAAAAACCGCCTTTGGGGACTGGCAACTAGCTCTATTAAAGCTGCATATGCCGTATCTAAAGCGACCCTCTTTTGGGAAAAGAGGGCGCAGACGGCAAAGTGCCGTTTAGGGACTGCCTACGAAGGCATATTATTAATTTTAACTAATTTTTAATTTAATTAGGATTGGCCTGAGCCGCCAGGAGGCAGTTCAGGTCGTTTGACAACTTATTTGGCGGGTCCAAGAGAGTGTTTCTCGGCCTGCGGACGCTATAGCGAGAAGGGAGTGGGGCGGTATAAGTAACTGCCTCACGAATAAGTGTGTTAGTATGCGACTCTGATACTTTAAAGAAGTTTTCAGAGAATTTTTTAAGACATTGCTGGATTGTTGGGATTTCTAAATCCCGGTGAAGGTCGGCATTACGGACGTACCAAGGTGCGTTCGTAGCTCGACGACAGAAGAGGTTTTGAACTACTTGGAGTTCGTTAATAATTTTATCGTTAGCGTGTGCAAAAATAGGAGCCGAGTAAGTCATAACCGGTCGTATACAAACCTTATAGAGGGTTCGCTTATTTCGTAATGACATTTTGCTATGTCTGCCTAACATACTGTTAAGCCGACCTAAATAGAAACGTGCTAGACGCGTTACTCTTTTGACATGAGACTCAAAAGTAAGCCTATAGTCAAGGGTGACGCCTAAATATTTTGCTGACATGTGCCATGGGACAGGGGTCCCTAGCATTCGTATAGGTGGAGTATTTTTCTTGTTTTTATTACGGCGTCTTTTAATATCGAATTGAACTGCGGAGCTCTTCTCCGGGTTCACATCGATACGCCATTTTTGGAACCAGTCTCCTAGGTCATCGACTGACTTTTGGATCTTGTTCCTTGCTGAAGATATTCTAGGACTTTTGAAGTATAGTGCAGTGTCATCTGCGAAGAGTGAGAGCTGTACACCATTCGACGGGATAGGAATGTCGTTGGTGTACAAGATGTACAGGAGGGGAGCTAGTACTGATCCTTGAGGAACACCAGCTTTAATGGGGCGCTGAGAGGATAACGTGCCTTCGTGTCTAAAACGAAAGGTACGATGTTGTAAATAAGAGGCTACGAGACGTACTAGACGATCGGAGAGTCCTATCCTATATAATTTGAAAATAAGGCCTTCATGCCAGACTCGGTCGAAGGCTTTGGCAATGTCGAAAAAGACCGCGATTGTCTTTAGTCGACGTGGATAAAAACCGCTGAGGATATATTCCACAATGCGGTGTACCTGTTGTGGACACGAGTGTTTTGCGCGGAAACCAAATTGGTGTGGGATGACAATGGGGTCACCGTCTGTGGGAAACAGATGGCGCCTCATTCGATTTTGAATGACTCTTTCAAAGAGTTTGCCCATGGCCTTTAGGAGGCTAATGGGACGATGACTGGAGGGGAGGTTAAGAGGCTTGCCTGGCTTGGGAATACCAATGACAATTGCCTCTTTCCAAGAAGTGGGAAAGTAACTAAGATTAAAACAGGCGTTAAAGATAATAGCTAAGAGGGTTAACACCTGCTCTGGAAAGTATTTAAGGGCTTGGTTGGATATGCCATCCGCGCCCGGAGATTTTTTGGGCTTAAGTCCTTTGATGAGGGACGAGATCTCATCATTGGACACAGTGATAGGGTCAGAGGTTGTGGGGGGTGAGTTCCGGCGGCGGACCTCATCCTCCACTTCCTGAATATGTGAGGGGTCGACAGGTTGAGAGCTAGGAGAGCATTGTGCGGCAATGCTGTCTGCAAAGCACTCAGCCTTCTCGTCGTCCTCGAAGGCAACCGTACCGTCGGGGCGGGAGAGAGGGGGAGTGTGAGTTGTAGCGTCTATACGGAGGGCTCTAGCCATCTGATAGTACGCTGTATGTGAGGGAGATATATTCTCCATGAGTTCACTCCTTTGGAGCTCTCGAAATTCATAAAGGTGCGAACGGAGTTTTCGTTGAAGACGATTAGCCGTATGCCTATATTCGGGGGTGGGATATTTAGCTGCTCTCCGGAAAGCAGCTTTTTTAGCTTTTAATATGTTGCTAATATATAGGGGAAGCCCATTAGTATTAGCAACCGGAACGACCCTTTCATTCTCCTTAAGGGAGGATTTAATTAGGGTTGAAAGTGATTCGACCGCGGTGTCGATTTTTACAGGACTGTCTAAGTCTAAGTCCGACGATAGGTAATTAGGGGAGTCCTGCGAGTCCATAGCTTTTGCTAGTGAGTCCTTGAAACCCTTCCAGTTAGTGAAGGTTTTCGTAGTTATAATAGGGGGTGGCTGATGGCCAAGAATAAGAGAGACCGGTCGGTGATCGGATCCTATATCGTCTAGTGTCTCAATAGACCTGAGGTTGAGTGAAACTCCTTTGAGTAACGCAAAATCTAGTACATCTGGGTTATAATCGGTATTATCGGGATAGTGCGTTGCACCGAGCGGGCTGAAAACGGTTAAGTCAAGAGACTGCGTTATATCACGCAGTATCCTACCATTAGTATTAATCGTACGGCATGTCCATTCAGTATGTTTAGAGTTGAGATCTCCAAACATAATGACTGAATTACTTTGAGATAAGATTGCCTCAAAATCATCTTTGAGGGGGAGGTTTTTAGGGGGAATGTAACAGGAGGCTATGACTAAAGACTGATGTCCCGTCATAGATATCCTGCATAACGTAGCTTCCATATTGGTAAGCTGTGGAGTATCAATAAGAGAGCAATGTAGTGTCTTCTTGTAATAAATGGCCGTGCCGCCGCCTCGGCGGTCGTGCCTATCATTACGAAGAAGAGAATAATTTTTAATGGATAAGCCTTTATTGTCTGTGTGTTTAAGATTGGTTTCCTGTAAGAGGAGAAAATCAGCTTCGCGATCTTTAAGGAAGAGCTTAAGCTCTGGGAGATTATTACGCAATCCGCGAATATTAAATGAAATAAGCGATAGCCCTTTGGGCTTGATACGACCGTGACTTCTAGGCAGAGCAGAAGGCTCTGTCATTATAAGCTAAGTTAATTAAGTTAACTTAGCTTACAACGAACGCAATAAATTACTGTGTTCTGCGAGAGCCAAAAGCCGGTCCTGAGGGGACCGGGCGGCGCGCAGTTTACTCGCTAAAACCGAGATTTCGTTAATGTCGATGTTCCTTATCGCGGCGTAAACCGTGTTAAAGTCATCGCCAATTGTCGACTGTTTCTGCTGCGGAGCAGAAAATACCTGTGGCGGTGGATCTACCTTTTTGGGGCCCCAGGCAAAAACTGGAGCCTGCATAGGCTTGGAGAAGCCCGGTGGTGGCCTAAGCGGTGCCTGCGGTGGTCTCGGGGGACCCTGAGGGGGTCGTGCAAAGCCCTGAGACGGCTGAGATACGCCCTGACGGGGCTTCCTAACATATAAGGCCGGGAATGAACGGTCATTTACCGGCGGTGGTGCCTGTCTTGCTATGCGCGGACGAGGAGCGCACGGGCATCCTCTGTAGCTCGCCGGGTGGCCTGTCTGTTGACACAGGACGCACGCGGGCGGGGATACGGCATCTTTGGGACACTCTTTGGTGATGTGCGGATCTAGGCACTTAACGCACCTGGGTGGGGCGGAGCAATTGGCCGCCGCGTGACCATACAATTGGCAGCGGTGGCACTGCGCCGGGAAACCGCGCCTACGCGGTGACTCAACCTTGACTCCAGACAAGCCGCACACAGTGCGTACTTGCCGGAAGATGGTTTTAGCCTCCGGGACGTTACTTAAGATTACTAATATTACCGGGTATCTCAGCCCGGTCCTACTATGCATTTTGTGAACCGCTTCAACGGGGAAACCTTGTGACTTAAGGTCCGCAAGTATCTCCTCGTTGGAAAGTTCAAACGGGACGCCTCGGATGACGACCCTAACTTTACGCTCTTCCGGGAGAGCGTATGTGTGGTACGATACGCGTTCGTACGTAAAAAGTTTCGTGATACGGCGGAAATCGTCGATCGTGGTTGGCAATATTTTGATTGCTACGCCTAAGTTGGTAGCATCCTCGTACTTAATTTTCGAGTCGTAACATATCTTACTGAGCCGGGTAAATTCAGCCTTATCTCTTAAGAAGACAGGGGGCGGGGCTTGTTTCTTAGCTAATTGCGGCGCACAACGCGTGGCCGGTTTTGTTGGCGCTGAGCTATCTAACGCGGCAGCTCGGGCTGCAGGGACTGAGGCAGCGGCGGGGGCTGCGGGGGTGGGGGGAGCGGCACGGGCCGCTACGGCGGGGGGCGAACGGTTTTTCGCGGCGCGCTTCGATGCGCGCTTTGACGAAACCGTGGTGTACGACGATGTATTGGAGTCACCGGTATCATCGGAGTCAGAGGACTCCGATGTCCTGGTGCTTGACTGTTTAGCAGACCTCTTCCTGGAGGCAGATGTTGATGACGCGGAATCGGAGTGAGAGCACTCCATGTCGATTTCGAGCGGCGCGAACGAATTTCGTGACGCGAGGTAATCCGCTATAACGGGCGGCGGTGCCTGAAGGGCGGGAGAAGCCTGAAGGGCTTTGAGAATAGCGGCAAGAGCCTGCGGGTCTTGCACCCTACGGATGGTTTCGATAATGGAACCTTGCAGTTCCTGTGAGGACATTTTAACCTATTCTACAACTAAACTAAAAAATAAACTAAAAATTAGAACTATCGTATGGCGTGGGGGGATCAGGGATCACCGTTCTGAAAAGAACGGGACGTTCTTATTCTGAAACTCTCCCTCGTCCTCAAAAGGACGGGGGCTAAGTCAAGAAACAATATGACAATATACACGTTATATATACTACACATATAATTATAATAAACTACTAACATATACAGTACTAGTGTACTACAATATAAAAAGCGTTCAGTCAGACCTCCCCGACCTGAAGGCGGGGGGGTAAGAGCTGAGAGTTAGCGATGAGACACTCACCCGACTTCAGCGCTTATAGCGCCAACACTGAGAGGCGCGCGGGGCGCGAAACTGGGGGGGCGCTAACGGAGCGCACGCGGACTACCTGGTACACCCGCTCGAGAGCGGAGCCACAGGTGGAATGATAAATTTTCACATTTTTCTTTCTTTTATAGTCGTAAATTCACAAATAAAACATAAAATCTTCTCTAACTTTGCATAAAAATTGTCTTTTCCGTTCATATTTTCCTTTTATATAGTGTAACTAATTACTACCTTTAATTCCCTATAGTTTTTTCATATAATTTTCACAGTAAAATTACAAATTTTCATATAATTCATTTTCTTAGAGTCGTATTTTGATAAAATTTTTAAATTTTTTCAATTTTGCTTTTATTTCACTCTTTTTGCTTCTGTAAGGTCCGTCTAGTGTAGAAACTGCCATCTGCACTCAAATCTGTAAAATAAAACACAAGGAAATAGAGAAAAACGATACTTACCTAAACCGAGGTATAGTGGTTAATCGATACAAATAATTAAATTCAACTACAACTTTGCTTATAACTTTCATAAAACTTCGTGTTTTTTGTTCAAATTTTTTCTAAATAATACAACTAATTGCTCCCCATATTACCCTTTTTTTTTTTTTTTTTTTTTTTGCGGATGGAAAATCATCTAATGACGCCTTTCGCTGTGGGTGGAGCGGAAGGGAGTGTCAGACTTTTACTGACTAAAAACCATCCGTGTTCCTTCAGTGCCCTTACGTTCCGGAGCCGCGGTATCTCTTTCGAACAGCCCGCAGCCCCGGCAGGCGTCGGCCCTTGCGGGCCCCTTCACGCTGCTGACAGCTCTTTGAGGCGCGCGTGGAACAAAACGCGCCGTCGACACGGCCTGTCGTCGTTAGACGGACGGACGGCGAGCTACCCATTGCTCGCCGTCCACAGGCCCACGCCTACGGTGGTCGGGGGCCACGACGTAGCCCCCGACGCCCGGGGCGTCTCCCGCGGCGGCCGGGAAGGAAAGCTGTTGCTCTTTCCTTCTCCCGCTCCGCCACCTCCTTCGCTAGCATCACTGCTTCGCAGAAGGTGGTGACGGCATCCCATTCCGTCTCGCTCCGGACCATGGCTTCGACCAGAGCCGGACGCGAGAGGTCGCCGCCGCCTATCGCCGCTACGAGGACACGGCGGTGCTCCGCCCAAGCAGAGCACACCTCCACGGTGTGCTCCACCGTGTCCTCCGGTCGATCCTCGCAGTGGGAGCACCCGGGCGTTTCCTCCCGCCCGATTCGGTGCAGGAACCTCCCGAACACACCGTGTCCGGTGAGGACCTGCGTCAGGCGGAAGGTGAGGACGCCGTGGCGTCTCTCAAGCCACTCCTCAAAGAGGGGTCTTATCGCCGCTATAGTGGCGTGCCCAGCACGGGGTTGCGACAGTCGCTCTCTCCATGTCGCCATGAGATCATGCCGTAAGTCTGTCCGCTGCGCGACAACTTGCCGCGGCAGCGGGGTTTCCCCCCGGCATAGTGCTGCCACGCGCCATTCGTGCAGGCGCGCGAGGACTATCGCCTCCAGATCCCATGGCGGCAATCCGGCAAGGAGGCTCGCCGCCTCGCGGGAGATCGTGCGGTAGCCGCGAACCATCTTTACGGCAACCACCCTTTGGGGCGCGTTTAGGTGGTGGACGGCAAGCCGCGCCAAACCACGCGCCCACACCGGGGCCCCGTAAAGGGCCATGGACCTCACGATCCCCGCGTAGAGCCTCCGGCAGGAGGCGTTTGGCCCCCCCAGGTTCGGCAGGAGCCGCCTGAAGGCAGCCCCGGTCCGTTCCAGTTTGGGAGCCAAACGTCGGAAGTGCTCAACGAAGTTCCATCGGCCGTCGAGGACGAGTCCTAGGTACTTCAACGTCGACTCGACGCCGATGGATACCCCTCCTACCATCACTGAGGATCCCGGTGGTGGCCTGTTCCGAGGACCATGGAAGTGCATGGCCTCGGACTTGTGCAGAGCCACCTCGAGACCCAGTTGCCGGATCCTCTCAACGACTATCGCAACCCCGCGTGTCATAGTTTCCGCCGCCGCCTCGTACGACCCCCCTTGTGCCAGTACCAGCGTGTCGTCAGCGTAGCAAACTACGCTGACGCCGGTAGGGAGGTCGGCGCGCAGCACCCAGTCGTAACCGATGTTCCACAGGGGCGGCCCCAGAACCGAACCCTGTGGGACACCGCACGACATCTCTCGCCGGTTCCACTCTCCGTTTCGACCGGGGTAGATGACGGCTCTGTCCGTCAGATAGTCCCCGACTATACGACGGAGATAGGTCGGCACCCGGTGATACCGGAGTGCCTCCCTAATGCAGCTCCAGGGCATGGAGTTGAAGGCGTTGGCGATGTCGAGAGACACCGCCAAGACAACCCCCCCCCTGGCCACTGCATCCCCCGTCGTGAGGGCTCTCACGCGCATGATGGCGTCCACCGTAGAGCGCCTCTTGCGGGAACCAAACTGGTGTTCCGCAAGATCCGGCCCCGTCCCCGCAAGGTGCTCGGCGAGGCGGTTTGCAATTACTCTTTCAAAGAGCTTGCCCACCTCGTCGAGCAGCACCACGGGCCGGTATGCGGACGGAGAGTCCGCAGGGCGCCCCGGCTTCCGAATGAGGACCAGCTTCCCCGTCTTCCAACGAAGCGGGAATTGGCCTCTCTCCAAGCATGCGCTTAGGAGCCCCTCCAGTCGGGGCCCGAGAGCCTCCGAGGCCAGGACCCAGGCTTTGCCAGGCAAGCCATCGGGTCCTGGGGCGGTATTCCTGGCCTTGAGCCTACGTACCGCCACTCTCAGGTCTACCCCGGTCCCTTCCGGGATGTCGTCGTCGCCGTCCTGGTGGTCCGCTTCCGGCACCGCAGGTGGCGGAGCCATAGGCGGGGGCGGATGTTCCCCGCGCGCAGGGAACAGAGCGCTCACCACATCCTCCACGAGCTGAGGCCGGAGACTCTGCGTCAGCGGGGGGGCCCAGGTGCGGAGTTTATCCCGCACGATCTTGTAAGGGCGCCCCCACGGATCTCTATCGAGAGTCTCCAGCATCTCCTCACGGGCCCGATCCTGGGCCCGCAGGACAGCCTCCCGGAGGGCGGTCTTTGCCGCTCTGTATCCCTCGTACAGCTCCGCCTCAATGGCTGCCGCATTCGGTGGACGAATGCGGAGCCTGCGATGCCTGGCGTACAGGTGCCGCGCGGCGACACACGCCTCGCGCAGAGACGTCAGCTCACGCGACCACCAATACACCTGACGCCGGGCGCTTCCTGGCCGGACGCGGGGCATTGCCACGTCACATATCTCGGACATGGCCTCCTGGAACCACCCTGCCTCATCATTGACGTCGGCAGGCCTGTCCGGTGATGACACCCAGGCCTGCACGATCGAGGCCCCCATATTACCCTATAGTTTTCTTATTAAATTTTCACTGTTATATTATAAATTTTCACATTTTTCTTTCTTTTATAGTCGTAAATTCACAAATAAAACATAAAATCTTCTCTAACTTTGCATAAAAATTGTCTTTTCCGTTCATATTTTCCTTTTATATAGTATAACTAATTACTACCTTTAATTCCCTATAGTTTTTTCATACAATTTTCACAGTAAAATTACAAATTTTCATATAATTAATTTTCTTAGAGTCGTATTTTGATAAAATTTTTAAATTTTTTCAATTTTGCTTTTATTTCACTCTTTTTGCTTCTGTAAGGTCCGTCTAGTGTAGAAACTGCCATCTGCACTCAAATCTGTAAAATAAAACACAAGGAAATAGAGAAAATCGATACTTACCTAAACCGAGGTATAGTGGTTAATCGATACAAATAATTAAATTCAACTACAACTTTGCTTATAACTTTCATAAAACTTCGTGTTTTTTGTTCAAATTTTTTCTAAATAATACAACTAATTGCTCCCCATATTACCCTATAGTTTTCTTATTAAATTTTCACTGTTATATTATAAATTTTCACATTTTTCTTTCTTTTATAGTCGTAAATTCACAAATAAAACATAAAATCTTCTCTAACTTTGCATAAAAATTGTCTTTTCCGTTCATATTTTCCTTTTATATAGTGTAACTAATTACTACCTTTAATTCCCTATAGTTTTTTCATACAATTTTCACAGTAAAATTACAAATTTTCATATAATTAATTTTCTTAGAGTCGTATTTTGATAAAATTTTTAAATTTTTTCAATTTTGCTTTTATTTCACTCTTTTTGCTTCTGTAAGGTCCGTCTAGTGTAGAAACTGCCATCTGCACTCAAATCTGTAAAATAAAACACAAGGAAATAGAGAAAATCGATACTTACCTAAACCGAGGTATAGTGGTTAATCGATACAAATAATTAAATTCAACTACAACTTTGCTTATAACTTTCATAAAACTTCGTGTTTTTTGTTCAAATTTTTTCTAAATAATACAACTAATTGCTCCCCATATTACCCTATAGTTTACTTATTAAATTTTCACTGTTATATTATAAATTTTCACATTTTTCTTTCTTTTATAGTCGTAAATTCACAAATAAAACATAAAATCTTCTCTAACTTTGCATAAAAATTGTCTTTTCCGTTCATATTTTCCTTTTATATAGTGTAACTAATTACTACCTTTAATTCCCTATAGTTTTTTCATACAATTTTCACAGTAAAATTACAAATTTTCATATAATTCATTTTCTTAGAGTCGTATTTTGATAAAATTTTTAAATTTTTTCAATTTTGCTTTTATTTCACTCTTTTTGCTTCTGTAAGGTCCGTCTTGTGTAGAAACTGCCATCTGCACTCAAATCTGTAAAATAAAACACAAGCAAATAGAGAAAAACGATACTTACCTAAACCGAGGTATAGTGGTTAATCGATACAAATAATTAAATTCAACTACAACTTTGCTTATAACTTTCATAAAACTTCGTGTTTTTTGTTCAAATTTTTTCTAAATAATACAACTAATTGCTCCCCATATTACCCTATAGTTTTCTTATTAAATTTTCACTGTTATATTATAAATTTTCACATTTTTCTTTCTTTTATAGTCGTAAATTCACAAATAAAACAAAATCTTCTCTAACTTTGCATAAAAATTGTCTTTTCCGTTCATATTTTCCTTTTATATAGTATAACTAATTACTACCTTTAATTCCCTATAGTTTTTTCATACAATTTTCACAGTAAAATTACAAATTTTCATATAATTAATTTTCTTAGAGTCGTATTTTGATAAAATTTTTAAATTTTTTCAATTTTGCTTTTATTTCACTCTTTTTGCTTCTGTAAGGTCCGTCTAGTGTAGAAACTGCCATCTGCACTCAAATCTGTAAAATAAAACACAAGGAAATAGAGAAAATCGATACTTACCTAAACCGAGGTATAGTGGTTAATCGATACAAATAATTAAATTCAACTACAACTTTGCTTATAACTTTCATAAAACTTCGTGTTTTTTGTTCAAATTTTTTCTAAATAATACAACTAATTGCTCCCCATATTACCATATAGTTTTCTTATTAAATTTTCACTGTTATATTATAAATTTTCACATTTTTCTTTCTTTTATAGTCGTAAATTCACAAATAAAACATAAAATCTTCTCTAACTTTGCATAAAAATTGTCTTTTCCGTTCATATTTTCCTTTTATATAGTGTAACTAATTACTACCTTTAATTCCCTATAGTTTTTTCATACAATTTTCACAGTAAAATTACAAATTTTCATATAATTCATTTTCTTAGAGTCGTATTTTGATAAAATTTTTAAATTTTTTCAATTTTGCTTTTATTTCACTCTTTTTGCTTCTGTAAGGTCCGTCTTGTGTAGAAACTGCCATCTGCACTCAAATCTGTAAAATAAAACACAAGGAAATAGAGAAAAACGATACTTACCTAAACCGAGGTATAGTGGTTAATCGATACAAATAATTAAATTCAACTACAACTTTGCTTATAACTTTCATAAAACTTCGTGTTTTTTGTTCAAATTTTTTCTAAATAATACAACTAATTGCTCCCCATATTACCCTATAGTTTTCTTATTAAATTTTCACTGTTATATTATAAATTTTCACATTTTTCTTTCTTTTATAGTCGTAAATTCACAAATAAAACATAAAATCTTCTCTAACTGCATAAAAATTGTCTTTTCCGTTCATATTTTCCTTTTATATAGTATAACTAATTACTACCTTTAATTCCCTATAGTTTTTTCATACAATTTTCACAGTAAAATTACAAATTTTCATATAATTAATTTTCTTAGAGTCGTATTTTGATAAAATTTTTAAATTTTTTCAATTTTGCTTTTATTTCACTCTTTTTGCTTCTGTAAGGTCCGTCTAGTGTAGAAACTGCCATCTGCACTCAAATCTGTAAAATAAAACACAAGGAAATAGAGAAAATCGATACTTACCTAAACCGAGGTATAGTGGTTAATCGATACAAATAATTAAATTCAACTACAACTTTGCTTATAACTTTCATAAAACTTCGTGTTTTTTGTTCAAATTTTTTCTAAATAATACAACTAATTGCTCCCCATATTACCCTATAGTTTTCTTATTAAATTTTCACTGTTATATTATAAATTTTCACATTTTTCTTTCTTTTATAGTCGTAAATTCACAAATAAAACATAAAATCTTCTCTAACTTTGCATAAAAATTGTCTTTTCCGTTCATATTTTCCTTTTATATAGTATAACTAATTACTACCTTTAATTCCCTATAGTTTTTTCATACAATTTTCACAGTAAAATTACAAATTTTCATATAATTAATTTTCTTAGAGTCGTATTTTGATAAAATTTTTAAATTTTTTAAATTTTGCTTTTATTTCACTCTTTTTGCTTCTGTAAGGTCCGTCTAGTGTAGAAACTGCCATCTGCACTCAAATCTATAAAATAAAACACAAGGAAATAGAGAAAATCGATACTTACCTAAACCGAGGTATAGTGGTTAATCGATACAAATAATTAAATTCAACTACAACTTTGCTTATAACTTTCATAAAACTTCGTGTTTTTTGTTCAAATTTTTTCTAAATAATACAACTAATTGCTCCCCATATTACCCTATAGTTTTCTTATTAAATTTTCACTGTTATATTATAAATTTTCACATTTTTCTTTCTTTTATAGTCGTAAATTCACAAATAAAACATAAAATCTTCTCTAACTTTGCATAAAAATTGTCTTTTCCGTTCATATTTTCCTTTTATATAGTGTAACTAATTACTACCTTTAATTCCCTATAGTTTTTTCGTACAATTTTCACAGTAAAATTACAAATTTTCATATAATTAATTTTCTTAGAGTCGTATTTTGATAAAATTTTTAAATTTTTTCAATTTTGCTTTTATTTCACTCTTTTTGCTTCTGTAAGGTCCGTCTAGTGTAGAAACTGCCATCTGCACTCAAATCTGTAAAATAAAACACAAGGAAATAGAGAAAATCGATACTTACCTAAACCGGGGTATAGTGGTTAATCGATACAAATAATTAAATTCAACTACAACTTTGCTTATAACTTTCATAAAACTTCGTGTTTTTTGTTCAAATTTTTTCTAAATAATACAACTAATTGCTCCCCATATTACCCTATAGTTTTCTTATTAAATTTTCACTGTTATATTATAAATTTTCACATTTTTCTTTCTTTTATAGTCGTAAATTCACAAATAAAACATAAAATCTTCTCTAACTTTGCATAAAAATTGTCTTTTCCGTTCATATTTTCCTTTTATATAGTATAACTAATTACTACCTTTAATTCCCTATAGTTTTTTCATACAATTTTCACAGTAAAATTACAAATTTTCATATAATTAATTTTCTTAGAGTCGTATTTTGATAAAATTTTTAAATTTTTTCAATTTTGCTTTTATTTCACTCTTTTTGCTTCTGTAAGGTCCGTCTAGTGTAGAAACTGCCATCTGCACTCAAATCTGTAAAATAAAACACAAGGAAATAGAGAAAATCGATACTTACCTAAACCGAGGTATAGTGGTTAATCGATACAAATAATTAAATTCAACTACAACTTTGCTTATAACTTTCATAAAACTTCGTGTTTTTTGTTCAAATTTTTTCTAAATAATACAACTAATTGCTCCCCATATTACCCTATAGTTTTCTTATTAAATTTTCACTGTTATATTATAAATTTTCACATTTTTCTTTCTTTTATAGTCGTAAATTCACAAATAAAACATAAAATCTTCTCTAACTTTGCATAAAAATTGTCTTTTCCGTTCATATTTTCCTTTTATATAGTATAACTAATTACTACCTTTAATTCCCTATAGTTTTTTCATACAATTTTCACAGTAAAATTACAAATTTTCATATAATTAATTTTCTTAGAGTCGTATTTTGATAAAATTTTTAAATTTTTTCAATTTTGCTTTTATTTCACTCTTTTTGCTTCTGTAAGGTCCGTCTAGTGTAGAAACTGCCATCTGCACTCAAATCTATAAAATAAAACACAAGGAAATAGAGAAAATCGATACTTACCTAAACCGAGGTATAGTGGTTAATCGATACAAATAATTAAATTCAACTACAACTTTGCTTATAACTTTCATAAAACTTCGTGTTTTTTGTTCAAATTTTTTCTAAATAATACAACTAATTGCTCCCCATATTACCCTATAGTTTTCTTATTAAATTTTCACTGTTATATTATAAATTTTCACATTTTTCTTTCTTTTATAGTCGTAAATTCACAAATAAAACATAAAATCTTCTCTAACTTTGCATAAAAATTGTCTTTTCCGTTCATATTTTCCTTTTATATAGTGTAACTAATTACTACCTTTAATTCCCTATAGTTTTTTCATACAATTTTCACAGTAAAATTACAAATTTTCATATAATTAATTTTCTTAGAGTCGTATTTTGATAAAATTTTTAAATTTTTTCAATTTTGCTTTTATTTCACTCTTTTTGCTTCTGTAAGGTCCGTCTAGTGTAGAAACTGCCATCTGCACTCAAATCTGTAAAATAAAACACAAGGAAATAGAGAAAATCGATACTTACCTAAACCGGGGTATAGTGGTTAATCGATACAAATAATTAAATTCAACTACAACTTTGCTTATAACTTTCATAAAACTTCGTGTTTTTTGTTCAAATTTTTTCTAAATAATACAACTAATTGCTCCCCATATTACCCTATAGTTTTCTTATTAAATTTTCACTGTTATATTATAAATTTTCACATTTTTCTTTCTTTTATAGTCGTAAATTCACAAATAAAACATAAAATCTTCTCTAACTTTGCATAAAAATTGTCTTTTCCGTTCATATTTTCCTTTTATATAGTGTAACTAATTACTACCTTTAATTCCCTATAGTTTTTTCATACAATTTTCACAGTAAAATTACAAATTTTCATATAATTAATTTTCTTAGAGTCGTATTTTGATAAAATTTTTAAATTTTTTCAATTTTGCTTTTATTTCACTCTTTTTGCTTCTGTAAGGTCCGTCTAGTGTAGAAACTGCCATCTGCACTCAAATCTGTAAAATAAAACACAAGGAAATAGAGAAAATCGATACTTACCTAAACCGAGGTATAGTGGTTAATCGATACAAATAATTAAATTCAACTACAACTTTGCTTATAACTTTCATAAAACTTCGTGTTTTTTGTTCAAATTTTTTCTAAATAATACAACTAATTGCTCCCCATATTACCCTATAGTTTTCTTATTAAATTTTCACTGTTATATTATAAATTTTCACATTTTTCTTTCTTTTATAGTCGTAAATTCACAAATAAAACATAAAATCTTCTCTAACTTTGCATAAAAATTGTCTTTTCCGTTCATATTTTCCTTTTATATAGTGTAACTAATTACTACCTTTAATTCCCTATAGTTTTTTCATACAATTTTCACAGTAAAATTACAAATTTTCATATAATTCATTTTCTTAGAGTCGTATTTTGATAAAATTTTTAAATTTTTTCAATTTTGCTTTTATTTCACTCTTTTTGCTTCTGTAAGGTCCGTCTAGTGTAGAAACTGCCATCTGCACTCAAATCTGTAAAATAAAACACAAGGAAATAGAGAAAATCGATACTTACCTAAACCGAGGTATAGTGGTTAATCGATACAAATAATTAAATTCAACTACAACTTTGCTTATAACTTTCATAAAACTTCGTGTTTTTTGTTCAAATTTTTTCTAAATAATACAACTAATTGCTCCCCATATTACCCTATAGTTTTCTTATTAAATTTTCACTGTTATATTATAAATTTTCACATTTTTCTTTCTTTTATAGTCGTAAATTCACAAATAAAACATAAAATCTTCTCTAACTTTGCATAAAAATTGTCTTTTCCGCTCATATTTTCCTTTTATATAGTGTAACTAATTACTACCTTTAATTCCCTATAGTTTTTTCATACAATTTTCACAGTAAAATTACAAATTTTCATATAATTAATTTTCTTAGAGTCGTATTTTGATAAAATTTTTAAATTTTTTCAATTTTGCTTTTATTTCACTCTTTTTGCTTCTGTAAGGTCCGTCTAGTGTAGAAACTGCCATCTGCACTCAAATCTGTAAAATAAAACACAAGGAAATAGAGAAAAACGATACTTACCTAAACCGAGGTATAGTGGTTAATCGATACAAATAATTAAATTCAACTACAACTTTGCTTATAACTTTCATAAAACTTCGTGTTTTTTGTTCAAATTTTTTCTAAATAATACAACTAATTGCTCCCCATATTACCCTATAGTTTTCTTATTAAATTTTCACTGTTATATTATAAATTTTCACATTTTTCTTTCTTTTATAGTCGTAAATTCACAAATAAAACATAAAATCTTCTCTAACTTTGCATAAAAATTGTCTTTTCCGTTCATATTTTCCTTTTATATAGTGTAACTAATTACTACCTTTAATTCCCTATAGTTTTTTCATACAATTTTCACAGTAAAATTACAAATTTTCATATAATTAATTTTCTTAGAGTCGTATTTTGATAAAATTTTTAAATTTTTTCAATTTTGCTTTTATTTCACTCTTTTTGCTTCTGTAAGGTCCGTCTAGTGTAGAAACTGCCATCTGCACTCAAATCTGTAAAATAAAACACAAGGAAATAGAGAAAATCGATACTTACCTAAACCGAGGTATAGTGGTTAATCGATACAAATAATTAAATTCAACTACAACTTTGCTTATAACTTTCATAAAACTTCGTGTTTTTTGTTCAAATTTTTTCTAAATAATACAACTAATTGCTCCCCATATTACCCTATAGTTTTCTTATTAAATTTTCACTGTTATATTATAAATTTTCACATTTTTCTTTCTTTTATAGTCGTAAATTCACAAATAAAACATAAAATCTTCTCTAACTTTGCATAAAAATTGTCTTTTCCGTTCATATTTTCCTTTTATATAGTGTAACTAATTACTACCTTTAATTCCCTATAGTTTTTTCATACAATTTTCACAGTAAAATTACAAATTTTCATATAATTCATTTTCTTAGAGTCGTATTTTGATAAAATTTTTAAATTTTTTCAATTTTGCTTTTATTTCACTCTTTTTGCTTCTGTAAGGTCCGTCTAGTGTAGAAACTGCCATCTGCACTCAAATCTGTAAAATAAAACACAAGGAAATAGAGAAAATCGATACTTACCTAAACCGGGGTATAGTGGTTAATCGATACAAATAATTAAATTCAACTACAACTTTGCTTATAACTTTCATAAAACTTCGTGTTTTTTGTTCAAATTTTTTCTAAATAATACAACTAATTGCTCCCCATATTACCCTATAGTTTTCTTATTAAATTTTCACTGTTATATTATAAATTTTCACATTTTTCTTTCTTTTATAGTCGTAAATTCACAAATAAAACATAAAATCTTCTCTAACTTTGCATAAAAATTGTCTTTTCCGTTCATATTTTCCTTTTATATAGTATAACTAATTACTACCTTTAATTCCCTATAGTTTTTTCATACAATTTTCACAGTAAAATTACAAATTTTCATATAATTAATTTTCTTAGAGTCGTATTTTGATAAAATTTTTAAATTTTTTCAATTTTGCTTTTATTTCACTCTTTTTGCTTCTGTAAGGTCCGTCTAGTGTAGAAACTGCCATCTGCACTC
Organism: Parnassius mnemosyne; assembly: GCA_963668995.1. Classification (NCBI taxonomy): domain Eukaryota; kingdom Metazoa; phylum Arthropoda; class Insecta; order Lepidoptera; family Papilionidae; genus Parnassius; species Parnassius mnemosyne. Next base: position 2,320,537 of record CAVLGL010000097.1, on the reverse strand, counting down.
AAATCTGTAAAATAAAACACAAGGAAATAGAGAAAATCGATACTTACCTAAACCGAGGTATAGTGGTTAATCGATACAAATAATTAAATTCAACTACAACTTTGCTTATAACTTTCATAAAACTTCGTGTTTTTTGTTCAAATTTTTTCTAAATAATACAACTAATTGCTCCCCATATTACCCTATAGTTTTCTTATTAAATTTTCACTGTTATATTATAAATTTTCACATTTTTCTTTCTTTTATAGTCGTAAATTCACAAATAAAACATAAAATCTTCTCTAACTTTGCATAAAAATTGTCTTTTCCGTTCATATTTTCCTTTTATATAGTATAACTAATTACTACCTTTAATTCCCTATAGTTTTTTCATACAATTTTCACAGTAAAATTACAAATTTTCATATAATTAATTTTCTTAGAGTCGTATTTTGATAAAATTTTTAAATTTTTTCAATTTTGCTTTTATTTCACTCTTTTTGCTTCTGTAAGGTCCGTCTAGTGTAGAAACTGCCATCTGCACTCAAATCTATAAAATAAAACACAAGGAAATAGAGAAAATCGATACTTACCTAAACCGAGGTATAGTGGTTAATCGATACAAATAATTAAATTCAACTACAACTTTGCTTATAACTTTCATAAAACTTCGTGTTTTTTGTTCAAATTTTTTCTAAATAATACAACTAATTGCTCCCCATATTACCCTATAGTTTTCTTATTAAATTTTCACTGTTATATTATAAATTTTCACATTTTTCTTTCTTTTATAGTCGTAAATTCACAAATAAAACATAAAATCTTCTCTAACTTTGCATAAAAATTGTCTTTTCCGTTCATATTTTCCTTTTATATAGTGTAACTAATTACTACCTTTAATTCCCTATAGTTTTTTCATACAATTTTCACAGTAAAATTACAAATTTTCATATAATTAATTTTCTTAGAGTCGTATTTTGATAAAATTTTTAAATTTTTTCAATTTTGCTTTTATTTCACTCTTTTTGCTTCTGTAAGGTCCGTCTAGTGTAGAAACTGCCATCTGCACTCAAATCTGTAAAATAAAACACAAGGAAATAGAGAAAATCGATACTTACCTAAACCGGGGTATAGTGGTTAATCGATACAAATAATTAAATTCAACTACAACTTTGCTTATAACTTTCATAAAACTTCGTGTTTTTTGTTCAAATTTTTTCTAAATAATACAACTAATTGCTCCCCATATTACCCTATAGTTTTCTTATTAAATTTTCACTGTTATATTATAAATTTTCACATTTTTCTTTCTTTTATAGTCGTAAATTCACAAATAAAACATAAAATCTTCTCTAACTTTGCATAAAAATTGTCTTTTCCGTTCATATTTTCCTTTTATATAGTGTAACTAATTACTACCTTTAATTCCCTATAGTTTTTTCATACAATTTTCACAGTAAAATTACAAATTTTCATATAATTAATTTTCTTAGAGTCGTATTTTGATAAAATTTTTAAATTTTTTCAATTTTGCTTTTATTTCACTCTTTTTGCTTCTGTAAGGTCCGTCTAGTGTAGAAACTGCCATCTGCACTCAAATCTGTAAAATAAAACACAAGGAAATAGAGAAAATCGATACTTACCTAAACCGAGGTATAGTGGTTAATCGATACAAATAATTAAATTCAACTACAACTTTGCTTATAACTTTCATAAAACTTCGTGTTTTTTGTTCAAATTTTTTCTAAATAATACAACTAATTGCTCCCCATATTACCCTATAGTTTTCTTATTAAATTTTCACTGTTATATTATAAATTTTCACATTTTTCTTTCTTTTATAGTCGTAAATTCACAAATAAAACATAAAATCTTCTCTAACTTTGCATAAAAATTGTCTTTTCCGTTCATATTTTCCTTTTATATAGTGTAACTAATTACTACCTTTAATTCCCTATAGTTTTTTCATACAATTTTCACAGTAAAATTACAAATTTTCATATAATTCATTTTCTTAGAGTCGTATTTTGATAAAATTTTTAAATTTTTTCAATTTTGCTTTTATTTCACTCTTTTTGCTTCTGTAAGGTCCGTCTAGTGTAGAAACTGCCATCTGCACTCAAATCTGTAAAATAAAACACAAGGAAATAGAGAAAATCGATACTTACCTAAACCGAGGTATAGTGGTTAATCGATACAAATAATTAAATTCAACTACAACTTTGCTTATAACTTTCATAAAACTTCGTGTTTTTTGTTCAAATTTTTTCTAAATAATACAACTAATTGCTCCCCATATTACCCTATAGTTTTCTTATTAAATTTTCACTGTTATATTATAAATTTTCACATTTTTCTTTCTTTTATAGTCGTAAATTCACAAATAAAACATAAAATCTTCTCTAACTTTGCATAAAAATTGTCTTTTCCGCTCATATTTTCCTTTTATATAGTGTAACTAATTACTACCTTTAATTCCCTATAGTTTTTTCATACAATTTTCACAGTAAAATTACAAATTTTCATATAATTAATTTTCTTAGAGTCGTATTTTGATAAAATTTTTAAATTTTTTCAATTTTGCTTTTATTTCACTCTTTTTGCTTCTGTAAGGTCCGTCTAGTGTAGAAACTGCCATCTGCACTCAAATCTGTAAAATAAAACACAAGGAAATAGAGAAAAACGATACTTACCTAAACCGAGGTATAGTGGTTAATCGATACAAATAATTAAATTCAACTACAACTTTGCTTATAACTTTCATAAAACTTCGTGTTTTTTGTTCAAATTTTTTCTAAATAATACAACTAATTGCTCCCCATATTACCCTATAGTTTTCTTATTAAATTTTCACTGTTATATTATAAATTTTCACATTTTTCTTTCTTTTATAGTCGTAAATTCACAAATAAAACATAAAATCTTCTCTAACTTTGCATAAAAATTGTCTTTTCCGTTCATATTTTCCTTTTATATAGTGTAACTAATTACTACCTTTAATTCCCTATAGTTTTTTCATACAATTTTCACAGTAAAATTACAAATTTTCATATAATTAATTTTCTTAGAGTCGTATTTTGATAAAATTTTTAAATTTTTTCAATTTTGCTTTTATTTCACTCTTTTTGCTTCTGTAAGGTCCATCTAGTGTAGAAACTGCCATCTGCACTCAAATCTGTAAAATAAAACACAAGGAAATAGAGAAAATCGATACTTACCTAAACCGAGGTATAGTGGTTAATCGATACAAATAATTAAATTCAACTACAACTTTGCTTATAACTTTCATAAAACTTCGTGTTTTTTGTTCAAATTTTTTCTAAATAATACAACTAATTGCTCCCCATATTACCCTATAGTTTTCTTATTAAATTTTCACTGTTATATTATAAATTTTCACATTTTTCTTTCTTTTATAGTCGTAAATTCACAAATAAAACATAAAATCTTCTCTAACTTTGCATAAAAATTGTCTTTTCCGTTCATATTTTCCTTTTATATAGTGTAACTAATTACTACCTTTAATTCCCTATAGTTTTTTCATACAATTTTCACAGTAAAATTACAAATTTTCATATAATTAATTTTCTTAGAGTCGTATTTTGATAAAATTTTTAAATTTTTTCAATTTTGCTTTTATTTCACTCTTTTTGCTTCTGTAAGGTCCGTCTAGTGTAGAAACTGCCATCTGCACTCAAATCTGTAAAATAAAACACAAGGAAATAGAGAAAATCGATACTTACCTAAACCGAGGTATAGTGGTTAATCGATACAAATAATTAAATTCAACTACAACTTTGCTTATAACTTTCATAAAACTTCGTGTTTTTTGTTCAAATTTTTTCTAAATAATACAACTAATTGCTCCCCATATTACCCTATAGTTTTCTTATTAAATTTTCACTGTTATATTATAAATTTTCACATTTTTCTTTCTTTTATAGTCGTAAATTCACAAATAAAACATAAAATCTTCTCTAACTTTGCATAAAAATTGTCTTTTCCGTTCATATTTTCCTTTTATATAGTGCAACTAATTACTACCTTTAATTCCCTATAGTTTTTTCATACAATTTTCACAGTAAAATTACAAATTTTCATATAATTAATTTTCTTAGAGTCGTATTTTGATAAAATTTTTAAATTTTTTCAATTTTGCTTTTATTTCACTCTTTTTGCTTCTGTAAGGTCCGTCTAGTGTAGAAACTGCCATCTGCACTCAAATCTGTAAAATAAAACACAAGGAAATAGAGAAAATCGATACTTACCTAAACCGAGGTATAGTGGTTAATCGATACAAATAATTAAATTCAACTACAACTTTGCTTATAACTTTCATAAAACTTCGTGTTTTTTGTTCAAATTTTTTCTAAATAATACAACTAATTGCTCCCCATATTACCCTATAGTTTTCTTATTAAATTTTCACTGTTATATTATAAATTTTCACATTTTTCTTTCTTTTATAGTCGTAAATTCACAAATAAAACATAAAATCTTCTCTAACTTTGCATAAAAATTGTCTTTTCCGTTCATATTTTCCTTTTATATAGTGTAACTAATTACTACCTTTAATTCCCTATAGTTTTTTCATACAATTTTCACAGTAAAATTACAAATTTTCATATAATTCATTTTCTTAGAGTCGTATTTTGATAAAATTTTTAAATTTTTTCAATTTTGCTTTTATTTCACTCTTTTTGCTTCTGTAAGGTCCGTCTAGTGTAAAAACTGCCATCTGCACTCAAATCTGTAAAATAAAACACAAGGAAATAGAGAAAATCGATACTTACCTAAACCGAGGTATAGTGGTTAATCGATACAAATAATTAAATTCAACTACAACTTTGCTTATAACTTTCATAAAACTTCGTGTTTTTTGTTCAAATTTTTTCTAAATAATACAACTAATTGCTCCCCATATTACCCTATAGTTTTCTTATTAAATTTTCACTGTTATATTATAAATTTTCACATTTTTCTTTCTTTTATAGTCGTAAATTCACAAATAAAACATAAAATCTTCTCTAACTTTGCATAAAAATTGTCTTTTCCGTTCATATTTTCCTTTTATATAGTGTAACTAATTACTACCTTTAATTCCCTATAGTTTTTTCATACAATTTTCACAGTAAAATTACAAATTTTCATATAATTAATTTTCTTAGAGTCGTATTTTGATAAAATTTTTAAATTTTTTCAATTTTGCTTTTATTTCACTCTTTTTGCTTCTGTAAGGTCCGTCTAGTGTAGAAACTGCCAGCTGCACTCAAATCTGTAAAATAAAACACAAGGAAATAGAGAAAATCGATACTTACCTAAACCGGGGTATAGTGGTTAATCGATACAAATAATTAAATTCAACTACAACTTTGCTTATAACTTTCATAAAACTTCGTGTTTTTTGTTCAAATTTTTTCTAAATAATACAACTAATTGCTCCCCATATTACCCTATAGTTTTCTTATTAAATTTTCACTGTTATATTATAAATTTTCACATTTTTCTTTCTTTTATAGTCGTAAATTCACAAATAAAACATAAAATCTTCTCTAACTTTGCATAAAAATTGTCTTTTCCGTTCATATTTTCCTTTTATATAGTGTAACTAATTACTACCTTTAATTCCCTATAGTTTTTTCATACAATTTTCACAGTAAAATTACAAATTTTCATATAATTCATTTTCTTAGTCGTATTTTGATAAAATTTTTAAATTTTTTCAATTTTGCTTTTATTTCACTCTTTTTGCTTCTGTAAGGTCCGTCTTGTGTAGAAACTGCCATCTGCACTCAAATCTGTAAAATAAAACACAAGGAAATAGAGAAAATCGATACTTACCTAAACCGAGGTATAGTGGTTAATCGATACAAATAATTAAATTCAACTACAACTTTGCTTATAACTTTCATAAAACTTCGTGTTTTTTGTTCAAATTTTTTCTAAATAATACAACTAATTGCTCCCCATATTACCCTATAGTTTTCTTATTAAATTTTCACTGTTATATTATAAATTTTCACATTTTTCTTTCTTTTATAGTCGTAAATTCACAAATAAAACATAAAATCTTCTCTAACTTTGCATAAAAATTGTCTTTTCCGTTCATATTTTCCTTTTATATAGTATAACTAATTACTACCTTTAATTCCCTATAGTTTTTTCATACAATTTTCACAGTAAAATTACAAATTTTCATATAATTAATTTTCTTAGAGTCGTATTTTGATAAAATTTTTAAATTTTTTCAATTTTGCTTTTATTTCACTCTTTTTGCTTCTGTAAGGTCCGTCTAGTGTAGAAACTGCCATCTGCACTCAAATCTGTAAAATAAAACACAAGGAAATAGAGAAAATCGATACTTACCTAAACCGAGGTATAGTGGTTAATCGATACAAATAATTAAATTCAACTACAACTTTGCTTATAACTTTCATAAAACTTCGTGTTTTTTGTTCAAATTTTTTCTAAATAATACAACTAATTGCTCCCCATATTACCCTATAGTTTTCTTATTAAATTTTCACTGTTATATTATAAATTTTCACATTTTTCTTTCTTTTATAGTCGTAAATTCACAAATAAAACATAAAATCTTCTCTAACTTTGCATAAAAATTGTCTTTTCCGTTCATATTTTCCTTTTATATAGTATAACTAATTACTACCTTTAATTCCCTATAGTTTTTTCATACAATTTTCACAGTAAAATTACAAATTTTCATATAATTAATTTTCTTAGAGTCGTATTTTGATAAAATTTTTAAATTTTTTCAATTTTGCTTTTATTTCACTCTTTTTGCTTCTGTAAGGTCCGTCTAGTGTAGAAACTGCCATCTGCACTCAAATCTATAAAATAAAACACAAGGAAATAGAGAAAATCGATACTTACCTAAACCGAGGTATAGTGGTTAATCGATACAAATAATTAAATTCAACTACAACTTTGCTTATAACTTTCATAAAACTTCGTGTTTTTTGTTCAAATTTTTTCTAAATAATACAACTAATTGCTCCCCATATTACCATATAGTTTTCTTATTAAATTTTCACTGTTATATTATAAATTTTCACATTTTTCTTTCTTTTATAGTCGTAAATTCACAAATAAAACATAAAATCTTCTCTAACTTTGCATAAAAATTGTCTTTTCCGTTCATATTTTCCTTTTATATAGTGTAACTAATTACTACCTTTAATTCCCTATAGTTTTTTCATACAATTTTCACAGTAAAATTACAAATTTTCATATAATTAATTTTCTTAGAGTCGTATTTTGATAAAATTTTTAAATTTTTTCAATTTTGCTTTTATTTCACTCTTTTTGCTTCTGTAAGGTCCGTCTAGTGTAGAAACTGCCATCTGCACTCAAATCTGTAAAATAAAACACAAGGAAATAGAGAAAATCGATACTTACCTAAACCGAGGTATAGTGGTTAATCGATACAAATAATTAAATTCAACTACAACTTTGCTTATAACTTTCATAAAACTTCGTGTTTTTTGTTCAAATTTTTTCTAAATAATACAACTAATTGCTCCCCATATTACCCTATAGTTTTCTTATTAAATTTTCACTGTTATATTATAAATTTTCACATTTTTCTTTCTTTTATAGTCGTAAATTCACAAATAAAACATAAAATCTTCTCTAACTTTGCATAAAAATTGTCTTTTCCGTTCATATTTTCCTTTTATATAGTGTAACTAATTACTACCTTTAATTCCCTATAGTTTTTTCATACAATTTTCACAGTAAAATTACAAATTTTCATATAATTCATTTTCTTAGAGTCGTATTTTGATAAAATTTTTAAATTTTTTCAATTTTGCTTTTATTTCACTCTTTTTGCTTCTGTAAGGTCCGTCTAGTGTAGAAACTGCCATCTGCACTCAAATCTGTAAAATAAAACACAAGGAAATAGAGAAAATCGATACTTACCTAAACCGAGGTATAGTGGTTAATCGATACAAATAATTAAATTCAACTACAACTTTGCTTATAACTTTCATAAAACTTCGTGTTTTTTGTTCAAATTTTTTCTAAATAATACAACTAATTGCTCCCCATATTACCCTATAGTTTTCTTATTAAATTTTCACTGTTATATTATAAATTTTCACATTTTTCTTTCTTTTATAGTCGTAAATTCACAAATAAAACATAAAATCTTCTCTAACTTTGCATAAAAATTGTCTTTTCCGTTCATATTTTCCTTTTATATAGTGTAACTAATTACTACCTTTAATTCCCTATAGTTTTTTCATACAATTTTCACAGTAAAATTACAAATTTTCATATAATTCATTTTCTTAGAGTCGTATTTTGATAAAATTCTTAAATTTTTTCAATTTTGCTTTTATTTCACTCTTTTTGCTTCTGTAAGGTCCGTCTAGTGTAGAAACTGCCATCTGCACTCAAATCTGTAAAATAAAACACAAGGAAATAGAGAAAATCGATACTTACCTAAACCGAGGTATAGTGGTTAATCGATACAAATAATTAAATTCAACTACAACTTTGCTTATAACTTTCATAAAACTTCGTGTTTTTTGTTCAAATTTTTTCTAAATAATACAACTAATTGCTCCCCATATTACCCTATAGTTTTCTTATTAAATTTTCAATGTTATATTATAAATTTTCACATTTTTCTTTCTTTTATAGTCGTAAATTCACAAATAAAACATAAAATCTTCTCTAACTTTGCATAAAAATTGTCTTTTCCGTTCATATTTTCCTTTTATATAGTGTAACTAATTACTACCTTTAATTCCCTATAGTTTTTTCATACAATTTTCACAGTAAAATTACAAATTTTCATATAATTAATTTTCTTAGAGTCGTATTTTGATAAAATTTTTAAATTTTTTCAATTTTGCTTTTATTTCACTCTTTTTGCTTCTGTAAGGTCCGTCTAGTGTAGAAACTGCCATCTGCACTCAAATCTGTAAAATAAAACACAAGGAAATAGAGAAAATCGATACTTACCTAAACCGAGGTATAGTGGTTAATCGATACAAATAATTAAATTCAACTACAACTTTGCTTATAACTTTCATAAAACTTCGTGTTTTTTGTTCAAATTTTTTCTAAATAATACAACTAATTGCTCCCCATATTACCCTATAGTTTTCTTATTAAATTTTCACTGTTATATTATAAATTTTCACATTTTTCTTTCTTTTATAGTCGTAAATTCACAAATAAAACATAAAATCTTCTCTAACTTTGCATAAAAATTGTCTTTTCCGTTCATATTTTCCTTTTATATAGTGTAACTAATTACTACCTTTAATTCCCTATAGTTTTTTCATACAATTTTCACAGTAAAATTACAAATTTTCATATAATTCATTTTCTTAGAGTCGTATTTTGATAAAATTTTTAAATTTTTTCAATTTTGCTTTTATTTCACTCTTTTTGCTTCTGTAAGGTCCGTCTAGTGTAGAAACTGCCATCTGCACTCAAATCTGTAAAATAAAACACAAGGAAATAGAGAAAATCGATACTTACCTAAACCGAGGTATAGTGGTTAATCGATACAAATAATTAAATTCAACTACAACTTTGCTTATAACTTTCATAAAACTTCGTGTTTTTTGTTCAAATTTTTTCTAAATAATACAACTAATTGCTCCCCATATTACCCTATAGTTTTCTTATTAAATTTTCACTGTTATATTATAAATTTTCACATTTTTCTTTCTTTTATAGTCGTAAATTCACAAATAAAACATAAAATCTTCTCTAACTTTGCATAAAAATTGTCTTTTCCGCTCATATTTTCCTTTTATATAGTGTAACTAATTACTACCTTTAATTCCCTATAGTTTTTTCATACAATTTTCACAGTAAAATTACAAATTTTCATATAATTAATTTTCTTAGAGTCGTATTTTGATAAAATTTTTAAATTTTTTCAATTTTGCTTTTATTTCACTCTTTTTGCTTCTGTAAGGTCCGTCTAGTGTAAAAACTGCCATCTGCACTCAAATCTGTAAAATAAAACACAAGGAAATAGAGAAAATCGATACTTACCTAAACCGAGGTATAGTGGTTAATCGATACAAATAATTAAATTCAACTACAACTTTGCTTATAACTTTCATAAAACTTCGTGTTTTTTGTTCAAATTTTTTCTAAATAATACAACTAATTGCTCCCCATATTACCCTATAGTTTTCTTATTAAATTTTCACTGTTATATTATAAATTTTCACATTTTTCTTTCTTTTATAGTCGTAAATTCACAAATAAAACATAAAATCTTCTCTAACTTTGCATAAAAATTGTCTTTTCCGTTCATATTTTCCTTTTATATAGTGTAACTAATTACTACCTTTAATTCCCTATAGTTTTTTCATACAATTTTCACAGTAAAATTACAAATTTTCATATAATTAATTTTCTTAGAGTCGTATTTTGATAAAATTTTTAAATTTTTTCAATTTTGCTTTTATTTCACTCTTTTTGCTTCTGTAAGGTCCGTCTAGTGTAGAAACTGCCATCTGCACTCAAATCTGTAAAATAAAACACAAGGAAATAGAGAAAATCGATACTTACCTAAACCGAGGTATAGTGGTTAATCGATACAAATAATTAAATTCAACTACAACTTTGCTTATAACTTTCATAAAACTTCGTGTTTTTTGTTCAAATTTTTTCTAAATAATACAACTAATTGCTCCCCATATTACCCTATAGTTTTCTTATTAAATTTTCACTGTTATATTATAAATTTTCACATTTTTCTTTCTTTTATAGTCGTAAATTCACAAATAAAACATAAAATCTTCTCTAACTTTGCATAAAAATTGTCTTTTCCGTTCATATTTTCCTTTTATATAGTGTAACTAATTACTACCTTTAATTCCCTATAGTTTTTTCATACAATTTTCACAGTAAAATTACAAATTTTCATATAATTAATTTTCTTAGAGTCGTATTTTGATAAAATTTTTAAATTTTTTCAATTTTGCTTTTATTTCACTCTTTTTGCTTCTGTAAGGTCCATCTAGTGTAGAAACTGCCATCTGCACTCAAATCTGTAAAATAAAACACAAGGAAATAGAGAAAATCGATACTTACCTAAACCGAGGTATAGTGGTTAATCGATACAAATAATTAAATTCAACTACAACTTTGCTTATAACTTTCATAAAACTTCGTGTTTTTTGTTCAAATTTTTTCTAAATAATACAACTAATTGCTCCCCATATTACCCTATAGTTTTCTTATTAAATTTTCACTGTTATATTATAAATTTTCACATTTTTCTTTCTTTTATAGTCGTAAATTCACAAATAAAACATAAAATCTTCTCTAACTTTGCATAAAAATTGTCTTTTCCGTTCATATTTTCCTTTTATATAGTGTAACTAATTACTACCTTTAATTCCCTATAGTTTTTTCATACAATTTTCACAGTAAAATTACAAATTTTCATATAATTCATTTTCTTAGAGTCGTATTTTGATAAAATTTTTAAATTTTTTAAATTTTGCTTTTATTTCACTCTTTTTGCTTCTGTAAGGTCCGTCTTGTGTAGAAACTGCCATCTGCACTCAAATCTGTAAAATAAAACACAAGGAAATAGAGAAAATCGATACTTACCTAAACCGAGGTATAGTGGTTAATCGATACAAATAATTAAATTCAACTACAACTTTGCTTATAACTTTCATAAAACTTCGTGTTTTTTGTTCAAATTTTTTCTAAATAATACAACTAATTGCTCCCCATATTACCCTATAGTTTTCTTATTAAATTTTCACTGTTATATTATAAATTTTCACATTTTTCTTTCTTTTATAGTCGTAAATTCACAAATAAAACATAAAATCTTCTCTAACTTTGCATAAAAATTGTCTTTTCCGTTCATATTTTCCTTTTATATAGTATAACTAATTACTACCTTTAATTCCCTATAGTTTTTTCATACAATTTTCACAGTAAAATTACAAATTTTCATATAATTAATTTTCTTAGAGTCGTATTTTGATAAAATTTTTAAATTTTTTCAATTTTGCTTTTATTTCACTCTTTTTGCTTCTGTAAGGTCCGTCTAGTGTAGAAACTGCCATCTGCACTCAAATCTGTAAAATAAAACACAAGGAAATAGAGAAAATCGATACTTACCTAAACCGAGGTATAGTGGTTAATCGATACAAATAATTAAATTCAACTACAACTTTGCTTATAACTTTCATAAAACTTCGTGTTTTTTGTTCAAATTTTTTCTAAATAATACAACTAATTGCTCCCCATATTACCCTATAGTTTTCTTATTAAATTTTCACTGTTATATTATAAATTTTCACATTTTTCTTTCTTTTATAGTCGTAAATTCACAAATAAAACATAAAATCTTCTCTAACTTTGCATAAAAATTGTCTTTTCCGTTCATATTTTCCTTTTATATAGTATAACTAATTACTACCTTTAATTCCCTATAGTTTTTTCATACAATTTTCACAGTAAAATTACAAATTTTCATATAATTAATTTTCTTAGAGTCGTATTTTGATAAAATTTTTAAATTTTTTCAATTTTGCTTTTATTTCACTCTTTTTGCTTCTGTAAGGTCCGTCTAGTGTAGAAACTGCCATCTGCACTCAAATCTATAAAATAAAACACAAGGAAATAGAGAAAATCGATACTTACCTAAACCGAGGTATAGTGGTTAATCGATACAAATAATTAAATTCAACTACAACTTTGCTTATAACTTTCATAAAACTTCGTGTTTTTTGTTCAAATTTTTTCTAAATAATACAACTAATTGCTCCCCATATTACCATATAGTTTTCTTATTAAATTTTCACTGTTATATTATAAATTTTCACATTTTTCTTTCTTTTATAGTCGTAAATTCACAAATAAAACATAAAATCTTCTCTAACTTTGCATAAAAATTGTCTTTTCCGTTCATATTTTCCTTTTATATAGTGTAACTAATTACTACCTTTAATTCCCTATAGTTTTTTCATACAATTTTCACAGTAAAATTACAAATTTTCATATAATTAATTTTCTTAGAGTCGTATTTTGATAAAATTTTTAAATTTTTTCAATTTTGCTTTTATTTCACTCTTTTTGCTTCTGTAAGGTCCGTCTAGTGTAGAAACTGCCATCTGCACTCAAATCTGTAAAATAAAACACAAGGAAATAGAGAAAATCGATACTTACCTAAACCGAGGTATAGTGGTTAATCGATACAAATAATTAAATTCAACTACAACTTTGCTTATAACTTTCATAAAACTTCGTGTTTTTTGTTCAAATTTTTTCTAAATAATACAACTAATTGCTCCCCATATTACCCTATAGTTTTCTTATTAAATTTTCACTGTTATATTATAAATTTTCACATTTTTCTTTCTTTTATAGTCGTAAATTCACAAATAAAACATAAAATCTTCTCTAACTTTGCATAAAAATTGTCTTTTCCGTTCATATTTTCCTTTTTTATAGTGTAACTAATTACTACCTTTAATTCCCTATAGTTTTTTCATACAATTTTCACAGTAAAATTACAAATTTTCATATAATTAATTTTCTTAGAGTCGTATTTTGATAAAATTTTAAAATTTTTTCAATTTTGCTTTTATTTCACTCTTTTTGCTTCTGTAAGGTCCGTCTAGTGTAGAAACTGCCATCTGCACTCAAATCTGTAAAATAAAACACAAGGAAATAGAGAAAATCGATACTTACCTAAACCGAGGTATAGTGGTTAATCGATACAAATAATTAAATTCAACTACAACTTTGCTTATAACTTTCATAAAACTTCGTGTTTTTTGTTCAAATTTTTTCTAAATAATACAACTAATTGCTCCCCATATTACCCTATAGTTTTCTTATTAAATTTTCACTGTTATATTATAAATTTTCCCATTTTTCTTTCTTTTATAGTCGTAAATTCACAAATAAAACATAAAATCTTCTCTAACTTTGCATAAAAATTGTCTTTTCCGTTCATATTTTCCTTTTATATAGTGTAACTAATTACTACCTTTAATTCCCTATAGTTTTTTCATACAATTTTCACAGTAAAATTACAAATTTTCATATAATTCATTTTCTTAGAGTCGTATTTTGATAAAATTCTTAAATTTTTTCAATTTTGCTTTTATTTCACTCTTTTTGCTTCTGTAAGGTCCGTCTAGTGTAGAAACTGCCATCTGCACTCAAATCTGTAAAATAAAACACAAGGAAATAGAGAAAATCGATACTTACCTAAACCGAGGTATAGTGGTTAATCGATACAAATAATTAAATTCAACTACAACTTTGCTTATAACTTTCATAAAACTTCGTGTTTTTTGTTCAAATTTTTTCTAAATAATACAACTAATTGCTCCCCATATTACCCTATAGTTTTCTTATTAAATTTTCAATGTTATATTATAAATTTTCACATTTTTCTTTCTTTTATAGTCGTAAATTCACAAATAAAACATAAAATCTTCTCTAACTTTGCATAAAAATTGTCTTTTCCGTTCATATTTTCCTTTTATATAGTGTAACTAATTACTACCTTTAATTCCCTATAGTTTTTTCATACAATTTTCACAGTAAAATTACAAATTTTCATATAATTCATTTTCTTAGAGTCGTATTTTGATAAAATTTTTAAATTTTTTCAATTTTGCTTTTATTTCACTCTTTTTGCTTCTGTAAGGTCCGTCTTGTGTAGAAACTGCCATCTGCACTCAAATCTGTAAAATAAAACACAAGGAAATAGAGAAAATCGATACTTACCTAAACCGAGGTATAGTGGTTAATCGATACAAATAATTAAATTCAACTACAACTTTGCTTATAACTTTCATAAAACTTCGTGTTTTTTGTTCAAATTTTTTCTAAATAATACAACTAATTGCTCCCCATATTACCCTATAGTTTTCTTATTAAATTTTCACTGTTATATTATAAATTTTCACATTTTTCTTTCTTTTATAGTCGTAAATTCACAAATAAAACATAAAATCTTCTCTAACTTTGCATAAAAATTGTCTTTTCCGTTCATATTTTCCTTTTATATAGTATAACTAATTACTACCTTTAATTCCCTATAGTTTTTTCATACAATTTTCACAGTAAAATTACAAATTTTCATATAATTAATTTTCTTAGAGTCGTATTTTGATAAAATTTTTAAATTTTTTCAATTTTGCTTTTATTTCACTCTTTTTGCTTCTGTAAGGTCCGTCTAGTGTAGAAACTGCCATCTGCACTCAAATCTGTAAAATAAAACACAAGGAAATAGAGAAAATCGATACTTACCTAAACCGAGGTATAGTGGTTAATCGATACAAATAATTAAATTCAACTACAACTTTGCTTATAACTTTCATAAAACTTCGTGTTTTTTGTTCAAATTTTTTCTAAATAATACAACTAATTGCTCCCCATATTACCCTATAGTTTTCTTATTAAATTTTCACTGTTATATTATAAATTTTCACATTTTTCTTTCTTTTATAGTCGTAAATTCACAAATAAAACATAAAATCTTCTCTAACTTTGCATAAAAATTGTCTTTTCCGTTCATATTTTCCTTTTATATAGTATAACTAATTACTACCTTTAATTCCCTATAGTTTTTTCATACAATTTTCACAGTAAAATTACAAATTTTCATATAATTAATTTTCTTAGAGTCGTATTTTGATAAAATTTTTAAATTTTTTCAATTTTGCTTTTATTTCACTCTTTTTGCTTCTGTAAGGTCCGTCTAGTGTAGAAACTGCCATCTGCACTCAAATCTATAAAATAAAACACAAGGAAATAGAGAAAATCGATACTTACCTAAACCGAGGTATAGTGGTTAATCGATACAAATAATTAAATTCAACTACAACTTTGCTTATAACTTTCATAAAACTTCGTGTTTTTTGTTCAAATTTTTTCTAAATAATACAACTAATTGCTCCCCATATTACCATATAGTTTTCTTATTAAATTTTCACTGTTATATTATAAATTTTCACATTTTTCTTTCTTTTATAGTCGTAAATTCACAAATAAAACATAAAATCTTCTCTAACTTTGCATAAAAATTGTCTTTTCCGTTCATATTTTCCTTTTATATAGTGTAACTAATTACTACCTTTAATTCCCTATAGTTTTTTCATACAATTTTCACAGTAAAATTACAAATTTTCATATAATTAATTTTCTTAGAGTCGTATTTTGATAAAATTTTTAAATTTTTTCAATTTTGCTTTTATTTCACTCTTTTTGCTTCTGTAAGGTCCGTCTAGTGTAGAAACTGCCATCTGCACTCAAATCTGTAAAATAAAACACAAGGAAATAGAGAAAATCGATACTTACCTAAACCGAGGTATAGTGGTTAATCGATACAAATAATTAAATTCAACTACAACTTTGCTTATAACTTTCATAAAACTTCGTGTTTTTTGTTCAAATTTTTTCTAAATAATACAACTAATTGCTCCCCATATTACCCTATAGTTTTCTTATTAAATTTTCACTGTTATATTATAAATTTTCACATTTTTCTTTCTTTTATAGTCGTAAATTCACAAATAAAACATAAAATCTTCTCTAACTTTGCATAAAAATTGTCTTTTCCGTTCATATTTTCCTTTTATATAGTGTAACTAATTACTACCTTTAATTCCCTATAGTTTTTTCATACAATTTTCACAGTAAAATTACAAATTTTCATATAATTCATTTTCTTAGAGTCGTATTTTGATAAAATTTTTAAATTTTTTCAATTTTGCTTTTATTTCACTCTTTTTGCTTCTGTAAGGTCCGTCTAGTGTAGAAACTGCCATCTGCACTCAAATCTGTAAAATAAAACACAAGGAAATAGAGAAAATCGATACTTACCTAAACCGAGGTATAGTGGTTAATCGATACAAATAATTAAATTCAACTACAACTTTGCTTATAACTTTCATAAAACTTCGTGTTTTTTGTTCAAATTTTTTCTAAATAATACAACTAATTGCTCCCCATATTACCCTATAGTTTTCTTATTAAATTTTCACTGTTATATTATAAATTTTCACATTTTTCTTTCTTTTATAGTCGTAAATTCACAAATAAAACATAAAATCTTCTCTAACTTTGCATAAAAATTGTCTTTTCCGTTCATATTTTCCTTTTATATAGTGTAACTAATTACTACCTTTAATTCCCTATAGTTTTTTCATACAATTTTCACAGTAAAATTACAAATTTTCATATAATTCATTTTCTTAGAGTCGTATTTTGATAAAATTCTTAAATTTTTTCAATTTTGCTTTTATTTCACTCTTTTTGCTTCTGTAAGGTCCGTCTAGTGTAGAAACTGCCATCTGCACTCAAATCTGTAAAATAAAACACAAGGAAATAGAGAAAATCGATACTTACCTAAACCGAGGTATAGTGGTTAATCGATACAAATAATTAAATTCAACTACAACTTTGCTTATAACTTTCATAAAACTTCGTGTTTTTTGTTCAAATTTTTTCTAAATAATACAACTAATTGCTCCCCATATTACCCTATAGTTTTCTTATTAAATTTTCAATGTTATATTATAAATTTTCACATTTTTCTTTCTTTTATAGTCGTAAATTCACAAATAAAACATAAAATCTTCTCTAACTTTGCATAAAAATTGTCTTTTCCGTTCATATTTTCCTTTTATATAGTGTAACTAATTACTACCTTTAATTCCCTATAGTTTTTTCATACAATTTTCACAGTAAAATTACAAATTTTCATATAATTCATTTTCTTAGAGTCGTATTTTGATAAAATTTTTAAATTTTTTCAATTTTGCTTTTATTTCACTCTTTTTGCTTCTGTAAGGTCCGTCTTGTGTAGAAACTGCCATCTGCACTCAAATCTGTAAAATAAAACACAAGGAAATAGAGAAAATCGATACTTACCTAAACCGAGGTATAGTGGTTAATCGATACAAATAATTAAATTCAACTACAACTTTGCTTATAACTTTCATAAAACTTCGTGTTTTTTGTTCAAATTTTTTCTAAATAATACAACTAATTGCTCCCCATATTACCCTATAGTTTTCTTATTAAATTTTCACTGTTATATTATAAATTTTCACATTTTTCTTTCTTTTATAGTCGTAAATTCACAAATAAAACATAAAATCTTCTCTAACTTTGCATAAAAATTGTCTTTTCCGTTCATATTTTCCTTTTATATAGTATAACTAATTACTACCTTTAATTCCCTATAGTTTTTTCATACAATTTTCACAGTAAAATTACAAATTTTCATATAATTAATTTTCTTAGAGTCGTATTTTGATAAAATTTTTAAATTTTTTCAATTTTGCTTTTATTTCACTCTTTTTGCTTCTGTAAGGTCCGTCTAGTGTAGAAACTGCCATCTGCACTCAAATCTGTAAAATAAAACACAAGGAAATAGAGAAAATCGATACTTACCTAAACCGAGGTATAGTGGTTAATCGATACAAATAATTAAATTCAACTACAACTTTGCTTATAACTTTCATAAAACTTCGTGTTTTTTGTTCAAATTTTTTCTAAATAATACAACTAATTGCTCCCCATATTACCCTATAGTTTTCTTATTAAATTTTCACTGTTATATTATAAATTTTCACATTTTTCTTTCTTTTATAGTCGTAAATTCACAAATAAAACATAAAATCTTCTCTAACTTTGCATAAAAATTGTCTTTTCCGTTCATATTTTCCTTTTATATAGTATAACTAATTACTACCTTTAATTCCCTATAGTTTTTTCATACAATTTTCACAGTAAAATTACAAATTTTCATATAATTAATTTTCTTAGAGTCGTATTTTGATAAAATTTTTAAATTTTTTCAATTTTGCTTTTATTTCACTCTTTTTGCTTCTGTAAGGTCCGTCTAGTGTAGAAACTGCCATCTGCACTCAAATCTATAAAATAAAACACAAGGAAATAGAGAAAATCGATACTTACCTAAACCGAGGTATAGTGGTTAATCGATACAAATAATTAAATTCAACTACAACTTTGCTTATAACTTTCATAAAACTTCGTGTTTTTTGTTCAAATTTTTTCTAAATAATACAACTAATTGCTCCCCATATTACCATATAGTTTTCTTATTAAATTTTCACTGTTATATTATAAATTTTCACATTTTTCTTTCTTTTATAGTCGTAAATTCACAAATAAAACATAAAATCTTCTCTAACTTTGCATAAAAATTGTCTTTTCCGTTCATATTTTCCTTTTATATAGTGTAACTAATTACTACCTTTAATTCCCTATAGTTTTTTCATACAATTTTCACAGTAAAATTACAAATTTTCATATAATTAATTTTCTTAGAGTCGTATTTTGATAAAATTTTTAAATTTTTTCAATTTTGCTTTTATTTCACTCTTTTTGCTTCTGTAAGGTCCGTCTAGTGTAGAAACTGCCATCTGCACTCAAATCTGTAAAATAAAACACAAGGAAATAGAGAAAATCGATACTTACCTAAACCGAGGTATAGTGGTTAATCGATACAAATAATTAAATTCAACTACAACTTTGCTTATAACTTTCATAAAACTTCGTGTTTTTTGTTCAAATTTTTTCTAAATAATACAACTAATTGCTCCCCATATTACCCTATAGTTTTCTTATTAAATTTTCACTGTTATATTATAAATTTTCACATTTTTCTTTCTTTTATAGTCGTAAATTCACAAATAAAACATAAAATCTTCTCTAACTTTGCATAAAAATTGTCTTTTCCGTTCATATTTTCCTTTTATATAGTGTAACTAATTACTACCTTTAATTCCCTATAGTTTTTTCATACAATTTTCACAGTAAAATTACAAATTTTCATATAATTCATTTTCTTAGAGTCGTATTTTGATAAAATTTTTAAATTTTTTCAATTTTGCTTTTATTTCACTCTTTTTGCTTCTGTAAGGTCCGTCTAGTGTAGAAACTGCCATCTGCACTCAAATCTGTAAAATAAAACACAAGGAAATAGAGAAAATCGATACTTACCTAAACCGAGGTATAGTGGTTAATCGATACAAATAATTAAATTCAACTACAACTTTGCTTATAACTTTCATAAAACTTCGTGTTTTTTGTTCAAATTTTTTCTAAATAATACAACTAATTGCTCCCCATATTACCCTATAGTTTTCTTATTAAATTTTCACTGTTATATTATAAATTTTCACATTTTTCTTTCTTTTATAGTCGTAAATTCACAAATAAAACATAAAATCTTCTCTAACTTTGCATAAAAATTGTCTTTTCCGTTCATATTTTCCTTTTATATAGTGTAACTAATTACTACCTTTAATTCCCTATAGTTTTTTCATACAATTTTCACAGTAAAATTACAAATTTTCATATAATTCATTTTCTTAGAGTCGTATTTTGATAAAATTCTTAAATTTTTTCAATTTTGCTTTTATTTCACTCTTTTTGCTTCTGTAAGGTCCGTCTAGTGTAGAAACTGCCATCTGCACTCAAATCTGTAAAATAAAACACAAGGAAATAGAGAAAATCGATACTTACCTAAACCGAGGTATAGTGGTTAATCGATACAAATAATTAAATTCAACTACAACTTTGCTTATAACTTTCATAAAACTTCGTGTTTTTTGTTCAAATTTTTTCTAAATAATACAACTAATTGCTCCCCATATTACCCTATAGTTTTCTTATTAAATTTTCAATGTTATATTATAAATTTTCACATTTTTCTTTCTTTTATAGTCGTAAATTCACAAATAAAACATAAAATCTTCTCTAACTTTGCATAAAAATTGTCTTTTCCGTTCATATTTTCCTTTTATATAGTGTAACTAATTACTACCTTTAATTCCCTATAGTTTTTTCATACAATTTTCACAGTAAAATTACAAATTTTCATATAATTAATTTTCTTAGAGTCGTATTTTGATAAAATTTTTAAATTTTTTCAATTTTGCTTTTATTTCACTCTTTTTGCTTCTGTAAGGTCCGTCTAGTGTAGAAACTGCCATCTGCACTCAAATCTGTAAAATAAAACACAAGGAAATAGAGAAAATCGATACTTACCTAAACCGAGGTATAGTGGTTAATCGATACAAATAATTAAATTCAACTACAACTTTGCTTATAACTTTCATAAAACTTCGTGTTTTTTGTTCAAATTTTTTCTAAATAATACAACTAATTGCTCCCCATATTACCCTATAGTTTTCTTATTAAATTTTCACTGTTATATTATAAATTTTCACATTTTTCTTTCTTTTATAGTCGTAAATTCACAAATAAAACATAAAATCTTCTCTAACTTTGCATAAAAATTGTCTTTTCCGTTCATATTTTCCTTTTATATAGTGTAACTAATTACTACCTTTAATTCCCTATAGTTTTTTCATACAATTTTCACAGTAAAATTACAAATTTTCATATAATTAATTTTCTTAGAGTCGTATTTTGATAAAATTTTTAAATTTTTTCAATTTTGCTTTTATTTCACTCTTTTTGCTTCTGTAAGGTCCGTCTAGTGTAAAAACTGCCATCTGCACTCAAATCTGTAAAATAAAACACAAGGAAATAGAGAAAATCGATACTTACCTAAACCGAGGTATAGTGGTTAATCGATACAAATAATTAAATTCAACTACAACTTTGCTTATAACTTTCATAAAACTTCGTGTTTTTTGTTCAAATTTTTTCTAAATAATACAACTAATTGCTCCCCATATTACCCTATAGTTTTCTTATTAAATTTTCACTGTTATATTATAAATTTTCACATTTTTCTTTCTTTTATAGTCGTAAATTCACAAATAAAACATAAAATCTTCTCTAACTTTGCATAAAAATTGTCTTTTCCGTTCATATTTTCCTTTTATATAGTGTAACTAATTACTACCTTTAATTCCCTATAGTTTTTTCATACAATTTTCACAGTAAAATTACAAATTTTCATATAATTCATTTTCTTAGAGTCGTATTTTGATAAAATTTTTAAATTTTTTCAATTTTGCTTTTATTTCACTCTTTTTGCTTCTGTAAGGTCCGTCTAGTGTAGAAACTGCCATCTGCACTCAAATCTGTAAAATAAAACACAAGGAAATAGAGAAAATCGATACTTACCTAAACCGAGGTATAGTGGTTAATCGATACAAATAATTAAATTCAACTACAACTTTGCTTATAACTTTCATAAAACTTCGTGTTTTTTGTTCAAATTTTTTCTAAATAATACAACTAATTGCTCCCCATATTACCCTATAGTTTTCTTATTAAATTTTCACTGTTATATTATAAATTTTCACATTTTTCTTTCTTTTATAGTCGTAAATTCACAAATAAAACATAAAATCTTCTCTAACTTTGCATAAAAATTGTCTTTTCCGTTCATATTTTCCTTTTATATAGTGTAACTAATTACTACCTTTAATTCCCTATAGTTTTTTCATACAATTTTCACAGTAAAATTACAAATTTTCATATAATTCATTTTCTTAGAGTCGTATTTTGATAAAATTCTTAAATTTTTTCAATTTTGCTTTTATTTCACTCTTTTTGCTTCTGTAAGGTCCGTCTAGTGTAGAAACTGCCATCTGCACTCAAATCTGTAAAATAAAACACAAGGAAATAGAGAAAATCGATACTTACCTAAACCGAGGTATAGTGGTTAATCGATACAAATAATTAAATTCAACTACAACTTTGCTTATAACTTTCATAAAACTTCGTGTTTTTTGTTCAAATTTTTTCTAAATAATACAACTAATTGCTCCCCATATTACCCTATAGTTTTCTTATTAAATTTTCAATGTTATATTATAAATTTTCACATTTTTCTTTCTTTTATAGTCGTAAATTCACAAATAAAACATAAAATCTTCTCTAACTTTGCATAAAAATTGTCTTTTCCGTTCATATTTTCCTTTTATATAGTGTAACTAATTACTACCTTTAATTCCCTATAGTTTTTTCATACAATTTTCACAGTAAAATTACAAATTTTCATATAATTAATTTTCTTAGAGTCGTATTTTGATAAAATTTTTAAATTTTTTCAATTTTGCTTTTATTTCACTCTTTTTGCTTCTGTAAGGTCCGTCTAGTGTAGAAACTGCCATCTGCACTCAAATCTGTAAAATAAAACACAAGGAAATAGAGAAAATCGATACTTACCTAAACCGAGGTATAGTGGTTAATCGATACAAATAATTAAATTCAACTACAACTTTGCTTATAACTTTCATAAAACTTCGTGTTTTTTGTTCAAATTTTTTCTAAATAATACAACTAATTGCTCCCCATATTACCCTATAGTTTTCTTATTAAATTTTCACTGTTATATTATAAATTTTCACATTTTTCTTTCTTTTATAGTCGTAAATTCACAAATAAAACATAAAATCTTCTCTAACTTTGCATAAAAATTGTCTTTTCCGTTCATATTTTCCTTTTATATAGTGTAACTAATTACTACCTTTAATTCCCTATAGTTTTTTCATACAATTTTCACAGTAAAATTACAAATTTTCATATAATTAATTTTCTTAGAGTCGTATTTTGATAAAATTTTTAAATTTTTTCAATTTTGCTTTTATTTCACTCTTTTTGCTTCTGTAAGGTCCGTCTAGTGTAAAAACTGCCATCTGCACTCAAATCTGTAAAATAAAACACAAGGAAATAGAGAAAATCGATACTTACCTAAACCGAGGTATAGTGGTTAATCGATACAAATAATTAAATTCAACTACAACTTTGCTTATAACTTTCATAAAACTTCGTGTTTTTTGTTCAAATTTTTTCTAAATAATACAACTAATTGCTCCCCATATTACCCTATAGTTTTCTTATTAAATTTTCACTGTTATATTATAAATTTTCACATTTTTCTTTCTTTTATAGTCGTAAATTCACAAATAAAACATAAAATCTTCTCTAACTTTGCATAAAAATTGTCTTTTCCGTTCATATTTTCCTTTTATATAGTGTAACTAATTACTACCTTTAATTCCCTATAGTTTTTTCATACAATTTTCACAGTAAAATTACAAATTTTCATATAATTAATTTTCTTAGAGTCGTATTTTGATAAAATTTTTAAATTTTTTCAATTTTGCTTTTATTTCACTCTTTTTGCTTCTGTAAGGTCCGTCTAGTGTAGAAACTGCCATCTGCACTCAAATCTGTAAAATAAAACACAAGGAAATAGAGAAAATCGATACTTACCTAAACCGAGGTATAGTGGTTAATCGATACAAATAATTAAATTCAACTACAACTTTGCTTATAACTTTCATAAAACTTCGTGTTTTTTGTTCAAATTTTTTCTAAATAATACAACTAATTGCTCCCCATATTACCCTATAGTTTTCTTATTAAATTTTCACTGTTATATTATAAATTTTCACATTTTTCTTTCTTTTATAGTCGTAAATTCACAAATAAAACATAAAATCTTCTCTAACTTTGCATAAAAATTGTCTTTTCCGTTCATATTTTCCTTTTATATAGTGTAACTAATTACTACCTTTAATTCCCTATAGTTTTTTCATACAATTTTCACAGTAAAATTACAAATTTTCATATAATTAATTTTCTTAGAGTCGTATTTTGATAAAATTTTTAAATTTTTTCAATTTTGCTTTTATTTCACTCTTTTTGCTTCTGTAAGGTCCATCTAGTGTAGAAACTGCCATCTGCACTCAAATCTGTAAAATAAAACACAAGGAAATAGAGAAAATCGATACTTACCTAAACCGAGGTATAGTGGTTAATCGATACAAATAATTAAATTCAACTACAACTTTGCTTATAACTTTCATAAAACTTCGTGTTTTTTGTTCAAATTTTTTCTAAATAATACAACTAATTGCTCCCCATATTACCCTATAGTTTTCTTATTAAATTTTCACTGTTATATTATAAATTTTCACATTTTTCTTTCTTTTATAGTCGTAAATTCACAAATAAAACATAAAATCTTCTCTAACTTTGCATAAAAATTGTCTTTTCCGTTCATATTTTCCTTTTATATAGTGTAACTAATTACTACCTTTAATTCCCTATAGTTTTTTCATACAATTTTCACAGTAAAATTACAAATTTTCATATAATTCATTTTCTTAGAGTCGTATTTTGATAAAATTTTTAAATTTTTTCAATTTTGCTTTTATTTCACTCTTTTTGCTTCTGTAAGGTCCGTCTTGTGTAGAAACTGCCATCTGCACTCAAATCTGTAAAATAAAACACAAGGAAATAGAGAAAATCGATACTTACCTAAACCGAGGTATAGTGGTTAATCGATACAAATAATTAAATTCAACTACAACTTTGCTTATAACTTTCATAAAACTTCGTGTTTTTTGTTCAAATTTTTTCTAAATAATACAACTAATTGCTCCCCATATTACCCTATAGTTTTCTTATTAAATTTTCACTGTTATATTATAAATTTTCACATTTTTCTTTCTTTTATAGTCGTAAATTCACAAATAAAACATAAAATCTTCTCTAACTTTGCATAAAAATTGTCTTTTCCGTTCATATTTTCCTTTTATATAGTATAACTAATTACTACCTTTAATTCCCTATAGTTTTTTCATACAATTTTCACAGTAAAATTACAAATTTTCATATAATTAATTTTCTTAGAGTCGTATTTTGATAAAATTTTTAAATTTTTTCAATTTTGCTTTTATTTCACTCTTTTTGCTTCTGTAAGGTCCGTCTAGTGTAGAAACTGCCATCTGCACTCAAATCTGTAAAATAAAACACAAGGAAATAGAGAAAATCGATACTTACCTAAACCGAGGTATAGTGGTTAATCGATACAAATAATTAAATTCAACTACAACTTTGCTTATAACTTTCATAAAACTTCGTGTTTTTTGTTCAAATTTTTTCTAAATAATACAACTAATTGCTCCCCATATTACCCTATAGTTTTCTTATTAAATTTTCACTGTTATATTATAAATTTTCACATTTTTCTTTCTTTTATAGTCGTAAATTCACAAATAAAACATAAAATCTTCTCTAACTTTGCATAAAAATTGTCTTTTCCGTTCATATTTTCCTTTTATATAGTATAACTAATTACTACCTTTAATTCCCTATAGTTTTTTCATACAATTTTCACAGTAAAATTACAAATTTTCATATAATTAATTTTCTTAGAGTCGTATTTTGATAAAATTTTTAAATTTTTTCAATTTTGCTTTTATTTCACTCTTTTTGCTTCTGTAAGGTCCGTCTAGTGTAGAAACTGCCATCTGCACTCAAATCTATAAAATAAAACACAAGGAAATAGAGAAAATCGATACTTACCTAAACCGAGGTATAGTGGTTAATCGATACAAATAATTAAATTCAACTACAACTTTGCTTATAACTTTCATAAAACTTCGTGTTTTTTGTTCAAATTTTTTCTAAATAATACAACTAATTGCTCCCCATATTACCATATAGTTTTCTTATTAAATTTTCACTGTTATATTATAAATTTTCACATTTTTCTTTCTTTTATAGTCGTAAATTCACAAATAAAACATAAAATCTTCTCTAACTTTGCATAAAAATTGTCTTTTCCGTTCATATTTTCCTTTTATATAGTGTAACTAATTACTACCTTTAATTCCCTATAGTTTTTTCATACAATTTTCACAGTAAAATTACAAATTTTCATATAATTAATTTTCTTAGAGTCGTATTTTGATAAAATTTTTAAATTTTTTCAATTTTGCTTTTATTTCACTCTTTTTGCTTCTGTAAGGTCCGTCTAGTGTAGAAACTGCCATCTGCACTCAAATCTGTAAAATAAAACACAAGGAAATAGAGAAAATCGATACTTACCTAAACCGAGGTATAGTGGTTAATCGATACAAATAATTAAATTCAACTACAACTTTGCTTATAACTTTCATAAAACTTCGTGTTTTTTGTTCAAATTTTTTCTAAATAATACAACTAATTGCTCCCCATATTACCCTATAGTTTTCTTATTAAATTTTCACTGTTATATTATAAATTTTCACATTTTTCTTTCTTTTATAGTCGTAAATTCACAAATAAAACATAAAATCTTCTCTAACTTTGCATAAAAATTGTCTTTTCCGTTCATATTTTCCTTTTATATAGTGTAACTAATTACTACCTTTAATTCCCTATAGTTTTTTCATACAATTTTCACAGTAAAATTACAAATTTTCATATAATTAATTTTCTTAGAGTCGTATTTTGATAAAATTTTTAAATTTTTTCAATTTTGCTTTTATTTCACTCTTTTTGCTTCTGTAAGGTCCGTCTAGTGTAGAAACTGCCATCTGCACTCAAATCTGTAAAATAAAACACAAGGAAATAGAGAAAATCGATACTTACCTAAACCGAGGTATAGTGGTTAATCGATACAAATAATTAAATTCAACTACAACTTTGCTTATAACTTTCATAAAACTTCGTGTTTTTTGTTCAAATTTTTTCTAAATAATACAACTAATTGCTCCCCATATTACCCTATAGTTTTCTTATTAAATTTTCACTGTTATATTATAAATTTTCACATTTTTCTTTCTTTTATAGTCGTAAATTCACAAATAAAACATAAAATCTTCTCTAACTTTGCATAAAAATTGTCTTTTCCGTTCATATTTTCCTTTTATATAGTGTAACTAATTACTACCTTTAATTCCCTATAGTTTTTTCATACAATTTTCACAGTAAAATTACAAATTTTCATATAATTCATTTTCTTAGAGTCGTATTTTGATAAAATTTTTAAATTTTTTCAATTTTGCTTTTATTTCACTCTTTTTGCTTCTGTAAGGTCCGTCTAGTGTAGAAACTGCCATCTGCACTCAAATCTGTAAAATAAAACACAAGGAAATAGAGAAAATCGATACTTACCTAAACCGAGGTATAGTGGTTAATCGATACAAATAATTAAATTCAACTACAACTTTGCTTATAACTTTCATAAAACTTCGTGTTTTTTGTTCAAATTTTTTCTAAATAATACAACTAATTGCTCCCCATATTACCCTATAGTTTTCTTATTAAATTTTCACTGTTATATTATAAATTTTCACATTTTTCTTTCTTTTATAGTCGTAAATTCACAAATAAAACATAAAATCTTCTCTAACTTTGCATAAAAATTGTCTTTTCCGTTCATATTTTCCTTTTATATAGTGTAACTAATTACTACCTTTAATTCCCTATAGTTTTTTCATACAATTTTCACAGTAAAATTACAAATTTTCATATAATTCATTTTCTTAGAGTCGTATTTTGATAAAATTCTTAAATTTTTTCAATTTTGCTTTTATTTCACTCTTTTTGCTTCTGTAAGGTCCGTCTAGTGTAGAAACTGCCATCTGCACTCAAATCTGTAAAATAAAACACAAGGAAATAGAGAAAATCGATACTTACCTAAACCGAGGTATAGTGGTTAATCGATACAAATAATTAAATTCAACTACAACTTTGCTTATAACTTTCATAAAACTTCGTGTTTTTTGTTCAAATTTTTTCTAAATAATACAACTAATTGCTCCCCATATTACCCTATAGTTTTCTTATTAAATTTTCAATGTTATATTATAAATTTTCACATTTTTCTTTCTTTTATAGTCGTAAATTCACAAATAAAACATAAAATCTTCTCTAACTTTGCATAAAAATTGTCTTTTCCGTTCATATTTTCCTTTTATATAGTGTAACTAATTACTACCTTTAATTCCCTATAGTTTTTTCATACAATTTTCACAGTAAAATTACAAATTTTCATATAATTAATTTTCTTAGAGTCGTATTTTGATAAAATTTTTAAATTTTTTCAATTTTGCTTTTATTTCACTCTTTTTGCTTCTGTAAGGTCCGTCTAGTGTAGAAACTGCCATCTGCACTCAAATCTGTAAAATAAAACACAAGGAAATAGAGAAAATCGATACTTACCTAAACCGAGGTATAGTGGTTAATCGATACAAATAATTAAATTCAACTACAACTTTGCTTATAACTTTCATAAAACTTCGTGTTTTTTGTTCAAATTTTTTCTAAATAATACAACTAATTGCTCCCCATATTACCCTATAGTTTTCTTATTAAATTTTCACTGTTATATTATAAATTTTCACATTTTTCTTTCTTTTATAGTCGTAAATTCACAAATAAAACATAAAATCTTCTCTAACTTTGCATAAAAATTGTCTTTTCCGTTCATATTTTCCTTTTATATAGTGTAACTAATTACTACCTTTAATTCCCTATAGTTTTTTCATACAATTTTCACAGTAAAATTACAAATTTTCATATAATTAATTTTCTTAGAGTCGTATTTTGATAAAATTTTTAAATTTTTTCAATTTTGCTTTTATTTCACTCTTTTTGCTTCTGTAAGGTCCGTCTAGTGTAAAAACTGCCATCTGCACTCAAATCTGTAAAATAAAACACAAGGAAATAGAGAAAATCGATACTTACCTAAACCGAGGTATAGTGGTTAATCGATACAAATAATTAAATTCAACTACAACTTTGCTTATAACTTTCATAAAACTTCGTGTTTTTTGTTCAAATTTTTTCTAAATAATACAACTAATTGCTCCCCATATTACCCTATAGTTTTCTTATTAAATTTTCACTGTTATATTATAAATTTTCACATTTTTCTTTCTTTTATAGTCGTAAATTCACAAATAAAACATAAAATCTTCTCTAACTTTGCATAAAAATTGTCTTTTCCGTTCATATTTTCCTTTTATATAGTGTAACTAATTACTACCTTTAATTCCCTATAGTTTTTTCATACAATTTTCACAGTAAAATTACAAATTTTCATATAATTAATTTTCTTAGAGTCGTATTTTGATAAAATTTTTAAATTTTTTCAATTTTGCTTTTATTTCACTCTTTTTGCTTCTGTAAGGTCCGTCTAGTGTAGAAACTGCCATCTGCACTCAAATCTGTAAAATAAAACACAAGGAAATAGAGAAAATCGATACTTACCTAAACCGAGGTATAGTGGTTAATCGATACAAATAATTAAATTCAACTACAACTTTGCTTATAACTTTCATAAAACTTCGTGTTTTTTGTTCAAATTTTTTCTAAATAATACAACTAATTGCTCCCCATATTACCCTATAGTTTTCTTATTAAATTTTCACTGTTATATTATAAATTTTCACATTTTTCTTTCTTTTATAGTCGTAAATTCACAAATAAAACATAAAATCTTCTCTAACTTTGCATAAAAATTGTCTTTTCCGTTCATATTTTCCTTTTATATAGTGTAACTAATTACTACCTTTAATTCCCTATAGTTTTTTCATACAATTTTCACAGTAAAATTACAAATTTTCATATAATTAATTTTCTTAGAGTCGTATTTTGATAAAATTTTTAAATTTTTTCAATTTTGCTTTTATTTCACTCTTTTTGCTTCTGTAAGGTCCATCTAGTGTAGAAACTGCCATCTGCACTCAAATCTGTAAAATAAAACACAAGGAAATAGAGAAAATCGATACTTACCTAAACCGAGGTATAGTGGTTAATCGATACAAATAATTAAATTCAACTACAACTTTGCTTATAACTTTCATAAAACTTCGTGTTTTTTGTTCAAATTTTTTCTAAATAATACAACTAATTGCTCCCCATATTACCCTATAGTTTTCTTATTAAATTTTCACTGTTATATTATAAATTTTCACATTTTTCTTTCTTTTATAGTCGTAAATTCACAAATAAAACATAAAATCTTCTCTAACTTTGCATAAAAATTGTCTTTTCCGTTCATATTTTCCTTTTATATAGTGTAACTAATTACTACCTTTAATTCCCTATAGTTTTTTCATACAATTTTCACAGTAAAATTACAAATTTTCATATAATTCATTTTCTTAGAGTCGTATTTTGATAAAATTTTTAAATTTTTTCAATTTTGCTTTTATTTCACTCTTTTTGCTTCTGTAAGGTCCGTCTTGTGTAGAAACTGCCATCTGCACTCAAATCTGTAAAATAAAACACAAGGAAATAGAGAAAATCGATACTTACCTAAACCGAGGTATAGTGGTTAATCGATACAAATAATTAAATTCAACTACAACTTTGCTTATAACTTTCATAAAACTTCGTGTTTTTTGTTCAAATTTTTTCTAAATAATACAACTAATTGCTCCCCATATTACCCTATAGTTTTCTTATTAAATTTTCACTGTTATATTATAAATTTTCACATTTTTCTTTCTTTTATAGTCGTAAATTCACAAATAAAACATAAAATCTTCTCTAACTTTGCATAAAAATTGTCTTTTCCGTTCATATTTTCCTTTTATATAGTATAACTAATTACTACCTTTAATTCCCTATAGTTTTTTCATACAATTTTCACAGTAAAATTACAAATTTTCATATAATTAATTTTCTTAGAGTCGTATTTTGATAAAATTTTTAAATTTTTTCAATTTTGCTTTTATTTCACTCTTTTTGCTTCTGTAAGGTCCGTCTAGTGTAGAAACTGCCATCTGCACTCAAATCTGTAAAATAAAACACAAGGAAATAGAGAAAATCGATACTTACCTAAACCGAGGTATAGTGGTTAATCGATACAAATAATTAAATTCAACTACAACTTTGCTTATAACTTTCATAAAACTTCGTGTTTTTTGTTCAAATTTTTTCTAAATAATACAACTAATTGCTCCCCATATTACCCTATAGTTTTCTTATTAAATTTTCACTGTTATATTATAAATTTTCACATTTTTCTTTCTTTTATAGTCGTAAATTCACAAATAAAACATAAAATCTTCTCTAACTTTGCATAAAAATTGTCTTTTCCGTTCATATTTTCCTTTTATATAGTATAACTAATTACTACCTTTAATTCCCTATAGTTTTTTCATACAATTTTCACAGTAAAATTACAAATTTTCATATAATTAATTTTCTTAGAGTCGTATTTTGATAAAATTTTTAAATTTTTTCAATTTTGCTTTTATTTCACTCTTTTTGCTTCTGTAAGGTCCGTCTAGTGTAGAAACTGCCATCTGCACTCAAATCTATAAAATAAAACACAAGGAAATAGAGAAAATCGATACTTACCTAAACCGAGGTATAGTGGTTAATCGATACAAATAATTAAATTCAACTACAACTTTGCTTATAACTTTCATAAAACTTCGTGTTTTTTGTTCAAATTTTTTCTAAATAATACAACTAATTGCTCCCCATATTACCATATAGTTTTCTTATTAAATTTTCACTGTTATATTATAAATTTTCACATTTTTCTTTCTTTTATAGTCGTAAATTCACAAATAAAACATAAAATCTTCTCTAACTTTGCATAAAAATTGTCTTTTCCGTTCATATTTTCCTTTTATATAGTGTAACTAATTACTACCTTTAATTCCCTATAGTTTTTTCATACAATTTTCACAGTAAAATTACAAATTTTCATATAATTAATTTTCTTAGAGTCGTATTTTGATAAAATTTTTAAATTTTTTCAATTTTGCTTTTATTTCACTCTTTTTGCTTCTGTAAGGTCCGTCTAGTGTAGAAACTGCCATCTGCACTCAAATCTGTAAAATAAAACACAAGGAAATAGAGAAAATCGATACTTACCTAAACCGAGGTATAGTGGTTAATCGATACAAATAATTAAATTCAACTACAACTTTGCTTATAACTTTCATAAAACTTCGTGTTTTTTGTTCAAATTTTTTCTAAATAATACAACTAATTGCTCCCCATATTACCCTATAGTTTTCTTATTAAATTTTCACTGTTATATTATAAATTTTCACATTTTTCTTTCTTTTATAGTCGTAAATTCACAAATAAAACATAAAATCTTCTCTAACTTTGCATAAAAATTGTCTTTTCCGTTCATATTTTCCTTTTATATAGTGTAACTAATTACTACCTTTAATTCCCTATAGTTTTTTCATACAATTTTCACAGTAAAATTACAAATTTTCATATAATTAATTTTCTTAGAGTCGTATTTTGATAAAATTTTAAAATTTTTTCAATTTTGCTTTTATTTCACTCTTTTTGCTTCTGTAAGGTCCGTCTAGTGTAGAAACTGCCATCTGCACTCAAATCTGTAAAATAAAACACAAGGAAATAGAGAAAATCGATACTTACCTAAACCGAGGTATAGTGGTTAATCGATACAAATAATTAAATTCAACTACAACTTTGCTTATAACTTTCATAAAACTTCGTGTTTTTTGTTCAAATTTTTTCTAAATAATACAACTAATTGCTCCCCATATTACCCTATAGTTTTCTTATTAAATTTTCACTGTTATATTATAAATTTTCCCATTTTTCTTTCTTTTATAGTCGTAAATTCACAAATAAAACATAAAATCTTCTCTAACTTTGCATAAAAATTGTCTTTTCCGTTCATATTTTCCTTTTATATAGTGTAACTAATTACTACCTTTAATTCCCTATAGTTTTTTCATACAATTTTCACAGTAAAATTACAAATTTTCATATAATTCATTTTCTTAGAGTCGTATTTTGATAAAATTCTTAAATTTTTTCAATTTTGCTTTTATTTCACTCTTTTTGCTTCTGTAAGGTCCGTCTAGTGTAGAAACTGCCATCTGCACTCAAATCTGTAAAATAAAACACAAGGAAATAGAGAAAATCGATACTTACCTAAACCGAGGTATAGTGGTTAATCGATACAAATAATTAAATTCAACTACAACTTTGCTTATAACTTTCATAAAACTTCGTGTTTTTTGTTCAAATTTTTTCTAAATAATACAACTAATTGCTCCCCATATTACCCTATAGTTTTCTTATTAAATTTTCAATGTTATATTATAAATTTTCACATTTTTCTTTCTTTTATAGTCGTAAATTCACAAATAAAACATAAAATCTTCTCTAACTTTGCATAAAAATTGTCTTTTCCGTTCATATTTTCCTTTTATATAGTGTAACTAATTACTACCTTTAATTCCCTATAGTTTTTTCATACAATTTTCACAGTAAAATTACAAATTTTCATATAATTCATTTTCTTAGAGTCGTATTTTGATAAAATTTTTAAATTTTTTCAATTTTGCTTTTATTTCACTCTTTTTGCTTCTGTAAGGTCCGTCTTGTGTAGAAACTGCCATCTGCACTCAAATCTGTAAAATAAAACACAAGGAAATAGAGAAAATCGATACTTACCTAAACCGAGGTATAGTGGTTAATCGATACAAATAATTAAATTCAACTACAACTTTGCTTATAACTTTCATAAAACTTCGTGTTTTTTGTTCAAATTTTTTCTAAATAATACAACTAATTGCTCCCCATATTACCCTATAGTTTTCTTATTAAATTTTCACTGTTATATTATAAATTTTCACATTTTTCTTTCTTTTATAGTCGTAAATTCACAAATAAAACATAAAATCTTCTCTAACTTTGCATAAAAATTGTCTTTTCCGTTCATATTTTCCTTTTATATAGTATAACTAATTACTACCTTTAATTCCCTATAGTTTTTTCATACAATTTTCACAGTAAAATTACAAATTTTCATATAATTAATTTTCTTAGAGTCGTATTTTGATAAAATTTTTAAATTTTTTCAATTTTGCTTTTATTTCACTCTTTTTGCTTCTGTAAGGTCCGTCTAGTGTAGAAACTGCCATCTGCACTCAAATCTGTAAAATAAAACACAAGGAAATAGAGAAAATCGATACTTACCTAAACCGAGGTATAGTGGTTAATCGATACAAATAATTAAATTCAACTACAACTTTGCTTATAACTTTCATAAAACTTCGTGTTTTTTGTTCAAATTTTTTCTAAATAATACAACTAATTGCTCCCCATATTACCCTATAGTTTTCTTATTAAATTTTCACTGTTATATTATAAATTTTCACATTTTTCTTTCTTTTATAGTCGTAAATTCACAAATAAAACATAAAATCTTCTCTAACTTTGCATAAAAATTGTCTTTTCCGTTCATATTTTCCTTTTATATAGTATAACTAATTACTACCTTTAATTCCCTATAGTTTTTTCATACAATTTTCACAGTAAAATTACAAATTTTCATATAATTAATTTTCTTAGAGTCGTATTTTGATAAAATTTTTAAATTTTTTCAATTTTGCTTTTATTTCACTCTTTTTGCTTCTGTAAGGTCCGTCTAGTGTAGAAACTGCCATCTGCACTCAAATCTATAAAATAAAACACAAGGAAATAGAGAAAATCGATACTTACCTAAACCGAGGTATAGTGGTTAATCGATACAAATAATTAAATTCAACTACAACTTTGCTTATAACTTTCATAAAACTTCGTGTTTTTTGTTCAAATTTTTTCTAAATAATACAACTAATTGCTCCCCATATTACCATATAGTTTTCTTATTAAATTTTCACTGTTATATTATAAATTTTCACATTTTTCTTTCTTTTATAGTCGTAAATTCACAAATAAAACATAAAATCTTCTCTAACTTTGCATAAAAATTGTCTTTTCCGTTCATATTTTCCTTTTATATAGTGTAACTAATTACTACCTTTAATTCCCTATAGTTTTTTCATACAATTTTCACAGTAAAATTACAAATTTTCATATAATTAATTTTCTTAGAGTCGTATTTTGATAAAATTTTTAAATTTTTTCAATTTTGCTTTTATTTCACTCTTTTTGCTTCTGTAAGGTCCGTCTAGTGTAGAAACTGCCATCTGCACTCAAATCTGTAAAATAAAACACAAGGAAATAGAGAAAATCGATACTTACCTAAACCGAGGTATAGTGGTTAATCGATACAAATAATTAAATTCAACTACAACTTTGCTTATAACTTTCATAAAACTTCGTGTTTTTTGTTCAAATTTTTTCTAAATAATACAACTAATTGCTCCCCATATTACCCTATAGTTTTCTTATTAAATTTTCACTGTTATATTATAAATTTTCACATTTTTCTTTCTTTTATAGTCGTAAATTCACAAATAAAACATAAAATCTTCTCTAACTTTGCATAAAAATTGTCTTTTCCGTTCATATTTTCCTTTTATATAGTGTAACTAATTACTACCTTTAATTCCCTATAGTTTTTTCATACAATTTTCACAGTAAAATTACAAATTTTCATATAATTAATTTTCTTAGAGTCGTATTTTGATAAAATTTTAAAATTTTTTCAATTTTGCTTTTATTTCACTCTTTTTGCTTCTGTAAGGTCCGTCTAGTGTAGAAACTGCCATCTGCACTCAAATCTGTAAAATAAAACACAAGGAAATAGAGAAAATCGATACTTACCTAAACCGAGGTATAGTGGTTAATCGATACAAATAATTAAATTCAACTACAACTTTGCTTATAACTTTCATAAAACTTCGTGTTTTTTGTTCAAATTTTTTCTAAATAATACAACTAATTGCTCCCCATATTACCCTATAGTTTTCTTATTAAATTTTCACTGTTATATTATAAATTTTCCCATTTTTCTTTCTTTTATAGTCGTAAATTCACAAATAAAACATAAAATCTTCTCTAACTTTGCATAAAAATTGTCTTTTCCGTTCATATTTTCCTTTTATATAGTGTAACTAATTACTACCTTTAATTCCCTATAGTTTTTTCATACAATTTTCACAGTAAAATTACAAATTTTCATATAATTCATTTTCTTAGAGTCGTATTTTGATAAAATTCTTAAATTTTTTCAATTTTGCTTTTATTTCACTCTTTTTGCTTCTGTAAGGTCCGTCTAGTGTAGAAACTGCCATCTGCACTCAAATCTGTAAAATAAAACACAAGGAAATAGAGAAAATCGATACTTACCTAAACCGAGGTATAGTGGTTAATCGATACAAATAATTAAATTCAACTACAACTTTGCTTATAACTTTCATAAAACTTCGTGTTTTTTGTTCAAATTTTTTCTAAATAATACAACTAATTGCTCCCCATATTACCCTATAGTTTTCTTATTAAATTTTCAATGTTATATTATAAATTTTCACATTTTTCTTTCTTTTATAGTCGTAAATTCACAAATAAAACATAAAATCTTCTCTAACTTTGCATAAAAATTGTCTTTTCCGTTCATATTTTCCTTTTATATAGTGTAACTAATTACTACCTTTAATTCCCTATAGTTTTTTCATACAATTTTCACAGTAAAATTACAAATTTTCATATAATTCATTTTCTTAGAGTCGTATTTTGATAAAATTTTTAAATTTTTTCAATTTTGCTTTTATTTCACTCTTTTTGCTTCTGTAAGGTCCGTCTAGTGTAGAAACTGCCATCTGCACTCAAATCTGTAAAATAAAACACAAGGAAATAGAGAAAATCGATACTTACCTAAACCGAGGTATAGTGGTTAATCGATACAAATAATTAAATTCAACTACAACTTTGCTTATAACTTTCATAAAACTTCGTGTTTTTTGTTCAAATTTTTTCTAAATAATACAACTAATTGCTCCCCATATTACCCTATAGTTTTCTTATTAAATTTTCACTGTTATATTATAAATTTTCACATTTTTCTTTCTTTTATAGTCGTAAATTCACAAATAAAACATAAAATCTTCTCTAACTTTGCATAAAAATTGTCTTTTCCGTTCATATTTTCCTTTTATATAGTGTAACTAATTACTACCTTTAATTCCCTATAGTTTTTTCATACAATTTTCACAGTAAAATTACAAATTTTCATATAATTAATTTTCTTAGAGTCGTATTTTGATAAAATTTTTAAATTTTTTCAATTTTGCTTTTATTTCACTCTTTTTGCTTCTGTAAGGTCCGTCTAGTGTAGAAACTGCCATCTGCACTCAAATCTGTAAAATAAAACACAAGGAAATAGAGAAAATCGATACTTACCTAAACCGAGGTATAGTGGTTAATCGATACAAATAATTAAATTCAACTACAACTTTGCTTATAACTTTCATAAAACTTCGTGTTTTTTGTTCAAATTTTTTCTAAATAATACAACTAATTGCTCCCCATATTACCCTATAGTTTTCTTATTAAATTTTCACTGTTATATTATAAATTTTCTTTTTTTTTTTTTTTTTTTTTTTTTTTTTTGCGCCCGAAGCAATTGGAAAAGGGCTACCACTGAGGGAGGCGGAAAATGCATTATGCATACCACGACAGCCGGTCTGTCCTGGTTATGTGGGACTCACTGCCTACCGGGGGACCTAAGTGATACCCACTAAAAACCGCCTTTGGGGACTGGCAACTAGCTCTATTAAAGCTGCATATGCCGTATCTAAAGCGACCCTCTTTTGGGAAAAGAGGGCGCAGACGGCTAAGTGCCGTTTAGGGACTGCCTACGAAGGCATATTATTAATTTTAACTAATTTTTAATTTAATTAGGATTGGCCTGAGCCGCCAGGAGGCAGTTCAGGTCGTTTGACAACTTATTTGGCGGGTCCGAGAGAGTGTTTCTCGGCCTGCGGACGCTATAGCGAGAAGGGAGTGGGGCGGTATAAGTAACTGCCTCACGAATAAGTGTGTTAGTATGCGACTCTGATACTTTAAAGAAGTTTTCAGAGAATTTTTTAAGACATTGCTGGATTGTTGGGATTTCTAAATCCCGGTGAAGGTCGGCATTACGGACGTACCAAGGTGCGTTCGTAGCTCGACGACAGAAGAGGTTTTGAACTACTTGGAGTTCGTTAATAATTTTATCGTTAGCGTGTGCAAAAATAGGAGCCGAGTAAGTCATAACCGGTCGTATACAAACCTTATAGAGGGTTCGCTTATTTCGCAATGACATTTTGCTATGTCTGCCTAACATACTGTTAAGCCGACCTAAATAGAAACGTGCTAGACGCGTTACTCTTTTGACATGAGACTCAAAAGTAAGCCTATAGTCAAGGGTGACGCCTAAATATTTTGCTGACATGTGCCATGGGACAGGGGTCCCTAGCATTCGTATAGGTGGAGTATTTTTCTTGTTTTTATTACGGCGTCTTTTAATATCGAATTGAACTGCGGAGCTCTTCTCCGGGTTCACATCGATACGCCATTTTTGGAACCAGTCTCCTAGGTCATCGACTGACTTTTGGATCTTGTTCCTTGCTGAAGATATTCTAGGACTTTTGAAGTATAGTGCAGTGTCATCTGCGAAGAGTGAGAGCTGTACACCATTCGACGGGATAGGAATGTCGTTGGTGTACAAGATGTACAGGAGGGGAGCTAGTACTGATCCTTGAGGAACACCAGCTTTAATGGGGCGCTGAGAGGATAACGTGCCTTCGTGTCTAAAACGAAAGGTACGATGTTGTAAATAAGAGGCTACGAGACGTACTAGACGATCGGAGAGTCCTATCCTATATAATTTGAAAATAAGGCCTTCATGCCAGACTCGGTCGAAGGCTTTGGCAATGTCGAAAAAGACCGCGATTGTCTTTAGTCGACGTGGATAAAAACCGCTGAGGATATATTCCACAATGCGGTGTACCTGTTGTGGACACGAGTGTTTTGCGCGGAAACCAAATTGGTGTGGGATGACAACGGGGTCACCGTCTGTGGGAAACAGATGGCGCCTCATTCGATTTTGAATGACTCTTTCAAAGAGTTTGCCCATGGCCTTTAGGAGGCTAATGGGACGATGACTGGAGGGGAGGTTAAGAGGCTTGCCTGGCTTGGGAATACCAATGACAATTGCCTCTTTCCAAGAAGTGGGAAAGTAACTAAGATTAAAACAGGCGTTAAAGATAATAGCTAAGAGGGTTAACACCTGCTCTGGAAAGTATTTAAGGGCTTGGTTGGATATGCCATCCGCGCCCGGAGATTTTTTGGGCTTAAGTCCTTTGATGAGGGACGAGATCTCATCATTGGACACAGTGATAGGGTCAGAGGTTGTGGGGGGTGAGTTCCGGCGGCGGACCTCATCCTCCACTTCCTGAATATGTGAGGGGTCGACAGGTTGAGAGCTAGGAGAGCATTGTGCGGCAATGCTGTCTGCAAAGCACTCAGCCTTCTCGTCGTCCTCGAAGGCAACCGTACCGTCGGGGCGGGAGAGAGGGGGAGTGTGAGTTGTAGCGTCTATAGGGAGGGCTCTAGCCATCTGATAGTACGCTGTATGTGAGGGAGATATATTCTCCATGAGTTCACTCCTTTGGAGCTCTCGAAATTCATAAAGGTGCGAACGGAGTTTTCGTTGAAGACGATTAGCCGTATGCCTATATTCGGGGGTGGGATATTTAGCTGCTCTCCGGAAAGCAGCTTTTTTAGCTTTTAATATGTTGCTAATATATAGGGGAAGCCCATTAGTATTAGCAACCGGAACGACCCTTTCATTCTCCTTAAGGGAGGATTTAATTAGGGTTGAAAGTGATTCGACCGCGGTGTCGATTTTTACAGGACTGTCTAAGTCTAAGTCCGACGATAGGTAATTAGGGGAGTCCTGCGAGTCCATAGCTTTTGCTAGTGAGTCCTTGAAACCCTTCCAGTTAGTGAAGGTTTTCGTAGTTATAATTGGGGGTGGCTGATGGCCAAGAATAAGAGAGACCGGTCGGTGATCGGATCCTATATCGTCTAGTGTCTCAATAGACCTGAGGTTGAGTGAAACTCCTTTGAGTAACGCAAAATCTAGTACATCTGGGTTATAATCGGTATTATCGGGATAGTGCGTTGCACCGAGCGGGCTGAAAACGGTTAAGTCAAGAGACTGCGTTATATCACGCAGTATCCTACCATTAGTATTAATCGTACGGCATGTCCATTCAGTATGTTTAGAGTTGAAATCTCCAAACATAATGACTGAATTACTTTGAGATAAGATTGCCTCAAAATCATCTTTGAGGGGGAGGTTTTTAGGGGGAATGTAACAGGAGGCTATGACTAAAGACTGATGTCCCGTCATAGATATCCTGCATAACGTAGCTTCCATATTGGTAAGCTGTGGAGTATCAATAAGAGAGCAATGTAGTGTCTTCTTGTAATAAATGGCCGTGCCGCCGCCTCGGCGGTCGTGCCTATCATTACGAAGAAGAGAATAATTTTTAATGGATAAGCCTTTATTGTCTGTGTGTTTAAGATTGGTTTCCTGTAAGAGGAGAAAATCAGCTTCGCGATCTTTAAGGAAGAGCTTAAGCTCTGGGAGATTATTACGCAATCCGCGAATATTAAATGAAATAAGCGATAGCCCTTTGGGCTTGATACGACCGTGACTTTTAGGCAGAGCAGAAGGCTCTGTCATTATAAGCTAAGTTAATTAAGTTAACTTAGCTTACAACGAACGCAATAAATTACTGTGTTCTGCGAGAGCCAAAAGCCGGTCCTGAGGGGATCGGGCGGCGCGCAGTTTACTCGCTAAAACCGAGATTTCGTTAATGTCGATGTTCCTTATCGCGGCGTAAACCGTGTTAAAGTCATCGCCTATTGTCGACTGTTTCTGCTGCGGAGCAGAAAATACCTGTGGCGGTGGATCTACCTTTTTGGGGCCCCAGGCAAAAACTGGAGCCTGCATAGGCTTTGAGAAGCCCGGTGGTGGCCTAAGCGGTGCCTGCGGTGGTCTCGGGGGACCCTGAGGGGGTCGTGCAAAGCCCTGAGACGGCTGAGATGCGCCCTGACGGGGCTTCCTAACATATAAGGCCGGGAATGAACGGTCATTTACCGGCGGTGGTGCCTGTCTTGCTATGCGCGGACGAGGAGCGCACGGGCATCCTCTGTAGCTCGCCGGGTGGCCTGTCTGTTGACACAGGACGCACGCGGGCGGGGATACGGCATCTTTAGGCCGGGGACACTCTTTGGTGATGTGTGGATCTAGGCACTTAACGCACCTGGGTGGGGCGGAGCAATTGGCCGCCGCGTGACCATATAGTTGGCAGCGGTGGCACTGCGCCGGGAAACCGCGCCTATGCGGTGACTCAACCCTAACTCCCGACAAGCCGCACACCGTGCGTACTTGCCGGAAGATGGTTTGCGCCTCCGGAACGTTGGTTAAGATAGCTAAGACTATCGGGTATCTCAACCCGGTCCTACTGTGCATTTTATGAATAGCTTCGACGGGGAATCCTTGTGACTTAAGGTCATCAAGAATCTCCTCGTTGGAGAGTTCGAACGGGACGCCTCGGATGACGGCCTTGACTTTACGCTCTTCCGGAAGAGCGTATGTATGGTACGATACTCGTTCGTTAGTAAAGAGCCTAGTGAGTCTGCGAAAATCATCAATAGATTGGGGAACTATTTTTATCGCTACGCCCATGTTCGTAGCTATGTCATATTTAATTCCAGAGTCGTAGCATACCTTGCTCAGTCTAGTGAACTCGGCCTTGTCTCTCAAAAAGACAGGGGGCGGAACTGGTTTTTTCGCGAGTTGCGGAGCGCAACGTGAAGCCGGCTTCGACGGCGCTGCAATATCTAAGGGGGTCGAGGCAGCGGCGGGGGCTGCGGAGGTAGACGCGGCAGCGGCGGGGGCTGCGGGGGTGGGGGGAGCGGCACGGGCTGCTTCGGCGGGGGGCGAACGGTTTTTCGCGGCGCGCTTCGCTGCGCGCTTAGACGACACCGTGGTGTACGACGATGTGTTGGAGTCACCGGTATCATCGGAGTCAGAGGACTCCGATGTCCTGGTGCCGGACTGTTTGGCAGGCCTCTTCCGGGAGGCAGATGTTGATGACGCGGAATCGGAGTGAGAGCACTCCATGTCGATTTCGAGCGGCGCGAACGAATTACGTGACGCGAGGTAGTCCGCTATAACGGGCGGCGGTGCCTGAAGGGCGGGAGGAGCCAGAAGGGCTGTGATGGCTGCTGTAAGAGCTTGCGGGTCATTATGAAACCTATGGGCTATATCGATCAGGGGACCTAATAAATTCTGCAAGGACATTGTCGTTGGGGACTAACTAACAACTAACAAACTAAAAATAAACTAAAAACTATTAGAACTATCGTATGACGTGGGGGATCACCGTTCTCAAAAGAACGGGACGCTCTTATTCCAAGAAACAGACCCCTGTTCTCAAAAGAACAGGGACTTGCTCTGAAAAGAGCAAGTAACGTTTTACAAGAAACAGATACACGGAATATAATAAACAGATATGTAATAAAATATACTAATAAACTTATACACTAGTATCTAGTGTTCTACAATATAAACAAGCGGTCAGCCAACCTCCCCGACCGAGGGCGGGGGGGTGAGAACTGAAAGTTAGCAGGAAAACACTTACCGGACTTCAGCGCTAGGCGCCCACTATCTGAAGAGCGCGAGGCGCGGAGCGGGGGGGCACTAGCGTTGGGACGCTAGGCACGCGAACTACCTGTACACAACCGCTCGGGGGCGGTGCAACAGGCGGAATGTGATAAATTTTCACATTTTTCTTTCTTTTATAGTCGTAAATTCACAAATAAAACATAAAATCTTCTCTAACTTTGCATAAAAATTGTCTTTTCCGTTCATATTTTCCTTTTATATAGTGTAACTAATTACTACCTTTAATTCCCTATAGTTTTTTCATACAATTTTCACAGTAAAATTACAAATTTTCATATAATTAATTTTCTTAGAGTCGTATTTTGATAAAATTTTTAAATTTTTTCAATTTTGCTTTTATTTCACTCTTTTTGCTTCTGTAAGGTCCGTCTAGTGTAGAAACTGCCATCTGCACTCAAATCTGTAAAATAAAACACAAGGAAATAGAGAAAATCGATACTTACCTAAACCGAGGTATAGTGGTTAATCGATACAAATAATTAAATTCAACTACAACTTTGCTTATAACTTTCATAAAACTTCGTGTTTTTTGTTCAAATTTTTTCTAAATAATACAACTAATTGCTCCCCATATTACCCTATAGTTTTCTTATTAAATTTTCACTGTTATATTATAAATTTTCACATTTTTCTTTCTTTTATAGTCGTAAATTCACAAATAAAACATAAAATCTTCTCTAACTTTGCATAAAAATTGTCTTTTCCGTTCATATTTTCCTTTTATATAGTATAACTAATTACTACCTTTAATTCCCTATAGTTTTTTCATACAATTTTCACAGTAAAATTACAAATTTTCATATAATTAATTTTCTTAGAGTCGTATTTTGATAAAATTTTTAAATTTTTTCAATTTTGCTTTTATTTCACTCTTTTTGCTTCTGTAAGGTCCGTCTAGTGTAGAAACTGCCATCTGCACTCTAATCTGTAAAATAAAACACAAGGAAATAGAGAAAATCGATACTTACCTAAACCGAGGTATAGTGGTTAATCGATACAAATAATTAAATTCAACTACAACTTTGCTTATAACTTTCATAAAACTTCGTGTTTTTTGTTCAAATTTTTTCTAAATAATACAACTAATTGCTCCCCATATTACCCTATAGTTTTCTTATTAAATTTTCACTGTTATATTATAAATTTTCACATTTTTCTTTCTTTTATAGTCGTAAATTCACAAATAAAACATAAAATCTTCTCTAACTTTGCATAAAAATTGTCTTTTCCGTTCATATTTTCCTTTTATATAGTATAACTAATTACTACCTTTAATTCCCTATAGTTTTTTCATACAATTTTCACAGTAAAATTACAAATTTTCATATAATTAATTTTCTTAGAGTCGTATTTTGATAAAATTTTTAAATTTTTTCAATTTTGCTTTTATTTCACTCTTTTTGCTTCTGTAAGGTCCGTCTAGTGTAGAAACTGCCATCTGCACTCAAATCTGTAAAATAAAACACAAGGAAATAGAGAAAATCGATACTTACCTAAACCGAGGTATAGTGGTTAATCGATACAAATAATTAAATTCAACTACAACTTTGCTTAT
Organism: Parnassius mnemosyne; assembly: GCA_963668995.1. Lineage (NCBI taxonomy): Eukaryota > Metazoa > Arthropoda > Insecta > Lepidoptera > Papilionidae > Parnassius > Parnassius mnemosyne. Next base: position 2,275,793 of record CAVLGL010000097.1, on the reverse strand, counting down.
AACTTTCATAAAACTTCGTGTTTTTTGTTCAAATTTTTTCTAAATAATACAACTAATTGCTCCCCATATTACCCTATAGTTTTCTTATTAAATTTTCACTGTTATATTATAAATTTTCACATTTTTCTTTCTTTTATAGTCGTAAATTCACAAATAAAACATAAAATCTTCTCTAACTTTGCATAAAAATTGTCTTTTCCGTTCATATTTTCTTTTTATATAGTATAACTAATTACTACCTTTAATTCCCTATAGTTTTTTCATACAATTTTCACAGTAAAATTACAAATTTTCATATAATTAATTTTCTTAGAGTCGTATTTTGATAAAATTTTTAAATTTTTTCAATTTTGCTTTTATTTCACTCTTTTTGCTTCTGTAAGGTCCGTCTAGTGTAGAAACTGCCATCTGCACTCAAATCTGTAAAATAAAACACAAGGAAATAGAGAAAATCGATACTTACCTAAACCGAGGTATAGTGGTTAATCGATACAAATAATTAAATTCAACTACAACTTTGCTTATAACTTTCATAAAACTTCGTGTTTTTTGTTCAAATTTTTTCTAAATAATACAACTAATTGCTCCCCATATTACCCTATAGTTTTCTTATTAAATTTTCACTGTTATATTATAAATTTTCACATTTTTCTTTCTTTTATAGTCGTAAATTCACAAATAAAACATAAAATCTTCTCTAACTGCATAAAAATTGTCTTTTCCGTTCATATTTTCCTTTTATATAGTATAACTAATTACTACCTTTAATTCCCTATAGTTTTTTCATACAATTTTCACAGTAAAATTACAAATTTTCATATAATTAATTTTCTTAGAGTCGTATTTTGATAAAATTTTTAAATTTTTTCAATTTTGCTTTTATTTCACTCTTTTTGCTTCTGTAAGGTCCGTCTAGTGTAGAAACTGCCATCTGCACTCAAATCTGTAAAATAAAACACAAGGAAATAGAGAAAATCGATACTTACCTAAACCGAGGTATAGTGGTTAATCGATACAAATAATTAAATTCAACTACAACTTTGCTTATAACTTTCATAAAACTTCGTGTTTTTTGTTCAAATTTTTTCTAAATAATACAACTAATTGCTCCCCATATTACCATATAGTTTTCTTATTAAATTTTCACTGTTATATTATAAATTTTCACATTTTTCTTTCTTTTATAGTCGTAAATTCACAAATAAAACATAAAATCTTCTCTAACTTTGCATAAAAATTGTCTTTTCCGTTCATATTTTCCTTTTATATAGTGTAACTAATTACTACCTTTAATTCCCTATAGTTTTTTCATACAATTTTCACAGTAAAATTACAAATTTTCATATAATTAATTTTCTTAGAGTCGTATTTTGATAAAATTTTTAAATTTTTTCAATTTTGCTTTTATTTCACTCTTTTTGCTTCTGTAAGGTCCGTCTAGTGTAGAAACTGCCATCTGCACTCAAATCTGTAAAATAAAACACAAGGAAATAGAGAAAATCGATACTTACCTAAACCGAGGTATAGTGGTTAATCGATACAAATAATTAAATTCAACTACAACTTTGCTTATAACTTTCATAAAACTTCGTGTTTTTTGTTCAAATTTTTTCTAAATAATACAACTAATTGCTCCCCATATTACCCTATAGTTTTCTTATTAAATTTTCAATGTTATATTATAAATTTTCACATTTTTCTTTCTTTTATAGTCGTAAATTCACAAATAAAACATAAAATCTTCTCTAACTTTGCATAAAAATTGTCTTTTCCGTTCATATTTTCCTTTTATATAGTGTAACTAATTACTACCTTTAATTCCCTATAGTTTTTTCATACAATTTTCACAGTAAAATTACAAATTTTCATATAATTAATTTTCTTAGAGTCGTATTTTGATAAAATTTTTAAATTTTTTCAATTTTGCTTTTATTTCACTCTTTTTGCTTCTGTAAGGTCCGTCTAGTGTAGAAACTGCCATCTGCACTCAAATCTGTAAAATAAAACACAAGGAAATAGAGAAAATCGATACTTACCTAAACCGAGGTATAGTGGTTAATCGATACAAATAATTAAATTCAACTACAACTTTGCTTATAACTTTCATAAAACTTCGTGTTTTTTGTTCAAATTTTTTCTAAATAATACAACTAATTGCTCCCCATATTACCCTATAGTTTTCTTATTAAATTTTCACTGTTATATTATAAATTTTCACATTTTTCTTTCTTTTATAGTCGTAAATTCACAAATAAAACATAAAATCTTCTCTAACTGCATAAAAATTGTCTTTTCCGTTCATATTTTCCTTTTATATAGTATAACTAATTACTACCTTTAATTCCCTATAGTTTTTTCATACAATTTTCACAGTCAAATTACAAATTTTCATATAATTAATTTTCTTAGAGTCGTATTTTGATAAAATTTTTAAATTTTTTCAATTTTGCTTTTATTTCACTCTTTTTGCTTCTGTAAGGTCCGTCTAGTGTAGAAACTGCCATCTGCACTCAAATCTGTAAAATAAAACACAAGGAAATAGAGAAAATCGATACTTACCTAAACCGAGGTATAGTGGTTAATCGATACAAATAATTAAATTCAACTACAACTTTGCTTATAACTTTCATAAAACTTCGTGTTTTTTGTTCAAATTTTTTCTAAATAATACAACTAATTGCTCCCCATATTACCCTATAGTTTTCTTATTAAATTTTCACTGTTATATTATAAATTTTCACATTTTTCTTTCTTTTATAGTCGTAAATTCACAAATAAAACATAAAATCTTCTCTAACTTTGCATAAAAATTGTCTTTTCCGCTCATATTTTCCTTTTATATAGTGTAACTAATTACTACCTTTAATTCCCTATAGTTTTTTCATACAATTTTCACAGTAAAATTACAAATTTTCATATAATTAATTTTCTTAGAGTCGTATTTTGATAAAATTTTTAAATTTTTTCAATTTTGCTTTTATTTCACTCTTTTTGCTTCTGTAAGGTCCGTCTAGTGTAAAAACTGCCATCTGCACTCAAATCTGTAAAATAAAACACAAGGAAATAGAGAAAATCGATACTTACCTAAACCGAGGTATAGTGGTTAATCGATACAAATAATTAAATTCAACTACAACTTTGCTTATAACTTTCATAAAACTTCGTGTTTTTTGTTCAAATTTTTTCTAAATAATACAACTAATTGCTCCCCATATTACCCTATAGTTTTCTTATTAAATTTTCACTGTTATATTATAAATTTTCACATTTTTCTTTCTTTTATAGTCGTAAATTCACAAATAAAACATAAAATCTTCTCTAACTTTGCATAAAAATTGTCTTTTCCGTTCATATTTTCCTTTTATATAGTGTAACTAATTACTACCTTTAATTCCCTATAGTTTTTTCATACAATTTTCACAGTAAAATTACAAATTTTCATATAATTAATTTTCTTAGAGTCGTATTTTGATAAAATTTTTAAATTTTTTCAATTTTGCTTTTATTTCACTCTTTTTGCTTCTGTAAGGTCCGTCTAGTGTAGAAACTGCCATCTGCACTCAAATCTGTAAAATAAAACACAAGGAAATAGAGAAAATCGATACTTACCTAAACCGAGGTATAGTGGTTAATCGATACAAATAATTAAATTCAACTACAACTTTGCTTATAACTTTCATAAAACTTCGTGTTTTTTGTTCAAATTTTTTCTAAATAATACAACTAATTGCTCCCCATATTACCCTATAGTTTTCTTATTAAATTTTCACTGTTATATTATAAATTTTCACATTTTTCTTTCTTTTATAGTCGTAAATTCACAAATAAAACATAAAATCTTCTCTAACTTTGCATAAAAATTGTCTTTTCCGTTCATATTTTCCTTTTATATAGTGTAACTAATTACTACCTTTAATTCCCTATAGTTTTTTCATACAATGTTCACAGTAAAATTACAAATTTTCATATAATTAATTTTCTTAGTCGTATTTTGATAAAATTTTTAAATTTTTTCAATTTTGCTTTTATTTCACTCTTTTTGCTTCTGTAAGGTCCGTCTAGTGTAGAAACTGCCATCTGCACTCAAATCTGTAAAATAAAACACAAGGAAATAGAGAAAATCGATACTTACCTAAACCGAGGTATAGTGGTTAATCTATACAAATAATTAAATTCAACTACAACTTTGCTTATAACTTTCATAAAACTTCGTGTTTTTTGTTCAATTTTTTTCTAAATAATACAACTAATTGCTCCCCATATTACCCTATAGTTTTCTTATTAAATTTTCACTGTTATATTATAAATTTTCACATTTTTCTTTCTTTTATAGTCGTAAATTCACAAATAAAACATAAAATCTTCTCTAACTTTGCATAAAAATTGTCTTTTCCGTTCATATTTTCCTTTTATATAGTGTAACTAATTACTACCTTTAATTCCCTATAGTTTTTTCATACAATTTTCACAGTAAAATTACAAATTTTCATATAATTAATTTTCTTAGAGTCGTATTTTGATAAAATTTTTAAATTTTTTCAATTTTGCTTTTATTTCACTCTTTTTGCTTCTGTAAGGTCCGTCTAGTGTAGAAACTGCCATCTGCACTCAAATCTGTAAAATAAAACACAAGGAAATAGAGAAAATCGATACTTACCTAAACCGAGGTATAGTGGTTAATCGATACAAATAATTAAATTCAACTACAACTTTGCTTATAACTTTCATAAAACTTCGTGTTTTTTGTTCAATTTTTTTCTAAATAATACAACTAATTGCTCCCCATATTACCCTATAGTTTTTTTATTAAATTTTCACTGTTATATTATAAATTTTCACATTTTTCTTTCTTTTATAGTCGTAAATTCACAAATAAAACATAAAATCTTCTCTAACTTTGCATAAAAATTGTCTTTTCCGTTCATATTTTCCTTTTATATAGTATAACTAATTACTACCTTTAATTCCCTATAGTTTTTTCATACAATTTTCACAGTAAAATTACAAATTTTCATATAATTAATTTTCTTAGAGTCGTATTTTGATAAAATTTTTAAATTTTTTCAATTTTGCTTTTATTTCACTCTTTTTGCTTCTGTAAGGTCCGTCTAGTGTAGAAACTGCCATCTGCACTCAAATCTGTAAAATAAAACACAAGGAAATAGAGAAAATCGATACTTACCTAAACCAAGGTATAGTGGTTAATCGATACAAATAATTAAATTCAACTACAACTTTGCTTATAACTTTCATAAAACTTCGTGTTTTTTGTTCAAATTTTTTCTAAATAATACAACTAATTGCTCCCCATATTACCCTATAGTTTTCTTATTAAATTTTCACTGTTATATTATAAATTTTCACATTTTTCTTTCTTTTATAGTCGTAAATTCACAAATAAAACATAAAATCTTCTCTAACTTTGCATAAAAATTGTCTTTTCCGTTCATATTTTCCTTTTATATAGTGTAACTAATTACTACCTTTAATTCCCTATAGTTTTTTCATACAATTTTCACAGTAAAATTACAAATTTTCATATAATTAATTTTCTTAGAGTCGTATTTTGATAAAATTTTTAAATTTTTTCAATTTTGCTTTTATTTCACTCTTTTTGCTTCTGTAAGGTCCGTCTAGTGTAGAAACTGCCATCTGCACTCAAATCTGTAAAATAAAACACAAGGAAATAGAGAAAATCGATACTTACCTAAACCGAGGTATAGTGGTTAATCGATACAAATAATTAAATTCAACTACAACTTTGCTTATAACTTTCATAAAACTTCGTGTTTTTTGTTCAAATTTTTTCTAAATAATACAACTAATTGCTCCCCATATTACCCTATAGTTTTCTTATTAAATTTTCACTGTTATATTATAAATTTTCACATTTTTCTTTCTTTTATAGTCGTAAATTCACAAATAAAACATAAAATCTTCTCTAACTTTGCATAAAAATTGTCTTTTCCGTTCATATTTTCCTTTTATATAGTGTAACTAATTACTACCTTTAATTCCCTATAGTTTTTTCATACAATTTTCACAGTAAAATTACAAATTTTCATATAATTCATTTTCTTAGAGTCGTATTTTGATAAAATTTTTAAATTTTTTCAATTTTGCTTTTATTTCACTCTTTTTGCTTCTGTAAGGTCCGTCTAGTGTAGAAACTGCCATCTGCACTCAAATCTGTAAAATAAAACACAAGGAAATAGAGAAAATCGATACTTACCTAAACCGAGGTATAGTGGTTAATCGATACAAATAATTAAATTCAACTACAACTTTGCTTATAACTTTCATAAAACTTCGTGTTTTTTGTTCAAATTTTTTCTAAATAATACAACTAATTGCTCCCCATATTACCCTATAGTTTTCTTATTAAATTTTCACTGTTATATTATAAATTTTCACATTTTTCTTTCTTTTATAGTCGTAAATTCACAAATAAAACATAAAATCTTCTCTAACTTTGCATAAAAATTGTCTTTTCCGTTCATATTTTCCTTTTATATAGTGTAACTAATTACTACCTTTAATTCCCTATAGTTTTTTCATACAATTTTCACAGTAAAATTACAAATTTTCATATAATTAATTTTCTTAGAGTCGTATTTTGATAAAATTTTTAAATTTTTTCAATTTTGCTTTTATTTCACTCTTTTTGCTTCTGTAAGGTCCGTCTAGTGTAGAAACTGCCATCTGCACTCAAATCTGTAAAATAAAACACAAGGAAATAGAGAAAATCGATACTTACCTAAACCGAGGTATAGTGGTTAATCGATACAAATAATTAAATTCAACTACAACTTTGCTTATAACTTTCATAAAACTTCGTGTTTTTTGTTCAAATTTTTTCTAAATAATACAACTAATTGCTCCCCATATTACCCTATAGTTTTCTTATTAAATTTTCACTGTTATATTATAAATTTTCACATTTTTCTTTCTTTTATAGTCGTAAATTCACAAATAAAACATAAAATCTTCTCTAACTTTGCATAAAAATTGTCTTTTCCGTTCATATTTTCCTTTTATATAGTGTAACTAATTACTACCTTTAATTCCCTATAGTTTTTTCATACAATTTTCACAGTAAAATTACAAATTTTCATATAATTAATTTTCTTAGAGTCGTATTTTGATAAAATTTTTAAATTTTTTCAATTTTGCTTTTATTTCACTCTTTTTGCTTCTGTAAGGTCCGTCTAGTGTAGAAACTGCCATCTGCACTCAAATCTGTAAAATAAAACACAAGGAAATAGAGAAAATCGATACTTACCTAAACCGAGGTATAGTGGTTAATCGATACAAATAATTAAATTCAACTACAACTTTGCTTATAACTTTCATAAAACTTCGTGTTTTTTGTTCAAATTTTTTCTAAATAATACAACTAATTGCTCCCCATATTACCCTATAGTTTTCTTATTAAATTTTCACTGTTATATTATAAATTTTCACATTTTTCTTTCTTTTATAGTCGTAAATTCACAAATAAAACATAAAATCTTCTCTAACTTTGCATAAAAATTGTCTTTTCCGTTCATATTTTCCTTTTATATAGTGTAACTAATTACTACCTTTAATTCCCTATAGTTTTTTCATACAATTTTCACAGTAAAATTACAAATTTTCATATAATTCATTTTCTTAGAGTCGTATTTTGATAAAATTCTTAAATTTTTTCAATTTTGCTTTTATTTCACTCTTTTTGCTTCTGTAAGGTCCGTCTAGTGTAGAAACTGCCATCTGCACTCAAATCTGTAAAATAAAACACAAGGAAATAGAGAAAATCGATACTTACCTAAACCGAGGTATAGTGGTTAATCGATACAAATAATTAAATTCAACTACAACTTTGCTTATAACTTTCATAAAACTTCGTGTTTTTTGTTCAAATTTTTTCTAAATAATACAACTAATTGCTCCCCATATTACCCTATAGTTTTCTTATTAAATTTTTAATGTTATATTATAAATTTTCACATTTTTCTTTCTTTTATAGTCGTAAATTCACAAATAAAACATAAAATCTTCTCTAACTTTGCATAAAAATTGTCTTTTCCGTTCATATTTTCCTTTTATATAGTGTAACTAATTACTACCTTTAATTCCCTATAGTTTTTTCATACAATTTTCACAGTAAAATTACAAATTTTCATATAATTAATTTTCTTAGAGTCGTATTTTGATAAAATTTTTAAATTTTTTCAATTTTGCTTTTATTTCACTCTTTTTGCTTCTGTAAGGTCCGTCTAGTGTAGAAACTGCCATCTGCACTCAAATCTGTAAAATAAAACACAAGGAAATAGAGAAAATCGATACTTACCTAAACCGAGGTATAGTGGTTAATCGATACAAATAATTAAATTCAACTACAACTTTGCTTATAACTTTCATAAAACTTCGTGTTTTTTGTTCAAATTTTTTCTAAATAATACAACTAATTGCTCCCCATATTACCCTATAGTTTTCTTATTAAATTTTCACTGTTATATTATAAATTTTCACATTTTTCTTTCTTTTATAGTCGTAAATTCACAAATAAAACATAAAATCTTCTCTAACGTTGCATAAAAATTGTCTTTTCCGTTCATATTTTCCTTTTATATAGTGTAACTAATTACTACCTTTAATTCCCTATAGTTTTTTCATACAATTTTCACAGTAAAATTACAAATTTTCATATAATTCATTTTCTTAGAGTCGTATTTTGATAAAATTTTTAAATTTTTTCAATTTTGCTTTTATTTCACTCTTTTTGCTTCTGTAAGGTCCGTCTAGTGTAGAAACTGCCATCTGCACTCAAATCTGTAAAATAAAACACAAGGAAATAGAGAAAATCGATACTTACCTAAACCGAGGTATAGTGGTTAATCGATACAAATAATTAAATTCAACTACAACTTTGCTTATAACTTTCATAAAACTTCGTGTTTTTTGTTCAAATTTTTTCTAAATAATACAACTAATTGCTCCCCATATTACCCTATAGTTTTCTTATTAAATTTTTAATGTTATATTATAAATTTTCACATTTTTCTTTCTTTTATAGTCGTAAATTCACAAATAAAACATAAAATCTTCTCTAACTTTGCATAAAAATTGTCTTTTCCGTTCATATTTTCCTTTTATATAGTGTAACTAATTACTACCTTTAATTCCCTATAGTTTTTTCATACAATTTTCACAGTAAAATTACAAATTTTCATATAATTAATTTTCTTAGAGTCGTATTTTGATAAAATTTTTAAATTTTTTCAATTTTGCTTTTATTTCACTCTTTTTGCTTCTGTAAGGTCCGTCTAGTGTAGAAACTGCCATCTGCACTCAAATCTGTAAAATAAAACACAAGGAAATAGAGAAAATCGATACTTACCTAAACCGAGGTATAGTGGTTAATCGATACAAATAATTAAATTCAACTACAACTTTGCTTATAACTTTCATAAAACTTCGTGTTTTTTGTTCAAATTTTTTCTAAATAATACAACTAATTGCTCCCCATATTACCCTATAGTTTTCTTATTAAATTTTCACTGTTATATTATAAATTTTCACATTTTTCTTTCTTTTATAGTCGTAAATTCACAAATAAAACATAAAATCTTCTCTAACTTTGCATAAAAATTGTCTTTTCCGTTCATATTTTCCTTTTATATAGTGTAACTAATTACTACCTTTAATTCCCTATAGTTTTTTCATACAATTTTCACAGTAAAATTACAAATTTTCATATAATTAATTTTCTTAGAGTCGTATTTTGATAAAATTTTTAAATTTTTTCAATTTTGCTTTTATTTCACTCTTTTTGCTTCTGTAAGGTCCGTCTAGTGTAGAAACTGCCATCTGCACTCAAATCTGTAAAATAAAACACAAGGAAATAGAGAAAATCGATACTTACCTAAACCGAGGTATAGTGGTTAATCGATACAAATAATTAAATTCAACTACAACTTTGCTTATAACTTTCATAAAACTTCGTGTTTTTTGTTCAAATTTTTTCTAAATAATACAACTAATTGCTCCCCATATTACCCTATAGTTTTCTTATTAAATTTTCACTGTTATATTATAAATTTTCACATTTTTCTTTCTTTTATAGTCGTAAATTCACAAATAAAACATAAAATCTTCTCTAACTTTGCATAAAAATTGTCTTTTCCGTTCATATTTTCCTTTTATATAGTGTAACTAATTACTACCTTTAATTCCCTATAGTTTTTTCATACAATTTTCACAGTAAAATTACAAATTTTCATATAATTAATTTTCTTAGAGTCGTATTTTGATAAAATTTTTAAATTTTTTCAATTTTGCTTTTATTTCACTCTTTTTGCTTCTGTAAGGTCCGTCTAGTGTAGAAACTGCCATCTGCACTCAAATCTGTAAAATAAAACACAAGGAAATAGAGAAAATCGATACTTACCTAAACCGAGGTATAGTGGTTAATCGATACAAATAATTAAATTCAACTACAACTTTGCTTATAACTTTCATAAAACTTCGTGTTTTTTGTTCAAATTTTTTCTAAATAATACAACTAATTGCTCCCCATATTACCCTATAGTTTTCTTATTAAATTTTCACTGTTATATTATAAATTTTCACATTTTTCTTTCTTTTATAGTCGTAAATTCACAAATAAAACATAAAATCTTCTCTAACTTTGCATAAAAATTGTCTTTTCCGTTCATATTTTCCTTTTATATAGTGTAACTAATTACTACCTTTAATTCCCTATAGTTTTTTCATACAATTTTCACAGTAAAATTACAAATTTTCATATAATTAATTTTCTTAGAGTCGTATTTTGATAAAATTTTTAAATTTTTTCAATTTTGCTTTTATTTCACTCTTTTTGCTTCTGTAAGGTCCGTCTAGTGTAGAAACTGCCATCTGCACTCAAATCTGTAAAATAAAACACAAGGAAATAGAGAAAATCGATACTTACCTAAACCGAGGTATAGTGGTTAATCGATACAAATAATTAAATTCAACTACAACTTTGCTTATAACTTTCATAAAACTTCGTGTTTTTTGTTCAAATTTTTTCTAAATAATACAACTAATTGCTCCCCATATTACCATATAGTTTTTTTATTAAATTTTCACTGTTATATTATAAATTTTCACATTTTTCTTTCTTTTATAGTCGTAAATTCACAAATAAAACATAAAATCTTCTCTAACTTTGCATAAAAATTGTCTTTTCCGTTCATATTTTCCTTTTATATAGTGTAACTAATTACTACCTTTAATTCCCTATAGTTTTTTCATACAATGTTCACAGTAAAATTACAAATTTTCATATAATTAATTTTCTTAGAGTCGTATTTTGATAAAATTTTTAAATTTTTTAAATTTTGCTTTTATTTCACTCTTTTTGCTTCTGTAAGGTCCGTCTAGTGTAGAAACTGCCATCTGCACTCAAATCTGTAAAATAAAACACAAGGAAATAGAGAAAATCGATACTTACCTAAACCGAGGTATAGTGGTTAATCGATACAAATAATTAAATTCAACTACAACTTTGCTTATAACTTTCATAAAACTTCGTGTTTTTTGTTCAATTTTTTTCTAAATAATACAACTAATTGCTCCCCATATTACCCTATAGTTTTCTTATTAAATTTTCACTGTTATATTATAAATTTTCACATTTTTCTTTCTTTTATAGTCGTAAATTCACAAATAAAACATAAAATCTTCTCTAACTTTGCATAAAAATTGTCTTTTCCGTTCATATTTTCCTTTTATATAGTGTAACTAATTACTACCTTTAATTCCCTATAGTTTTTTCATACAATTTTCACAGTAAAATTACAAATTTTCATATAATTAATTTTCTTAGAGTCGTATTTTGATAAAATTTTTAAATTTTTTCAATTTTGCTTTTATTTCACTCTTTTTGCTTCTGTAAGGTCCGTCTAGTGTAGAAACTGCCATCTGCACTCAAATCTGTAAAATAAAACACAAGGAAATAGAGAAAATCGATACTTACCTAAACCGAGGTATAGTGGTTAATCGATACAAATAATTAAATTCAACTACAACTTTGCTTATAACTTTCATAAAACTTCGTGTTTTTTGTTCAAATTTTTTCTAAATAATACAACTAATTGCTCCCCATATTACCCTATAGTTTTCTTATTAAATTTTCACTGTTATATTATAAATTTTCACATTTTTCTTTCTTTTATAGTCGTAAATTCACAAATAAAACATAAAATCTTCTCTAACTTTGCATAAAAATTGTCTTTTCCGTTCATATTTTCCTTTTATATAGTGTAACTAATTACTACCTTTAATTCCCTATAGTTTTTTCATACAATTTTCACAGTAAAATTACAAATTTTCATATAATTAATTTTCTTAGAGTCGTATTTTGATAAAATTTTTAAATTTTTTCAATTTTGCTTTTATTTCACTCTTTTTGCTTCTGTAAGGTCCGTCTAGTGTAGAAACTGCCATCTGCACTCAAATCTGTAAAATAAAACACAAGGAAATAGAGAAAATCGATACTTACCTAAACCGAGGTATAGTGGTTAATCGATACAAATAATTAAATTCAACTACAACTTTGCTTATAACTTTCATAAAACTTCGTGTTTTTTGTTCAAATTTTTTCTAAATAATACAACTAATTGCTCCCCATATTACCCTATAGTTTTCTTATTAAATTTTCACTGTTATATTATAAATTTTCACATTTTTCTTTCTTTTATAGTCGTAAATTCACAAATAAAACATAAAATCTTCTCTAACTTTGCATAAAAATTGTCTTTTCCGTTCATATTTTCCTTTTATATAGTGTAACTAATTACTACCTTTAATTCCCTATAGTTTTTTCATACAATTTTCACAGTAAAATTACAAATTTTCATATAATTCATTTTCTTAGAGTCGTATTTTGATAAAATTTTTAAATTTTTTCAATTTTGCTTTTATTTCACTCTTTTTGCTTCTGTAAGGTCCGTCTAGTGTAGAAACTGCCATCTGCACTCAAATCTGTAAAATAAAACACAAGGAAATAGAGAAAATCGATACTTACCTAAACCGAGGTATAGTGGTTAATCGATACAAATAATTAAATTCAACTACAACTTTGCTTATAACTTTCATAAAACTTCGTGTTTTTTGTTCAAATTTTTTCTAAATAATACAACTAATTGCTCCCCATATTACCCTATAGTTTTCTTATTAAATTTTCACTGTTATATTATAAATTTTCACATTTTTCTTTCTTTTATAGTCGTAAATTCACAAATAAAACATAAAATCTTCTCTAACGTTGCATAAAAATTGTCTTTTCCGTTCATATTTTCCTTTTATATAGTGTAACTAATTACTACCTTTAATTCCCTATAGTTTTTTCATACAATTTTCACAGTAAAATTACAAATTTTCATATAATTCATTTTCTTAGAGTCGTATTTTGATAAAATTTTTAAATTTTTTCAATTTTGCTTTTATTTCACTCTTTTTGCTTCTGTAAGGTCCGTCTAGTGTAGAAACTGCCATCTGCACTCAAATCTGTAAAATAAAACACAAGGAAATAGAGAAAATCGATACTTACCTAAACCGAGGTATAGTGGTTAATCGATACAAATAATTAAATTCAACTACAACTTTGCTTATAACTTTCATAAAACTTCGTGTTTTTTGTTCAAATTTTTTCTAAATAATACAACTAATTGCTCCCCATATTACCCTATAGTTTTCTTATTAAATTTTCACTGTTATATTATAAATTTTCACATTTTTCTTTCTTTTATAGTCGTAAATTCACAAATAAAACATAAAATCTTCTCTAACTTTGCATAAAAATTGTCTTTTCCGTTCATATTTTCCTTTTATATAGTGTAACTAATTACTACCTTTAATTCCCTATAGTTTTTTCATACAATTTTCACAGTAAAATTACAAATTTTCATATAATTAATTTTCTTAGAGTCGTATTTTGATAAAATTTTTAAATTTTTTCAATTTTGCTTTTATTTCACTCTTTTTGCTTCTGTAAGGTCCGTCTAGTGTAGAAACTGCCATCTGCACTCAAATCTGTAAAATAAAACACAAGGAAATAGAGAAAATCGATACTTACCTAAACCGAGGTATAGTGGTTAATCGATACAAATAATTAAATTCAACTACAACTTTGCTTATAACTTTCATAAAACTTCGTGTTTTTTGTTCAAATTTTTTCTAAATAATACAACTAATTGCTCCCCATATTACCCTATAGTTTTCTTATTAAATTTTCACTGTTATATTATAAATTTTCACATTTTTCTTTCTTTTATAGTCGTAAATTCACAAATAAAACATAAAATCTTCTCTAACTTTGCATAAAAATTGTCTTTTCCGTTCATATTTTCCTTTTATATAGTGTAACTAATTACTACCTTTAATTCCCTATAGTTTTTTCATACAATTTTCACAGTAAAATTACAAATTTTCATATAATTAATTTTCTTAGAGTCGTATTTTGATAAAATTTTTAAATTTTTTCAATTTTGCTTTTATTTCACTCTTTTTGCTTCTGTAAGGTCCGTCTAGTGTAGAAACTGCCATCTGCACTCAAATCTGTAAAATAAAACACAAGGAAATAGAGAAAATCGATACTTACCTAAACCGAGGTATAGTGGTTAATCGATACAAATAATTAAATTCAACTACAACTTTGCTTATAACTTTCATAAAACTTCGTGTTTTTTGTTCAAATTTTTTCTAAATAATACAACTAATTGCTCCCCATATTACCCTATAGTTTTCTTATTAAATTTTCACTGTTATATTATAAATTTTCACATTTTTCTTTCTTTTATAGTCGTAAATTCACAAATAAAACATAAAATCTTCTCTAACTTTGCATAAAAATTGTCTTTTCCGTTCATATTTTCCTTTTATATAGTGTAACTAATTACTACCTTTAATTCCCTATAGTTTTTTCATACAATTTTCACAGTAAAATTACAAATTTTCATATAATTCATTTTCTTAGAGTCGTATTTTGATAAAATTTTTAAATTTTTTCAATTTTGCTTTTATTTCACTCTTTTTGCTTCTGTAAGGTCCGTCTAGTGTAGAAACTGCCATCTGCACTCAAATCTGTAAAATAAAACACAAGGAAATAGAGAAAATCGATACTTACCTAAACCGAGGTATAGTGGTTAATCGATACAAATAATTAAATTCAACTACAACTTTGCTTATAACTTTCATAAAACTTCGTGTTTTTTGTTCAAATTTTTTCTAAATAATACAACTAATTGCTCCCCATATTACCCTATAGTTTTCTTATTAAATTTTCACTGTTATATTATAAATTTTCACATTTTTCTTTCTTTTATAGTCGTAAATTCACAAATAAAACATAAAATCTTCTCTAACGTTGCATAAAAATTGTCTTTTCCGTTCATATTTTCCTTTTATATAGTGTAACTAATTACTACCTTTAATTCCCTATAGTTTTTTCATACAATTTTCACAGTAAAATTACAAATTTTCATATAATTCATTTTCTTAGAGTCGTATTTTGATAAAATTTTTAAATTTTTTCAATTTTGCTTTTATTTCACTCTTTTTGCTTCTGTAAGGTCCGTCTAGTGTAGAAACTGCCATCTGCACTCAAATCTGTAAAATAAAACACAAGGAAATAGAGAAAATCGATACTTACCTAAACCGAGGTATAGTGGTTAATCGATACAAATAATTAAATTCAACTACAACTTTGCTTATAACTTTCATAAAACTTCGTGTTTTTTGTTCAAATTTTTTCTAAATAATACAACTAATTGCTCCCCATATTACCCTATAGTTTTCTTATTAAATTTTCACTGTTATATTATAAATTTTCACATTTTTCTTTCTTTTATAGTCGTAAATTCACAAATAAAACATAAAATCTTCTCTAACTTTGCATAAAAATTGTCTTTTCCGTTCATATTTTCCTTTTATATAGTGTAACTAATTACTACCTTTAATTCCCTATAGTTTTTTCATACAATTTTCACAGTAAAATTACAAATTTTCATATAATTAATTTTCTTAGAGTCGTATTTTGATAAAATTTTTAAATTTTTTCAATTTTGCTTTTATTTCACTCTTTTTGCTTCTGTAAGGTCCGTCTAGTGTAGAAACTGCCATCTGCACTCAAATCTGTAAAATAAAACACAAGGAAATAGAGAAAATCGATACTTACCTAAACCGAGGTATAGTGGTTAATCGATACAAATAATTAAATTCAACTACAACTTTGCTTATAACTTTCATAAAACTTCGTGTTTTTTGTTCAAATTTTTTCTAAATAATACAACTAATTGCTCCCCATATTACCCTATAGTTTTCTTATTAAATTTTCACTGTTATATTATAAATTTTCACATTTTTCTTTCTTTTATAGTCGTAAATTCACAAATAAAACATAAAATCTTCTCTAACTTTGCATAAAAATTGTCTTTTCCGTTCATATTTTCCTTTTATATAGTGTAACTAATTACTACCTTTAATTCCCTATAGTTTTTTCATACAATTTTCACAGTAAAATTACAAATTTTCATATAATTAATTTTCTTAGAGTCGTATTTTGATAAAATTTTTAAATTTTTTCAATTTTGCTTTTATTTCACTCTTTTTGCTTCTGTAAGGTCCGTCTAGTGTAGAAACTGCCATCTGCACTCAAATCTGTAAAATAAAACACAAGGAAATAGAGAAAATCGATACTTACCTAAACCGAGGTATAGTGGTTAATCGATACAAATAATTAAATTCAACTACAACTTTGCTTATAACTTTCATAAAACTTCGTGTTTTTTGTTCAATTTTTTTCTAAATAATACAACTAATTGCTCCCCATATTACCCTATAGTTTTTTTATTAAATTTTCACTGTTATATTATAAATTTTCACATTTTTCTTTCTTTTATAGTCGTAAATTCACAAATAAAACATAAAATCTTCTCTAACTTTGCATAAAAATTGTCTTTTCCGTTCATATTTTCCTTTTATATAGTATAACTAATTACTACCTTTAATTCCCTATAGTTTTTTCATACAATTTTCACAGTAAAATTACAAATTTTCGTATAATTAATTTTCTTAGAGTCGTATTTTGATAAAATTTTTAAATTTTTTCAATTTTGCTTTTATTTCACTCTTTTTGCTTCTGTAAGGTCCGTCTAGTGTAGAAACTGCCATCTGCACTCAAATCTGTAAAATAAAACACAAGGAAATAGAGAAAATCGATACTTACCTAAACCGAGGTATAGTGGTTAATTGATACAAATAATTAAATTCAACTACAACTTTGCTTATAACTTTCATAAAACTTCGTGTTTTTTGTTCAAATTTTTTCTAAATAATACAACTAATTGCTCCCCATATTACCCTATAGTTTTCTTATTAAATTTTTAATGTTATATTATAAATTTTCACATTTTTCTTTCTTTTATAGTCGTAAATTCACAAATAAAACATAAAATCTTCTCTAACTTTGCATAAAAATTGTCTTTTCCGTTCATATTTTCCTTTTATATAGTGTAACTAATTACTACCTTTAATTCCCTATAGTTTTTTCATACAATTTTCACAGTAAAATTACAAATTTTCATATAATTAATTTTCTTAGAGTCGTATTTTGATAAAATTTTTAAATTTTTTCAATTTTGCTTTTATTTCACTCTTTTTGCTTCTGTAAGGTCCGTCTAGTGTAGAAACTGCCATCTGCACTCAAATCTGTAAAATAAAACACAAGGAAATAGAGAAAATCGATACTTACCTAAACCGAGGTATAGTGGTTAATCGATACAAATAATTAAATTCAACTACAACTTTGCTTATAACTTTCATAAAACTTCGTGTTTTTTGTTCAAATTTTTTCTAAATAATACAACTAATTGCTCCCCATATTACCCTATAGTTTTCTTATTAAATTTTCACTGTTATATTATAAATTTTCACATTTTTCTTTCTTTTATAGTCGTAAATTCACAAATAAAACATAAAATCTTCTCTAACGTTGCATAAAAATTGTCTTTTCCGTTCATATTTTCCTTTTATATAGTGTAACTAATTACTACCTTTAATTCCCTATAGTTTTTTCATACAATTTTCACAGTAAAATTACAAATTTTCATATAATTCATTTTCTTAGAGTCGTATTTTGATAAAATTTTTAAATTTTTTCAATTTTGCTTTTATTTCACTCTTTTTGCTTCTGTAAGGTCCGTCTAGTGTAGAAACTGCCATCTGCACTCAAATCTGTAAAATAAAACACAAGGAAATAGAGAAAATCGATACTTACCTAAACCGAGGTATAGTGGTTAATCGATACAAATAATTAAATTCAACTACAACTTTGCTTATAACTTTCATAAAACTTCGTGTTTTTTGTTCAAATTTTTTCTAAATAATACAACTAATTGCTCCCCATATTACCCTATAGTTTTCTTATTAAATTTTTAATGTTATATTATAAATTTTCACATTTTTCTTTCTTTTATAGTCGTAAATTCACAAATAAAACATAAAATCTTCTCTAACTTTGCATAAAAATTGTCTTTTCCGTTCATATTTTCCTTTTATATAGTGTAACTAATTACTACCTTTAATTCCCTATAGTTTTTTCATACAATTTTCACAGTAAAATTACAAATTTTCATATAATTAATTTTCTTAGAGTCGTATTTTGATAAAATTTTTAAATTTTTTCAATTTTGCTTTTATTTCACTCTTTTTGCTTCTGTAAGGTCCGTCTAGTGTAGAAACTGCCATCTGCACTCAAATCTGTAAAATAAAACACAAGGAAATAGAGAAAATCGATACTTACCTAAACCGAGGTATAGTGGTTAATCGATACAAATAATTAAATTCAACTACAACTTTGCTTATAACTTTCATAAAACTTCGTGTTTTTTGTTCAAATTTTTTCTAAATAATACAACTAATTGCTCCCCATATTACCCTATAGTTTTCTTATTAAATTTTCACTGTTATATTATAAATTTTCACATTTTTCTTTCTTTTATAGTCGTAAATTCACAAATAAAACATAAAATCTTCTCTAACTTTGCATAAAAATTGTCTTTTCCGTTCATATTTTCCTTTTATATAGTGTAACTAATTACTACCTTTAATTCCCTATAGTTTTTTCATACAATTTTCACAGTAAAATTACAAATTTTCATATAATTAATTTTCTTAGAGTCGTATTTTGATAAAATTTTTAAATTTTTTCAATTTTGCTTTTATTTCACTCTTTTTGCTTCTGTAAGGTCCGTCTAGTGTAGAAACTGCCATCTGCACTCAAATCTGTAAAATAAAACACAAGGAAATAGAGAAAATCGATACTTACCTAAACCGAGGTATAGTGGTTAATCGATACAAATAATTAAATTCAACTACAACTTTGCTTATAACTTTCATAAAACTTCGTGTTTTTTTGTTCAAATTTTTTCTAAATAATACAACTAATTGCTCCCCATATTACCCTATAGTTATCTTATTAAATTTTCACTGTTATATTATAAATTTTCACATTTTTCTTTCTTTTATAGTCGTAAATTCACAAATAAAACATAAAATCTTCTCTAACTTTGCATAAAAATTGTCTTTTCCGTTCATATTTTCCTTTTATATAGTGTAACTAATTACTACCTTTAATTCCCTATAGTTTTTTCATACAATTTTCACAGTAAAATTACAAATTTTCATATAATTAATTTTCTTAGAGTCGTATTTTGATAAAATTTTTAAATTTTTTCAATTTTGCTTTTATTTCACTCTTTTTGCTTCTGTAAGGTCCGTCTAGTGTAGAAACTGCCATCTGCACTCAAATCTGTAAAATAAAACACAAGGAAATAGAGAAAATCGATACTTACCTAAACCGAGGTATAGTGGTTAATCGATACAAATAATTAAATTCAACTACAACTTTGCTTATAACTTTCATAAAACTTCGTGTTTTTTGTTCAATTTTTTTCTAAATAATACAACTAATTGCTCCCCATATTACCCTATAGTTTTTTTATTAAATTTTCACTGTTATATTATAAATTTTCACATTTTTCTTTCTTTTATAGTCGTAAATTCACAAATAAAACATAAAATCTTCTCTAACTTTGCATAAAAATTGTCTTTTCCGTTCATATTTTCCTTTTATATAGTATAACTAATTACTACCTTTAATTCCCTATAGTTTTTTCATACAATTTTCACAGTAAAATTACAAATTTTCATATAATTAATTTTCTTAGAGTCGTATTTTGATAAAATTTTTAAATTTTTTCAATTTTGCTTTTATTTCACTCTTTTTGCTTCTGTAAGGTCCGTCTAGTGTAGAAACTGCCATCTGCACTCAAATCTGTAAAATAAAACACAAGGAAATAGAGAAAATCGATACTTACCTAAACCAAGGTATAGTGGTTAATCGATACAAATAATTAAATTCAACTACAACTTTGCTTATAACTTTCATAAAACTTCGTGTTTTTTGTTCAAATTTTTTCTAAATAATACAACTAATTGCTCCCCATATTACCATATAGTTTTCTTATTAAATTTTCACTGTTATATTATAAATTTTCACATTTTTCTTTCTTTTATAGTCGTAAATTCACAAATAAAACATAAAATCTTCTCTAACTTTGCATAAAAATTGTCTTTTCCGTTCATATTTTCCTTTTATATAGTGTAACTAATTACTACCTTTAATTCCCTATAGTTTTTTCATACAATGTTCACAGTAAAATTACAAATTTTCATATAATTAATTTTCTTAGTCGTATTTTGATAAAATTTTTAAATTTTTTCAATTTTGCTTTTATTTCACTCTTTTTGCTTCTGTAAGGTCCGTCTAGTGTAGAAACTGCCATCTGCACTCAAATCTGTAAAATAAAACACAAGGAAATAGAGAAAATCGATACTTACCTAAACCGAGGTATAGTGGTTAATCGATACAAATAATTAAATTCAACTACAACTTTGCTTATAACTTTCATAAAACTTCGTGTTTTTTGTTCAATTTTTTTCTAAATAATACAACTAATTGCTCCCCATATTACCCTATAGTTTTCTTATTAAATTTTCACTGTTATATTATAAATTTTCACATTTTTCTTTCTTTTATAGTCGTAAATTCACAAATAAAACATAAAATCTTCTCTAACTTTGCATAAAAATTGTCTTTTCCGTTCATATTTTCCTTTTATATAGTATAACTAATTACTACCTTTAATTCCCTATAGTTTTTTCATACAATTTTCACAGTAAAATTACAAATTTTCATATAATTAATTTTCTTAGAGTCGTATTTTGATAAAATTTTTAAATTTTTTCAATTTTGCTTTTATTTCACTCTTTTTGCTTCTGTAAGGTCCGTCTAGTGTAGAAACTGCCATCTGCACTCAAATCTGTAAAATAAAACACAAGGAAATAGAGAAAATCGATACTTACCTAAACCGAGGTATAGTGGTTAATCGATACAAATAATTAAATTCAACTACAACTTTGCTTATAACTTTCATAAAACTTCGTGTTTTTTGTTCAAATTTTTTCTAAATAATACAACTAATTGCTCCCCATATTACCATATAGTTTTCTTATTAAATTTTCACATTTTTCTTTCTTTTATAGTCGTAAATTCACAAATAAAACATAAAATCTTCTCTAACTTTGCATAAAAATTGTCTTTTCCGTTCATATTTTCCTTTTATATAGTGTAACTAATTACTACCTTTAATTCCCTATAGTTTTTTCATACAATTTTCACAGTAAAATTACAAATTTTCATATAATTAATTTTCTTAGAGTCGTATTTTGATAAAATTTTTAAATTTTTTCAATTTTGCTTTTATTTCACTCTTTTTGCTTCTGTAAGGTCCGTCTAGTGTAGAAACTGCCATCTGCACTCAAATCTGTAAAATAAAACACAAGGAAATAGAGAAAATCGATACTTACCTAAACCGAGGTATAGTGGTTAATCGATACAAATAATTAAATTCAACTACAACTTTGCTTATAACTTTCATAAAACTTCGTGTTTTTTGTTCAAATTTTTTCTAAATAATACAACTAATTGCTCCCCATATTAACCTATAGTTTTCTTATTAAATTTTCACTGTTATATTATAAATTTTCACATTTTTCTTTCTTTTATAGTCGTAAATTCACAAATAAAACATAAAATCTTCTCTAACTTTGCATAAAAATTGTCTTTTCCGTTCATATTTTCCTTTTATATAGTGTAACTAATTACTACCTTTAATTCCCTATAGTTTTTTCATACAATTTTCACAGTAAAATTACAAATTTTCATATAATTAATTTTCTTAGAGTCGTATTTTGATAAAATTTTTAAATTTTTTCAATTTTGCTTTTATTTCACTCTTTTTGCTTCTGTAAGGTCCGTCTAGTGTAGAAACTGCCATCTGCACTCAAATCTGTAAAATAAAACACAAGGAAATAGAGAAAATCGATACTTACCTAAACCGAGGTATAGTGGTTAATCGATACAAATAATTAAATTCAACTACAACTTTGCTTATAACTTTCATAAAACTTCGTGTTTTTTGTTCAATTTTTTTCTAAATAATACAACTAATTGCTCCCCATATTACCCTATAGTTTTTTTATTAAATTTTCACTGTTATATTATAAATTTTCACATTTTTCTTTCTTTTATAGTCGTAAATTCACAAATAAAACATAAAATCTTCTCTAACTTTGCATAAAAATTGTCTTTTCCGTTCATATTTTCCTTTTATATAGTATAACTAATTACTACCTTTAATTCCCTATAGTTTTTTCATACAATTTTCACAGTAAAATTACAAATTTTCATATAATTAATTTTCTTAGAGTCGTATTTTGATAAAATTTTTAAATTTTTTCAATTTTGCTTTTATTTCACTCTTTTTGCTTCTGTAAGGTCCGTCTAGTGTAGAAACTGCCATCTGCACTCAAATCTGTAAAATAAAACACAAGGAAATAGAGAAAATCGATACTTACCTAAACCAAGGTATAGTGGTTAATCGATACAAATAATTAAATTCAACTACAACTTTGCTTATAACTTTCATAAAACTTCGTGTTTTTTGTTCAAATTTTTTCTAAATAATACAACTAATTGCTCCCCATATTACCATATAGTTTTCTTATTAAATTTTCACTGTTATATTATAAATTTTCACATTTTTCTTTCTTTTATAGTCGTAAATTCACAAATAAAACATAAAATCTTCTCTAACTTTGCATAAAAATTGTCTTTTCCGTTCATATTTTCCTTTTATATAGTGTAACTAATTACTACCTTTAATTCCCTATAGTTTTTTCATACAATGTTCACAGTAAAATTACAAATTTTCATATAATTAATTTTCTTAGTCGTATTTTGATAAAATTTTTAAATTTTTTCAATTTTGCTTTTATTTCACTCTTTTTGCTTCTGTAAGGTCCGTCTAGTGTAGAAACTGCCATCTGCACTCAAATCTGTAAAATAAAACACAAGGAAATAGAGAAAATCGATACTTACCTAAACCGAGGTATAGTGGTTAATCGATACAAATAATTAAATTCAACTACAACTTTGCTTATAACTTTCATAAAACTTCGTGTTTTTTGTTCAATTTTTTTCTAAATAATACAACTAATTGCTCCCCATATTACCCTATAGTTTTCTTATTAAATTTTCACTGTTATATTATAAATTTTCACATTTTTCTTTCTTTTATAGTCGTAAATTCACAAATAAAACATAAAATCTTCTCTAACTTTGCATAAAAATTGTCTTTTCCGTTCATATTTTCCTTTTATATAGTGTAACTAATTACTACCTTTAATTCCCTATAGTTTTTTCATACAATTTTCACAGTAAAATTACAAATTTTCATATAATTAATTTTCTTAGAGTCGTATTTTGATAAAATTTTTAAATTTTTTCAATTTTGCTTTTATTTCACTCTTTTTGCTTCTGTAAGGTCCGTCTAGTGTAGAAACTGCCATCTGCACTCAAATCTGTAAAATAAAACACAAGGAAATAGAGAAAATCGATACTTACCTAAACCGAGGTATAGTGGTTAATCGATACAAATAATTAAATTCAACTACAACTTTGCTTATAACTTTCATAAAACTTCGTGTTTTTTGTTCAAATTTTTTCTAAATAATACAACTAATTGCTCCCCATATTACCCTATAGTTTTCTTATTAAATTTTCACTGTTATATTATAAATTTTCACATTTTTCTTTCTTTTATAGTCGTAAATTCACAAATAAAACATAAAATCTTCTCTAACTTTGCATAAAAATTGTCTTTTCCGTTCATATTTTCCTTTTATATAGTGTAACTAATTACTACCTTTAATTCCCTATAGTTTTTTCATACAATTTTCACAGTAAAATTACAAATTTTCATATAATTAATTTTCTTAGAGTCGTATTTTGATAAAATTTTTAAATTTTTTCAATTTTGCTTTTATTTCACTCTTTTTGCTTCTGTAAGGTCCGTCTAGTGTAGAAACTGCCATCTGCACTCAAATCTGTAAAATAAAACACAAGGAAATAGAGAAAATCGATACTTACCTAAACCGAGGTATAGTGGTTAATCGATACAAATAATTAAATTCAACTACAACTTTGCTTATAACTTTCATAAAACTTCGTGTTTTTTGTTCAATTTTTTTCTAAATAATACAACTAATTGCTCCCCATATTACCCTATAGTTTTTTTATTAAATTTTCACTGTTATATTATAAATTTTCACATTTTTCTTTCTTTTATAGTCGTAAATTCACAAATAAAACATAAAATCTTCTCTAACTTTGCATAAAAATTGTCTTTTCCGTTCATATTTTCCTTTTATATAGTATAACTAATTACTACCTTTAATTCCCTATAGTTTTTTCATACAATTTTCACAGTAAAATTACAAATTTTCGTATAATTAATTTTCTTAGAGTCGTATTTTGATAAAATTTTTAAATTTTTTCAATTTTGCTTTTATTTCACTCTTTTTGCTTCTGTAAGGTCCGTCTAGTGTAGAAACTGCCATCTGCACTCAAATCTGTAAAATAAAACACAAGGAAATAGAGAAAATCGATACTTACCTAAACCGAGGTATAGTGGTTAATTGATACAAATAATTAAATTCAACTACAACTTTGCTTATAACTTTCATAAAACTTCGTGTTTTTTGTTCAAATTTTTTCTAAATAATACAACTAATTGCTCCCCATATTACCCTATAGTTTTCTTATTAAATTTTTAATGTTATATTATAAATTTTCACATTTTTCTTTCTTTTATAGTCGTAAATTCACAAATAAAACATAAAATCTTCTCTAACTTTGCATAAAAATTGTCTTTTCCGTTCATATTTTCCTTTTATATAGTGTAACTAATTACTACCTTTAATTCCCTATAGTTTTTTCATACAATTTTCACAGTAAAATTACAAATTTTCATATAATTAATTTTCTTAGAGTCGTATTTTGATAAAATTTTTAAATTTTTTCAATTTTGCTTTTATTTCACTCTTTTTGCTTCTGTAAGGTCCGTCTAGTGTAGAAACTGCCATCTGCACTCAAATCTGTAAAATAAAACACAAGGAAATAGAGAAAATCGATACTTACCTAAACCGAGGTATAGTGGTTAATCGATACAAATAATTAAATTCAACTACAACTTTGCTTATAACTTTCATAAAACTTCGTGTTTTTTGTTCAAATTTTTTCTAAATAATACAACTAATTGCTCCCCATATTACCCTATAGTTTTCTTATTAAATTTTCACTGTTATATTATAAATTTTCACATTTTTCTTTCTTTTATAGTCGTAAATTCACAAATAAAACATAAAATCTTCTCTAACGTTGCATAAAAATTGTCTTTTCCGTTCATATTTTCCTTTTATATAGTGTAACTAATTACTACCTTTAATTCCCTATAGTTTTTTCATACAATTTTCACAGTAAAATTACAAATTTTCATATAATTCATTTTCTTAGAGTCGTATTTTGATAAAATTTTTAAATTTTTTCAATTTTGCTTTTATTTCACTCTTTTTGCTTCTGTAAGGTCCGTCTAGTGTAGAAACTGCCATCTGCACTCAAATCTGTAAAATAAAACACAAGGAAATAGAGAAAATCGATACTTACCTAAACCGAGGTATAGTGGTTAATCGATACAAATAATTAAATTCAACTACAACTTTGCTTATAACTTTCATAAAACTTCGTGTTTTTTGTTCAAATTTTTTCTAAATAATACAACTAATTGCTCCCCATATTACCCTATAGTTTTCTTATTAAATTTTTAATGTTATATTATAAATTTTCACATTTTTCTTTCTTTTATAGTCGTAAATTCACAAATAAAACATAAAATCTTCTCTAACTTTGCATAAAAATTGTCTTTTCCGTTCATATTTTCCTTTTATATAGTGTAACTAATTACTACCTTTAATTCCCTATAGTTTTTTCATACAATTTTCACAGTAAAATTACAAATTTTCATATAATTAATTTTCTTAGAGTCGTATTTTGATAAAATTTTTAAATTTTTTCAATTTTGCTTTTATTTCACTCTTTTTGCTTCTGTAAGGTCCGTCTAGTGTAGAAACTGCCATCTGCACTCAAATCTGTAAAATAAAACACAAGGAAATAGAGAAAATCGATACTTACCTAAACCGAGGTATAGTGGTTAATCGATACAAATAATTAAATTCAACTACAACTTTGCTTATAACTTTCATAAAACTTCGTGTTTTTTGTTCAAATTTTTTCTAAATAATACAACTAATTGCTCCCCATATTACCCTATAGTTTTCTTATTAAATTTTCACTGTTATATTATAAATTTTCACATTTTTCTTTCTTTTATAGTCGTAAATTCACAAATAAAACATAAAATCTTCTCTAACTTTGCATAAAAATTGTCTTTTCCGTTCATATTTTCCTTTTATATAGTGTAACTAATTACTACCTTTAATTCCCTATAGTTTTTTCATACAATTTTCACAGTAAAATTACAAATTTTCATATAATTAATTTTCTTAGAGTCGTATTTTGATAAAATTTTTAAATTTTTTCAATTTTGCTTTTATTTCACTCTTTTTGCTTCTGTAAGGTCCGTCTAGTGTAGAAACTGCCATCTGCACTCAAATCTGTAAAATAAAACACAAGGAAATAGAGAAAATCGATACTTACCTAAACCGAGGTATAGTGGTTAATCGATACAAATAATTAAATTCAACTACAACTTTGCTTATAACTTTCATAAAACTTCGTGTTTTTTGTTCAAATTTTTTCTAAATAATACAACTAATTGCTCCCCATATTACCCTATAGTTATCTTATTAAATTTTCACTGTTATATTATAAATTTTCACATTTTTCTTTCTTTTATAGTCGTAAATTCACAAATAAAACATAAAATCTTCTCTAACTTTGCATAAAAATTGTCTTTTCCGTTCATATTTTCCTTTTATATAGTGTAACTAATTACTACCTTTAATTCCCTATAGTTTTTTCATACAATTTTCACAGTAAAATTACAAATTTTCATATAATTAATTTTCTTAGAGTCGTATTTTGATAAAATTTTTAAATTTTTTCAATTTTGCTTTTATTTCACTCTTTTTGCTTCTGTAAGGTCCGTCTAGTGTAGAAACTGCCATCTGCACTCAAATCTGTAAAATAAAACACAAGGAAATAGAGAAAATCGATACTTACCTAAACCGAGGTATAGTGGTTAATCGATACAAATAATTAAATTCAACTACAACTTTGCTTATAACTTTCATAAAACTTCGTGTTTTTTGTTCAATTTTTTTCTAAATAATACAACTAATTGCTCCCCATATTACCCTATAGTTTTTTTATTAAATTTTCACTGTTATATTATAAATTTTCACATTTTTCTTTCTTTTATAGTCGTAAATTCACAAATAAAACATAAAATCTTCTCTAACTTTGCATAAAAATTGTCTTTTCCGTTCATATTTTCCTTTTATATAGTATAACTAATTACTACCTTTAATTCCCTATAGTTTTTTCATACAATTTTCACAGTAAAATTACAAATTTTCATATAATTAATTTTCTTAGAGTCGTATTTTGATAAAATTTTTAAATTTTTTCAATTTTGCTTTTATTTCACTCTTTTTGCTTCTGTAAGGTCCGTCTAGTGTAGAAACTGCCATCTGCACTCAAATCTGTAAAATAAAACACAAGGAAATAGAGAAAATCGATACTTACCTAAACCAAGGTATAGTGGTTAATCGATACAAATAATTAAATTCAACTACAACTTTGCTTATAACTTTCATAAAACTTCGTGTTTTTTGTTCAAATTTTTTCTAAATAATACAACTAATTGCTCCCCATATTACCATATAGTTTTCTTATTAAATTTTCACTGTTATATTATAAATTTTCACATTTTTCTTTCTTTTATAGTCGTAAATTCACAAATAAAACATAAAATCTTCTCTAACTTTGCATAAAAATTGTCTTTTCCGTTCATATTTTCCTTTTATATAGTGTAACTAATTACTACCTTTAATTCCCTATAGTTTTTTCATACAATGTTCACAGTAAAATTACAAATTTTCATATAATTAATTTTCTTAGTCGTATTTTGATAAAATTTTTAAATTTTTTCAATTTTGCTTTTATTTCACTCTTTTTGCTTCTGTAAGGTCCGTCTAGTGTAGAAACTGCCATCTGCACTCAAATCTGTAAAATAAAACACAAGGAAATAGAGAAAATCGATACTTACCTAAACCGAGGTATAGTGGTTAATCGATACAAATAATTAAATTCAACTACAACTTTGCTTATAACTTTCATAAAACTTCGTGTTTTTTGTTCAATTTTTTTCTAAATAATACAACTAATTGCTCCCCATATTACCCTATAGTTTTCTTATTAAATTTTCACTGTTATATTATAAATTTTCACATTTTTCTTTCTTTTATAGTCGTAAATTCACAAATAAAACATAAAATCTTCTCTAACTTTGCATAAAAATTGTCTTTTCCGTTCATATTTTCCTTTTATATAGTATAACTAATTACTACCTTTAATTCCCTATAGTTTTTTCATACAATTTTCACAGTAAAATTACAAATTTTCATATAATTAATTTTCTTAGAGTCGTATTTTGATAAAATTTTTAAATTTTTTCAATTTTGCTTTTATTTCACTCTTTTTGCTTCTGTAAGGTCCGTCTAGTGTAGAAACTGCCATCTGCACTCAAATCTGTAAAATAAAACACAAGGAAATAGAGAAAATCGATACTTACCTAAACCGAGGTATAGTGGTTAATCGATACAAATAATTAAATTCAACTACAACTTTGCTTATAACTTTCATAAAACTTCGTGTTTTTTGTTCAAATTTTTTCTAAATAATACAACTAATTGCTCCCCATATTACCATATAGTTTTCTTATTAAATTTTCACATTTTTCTTTCTTTTATAGTCGTAAATTCACAAATAAAACATAAAATCTTCTCTAACTTTGCATAAAAATTGTCTTTTCCGTTCATATTTTCCTTTTATATAGTGTAACTAATTACTACCTTTAATTCCCTATAGTTTTTTCATACAATTTTCACAGTAAAATTACAAATTTTCATATAATTAATTTTCTTAGAGTCGTATTTTGATAAAATTTTTAAATTTTTTCAATTTTGCTTTTATTTCACTCTTTTTGCTTCTGTAAGGTCCGTCTAGTGTAGAAACTGCCATCTGCACTCAAATCTGTAAAATAAAACACAAGGAAATAGAGAAAATCGATACTTACCTAAACCGAGGTATAGTGGTTAATCGATACAAATAATTAAATTCAACTACAACTTTGCTTATAACTTTCATAAAACTTCGTGTTTTTTGTTCAAATTTTTTCTAAATAATACAACTAATTGCTCCCCATATTAACCTATAGTTTTCTTATTAAATTTTCACTGTTATATTATAAATTTTCACATTTTTCTTTCTTTTATAGTCGTAAATTCACAAATAAAACATAAAATCTTCTCTAACTTTGCATAAAAATTGTCTTTTCCGTTCATATTTTCCTTTTATATAGTGTAACTAATTACTACCTTTAATTCCCTATAGTTTTTTCATACAATTTTCACAGTAAAATTACAAATTTTCATATAATTAATTTTCTTAGAGTCGTATTTTGATAAAATTTTTAAATTTTTTCAATTTTGCTTTTATTTCACTCTTTTTGCTTCTGTAAGGTCCGTCTAGTGTAGAAACTGCCATCTGCACTCAAATCTGTAAAATAAAACACAAGGAAATAGAGAAAATCGATACTTACCTAAACCGAGGTATAGTGGTTAATCGATACAAATAATTAAATTCAACTACAACTTTGCTTATAACTTTCATAAAACTTCGTGTTTTTTGTTCAATTTTTTTCTAAATAATACAACTAATTGCTCCCCATATTACCCTATAGTTTTTTTATTAAATTTTCACTGTTATATTATAAATTTTCACATTTTTCTTTCTTTTATAGTCGTAAATTCACAAATAAAACATAAAATCTTCTCTAACTTTGCATAAAAATTGTCTTTTCCGTTCATATTTTCCTTTTATATAGTATAACTAATTACTACCTTTAATTCCCTATAGTTTTTTCATACAATTTTCACAGTAAAATTACAAATTTTCATATAATTAATTTTCTTAGAGTCGTATTTTGATAAAATTTTTAAATTTTTTCAATTTTGCTTTTATTTCACTCTTTTTGCTTCTGTAAGGTCCGTCTAGTGTAGAAACTGCCATCTGCACTCAAATCTGTAAAATAAAACACAAGGAAATAGAGAAAATCGATACTTACCTAAACCAAGGTATAGTGGTTAATCGATACAAATAATTAAATTCAACTACAACTTTGCTTATAACTTTCATAAAACTTCGTGTTTTTTGTTCAAATTTTTTCTAAATAATACAACTAATTGCTCCCCATATTACCATATAGTTTTCTTATTAAATTTTCACTGTTATATTATAAATTTTCACATTTTTCTTTCTTTTATAGTCGTAAATTCACAAATAAAACATAAAATCTTCTCTAACTTTGCATAAAAATTGTCTTTTCCGTTCATATTTTCCTTTTATATAGTGTAACTAATTACTACCTTTAATTCCCTATAGTTTTTTCATACAATGTTCACAGTAAAATTACAAATTTTCATATAATTAATTTTCTTAGTCGTATTTTGATAAAATTTTTAAATTTTTTCAATTTTGCTTTTATTTCACTCTTTTTGCTTCTGTAAGGTCCGTCTAGTGTAGAAACTGCCATCTGCACTCAAATCTGTAAAATAAAACACAAGGAAATAGAGAAAATCGATACTTACCTAAACCGAGGTATAGTGGTTAATCGATACAAATAATTAAATTCAACTACAACTTTGCTTATAACTTTCATAAAACTTCGTGTTTTTTGTTCAATTTTTTTCTAAATAATACAACTAATTGCTCCCCATATTACCCTATAGTTTTCTTATTAAATTTTCACTGTTATATTATAAATTTTCACATTTTTCTTTCTTTTATAGTCGTAAATTCACAAATAAAACATAAAATCTTCTCTAACTTTGCATAAAAATTGTCTTTTCCGTTCATATTTTCCTTTTATATAGTATAACTAATTACTACCTTTAATTCCCTATAGTTTTTTCATACAATTTTCACAGTAAAATTACAAATTTTCATATAATTAATTTTCTTAGAGTCGTATTTTGATAAAATTTTTAAATTTTTTCAATTTTGCTTTTATTTCACTCTTTTTGCTTCTGTAAGGTCCGTCTAGTGTAGAAACTGCCATCTGCACTCAAATCTGTAAAATAAAACACAAGGAAATAGAGAAAATCGATACTTACCTAAACCGAGGTATAGTGGTTAATCGATACAAATAATTAAATTCAACTACAACTTTGCTTATAACTTTCATAAAACTTCGTGTTTTTTGTTCAAATTTTTTCTAAATAATACAACTAATTGCTCCCCATATTACCATATAGTTTTCTTATTAAATTTTCACTGTTATATTATAAATTTTCACATTTTTCTTTCTTTTATAGTCGTAAATTCACAAATAAAACATAAAATCTTCTCTAACTTTGCATAAAAATTGTCTTTTCCGTTCATATTTTCCTTTTATATAGTGTAACTAATTACTACCTTTAATTCCCTATAGTTTTTTCATACAATTTTCACAGTAAAATTACAAATTTTCATATAATTAATTTTCTTAGAGTCGTATTTTGATAAAATTTTTAAATTTTTTCAATTTTGCTTTTATTTCACTCTTTTTGCTTCTGTAAGGTCCGTCTAGTGTAGAAACTGCCATCTGCACTCAAATCTGTAAAATAAAACACAAGGAAATAGAGAAAATCGATACTTACCTAAACCGAGGTATAGTGGTTAATCGATACAAATAATTAAATTCAACTACAACTTTGCTTATAACTTTCATAAAACTTCGTGTTTTTTGTTCAAATTTTTTCTAAATAATACAACTAATTGCTCCCCATATTACCCTATAGTTTTCTTATTAAATTTTCACTGTTATATTATAAATTTTCACATTTTTCTTTCTTTTATAGTCGTAAATTCACAAATAAAACATAAAATCTTCTCTAACTTTGCATAAAAATTGTCTTTTCCGTTCATATTTTCCTTTTATATAGTGTAACTAATTACTACCTTTAATTCCCTATAGTTTTTTCATACAATTTTCACAGTAAAATTACAAATTTTCATATAATTAATTTTCTTAGAGTCGTATTTTGATAAAATTTTTAAATTTTTTCAATTTTGCTTTTATTTCACTCTTTTTGCTTCTGTAAGGTCCGTCTAGTGTAGAAACTGCCATCTGCACTCAAATCTGTAAAATAAAACACAAGGAAATAGAGAAAATCGATACTTACCTAAACCGAGGTATAGTGGTTAATCGATACAAATAATTAAATTCAACTACAACTTTGCTTATAACTTTCATAAAACTTCGTGTTTTTTGTTCAAATTTTTTCTAAATAATACAACTAATTGCTCCCCATATTACCCTATAGTTTTCTTATTAAATTTTCACTGTTATATTATAAATTTTCACATTTTTCTTTCTTTTATAGTCGTAAATTCACAAATAAAACATAAAATCTTCTCTAACTTTGCATAAAAATTGTCTTTTCCGTTCATATTTTCCTTTTATATAGTGTAACTAATTACTACCTTTAATTCCCTATAGTTTTTTCATACAATTTTCACAGTAAAATTACAAATTTTCATATAATTAATTTTCTTAGAGTCGTATTTTGATAAAATTTTTAAATTTTTTCAATTTTGCTTTTATTTCACTCTTTTTGCTTCTGTAAGGTCCGTCTAGTGTAGAAACTGCCATCTGCACTCAAATCTGTAAAATAAAACACAAGGAAATAGAGAAAATCGATACTTACCTAAACCGAGGTATAGTGGTTAATCGATACAAATAATTAAATTCAACTACAACTTTGCTTATAACTTTCATAAAACTTCGTGTTTTTTGTTCAAATTTTTTCTAAATAATACAACTAATTGCTCCCCATATTACCCTATAGTTTTCTTATTAAATTTTCACTGTTATATTATAAATTTTCACATTTTTCTTTCTTTTATAGTCGTAAATTCACAAATAAAACATAAAATCTTCTCTAACTTTGCATAAAAATTGTCTTTTCCGTTCATATTTTCCTTTTATATAGTGTAACTAATTACTACCTTTAATTCCCTATAGTTTTTTCATACAATTTTCACAGTAAAATTACAAATTTTCATATAATTCATTTTCTTAGAGTCGTATTTTGATAAAATTCTTAAATTTTTTCAATTTTGCTTTTATTTCACTCTTTTTGCTTCTGTAAGGTCCGTCTAGTGTAGAAACTGCCATCTGCACTCAAATCTGTAAAATAAAACACAAGGAAATAGAGAAAATCGATACTTACCTAAACCGAGGTATAGTGGTTAATCGATACAAATAATTAAATTCAACTACAACTTTGCTTATAACTTTCATAAAACTTCGTGTTTTTTGTTCAAATTTTTTCTAAATAATACAACTAATTGCTCCCCATATTACCCTATAGTTTTCTTATTAAATTTTCACTGTTATATTATAAATTTTCACATTTTTCTTTCTTTTATAGTCTTAAATTCACAAATAAAACATAAAATCTTCTCTAACTTTGCATAAAAATTGTCTTTTCCGTTCATATTTTCCTTTTATGTAGTGTAACTAATTACTACCTTTAATTCCCTATAGTTTTTTCATACAATTTTCACAGTAAAATTACAAATTTTCATATAATTAATTTTCTTAGAGTCGTATTTTGATAAAATTTTTAAATTTTTTAAATTTTGCTTTTATTTCACTCTTTTTGCTTCTGTAAGGTCCGTCTAGTGTAGAAACTGCCATCTGCACTCAAATCTGTAAAATAAAACACAAGGAAATAGAGAAAATCGATACTTACCTAAACCGAGGTATAGTGGTTAATCGATACAAATAATTAAATTCAACTACAACTTTGCTTATAACTTTCATAAAACTTCGTGTTTTTTGTTCAAATTTTTTCTAAATAATACAACTAATTGCTCCCCATATTACCCTATAGTTTTCTTATTAAATTTTCACTGTTATATTATAAATTTTCACATTTTTCTTTCTTTTATAGTCGTAAATTCACAAATAAAACATAAAATCTTCTCTAACTTTGCATAAAAATTGTCTTTTCCGTTCATATTTTCCTTTTATATAGTGTAACTAATTACTACCTTTAATTCCCTATAGTTTTTTCATACAATTTTCACAGTAAAATTACAAATTTTCATATAATTCATTTTCTTCGAGTCGTATTTTGATAAAATTTTTAAATTTTTTCAATTTTGCTTTTATTTCACTCTTTTTGCTTCTGTAAGGTCCGTCTAGTGTAGAAACTGCCATCTGCACTCAAATCTGTAAAATAAAACACAAGGAAATAGAGAAAATCGATACTTACCTAAACCGAGGTATAGTGGTTAATCGATACAAATAATTAAATTCAACTACAACTTTGCTTATAACTTTCATAAAACTTCGTGTTTTTTGTTCAAATTTTTTCTAAATAATACAACTAATTGCTCCCCATATTACCCTATAGTTTTCTTATTAAATTTTCACTGTTATATTATAAATTTTCACATTTTTCTTTCTTTTATAGTCGTAAATTCACAAATAAAACATAAAATCTTCTCTAACTTTGCATAAAAATTGTCTTTTCCGTTCATATTTTCCTTTTATATAGTGTAACTAATTACTACCTTTAATTCCCTATAGTTTTTTCATACAATTTTCACAGTAAAATTACAAATTTTCATATAATTAATTTTCTTAGAGTCGTATTTTGATAAAATTTTTAAATTTTTTCAATTTTGCTTTTATTTCACTCTTTTTGCTTCTGTAAGGTCCGTCTAGTGTAGAAACTGCCATCTGCACTCAAATCTGTAAAATAAAACACAAGGAAATAGAGAAAATCGATACTTACCTAAACCGAGGTATAGTGGTTAATCGATACAAATAATTAAATTCAACTACAACTTTGCTTATAACTTTCATAAAACTTCGTGTTTTTTGTTCAAATTTTTTCTAAATAATACAACTAATTGCTCCCCATATTACCCTATAGTTTTCTTATTAAATTTTCACTGTTATATTATAAATTTTCACATTTTTCTTTCTTTTATAGTCGTAAATTCACAAATAAAACATAAAATCTTCTCTAACTTTGCATAAAAATTGTCTTTTCCGTTCATATTTTCCTTTTATATAGTGTAACTAATTACTACCTTTAATTCCCTATAGTTTTTTCATACAATTTTCACAGTAAAATTACAAATTTTCATATAATTAATTTTCTTAGAGTCGTATTTTGATAAAATTTTTAAATTTTTTCAATTTTGCTTTTATTTCACTCTTTTTGCTTCTGTAAGGTCCGTCTAGTGTAGAAACTGCCATCTGCACTCAAATCTGTAAAATAAAACACAAGGAAATAGAGAAAATCGATACTTACCTAAACCGAGGTATAGTGGTTAATCGATACAAATAATTAAATTCAACTACAACTTTGCTTATAACTTTCATAAAACTTCGTGTTTTTTGTTCAATTTTTTTCTAAATAATACAACTAATTGCTCCCCATATTACCCTATAGTTTTTTTATTAAATTTTCACTGTTATATTATAAATTTTCACATTTTTCTTTCTTTTATAGTCGTAAATTCACAAATAAAACATAAAATCTTCTCTAACTTTGCATAAAAATTGTCTTTTCCGTTCATATTTTCCTTTTATATAGTATAACTAATTACTACCTTTAATTCCCTATAGTTTTTTCATACAATTTTCACAGTAAAATTACAAATTTTCATATAATTAATTTTCTTAGAGTCGTATTTTGATAAAATTTTTAAATTTTTTCAATTTTGCTTTTATTTCACTCTTTTTGCTTCTGTAAGGTCCGTCTAGTGTAGAAACTGCCATCTGCACTCAAATCTGTAAAATAAAACACAAGGAAATAGAGAAAATCGATACTTACCTAAACCAAGGTATAGTGGTTAATCGATACAAATAATTAAATTCAACTACAACTTTGCTTATAACTTTCATAAAACTTCGTGTTTTTTGTTCAAATTTTTTCTAAATAATACAACTAATTGCTCCCCATATTACCATATAGTTTTCTTATTAAATTTTCACTGTTATATTATAAATTTTCACATTTTTCTTTCTTTTATAGTCGTAAATTCACAAATAAAACATAAAATCTTCTCTAACTTTGCATAAAAATTGTCTTTTCCGTTCATATTTTCCTTTTATATAGTGTAACTAATTACTACCTTTAATTCCCTATAGTTTTTTCATACAATGTTCACAGTAAAATTACAAATTTTCATATAATTAATTTTCTTAGAGTCGTATTTTGATAAAATTTTTAAATTTTTTCAATTTTGCTTTTATTTCACTCTTTTTGCTTCTGTAAGGTCCGTCTAGTGTAGAAACTGCCATCTGCACTCAAATCTGTAAAATAAAACACAAGGAAATAGAGAAAATCGATACTTACCTAAACCGAGGTATAGTGGTTAATCGATACAAATAATTAAATTCAACTACAACTTTGCTTATAACTTTCATAAAACTTCGTGTTTTTTGTTCAAATTTTTTCTAAATAATACAACTAATTGCTCCCCATATTACCCTATAGTTTTCTTATTAAATTTTCACTGTTATATTATAAATTTTCACATTTTTCTTTCTTTTATAGTCGTAAATTCACAAATAAAACATAAAATCTTCTCTAACTTTGCATAAAAATTGTCTTTTCCGTTCATATTTTCCTTTTATATAGTATAACTAATTACTACCTTTAATTCCCTATAGTTTTTTCATACAATTTTCACAGTAAAATTACAAATTTTCATATAATTAATTTTCTTAGAGTCGTATTTTGATAAAATTTTTAAATTTTTTCAATTTTGCTTTTATTTCACTCTTTTTGCTTCTGTAAGGTCCGTCTAGTGTAGAAACTGCCATCTGCACTCAAATCTGTAAAATAAAACACAAGGAAATAGAGAAAATCGATACTTACCTAAACCGAGGTATAGTGGTTAATCGATACAAATAATTAAATTCAACTACAACTTTGCTTATAACTTTCATAAAACTTCGTGTTTTTTGTTCAAATTTTTTCTAAATAATACAACTAATTGCTCCCCATATTACCATATAGTTTTCTTATTAAATTTTCACTGTTATATTATAAATTTTCACATTTTTCTTTCTTTTATAGTCGTAAATTCACAAATAAAACATAAAATCTTCTCTAACTTTGCATAAAAATTGTCTTTTCCGTTCATATTTTCCTTTTATATAGTGTAACTAATTACTACCTTTAATTCCCTATAGTTTTTTCATACAATTTTCACAGTAAAATTACAAATTTTCATATAATTAATTTTCTTAGAGTCGTATTTTGATAAAATTTTTAAATTTTTTCAATTTTGCTTTTATTTCACTCTTTTTGCTTCTGTAAGGTCCGTCTAGTGTAGAAACTGCCATCTGCACTCAAATCTGTAAAATAAAACACAAGGAAATAGAGAAAATCGATACTTACCTAAACCGAGGTATAGTGGTTAATCGATACAAATAATTAAATTCAACTACAACTTTGCTTATAACTTTCATAAAACTTCGTGTTTTTTGTTCAAATTTTTTCTAAATAATACAACTAATTGCTCCCCATATTACCCTATAGTTTTCTTATTAAATTTTCACTGTTATATTATAAATTTTCACATTTTTCTTTCTTTTATAGTCGTAAATTCACAAATAAAACATAAAATCTTCTCTAACTTTGCATAAAAATTGTCTTTTCCGTTCATATTTTCCTTTTATATAGTGTAACTAATTACTACCTTTAATTCCCTATAGTTTTTTCATACAATTTTCACAGTAAAATTACAAATTTTCATATAATTAATTTTCTTAGAGTCGTATTTTGATAAAATTTTTAAATTTTTTCAATTTTGCTTTTATTTCACTCTTTTTGCTTCTGTAAGGTCCGTCTAGTGTAGAAACTGCCATCTGCACTCAAATCTGTAAAATAAAACACAAGGAAATAGAGAAAATCGATACTTACCTAAACCGAGGTATAGTGGTTAATCGATACAAATAATTAAATTCAACTACAACTTTGCTTATAACTTTCATAAAACTTCGTGTTTTTTGTTCAAATTTTTTCTAAATAATACAACTAATTGCTCCCCATATTACCCTATAGTTTTCTTATTAAATTTTCACTGTTATATTATAAATTTTCACATTTTTCTTTCTTTTATAGTCGTAAATTCACAAATAAAACATAAAATCTTCTCTAACTTTGCATAAAAATTGTCTTTTCCGTTCATATTTTCCTTTTATATAGTGTAACTAATTACTACCTTTAATTCCCTATAGTTTTTTCATACAATTTTCACAGTAAAATTACAAATTTTCATATAATTAATTTTCTTAGAGTCGTATTTTGATAAAATTTTTAAATTTTTTCAATTTTGCTTTTATTTCACTCTTTTTGCTTCTGTAAGGTCCGTCTAGTGTAGAAACTGCCATCTGCACTCAAATCTGTAAAATAAAACACAAGGAAATAGAGAAAATCGATACTTACCTAAACCGAGGTATAGTGGTTAATCGATACAAATAATTAAATTCAACTACAACTTTGCTTATAACTTTCATAAAACTTCGTGTTTTTTGTTCAAATTTTTTCTAAATAATACAACTAATTGCTCCCCATATTACCCTATAGTTTTCTTATTAAATTTTCACTGTTATATTATAAATTTTCACATTTTTCTTTCTTTTATAGTCGTAAATTCACAAATAAAACATAAAATCTTCTCTAACTTTGCATAAAAATTGTCTTTTCCGTTCATATTTTCCTTTTATATAGTGTAACTAATTACTACCTTTAATTCCCTATAGTTTTTTCATACAATTTTCACAGTAAAATTACAAATTTTCATATAATTCATTTTCTTAGAGTCGTATTTTGATAAAATTCTTAAATTTTTTCAATTTTGCTTTTATTTCACTCTTTTTGCTTCTGTAAGGTCCGTCTAGTGTAGAAACTGCCATCTGCACTCAAATCTGTAAAATAAAACACAAGGAAATAGAGAAAATCGATACTTACCTAAACCGAGGTATAGTGGTTAATCGATACAAATAATTAAATTCAACTACAACTTTGCTTATAACTTTCATAAAACTTCGTGTTTTTTGTTCAAATTTTTTCTAAATAATACAACTAATTGCTCCCCATATTACCCTATAGTTTTCTTATTAAATTTTTAATGTTATATTATAAATTTTCACATTTTTCTTTCTTTTATAGTCGTAAATTCACAAATAAAACATAAAATCTTCTCTAACTTTGCATAAAAATTGTCTTTTCCGTTCATATTTTCCTTTTATATAGTGTAACTAATTACTACCTTTAATTCCCTATAGTTTTTTCATACAATTTTCACAGTAAAATTACAAATTTTCATATAATTAATTTTCTTAGAGTCGTATTTTGATAAAATTTTTAAATTTTTTCAATTTTGCTTTTATTTCACTCTTTTTGCTTCTGTAAGGTCCGTCTAGTGTAGAAACTGCCATCTGCACTCAAATCTGTAAAATAAAACACAAGGAAATAGAGAAAATCGATACTTACCTAAACCGAGGTATAGTGGTTAATCGATACAAATAATTAAATTCAACTACAACTTTGCTTATAACTTTCATAAAACTTCGTGTTTTTTGTTCAAATTTTTTCTAAATAATACAACTAATTGCTCCCCATATTACCCTATAGTTTTCTTATTAAATTTTCACTGTTATATTATAAATTTTCACATTTTTCTTTCTTTTATAGTCGTAAATTCACAAATAAAACATAAAATCTTCTCTAACGTTGCATAAAAATTGTCTTTTCCGTTCATATTTTCCTTTTATATAGTGTAACTAATTACTACCTTTAATTCCCTATAGTTTTTTCATACAATTTTCACAGTAAAATTACAAATTTTCATATAATTCATTTTCTTAGAGTCGTATTTTGATAAAATTTTTAAATTTTTTCAATTTTGCTTTTATTTCACTCTTTTTGCTTCTGTAAGGTCCGTCTAGTGTAGAAACTGCCATCTGCACTCAAATCTGTAAAATAAAACACAAGGAAATAGAGAAAATCGATACTTACCTAAACCGAGGTATAGTGGTTAATCGATACAAATAATTAAATTCAACTACAACTTTGCTTATAACTTTCATAAAACTTCGTGTTTTTTGTTCAAATTTTTTCTAAATAATACAACTAATTGCTCCCCATATTACCCTATAGTTTTCTTATTAAATTTTCACTGTTATATTATAAATTTTCACATTTTTCTTTCTTTTATAGTCGTAAATTCACAAATAAAACATAAAATCTTCTCTAACTTTGCATAAAAATTGTCTTTTCCGTTCATATTTTCCTTTTATATAGTGTAACTAATTACTACCTTTAATTCCCTATAGTTTTTTCATACAATTTTCACAGTAAAATTACAAATTTTCATATAATTAATTTTCTTAGAGTCGTATTTTGATAAAATTTTTAAATTTTTTCAATTTTGCTTTTATTTCACTCTTTTTGCTTCTGTAAGGTCCGTCTAGTGTAGAAACTGCCATCTGCACTCAAATCTGTAAAATAAAACACAAGGAAATAGAGAAAATCGATACTTACCTAAACCGAGGTATAGTGGTTAATCGATACAAATAATTAAATTCAACTACAACTTTGCTTATAACTTTCATAAAACTTCGTGTTTTTTGTTCAAATTTTTTCTAAATAATACAACTAATTGCTCCCCATATTACCCTATAGTTTTCTTATTAAATTTTCACTGTTATATTATAAATTTTCACATTTTTCTTTCTTTTATAGTCGTAAATTCACAAATAAAACATAAAATCTTCTCTAACTTTGCATAAAAATTGTCTTTTCCGTT
Source organism: Parnassius mnemosyne (assembly GCA_963668995.1). Taxonomy (NCBI): domain Eukaryota; kingdom Metazoa; phylum Arthropoda; class Insecta; order Lepidoptera; family Papilionidae; genus Parnassius; species Parnassius mnemosyne. The sequence continues at coordinate 2,234,170 of CAVLGL010000097.1, read as the reverse complement.
CATATTTTCCTTTTATATAGTGTAACTAATTACTACCTTTAATTCCCTATAGTTTTTTCATACAATTTTCACAGTAAAATTACAAATTTTCATATAATTAATTTTCTTAGAGTCGTATTTTGATAAAATTTTTAAATTTTTTCAATTTTGCTTTTATTTCACTCTTTTTGCTTCTGTAAGGTCCGTCTAGTGTAGAAACTGCCATCTGCACTCAAATCTGTAAAATAAAACACAAGGAAATAGAGAAAATCGATACTTACCTAAACCGAGGTATAGTGGTTAATCGATACAAATAATTAAATTCAACTACAACTTTGCTTATAACTTTCATAAAACTTCGTGTTTTTTGTTCAAATTTTTTCTAAATAATACAACTAATTGCTCCCCATATTACCCTATAGTTTTCTTATTAAATTTTCACTGTTATATTATAAATTTTCACATTTTTCTTTCTTTTATAGTCGTAAATTCACAAATAAAACATAAAATCTTCTCTAACTTTGCATAAAAATTGTCTTTTCCGTTCATATTTTCCTTTTATATAGTGTAACTAATTACTACCTTTAATTCCCTATAGTTTTTTCATACAATTTTCACAGTAAAATTACAAATTTTCATATAATTCATTTTCTTAGAGTCGTATTTTGATAAAATTCTTAAATTTTTTCAATTTTGCTTTTATTTCACTCTTTTTGCTTCTGTAAGGTCCGTCTAGTGTAGAAACTGCCATCTGCACTCAAATCTGTAAAATAAAACACAAGGAAATAGAGAAAATCGATACTTACCTAAACCGAGGTATAGTGGTTAATCGATACAAATAATTAAATTCAACTACAACTTTGCTTATAACTTTCATAAAACTTCGTGTTTTTTGTTCAAATTTTTTCTAAATAATACAACTAATTGCTCCCCATATTACCCTATAGTTTTCTTATTAAATTTTTAATGTTATATTATAAATTTTCACATTTTTCTTTCTTTTATAGTCGTAAATTCACAAATAAAACATAAAATCTTCTCTAACTTTGCATAAAAATTGTCTTTTCCGTTCATATTTTCCTTTTATATAGTGTAACTAATTACTACCTTTAATTCCCTATAGTTTTTTCATACAATTTTCACAGTAAAATTACAAATTTTCATATAATTAATTTTCTTAGAGTCGTATTTTGATAAAATTTTTAAATTTTTTCAATTTTGCTTTTATTTCACTCTTTTTGCTTCTGTAAGGTCCGTCTAGTGTAGAAACTGCCATCTGCACTCAAATCTGTAAAATAAAACACAAGGAAATAGAGAAAATCGATACTTACCTAAACCGAGGTATAGTGGTTAATCGATACAAATAATTAAATTCAACTACAACTTTGCTTATAACTTTCATAAAACTTCGTGTTTTTTGTTCAAATTTTTTCTAAATAATACAACTAATTGCTCCCCATATTACCCTATAGTTTTCTTATTAAATTTTCACTGTTATATTATAAATTTTCACATTTTTCTTTCTTTTATAGTCGTAAATTCACAAATAAAACATAAAATCTTCTCTAACGTTGCATAAAAATTGTCTTTTCCGTTCATATTTTCCTTTTATATAGTGTAACTAATTACTACCTTTAATTCCCTATAGTTTTTTCATACAATTTTCACAGTAAAATTACAAATTTTCATATAATTCATTTTCTTAGAGTCGTATTTTGATAAAATTTTTAAATTTTTTCAATTTTGCTTTTATTTCACTCTTTTTGCTTCTGTAAGGTCCGTCTAGTGTAGAAACTGCCATCTGCACTCAAATCTGTAAAATAAAACACAAGGAAATAGAGAAAATCGATACTTACCTAAACCGAGGTATAGTGGTTAATCGATACAAATAATTAAATTCAACTACAACTTTGCTTATAACTTTCATAAAACTTCGTGTTTTTTGTTCAAATTTTTTCTAAATAATACAACTAATTGCTCCCCATATTACCCTATAGTTTTCTTATTAAATTTTCACTGTTATATTATAAATTTTCACATTTTTCTTTCTTTTATAGTCGTAAATTCACAAATAAAACATAAAATCTTCTCTAACTGCATAAAAATTGTCTTTTCCGTTCATATTTTCCTTTTATATAGTATAACTAATTACTACCTTTAATTCCCTATAGTTTTTTCATACAATTTTCACAGTAAAATTACAAATTTTCATATAATTAATTTTCTTAGAGTCGTATTTTGATAAAATTTTTAAATTTTTTCAATTTTGCTTTTATTTCACTCTTTTTGCTTCTGTAAGGTCCGTCTAGTGTAGAAACTGCCATCTGCACTCAAATCTGTAAAATAAAACACAAGGAAATAGAGAAAATCGATACTTACCTAAACCGAGGTATAGTGGTTAATCGATACAAATAATTAAATTCAACTACAACTTTGCTTATAACTTTCATAAAACTTCGTGTTTTTTGTTCAAATTTTTTCTAAATAATACAACTAATTGCTCCCCATATTACCCTATAGTTTTCTTATTAAATTTTCACTGTTATATTATAAATTTTCACTGTTATATTATAAATTTTCACTGTTATATTATAAATTTTCACATTTTTCTTTCTTTTATAGTCGTAAATTCACAAATAAAACATAAAATCTTCTCTAACTTTGCATAAAAATTGTCTTTTCCGTTCATATTTTCCTTTTATATAGTGTAACTAATTACTACCTTTAATTCCCTATAGTTTTTTCATACAATTTTCACAGTAAAATTACAAATTTTCATATAATTCATTTTCTTAGAGTCGTATTTTGATAAAATTTTTAAATTTTTTCAATTTTGCTTTTATTTCACTCTTTTTGCTTCTGTAAGGTCCGTCTAGTGTAGAAACTGCCATCTGCACTCAAATCTGTAAAATAAAACACAAGGAAATAGAGAAAATCGATACTTACCTAAACCGAGGTATAGTGGTTAATCGATACAAATAATTAAATTCAACTACAACTTTGCTTATAACTTTCATAAAACTTCGTGTTTTTTGTTAAAATTTTTTCTAAATAATACAACTAATTGCTCCCCATATTACCCTATAGTTTTCTTATAAAATTTTCACTGTTATATTATAAATTTTCACATTTTTCTTTCTTTTATAGTCGTAAATTCACAAATAAAACATAAAATCTTCTCTAACTTTGCATAAAAATTGTCTTTTCCGTTCATATTTTCCTTTTATACAGTGTAACTAATTACTACCTTTAATTCCCTATAGTTTTTTCATACAATTTTCACAGTAAAATTACAAATTTTCATATAATTAATTTTCTTAGAGTCGTATTTTGATAAAATTTTTAAATTTTTTCAATTTTGCTTTTATTTCACTCTTTTTGCTTCTGTAAGGTCCGTCTAGTGTAGAAACTGCCATCTGCACTCAAATCTGTAAAATAAAACACAAGGAAATAGAGAAAATCGATACTTACCTAAACCGAGGTATAGTGGTTAATCGATACAAATAATTAAATTCAACTACAACTTTGCTTATAACTTTCATAAAACTTCGTGTTTTTTGTTCAAATTTTTTCTAAATAATACAACTAATTGCTCCCCATATTATCCTATAGTTTTCTTATTAAATTTTCACTGTTATATTATAAATTTTCACATTTTCCTTTCTTTTATCGTCGTAAATTCACAAATAAAACATAAAATCTTCTCTAACTTTGCATAAAAATTGTCTTTTCCGTTCATATTTTCCTTTTATATAGTGTAACTAATTACTACCTTTAATTCCCTATAGTTTTTTCATACAATTTTCACAGTAAAATTACAAATTTTCATATAATTAATTTTCTTAGAGTCGTATTTTGATAAAATTTTTAAATTTTTTCAATTTTGCTTTTATTTCACTCTTTTTGCTTCTGTAAGGTCCGTCTAGTGTAGAAACTGCCATCTGCACTCAAATCTGTAAAATAAAACACAAGGAAATAGAGAAAATCGATACTTACCTAAACCGAGGTATAGTGGTTAATCGATACAAATAATTAAATTCAACTACAACTTTGCTTATAACTTTCATAAAACTTCGTGTTTTTTGTTCAAATTTTTTCTAAATAATACAACTAATTGCTCCCCATATTACCCTATAGTTTTCTTATTAATTTTTCACTGTTATATTATAAATTTTCACATTTTTCTTTCTTTTATAGTCGTAAATTCACAAATAAAACATAAAATCTTCTCTAACTTTGCATAAAAATTGTCTTTTCCGTTCATATTTTCCTTTTATATAGTGTAACTAATTACTACCTTTAATTCCCTATAGTTTTTTCATACAATTTTCACAGTAAAATTACAAATTTTCATATAATTAATTTTCTTAGAGTCGTATTTTGATAAAATTTTTAAATTTTTTCAATTTTGCTTTTATTTCACTCTTTTTGCTTCTGTAAGGTCCGTCTAGTGTAGAAACTGCCATCTGCACTCAAATCTGTAAAATAAAACACAAGGAAATAGAGAAAATCGATACTTACCTAAACCGAGGTATAGTGGTTAATCGATACAAATAATTAAATTCAACTACAACTTTGCTTATAACTTTCATAAAACTTCGTGTTTTTTGTTCAAATTTTTTCTAAATAATACAACTAATTGCTCCCCATATTACCCTATAGTTTTCTTATTAAATTTTCACTGTTATATTATAAATTTTCACATTTTTCTTTCTTTTATAGTCGTAAATTCACAAATAAAACATAAAATCTTCTCTAACTTTGCATAAAAATTGTCTTTTCCGTTCATATTTTCCTTTTATATAGTGTAACTAATTACTACCTTTAATTCCCTATAGTTTTTTCATACAATTTTCACAGTAAAATTACAAATTTTCATATAATTAATTTTCTTAGAGTCGTATTTTGATAAAATTTTTAAATTTTTTCAATTTTGCTTTTATTTCACTCTTTTTGCTTCTGTAAGGTCCGTCTAGTGTAAAAACTGCCATCTGCACTCAAATCTGTAAAATAAAACACAAGGAAATAGAGAAAATCGATACTTACCTAAACCGAGGTATAGTGGTTAATCGATACAAATAATTAAATTCAACTACAACTTTGCTTATAACTTTCATAAAACTTCGTGTTTTTTGTTCAAATTTTTTCTAAATAATACAACTAATTGCTCCCCATATTACCCTATAGTTTTCTTATTAAATTTTCACTGTTATATTATAAATTTTCACATTTTTCTTTCTTTTATAGTCGTAAATTCACAAATAAAACATAAAATCTTCTCTAACTTTGCATAAAAATTGTCTTTTCCGTTCATATTTTCCTTTTATATAGTGTAACTAATTACTACCTTTAATTCCCTATAGTTTTTTCATACAATTTTCACAGTAAAATTACAAATTTTCATATAATTAATTTTCTTAGTCGTATTTTGATAAAATTTTTAAATTTTTTCAATTTTGCTTTTATTTCACTCTTTTTGCTTCTGTAAGGTCCGTCTAGTGTAGAAACTGCCATCTGCACTCAAATCTGTAAAATAAAACACAAGGAAATAGAGAAAATCGATACTTACCTAAACCGAGGTATAGTGGTTAAACGATACAAATAATTAAATTCAACTACAACTTTGCTTATAACTTTCATAAAACTTCGTGTTTTTTGTTCAAATTTTTTCTAAATAATACAACTAATTGCTCCCCATATTACCCTATAGTGTTCTTATTAAATTTTCACTGTTATATTATAAATTTTCACATTTTTCTTTCGTTTATAGTCGTAAATTCACAAATAAAACATAAAATCTTCTCTAACTTTGCATAAAAATTGTCTTTTCCGTTCATATTTTCCTTTTATATAGTGTAACTAATTACTACCTTTAATTCCCTATAGTTTTTTCATACAATTTTCACAGTAAAATTACAAATTTTCATATAATTAATTTTCTTAGAGTCGTATTTTGATAAAATTTTTAAATTTTTTCAATTTTGCTTTTATTTCACTCTTTTTGCTTCTGTAAGGTCCGTCTAGTGTAGAAACTGCCATCTGCACTCAAATCTGTAAAATAAAACACAAGGAAATAGAGAAAATCGATACTTACCTAAACCGGGGTATAGTGGTTAATCGATACAAATAATTAAATTCAACTACAACTTTGCTTATAACTTTCATAAAACTTCGTGTTTTTTGTTCAAATTTTTTCTAAATAATACAACTAATTGCTCCCCATATTACCCTATAGTTTTCTTATTAAATTTTCACTGTTATATTATAAATTTTCACATTTTTCTTTCTTTTATAGTCGTAAATTCACAAATAAAACATAAAATCTTCTCTAACTTTGCATAAAAATTGTCTTTTCCGTTCATATTTTCCTTTTATATAGTGTAACTAATTACTACCTTTAATTCCCTATAGTTTTTTCATACAATTTTCACAGTAAAATTACAAATTTTCATATAATTAATTTTCTTAGAGTCGTATTTTGATAAAATTTTTAAATTTTTTCAATTTTGCTTTTATTTCACTCTTTTTGCTTCTGTAAGGTCCGTCTAGTGTAGAAACTGCCATCTGCACTCAAATCTGTAAAATAAAACACAAGGAAATAGAGAAAATCGATACTTACCTAAACCGAGGTATAGTGGTTAAACGATACAAATAATTAAATTCAACTACAACTTTGCTTATAACTTTCATAAAACTTCGTGTTTTTTGTTCAAATTTTTTCTAAATAATACAACTAATTGCTCCCCATATTACCCTATAGTGTTCTTATTAAATTTTCACTGTTATATTATAAATTTTCACATTTTTCTTTCTTTTATAGTCGTAAATTCACAAATAAAACATAAAATCTTCTCTAACTTTGCATAAAAATTGTCTTTTCCGTTCATATTTTCCTTTTATATAGTGTAACTAATTACTACCTTTAATTCCCTATAGTTTTTTCATACAATTTTCACAGTAAAATTACAAATTTTCATATAATTAATTTTCTTAGAGTCGTATTTTGATAAAATTTTTAAATTTTTTCAATTTTGCTTTTATTTCACTCTTTTTGCTTCTGTAAGGTCCGTCTAGTGTAGAAACTGCCATCTGCACTCAAATCTGTAAAATAAAACACAAGGAAATAGAGAAAATCGATACTTACCTAAACCGAGGTATAGTGGTTAATCGATACAAATAATTAAATTCAACTACAACTTTGCTTATAACTTTCATAAAACTTCGTGTTTTTTGTTCAAATTTTTTCTAAATAATACAACTAATTGCTCCCCATATTACCCTATAGTTTTCTTATTAAATTTTCACTGTTATATTATAAATTTTCACATTTTTCTTTCTTTTATAGTCGTAAATTCACAAATAAAACATAAAATCTTCTCTAACTTTGCATAAAAATTGTCTTTTCCGTTCATATTTTCCTTTTATATAGTGTAACTAATTACTACCTTTAATTCCCTATAGTTTTTTCATACAATTTTCACAGTAAAATTACAAATTTTCATATAATTAATTTTCTTAGAGTCGTATTTTGATAAAATTTTTAAATTTTTTCAATTTTGCTTTTATTTCACTCTTTTTGCTTCTGTAAGGTCCGTCTAGTGTAGAAACTGCCATCTGCACTCAAATCTGTAAAATAAAACACAAGGAAATAGAGAAAATCGATACTTACCTAAACCGAGGTATAGTGGTTAATCGATACAAATAATTAAATTCAACTACAACTTTGCTTATAACTTTCATAAAACTTCGTGTTTTTTGTTCAAATTTTTTCTAAATAATACAACTAATTGCTCCCCATATTACCCTATAGTTTTCTTATTAAATTTTCACTGTTATATTATAAATTTTCACATTTTTCTTTCTTTTATAGTCGTAAATTCACAAATAAAACATAAAATCTTCTCTAACTTTGCATAAAAATTGTCTTTTCCGTTCATATTTTCCTTTTATATAGTGTACCTAATTACTACCTTTAATTCCCTATAGTTTTTTCATACAATTTTCACAGTAAAATTACAAATTTTCATATAATTAATTTTCTTAGAGTCGTATTTTGATAAAATTTTTAAATTTTTTCAATTTTGCTTTTATTTCACTCTTTTTGCTTCTGTAAGGTCCGTCTAGTGTAGAAACTGCCATCTGCACTCAAATCTGTAAAATAAAACACAAGGAAATAGAGAAAATCGATACTTACCTAAACCGAGGTATAGTGGTTAATCGATACAAATAATTAAATTCAACTACAACTTTGCTTATAACTTTCATAAAACTTCGTGTTTTTTTGTTCAAATTTTTTCTAAATAATACAACTAATTGCTCCCCATATTACCCTATAGTTTTCTTATTAAATTTTCACTGTTATATTATAAATTTTCACATTTTTCTTTCTTTTATAGTCGTAAATTCACAAATAAAACATAAAATCTTCTCTAACTTTGCATAAAAATTGTCTTTTCCGTTCATATTTTCCTTTTATATAGTGTAACTAATTACTACCTTTAATTCCCTATAGTTTTTTCATACAATTTTCACAGTAAAATTACAAATTTTCATATAATTAATTTTCTTAGAGTCGTATTTTGATAAAATTTTTAAATTTTTTCAATTTTGCTTTTATTTCACTCTTTTTGCTTCTGTAAGGTCCGTCTAGTGTAGAAACTGCCATCTGCACTCAAATCTGTAAAATAAAACAGAAGGAAATAGAGAAAATCGATACTTACCTAAACCGAGGTATAGTGGTTAATCGATACAAATAATTAAATTCAACTACAACTTTGCTTATAACTTTCATAAAACTTCGTGTTTTTTGTTCAAATTTTTTCTAAATAATACAACTAATTGCTCCCCATATTACCCTATAGTTTTCTTATTAAATTTTCACTGTTATATTATAAATTTTCACATTTTTCTTTCTTTTATAGTCGTAAATTCACAAATAAAACATAAAATCTTCTCTAACTTTGCATAAAAATTGTCTTTTCCGTTCATATTTTCCTTTTATATAGTGTAACTAATTACTACCTTTAATTCCCTATACTTTTTTCATACAATTTTCACAGTAAAATTACAAATTTTCATATAATTCATTTTCTTAGAGTCGTATTTTGATAAAATTTTTAAATTTTTTCAATTTTGCTTTTATTTCACTCTTTTTGCTTCTGTAAGGTCCGTCTAGTGTAGAAACTGCCATCTGCACTCAAATCTGTAAAATAAAACACAAGGAAATAGAGAAAATCGATACTTACCTAAACCGAGGTATAGTGGTTAATCGATACAAATAATTAAATTCAACTACAACTTTGCTTATAACTTTCATAAAACTTCGTGTTTTTTGTTCAAATTTTTTCTAAATAATACAACTAATTGCTCCCCATATTACCCTATAGTTTTCTTATTAAATTTTCACTGTTATATTATAAATTTTCACATTTTTCTTTCTTTTATAGTCGTAAATTCACAAATAAAACATAAAATCTTCTCTAACTTTGCATAAAAATTGTCTTTTCCGTTCATATTTTCCTTTTATATAGTGTAACTAATTACTACCTTTAATTCCCTATAGTTTTTTCATACAATTTTCACAGTAAAATTACAAATTTTCATATAATTAATTTTCTTAGAGTCGTATTTTGATAAAATTTTTAAATTTTTTCAATTTTGCTTTTATTTCACTCTTTTTGCTTCTGTAAGGTCCGTCTAGTGTAGAAACTGCCATCTGCACTCAAATCTGTAAAATAAAACACAAGGAAATAGAGAAAATCGATACTTACCTAAACCGAGGTATAGTGGTTAATCGATACAAATAATTAAATTCAACTACAACTTTGCTTATAACTTTCATAAAACTTCGTGTTTTTTGTTCAAATTTTTTCTAAATAATACAACTAATTGCTCCCCATATTACCCTATAGTTTTCTTATTAAATTTTCACTGTTATATTATAAATTTTCACATTTTTCTTTCTTTTATAGTCGTAAATTCACAAATAAAACATAAAATCTTCTCTAACTTTGCATAAAAATTGTCTTTTCCGTTCATATTTTCCTTTTATATAGTGTAACTAATTACTACCTTTAATTCCCTATAGTTTTTTCATACAATTTTCACAGTAAAATTACAAATTTTCATATAATTAATTTTCTTAGAGTCGTATTTTGATAAAATTTTTAAATTTTTTCAATTTTGCTTTTATTTCACTCTTTTTGCTTCTGTAAGGTCCGTCTAGTGTAGAAACTGCCATCTGCACTCAAATCTGTAAAATAAAACACAAGGAAATAGAGAAAATCGATACTTACCTAAACCGAGGTATAGTGGTTAATCGATACAAATAATTAAATTCAACTACAACTTTGCTTATAACTTTCATAAAACTTCGTGTTTTTTGTTCAAATTTTTTCTAAATAATACAACTAATTGCTCCCCATATTACCCTATAGTTTTCTTATTAAATTTTCACTGTTATATTATAAATTTTCACATTTTTCTTTCTTTTATAGTCGTAAATTCACAAATAAAACATAAAATCTTCTCTAACTTTGCATAAAAATTGTCTTTTCCGTTCATATTTTCCTTTTATATAGTGTACCTAATTACTACCTTTAATTCCCTATAGTTTTTTCATACAATTTTCACAGTAAAATTACAAATTTTCATATAATTAATTTTCTTAGAGTCGTATTTTGATAAAATTTTTAAATTTTTTCAATTTTGCTTTTATTTCACTCTTTTTGCTTCTGTAAGGTCCGTCTAGTGTAGAAACTGCCATCTGCACTCAAATCTGTAAAATAAAACACAAGGAAATAGAGAAGGCTCCGCGCCCCGAAGACCGCAGCTGTAGTGATTACACTACAGCCGGACGCGGAAAAGAAGGGCGTTACCTACCGCGATCTGCTCGCGAAGGCGAAAGAGGCGGTGGATCTCGGGGAGCTCGGGATCACCGGGGGCCTCCGGCTCAAAGTCACCCAGACGGGGGCCCGTATGCTGGAGATACCCGGGGAATCCAGTGGCGCGACCGCGGACGCTCTGGCTGCGAAGCTCAGAGCGTCCCTGGACGCGGACGAGGCCCGAGTGTCCAGGCCCGTCAGATGCGCAGACCTGCGCATCATGGGTCTGGACGACTCGGTATCGGAGAAGGAGTTAGTGGCCGCCGTCGCCAGGTCCGGGGGGTGCACTACTGACCAGGTCAGGTCAGGCGCCATACGCCCGGACCAACAGGGTATGCATGCCGCCACGGTGTGCTGCCCTGTTACGGCGGCCAAAACCATAGTGGAGGGCCGAAGGCTTCTGGTGGGCTGGGTCTCAGCGCAGGTTAAGCTGCTGGAGCCCAGACCTCTGAGGTGCTACCGCTGTCTCGTGGGGCACCACGTATCTGTGAAATGCGCCTCGGAGGTTGACCGCAGTGGCCTTTGCTTCCGCTGCTGTCAGCCCGGACACATATCGGCGACCTGCTGCGCCACGCCGCACTGTGATGCATGTGCGGCGACCGGCAAGCCAGCCGATCACCGGGCCGGAAGCAAGGCCTGCGTGCCACCCGCCAAGGCCAAGGCCGCGGGTAGGGGAGGGCCCTCCGCCGCCACCGCCTCTGTGGCCACCGCCGCAGTCGCGACTGCCGCCGCCGCCGCCGCCGCTGTCACTGTCGCTGCCGCCGCCGCCGCGACACCGACGCCCGCAGAGAGGCGCCCCGTGGAGGAAGCTGAAATGGAATGCCTATAACGGCCCCATTAAGCTTCCTCCAGGCGAATATCAACCACTGCGCCTGCGCTCAGGATCTGTTGCTCCAGAGCATGGCGCAGTGGTCGATCAACATCGCTGTGGTCGCTGAGCCGTATTTTGTCTGGCCTAGGGAGGACTGGGTGGCGGACCTTAACGGCTCAGTGGCCATCATTTCTTCAGCCGCCGCCGGTACCCCGACCCTTGAAGGTGTCAGGAGGGGTCAGGGGTGCGTAGCAGCACGGTTCGGGGAGTTCGTCGTTGTGGGGGTGTACTTCTCCCCGAACCGATCTCTCGCCGAGTTTCACAACTCTCTTGCAGAGCTGAGAGCAGTCGTCGTCGGAAGCAATCCCCTCCCCGTACTTGTCCTCGGGGACTTCAATGCCAAGAACTTGGCTTGGGGTTCTCGTCGTACAGATGTGCGGGGTAGGATGGTGGAAGACTGGGCTCTGGAGACAGGCCTGGTCGTCCTAAATCGGGGTTCTGTCCCCACGTGTGTGCGGATGCGGGGCGAGTCGGTGGTGGACATTTCGTTCGCTAGCCCCGCTCTGTCGCCGCGTGCCATTGACTGGCGTGTCATGGAGGGGGTGGAGACCTACTCCGACCACCGGTACATCCGGTTTGACGTCTCCACCCAGCCCTCGAGCGCGCCAGTCCAACAGGCCCCGAGTGGTCCGCGTTGGGCGCTGAAGCAGCTGGACCGGGAGCTCCTCCTGGAAGCCTCGATCGTGCAGGCCTGGGTGTCATCACCGGACAGGCCTGCCGACGTCAATGATGAGGCAGGGTGGTTCCAGGAGGCCATGTCCGAGATATGTGACGTGGCAATGCCCCGCGTCCGGCCAGGAAGCGCCCGGCGTCAGGTGTATTGGTGGTCGCGTGAGCTGACGTCTCTGCGCGAGGCGTGTGTCGCCGCGCGGCACCTGTACGCCAGGCATCGCAGGCTCCGCATTCGTCCACCGAATGCGGCAGCCATTGAGGCGGAGCTGTACGAGGGATACAGAGCGGCAAAGACCGCCCTCCGGGAGGCTGTCCTGCGGGCCCGGGATCGGGCCCGTGAGGAGATGCTGGAGACTCTCGATAGAGATCCGTGGGGGCGCCCTTACAAGATCGTGCGGGATAAACTCCGCACCTGGGCCCCCCCGCTGACGCAGAGTCTCCGGCCTCAGCTCGTGGAGGATGTGGTGAGCGCTCTGTTCCCTGCGCGCGGGGAACATCCGCCCCCGCCTATGGCTCCGCCACCTGCGGTGCCGGAAGCGGACCACCAGGACGACGACGACGACATCCCGGAAGGGACCGGGGTAGACCTGAGAGTGGCGGTACGTAGGCTCAAGGCCAGGAATACCGCCCCAGGACCCGATGGCTTGCCTGGCAAAGCCTGGGTCCTGGCCTCGGAGGCTCTCGGGCCCCGACTGGAGGGGCTCCTAAGCGCATGCTTGGAGAGAGGCCAATTCCCGCTTCGTTGGAAGACGGGGAAGCTGGTCCTCATTCGGAAGCCGGGGCGCCCTGCGGACTCTCCGTCCGCATACCGGCCCGTGGTGCTGCTCGACGAGGTGGGCAAGCTCTTTGAAAGAGTAATTGCAAACCGCCTCGCCGAGCACCTTGCGGGGACGGGGCCGGATCTTGCGGAACACCAGTTTGGTTTCCGCAAGAGGCGCTCTACGGTGGACGCCATCATGCGCGTGAGAGCCCTCACGACGGGGGATGCAGTGGCCAGGGGGGGGGTTGTCTTGGCGGTGTCTCTCGACATCGCCAACGCCTTCAACTCCATGCCCTGGAGCTGCATTAGGGAGGCACTCCGGTATCACCGGGTGCCGACCTATCTCCGTCGTATAGTCGGGGACTATCTGACGGACAGGGCCGTCATCTACCCCGGTCGAAACGGAGAGTGGAACCGGCGAGAGATGTCGTGCGGTGTCCCACAGGGTTCGGTTCTGGGGCCGCCCCTGTGGAACATCGGTTACGACTGGGTGCTGCGCGCCGACCTCCCTACCGGCGTCAGCGTAGTTTGCTACGCTGACGACACGCTGGTACTGGCACAAGGGGGGTCGTACGAGGCGGCGGCGGAAACTATGACACGCGGGGTTGCGATAGTCGTTGAGAGGATCCGGCAACTGGGTCTCGAGGTGGCTCTGCACAAGTCCGAGGCCATGCACTTCCATGGTCCTCGGAACAGGCCACCACCGGGATCCTCAGTGATGGTAGGAGGGGTATCCATCGGCGTCGAGTCGACGTTGAAGTACCTAGGACTCGTCCTCGACGGCCGATGGAACTTCGTTGAGCACTTCCGACGTTTGGCTCCCAAACTGGAACGGACCGGGGCTGCCTTCAGGCGGCTCCTGCCGAACCTGGGGGGGCCAAACGCCTCCTGCCGGAGGCTCTACGCGGGGATCGTGAGGTCCATGGCCCTTTACGGGGCCCCGGTGTGGGCGCGTGGTTTGGCGCGGCTTGCCGTCCACCACCTAAACGCGCCCCAAAGGGTGGTTGCCGTAAAGATGGTTCGCGGCTACCGCACGATCTCCCGCGAGGCGGCGAGCCTCCTTGCCGGATTGCCGCCATGGGATCTGGAGGCGATAGTCCTCGCACGCCTGCACGAATGGCGCGCGGCAGCACTATGCCGGGGGGAAACCCCGCTGCCGCGGCAAGTTGTCGCGCAGCGGACAGACTTCCGGCATGATCTCATGGCGACATGGAGAGAGCGACTGTCGCAACCCCGTGCTGGGCACGCCACTATAGCGGCGATAAGACCCCTCTTTGAGGAGTGGCTTGAGAGACGCCACGGCGTCCTCACCTTCCGCCTGACGCAGGTCCTCACCGGACACGGTGTGTTCGGGAGGTTCCTGCACCGAATCGGGCGGGAGGAAACGCCCGGGTGCTCCCACTGCGAGGATCGACCGGAGGACACGGTGGAGCACACCGTGGAGGTGTGCTCTGCTTGGGCGGAGCACCGCCGTGTCCTCGTAGCGGCGATAGGCGGCGGCGACCTCTCGCGTCCGGCTCTGGTCGAAGCCATGGTCCGGAGCGAGACGGAATGGGATGCCGTCACCACCTTCTGCGAAGCAGTGATGCTAGCGAAGGAGGTGGCGGAGCGGGAGAGGGAAAGAGCAACAGCTTTCCTTCCCGGCCGCCGCGGGAGACGCCCCGGGCGTCGGGGGCTACGTCGTGGCCCCCGACCACCGTAGGCGCGGGCCTGTGGACGGCGAGCAATGGGTAGCTCGCCGTCCGTCCGTCTAACGACGACAGGCCGTGTCGACGGCGCGTTTTGTTCCACGCGCGCCTCAAAGAGCTGTCAGCAGCGTGAAGGGGCCCGCAAGGGCCGACGCCTGCCGGGGCTGCGGGCTGTTCGAAAGAGATACCGCGGCTCCGGAACGTAAGGGCACTGAAGGAACACGGATGGTTTTTAGTCAGTAAAAGTCTGACACTCCCTTCCGCTCCACCCACAGCGAAAGGCGTCATTAGATGATTTTCCATCCGCAAAAAAAAAAAAAAAAAAAAAAAAAAAAAGGAAATAGAGAAAATCGATACTTACCTAAACCGAGGTATAGTGGTTAATCGATACAAATAATTAAATTCAACTACAACTTTGCTTATAACTTTCATAAAACTTCGTGTTTTTTGTTCAAATTTTTTCTAAATAATACAACTAATTGCTCCCCATATTACCCTATAGTTTTCTTATTAAATTTTCACTGTTATATTATAAATTTTCACATTTTTCTTTCTTTTATAGTCGTAAATTCACAAATAAAACATAAAATCTTCTCTAACTTTGCATAAAAATTGTCTTTTCCGTTCATATTTTCCTTTTATATAGTATAACTAATTACTACCTTTAATTCCCTATAGTTTTTTCATACAATTTTCACAGTAAAATTACAAATTTTCATATAATTAATTTTCTTAGAGTCGTATTTTGATAAAATTTTTAAATTTTTTCAATTTTGCTTTTATTTCACTCTTTTTGCTTCTGTAAGGTCCGTCTAGTGTAGAAACTGCCATCTGCACTCAAATCTGTAAAATAAAACACAAGGAAATAGAGAAAATCGATACTTACCTAAACCGAGGTATAGTGGTTAATCGATACAAATAATTAAATTCAACTACAACTTTGCTTATAACTTTCATAAAACTTCGTGTTTTTTGTTCAAATTTTTTCTAAATAATACAACTAATTGCTCCCCATATTACCCTATAGTTTTCTTATTAAATTTTCACTGTTATATTATACATTTTCACATTTTTCTTTCTTTTATAGTCGTAAATTCACAAATAAAACATAAAATCTTCTCTAACTTTGCATAAAAATTGTCTTTTCCGTTCATATTTTCCTTTTATATAGTATAACTAATTACTACCTTTAATTCCCTATAGTTTTTTCATACAATTTTCACAGTAAAATTACAAATTTTCATATAATTAATTTTCTTAGAGTCGTATTTTGATAAAATTTTTAAATTTTTTCAATTTTGCTTTTATTTCACTCTTTTTGCTTCTGTAAGGTCCGTCTAGTGTAGAAACTGCCATCTGCACTCAAATCTGTAAAATAAAACACAAGGAAATAGAGAAAATCGATACTTACCTAAACCGAGGTATAGTGGTTAATCGATACAAATAATTAAATTCAACTACAACTTTGCTTATAACTTTCATAAAACTTCGTGTTTTTTGTTCAAATTTTTTCTAAATAATACAACTAATTGCTCCCCATATTACCCTATAGTTTTCTTATTAAATTTTCACTGTTATATTATAAATTTTCACTGTTATATTATAAATTTTCACATTTTTCTTTCTTTTATAGTCGTAAATTCACAAATAAAACATAAAATCTTCTCTAACTTTGCATAAAAATTGTCTTTTCCGTTCATATTTTCCTTTTATATAGTGTAACTAATTACTACCTTTAATTCCCTATAGTTTTTTCATACAATTTTCACAGTAAAATTACAAATTTTCATATAATTCATTTTCTTAGAGTCGTATTTTGATAAAATTTTTAAATTTTTTCAATTTTGCTTTTATTTCACTCTTTTTGCTTCTGTAAGGTCCGTCTAGTGTAGAAACTGCCATCTGCACTCAAATCTGTAAAATAAAACACAAGGAAATAGAGAAAATCGATACTTACCTAAACCGAGGTATAGTGGTTAATCGATACAAATAATTAAATTCAACTACAACTTTGCTTATAACTTTCATAAAACTTCGTGTTTTTTGTTCAAATTTTTTCTAAATAATACAACTAATTGCTCCCCATATTACCCTATAGTTTTCTTATTAAATTTTCACTGTTATATTATAAATTTTCACATTTTTCTTTCTTTTATAGTCGTAAATTCACAAATAAAACATAAAATCTTCTCTAACTTTGCATAAAAATTGTCTTTTCCGTTCATATTTTCCTTTTATATAGTGTAACTAATTACTACCTTTAATTCCCTATAGTTTTTTCATACAATTTTCACAGTAAAATTACAAATTTTCATATAATTAATTTTCTTAGAGTCGTATTTTGATAAAATTTTTAAATTTTTTCAATTTTGCTTTTATTTCACTCTTTTTGCTTCTGTAAGGTCCGTCTAGTGTAGAAACTGCCATCTGCACTCAAATCTGTAAAATAAAACACAAGGAAATAGAGAAAATCGATACTTACCTAAACCGAGGTATAGTGGTTAATCGATACAAATAATTAAATTCAACTACAACTTTGCTTATAACTTTCATAAAACTTCGTGTTTTTTGTTCAAATTTTTTCTAAATAATACAACTAATTGCTCCCCATATTAACCTATAGTTTTCTTATTAAATTTTCACTGTTATATTATAAATTTTCACATTTTCCTTTCTTTTATCGTCGTAAATTCACAAATAAAACATAAAATCTTCTCTAACTTTGCATAAAAATTGTCTTTTCCGTTCATATTTTCCTTTTATATAGTGTAACTAATTACTACCTTTAATTCCCTATAGTTTTTTCATACAATTTTCACAGTAAAATTACAAATTTTCATATAATTAATTTTCTTAGAGTCGTATTTTGATAAAATTTTTAAATTTTTTCAATTTTGCTTTTATTTCACTCTTTTTGCTTCTGTAAGGTCCGTCTAGTGTAGAAACTGCCATCTGCACTCAAATCTGTAAAATAAAACACAAGGAAATAGAGAAAATCGATACTTACCTAAACCGAGGTATAGTGGTTAATCGATACAAATAATTAAATTCAACTACAACTTTGCTTATAACTTTCATAAAACTTCGTGTTTTTTGTTCAATTTTTTTCTAAATAATACAACTAATTGCTCCCCATATTACCCTATAGTTTTCTTATTAAATTTTCACTGTTATATTATAAATTTTCACATTTTTCTTTCTTTTATAGTCGTAAATTCACAAATAAAACATAAAATCTTCTCTAACTTTGCATAAAAATTGTCTTTTCCGTTCATATTTTCCTTTTATATAGTATAACTAATTACTACCTTTAATTCCCTATAGTTTTTTCATACAATTTTCACAGTAAAATTACAAATTTTCATATAATTAATTTTCTTAGAGTCGTATTTTGATAAAATTTTTAAATTTTTTCAATTTTGCTTTTATTTCACTCTTTTTGCTTCTGTAAGGTCCGTCTAGTGTAGAAACTGCCATCTGCACTCAAATCTGTAAAATAAAACACAAGGAAATAGAGAAAATCGATACTTACCTAAACCGAGGTATAGTGGTTAATCGATACAAATAATTAAATTCAACTACAACTTTGCTTATAACTTTCATAAAACTTCGTGTTTTTTGTTCAAATTTTTTCTAAATAATACAACTAATTGCTCCCCATATTACCCTATAGTTTTCTTATTAAATTTTCACTGTTATATTATAAATTTTCACTGTTATATTATAAATTTTCACATTTTTCTTTCTTTTATAGTCGTAAATTCACAAATAAAACATAAAATCTTCTCTAACTTTGCATAAAAATTGTCTTTTCCGTTCATATTTTCCTTTTATATAGTGTAACTAATTACTACCTTTAATTCCCTATAGTTTTTTCATACAATTTTCACAGTAAAATTACAAATTTTCATATAATTCATTTTCTTAGAGTCGTATTTTGATAAAATTTTTAAATTTTTTCAATTTTGCTTTTATTTCACTCTTTTTGCTTCTGTAAGGTCCGTCTAGTGTAGAAACTGCCATCTGCACTCAAATCTGTAAAATAAAACACAAGGAAATAGAGAAAATCGATACTTACCTAAACCGAGGTATAGTGGTTAATCGATACAAATAATTAAATTCAACTACAATTTTGCTTATAACTTTCATAAAACTTCGTGTTTTTTTGTTCAAATTTTTTCTAAATAATACAACTAATTGCTCCCCATATTACCCTATAGTTTTCTTATTAAATTTTCACTGTTATATTATAAATTTTCACATTTTTCTTTCTTTTATAGTCGTAAATTCACAAATAAAACATAAAATTTTCTCTAACTTTGCATAAAAATTGTCTTTTCCGTTCATATTTTCCTTTTATATAGTGTAACTAATTACTACCTTTAATTCCCTATAGTTTTTTCATACAATTTTCACAGTAAAATTACAAATTTTCATATAATTAATTTTCTTAGAGTCGTATTTTGATAAAATTTTTAAATTTTTTCAATTTTGCTTTTATTTCACTCTTTTTGCTTCTGTAAGGTCCGTCTAGTGTGGAAACTGCCATCTGCACTCAAATCTGTAAAATAAAACACAAGGAAATAGAGAAAATCGATACTTACCTAAACCGAGGTATAGTGGTTAATCGATACAAATAATTAAATTCAACTACAACTTTGCTTATAACTTTCATAAAACTTCGTGTTTTTTGTTCAAATTTTTTCTAAATAATACAACTAATTGCTCCCCATATTACCCTATAGTTTTCTTATTAAATTTTCACTGTTATATTATAAATTTTCACATTTTTCTTTCTTTTATAGTCGTAAATTCACAAATAAAACATAAAATCTTCTCTAACTTTGCATAAAAATTGTCTTTTCCGTTCATATTTTCCTTTTATATAGTGTAACTAATTACTACCTTTAATTCCCTATAGTTTTTTCATACAATTTTCACAGTAAAATTACAAATTTTCATATAATTAATTTTCTTAGAGTCGTATTTTGATAAAATTTTTAAATTTTTTCAATTTTGCTTTTATTTCACTCTTTTTGCTTCTGTAAGGTCCGTCTAGTGTAGAAACTGCCATCTGCACTCAAATCTGTAAAATAAAACACAAGGAAATAGAGAAAATCGATACTTACCTAAACCGAGGTATAGTGGTTAATCGATACAAATAATTAAATTCAACTACAACTTTGCTTATAACTTTCATAAAACTTCGTGTTTTTTGTTCAAATTTTTTCTAAATAATACAACTAATTGCTCCCCATATTACCCTATAGTTTTCTTATTAAATTTTCACTGTTATATTATAAATTTTCACATTTTTCTTTCTTTTATAGTCGTAAATTCACAAATAAAACATAAAATCTTCTCTAACTTTGCATAAAAATTGTCTTTTCCGTTCATATTTTCCTTTTATATAGTGTAACTAATTACTACCTTTAATTCCCTATAGTTTTTTCATACAATTTTCACAGTAAAATTACAAATTTTCATATAATTCATTTTCTTAGAGTCGTATTTTGATAAAATTCTTAAATTTTTTCAATTTTGCTTTTATTTCACTCTTTTTGCTTCTGTAAGGTCCGTCTAGTGTAGAAACTGCCATCTGCACTCAAATCTGTAAAATAAAACACAAGGAAATAGAGAAAATCGATACTTACCTAAACCGAGGTATAGTGGTTAATCGATACAAATAATTAAATTCAACTACAACTTTGCTTATAACTTTCATAAAACTTCGTGTTTTTTGTTCAAATTTTTTCTAAATAATACAACTAATTGCTCCCCATATTACCCTATAGTTTTCTTATTAATTTTTCACTGTTATATTATAAATTTTCACATTTTTCTTTCTTTTATAGTCGTAAATTCACAAATAAAACATAAAATCTTCTCTAACTTTGCATAAAAATTGTCTTTTCCGTTCATATTTTCCTTTTATATAGTGTAACTAATTACTACCTTTAATTCCCTATAGTTTTTTCATACAATTTTC
Source organism: Parnassius mnemosyne (assembly GCA_963668995.1). Taxonomy (NCBI): domain Eukaryota; kingdom Metazoa; phylum Arthropoda; class Insecta; order Lepidoptera; family Papilionidae; genus Parnassius; species Parnassius mnemosyne. The sequence goes on along the minus strand of CAVLGL010000097.1, from coordinate 2,213,328 downwards.
ACAGTAAAATTAAAATTTTCATATAATTAATTTTCTTAGAGTCGTATTTTGATAAAATTTTTAAATTTTTTCAATTTTGCTTTTATTTCACTCTTTTTGCTTCTGTAAGGTCCGTCTAGTGTAGAAACTGCCATCTGCACTCAAATCTGTAAAATAAAACACAAGGAAATAGAGAAAATCGATACTTACCTAAACCGAGGTATAGTGGTTAATCGATACAAATAATTAAATTCAACTACAACTTTGCTTATAACTTTCATAAAACTTCGTGTTTTTTGTTCAAATTTTTTCTAAATAATACAACTAATTGCTCCCCATATTACCCTATAGTTTTCTTATTAAATTTTCACTGTTATATTATAAATTTTCACATTTTTCTTTCTTTTATAGTCGTAAATTCACAAATAAAACATAAAATCTTCTCTAACGTTGCATAAAAATTGTCTTTTCCGTTCATATTTTCCTTTTATATAGTGTAACTAATTACTACCTTTAATTCCCTATAGTTTTTTCATACAATTTTCACAGTAAAATTACAAATTTTCATATAATTCATTTTCTTAGAGTCGTATTTTGATAAAATTTTTAAATTTTTTCAATTTTGCTTTTATTTCACTCTTTTTGCTTCTGTAAGGTCCGTCTAGTGTAGAAACTGCCATCTGCACTCAAATCTGTAAAATAAAACACAAGGAAATAGAGAAAATCGATACTTACCTAAACCGAGGTATAGTGGTTAATCGATACAAATAATTAAATTCAACTACAACTTTGCTTATAACTTTCATAAAACTTCGTGTTTTTTGTTCAAATTTTTTCTAAATAATACAACTAATTGCTCCCCATATTACCATATAGTTTTCTTATTAAATTTTCACTGTTATATTATAAATTTTCACATTTTTCTTTCTTTTATCGTCGTAAATTCACAAATAAAACATAAAATCTTCTCTAACTTTGCATAAAAATTGTCTTTTCCGTTCATATTTTCCTTTTATATAGTGTAACTAATTACTACCTTTAATTCCCTATAGTTTTTTCATACAATTTTCACAGTAAAATTACAAATTTTCATATAATTAATTTTCTTAGAGTCGTATTTTGATAAAATTTTTAAATTTTTTCAATTTTGCTTTTATTTCACTCTTTTTGCTTCTGTAAGGTCCGTCTAGTGTAGAAACTGCCATCTGCACTCAAATCTGTAAAATAAAACACAAGGAAATAGAGAAAATCGATACTTACCTAAACCGAGGTATAGTGGTTAATCGATACAAATAATTAAATTCAACTACAACTTTGCTTATAACTTTCATAAAACTTCGTGTTTTTTGTTCAAATTTTTTCTAAATAATACAACTAATTGCTCCCCATATTACCCTATAGTTTTCTTATTAAATTTTCACTGTTATATTATAAATTTTCACATTTTTCTTTCTTTTATAGTCGTAAATTCACAAATAAAACATAAAATCTTCTCTAACTTTGCATAAAAATTGTCTTTTCCGTTCATATTTTCCTTTTATATAGTGTAACTAATTACTACCTTTAATTCCCTATAGTTTTTTCATACAATTTTCACAGTAAAATTACAAATTTTCATATGATTCATTTTCTTAGAGTCGTATTTTGATAAAATTTTTAAATTTTTTCAATTTTGCTTTTATTTCACTCTTTTTGCTTCTGTAAGGTCCGTCTAGTGTAGAAACTGCCATCTGCACTCAAATCTGTAAAATAAAACACAAGGAAATAGAGAAAATCGATACTTACCTAAACCGAGGTATAGTGGTTAATCGATACAAATAATTAAATTCAACTACAACTTTGCTTATAACTTTCATAAAACTTCGTGTTTTTTGTTCAAATTTTTTCTAAATAATACAACTAATTGCTCCCCATATTACCCTATAGTTTTCTTATTAAATTTTCACTGTTATATTATAAATTTTCACATTTTTCTTTCTTTTATAGTCGTAAATTCACAAATAAAACATAAAATCTTCTCTAACTTTGCATAAAAATTGTCTTTTCCGTTCATATTTTCCTTTTATATAGTGTAACTAATTACTACCTTTAATTCCCTATAGTTTTTTCATACAATTTTCACAGTAAAATTACAAATTTTCATATAATTCATTTTCTTAGAGTCGTATTTTGATAAAATTTTTAAATTTTTTAAATTTTGCTTTTATTTCACTCTTTTTGCTTCTGTAAGGTCCGTCTAGTGTAGAAACTGCCATCTGCACTCAAATCTGTAAAATAAAACACAAGGAAATAGAGAAAATCGATACTTACCTAAACCGAGGTATAGTGGTTAATCGATACAAATAATTAAATTCAACTACAACTTTGCTTATAACTTTCATAAAAGTTCGTGTTTTTTGTTCAAATTTTTTCTAAATAATACAACTAATTGCTCCCCATATTACCCTATAGTTTTCTTATTAAATTTTCACTGTTATATTATAAATTTTCACATTTTTCTTTCTTTTATAGTCGTAAATTCACAAATAAAACATAAAATCTTCTCTAACTTTGCATAAAAATTGTCTTTTCCGTTCATATTTTCCTTTTATATAGTATAACTAATTACTACCTTTAATTCCCTATAGTTTTTTCATACAATTTTCACAGTAAAATTACAAATTTTCATATAATTAATTTTCTTAGAGTCGTATTTTGATAAAATTTTTAAATTTTTTCAATTTTGCTTTTATTTCACTCTTTTTGCTTCTGTAAGGTCCGTCTAGTGTAGAAACTGCCATCTGCACTCAAATCTGTAAAATAAAACACAAGGAAATAGAGAAAATCGATACTTACCTAAACCGAGGTATAGTGGTTAATCGATACAAATAATTAAATTCAACTACAACTTTGCTTATAACTTTCATAAAACTTCGTGTTTTTTGTTCAAATTTTTTCTAAATAATACAACTAATTGCTCCCCATATTACCCTATAGTTTTCTTATTAAATTTTCACTGTTATATTATAAATTTTCACATTTTTCTTTCTTTTATAGTCGTAAATTCACAAATAAAACATAAAATCTTCTCTAACTTTGCATAAAAATTGTCTTTTCCGTTCATATTTTCCTTTTATATAGTGTAACTAATTACTACCTTTAATTCCCTATAGTTTTTTCATACAATTTTCACAGTAAAATTACAAATTTTCATATAATTAATTTTCTTAGAGTCGTATTTTGATAAAATTTTTAAATTTTTTCAATTTTGCTTTTATTTCACTCTTTTTGCTTCTGTAAGGTCCGTCTAGTGTAGAAACTGCCATCTGCACTCAAATCTGTAAAATAAAACACAAGGAAATAGAGAAAATCGATACTTACCTAAACCGAGGTATAGTGGTTAATCGATACAAATAATTAAATTCAACTACAACTTTGCTTATAACTTTCATAAAACTTCGTGTTTTTTGTTCAAATTTTTTCTAAATAATACAACTAATTGCTCCCCATATTACCCTATAGTTTTCTTATTAAATTTTCACTGTTATATTATAAATTTTCACATTTTTCTTTCTTTTATAGTCGTAAATTCACAAATAAAACATAAAATCTTCTCTAACGTTGCATAAAAATTGTCTTTTCCGTTCATATTTTCCTTTTATATAGTGTAACTAATTACTACCTTTAATTCCCTATAGTTTTTTCATACAATTTTCACAGTAAAATTACAAATTTTCATATAATTCATTTTCTTAGAGTCGTATTTTGATAAAATTTTTAAATTTTTTCAATTTTGCTTTTATTTCACTCTTTTTGCTTCTGTAAGGTCCGTCTAGTGTAGAAACTGCCATCTGCACTCAAATCTGTAAAATAAAACACAAGGAAATAGAGAAAATCGATACTTACCTAAACCGAGGTATAGTGGTTAATCGATACAAATAATTAAATTCAACTACAACTTTGCTTATAACTTTCATAAAACTTCGTGTTTTTTGTTCAAATTTTTTCTAAATAATACAACTAATTGCTCCCCATATTACCATATAGTTTTCTTATTAAATTTTCACTGTTATATTATAAATTTTCACATTTTTCTTTCTTTTATCGTCGTAAATTCACAAATAAAACATAAAATCTTCTCTAACTTTGCATAAAAATTGTCTTTTCCGTTCATATTTTCCTTTTATATAGTGTAACTAATTACTACCTTTAATTCCCTATAGTTTTTTCATACAATTTTCACAGTAAAATTACAAATTTTCATATAATTAATTTTCTTAGAGTCGTATTTTGATAAAATTTTTAAATTTTTTCAATTTTGCTTTTATTTCACTCTTTTTGCTTCTGTAAGGTCCGTCTAGTGTAGAAACTGCCATCTGCACTCAAATCTGTAAAATAAAACACAAGGAAATAGAGAAAATCGATACTTACCTAAACCGAGGTATAGTGGTTAATCGATACAAATAATTAAATTCAACTACAACTTTGCTTATAACTTTCATAAAACTTCGTGTTTTTTGTTCAAATTTTTTCTAAATAATACAACTAATTGCTCCCCATATTACCCTATAGTTTTCTTATTAAATTTTCACTGTTATATTATAAATTTTCACATTTTTCTTTCTTTTATAGTCGTAAATTCACAAATAAAACATAAAATCTTCTCTAACTTTGCATAAAAATTGTCTTTTCCGTTCATATTTTCCTTTTATATAGTGTAACTAATTACTACCTTTAATTCCCTATAGTTTTTTCATACAATTTTCACAGTAAAATTACAAATTTTCATATGATTCATTTTCTTAGAGTCGTATTTTGATAAAATTTTTAAATTTTTTCAATTTTGCTTTTATTTCACTCTTTTTGCTTCTGTAAGGTCCGTCTAGTGTAGAAACTGCCATCTGCACTCAAATCTGTAAAATAAAACACAAGGAAATAGAGAAAATCGATACTTACCTAAACCGAGGTATAGTGGTTAATCGATACAAATAATTAAATTCAACTACAACTTTGCTTATAACTTTCATAAAACTTCGTGTTTTTTGTTCAAATTTTTTCTAAATAATACAACTAATTGCTCCCCATATTACCCTATAGTTTTCTTATTAAATTTTCACTGTTATATTATAAATTTTCACATTTTTCTTTCTTTTATAGTCGTAAATTCACAAATAAAACATAAAATCTTCTCTAACTTTGCATAAAAATTGTCTTTTCCGTTCATATTTTCCTTTTATATAGTGTAACTAATTACTACCTTTAATTCCCTATAGTTTTTTCATACAATTTTCACAGTAAAATTACAAATTTTCATATAATTCATTTTCTTAGAGTCGTATTTTGATAAAATTTTTAAATTTTTTAAATTTTGCTTTTATTTCACTCTTTTTGCTTCTGTAAGGTCCGTCTAGTGTAGAAACTGCCATCTGCACTCAAATCTGTAAAATAAAACACAAGGAAATAGAGAAAATCGATACTTACCTAAACCGAGGTATAGTGGTTAATCGATACAAATAATTAAATTCAACTACAACTTTGCTTATAACTTTCATAAAAGTTCGTGTTTTTTGTTCAAATTTTTTCTAAATAATACAACTAATTGCTCCCCATATTACCCTATAGTTTTCTTATTAAATTTTCACTGTTATATTATAAATTTTCACATTTTTCTTTCTTTTATAGTCGTAAATTCACAAATAAAACATAAAATCTTCTCTAACTTTGCATAAAAATTGTCTTTTCCGTTCATATTTTCCTTTTATATAGTATAACTAATTACTACCTTTAATTCCCTATAGTTTTTTCATACAATTTTCACAGTAAAATTACAAATTTTCATATAATTAATTTTCTTAGAGTCGTATTTTGATAAAATTTTTAAATTTTTTCAATTTTGCTTTTATTTCACTCTTTTTGCTTCTGTAAGGTCCGTCTAGTGTAGAAACTGCCATCTGCACTCAAATCTGTAAAATAAAACACAAGGAAATAGAGAAAATCGATACTTACCTAAACCGAGGTATAGTGGTTAATCGATACAAATAATTAAATTCAACTACAACTTTGCTTATAACTTTCATAAAACTTCGTGTTTTTTGTTCAAATTTTTTCTAAATAATACAACTAATTGCTCCCCATATTACCCTATAGTTTTCTTATTAAATTTTCACTGTTATATTATAAATTTTCACATTTTTCTTTCTTTTATAGTCGTAAATTCACAAATAAAACATAAAATCTTCTCTAACTTTGCATAAAAATTGTCTTTTCCGTTCATATTTTCCTTTTATATAGTGTAACTAATTACTACCTTTAATTCCCTATAGTTTTTTCATACAATTTTCACAGTAAAATTACAAATTTTCATATAATTAATTTTCTTAGAGTCGTATTTTGATAAAATTTTTAAATTTTTTCAATTTTGCTTTTATTTCACTCTTTTTGCTTCTGTAAGGTCCGTCTAGTGTAGAAACTGCCATCTGCACTCAAATCTGTAAAATAAAACACAAGGAAATAGAGAAAATCGATACTTACCTAAACCGAGGTATAGTGGTTAATCGATACAAATAATTAAATTCAACTACAACTTTGCTTATAACTTTCATAAAACTTCGTGTTTTTTGTTCAAATTTTTTCTAAATAATACAACTAATTGCTCCCCATATTACCCTATAGTTTTCTTATTAAATTTTCACTGTTATATTATAAATTTTCACATTTTTCTTTCTTTTATAGTCGTAAATTCACAAATAAAACATAAAATCTTCTCTAACGTTGCATAAAAATTGTCTTTTCCGTTCATATTTTCCTTTTATATAGTGTAACTAATTACTACCTTTAATTCCCTATAGTTTTTTCATACAATTTTCACAGTAAAATTACAAATTTTCATATAATTCATTTTCTTAGAGTCGTATTTTGATAAAATTTTTAAATTTTTTCAATTTTGCTTTTATTTCACTCTTTTTGCTTCTGTAAGGTCCGTCTAGTGTAGAAACTGCCATCTGCACTCAAATCTGTAAAATAAAACACAAGGAAATAGAGAAAATCGATACTTACCTAAACCGAGGTATAGTGGTTAATCGATACAAATAATTAAATTCAACTACAACTTTGCTTATAACTTTCATAAAACTTCGTGTTTTTTGTTCAAATTTTTTCTAAATAATACAACTAATTGCTCCCCATATTACCCTATAGTTTTCTTATTAAATTTTTAATGTTATATTATAAATTTTCACATTTTTCTTTCTTTTATAGTCGTAAATTCACAAATAAAACATAAAATCTTCTCTAACTTTGCATAAAAATTGTCTTTTCCGTTCATATTTTCCTTTTATATAGTGTAACTAATTACTACCTTTAATTCCCTATAGTTTTTTCATACAATTTTCACAGTAAAATTACAAATTTTCATATAATTAATTTTCTTAGAGTCGTATTTTGATAAAATTTTTAAATTTTTTCAATTTTGCTTTTATTTCACTCTTTTTGCTTCTGTAAGGTCCGTCTAGTGTAGAAACTGCCATCTGCACTCAAATCTGTAAAATAAAACACAAGGAAATAGAGAAAATCGATACTTACCTAAACCGAGGTATAGTGGTTAATCGATACAAATAATTAAATTCAACTACAACTTTGCTTATAACTTTCATAAAACTTCGTGTTTTTTGTTCAAATTTTTTCTAAATAATACAACTAATTGCTCCCCATATTATCCTATAGTTTTCTTATTAAATTTTCACTGTTATATTATAAATTTTCACATTTTCCTTTCTTTTATCGTCGTAAATTCACAAATAAAACATAAAATCTTCTCTAACTTTGCATAAAAATTGTCTTTTCCGTTCATATTTTCCTTTTATATAGTGTAACTAATTACTACCTTTAATTCCCTATAGTTTTTTCATACAATTTTCACAGTAAAATTACAAATTTTCATATAATTAATTTTCTTAGAGTCGTATTTTGATAAAATTTTTAAATTTTTTCAATTTTGCTTTTATTTCACTCTTTTTGCTTCTGTAAGGTCCGTCTAGTGTAGAAACTGCCATCTGCACTCAAATCTGTAAAATAAAACACAAGGAAATAGAGAAAATCGATACTTACCTAAACCGAGGTATAGTGGTTAATCGATACAAATAATTAAATTCAACTACAACTTTGCTTATAACTTTCATAAAACTTCGTGTTTTTTGTTCAATTTTTTTCTAAATAATACAACTAATTGCTCCCCATATTACCCTATAGTTTTCTTATTAAATTTTCACTGTTATATTATAAATTTTCACATTTTTCTTTCTTTTATAGTCGTAAATTCACAAATAAAACATAAAATCTTCTCTAACTTTGCATAAAAATTGTCTTTTCCGTTCATATTTTCCTTTTATATAGTGTAACTAATTACTACCTTTAATTCCCTATAGTTTTTTCATACAATTTTCACAGTAAAATTACAAATTTTCATATAATTAATTTTCTTAGAGTCGTATTTTGATAAAATTTTTAAATTTTTTCAATTTTGCTTTTATTTCACTCTTTTTGCTTCTGTAAGGTCCGTCTAGTGTAGAAACTGCCATCTGCACTCAAATCTGTAAAATAAAACACAAGGAAATAGAGAAAATCGATACTTACCTAAACCGAGGTATAGTGGTTAATCGATACAAATAATTAAATTCAACTACAACTTTGCTTATAACTTTCATAAAACTTCGTGTTTTTTGTTCAAATTTTTTCTAAATAATACAACTAATTGCTCCCCATATTACCATATAGTTTTCTTATTAAATTTTCACTGTTATATTATAAATTTTCACATTTTTCTTTCTTTTATAGTCGTAAATTCACAAATAAAACATAAAATCTTCTCTAACTTTGCATAAAAATTGTCTTTTCCGTTCATATTTTCCTTTTATATAGTGTAACTAATTACTACCTTTAATTCCCTATAGTTTTTTCATACAATTTTCACAGTAAAATTACAAATTTTCATATAATTCATTTTCTTAGAGTCGTATTTTGATAAAATTTTTAAATTTTTTCAATTTTGCTTTTATTTCACTCTTTTTGCTTCTGTAAGGTCCGTCTAGTGTAGAAACTGCCATCTGCACTCAAATCTGTAAAATAAAACACAAGGAAATAGAGAAAATCGATACTTACCTAAACCGAGGTATAGTGGTTAATCGATACAAATAATTAAATTCAACTACAACTTTGCTTATAACTTTCATAAAACTTCGTGTTTTTTGTTAAAATTTTTTCTAAATAATACAACTAATTGCTCCCCATATTACCCTATAGTTTTCTTATTAAATTTTCACTGTTATATTATAAATTTTCACATTTTTCTTTCTTTTATAGTCGTAAATTCACAAATAAAACATAAAATCTTCTCTAACTTTGCATAAAAATTGTCTTTTCCGTTCATATTTTCCTTTTATACAGTGTAACTAATTACTACCTTTAATTCCCTATAGTTTTTTCATACAATTTTCACAGTAAAATTACAAATTTTCATATAATTAATTTTCTTAGAGTCGTATTTTGATAAAATTTTTAAATTTTTTCAATTTTGCTTTTATTTCACTCTTTTTGCTTCTGTAAGGTCCGTCTAGTGTAGAAACTGCCATCTGCACTCAAATCTGTAAAATAAAACACAAGGAAATAGAGAAAATCGATACTTACCTAAACCGAGGTATAGTGGTTAATCGATACAAATAATTAAATTCAACTACAACTTTGCTTATAACTTTCATAAAACTTCATGTTTTTTGTTCAAATTTTTTCTAAATAATACAACTAATTGCTCCCCATATTATCCTATAGTTTTCTTATTAAATTTTCACTGTTATATTATAAATTTTCACATTTTCCTTTCTTTTATCGTCGTAAATTCACAAATAAAACATAAAATCTTCTCTAACTTTGCATAAAAATTGTCTTTTCCGTTCATATTTTCCTTTTATATAGTGTAACTAATTACTACCTTTAATTCCCTATAGTTTTTTCATACAATTTTCACAGTAAAATTACAAATTTTCATATAATTAATTTTCTTAGAGTCGTATTTTGATAAAATTTTTAAATTTTTTCAATTTTGCTTTTATTTCACTCTTTTTGCTTCTGTAAGGTCCGTCTAGTGTAGAAACTGCCATCTGCACTCAAATCTGTAAAATAAAACACAAGGAAATAGAGAAAATCGATACTTACCTAAACCGAGGTATAGTGGTTAATCGATACAAATAATTAAATTCAACTACAACTTTGCTTATAACTTTCATAAAACTTCGTGTTTTTTGTTCAAATTTTTTCTAAATAATACAACTAATTGCTCCCCATATTACCCTATAGTTTTCTTATTAATTTTTCACTGTTATATTATAAATTTTCACATTTTTCTTTCTTTTATAGTCGTAAATTCACAAATAAAACATAAAATCTTCTCTAACTTTGCATAAAAATTGTCTTTTCCGTTCATATTTTCCTTTTATATAGTGTAACTAATTACTACCTTTAATTCCCTATAGTTTTTTCATACAATTTTCACAGTAAAATTACAAATTTTCATATAATTAATTTTCTTAGAGTCGTATTTTGATAAAATTTTTAAATTTTTTCAATTTTGCTTTTATTTCACTCTTTTTGCTTCTGTAAGGTCCGTCTAGTGTAGAAACTGCCATCTGCACTCAAATCTGTAAAATAAAACACAAGGAAATAGAGAAAATCGATACTTACCTAAACCGAGGTATAGTGGTTAATCGATACAAATAATTAAATTCAACTACAACTTTGCTTATAACTTTCATAAAACTTCGTGTTTTTTGTTCAAATTTTTTCTAAATAATACAACTAATTGCTCCCCATATTACCCTATAGTTTTCTTATTAAATTTTCACTGTTATATTATAAATTTTCACATTTTTCTTTCTTTTATAGTCGTAAATTCACAAATAAAACATAAAATCTTCTCTAACTTTGCATAAAAATTGTCTTTTCCGTTCATATTTTCCTTTTATATAGTGTAACTAATTACTACCTTTAATTCCCTATAGTTTTTTCATACAATTTTCACAGTAAAATTACAAATTTTCATATAATTAATTTTCTTAGAGTCGTATTTTGATAAAATTTTTAAATTTTTTCAATTTTGCTTTTATTTCACTCTTTTTGCTTCTGTAAGGTCCGTCTAGTGTAGAAACTGCCATCTGCACTCAAAACTGTAAAATAAAACACAAGGAAATAGAGAAAATCGATACTTACCTAAACCGAGGTATAGTGGTTAATCGATACAAATAATTAAATTCAACTACAACTTTGCTTATAACTTTCATAAAACTTCGTGTTTTTTGTTCAAATTTTTTCTAAATAATACAACTAATTGCTCCCCATATTACCCTATAGTTTTCTTATTAAATTTTCACTGTTATATTATAAATTTTCACATTTTTCTTTCTTTTATAGTCGTAAATTCACAAATAAAACATAAAATCTTCTCTAACTTTGCATAAAAATTGTCTTTTCCGTTCATATTTTCCTTTTATATAGTGTAACTAATTACTACCTTTAATTCCCTATAGTTTTTTCATACAATTTTCACAGTAAAATTACAAATTTTCATATAATTAATTTTCTTAGAGTCGTATTTTGATTAAATTTTTAAATTTTTTCAATTTTGCTTTTATTTCACTCTTTTTGCTTCTGTAAGGTCCGTCTAGTGTAGAAACTGCCATCTGCACTCAAATCTGTAAAATAAAACACAAGGAAATAGAGAAAATCGATACTTACCTAAACCGAGGTATAGTGGTTAATCGATACAAATAATTAAATTCAACTACAACTTTGCTTATAACTTTCATAAAACTTCGTGTTTTTTGTTCAAATTTTTTCTAAATAATACAACTAATTGCTCCCCATATTACCCTATAGTTTTCTTATTAAATTTTCACTGTTATATTATAAATTTTCACATTTTTCTTTCTTTTATAGTCGTAAATTCACAAATAAAACATAAAATCTTCTCTAACTTTGCATAAAAATTGTCTTTTCCGTTCATATTTTCCTTTTATATAGTGTAACTAATTACTACCTTTAATTCCCTATAGTTTTTTCATACAATTTTCACAGTAAAATTACAAATTTTCATATAATTAATTTTCTTAGAGTCGTATTTTGATAAAATTTTTAAATTTTTTCAATTTTGCTTTTATTTCACTCTTTTTGCTTCTGTAAGGTCCGTCTAGTGTAGAAACTGCCATCTGCACTCAAATCTGTAAAATAAAACACAAGGAAATAGAGAAAATCGATACTTACCTAAACCGAGGTATAGTGGTTAAACGATACAAATAATTAAATTCAACTACAACTTTGCTTATAACTTTCATAAAACTTCGTGTTTTTTGTTCAAATTTTTTCTAAATAATACAACTAATTGCTCCCCATATTACCCTATAGTGTTCTTATTAAATTTTCACTGTTATATTATAAATTTTCACATTTTTCTTTCGTTTATAGTCGTAAATTCACAAATAAAACATAAAATCTTCTCTAACTTTGCATAAAAATTGTCTTTTCCGTTCATATTTTCCTTTTATATAGTGTAACTAATTACTACCTTTAATTCCCTATACTTTTTTCATACAATTTTCACAGTAAAATTACAAATTTTCATATAATTAATTTTCTTAGAGTCGTATTTTGATAAAATTTTTAAATTTTTTCAATTTTGCTTTTATTTCACTCTTTTTGCTTCTGTAAGGTCCGTCTAGTGTAGAAACTGCCATCTGCACTCAAATCTGTAAAATAAAACACAAGGAAATAGAGAAAATCGATACTTACCTAAACCGGGGTATAGTGGTTAATCGATACAAATAATTAAATTCAACTACAACTTTGCTTATAACTTTCATAAAACTTCGTGTTTTTTGTTCAAATTTTTTCTAAATAATACAACTAATTGCTCCCCATATTACCCTATAGTTTTCTTATTAAATTTTCACTGTTATATTATAAATTTTCACATTTTTCTTTCTTTTATAGTCGTAAATTCACAAATAAAACATAAAATCTTCTCTAACTTTGCATAAAAATTGTCTTTTCCGTTCATATTTTCCTTTTATATAGTGTAACTAATTACTACCTTTAATTCCCTATACTTTTTTCATACAATTTTCACAGTAAAATTACAAATTTTCATATAATTCATTTTCTTAGAGTCGTATTTTGATAAAATTTTTAAATTTTTTCAATTTTGCTTTTATTTCACTCTTTTTGCTTCTGTAAGGTCCGTCTAGTGTAGAAACTGCCATCTGCACTCAAATCTGTAAAATAAAACACAAGGAAATAGAGAAAATCGATACTTACCTAAACCGAGGTATAGTGGTTAATCGATACAAATAATTAAATTCAACTACAACTTTGCTTATAACTTTCATAAAACTTCGTGTTTTTTGTTCAAATTTTTTCTAAATAATACAACTAATTGCTCCCCATATTACCCTATAGTTTTCTTATTAAATTTTCACTGTTATATTATAAATTTTCACATTTTTCTTTCTTTTATAGTCGTAAATTCACAAATAAAACATAAAATCTTCTCTAACTTTGCATAAAAATTGTCTTTTCCGTTCATATTTTCCTTTTATATAGTGTAACTAATTACTACCTTTAATTCCCTATAGTTTTTTCATACAATTTTCACAGTAAAATTACAAATTTTCATATAATTAATTTTCTTAGAGTCGTATTTTGATAAAATTTTTAAATTTTTTCAATTTTGCTTTTATTTCACTCTTTTTGCTTCTGTAAGGTCCGTCTAGTGTAGAAACTGCCATCTGCACTCAAATCTGTAAAATAAAACACAAGGAAATAGAGAAAATCGATACTTACCTAAACCGAGGTATAGTGGTTAATCGATACAAATAATTAAATTCAACTACAACTTTGCTTATAACTTTCATAAAACTTCGTGTTTTTTGTTCAAATTTTTTCTAAATAATACAACTAATTGCTCCCCATATTACCCTATAGTTTTCTTATTAAATTTTCACTGTTATATTATAAATTTTCACATTTTTCTTTCTTTTATAGTCGTAAATTCACAAATAAAACATAAAATCTTCTCTAACTTTGCATAAAAATTGTCTTTTCCGTTCATATTTTCCTTTTATATAGTGTAACTAATTACTACCTTTAATTCCCTATAGTTTTTTCATACAATTTTCACAGTAAAATTACAAATTTTCATATAATTAATTTTCTTAGAGTCGTATTTTGATAAAATTTTTAAATTTTTTCAATTTTGCTTTTATTTCACTCTTTTTGCTTCTGTAAGGTCCGTCTAGTGTAGAAACTGCCATCTGCACTCAAATCTGTAAAATAAAACACAAGGAAATAGAGAAAATCGATACTTACCTAAACCGAGGTATAGTGGTTAATCGATACAAATAATTAAATTCAACTACAACTTTGCTTATAACTTTCATAAAACTTCGTGTTTTTTGTTCAAATTTTTTCTAAATAATACAACTAATTGCTCCCCATATTACCCTATAGTTTTCTTATTAAATTTTCACTGTTATATTATAAATTTTCACATTTTTCTTTCTTTTATAGTCGTAAATTCACAAATAAAACATAAAATCTTCTCTAACTTTGCATAAAAATTGTCTTTTCCGTTCATATTTTCCTTTTATATAGTGTACCTAATTACTACCTTTAATTCCCTATAGTTTTTTCATACAATTTTCACAGTAAAATTACAAATTTTCATATAATTAATTTTCTTAGAGTCGTATTTTGATAAAATTTTTAAATTTTTTCAATTTTGCTTTTATTTCACTCTTTTTGCTTCTGTAAGGTCCGTCTAGTGTAAAAACTGCCATCTGCACTCAAATCTGTAAAATAAAACACAAGGAAATAGAGAAAATCGATACTTACCTAAACCGAGGTATAGTGGTTAATCGATACAAATAATTAAATTCAACTACAACTTTGCTTATAACTTTCATAAAACTTCGTGTTTTTTTGTTCAAATTTTTTCTAAATAATACAACTAATTGCTCCCCATATTACCCTATAGTTTTCTTATTAAATTTTCACTGTTATATTATAAATTTTCACATTTTTCTTTCTTTTATAGTCGTAAATTCACAAATAAAACATAAAATCTTCTCTAACTTTGCATAAAAATTGTCTTTTCCGTTCATATTTTCCTTTTATATAGTGTAACTAATTACTACCTTTAATTCCCTATAGTTTTTTCATACAATTTTCACAGTAAAATTACAAATTTTCATATAATTAATTTTCTTAGAGTCGTATTTTGATAAAATTTTTAAATTTTTTCAATTTTGCTTTTATTTCACTCTTTTTGCTTCTGTAAGGTCCGTCTAGTGTAGAAACTGCCATCTGCACTCAAATCTGTAAAATAAAACACAAGGAAATAGAGAAAATCGATACTTACCTAAACCGAGGTATAGTGGTTAATCGATACAAATAATTAAATTCAACTACAACTTTGCTTATAACTTTCATAAAACTTCGTGTTTTTTGTTCAAATTTTTTCTAAATAATACAACTAATTGCTCCCCATATTACCCTATAGTTTTCTTATTAAATTTTCACTGTTATATTATAAATTTTCACATTTTTCTTTCTTTTATAGTCGTAAATTCACAAATAAAACATAAAATCTTCTCTAACTTTGCATAAAAATTGTCTTTTCCGTTCATATTTTCCTTTTATATAGTGTACCTAATTACTACCTTTAATTCCCTATAGTTTTTTCATACAATTTTCACAGTAAAATTACAAATTTTCATATAATTAATTTTCTTAGAGTCGTATTTTGATAAAATTTTTAAATTTTTTCAATTTTGCTTTTATTTCACTCTTTTTGCTTCTGTAAGGTCCGTCTAGTGTAGAAACTGCCATCTGCACTCAAATCTGTAAAATAAAACACAAGGAAATAGAGAAAATCGATACTTACCTAAACCGAGGTATAGTGGTTAATCGATACAAATAATTAAATTCAACTACAACTTTGCTTATAACTTTCATAAAACTTCATGTTTTTTGTTCAAATTTTTTCTAAATAATACAACTAATTGCTCCCCATATTATCCTATAGTTTTCTTATTAAATTTTCACTGTTATATTATAAATTTTCACATTTTCCTTTCTTTTATCGTCGTAAATTCACAAATAAAACATAAAATCTTCTCTAACTTTGCATAAAAATTGTCTTTTCCGTTCATATTTTCCTTTTATATAGTGTAACTAATTACTACCTTTAATTCCCTATAGTTTTTTCATACAATTTTCACAGTAAAATTACAAATTTTCATATAATTAATTTTCTTAGAGTCGTATTTTGATAAAATTTTTAAATTTTTTCAATTTTGCTTTTATTTCACTCTTTTTGCTTCTGTAAGGTCCGTCTAGTGTAGAAACTGCCATCTGCACTCAAATCTGTAAAATAAAACACAAGGAAATAGAGAAAATCGATACTTACCTAAACCGAGGTATAGTGGTTAATCGATACAAATAATTAAATTCAACTACAACTTTGCTTATAACTTTCATAAAACTTCGTGTTTTTTGTTCAAATTTTTTCTAAATAATACAACTAATTGCTCCCCATATTACCCTATAGTTTTCTTATTAAATTTTCACTGTTATATTATAAATTTTCACATTTTTCTTTCTTTTATAGTCGTAAATTCACAAATAAAACATAAAATCTTCTCTAACTTTGCATAAAAATTGTCTTTTCCGTTCATATTTTCCTTTTATATAGTGTACCTAATTACTACCTTTAATTCCCTATAGTTTTTTCATACAATTTTCACAGTAAAATTACAAATTTTCATATAATTAATTTTCTTAGAGTCGTATTTTGATAAAATTTTTAAATTTTTTCAATTTTGCTTTTATTTCACTCTTTTTGCTTCTGTAAGGTCCGTCTAGTGTAAAAACTGCCATCTGCACTCAAATCTGTAAAATAAAACACAAGGAAATAGAGAAAATCGATACTTACCTAAACCGAGGTATAGTGGTTAATCGATACAAATAATTAAATTCAACTACAACTTTGCTTATAACTTTCATAAAACTTCGTGTTTTTTTGTTCAAATTTTTTCTAAATAATACAACTAATTGCTCCCCATATTACCCTATAGTTTTCTTATTAAATTTTCACTGTTATATTATAAATTTTCACATTTTTCTTTCTTTTATAGTCGTAAATTCACAAATAAAACATAAAATCTTCTCTAACTTTGCATAAAAATTGTCTTTTCCGTTCATATTTTCCTTTTATATAGTGTAACTAATTACTACCTTTAATTCCCTATAGTTTTTTCATACAATTTTCACAGTAAAATTACAAATTTTCATATAATTAATTTTCTTAGAGTCGTATTTTGATAAAATTTTTAAATTTTTTCAATTTTGCTTTTATTTCACTCTTTTTGCTTCTGTAAGGTCCGTCTAGTGTAGAAACTGCCATCTGCACTCAAATCTGTAAAATAAAACACAAGGAAATAGAGAAAATCGATACTTACCTAAACCGAGGTATAGTGGTTAATCGATACAAATAATTAAATTCAACTACAACTTTGCTTATAACTTTCATAAAACTTCGTGTTTTTTGTTCAAATTTTTTCTAAATAATACAACTAATTGCTCCCCATATTACCCTATAGTTTTCTTATTAAATTTTCACTGTTATATTATAAATTTTCACATTTTTCTTTCTTTTATAGTCGTAAATTCACAAATAAAACATAAAATCTTCTCTAACTTTGCATAAAAATTGTCTTTTCCGTTCATATTTTCCTTTTATATAGTGTAACTAATTACTACCTTTAATTCCCTATAGTTTTTTCATACAATTTTCACAGTAAAATTACAAATTTTCATATAATTAATTTTCTTAGAGTCGTATTTTGATTAAATTTTTAAATTTTTTCAATTTTGCTTTTATTTCACTCTTTTTGCTTCTGTAAGGTCCGTCTAGTGTAGAAACTGCCATCTGCACTCAAATCTGTAAAATAAAACACAAGGAAATAGAGAAAATCGATACTTACCTAAACCGAGGTATAGTGGTTAATCGATACAAATAATTAAATTCAACTACAACTTTGCTTATAACTTTCATAAAACTTCGTGTTTTTTGTTCAAATTTTTTCTAAATAATACAACTAATTGCTCCCCATATTACCATATAGTTTTTTTATTAAATTTTCACTGTTATATTATAAATTTTCACATTTTTCTTTCTTTTATAGTCGTAAATTCACAAATAAAACATAAAATCTTCTCTAACTTTGCATAAAAATTGTCTTTTCCGTTCATATTTTCCTTTTATATAGTGTAACTAATTACTACCTTTAATTCCCTATAGTTTTTTCATACAATGTTCACAGTAAAATTACAAATTTTCATATAATTAATTTTCTTAGAGTCGTATTTTGATAAAATTTTTAAATTTTTTAAATTTTGCTTTTATTTCACTCTTTTTGCTTCTGTAAGGTCCGTCTAGTGTAGAAACTGCCATCTGCACTCAAATCTGTAAAATAAAACACAAGGAAATAGAGAAAATCGATACTTACCTAAACCGAGGTATAGTGGTTAATCGATACAAATAATTAAATTCAACTACAACTTTGCTTATAACTTTCATAAAACTTCGTGTTTTTTTGTTCAAATTTTTTCTAAATAATACAACTAATTGCTCCCCATATTACCCTATAGTTTTCTTATTAAATTTTCACTGTTATATTATAAATTTTCACATTTTTCTTTCTTTTATAGTCGTAAATTCACAAATAAAACATAAAATCTTCTCTAACTTTGCATAAAAATTGTCTTTTCCGTTCATATTTTCCTTTTATATAGTGTAACTAATTACTACCTTTAATTCCCTATAGTTTTTTCATACAATTTTCACAGTAAAATTACAAATTTTCATATAATTAATTTTCTTAGAGTCGTATTTTGATAAAATTTTTAAATTTTTTCAATTTTGCTTTTATTTCACTCTTTTTGCTTCTGTAAGGTCCGTCTAGTGTAGAAACTGCCATCTGCACTCAAATCTGTAAAATAAAACACAAGGAAATAGAGAAAATCGATACTTACCTAAACCGAGGTATAGTGGTTAATCGATACAAATAATTAAATTCAACTACAACTTTGCTTATAACTTTCATAAAACTTCGTGTTTTTTGTTCAAATTTTTTCTAAATAATACAACTAATTGCTCCCCATATTACCCTATAGTTTTCTTATTAAATTTTCACTGTTATATTATAAATTTTCACATTTTTCTTTCTTTTATAGTCGTAAATTCACAAATAAAACATAAAATCTTCTCTAACTTTGCATAAAAATTGTCTTTTCCGTTCATATTTTCCTTTTATATAGTGTACCTAATTACTACCTTTAATTCCCTATAGTTTTTTCATACAATTTTCACAGTAAAATTACAAATTTTCATATAATTAATTTTCTTAGAGTCGTATTTTGATAAAATTTTTAAATTTTTTCAATTTTGCTTTTATTTCACTCTTTTTGCTTCTGTAAGGTCCGTCTAGTGTAGAAACTGCCATCTGCACTCAAATCTGTAAAATAAAACACAAGGAAATAGAGAAAATCGATACTTACCTAAACCGAGGTATAGTGGTTAATCGATACAAATAATTAAATTCAACTACAACTTTGCTTATAACTTTCATAAAACTTCATGTTTTTTGTTCAAATTTTTTCTAAATAATACAACTAATTGCTCCCCATATTATCCTATAGTTTTCTTATTAAATTTTCACTGTTATATTATAAATTTTCACATTTTCCTTTCTTTTATCGTCGTAAATTCACAAATAAAACATAAAATCTTCTCTAACTTTGCATAAAAATTGTCTTTTCCGTTCATATTTTCCTTTTATATAGTGTAACTAATTACTACCTTTAATTCCCTATAGTTTTTTCATACAATTTTCACAGTAAAATTACAAATTTTCATATAATTAATTTTCTTAGAGTCGTATTTTGATAAAATTTTTAAATTTTTTCAATTTTGCTTTTATTTCACTCTTTTTGCTTCTGTAAGGTCCGTCTAGTGTAGAAACTGCCATCTGCACTCAAATCTGTAAAATAAAACACAAGGAAATAGAGAAAATCGATACTTACCTAAACCGAGGTATAGTGGTTAATCGATACAAATAATTAAATTCAACTACAACTTTGCTTATAACTTTCATAAAACTTCGTGTTTTTTGTTCAAATTTTTTCTAAATAATACAACTAATTGCTCCCCATATTACCCTATAGTTTTCTTATTAAATTTTCACTGTTATATTATAAATTTTCACATTTTTCTTTCTTTTATAGTCGTAAATTCACAAATAAAACATAAAATCTTCTCTAACTTTGCATAAAAATTGTCTTTTCCGTTCATATTTTCCTTTTATATAGTGTACCTAATTACTACCTTTAATTCCCTATAGTTTTTTCATACAATTTTCACAGTAAAATTACAAATTTTCATATAATTAATTTTCTTAGAGTCGTATTTTGATAAAATTTTTAAATTTTTTCAATTTTGCTTTTATTTCACTCTTTTTGCTTCTGTAAGGTCCGTCTAGTGTAGAAACTGCCATCTGCACTCAAATCTGTAAAATAAAACACAAGGAAATAGAGAAAATCGATACTTACCTAAACCGAGGTATAGTGGTTAATCGATACAAATAATTAAATTCAACTACAACTTTGCTTATAACTTTCATAAAACTTCATGTTTTTTGTTCAAATTTTTTCTAAATAATACAACTAATTGCTCCCCATATTATCCTATAGTTTTCTTATTAAATTTTCACTGTTATATTATAAATTTTCACATTTTCCTTTCTTTTATCGTCGTAAATTCACAAATAAAACATAAAATCTTCTCTAACTTTGCATAAAAATTGTCTTTTCCGTTCATATTTTCCTTTTATATAGTGTAACTAATTACTACCTTTAATTCCCTATAGTTTTTTCATACAATTTTCACAGTAAAATTACAAATTTTCATATAATTAATTTTCTTAGAGTCGTATTTTGATAAAATTTTTAAATTTTTTCAATTTTGCTTTTATTTCACTCTTTTTGCTTCTGTAAGGTCCGTCTAGTGTAGAAACTGCCATCTGCACTCAAATCTGTAAAATAAAACACAAGGAAATAGAGAAAATCGATACTTACCTAAACCGAGGTATAGTGGTTAATCGATACAAATAATTAAATTCAACTACAACTTTGCTTATAACTTTCATAAAACTTCGTGTTTTTTGTTCAAATTTTTTCTAAATAATACAACTAATTGCTCCCCATATTACCCTATAGTTTTCTTATTAATTTTTCACTGTTATATTATAAATTTTCACATTTTTCTTTCTTTTATAGTCGTAAATTCACAAATAAAACATAAAATCTTCTCTAACTTTGCATAAAAATTGTCTTTTCCGTTCATATTTTCCTTTTATATAGTGTAACTAATTACTACCTTTAATTCCCTATAGTTTTTTCATACAATTTTCACAGTAAAATTACAAATTTTCATATAATTAATTTTCTTAGAGTCGTATTTTGATTAAATTTTTAAATTTTTTCAATTTTGCTTTTATTTCACTCTTTTTGCTTCTGTAAGGTCCGTCTAGTGTAGAAACTGCCATCTGCACTCAAATCTGTAAAATAAAACACAAGGAAATAGAGAAAATCGATACTTACCTAAACCGAGGTATAGTGGTTAATCGATACAAATAATTAAATTCAACTACAACTTTGCTTATAACTTTCATAAAACTTCGTGTTTTTTGTTCAAATTTTTTCTAAATAATACAACTAATTGCTCCCCATATTACCCTATAGTTTTCTTATTAAATTTTCACTGTTATATTATAAATTTTCACATTTTTCTTTCTTTTATAGTCGTAAATTCACAAATAAAACATAAAATCTTCTCTAACTTTGCATAAAAATTGTCTTTTCCGTTCATATTTTCCTTTTATATAGTGTAACTAATTACTACCTTTAATTCCCTATAGTTTTTTCATACAATTTTCACAGTAAAATTACAAATTTTCATATAATTAATTTTCTTAGAGTCGTATTTTGATAAAATTTTTAAATTTTTTCAATTTTGCTTTTATTTCACTCTTTTTGCTTCTGTAAGGTCCGTCTAGTGTAGAAACTGCCATCTGCACTCAAATCTGTAAAATAAAACACAAGGAAATAGAGAAAATCGATACTTACCTAAACCGAGGTATAGTGGTTAATCGATACAAATAATTAAATTCAACTACAACTTTGCTTATAACTTTCATAAAACTTCGTGTTTTTTGTTCAAATTTTTTCTAAATAATACAACTAATTGCTCCCCATATTACCCTATAGTTTTCTTATTAAATTTTCACTGTTATATTATAAATTTTCACATTTTTCTTTCTTTTATAGTCGTAAATTCACAAATAAAACATAAAATCTTCTCTAACTTTGCATAAAAATTGTCTTTTCCGTTCATATTTTCCTTTTATATAGTGTAACTAATTACTACCTTTAATTCCCTATAGTTTTTTCATACAATTTTCACAGTAAAATTACAAATTTTCATATAATTAATTTTCTTAGAGTCGTATTTTGATTAAATTTTTAAATTTTTTCAATTTTGCTTTTATTTCACTCTTTTTGCTTCTGTAAGGTCCGTCTAGTGTAGAAACTGCCATCTGCACTCAAATCTGTAAAATAAAACACAAGGAAATAGAGAAAATCGATACTTACCTAAACCGAGGTATAGTGGTTAATCGATACAAATAATTAAATTCAACTACAACTTTGCTTATAACTTTCATAAAACTTCGTGTTTTTTGTTCAAATTTTTTCTAAATAATACAACTAATTGCTCCCCATATTACCCTATAGTTTTCTTATTAAATTTTCACTGTTATATTATAAATTTTCACATTTTTCTTTCTTTTATAGTCGTAAATTCACAAATAAAACATAAAATCTTCTCTAACTTTGCATAAAAATTGTCTTTTCCGTTCATATTTTCCTTTTATATAGTGTAACTAATTACTACCTTTAATTCCCTATAGTTTTTTCATACAATTTTCACAGTAAAATTACAAATTTTCATATAATTAATTTTCTTAGAGTCGTATTTTGATAAAATTTTTAAATTTTTTCAATTTTGCTTTTATTTCACTCTTTTTGCTTCTGTAAGGTCCGTCTAGTGTAGAAACTGCCATCTGCACTCAAATCTGTAAAATAAAACACAAGGAAATAGAGAAAATCGATACTTACCTAAACCGAGGTATAGTGGTTAATCGATACAAATAATTAAATTCAACTACAACTTTGCTTATAACTTTCATAAAACTTCGTGTTTTTTTTGTTCAAATTTTTTCTAAATAATACAACTAATTGCTCCCCATATTACCCTATAGTTTTCTTATTAAATTTTCACTGTTATATTATAAATTTTCACATTTTTCTTTCTTTTATAGTCGTAAATTCACAAATAAAACATAAAATCTTCTCTAACTTTGCATAAAAATTGTCTTTTCCGTTCATATTTTCCTTTTATATAGTGTAACTAATTACTACCTTTAATTCCCTATAGTTTTTTCATACAATTTTCACAGTAAAATTACAAATTTTCATATAATTAATTTTCTTAGTCGTATTTTGATTAAATTTTTAAATTTTTTCAATTTTGCTTTTATTTCACTCTTTTTGCTTCTGTAAGGTCCGTCTAGTGTAGAAACTGCCATCTGCACTCAAATCTGTAAAATAAAACACAAGGAAATAGAGAAAATCGATACTTACCTAAACCGAGGTATAGTGGTTAAACGATACAAATAATTAAATTCAACTACAACTTTGCTTATAACTTTCATAAAACTTCGTGTTTTTTGTTCAAATTTTTTCTAAATAATACAACTAATTGCTCCCCATATTACCCTATAGTGTTCTTATTAAATTTTCACTGTTATATTATAAATTTTCACATTTTTCTTTCGTTTATAGTCGTAAATTCACAAATAAAACATAAAATCTTCTCTAACTTTGCATAAAAATTGTCTTTTCCGTTCATATTTTCCTTTTATATAGTGTAACTAATTACTACCTTTAATTCCCTATACTTTTTTCATACAATTTTCACAGTAAAATTACAAATTTTCATATAATTAATTTTCTTAGAGTCGTATTTTGATAAAATTTTTAAATTTTTTCAATTTTGCTTTTATTTCACTCTTTTTGCTTCTGTAAGGTCCGTCTAGTGTAGAAACTGCCATCTGCACTCAAATCTGTAAAATAAAACACAAGGAAATAGAGAAAATCGATACTTACCTAAACCGGGGTATAGTGGTTAATCGATACAAATAATTAAATTCAACTACAACTTTGCTTATAACTTTCATAAAACTTCGTGTTTTTTGTTCAAATTTTTTCTAAATAATACAACTAATTGCTCCCCATATTACCCTATAGTTTTCTTATTAAATTTTCACTGTTATATTATAAATTTTCACATTTTTCTTTCTTTTATAGTCGTAAATTCACAAATAAAACATAAAATCTTCTCTAACTTTGCATAAAAATTGTCTTTTCCGTTCATATTTTCCTTTTATATAGTGTAACTAATTACTACCTTTAATTCCCTATAGTTTTTTCATACAATTTTCACAGTAAAATTACAAATTTTCATATAATTCATTTTCTTAGAGTCGTATTTTGATAAAATTTTTAAATTTTTTCAATTTTGCTTTTATTTCACTCTTTTTGCTTCTGTAAGGTCCGTCTAGTGTAGAAACTGCCATCTGCACTCAAATCTGTAAAATAAAACACAAGGAAATAGAGAAAATCGATACTTACCTAAACCGAGGTATAGTGGTTAATCGATACAAATAATTAAATTCAACTACAACTTTGCTTATAACTTTCATAAAACTTCGTGTTTTTTGTTCAAATTTTTTCTAAATAATACAACTAATTGCTCCCCATATTACCCTATAGTTTTCTTATTAAATTTTCACTGTTATATTATAAATTTTCACATTTTTCTTTCTTTTATAGTCGTAAATTCACAAATAAAACATAAAATCTTCTCTAACTTTGCATAAAAATTGTCTTTTCCGTTCATATTTTCCTTTTATATAGTGTAACTAATTACTACCTTTAATTCCCTATAGTTTTTTCATACAATTTTCACAGTAAAATTACAAATTTTCATATAATTAATTTTCTTAGAGTCGTATTTTGATAAAATTTTTAAATTTTTTCAATTTTGCTTTTATTTCACTCTTTTTGCTTCTGTAAGGTCCGTCTAGTGTAGAAACTGCCATCTGCACTCAAATCTGTAAAATAAAACACAAGGAAATAGAGAAAATCGATACTTACCTAAACCGAGGTATAGTGGTTAATCGATACAAATAATTAAATTCAACTACAACTTTGCTTATAACTTTCATAAAACTTCGTGTTTTTTGTTCAAATTTTTTCTAAATAATACAACTAATTGCTCCCCATATTACCCTATAGTTTTCTTATTAAATTTTCACTGTTATATTATAAATTTTCACATTTTTCTTTCTTTTATAGTCGTAAATTCACAAATAAAACATAAAATCTTCTCTAACTTTGCATAAAAATTGTCTTTTCCGTTCATATTTTCCTTTTATATAGTGTAACTAATTACTACCTTTAATTCCCTATAGTTTTTTCATACAATTTTCACAGTAAAATTACAAATTTTCATATAATTAATTTTCTTAGAGTCGTATTTTGATAAAATTTTTAAATTTTTTCAATTTTGCTTTTATTTCACTCTTTTTGCTTCTGTAAGGTCCGTCTAGTGTAGAAACTGCCATCTGCACTCAAATCTGTAAAATAAAACACAAGGAAATAGAGAAAATCGATACTTACCTAAACCGAGGTATAGTGGTTAATCGATACAAATAATTAAATTCAACTACAACTTTGCTTATAACTTTCATAAAACTTCGTGTTTTTTGTTCAAATTTTTTCTAAATAATACAACTAATTGCTCCCCATATTACCCTATAGTTTTCTTATTAAATTTTCACTGTTATATTATAAATTTTCACATTTTTCTTTCTTTTATAGTCGTAAATTCACAAATAAAACATAAAATCTTCTCTAACTTTGCATAAAAATTGTCTTTTCCGTTCATATTTTCCTTTTATATAGTGTACCTAATTACTACCTTTAATTCCCTATAGTTTTTTCATACAATTTTCACAGTAAAATTACAAATTTTCATATAATTAATTTTCTTAGAGTCGTATTTTGATAAAATTTTTAAATTTTTTCAATTTTGCTTTTATTTCACTCTTTTTGCTTCTGTAAGGTCCGTCTAGTGTAGAAACTGCCATCTGCACTCAAATCTGTAAAATAAAACACAAGGAAATAGAGAAAATCGATACTTACCTAAACCGAGGTATAGTGGTTAATCGATACAAATAATTAAATTCAACTACAACTTTGCTTATAACTTTCATAAAACTTCGTGTTTTTTTGTTCAAATTTTTTCTAAATAATACAACTAATTGCTCCCCATATTACCCTATAGTTTTCTTATTAAATTTTCACTGTTATATTATAAATTTTCACATTTTTCTTTCTTTTATAGTCGTAAATTCACAAATAAAACATAAAATCTTCTCTAACTTTGCATAAAAATTGTCTTTTCCGTTCATATTTTCCTTTTATATAGTGTAACTAATTACTACCTTTAATTCCCTATAGTTTTTTCATACAATTTTCACAGTAAAATTACAAATTTTCATATAATTAATTTTCTTAGAGTCGTATTTTGATAAAATTTTTAAATTTTTTCAATTTTGCTTTTATTTCACTCTTTTTGCTTCTGTAAGGTCCGTCTAGTGTAGAAACTGCCATCTGCACTCAAATCTGTAAAATAAAACACAAGGAAATAGAGAAAATCGATACTTACCTAAACCGAGGTATAGTGGTTAATCGATACAAATAATTAAATTCAACTACAACTTTGCTTATAACTTTCATAAAACTTCGTGTTTTTTGTTCAAATTTTTTCTAAATAATACAACTAATTGCTCCCCATATTACCCTATAGTTTTCTTATTAAATTTTCACTGTTATATTATAAATTTTCACATTTTTCTTTCTTTTATAGTCGTAAATTCACAAATAAAACATAAAATCTTCTCTAACTTTGCATAAAAATTGTCTTTTCCGTTCATATTTTCCTTTTATATAGTGTACCTAATTACTACCTTTAATTCCCTATAGTTTTTTCATACAATTTTCACAGTAAAATTACAAATTTTCATATAATTAATTTTCTTAGAGTCGTATTTTGATAAAATTTTTAAATTTTTTCAATTTTGCTTTTATTTCACTCTTTTTGCTTCTGTAAGGTCCGTCTAGTGTAGAAACTGCCATCTGCACTCAAATCTGTAAAATAAAACACAAGGAAATAGAGAAGGCTCCGCGCCCCGAAGACCGCAGCTGTAGTGATTACACTACAGCCGGACGCGGAAAAGAAGGGCGTTACCTACCGCGATCTGCTCGCGAAGGCGAAAGAGGCGGTGGATCTCGGGGAGCTCGGGATCACCGGGGGCCTCCGGCTCAAAGTCACCCAGACGGGGGCCCGTATGCTGGAGATACCCGGGGAATCCAGTGGCGCGACCGCGGACGCTCTGGCTGCGAAGCTCAGAGCGTCCCTGGACGCGGACGAGGCCCGAGTGTCCAGGCCCGTCAGATGCGCAGACCTGCGCATCATGGGTCTGGACGACTCGGTATCGGAGAAGGAGTTAGTGGCCGCCGTCGCCAGGTCCGGGGGGTGCACTACTGACCAGGTCAGGTCAGGCGCCATACGCCCGGACCAACAGGGTATGCATGCCGCCACGGTGTGCTGCCCTGTTACGGCGGCCAAAACCATAGTGGAGGGCCGAAGGCTTCTGGTGGGCTGGGTCTCAGCGCAGGTTAAGCTGCTGGAGCCCAGACCTCTGAGGTGCTACCGCTGTCTCGTGGGGCACCACGTATCTGTGAAATGCGCCTCGGAGGTTGACCGCAGTGGCCTTTGCTTCCGCTGCTGTCAGCCCGGACACATATCGGCGACCTGCTGCGCCACGCCGCACTGTGATGCATGTGCGGCGACCGGCAAGCCAGCCGATCACCGGGCCGGAAGCAAGGCCTGCGTGCCACCCGCCAAGGCCAAGGCCGCGGGTAGGGGAGGGCCCTCCGCCGCCACCGCCTCTGTGGCCACCGCCGCAGTCGCGACTGCCGCCGCCGCCGCCGCCGCTGTCACTGTCGCTGCCGCCGCCGCCGCGACACCGACGCCCGCAGAGAGGCGCCCCGTGGAGGAAGCTGAAATGGAATGCCTATAACGGCCCCATTAAGCTTCCTCCAGGCGA
This sequence comes from Parnassius mnemosyne, assembly GCA_963668995.1. NCBI lineage: Eukaryota > Metazoa > Arthropoda > Insecta > Lepidoptera > Papilionidae > Parnassius > Parnassius mnemosyne. Next base: position 2,184,916 of record CAVLGL010000097.1, on the reverse strand, counting down.
ATATCAACCACTGCGCCTGCGCTCAGGATCTGTTGCTCCAGAGCATGGCGCAGTGGTCGATCAACATCGCTGTGGTCGCTGAGCCGTATTTTGTCTGGCCTAGGGAGGACTGGGTGGCGGACCTTAACGGCTCAGTGGCCATCATTTCTTCAGCCGCCGCCGGTACCCCGACCCTTGAAGGTGTCAGGAGGGGTCAGGGGTGCGTAGCAGCACGGTTCGGGGAGTTCGTCGTTGTGGGGGTGTACTTCTCCCCGAACCGATCTCTCGCCGAGTTTCACAACTCTCTTGCAGAGCTGAGAGCAGTCGTCGTCGGAAGCAATCCCCTCCCCGTACTTGTCCTCGGGGACTTCAATGCCAAGAACTTGGCTTGGGGTTCTCGTCGTACAGATGTGCGGGGTAGGATGGTGGAAGACTGGGCTCTGGAGACAGGCCTGGTCGTCCTAAATCGGGGTTCTGTCCCCACGTGTGTGCGGATGCGGGGCGAGTCGGTGGTGGACATTTCGTTCGCTAGCCCCGCTCTGTCGCCGCGTGCCATTGACTGGCGTGTCATGGAGGGGGTGGAGACCTACTCCGACCACCGGTACATCCGGTTTGACGTCTCCACCCAGCCCTCGAGCGCGCCAGTCCAACAGGCCCCGAGTGGTCCGCGTTGGGCGCTGAAGCAGCTGGACCGGGAGCTCCTCCTGGAAGCCTCGATCGTGCAGGCCTGGGTGTCATCACCGGACAGGCCTGCCGACGTCAATGATGAGGCAGGGTGGTTCCAGGAGGCCATGTCCGAGATATGTGACGTGGCAATGCCCCGCGTCCGGCCAGGAAGCGCCCGGCGTCAGGTGTATTGGTGGTCGCGTGAGCTGACGTCTCTGCGCGAGGCGTGTGTCGCCGCGCGGCACCTGTACGCCAGGCATCGCAGGCTCCGCATTCGTCCACCGAATGCGGCAGCCATTGAGGCGGAGCTGTACGAGGGATACAGAGCGGCAAAGACCGCCCTCCGGGAGGCTGTCCTGCGGGCCCGGGATCGGGCCCGTGAGGAGATGCTGGAGACTCTCGATAGAGATCCGTGGGGGCGCCCTTACAAGATCGTGCGGGATAAACTCCGCACCTGGGCCCCCCCGCTGACGCAGAGTCTCCGGCCTCAGCTCGTGGAGGATGTGGTGAGCGCTCTGTTCCCTGCGCGCGGGGAACATCCGCCCCCGCCTATGGCTCCGCCACCTGCGGTGCCGGAAGCGGACCACCAGGACGACGACGACGACATCCCGGAAGGGACCGGGGTAGACCTGAGAGTGGCGGTACGTAGGCTCAAGGCCAGGAATACCGCCCCAGGACCCGATGGCTTGCCTGGCAAAGCCTGGGTCCTGGCCTCGGAGGCTCTCGGGCCCCGACTGGAGGGGCTCCTAAGCGCATGCTTGGAGAGAGGCCAATTCCCGCTTCGTTGGAAGACGGGGAAGCTGGTCCTCATTCGGAAGCCGGGGCGCCCTGCGGACTCTCCGTCCGCATACCGGCCCGTGGTGCTGCTCGACGAGGTGGGCAAGCTCTTTGAAAGAGTAATTGCAAACCGCCTCGCCGAGCACCTTGCGGGGACGGGGCCGGATCTTGCGGAACACCAGTTTGGTTTCCGCAAGAGGCGCTCTACGGTGGACGCCATCATGCGCGTGAGAGCCCTCACGACGGGGGATGCAGTGGCCAGGGGGGGGGTTGTCTTGGCGGTGTCTCTCGACATCGCCAACGCCTTCAACTCCATGCCCTGGAGCTGCATTAGGGAGGCACTCCGGTATCACCGGGTGCCGACCTATCTCCGTCGTATAGTCGGGGACTATCTGACGGACAGGGCCGTCATCTACCCCGGTCGAAACGGAGAGTGGAACCGGCGAGAGATGTCGTGCGGTGTCCCACAGGGTTCGGTTCTGGGGCCGCCCCTGTGGAACATCGGTTACGACTGGGTGCTGCGCGCCGACCTCCCTACCGGCGTCAGCGTAGTTTGCTACGCTGACGACACGCTGGTACTGGCACAAGGGGGGTCGTACGAGGCGGCGGCGGAAACTATGACACGCGGGGTTGCGATAGTCGTTGAGAGGATCCGGCAACTGGGTCTCGAGGTGGCTCTGCACAAGTCCGAGGCCATGCACTTCCATGGTCCTCGGAACAGGCCACCACCGGGATCCTCAGTGATGGTAGGAGGGGTATCCATCGGCGTCGAGTCGACGTTGAAGTACCTAGGACTCGTCCTCGACGGCCGATGGAACTTCGTTGAGCACTTCCGACGTTTGGCTCCCAAACTGGAACGGACCGGGGCTGCCTTCAGGCGGCTCCTGCCGAACCTGGGGGGGCCAAACGCCTCCTGCCGGAGGCTCTACGCGGGGATCGTGAGGTCCATGGCCCTTTACGGGGCCCCGGTGTGGGCGCGTGGTTTGGCGCGGCTTGCCGTCCACCACCTAAACGCGCCCCAAAGGGTGGTTGCCGTAAAGATGGTTCGCGGCTACCGCACGATCTCCCGCGAGGCGGCGAGCCTCCTTGCCGGATTGCCGCCATGGGATCTGGAGGCGATAGTCCTCGCACGCCTGCACGAATGGCGCGCGGCAGCACTATGCCGGGGGGAAACCCCGCTGCCGCGGCAAGTTGTCGCGCAGCGGACAGACTTCCGGCATGATCTCATGGCGACATGGAGAGAGCGACTGTCGCAACCCCGTGCTGGGCACGCCACTATAGCGGCGATAAGACCCCTCTTTGAGGAGTGGCTTGAGAGACGCCACGGCGTCCTCACCTTCCGCCTGACGCAGGTCCTCACCGGACACGGTGTGTTCGGGAGGTTCCTGCACCGAATCGGGCGGGAGGAAACGCCCGGGTGCTCCCACTGCGAGGATCGACCGGAGGACACGGTGGAGCACACCGTGGAGGTGTGCTCTGCTTGGGCGGAGCACCGCCGTGTCCTCGTAGCGGCGATAGGCGGCGGCGACCTCTCGCGTCCGGCTCTGGTCGAAGCCATGGTCCGGAGCGAGACGGAATGGGATGCCGTCACCACCTTCTGCGAAGCAGTGATGCTAGCGAAGGAGGTGGCGGAGCGGGAGAGGGAAAGAGCAACAGCTTTCCTTCCCGGCCGCCGCGGGAGACGCCCCGGGCGTCGGGGGCTACGTCGTGGCCCCCGACCACCGTAGGCGCGGGCCTGTGGACGGCGAGCAATGGGTAGCTCGCCGTCCGTCCGTCTAACGACGACAGGCCGTGTCGACGGCGCGTTTTGTTCCACGCGCGCCTCAAAGAGCTGTCAGCAGCGTGAAGGGGCCCGCAAGGGCCGACGCCTGCCGGGGCTGCGGGCTGTTCGAAAGAGATACCGCGGCTCCGGAACGTAAGGGCACTGAAGGAACACGGATGGTTTTTAGTCAGTAAAAGTCTGACACTCCCTTCCGCTCCACCCACAGCGAAAGGCGTCATTAGATGATTTTCCATCCGCAAAAAAAAAAAAAAAAAAAAAAAAAAAAAAGGAAATAGAGAAAATCGATACTTACCTAAACCGAGGTATAGTGGTTAATCGATACAAATAATTAAATTCAACTACAACTTTGCTTATAACTTTCATAAAACTTCGTGTTTTTTGTTCAAATTTTTTCTAAATAATACAACTAATTGCTCCCCATATTACCCTATAGTTTTCTTATTAAATTTTCACTGTTATATTATAAATTTTCACATTTTTCTTTCTTTTATAGTCGTAAATTCACAAATAAAACATAAAATCTTCTCTAACTTTGCATAAAAATTGTCTTTTCCGTTCATATTTTCCTTTTATATAGTGTAACTAATTACTACCTTTAATTCCCTATAGTTTTTTCATACAATTTTCACAGTAAAATTACAAATTTTCATATAATTAATTTTCTTAGAGTCGTATTTTGATTAAATTTTTAAATTTTTTCAATTTTGCTTTTATTTCACTCTTTTTGCTTCTGTAAGGTCCGTCTAGTGTAGAAACTGCCATCTGCACTCAAATCTGTAAAATAAAACACAAGGAAATAGAGAAAATCGATACTTACCTAAACCGAGGTATAGTGGTTAATCGATACAAATAATTAAATTCAACTACAACTTTGCTTATAACTTTCATAAAACTTCGTGTTTTTTGTTCAAATTTTTTCTAAATAATACAACTAATTGCTCCCCATATTACCCTATAGTTTTCTTATTAAATTTTCACTGTTATATTATAAATTTTCACATTTTTCTTTCTTTTATAGTCGTAAATTCACAAATAAAACATAAAATCTTCTCTAACTTTGCATAAAAATTGTCTTTTCCGTTCATATTTTCCTTTTATATAGTGTAACTAATTACTACCTTTAATTCCCTATAGTTTTTTCATACAATTTTCACAGTAAAATTACAAATTTTCATATAATTAATTTTCTTAGAGTCGTATTTTGATAAAATTTTTAAATTTTTTCAATTTTGCTTTTATTTCACTCTTTTTGCTTCTGTAAGGTCCGTCTAGTGTAGAAACTGCCATCTGCACTCAAATCTGTAAAATAAAACACAAGGAAATAGAGAAAATCGATACTTACCTAAACCGAGGTATAGTGGTTAATCGATACAAATAATTAAATTCAACTACAACTTTGCTTATAACTTTCATAAAACTTCGTGTTTTTTGTTCAAATTTTTCCTAAATAATACAACTAATTGCTCCCCATATTACCCTATAGTTTTCTTATTAAATTTTCACTGTTATATTATAAATTTTCACATTTTTCTTTCTTTTATAGTCGTAAATTCACAAATAAAACATAAAATCTTCTCTAACTTTGCATAAAAATTGTCTTTTCCGTTCATATTTTCCTTTTATATAGTGTAACTAATTACTACCTTTAATTCCCTATAGTTTTTTCATACAATTTTCACAGTAAAATTACAAATTTTCATATAATTAATTTTCTTAGAGTCGTATTTTGATTAAATTTTTAAATTTTTTCAATTTTGCTTTTATTTCACTCTTTTTGCTTCTGTAAGGTCCGTCTAGTGTAAAAACTGCCATCTGCACTCAAATCTGTAAAATAAAACACAAGGAAATAGAGAAAATCGATACTTACCTAAACCGAGGTATAGTGGTTAATCGATACAAATAATTAAATTCAACTACAACTTTGCTTATAACTTTCATAAAACTTCGTGTTTTTTGTTCAAATTTTTTCTAAATAATACAACTAATTGCTCCCCATATTACCCTATAGTTTTCTTATTAAATTTTCACTGTTATATTATAAATTTTCACATTTTTCTTTCTTTTATAGTCGTAAATTCACAAATAAAACATAAAATCTTCTCTAACTTTGCATAAAAATTGTCTTTTCCGTTCATATTTTCCTTTTATATAGTGTAACTAATTACTACCTTTAATTCCCTATAGTTTTTTCATACAATTTTCACAGTAAAATTACAAATTTTCATATAATTAATTTTCTTAGAGTCGTATTTTGATAAAATTTTTAAATTTTTTCAATTTTGCTTTTATTTCACTCTTTTTGCTTCTGTAAGGTCCGTCTAGTGTAGAAACTGCCATCTGCACTCAAATCTGTAAAATAAAACACAAGGAAATAGAGAAAATCGATACTTACCTAAACCGAGGTATAGTGGTTAAACGATACAAATAATTAAATTCAACTACAACTTTGCTTATAACTTTCATAAAACTTCGTGTTTTTTGTTCAAATTTTTTCTAAATAATACAACTAATTGCTCCCCATATTACCCTATAGTGTTCTTATTAAATTTTCACTGTTATATTATAAATTTTCACATTTTTCTTTCGTTTATAGTCGTAAATTCACAAATAAAACATAAAATCTTCTCTAACTTTGCATAAAAATTGTCTTTTCCGTTCATATTTTCCTTTTATATAGTGTAACTAATTACTACCTTTAATTCCCTATAGTTTTTTCATACAATTTTCACAGTAAAATTACAAATTTTCATATAATTAATTTTCTTAGAGTCGTATTTTGATAAAATTTTTAAATTTTTTCAATTTTGCTTTTATTTCACTCTTTTTGCTTCTGTAAGGTCCGTCTAGTGTAGAAACTGCCATCTGCACTCAAATCTGTAAAATAAAACACAAGGAAATAGAGAAAATCGATACTTACCTAAACCGGGGTATAGTGGTTAATCGATACAAATAATTAAATTCAACTACAACTTTGCTTATAACTTTCATAAAACTTCGTGTTTTTTGTTCAAATTTTTTCTAAATAATACAACTAATTGCTCCCCATATTACCCTATAGTTTTCTTATTAAATTTTCACTGTTATATTATAAATTTTCACATTTTTCTTTCTTTTATAGTCGTAAATTCACAAATAAAACATAAAATCTTCTCTAACTTTGCATAAAAATTGTCTTTTCCGTTCATATTTTCCTTTTATATAGTGTAACTAATTACTACCTTTAATTCCCTATAGTTTTTTCATACAATTTTCACAGTAAAATTACAAATTTTCATATAATTCATTTTCTTAGAGTCGTATTTTGATAAAATTTTTAAATTTTTTCAATTTTGCTTTTATTTCACTCTTTTTGCTTCTGTAAGGTCCGTCTAGTGTAGAAACTGCCATCTGCACTCAAATCTGTAAAATAAAACACAAGGAAATAGAGAAAATCGATACTTACCTAAACCGAGGTATAGTGGTTAATCGATACAAATAATTAAATTCAACTACAACTTTGCTTATAACTTTCATACAACTTCGTGTTTTTTGTTCAAATTTTTTCTAAATAATACAACTAATTGCTCCCCATATTACCCTATAGTTTTCTTATTAAATTTTCACTGTTATATTATAAATTTTCACATTTTTCTTTCTTTTATAGTCGTAAATTCACAAATAAAACATAAAATCTTCTCTAACTTTGCATAAAAATTGTCTTTTCCGTTCATATTTTCCTTTTATATAGTGTAACTAATTACTACCTTTAATTCCCTATAGTTTTTTCATACAATTTTCACAGTAAAATTACAAATTTTCATATAATTAATTTTCTTAGAGTCGTATTTTGATAAAATTTTTAAATTTTTTCAATTTTGCTTTTATTTCACTCTTTTTGCTTCTGTAAGGTTCGTCTAGTGTAGAAACTGCCATCTGCACTCAAATCTGTAAAATAAAACACAAGGAAATAGAGAAAATCGATACTTACCTAAACCGAGGTATAGTGGTTAATCGATACAAATAATTAAATTCAACTACAACTTTGCTTATAACTTTCATAAAACTTCGTGTTTTTTGTTCAAATTTTTTCTAAATAATACAACTAATTGCTCCCCATATTACCCTATAGTTTTCTTATTAAATTTTCACTGTTATATTATAAATTTTCACATTTTTCTTTCTTTTATAGTCGTAAATTCACAAATAAAACATAAAATCTTCTCTAACTTTGCATAAAAATTGTCTTTTCCGTTCATATTTTCCTTTTATATAGTGTAACTAATTACTACCTTTAATTCCCTATAGTCTTTTCATACAATTTTCACAGTAAAATTACAAATTTTCATATAATTAATTTTCTTAGAGTCGTATTTTGATTAAATTTTTAAATTTTTTCAATTTTGCTTTTATTTCACTCTTTTTGCTTCTGTAAGGTCCGTCTAGTGTAGAAACTGCCATCTGCACTCAAATCTGTAAAATAAAACACAAGGAAATAGAGAAAATCGATACTTACCTAAACCGAGGTATAGTGGTTAATCGATACAAATAATTAAATTCAACTACAACTTTGCTTATAACTTTCATAAAACTTCGTGTTTTTTGTTCAAATTTTTTCTAAATAATACAACTAATTGCTCCCCATATTACCCTATAGTTTTCTTATTAAATTTTCACTGTTATATTATAAATTTTCACATTTTTCTTTCTTTTATAGTCGTAAATTCACAAATAAAACATAAAATCTTCTCTAACTTTGCATAAAAATTGTCTTTTCCGTTCATATTTTCCTTTTATATAGTATAACTAATTACTACCTTTAATTCCCTATAGTTTTTTCATACAATTTTCACAGTAAAATTACAAATTTTCATATAATTAATTTTCTTAGTCGTATTTTGATAAAATTTTTAAATTTTTTCAATTTTGCTTTTATTTCACTCTTTTTGCTTCTGTAAGGTCCGTCTAGTGTAGAAACTGCCATCTGCACTCAAATCTGTAAAATAAAACACAAGGAAATAGAGAAAATCGATACTTACCTAAACCGAGGTATAGTGGTTAATCGATACAAATAATTAAATTCAACTACAACTTTGCTTATAACTTTCATAAAACTTCGTGTTTTTTGTTCAAATTTTTTCTAAATAATACAACTAATTGCTCCCCATATTACCCTATAGTTTTCTTATTAAATTTTCACTGTTATATTATAAATTTTCACATTTTTCTTTCTTTTATAGTCGTAAATTCACAAATAAAACATAAAATCTTCTCTAACTGCATAAAAATTGTCTTTTCCGTTCATATTTTCCTTTTATATAGTATAACTAATTACTACCTTTAATTCCCTATAGTTTTTTCATACAATTTTCACAGTAAAATTACAAATTTTCATATAATTAATTTTCTTAGAGTCGTATTTTGATAAAATTTTTAAATTTTTTCAATTTTGCTTTTATTTCACTCTTTTTGCTTCTGTAAGGTCCGTCTAGTGTAGAAACTGCCATCTGCACTCAAATCTGTAAAATAAAACACAAGGAAATAGAGAAAATCGATACTTACCTAAACCGAGGTATAGTGGTTAATCGATACAAATAATTAAATTCAACTACAACTTTGCTTATAACTTTCATAAAACTTCGTGTTTTTTGTTCAAATTTTTTCTAAATAATACAACTAATTGCTCCCCATATTACCCTATAGTTTTCTTATTAAATTTTCACTGTTATATTATAAATTTTCACATTTTTCTTTCTTTTATAGTCGTAAATTCACAAATAAAACATAAAATCTTCTCTAACTTTGCATAAAAATTGTCTTTTCCGTTCATATTTTCCTTTTATATAGTATAACTAATTACTACCTTTAATTCCCTATAGTTTTTTCATACAATTTTCACAGTAAAATTACAAATTTTCATATAATTAATTTTCTTAGAGTCGTATTTTGATAAAATTTTTAAATTTTTTCAATTTTGCTTTTATTTCACTCTTTTTGCTTCTGTAAGGTCCGTCTAGTGTAGAAACTGCCATCTGCACTCAAATCTGTAAAATAAAACACAAGGAAATAGAGAAAATCGATACTTACCTAAACCGAGGTATAGTGGTTAATCGATACAAATAATTAAATTCAACTACAACTTTGCTTATAACTTTCATAAAACTTCGTGTTTTTTGTTCAAATTTTTTCTAAATAATACAACTAATTGCTCCCCATATTACCCTATAGTTTTCTTATTAAATTTTCACTGTTATATTATAAATTTTCACTGTTATATTATAAATTTTCACATTTTTCTTTCTTTTATAGTCGTAAATTCACAAATAAAACATAAAATCTTCTCTAACTTTGCATAAAAATTGTCTTTTCCGTTCATATTTTCCTTTTATATAGTGTAACTAATTACTACCTTTAATTCCCTATAGTTTTTTCATACAATTTTCACAGTAAAATTACAAATTTTCATATAATTCATTTTCTTAGAGTCGTATTTTGATAAAATTTTTAAATTTTTTCAATTTTGCTTTTATTTCACTCTTTTTGCTTCTGTAAGGTCCGTCTAGTGTAGAAACTGCCATCTGCACTCAAATCTGTAAAATAAAACACAAGGAAATAGAGAAAATCGATACTTACCTAAACCGAGGTATAGTGGTTAATCGATACAAATAATTAAATTCAACTACAACTTTGCTTATAACTTTCATAAAACTTCGTGTTTTTTGTTCAAATTTTTTCTAAATAATACAACTAATTGCTCCCCATATTACCCTATAGTTTTCTTATTAAATTTTCACTGTTATATTATAAATTTTCACATTTTTCTTTCTTTTATAGTCGTAAATTCACAAATAAAACATAAAATCTTCTCTAACTTTGCATAAAAATTGTCTTTTCCGTTCATATTTTCCTTTTATATAGTGTAACTAATTACTACCTTTAATTCCCTATAGTTTTTTCATACAATTTTCACAGTAAAATTACAAATTTTCATATAATTAATTTTCTTAGAGTCGTATTTTGATAAAATTTTTAAATTTTTTCAATTTTGCTTTTATTTCACTCTTTTTGCTTCTGTAAGGTCCGTCTAGTGTAGAAACTGCCATCTGCACTCAAATCTGTAAAATAAAACACAAGGAAATAGAGAAAATCGATACTTACCTAAACCGAGGTATAGTGGTTAATCGATACAAATAATTAAATTCAACTACAACTTTGCTTATAACTTTCATAAAACTTCGTGTTTTTTGTTCAAATTTTTTCTAAATAATACAACTAATTGCTCCCCATATTACCCTATAGTTTTCTTATTAAATTTTCACTGTTATATTATAAATTTTCACATTTTTCTTTCTTTTATAGTCGTAAATTCACAAATAAAACATAAAATCTTCTCTAACTTTGCATAAAAATTGTCTTTTCCGTTCATATTTTCCTTTTATATAGTGTAACTAATTACTACCTTTAATTCCCTATAGTTTTTTCATACAATTTTCACAGTAAAATTACAAATTTTCATATAATTCATTTTCTTAGAGTCGTATTTTGATAAAATTTTTAAATTTTTTCAATTTTGCTTTTATTTCACTCTTTTTGCTTCTGTAAGGTCCGTCTAGTGTAGAAACTGCCATCTGCACTCAAATCTGTAAAATAAAACACAAGGAAATAGAGAAAAACGATACTTACCTAAACCGAGGTATAGTGGTTAATCGATACAAATAATTAAATTCAACTACAACTTTGCTTATAACTTTCATAAAACTTCGTGTTTTTTGTTCAAATTTTTTCTAAATAATACAACTAATTGCTCCCCATATTACCCTATAGTTTTCTTATTAAATTTTCACTGTTATATTATAAATTTTCACATTTTACTTTCTTTTATAGTCGTAAATTCACAAATAAAACATAAAATCTTCTCTAACTTTGCATAAAAATTGTCTTTTCCGTTCATATTTTCCTTTTATATAGTATAACTAATTACTACCTTTAATTCCCTATAGTTTTTTCATACAATTTTTACAGTAAAATTACAAATTTTCATATAATTAATTTTCTTAGAGTCGTATTTTGATAAAATTTTTAAATTTTTTCAATTTTGCTTTTATTTCACTCTTTTTGCTTCTGTAAGGTCCGTCTAGTGTAGAAACTGCCATCTGCACTCAAATCTGTAAAATAAAACACAAGGAAATAGAGAAAATCGATACTTACCTAAACCGAGGTATAGTGGTTAATCGATACAAATAATTAAATTCAACTACAACTTTGCTTATAACTTTCATAAAACTTCGTGTTTTTTGTTCAAATTTTTTCTAAATAATACAACTAATTGCTCCCCATATTACCCTATAGTTTTCTTATTAAATTTTCACTGTTATATTATAAATTTTCACATTTTTCTTTCTTTTATAGTCGTAAATTCACAAATAAAACATAAAATCTTCTCTAACTTTGCATAAAAATTGTCTTTTCCGTTCATATTTTCCTTTTATATAGTATAACTAATTACTACCTTTAATTCCCTATAGTTTTTTCATACAATTTTCACAGTAAAATTACAAATTTTCATATAATTAATTTTCTTAGAGTCGTATTTTGATAAAATTTTTAAATTTTTTCAATTTTGCTTTTATTTCACTCTTTTTGCTTCTGTAAGGTCCGTCTAGTGTAGAAACTGCCATCTGCACTCAAATCTGTAAAATAAAACACAAGGAAATAGAGAAAATCGATACTTACCTAAACCGAGGTATAGTGGTTAATCGATACAAATAATTAAATTCAACTACAACTTTGCTTATAACTTTCATAAAACTTCGTGTTTTTTGTTCAAATTTTTTCTAAATAATACAACTAATTGCTCCCCATATTACCCTATAGTTTTCTTATTAAATTTTCACTGTTATATTATAAATTTTCACTGTTATATTATAAATTTTCACATTTTTCTTTCTTTTATAGTCGTAAATTCACAAATAAAACATAAAATCTTCTCTAACTTTGCATAAAAATTGTCTTTTCCGTTCATATTTTCCTTTTATATAGTGTAACTAATTACTACCTTTAATTCCCTATAGTTTTTTCATACAATTTTCACAGTAAAATTACAAATTTTCATATAATTAATTTTCTTAGAGTCGTATTTTGATAAAATTTTTAAATTTTTTCAATTTTGCTTTTATTTCACTCTTTTTGCTTCTGTAAGGTCCGTCTAGTGTAGAAACTGCCATCTGCACTCAAATCTGTAAAATAAAACACAAGGAAATAGAGAAAATCGATACTTACCTAAACCGAGGTATAGTGGTTAATCGATACAAATAATTAAATTCAACTACAACTTTGCTTATAACTTTCATAAAACTTCGTGTTTTTTGTTCAAATTTTTTCTAAATAATACAACTAATTGCTCCCCATATTACCCTATAGTTTTCTTATTAAATTTTCACTGTTATATTATAAATTTTCACTGTTATATTATAAATTTTCACATTTTTCTTTCTTTTATAGTCGTAAATTCACAAATAAAACATAAAATCTTCTCTAACTTTGCATAAAAATTGTCTTTTCCGTTCATATTTTCCTTTTATATAGTGTAACTAATTACTACCTTTAATTCCCTATAGTTTTTTCATACAATTTTCACAGTAAAATTACAAATTTTCATATAATTCATTTTCTTAGAGTCGTATTTTGATAAAATTTTTAAATTTTTTCAATTTTGCTTTTATTTCACTCTTTTTGCTTCTGTAAGGTCCGTCTAGTGTAGAAACTGCCATCTGCACTCAAATCTGTAAAATAAAACACAAGGAAATAGAGAAAATCGATACTTACCTAAACCGAGGTATAGTGGTTAATCGATACAAATAATTAAATTCAACTACAACTTTGCTTATAACTTTCATAAAACTTCGTGTTTTTTGTTCAAATTTTTTCTAAATAATACAACTAATTGCTCCCCATATTACCCTATAGTTTTCTTATTAAATTTTCACTGTTATATTATAAATTTTCACATTTTTCTTTCTTTTATAGTCGTAAATTCACAAATAAAACATAAAATCTTCTCTAACTTTGCATAAAAATTGTCTTTTCCGTTCATATTTTCCTTTTATATAGTGTAACTAATTACTACCTTTAATTCCCTATAGTTTTTTCATACAATTTTCACAGTAAAATTACAAATTTTCATATAATTAATTTTCTTAGAGTCGTATTTTGATAAAATTTTTAAATTTTTTCAATTTTGCTTTTATTTCACTCTTTTTGCTTCTGTAAGGTCCGTCTAGTGTAGAAACTGCCATCTGCACTCAAATCTGTAAAATAAAACACAAGGAAATAGAGAAAATCGATACTTACCTAAACCGAGGTATAGTGGTTAATCGATACAAATAATTAAATTCAACTACAACTTTGCTTATAACTTTCATAAAACTTCGTGTTTTTTGTTCAAATTTTTTCTAAATAATACAACTAATTGCTCCCCATATTATCCTATAGTTTTCTTATTAAATTTTCACTGTTATATTATAAATTTTCACATTTTCCTTTCTTTTATCGTCGTAAATTCACAAATAAAACATAAAATCTTCTCTAACTTTGCATAAAAATTGTCTTTTCCGTTCATATTTTCCTTTTATATAGTGTAACTAATTACTACCTTTAATTCCCTATAGTTTTTTCATACAATTTTCACAGTAAAATTACAAATTTTCATATAATTAATTTTCTTAGAGTCGTATTTTGATAAAATTTTTAAATTTTTTCAATTTTGCTTTTATTTCACTCTTTTTGCTTCTGTAAGGTCCGTCTAGTGTAGAAACTGCCATCTGCACTCAAATCTGTAAAATAAAACACAAGGAAATAGAGAAAATCGATACTTACCTAAACCGAGGTATAGTGGTTAATCGATACAAATAATTAAATTCAACTACAACTTTGCTTATAACTTTCATAAAACTTCGTGTTTTTTGTTCAATTTTTTTCTAAATAATACAACTAATTGCTCCCCATATTACCCTATAGTTTTCTTATTAAATTTTCACTGTTATATTATAAATTTTCACATTTTTCTTTCTTTTATAGTCGTAAATTCACAAATAAAACATAAAATCTTCTCTAACTTTGCATAAAAATTGTCTTTTCCGTTCATATTTTCCTTTTATATAGTGTAACTAATTACTACCTTTAATTCCCTATAGTTTTTTCATACAATTTTCACAGTAAAATTACAAATTTTCATATAATTAATTTTCTTAGAGTCGTATTTTGATAAAATTTTTAAATTTTTTCAATTTTGCTTTTATTTCACTCTTTTTGCTTCTGTAAGGTCCGTCTAGTGTAGAAACTGCCATCTGCACTCAAATCTGTAAAATAAAACACAAGGAAATAGAGAAAATCGATACTTACCTAAACCGAGGTATAGTGGTTAATCGATACAAATAATTAAATTCAACTACAACTTTGCTTATAACTTTCATAAAACTTCGTGTTTTTTGTTCAAATTTTTTCTAAATAATACAACTAATTGCTCCCCATATTACCCTATAGTTTTCTTATTAAATTTTCACTGTTATATTATAAATTTTCACATTTTTCTTTCTTTTATAGTCGTAAATTCACAAATAAAACATAAAATCTTCTCTAACTTTGCATAAAAATTGTCTTTTCCGTTCATATTTTCCTTTTATATAGTGTAACTAATTACTACCTTTAATTCCCTATAGTTTTTTCATACAATTTTCACAGTAAAATTACAAATTTTCATATAATTAATTTTCTTAGAGTCGTATTTTGATAAAATTTTTAAATTTTTTCAATTTTGCTTTTATTTCACTCTTTTTGCTTCTGTAAGGTCCGTCTAGTGTAGAAACTGCCATCTGCACTCAAATCTGTAAAATAAAACACAAGGAAATGGAGAAAATCGATACTTACCTAAACCGAGGTATAGTGGTTAATCGATACAAATAATTAAATTCAACTACAACTTTGCTTATAACTTTCATAAAACTTCGTGTTTTTTGTTCAAATTTTTTCTAAATAATACAACTAATTGCTCCCCATATTACCCTATAGTTTTCTTATTAAATTTTCACTGTTATATTATAAATTTTCACATTTTTCTTTCTTTTATAGTCGTAAATTCACAAATAAAACATAAAATCTTCTCTAACTTTGCATAAAAATTGTCTTTTCCGTTCATATTTTCCTTTTATATAGTGTAACTAATTACTACCTTTAATTCCCTATAGTTTTTTCATACAATTTTCACAGTAAAATTACAAATTTTCATATAATTAATTTTCTTAGAGTCGTATTTTGATAAAATTTTTAAATTTTTTCAATTTTGCTTTTATTTCACTCTTTTTGCTTCTGTAAGGTCCGTCTAGTGTAGAAACTGCCATCTGCACTCAAATCTGTAAAATAAAACACAAGGAAATAGAGAAAATCGATACTTACCTAAACCGAGGTATAGTGGTTAATCGATACAAATAATTAAATTCAACTACAACTTTGCTTATAACTTTCATAAAACTTCGTGTTTTTTGTTCAAATTTTTTCTAAATAATACAACTAATTGCTCCCCATATTACCCTATAGTTTTCTTATTAAATTTTCACTGTTATATTATAAATTTTCACATTTTTCTTTCTTTTATAGTCGTAAATTCACAAATAAAACATAAAATCTTCTCTAACTTTGCATAAAAATTGTCTTTTCCGTTCATATTTTCCTTTTATATAGTGTAACTAATTACTACCTTTAATTCCCTATAGTTTTTTCATACAATTTTCACAGTAAAATTACAAATTTTCATATAATTAATTTTCTTAGAGTCGTATTTTGATAAAATTTTTAAATTTTTTCAATTTTGCTTTTATTTCACTCTTTTTGCTTCTGTAAGGTCCGTCTAGTGTAGAAACTGCCATCTGCACTCAAATCTGTAAAATAAAACACAAGGAAATAGAGAAAATCGATACTTACCTAAACCGAGGTATAGTGGTTAATCGATACAAATAATTAAATTCAACTACAACTTTGCTTATAACTTTCATAAAACTTCGTGTTTTTTGTTCAAATTTTTTCTAAATAATACAACTAATTGCTCCCCATATTACCCTATAGTTTTCTTATTAAATTTTCACTGTTATATTATAAATTTTCACTGTTATATTATAAATTTTCACATTTTTCTTTCTTTTATAGTCGTAAATTCACAAATAAAACATAAAATCTTCTCTAACTTTGCATAAAAATTGTCTTTTCCGTTCATATTTTCCTTTTATATAGTGTAACTAATTACTACCTTTAATTCCCTATAGTTTTTTCATACAATTTTCACAGTAAAATTACAAATTTTCATATAATTCATTTTCTTAGAGTCGTATTTTGATAAAATTTTTAAATTTTTTCAATTTTGCTTTTATTTCACTCTTTTTGCTTCTGTAAGGTCCGTCTAGTGTAGAAACTGCCATCTGCACTCAAATCTGTAAAATAAAACACAAGGAAATAGAGAAAATCGATACTTACCTAAACCGAGGTATAGTGGTTAATCGATACAAATAATTAAATTCAACTACAACTTTGCTTATAACTTTCATAAAACTTCGTGTTTTTTGTTCAAATTTTTTCTAAATAATACAACTAATTGCTCCCCATATTACCCTATAGTTTTCTTATTAAATTTTCACTGTTATATTATAAATTTTCACATTTTTCTTTCTTTTATAGTCGTAAATTCACAAATAAAACATAAAATCTTCTCTAACTTTGCATAAAAATTGTCTTTTCCGTTCATATTTTCCTTTTATACAGTGTAACTAATTACTACCTTTAATTCCCTATAGTTTTTTCATACAATTTTCACAGTAAAATTACAAATTTTCATATAATTAATTTTCTTAGAGTCGTATTTTGATAAAATTTTTAAATTTTTTCAATTTTGCTTTTATTTCACTCTTTTTGCTTCTGTAAGGTCCGTCTAGTGTAGAAACTGCCATCTGCACTCAAATCTGTAAAATAAAACACAAGGAAATAGAGAAAATCGATACTTACCTAAACCGAGGTATAGTGGTTAATCGATACAAATAATTAAATTCAACTACAACTTTGCTTATAACTTTCATAAAACTTCGTGTTTTTTGTTCAAATTTTTTCTAAATAATACAACTAATTGCTCCCCATATTACCCTATAGTTTTCTTATTAAATTTTCACTGTTATATTATAAATTTTCACATTTTTCTTTCTTTTATAGTCGTAAATTCACAAATAAAACATAAAATCTTCTCTAACTTTGCATAAAAATTGTCTTTTCCGTTCATATTTTCCTTTTATATAGTGTAACTAATTACTACCTTTAATTCCCTATAGTTTTTTCATACAATTTTCACAGTAAAATTACAAATTTTCATATAATTAATTTTCTTAGAGTCGTATTTTGATAAAATTTTTAAATTTTTTCAATTTTGCTTTTATTTCACTCTTTTTGCTTCTGTAAGGTCCGTCTAGTGTAGAAACTGCCATCTGCACTCAAATCTGTAAAATAAAACACAAGGAAATAGAGAAAATCGATACTTACCTAAACCGAGGTATAGTGGTTAATCGATACAAATAATTAAATTCAACTACAACTTTGCTTATAACTTTCATAAAACTTCGTGTTTTTTGTTCAAATTTTTTCTAAATAATACAACTAATTGCTCCCCATATTACCCTATAGTTTTCTTATTAAATTTTCACTGTTATATTATAAATTTTCACTGTTATATTATAAATTTTCACATTTTTCTTTCTTTTATAGTCGTAAATTCACAAATAAAACATAAAATCTTCTCTAACTTTGCATAAAAATTGTCTTTTCCGTTCATATTTTCCTTTTATATAGTGTAACTAATTACTACCTTTAATTCCCTATAGTTTTTTCATACAATTTTCACAGTAAAATTACAAATTTTCATATAATTCATTTTCTTAGAGTCGTATTTTGATAAAATTTTTAAATTTTTTCAATTTTGCTTTTATTTCACTCTTTTTGCTTCTGTAAGGTCCGTCTAGTGTAGAAACTGCCATCTGCACTCAAATCTGTAAAATAAAACACAAGGAAATAGAGAAAATCGATACTTACCTAAACCGAGGTATAGTGGTTAATCGATACAAATAATTAAATTCAACTACAACTTTGCTTATAACTTTCATAAAACTTCGTGTTTTTTGTTCAAATTTTTTCTAAATAATACAACTAATTGCTCCCCATATTACCCTATAGTTTTCTTATTAAATTTTCACTGTTATATTATAAATTTTCACATTTTTCTTTCTTTTATAGTCGTAAATTCACAAATAAAACATAAAATCTTCTCTAACTTTGCATAAAAATTGTCTTTTCCGTTCATATTTTCCTTTTATACAGTGTAACTAATTACTACCTTTAATTCCCTATAGTTTTTTCATACAATTTTCACAGTAAAATTACAAATTTTCATATAATTAATTTTCTTAGAGTCGTATTTTGATAAAATTTTTAAATTTTTTCAATTTTGCTTTTATTTCACTCTTTTTGCTTCTGTAAGGTCCGTCTAGTGTAGAAACTGCCATCTGCACTCAAATCTGTAAAATAAAACACAAGGAAATAGAGAAAATCGATACTTACCTAAACCGAGGTATAGTGGTTAATCGATACAAATAATTAAATTCAACTACAACTTTGCTTATAACTTTCATAAAACTTCGTGTTTTTTGTTCAAATTTTTTCTAAATAATACAACTAATTGCTCCCCATATTATCCTATAGTTTTCTTATTAAATTTTCACTGTTATATTATAAATTTTCACATTTTCCTTTCTTTTATCGTCGTAAATTCACAAATAAAACATAAAATCTTCTCTAACTTTGCATAAAAATTGTCTTTTCCGTTCATATTTTCCTTTTATATAGTGTAACTAATTACTACCTTTAATTCCCTATAGTTTTTTCATACAATTTTCACAGTAAAATTACAAATTTTCATATAATTAATTTTCTTAGAGTCGTATTTTGATAAAATTTTTAAATTTTTTCAATTTTGCTTTTATTTCACTCTTTTTGCTTCTGTAAGGTCCGTCTAGTGTAGAAACTGCCATCTGCACTCAAATCTGTAAAATAAAACACAAGGAAATAGAGAAAATCGATACTTACCTAAACCGAGGTATAGTGGTTAATCGATACAAATAATTAAATTCAACTACAACTTTGCTTATAACTTTCATAAAACTTCGTGTTTTTTGTTCAAATTTTTTCTAAATAATACAACTAATTGCTCCCCATATTACCCTATAGTTTTCTTATTAAATTTTCACTGTTATATTATAAATTTTCACATTTTTCTTTCTTTTATAGTCGTAAATTCACAAATAAAACATAAAATCTTCTCTAACTTTGCATAAAAATTGTCTTTTCCGTTCATATTTTCCTTTTATATAGTGTAACTAATTACTACCTTTAATTCCCTATAGTTTTTTCATACAATTTTCACAGTAAAATTACAAATTTTCATATAATTAATTTTCTTAGAGTCGTATTTTGATTAAATTTTTAAATTTTTTCAATTTTGCTTTTATTTCACTCTTTTTGCTTCTGTAAGGTCCGTCTAGTGTAGAAACTGCCATCTGCACTCAAATCTGTAAAATAAAACACAAGGAAATAGAGAAAATCGATACTTACCTAAACCGAGGTATAGTGGTTAATCGATACAAATAATTAAATTCAACTACAACTTTGCTTATAACTTTCATAAAACTTCGTGTTTTTTGTTCAAATTTTTTCTAAATAATACAACTAATTGCTCCCCATATTACCCTATAGTTTTCTTATTAAATTTTCACTGTTATATTATAAATTTTCACATTTTTCTTTCTTTTATAGTCGTAAATTCACAAATAAAACATAAAATCTTCTCTAACTTTGCATAAAAATTGTCTTTTCCGTTCATATTTTCCTTTTATATAGTGTAACTAATTACTACCTTTAATTCCCTATAGTTTTTTCATACAATTTTCACAGTAAAATTACAAATTTTCATATAATTAATTTTCTTAGAGTCGTATTTTGATTAAATTTTTAAATTTTTTCAATTTTGCTTTTATTTCACTCTTTTTGCTTCTGTAAGGTCCGTCTAGTGTAGAAACTGCCATCTGCACTCAAATCTGTAAAATAAAACACAAGGAAATAGAGAAAATCGATACTTACCTAAACCGAGGTATAGTGGTTAATCGATACAAATAATTAAATTCAACTACAACTTTGCTTATAACTTTCATAAAACTTCGTGTTTTTTGTTCAAATTTTTTCTAAATAATACAACTAATTGCTCCCCATATTACCCTATAGTTTTCTTATTAAATTTTCACTGTTATATTATAAATTTTCACATTTTTCTTTCTTTTATAGTCGTAAATTCACAAATAAAACATAAAATCTTCTCTAACTTTGCATAAAAATTGTCTTTTCCGTTCATATTTTCCTTTTATATAGTGTAACTAATTACTACCTTTAATTCCCTATAGTTTTTTCATACAATTTTCACAGTAAAATTACAAATTTTCATATAATTAATTTTCTTAGAGTCGTATTTTGATAAAATTTTTAAATTTTTTCAATTTTGCTTTTATTTCACTCTTTTTGCTTCTGTAAGGTCCGTCTAGTGTAGAAACTGCCATCTGCACTCAAATCTGTAAAATAAAACACAAGGAAATAGAGAAAATCGATACTTACCTAAACCGAGGTATAGTGGTTAATCGATACAAATAATTAAATTCAACTACAACTTTGCTTATAACTTTCATAAAACTTCGTGTTTTTTGTTCAAATTTTTTCTAAATAATACAACTAATTGCTCCCCATATTACCCTATAGTTTTCTTATTAAATTTTCACTGTTATATTATAAATTTTCACATTTTTCTTTCTTTTATAGTCGTAAATTCACAAATAAAACATAAAATCTTCTCTAACTTTGCATAAAAATTGTCTTTTCCGTTCATATTTTCCTTTTATATAGTGTAACTAATTACTACCTTTAATTCCCTATAGTTTTTTCATACAATTTTCACAGTAAAATTACAAATTTTCATATAATTAATTTTCTTAGAGTCGTATTTTGATTAAATTTTTAAATTTTTTCAATTTTGCTTTTATTTCACTCTTTTTGCTTCTGTAAGGTCCGTCTAGTGTAGAAACTGCCATCTGCACTCAAATCTGTAAAATAAAACACAAGGAAATAGAGAAAATCGATACTTACCTAAACCGAGGTATAGTGGTTAATCGATACAAATAATTAAATTCAACTACAACTTTGCTTATAACTTTCATAAAACTTCGTGTTTTTTGTTCAAATTTTTTCTAAATAATACAACTAATTGCTCCCCATATTACCCTATAGTTTTCTTATTAAATTTTCACTGTTATATTATAAATTTTCACATTTTTCTTTCTTTTATAGTCGTAAATTCACAAATAAAACATAAAATCTTCTCTAACTTTGCATAAAAATTGTCTTTTCCGTTCATATTTTCCTTTTATATAGTGTAACTAATTACTACCTTTAATTCCCTATAGTTTTTTCATACAATTTTCACAGTAAAATTACAAATTTTCATATAATTAATTTTCTTAGAGTCGTATTTTGATTAAATTTTTAAATTTTTTCAATTTTGCTTTTATTTCACTCTTTTTGCTTCTGTAAGGTCCGTCTAGTGTAGAAACTGCCATCTGCACTCAAATCTGTAAAATAAAACACAAGGAAATAGAGAAAATCGATACTTACCTAAACCGAGGTATAGTGGTTAATCGATACAAATAATTAAATTCAACTACAACTTTGCTTATAACTTTCATAAAACTTCGTGTTTTTTGTTCAAATTTTTTCTAAATAATACAACTAATTGCTCCCCATATTACCCTATAGTTTTCTTATTAAATTTTCACTGTTATATTATAAATTTTCACATTTTTCTTTCTTTTATAGTCGTAAATTCACAAATAAAACATAAAATCTTCTCTAACTTTGCATAAAAATTGTCTTTTCCGTTCATATTTTCCTTTTATATAGTGTAACTAATTACTACCTTTAATTCCCTATAGTTTTTTCATACAATTTTCACAGTAAAATTACAAATTTTCATATAATTAATTTTCTTAGAGTCGTATTTTGATAAAATTTTTAAATTTTTTCAATTTTGCTTTTATTTCACTCTTTTTGCTTCTGTAAGGTCCGTCTAGTGTAGAAACTGCCATCTGCACTCAAATCTGTAAAATAAAACACAAGGAAATAGAGAAAATCGATACTTACCTAAACCGAGGTATAGTGGTTAATCGATACAAATAATTAAATTCAACTACAACTTTGCTTATAACTTTCATAAAACTTCGTGTTTTTTGTTCAAATTTTTTCTAAATAATACAACTAATTGCTCCCCATATTACCCTATAGTTTTCTTATTAAATTTTCACTGTTATATTATAAATTTTCACATTTTTCTTTCTTTTATAGTCGTAAATTCACAAATAAAACATAAAATCTTCTCTAACTTTGCATAAAAATTGTCTTTTCCGTTCATATTTTCCTTTTATATAGTGTAACTAATTACTACCTTTAATTCCCTATAGTTTTTTCATACAATTTTCACAGTAAAATTACAAATTTTCATATAATTAATTTTCTTAGAGTCGTATTTTGATAAAATTTTTAAATTTTTTCAATTTTGCTTTTATTTCACTCTTTTTGCTTCTGTAAGGTCCGTCTAGTGTAGAAACTGCCATCTGCACTCAAATCTGTAAAATAAAACACAAGGAAATAGAGAAAATCGATACTTACCTAAACCGAGGTATAGTGGTTAATCGATACAAATAATTAAATTCAACTACAACTTTGCTTATAACTTTCATAAAACTTCGTGTTTTTTGTTCAAATTTTTTCTAAATAATACAACTAATTGCTCCCCATATTACCCTATAGTTTTCTTATTAAATTTTCACTGTTATATTATAAATTTTCACTGTTATATTATAAATTTTCACTGTTATATTATAAATTTTCACTGTTATATTATAAATTTTCACATTTTTCTTTCTTTTATAGTCGTAAATTCACAAATAAAACATAAAATCTTCTCTAACTTTGCATAAAAATTGTCTTTTCCGTTCATATTTTCCTTTTATATAGTGTAACTAATTACTACCTTTAATTCCCTATAGTTTTTTCATACAATTTTCACAGTAAAATTACAAATTTTCATATAATTCATTTTCTTAGAGTCGTATTTTGATAAAATTTTTAAATTTTTTCAATTTTGCTTTTATTTCACTCTTTTTGCTTCTGTAAGGTCCGTCTAGTGTAGAAACTGCCATCTGCACTCAAATCTGTAAAATAAAACACAAGGAAATAGAGAAAATCGATACTTACCTAAACCGAGGTATAGTGGTTAATCGATACAAATAATTAAATTCAACTACAACTTTGCTTATAACTTTCATAAAACTTCGTGTTTTTTGTTAAAATTTTTTCTAAATAATACAACTAATTGCTCCCCATATTACCCTATAGTTTTCTTATTAAATTTTCACTGTTATATTATAAATTTTCACATTTTTCTTTCTTTTATAGTCGTAAATTCACAAATAAAACATAAAATCTTCTCTAACTTTGCATAAAAATTGTCTTTTCCGTTCATATTTTCCTTTTATACAGTGTAACTAATTACTACCTTTAATTCCCTATAGTTTTTTCATACAATTTTCACAGTAAAATTACAAATTTTCATATAATTAATTTTCTTAGAGTCGTATTTTGATAAAATTTTTAAATTTTTTCAATTTTGCTTTTATTTCACTCTTTTTGCTTCTGTAAGGTCCGTCTAGTGTAGAAACTGCCATCTGCACTCAAATCTGTAAAATAAAACACAAGGAAATAGAGAAAATCGATACTTACCTAAACCGAGGTATAGTGGTTAATCGATACAAATAATTAAATTCAACTACAACTTTGCTTATAACTTTCATAAAACTTCGTGTTTTTTGTTCAAATTTTTTCTAAATAATACAACTAATTGCTCCCCATATTATCCTATAGTTTTCTTATTAAATTTTCACTGTTATATTATAAATTTTCACATTTTCCTTTCTTTTATCGTCGTAAATTCACAAATAAAACATAAAATCTTCTCTAACTTTGCATAAAAATTGTCTTTTCCGTTCATATTTTCCTTTTATATAGTGTAACTAATTACTACCTTTAATTCCCTATAGTTTTTTCATACAATTTTCACAGTAAAATTACAAATTTTCATATAATTAATTTTCTTAGAGTCGTATTTTGATAAAATTTTTAAATTTTTTCAATTTTGCTTTTATTTCACTCTTTTTGCTTCTGTAAGGTCCGTCTAGTGTAGAAACTGCCATCTGCACTCAAATCTGTAAAATAAAACACAAGGAAATAGAGAAAATCGATACTTACCTAAACCGAGGTATAGTGGTTAATCGATACAAATAATTAAATTCAACTACAACTTTGCTTATAACTTTCATAAAACTTCGTGTTTTTTGTTCAAATTTTTTCTAAATAATACAACTAATTGCTCCCCATATTACCCTATAGTTTTCTTATTAAATTTTCACTGTTATATTATAAATTTTCACATTTTTCTTTCTTTTATAGTCGTAAATTCACAAATAAAACATAAAATCTTCTCTAACTTTGCATAAAAATTGTCTTTTCCGTTCATATTTTCCTTTTATATAGTGTAACTAATTACTACCTTTAATTCCCTATAGTTTTTTCATACAATTTTCACAGTAAAATTACAAATTTTCATATAATTAATTTTCTTAGAGTCGTATTTTGATAAAATTTTTAAATTTTTTCAATTTTGCTTTTATTTCACTCTTTTTGCTTCTGTAAGGTCCGTCTAGTGTAGAAACTGCCATCTGCACTCAAATCTGTAAAATAAAACACAAGGAAATAGAGAAAATCGATACTTACCTAAACCGAGGTATAGTGGTTAATCGATACAAATAATTAAATTCAACTACAACTTTGCTTATAACTTTCATAAAACTTCGTGTTTTTTGTTCAAATTTTTTCTAAATAATACAACTAATTGCTCCCCATATTACCCTATAGTTTTCTTATTAAATTTTCACTGTTATATTATAAATTTTCACATTTTTCTTTCTTTTATAGTCGTAAATTCACAAATAAAACATAAAATCTTCTCTAACTTTGCATAAAAATTGTCTTTTCCGTTCATATTTTCCTTTTATATAGTGTAACTAATTACTACCTTTAATTCCCTATAGTTTTTTCATACAATTTTCACAGTAAAATTACAAATTTTCATATAATTAATTTTCTTAGAGTCGTATTTTGATTAAATTTTTAAATTTTTTCAATTTTGCTTTTATTTCACTCTTTTTGCTTCTGTAAGGTCCGTCTAGTGTAGAAACTGCCATCTGCACTCAAATCTGTAAAATAAAACACAAGGAAATAGAGAAAATCGATACTTACCTAAACCGAGGTATAGTGGTTAATCGATACAAATAATTAAATTCAACTACAACTTTGCTTATAACTTTCATAAAACTTCGTGTTTTTTGTTCAAATTTTTTCTAAATAATACAACTAATTGCTCCCCATATTACCCTATAGTTTTCTTATTAAATTTTCACTGTTATATTATAAATTTTCACATTTTTCTTTCTTTTATAGTCGTAAATTCACAAATAAAACATAAAATCTTCTCTAACTTTGCATAAAAATTGTCTTTTCCGTTCATATTTTCCTTTTATATAGTGTAACTAATTACTACCTTTAATTCCCTATAGTTTTTTCATACAATTTTCACAGTAAAATTACAAATTTTCATATAATTAATTTTCTTAGAGTCGTATTTTGATAAAATTTTTAAATTTTTTCAATTTTGCTTTTATATCACTCTTTTTGCTTCTGTAAGGTCCGTCTAGTGTAGAAACTGCCATCTGCACTCAAATCTGTAAAATAAAACACAAGGAAATAGAGAAAATCGATACTTACCTAAACCGAGGTATAGTGGTTAATCGATACAAATAATTAAATTCAACTACAACTTTGCTTATAACTTTCATAAAACTTCGTGTTTTTTGTTCAAATTTTTTCTAAATAATACAACTAATTGCTCCCCATATTATCCTATAGTTTTCTTATTAAATTTTCACTGTTATATTATAAATTTTCACATTTTCCTTTCTTTTATCGTCGTAAATTCACAAATAAAACATAAAATCTTCTCTAACTTTGCATAAAAATTGTCTTTTCCGTTCATATTTTCCTTTTATATAGTGTAACTAATTACTACCTTTAATTCCCTATAGTTTTTTCATACAATTTTCACAGTAAAATTACAAATTTTCATATAATTAATTTTCTTAGAGTCGTATTTTGATAAAATTTTTAAATTTTTTCAATTTTGCTTTTATTTCACTCTTTTTGCTTCTGTAAGGTCCGTCTAGTGTAGAAACTGCCATCTGCACTCAAATCTGTAAAATAAAACACAAGGAAATAGAGAAAATCGATACTTACCTAAACCGAGGTATAGTGGTTAATCGATACAAATAATTAAATTCAACTACAACTTTGCTTATAACTTTCATAAAACTTCGTGTTTTTTGTTCAAATTTTTTCTAAATAATACAACTAATTGCTCCCCATATTACCCTATAGTTTTCTTATTAAATTTTCACTGTTATATTATAAATTTTCACATTTTTCTTTCTTTTATAGTCGTAAATTCACAAATAAAACATAAAATCTTCTCTAACTTTGCATAAAAATTGTCTTTTCCGTTCATATTTTCCTTTTATATAGTGTAACTAATTACTACCTTTAATTCCCTATAGTTTTTTCATACAATTTTCACAGTAAAATTACAAATTTTCATATAATTAATTTTCTTAGAGTCGTATTTTGATTAAATTTTTAAATTTTTTCAATTTTGCTTTTATTTCACTCTTTTTGCTTCTGTAAGGTCCGTCTAGTGTAGAAACTGCCATCTGCACTCAAATCTGTAAAATAAAACACAAGGAAATAGAGAAAATCGATACTTACCTAAACCGAGGTATAGTGGTTAATCGATACAAATAATTAAATTCAACTACAACTTTGCTTATAACTTTCATAAAACTTCGTGTTTTTTGTTAAAATTTTTTCTAAATAATACAACTAATTGCTCCCCATATTACCCTATAGTTTTCTTATTAAATTTTCACTGTTATATTATAAATTTTCACATTTTTCTTTCTTTTATAGTCGTAAATTCACAAATAAAACATAAAATCTTCTCTAACTTTGCATAAAAATTGTCTTTTCCGTTCATATTTTCCTTTTATATAGTGTAACTAATTACTACCTTTAATTCCCTATAGTTTTTTCATACAATTTTCACAGTAAAATTACAAATTTTCATATAATTAATTTTCTTAGAGTCGTATTTTGATAAAATTTTTAAATTTTTTCAATTTTGCTTTTATTTCACTCTTTTTGCTTCTGTAAGGTCCGTCTAGTGTAGAAACTGCCATCTGCACTCAAATCTGTAAAATAAAACACAAGGAAATAGAGAAAATCGATACTTACCTAAACCGAGGTATAGTGGTTAATCGATACAAATAATTAAATTCAACTACAACTTTGCTTATAACTTTCATAAAACTTCGTGTTTTTTGTTCAAATTTTTTCTAAATAATACAACTAATTGCTCCCCATATTATCCTATAGTTTTCTTATTAAATTTTCACTGTTATATTATAAATTTTCACATTTTCCTTTCTTTTATCGTCGTAAATTCACAAATAAAACATAAAATCTTCTCTAACTTTGCATAAAAATTGTCTTTTCCGTTCATATTTTCCTTTTATATAGTGTAACTAATTACTACCTTTAATTCCCTATAGTTTTTTCATACAATTTTCACAGTAAAATTACAAATTTTCATATAATTAATTTTCTTAGAGTCGTATTTTGATAAAATTTTTAAATTTTTTCAATTTTGCTTTTATTTCACTCTTTTTGCTTCTGTAAGGTCCGTCTAGTGTAGAAACTGCCATCTGCACTCAAATCTGTAAAATAAAACACAAGGAAATAGAGAAAATCGATACTTACCTAAACCGAGGTATAGTGGTTAATCGATACAAATAATTAAATTCAACTACAACTTTGCTTATAACTTTCATAAAACTTCGTGTTTTTTGTTCAAATTTTTTCTAAATAATACAACTAATTGCTCCCCATATTACCCTATAGTTTTCTTATTAAATTTTCACTGTTATATTATAAATTTTCACATTTTTCTTTCTTTTATAGTCGTAAATTCACAAATAAAACATAAAATCTTCTCTAACTTTGCATAAAAATTGTCTTTTCCGTTCATATTTTCCTTTTATATAGTGTAACTAATTACTACCTTTAATTCCCTATAGTTTTTTCATACAATTTTCACAGTAAAATTACAAATTTTCATATAATTAATTTTCTTAGAGTCGTATTTTGATAAAATTTTTAAATTTTTTCAATTTTGCTTTTATTTCACTCTTTTTGCTTCTGTAAGGTCCGTCTAGTGTAGAAACTGCCATCTGCACTCAAATCTGTAAAATAAAACACAAGGAAATAGAGAAAATCGATACTTACCTAAACCGAGGTATAGTGGTTAATCGATACAAATAATTAAATTCAACTACAACTTTGCTTATAACTTTCATAAAACTTCGTGTTTTTTGTTCAAATTTTTTCTAAATAATACAACTAATTGCTCCCCATATTACCCTATAGTTTTCTTATTAAATTTTCACTGTTATATTATAAATTTTCACATTTTTCTTTCTTTTATAGTCGTAAATTCACAAATAAAACATAAAATCTTCTCTAACTTTGCATAAAAATTGTCTTTTCCGTTCATATTTTCCTTTTATATAGTGTAACTAATTACTACCTTTAATTCCCTATAGTTTTTTCATACAATTTTCACAGTAAAATTACAAATTTTCATATAATTAATTTTCTTAGAGTCGTATTTTGATTAAATTTTTAAATTTTTTCAATTTTGCTTTTATTTCACTCTTTTTGCTTCTGTAAGGTCCGTCTAGTGTAGAAACTGCCATCTGCACTCAAATCTGTAAAATAAAACACAAGGAAATAGAGAAAATCGATACTTACCTAAACCGAGGTATAGTGGTTAATCGATACAAATAATTAAATTCAACTACAACTTTGCTTATAACTTTCATAAAACTTCGTGTTTTTTGTTCAAATTTTTTCTAAATAATACAACTAATTGCTCCCCATATTACCCTATAGTTTTCTTATTAAATTTTCACTGTTATATTATAAATTTTCACATTTTTCTTTCTTTTATAGTCGTAAATTCACAAATAAAACATAAAATCTTCTCTAACTTTGCATAAAAATTGTCTTTTCCGTTCATATTTTCCTTTTATATAGTGTAACTAATTACTACCTTTAATTCCCTATAGTTTTTTCATACAATTTTCACAGTAAAATTACAAATTTTCATATAATTAATTTTCTTAGAGTCGTATTTTGATAAAATTTTTAAATTTTTTCAATTTTGCTTTTATTTCACTCTTTTTGCTTCTGTAAGGTCCGTCTAGTGTAGAAACTGCCATCTGCACTCAAATCTGTAAAATAAAACACAAGGAAATAGAGAAAATCGATACTTACCTAAACCGAGGTATAGTGGTTAATCGATACAAATAATTAAATTCAACTACAACTTTGCTTATAACTTTCATAAAACTTCGTGTTTTTTGTTCAAATTTTTTCTAAATAATACAACTAATTGCTCCCCATATTATCCTATAGTTTTCTTATTAAATTTTCACTGTTATATTATAAATTTTCACATTTTCCTTTCTTTTATCGTCGTAAATTCACAAATAAAACATAAAATCTTCTCTAACTTTGCATAAAAATTGTCTTTTCCGTTCATATTTTCCTTTTATATAGTGTAACTAATTACTACCTTTAATTCCCTATAGTTTTTTCATACAATTTTCACAGTAAAATTACAAATTTTCATATAATTAATTTTCTTAGAGTCGTATTTTGATAAAATTTTTAAATTTTTTCAATTTTGCTTTTATTTCACTCTTTTTGCTTCTGTAAGGTCCGTCTAGTGTAGAAACTGCCATCTGCACTCAAATCTGTAAAATAAAACACAAGGAAATAGAGAAAATCGATACTTACCTAAACCGAGGTATAGTGGTTAATCGATACAAATAATTAAATTCAACTACAACTTTGCTTATAACTTTCATAAAACTTCGTGTTTTTTGTTCAATTTTTTTCTAAATAATACAACTAATTGCTCCCCATATTACCCTATAGTTTTCTTATTAAATTTTCACTGTTATATTATAAATTTTCACATTTTTCTTTCTTTTATAGTCGTAAATTCACAAATAAAACATAAAATCTTCTCTAACTTTGCATAAAAATTGTCTTTTCCGTTCATATTTTCCTTTTATATAGTGTAACTAATTACTACCTTTAATTCCCTATAGTTTTTTCATACAATTTTCACAGTAAAATTACAAATTTTCATATAATTAATTTTCTTAGAGTCGTATTTTGATAAAATTTTTAAATTTTTTCAATTTTGCTTTTATTTCACTCTTTTTGCTTCTGTAAGGTCCGTCTAGTGTAGAAACTGCCATCTGCACTCAAATCTGTAAAATAAAACACAAGGAAATAGAGAAAATCGATACTTACCTAAACCGAGGTATAGTGGTTAATCGATACAAATAATTAAATTCAACTACAACTTTGCTTATAACTTTCATAAAACTTCGTGTTTTTTGTTCAAATTTTTTCTAAATAATACAACTAATTGCTCCCCATATTACCCTATAGTTTTCTTATTAAATTTTCACTGTTATATTATAAATTTTCACATTTTTCTTTCTTTTATAGTCGTAAATTCACAAATAAAACATAAAATCTTCTCTAACTTTGCATAAAAATTGTCTTTTCCGTTCATATTTTCCTTTTATATAGTGTAACTAATTACTACCTTTAATTCCCTATAGTTTTTTCATACAATTTTCACAGTAAAATTACAAATTTTCATATAATTAATTTTCTTAGAGTCGTATTTTGATAAAATTTTTAAATTTTTTCAATTTTGCTTTTATTTCACTCTTTTTGCTTCTGTAAGGTCCGTCTAGTGTAGAAACTGCCATCTGCACTCAAATCTGTAAAATAAAACACAAGGAAATAGAGAAAATCGATACTTACCTAAACCGAGGTATAGTGGTTAATCGATACAAATAATTAAATTCAACTACAACTTTGCTTATAACTTTCATAAAACTTCGTGTTTTTTGTTCAAATTTTTTCTAAATAATACAACTAATTGCTCCCCATATTATCCTATAGTTTTCTTATTAAATTTTCACTGTTATATTATAAATTTTCACATTTTCCTTTCTTTTATCGTCGTAAATTCACAAATAAAACATAAAATCTTCTCTAACTTTGCATAAAAATTGTCTTTTCCGTTCATATTTTCCTTTTATATAGTGTAACTAATTACTACCTTTAATTCCCTATAGTTTTTTCATACAATTTTCACAGTAAAATTACAAATTTTCATATAATTAATTTTCTTAGAGTCGTATTTTGATAAAATTTTTAAATTTTTTCAATTTTGCTTTTATTTCACTCTTTTTGCTTCTGTAAGGTCCGTCTAGTGTAGAAACTGCCATCTGCACTCAAATCTGTAAAATAAAACACAAGGAAATAGAGAAAATCGATACTTACCTAAACCGAGGTATAGTGGTTAATCGATACAAATAATTAAATTCAACTACAACTTTGCTTATAACTTTCATAAAACTTCGTGTTTTTTGTTCAATTTTTTTCTAAATAATACAACTAATTGCTCCCCATATTACCCTATAGTTTTCTTATTAAATTTTCACTGTTATATTATAAATTTTCACATTTTTCTTTCTTTTATAGTCGTAAATTCACAAATAAAACATAAAATCTTCTCTAACTTTGCATAAAAATTGTCTTTTCCGTTCATATTTTCCTTTTATATAGTGTAACTAATTACTACCTTTAATTCCCTATAGTTTTTTCATACAATTTTCACAGTAAAATTACAAATTTTCATATAATTAATTTTCTTAGAGTCGTATTTTGATAAAATTTTTAAATTTTTTCAATTTTGCTTTTATTTCACTCTTTTTGCTTCTGTAAGGTCCGTCTAGTGTAGAAACTGCCATCTGCACTCAAATCTGTAAAATAAAACACAAGGAAATAGAGAAAATCGATACTTACCTAAACCGAGGTATAGTGGTTAATCGATACAAATAATTAAATTCAACTACAACTTTGCTTATAACTTTCATAAAACTTCGTGTTTTTTGTTCAAATTTTTTCTAAATAATACAACTAATTGCTCCCCATATTACCCTATAGTTTTCTTATTAAATTTTCACTGTTATATTATAAATTTTCACATTTTTCTTTCTTTTATAGTCGTAAATTCACAAATAAAACATAAAATCTTCTCTAACTTTGCATAAAAATTGTCTTTTCCGTTCATATTTTCCTTTTATATAGTGTAACTAATTACTACCTTTAATTCCCTATAGTTTTTTCATACAATTTTCACAGTAAAATTACAAATTTTCATATAATTAATTTTCTTAGAGTCGTATTTTGATTAAATTTTTAAATTTTTTCAATTTTGCTTTTATTTCACTCTTTTTGCTTCTGTAAGGTCCGTCTAGTGTAGAAACTGCCATCTGCACTCAAATCTGTAAAATAAAACACAAGGAAATAGAGAAAATCGATACTTACCTAAACCGAGGTATAGTGGTTAATCGATACAAATAATTAAATTCAACTACAACTTTGCTTATAACTTTCATAAAACTTCGTGTTTTTTGTTCAAATTTTTTCTAAATAATACAACTAATTGCTCCCCATATTACCCTATAGTTTTCTTATTAAATTTTCACTGTTATATTATAAATTTTCACATTTTTCTTTCTTTTATAGTCGTAAATTCACAAATAAAACATAAAATCTTCTCTAACTTTGCATAAAAATTGTCTTTTCCGTTCATATTTTCCTTTTATATAGTGTAACTAATTACTACCTTTAATTCCCTATAGTTTTTTCATACAATTTTCACAGTAAAATTACAAATTTTCATATAATTAATTTTCTTAGAGTCGTATTTTGATAAAATTTTTAAATTTTTTCAATTTTGCTTTTATTTCACTCTTTTTGCTTCTGTAAGGTCCGTCTAGTGTAGAAACTGCCATCTGCACTCAAATCTGTAAAATAAAACACAAGGAAATAGAGAAAATCGATACTTACCTAAACCGAGGTATAGTGGTTAATCGATACAAATAATTAAATTCAACTACAACTTTGCTTATAACTTTCATAAAACTTCGTGTTTTTTGTTCAAATTTTTTCTAAATAATACAACTAATTGCTCCCCATATTACCCTATAGTTTTCTTATTAAATTTTCACTGTTATATTATAAATTTTCACATTTTTCTTTCTTTTATAGTCGTAAATTCACAAATAAAACATAAAATCTTCTCTAACTTTGCATAAAAATTGTCTTTTCCGTTCATATTTTCCTTTTATATAGTGTAACTAATTACTACCTTTAATTCCCTATAGTTTTTTCATACAATTTTCACAGTAAAATTACAAATTTTCATATAATTAATTTTCTTAGAGTCGTATTTTGATAAAATTTTTAAATTTTTTCAATTTTGCTTTTATTTCACTCTTTTTGCTTCTGTAAGGTCCGTCTAGTGTAGAAACTGCCATCTGCACTCAAATCTGTAAAATAAAACACAAGGAAATAGAGAAAATCGATACTTACCTAAACCGAGGTATAGTGGTTAATCGATACAAATAATTAAATTCAACTACAACTTTGCTTATAACTTTCATAAAACTTCGTGTTTTTTGTTCAAATTTTTTCTAAATAATACAACTAATTGCTCCCCATATTACCCTATAGTTTTCTTATTAAATTTTCACTGTTATATTATAAATTTTCACTGTTATATTATAAATTTTCACATTTTTCTTTCTTTTATAGTCGTAAATTCACAAATAAAACATAAAATCTTCTCTAACTTTGCATAAAAATTGTCTTTTCCGTTCATATTTTCCTTTTATATAGTGTAACTAATTACTACCTTTAATTCCCTATAGTTTTTTCATACAATTTTCACAGTAAAATTACAAATTTTCATATAATTAATTTTCTTAGAGTCGTATTTTGATAAAATTTTTAAATTTTTTCAATTTTGCTTTTATTTCACTCTTTTTGCTTCTGTAAGGTCCGTCTAGTGTAGAAACTGCCATCTGCACTCAAATCTGTAAAATAAAACACAAGGAAATAGAGAAAATCGATACTTACCTAAACCGAGGTATAGTGGTTAATCGATACAAATAATTAAATTCAACTACAACTTTGCTTATAACTTTCATAAAACTTCGTGTTTTTTGTTCAAATTTTTTCTAAATAATACAACTAATTGCTCCCCATATTACCCTATAGTTTTCTTATTAAATTTTCACTGTTATATTATAAATTTTCACTGTTATATTATAAATTTTCACATTTTTCTTTCTTTTATAGTCGTAAATTCACAAATAAAACATAAAATCTTCTCTAACTTTGCATAAAAATTGTCTTTTCCGTTCATATTTTCCTTTTATATAGTGTAACTAATTACTACCTTTAATTCCCTATAGTTTTTTCATACAATTTTCACAGTAAAATTACAAATTTTCATATAATTCATTTTCTTAGAGTCGTATTTTGATAAAATTTTTAAATTTTTTCAATTTTGCTTTTATTTCACTCTTTTTGCTTCTGTAAGGTCCGTCTAGTGTAGAAACTGCCATCTGCACTCAAATCTGTAAAATAAAACACAAGGAAATAGAGAAAATCGATACTTACCTAAACCGAGGTATAGTGGTTAATCGATACAAATAATTAAATTCAACTACAACTTTGCTTATAACTTTCATAAAACTTCGTGTTTTTTGTTCAAATTTTTTCTAAATAATACAACTAATTGCTCCCCATATTACCCTATAGTTTTCTTATTAAATTTTCACTGTTATATTATAAATTTTCACATTTTTCTTTCTTTTATAGTCGTAAATTCACAAATAAAACATAAAATCTTCTCTAACTTTGCATAAAAATTGTCTTTTCCGTTCATATTTTCCTTTTATATAGTGTAACTAATTACTACCTTTAATTCCCTATAGTTTTTTCATACAATTTTCACAGTAAAATTACAAATTTTCATATAATTAATTTTCTTAGAGTCGTATTTTGATAAAATTTTTAAATTTTTTCAATTTTGCTTTTATTTCACTCTTTTTGCTTCTGTAAGGTCCGTCTAGTGTAGAAACTGCCATCTGCACTCAAATCTGTAAAATAAAACACAAGGAAATAGAGAAA
The DNA here is from genome assembly GCA_963668995.1 of Parnassius mnemosyne. NCBI lineage: Eukaryota > Metazoa > Arthropoda > Insecta > Lepidoptera > Papilionidae > Parnassius > Parnassius mnemosyne. The sequence continues at coordinate 2,149,200 of CAVLGL010000097.1, read as the reverse complement.
ATCGATACTTACCTAAACCGAGGTATAGTGGTTAATCGATACAAATAATTAAATTCAACTACAACTTTGCTTATAACTTTCATAAAACTTCGTGTTTTTTGTTCAAATTTTTTCTAAATAATACAACTAATTGCTCCCCATATTATCCTATAGTTTTCTTATTAAATTTTCACTGTTATATTATAAATTTTCACATTTTCCTTTCTTTTATCGTCGTAAATTCACAAATAAAACATAAAATCTTCTCTAACTTTGCATAAAAATTGTCTTTTCCGTTCATATTTTCCTTTTATATAGTGTAACTAATTACTACCTTTAATTCCCTATAGTTTTTTCATACAATTTTCACAGTAAAATTACAAATTTTCATATAATTAATTTTCTTAGAGTCGTATTTTGATAAAATTTTTAAATTTTTTCAATTTTGCTTTTATTTCACTCTTTTTGCTTCTGTAAGGTCCGTCTAGTGTAGAAACTGCCATCTGCACTCAAATCTGTAAAATAAAACACAAGGAAATAGAGAAAATCGATACTTACCTAAACCGAGGTATAGTGGTTAATCGATACAAATAATTAAATTCAACTACAACTTTGCTTATAACTTTCATAAAACTTCGTGTTTTTTGTTCAATTTTTTTCTAAATAATACAACTAATTGCTCCCCATATTACCCTATAGTTTTCTTATTAAATTTTCACTGTTATATTATAAATTTTCACATTTTTCTTTCTTTTATAGTCGTAAATTCACAAATAAAACATAAAATCTTCTCTAACTTTGCATAAAAATTGTCTTTTCCGTTCATATTTTCCTTTTATATAGTGTAACTAATTACTACCTTTAATTCCCTATAGTTTTTTCATACAATTTTCACAGTAAAATTACAAATTTTCATATAATTAATTTTCTTAGAGTCGTATTTTGATAAAATTTTTAAATTTTTTCAATTTTGCTTTTATTTCACTCTTTTTGCTTCTGTAAGGTCCGTCTAGTGTAGAAACTGCCATCTGCACTCAAATCTGTAAAATAAAACACAAGGAAATAGAGAAAATCGATACTTACCTAAACCGAGGTATAGTGGTTAATCGATACAAATAATTAAATTCAACTACAACTTTGCTTATAACTTTCATAAAACTTCGTGTTTTTTGTTCAAATTTTTTCTAAATAATACAACTAATTGCTCCCCATATTACCCTATAGTTTTCTTATTAAATTTTCACTGTTATATTATAAATTTTCACATTTTTCTTTCTTTTATAGTCGTAAATTCACAAATAAAACATAAAATCTTCTCTAACTTTGCATAAAAATTGTCTTTTCCGTTCATATTTTCCTTTTATATAGTGTAACTAATTACTACCTTTAATTCCCTATAGTTTTTTCATACAATTTTCACAGTAAAATTACAAATTTTCATATAATTAATTTTCTTAGAGTCGTATTTTGATTAAATTTTTAAATTTTTTCAATTTTGCTTTTATTTCACTCTTTTTGCTTCTGTAAGGTCCGTCTAGTGTAGAAACTGCCATCTGCACTCAAATCTGTAAAATAAAACACAAGGAAATAGAGAAAATCGATACTTACCTAAACCGAGGTATAGTGGTTAATCGATACAAATAATTAAATTCAACTACAACTTTGCTTATAACTTTCATAAAACTTCGTGTTTTTTGTTCAAATTTTTTCTAAATAATACAACTAATTGCTCCCCATATTACCCTATAGTTTTCTTATTAAATTTTCACTGTTATATTATAAATTTTCACATTTTTCTTTCTTTTATAGTCGTAAATTCACAAATAAAACATAAAATCTTCTCTAACTTTGCATAAAAATTGTCTTTTCCGTTCATATTTTCCTTTTATATAGTGTAACTAATTACTACCTTTAATTCCCTATAGTTTTTTCATACAATTTTCACAGTAAAATTACAAATTTTCATATAATTAATTTTCTTAGAGTCGTATTTTGATAAAATTTTTAAATTTTTTCAATTTTGCTTTTATTTCACTCTTTTTGCTTCTGTAAGGTCCGTCTAGTGTAGAAACTGCCATCTGCACTCAAATCTGTAAAATAAAACACAAGGAAATAGAGAAAATCGATACTTACCTAAACCGAGGTATAGTGGTTAATCGATACAAATAATTAAATTCAACTACAACTTTGCTTATAACTTTCATAAAACTTCGTGTTTTTTGTTCAAATTTTTTCTAAATAATACAACTAATTGCTCCCCATATTACCCTATAGTTTTCTTATTAAATTTTCACTGTTATATTATAAATTTTCACATTTTTCTTTCTTTTATAGTCGTAAATTCACAAATAAAACATAAAATCTTCTCTAACTTTGCATAAAAATTGTCTTTTCCGTTCATATTTTCCTTTTATATAGTGTAACTAATTACTACCTTTAATTCCCTATAGTTTTTTCATACAATTTTCACAGTAAAATTACAAATTTTCATATAATTAATTTTCTTAGAGTCGTATTTTGATAAAATTTTTAAATTTTTTCAATTTTGCTTTTATTTCACTCTTTTTGCTTCTGTAAGGTCCGTCTAGTGTAGAAACTGCCATCTGCACTCAAATCTGTAAAATAAAACACAAGGAAATAGAGAAAATCGATACTTACCTAAACCGAGGTATAGTGGTTAATCGATACAAATAATTAAATTCAACTACAACTTTGCTTATAACTTTCATAAAACTTCGTGTTTTTTGTTCAAATTTTTTCTAAATAATACAACTAATTGCTCCCCATATTACCCTATAGTTTTCTTATTAAATTTTCACTGTTATATTATAAATTTTCACATTTTTCTTTCTTTTATAGTCGTAAATTCACAAATAAAACATAAAATCTTCTCTAACTTTGCATAAAAATTGTCTTTTCCGTTCATATTTTCCTTTTATATAGTGTAACTAATTACTACCTTTAATTCCCTATAGTTTTTTCATACAATTTTCACAGTAAAATTACAAATTTTCATATAATTAATTTTCTTAGAGTCGTATTTTGATTAAATTTTTAAATTTTTTCAATTTTGCTTTTATTTCACTCTTTTTGCTTCTGTAAGGTCCGTCTAGTGTAGAAACTGCCATCTGCACTCAAATCTGTAAAATAAAACACAAGGAAATAGAGAAAATCGATACTTACCTAAACCGAGGTATAGTGGTTAATCGATACAAATAATTAAATTCAACTACAACTTTGCTTATAACTTTCATAAAACTTCGTGTTTTTTGTTCAAATTTTTTCTAAATAATACAACTAATTGCTCCCCATATTACCCTATAGTTTTCTTATTAAATTTTCACTGTTATATTATAAATTTTCACATTTTTCTTTCTTTTATAGTCGTAAATTCACAAATAAAACATAAAATCTTCTCTAACTTTGCATAAAAATTGTCTTTTCCGTTCATATTTTCCTTTTATATAGTGTAACTAATTACTACCTTTAATTCCCTATAGTTTTTTCATACAATTTTCACAGTAAAATTACAAATTTTCATATAATTAATTTTCTTAGAGTCGTATTTTGATAAAATTTTTAAATTTTTTCAATTTTGCTTTTATTTCACTCTTTTTGCTTCTGTAAGGTCCGTCTAGTGTAGAAACTGCCATCTGCACTCAAATCTGTAAAATAAAACACAAGGAAATAGAGAAAATCGATACTTACCTAAACCGAGGTATAGTGGTTAATCGATACAAATAATTAAATTCAACTACAACTTTGCTTATAACTTTCATAAAACTTCGTGTTTTTTGTTCAAATTTTTTCTAAATAATACAACTAATTGCTCCCCATATTACCCTATAGTTTTCTTATTAAATTTTCACTGTTATATTATAAATTTTCACATTTTTCTTTCTTTTATAGTCGTAAATTCACAAATAAAACATAAAATCTTCTCTAACTTTGCATAAAAATTGTCTTTTCCGTTCATATTTTCCTTTTATATAGTGTAACTAATTACTACCTTTAATTCCCTATAGTTTTTTCATACAATTTTCACAGTAAAATTACAAATTTTCATATAATTAATTTTCTTAGAGTCGTATTTTGATAAAATTTTTAAATTTTTTCAATTTTGCTTTTATTTCACTCTTTTTGCTTCTGTAAGGTCCGTCTAGTGTAGAAACTGCCATCTGCACTCAAATCTGTAAAATAAAACACAAGGAAATAGAGAAAATCGATACTTACCTAAACCGAGGTATAGTGGTTAATCGATACAAATAATTAAATTCAACTACAACTTTGCTTATAACTTTCATAAAACTTCGTGTTTTTTGTTCAAATTTTTTCTAAATAATACAACTAATTGCTCCCCATATTACCCTATAGTTTTCTTATTAAATTTTCACTGTTATATTATAAATTTTCACTGTTATATTATAAATTTTCACTGTTATATTATAAATTTTCACATTTTTCTTTCTTTTATAGTCGTAAATTCACAAATAAAACATAAAATCTTCTCTAACTTTGCATAAAAATTGTCTTTTCCGTTCATATTTTCCTTTTATATAGTGTAACTAATTACTACCTTTAATTCCCTATAGTTTTTTCATACAATTTTCACAGTAAAATTACAAATTTTCATATAATTAATTTTCTTAGAGTCGTATTTTGATAAAATTTTTAAATTTTTTCAATTTTGCTTTTATTTCACTCTTTTTGCTTCTGTAAGGTCCGTCTAGTGTAGAAACTGCCATCTGCACTCAAATCTGTAAAATAAAACACAAGGAAATAGAGAAAATCGATACTTACCTAAACCGAGGTATAGTGGTTAATCGATACAAATAATTAAATTCAACTACAACTTTGCTTATAACTTTCATAAAACTTCGTGTTTTTTGTTCAAATTTTTTCTAAATAATACAACTAATTGCTCCCCATATTACCCTATAGTTTTCTTATTAAATTTTCACTGTTATATTATAAATTTTCACATTTTTCTTTCTTTTATAGTCGTAAATTCACAAATAAAACATAAAATCTTCTCTAACTTTGCATAAAAATTGTCTTTTCCGTTCATATTTTCCTTTTATATAGTGTAACTAATTACTACCTTTAATTCCCTATAGTTTTTTCATACAATTTTCACAGTAAAATTACAAATTTTCATATAATTAATTTTCTTAGAGTCGTATTTTGATAAAATTTTTAAATTTTTTCAATTTTGCTTTTATTTCACTCTTTTTGCTTCTGTAAGGTCCGTCTAGTGTAGAAACTGCCATCTGCACTCAAATCTGTAAAATAAAACACAAGGAAATAGAGAAAATCGATACTTACCTAAACCGAGGTATAGTGGTTAATCGATACAAATAATTAAATTCAACTACAACTTTGCTTATAACTTTCATAAAACTTCGTGTTTTTTGTTCAAATTTTTTCTAAATAATACAACTAATTGCTCCCCATATTACCCTATAGTTTTCTTATTAAATTTTCAATGTTATATTATAAATTTTCACATTTTTCTTTCTTTTATAGTCGTAAATTCACAAATAAAACATAAAATCTTCTCTAACTTTGCATAAAAATTGTCTTTTCCGTTCATATTTTCCTTTTATATAGTGTAACTAATTACTACCTTTAATTCCCTATAGTTTTTTCATACAATTTTCACAGTAAAATTACAAATTTTCATATAATTAATTTTCTTAGAGTCGTATTTTGATAAAATTTTTAAATTTTTTCAATTTTGCTTTTATTTCACTCTTTTTGCTTCTGTAAGGTCCGTCTAGTGTAGAAACTGCCATCTGCACTCAAATCTGTAAAATAAAACACAAGGAAATAGAGAAAATCGATACTTACCTAAACCGAGGTATAGTGGTTAATCGATACAAATAATTAAATTCAACTACAACTTTGCTTATAACTTTCATAAAACTTCGTGTTTTTTGTTCAAATTTTTTCTAAATAATACAACTAATTGCTCCCCATATTACCCTATAGTTTTCTTATTAAATTTTCACTGTTATATTATAAATTTTCACATTTTTCTTTCTTTTATAGTCGTAAATTCACAAATAAAACATAAAATCTTCTCTAACTTTGCATAAAAATTGTCTTTTCCGTTCATATTTTCCTTTTATATAGTGTAACTAATTACTACCTTTAATTCCCTATAGTTTTTTCATACAATTTTCACAGTAAAATTACAAATTTTCATATAATTAATTTTCTTAGAGTCGTATTTTGATAAAATTTTTAAATTTTTTCAATTTTGCTTTTATTTCACTCTTTTTGCTTCTGTAAGGTCCGTCTAGTGTAGAAACTGCCATCTGCACTCAAATCTGTAAAATAAAACACAAGGAAATAGAGAAAATCGATACTTACCTAAACCGAGGTATAGTGGTTAATCGATACAAATAATTAAATTCAACTACAACTTTGCTTATAACTTTCATAAAACTTCGTGTTTTTTGTTCAAATTTTTTCTAAATAATACAACTAATTGCTCCCCATATTACCCTATAGTTTTCTTATTAAATTTTCACTGTTATATTATAAATTTTCACATTTTTCTTTCTTTTATAGTCGTAAATTCACAAATAAAACATAAAATCTTCTCTAACTTTGCATAAAAATTGTCTTTTCCGTTCATATTTTCCTTTTATATAGTGTAACTAATTACTACCTTTAATTCCCTATAGTTTTTTCATACAATTTTCACAGTAAAATTACAAATTTTCATATAATTAATTTTCTTAGAGTCGTATTTTGATAAAATTTTTAAATTTTTTCAATTTTGCTTTTATTTCACTCTTTTTGCTTCTGTAAGGTCCGTCTAGTGTAGAAACTGCCATCTGCACTCAAATCTGTAAAATAAAACACAAGGAAATAGAGAAAATCGATACTTACCTAAACCGAGGTATAGTGGTTAATCGATACAAATAATTAAATTCAACTACAACTTTGCTTATAACTTTCATAAAACTTCGTGTTTTTTGTTCAAATTTTTTCTAAATAATACAACTAATTGCTCCCCATATTACCCTATAGTTTTCTTATTAAATTTTCACTGTTATATTATAAATTTTCACATTTTTCTTTCTTTTATAGTCGTAAATTCACAAATAAAACATAAAATCTTCTCTAACTTTGCATAAAAATTGTCTTTTCCGTTCATATTTTCCTTTTATATAGTGTAACTAATTACTACCTTTAATTCCCTATAGTTTTTTCATACAATTTTCACAGTAAAATTACAAATTTTCATATAATTAATTTTCTTAGAGTCGTATTTTGATTAAATTTTTAAATTTTTTCAATTTTGCTTTTATTTCACTCTTTTTGCTTCTGTAAGGTCCGTCTAGTGTAGAAACTGCCATCTGCACTCAAATCTGTAAAATAAAACACAAGGAAATAGAGAAAATCGATACTTACCTAAACCGAGGTATAGTGGTTAATCGATACAAATAATTAAATTCAACTACAACTTTGCTTATAACTTTCATAAAAGTTCGTGTTTTTTGTTCAAATTTTTTCTAAATAATACAACTAATTGCTCCCCATATTACCCTATAGTTTTCTTATTAAATTTTCACTGTTATATTATAAATTTTCACTGTTATATTATAAATTTTCACTGTTATATTATAAATTTTCACATTTTTCTTTCTTTTATAGTCGTAAATTCACAAATAAAACATAAAATCTTCTCTAACTTTGCATAAAAATTGTCTTTTCCGTTCATATTTTCCTTTTATATAGTGTAACTAATTACTACCTTTAATTCCCTATAGTTTTTTCATACAATTTTCACAGTAAAATTACAAATTTTCATATAATTAATTTTCTTAGAGTCGTATTTTGATAAAATTTTTAAATTTTTTCAATTTTGCTTTTATTTCACTCTTTTTGCTTCTGTAAGGTCCGTCTAGTGTAGAAACTGCCATCTGCACTCAAATCTGTAAAATAAAACACAAGGAAATAGAGAAAATCGATACTTACCTAAACCGAGGTATAGTGGTTAATCGATACAAATAATTAAATTCAACTACAACTTTGCTTATAACTTTCATAAAACTTCGTGTTTTTTGTTCAAATTTTTTCTAAATAATACAACTAATTGCTCCCCATATTACCCTATAGTTTTCTTATTAAATTTTCACTGTTATATTATAAATTTTCACATTTTTCTTTCTTTTATAGTCGTAAATTCACAAATAAAACATAAAATCTTCTCTAACTTTGCATAAAAATTGTCTTTTCCGTTCATATTTTCCTTTTATATAGTGTAACTAATTACTACCTTTAATTCCCTATAGTTTTTTCATACAATTTTCACAGTAAAATTACAAATTTTCATATAATTAATTTTCTTAGAGTCGTATTTTGATTAAATTTTTAAATTTTTTCAATTTTGCTTTTATTTCACTCTTTTTGCTTCTGTAAGGTCCGTCTAGTGTAGAAACTGCCATCTGCACTCAAATCTGTAAAATAAAACACAAGGAAATAGAGAAAATCGATACTTACCTAAACCGAGGTATAGTGGTTAATCGATACAAATAATTAAATTCAACTACAACTTTGCTTATAACTTTCATAAAACTTCGTGTTTTTTGTTCAAATTTTTTCTAAATAATACAACTAATTGCTCCCCATATTACCCTATAGTTTTCTTATTAAATTTTCACTGTTATATTATAAATTTTCACATTTTTCTTTCTTTTATAGTCGTAAATTCACAAATAAAACATAAAATCTTCTCTAACTTTGCATAAAAATTGTCTTTTCCGTTCATATTTTCCTTTTATATAGTGTAACTAATTACTACCTTTAATTCCCTATAGTTTTTTCATACAATTTTCACAGTAAAATTACAAATTTTCATATAATTAATTTTCTTAGAGTCGTATTTTGATAAAATTTTTAAATTTTTTCAATTTTGCTTTTATTTCACTCTTTTTGCTTCTGTAAGGTCCGTCTAGTGTAGAAACTGCCATCTGCACTCAAATCTGTAAAATAAAACACAAGGAAATAGAGAAAATCGATACTTACCTAAACCGAGGTATAGTGGTTAATCGATACAAATAATTAAATTCAACTACAACTTTGCTTATAACTTTCATAAAACTTCGTGTTTTTTGTTCAAATTTTTTCTAAATAATACAACTAATTGCTCCCCATATTACCCTATAGTTTTCTTATTAAATTTTCACTGTTATATTATAAATTTTCACATTTTTCTTTCTTTTATAGTCGTAAATTCACAAATAAAACATAAAATCTTCTCTAACTTTGCATAAAAATTGTCTTTTCCGTTCATATTTTCCTTTTATATAGTGTAACTAATTACTACCTTTAATTCCCTATAGTTTTTTCATACAATTTTCACAGTAAAATTACAAATTTTCATATAATTAATTTTCTTAGAGTCGTATTTTGATAAAATTTTTAAATTTTTTCAATTTTGCTTTTATTTCACTCTTTTTGCTTCTGTAAGGTCCGTCTAGTGTAGAAACTGCCATCTGCACTCAAATCTGTAAAATAAAACACAAGGAAATAGAGAAAATCGATACTTACCTAAACCGAGGTATAGTGGTTAATCGATACAAATAATTAAATTCAACTACAACTTTGCTTATAACTTTCATAAAACTTCGTGTTTTTTGTTCAAATTTTTTCTAAATAATACAACTAATTGCTCCCCATATTACCCTATAGTTTTCTTATTAAATTTTCACTGTTATATTATAAATTTTCACTGTTATATTATAAATTTTCACATTTTTCTTTCTTTTATAGTCGTAAATTCACAAATAAAACATAAAATCTTCTCTAACTTTGCATAAAAATTGTCTTTTCCGTTCATATTTTCCTTTTATATAGTGTAACTAATTACTACCTTTAATTCCCTATAGTTTTTTCATACAATTTTCACAGTAAAATTACAAATTTTCATATAATTAATTTTCTTAGAGTCGTATTTTGATAAAATTTTTAAATTTTTTCAATTTTGCTTTTATTTCACTCTTTTTGCTTCTGTAAGGTCCGTCTAGTGTAGAAACTGCCATCTGCACTCAAATCTGTAAAATAAAACACAAGGAAATAGAGAAAATCGATACTTACCTAAACCGAGGTATAGTGGTTAATCGATACAAATAATTAAATTCAACTACAACTTTGCTTATAACTTTCATAAAACTTCGTGTTTTTTGTTCAAATTTTTTCTAAATAATACAACTAATTGCTCCCCATATTACCCTATAGTTTTCTTATTAAATTTTCACTGTTATATTATAAATTTTCACTGTTATATTATAAATTTTCACATTTTTCTTTCTTTTATAGTCGTAAATTCACAAATAAAACATAAAATCTTCTCTAACTTTGCATAAAAATTGTCTTTTCCGTTCATATTTTCCTTTTATATAGTGTAACTAATTACTACCTTTAATTCCCTATAGTTTTTTCATACAATTTTCACAGTAAAATTACAAATTTTCATATAATTCATTTTCTTAGAGTCGTATTTTGATAAAATTTTTAAATTTTTTCAATTTTGCTTTTATTTCACTCTTTTTGCTTCTGTAAGGTCCGTCTAGTGTAGAAACTGCCATCTGCACTCAAATCTGTAAAATAAAACACAAGGAAATAGAGAAAATCGATACTTACCTAAACCGAGGTATAGTGGTTAATCGATACAAATAATTAAATTCAACTACAACTTTGCTTATAACTTTCATAAAACTTCGTGTTTTTTGTTCAAATTTTTTCTAAATAATACAACTAATTGCTCCCCATATTACCCTATAGTTTTCTTATTAAATTTTCACTGTTATATTATAAATTTTCACATTTTTCTTTCTTTTATAGTCGTAAATTCACAAATAAAACATAAAATCTTCTCTAACTTTGCATAAAAATTGTCTTTTCCGTTCATATTTTCCTTTTATATAGTGTAACTAATTACTACCTTTAATTCCCTATAGTTTTTTCATACAATTTTCACAGTAAAATTACAAATTTTCATATAATTAATTTTCTTAGAGTCGTATTTTGATAAAATTTTTAAATTTTTTCAATTTTGCTTTTATTTCACTCTTTTTGCTTCTGTAAGGTCCGTCTAGTGTAGAAACTGCCATCTGCACTCAAATCTGTAAAATAAAACACAAGGAAATAGAGAAAATCGATACTTACCTAAACCGAGGTATAGTGGTTAATCGATACAAATAATTAAATTCAACTACAACTTTGCTTATAACTTTCATAAAACTTCGTGTTTTTTGTTCAAATTTTTTCTAAATAATACAACTAATTGCTCCCCATATTATCCTATAGTTTTCTTATTAAATTTTCACTGTTATATTATAAATTTTCACATTTTCCTTTCTTTTATCGTCGTAAATTCACAAATAAAACATAAAATCTTCTCTAACTTTGCATAAAAATTGTCTTTTCCGTTCATATTTTCCTTTTATATAGTGTAACTAATTACTACCTTTAATTCCCTATAGTTTTTTCATACAATTTTCACAGTAAAATTACAAATTTTCATATAATTAATTTTCTTAGAGTCGTATTTTGATAAAATTTTTAAATTTTTTCAATTTTGCTTTTATTTCACTCTTTTTGCTTCTGTAAGGTCCGTCTAGTGTAGAAACTGCCATCTGCACTCAAATCTGTAAAATAAAACACAAGGAAATAGAGAAAATCGATACTTACCTAAACCGAGGTATAGTGGTTAATCGATACAAATAATTAAATTCAACTACAACTTTGCTTATAACTTTCATAAAACTTCGTGTTTTTTGTTCAATTTTTTTCTAAATAATACAACTAATTGCTCCCCATATTACCCTATAGTTTTCTTATTAAATTTTCACTGTTATATTATAAATTTTCACATTTTTCTTTCTTTTATAGTCGTAAATTCACAAATAAAACATAAAATCTTCTCTAACTTTGCATAAAAATTGTCTTTTCCGTTCATATTTTCCTTTTATATAGTGTAACTAATTACTACCTTTAATTCCCTATAGTTTTTTCATACAATTTTCACAGTAAAATTACAAATTTTCATATAATTAATTTTCTTAGAGTCGTATTTTGATAAAATTTTTAAATTTTTTCAATTTTGCTTTTATTTCACTCTTTTTGCTTCTGTAAGGTCCGTCTAGTGTAGAAACTGCCATCTGCACTCAAATCTGTAAAATAAAACACAAGGAAATAGAGAAAATCGATACTTACCTAAACCGAGGTATAGTGGTTAATCGATACAAATAATTAAATTCAACTACAACTTTGCTTATAACTTTCATAAAACTTCGTGTTTTTTGTTCAAATTTTTTCTAAATAATACAACTAATTGCTCCCCATATTACCCTATAGTTTTCTTATTAAATTTTCACTGTTATATTATAAATTTTCACATTTTTCTTTCTTTTATAGTCGTAAATTCACAAATAAAACATAAAATCTTCTCTAACTTTGCATAAAAATTGTCTTTTCCGTTCATATTTTCCTTTTATATAGTGTAACTAATTACTACCTTTAATTCCCTATAGTTTTTTCATACAATTTTCACAGTAAAATTACAAATTTTCATATAATTAATTTTCTTAGAGTCGTATTTTGATTAAATTTTTAAATTTTTTCAATTTTGCTTTTATTTCACTCTTTTTGCTTCTGTAAGGTCCGTCTAGTGTAGAAACTGCCATCTGCACTCAAATCTGTAAAATAAAACACAAGGAAATAGAGAAAATCGATACTTACCTAAACCGAGGTATAGTGGTTAATCGATACAAATAATTAAATTCAACTACAACTTTGCTTATAACTTTCATAAAACTTCGTGTTTTTTGTTCAAATTTTTTCTAAATAATACAACTAATTGCTCCCCATATTACCCTATAGTTTTCTTATTAAATTTTCACTGTTATATTATAAATTTTCACATTTTTCTTTCTTTTATAGTCGTAAATTCACAAATAAAACATAAAATCTTCTCTAACTTTGCATAAAAATTGTCTTTTCCGTTCATATTTTCCTTTTATATAGTGTAACTAATTACTACCTTTAATTCCCTATAGTTTTTTCATACAATTTTCACAGTAAAATTACAAATTTTCATATAATTAATTTTCTTAGAGTCGTATTTTGATAAAATTTTTAAATTTTTTCAATTTTGCTTTTATTTCACTCTTTTTGCTTCTGTAAGGTCCGTCTAGTGTAGAAACTGCCATCTGCACTCAAATCTGTAAAATAAAACACAAGGAAATAGAGAAAATCGATACTTACCTAAACCGAGGTATAGTGGTTAATCGATACAAATAATTAAATTCAACTACAACTTTGCTTATAACTTTCATAAAACTTCGTGTTTTTTGTTCAAATTTTTTCTAAATAATACAACTAATTGCTCCCCATATTACCCTATAGTTTTCTTATTAAATTTTCACTGTTATATTATAAATTTTCACATTTTTCTTTCTTTTATAGTCGTAAATTCACAAATAAAACATAAAATCTTCTCTAACTTTGCATAAAAATTGTCTTTTCCGTTCATATTTTCCTTTTATATAGTGTAACTAATTACTACCTTTAATTCCCTATAGTTTTTTCATACAATTTTCACAGTAAAATTACAAATTTTCATATAATTAATTTTCTTAGAGTCGTATTTTGATAAAATTTTTAAATTTTTTCAATTTTGCTTTTATTTCACTCTTTTTGCTTCTGTAAGGTCCGTCTAGTGTAGAAACTGCCATCTGCACTCAAATCTGTAAAATAAAACACAAGGAAATAGAGAAAATCGATACTTACCTAAACCGAGGTATAGTGGTTAATCGATACAAATAATTAAATTCAACTACAACTTTGCTTATAACTTTCATAAAACTTCGTGTTTTTTGTTCAAATTTTTTCTAAATAATACAACTAATTGCTCCCCATATTACCCTATAGTTTTCTTATTAAATTTTCACTGTTATATTATAAATTTTCACATTTTTCTTTCTTTTATAGTCGTAAATTCACAAATAAAACATAAAATCTTCTCTAACTTTGCATAAAAATTGTCTTTTCCGTTCATATTTTCCTTTTATATAGTGTAACTAATTACTACCTTTAATTCCCTATAGTTTTTTCATACAATTTTCACAGTAAAATTACAAATTTTCATATAATTAATTTTCTTAGAGTCGTATTTTGATTAAATTTTTAAATTTTTTCAATTTTGCTTTTATTTCACTCTTTTTGCTTCTGTAAGGTCCGTCTAGTGTAGAAACTGCCATCTGCACTCAAATCTGTAAAATAAAACACAAGGAAATAGAGAAAATCGATACTTACCTAAACCGAGGTATAGTGGTTAATCGATACAAATAATTAAATTCAACTACAACTTTGCTTATAACTTTCATAAAACTTCGTGTTTTTTGTTCAAATTTTTTCTAAATAATACAACTAATTGCTCCCCATATTACCCTATAGTTTTCTTATTAAATTTTCACTGTTATATTATAAATTTTCACATTTTTCTTTCTTTTATAGTCGTAAATTCACAAATAAAACATAAAATCTTCTCTAACTTTGCATAAAAATTGTCTTTTCCGTTCATATTTTCCTTTTATATAGTGTAACTAATTACTACCTTTAATTCCCTATAGTTTTTTCATACAATTTTCACAGTAAAATTACAAATTTTCATATAATTAATTTTCTTAGAGTCGTATTTTGATAAAATTTTTAAATTTTTTCAATTTTGCTTTTATTTCACTCTTTTTGCTTCTGTAAGGTCCGTCTAGTGTAGAAACTGCCATCTGCACTCAAATCTGTAAAATAAAACACAAGGAAATAGAGAAAATCGATACTTACCTAAACCGAGGTATAGTGGTTAATCGATACAAATAATTAAATTCAACTACAACTTTGCTTATAACTTTCATAAAACTTCGTGTTTTTTGTTCAAATTTTTTCTAAATAATACAACTAATTGCTCCCCATATTACCCTATAGTTTTCTTATTAAATTTTCACTGTTATATTATAAATTTTCACATTTTTCTTTCTTTTATAGTCGTAAATTCACAAATAAAACATAAAATCTTCTCTAACTTTGCATAAAAATTGTCTTTTCCGTTCATATTTTCCTTTTATATAGTGTAACTAATTACTACCTTTAATTCCCTATAGTTTTTTCATACAATTTTCACAGTAAAATTACAAATTTTCATATAATTAATTTTCTTAGAGTCGTATTTTGATAAAATTTTTAAATTTTTTCAATTTTGCTTTTATTTCACTCTTTTTGCTTCTGTAAGGTCCGTCTAGTGTAGAAACTGCCATCTGCACTCAAATCTGTAAAATAAAACACAAGGAAATAGAGAAAATCGATACTTACCTAAACCGAGGTATAGTGGTTAATCGATACAAATAATTAAATTCAACTACAACTTTGCTTATAACTTTCATAAAACTTCGTGTTTTTTGTTCAAATTTTTTCTAAATAATACAACTAATTGCTCCCCATATTACCCTATAGTTTTCTTATTAAATTTTCACTGTTATATTATAAATTTTCACTGTTATATTATAAATTTTCACTGTTATATTATAAATTTTCACATTTTTCTTTCTTTTATAGTCGTAAATTCACAAATAAAACATAAAATCTTCTCTAACTTTGCATAAAAATTGTCTTTTCCGTTCATATTTTCCTTTTATATAGTGTAACTAATTACTACCTTTAATTCCCTATAGTTTTTTCATACAATTTTCACAGTAAAATTACAAATTTTCATATAATTAATTTTCTTAGAGTCGTATTTTGATAAAATTTTTAAATTTTTTCAATTTTGCTTTTATTTCACTCTTTTTGCTTCTGTAAGGTCCGTCTAGTGTAGAAACTGCCATCTGCACTCAAATCTGTAAAATAAAACACAAGGAAATAGAGAAAATCGATACTTACCTAAACCGAGGTATAGTGGTTAATCGATACAAATAATTAAATTCAACTACAACTTTGCTTATAACTTTCATAAAACTTCGTGTTTTTTGTTCAAATTTTTTCTAAATAATACAACTAATTGCTCCCCATATTACCCTATAGTTTTCTTATTAAATTTTCACTGTTATATTATAAATTTTCACATTTTTCTTTCTTTTATAGTCGTAAATTCACAAATAAAACATAAAATCTTCTCTAACTTTGCATAAAAATTGTCTTTTCCGTTCATATTTTCCTTTTATATAGTGTAACTAATTACTACCTTTAATTCCCTATAGTTTTTTCATACAATTTTCACAGTAAAATTACAAATTTTCATATAATTAATTTTCTTAGAGTCGTATTTTGATAAAATTTTTAAATTTTTTCAATTTTGCTTTTATTTCACTCTTTTTGCTTCTGTAAGGTCCGTCTAGTGTAGAAACTGCCATCTGCACTCAAATCTGTAAAATAAAACACAAGGAAATAGAGAAAATCGATACTTACCTAAACCGAGGTATAGTGGTTAATCGATACAAATAATTAAATTCAACTACAACTTTGCTTATAACTTTCATAAAACTTCGTGTTTTTTGTTCAAATTTTTTCTAAATAATACAACTAATTGCTCCCCATATTACCCTATAGTTTTCTTATTAAATTTTCAATGTTATATTATAAATTTTCACATTTTTCTTTCTTTTATAGTCGTAAATTCACAAATAAAACATAAAATCTTCTCTAACTTTGCATAAAAATTGTCTTTTCCGTTCATATTTTCCTTTTATATAGTGTAACTAATTACTACCTTTAATTCCCTATAGTTTTTTCATACAATTTTCACAGTAAAATTACAAATTTTCATATAATTAATTTTCTTAGAGTCGTATTTTGATAAAATTTTTAAATTTTTTCAATTTTGCTTTTATTTCACTCTTTTTGCTTCTGTAAGGTCCGTCTAGTGTAGAAACTGCCATCTGCACTCAAATCTGTAAAATAAAACACAAGGAAATAGAGAAAATCGATACTTACCTAAACCGAGGTATAGTGGTTAATCGATACAAATAATTAAATTCAACTACAACTTTGCTTATAACTTTCATAAAACTTCGTGTTTTTTGTTCAAATTTTTTCTAAATAATACAACTAATTGCTCCCCATATTACCCTATAGTTTTCTTATTAAATTTTCACTGTTATATTATAAATTTTCACATTTTTCTTTCTTTTATAGTCGTAAATTCACAAATAAAACATAAAATCTTCTCTAACTTTGCATAAAAATTGTCTTTTCCGTTCATATTTTCCTTTTATATAGTGTAACTAATTACTACCTTTAATTCCCTATAGTTTTTTCATACAATTTTCACAGTAAAATTACAAATTTTCATATAATTAATTTTCTTAGAGTCGTATTTTGATAAAATTTTTAAATTTTTTCAATTTTGCTTTTATTTCACTCTTTTTGCTTCTGTAAGGTCCGTCTAGTGTAGAAACTGCCATCTGCACTCAAATCTGTAAAATAAAACACAAGGAAATAGAGAAAATCGATACTTACCTAAACCGAGGTATAGTGGTTAATCGATACAAATAATTAAATTCAACTACAACTTTGCTTATAACTTTCATAAAACTTCGTGTTTTTTGTTCAAATTTTTTCTAAATAATACAACTAATTGCTCCCCATATTACCCTATAGTTTTCTTATTAAATTTTCACTGTTATATTATAAATTTTCACATTTTTCTTTCTTTTATAGTCGTAAATTCACAAATAAAACATAAAATCTTCTCTAACTTTGCATAAAAATTGTCTTTTCCGTTCATATTTTCCTTTTATATAGTGTAACTAATTACTACCTTTAATTCCCTATAGTTTTTTCATACAATTTTCACAGTAAAATTACAAATTTTCATATAATTAATTTTCTTAGAGTCGTATTTTGATAAAATTTTTAAATTTTTTCAATTTTGCTTTTATTTCACTCTTTTTGCTTCTGTAAGGTCCGTCTAGTGTAGAAACTGCCATCTGCACTCAAATCTGTAAAATAAAACACAAGGAAATAGAGAAAATCGATACTTACCTAAACCGAGGTATAGTGGTTAATCGATACAAATAATTAAATTCAACTACAACTTTGCTTATAACTTTCATAAAACTTCGTGTTTTTTGTTCAAATTTTTTCTAAATAATACAACTAATTGCTCCCCATATTACCCTATAGTTTTCTTATTAAATTTTCACTGTTATATTATAAATTTTCACATTTTTCTTTCTTTTATAGTCGTAAATTCACAAATAAAACATAAAATCTTCTCTAACTTTGCATAAAAATTGTCTTTTCCGTTCATATTTTCCTTTTATATAGTGTAACTAATTACTACCTTTAATTCCCTATAGTTTTTTCATACAATTTTCACAGTAAAATTACAAATTTTCATATAATTAATTTTCTTAGAGTCGTATTTTGATTAAATTTTTAAATTTTTTCAATTTTGCTTTTATTTCACTCTTTTTGCTTCTGTAAGGTCCGTCTAGTGTAGAAACTGCCATCTGCACTCAAATCTGTAAAATAAAACACAAGGAAATAGAGAAAATCGATACTTACCTAAACCGAGGTATAGTGGTTAATCGATACAAATAATTAAATTCAACTACAACTTTGCTTATAACTTTCATAAAAGTTCGTGTTTTTTGTTCAAATTTTTTCTAAATAATACAACTAATTGCTCCCCATATTACCCTATAGTTTTCTTATTAAATTTTCACTGTTATATTATAAATTTTCACTGTTATATTATAAATTTTCACTGTTATATTATAAATTTTCACATTTTTCTTTCTTTTATAGTCGTAAATTCACAAATAAAACATAAAATCTTCTCTAACTTTGCATAAAAATTGTCTTTTCCGTTCATATTTTCCTTTTATATAGTGTAACTAATTACTACCTTTAATTCCCTATAGTTTTTTCATACAATTTTCACAGTAAAATTACAAATTTTCATATAATTAATTTTCTTAGAGTCGTATTTTGATAAAATTTTTAAATTTTTTCAATTTTGCTTTTATTTCACTCTTTTTGCTTCTGTAAGGTCCGTCTAGTGTAGAAACTGCCATCTGCACTCAAATCTGTAAAATAAAACACAAGGAAATAGAGAAAATCGATACTTACCTAAACCGAGGTATAGTGGTTAATCGATACAAATAATTAAATTCAACTACAACTTTGCTTATAACTTTCATAAAACTTCGTGTTTTTTGTTCAAATTTTTTCTAAATAATACAACTAATTGCTCCCCATATTACCCTATAGTTTTCTTATTAAATTTTCACTGTTATATTATAAATTTTCACATTTTTCTTTCTTTTATAGTCGTAAATTCACAAATAAAACATAAAATCTTCTCTAACTTTGCATAAAAATTGTCTTTTCCGTTCATATTTTCCTTTTATATAGTGTAACTAATTACTACCTTTAATTCCCTATAGTTTTTTCATACAATTTTCACAGTAAAATTACAAATTTTCATATAATTAATTTTCTTAGAGTCGTATTTTGATAAAATTTTTAAATTTTTTCAATTTTGCTTTTATTTCACTCTTTTTGCTTCTGTAAGGTCCGTCTAGTGTAGAAACTGCCATCTGCACTCAAATCTGTAAAATAAAACACAAGGAAATAGAGAAAATCGATACTTACCTAAACCGAGGTATAGTGGTTAATCGATACAAATAATTAAATTCAACTACAACTTTGCTTATAACTTTCATAAAACTTCGTGTTTTTTGTTCAAATTTTTTCTAAATAATACAACTAATTGCTCCCCATATTACCCTATAGTTTTCTTATTAAATTTTCAATGTTATATTATAAATTTTCACATTTTTCTTTCTTTTATAGTCGTAAATTCACAAATAAAACATAAAATCTTCTCTAACTTTGCATAAAAATTGTCTTTTCCGTTCATATTTTCCTTTTATATAGTGTAACTAATTACTACCTTTAATTCCCTATAGTTTTTTCATACAATTTTCACAGTAAAATTACAAATTTTCATATAATTAATTTTCTTAGAGTCGTATTTTGATAAAATTTTTAAATTTTTTCAATTTTGCTTTTATTTCACTCTTTTTGCTTCTGTAAGGTCCGTCTAGTGTAGAAACTGCCATCTGCACTCAAATCTGTAAAATAAAACACAAGGAAATAGAGAAAATCGATACTTACCTAAACCGAGGTATAGTGGTTAATCGATACAAATAATTAAATTCAACTACAACTTTGCTTATAACTTTCATAAAACTTCGTGTTTTTTGTTCAAATTTTTTCTAAATAATACAACTAATTGCTCCCCATATTACCCTATAGTTTTCTTATTAAATTTTCACTGTTATATTATAAATTTTCACATTTTTCTTTCTTTTATAGTCGTAAATTCACAAATAAAACATAAAATCTTCTCTAACTTTGCATAAAAATTGTCTTTTCCGTTCATATTTTCCTTTTATATAGTGTAACTAATTACTACCTTTAATTCCCTATAGTTTTTTCATACAATTTTCACAGTAAAATTACAAATTTTCATATAATTAATTTTCTTAGAGTCGTATTTTGATAAAATTTTTAAATTTTTTCAATTTTGCTTTTATTTCACTCTTTTTGCTTCTGTAAGGTCCGTCTAGTGTAGAAACTGCCATCTGCACTCAAATCTGTAAAATAAAACACAAGGAAATAGAGAAAATCGATACTTACCTAAACCGAGGTATAGTGGTTAATCGATACAAATAATTAAATTCAACTACAACTTTGCTTATAACTTTCATAAAACTTCGTGTTTTTTGTTCAAATTTTTTCTAAATAATACAACTAATTGCTCCCCATATTACCCTATAGTTTTCTTATTAAATTTTCACTGTTATATTATAAATTTTCACATTTTTCTTTCTTTTATAGTCGTAAATTCACAAATAAAACATAAAATCTTCTCTAACTTTGCATAAAAATTGTCTTTTCCGTTCATATTTTCCTTTTATATAGTGTAACTAATTACTACCTTTAATTCCCTATAGTTTTTTCATACAATTTTCACAGTAAAATTACAAATTTTCATATAATTAATTTTCTTAGAGTCGTATTTTGATAAAATTTTTAAATTTTTTCAATTTTGCTTTTATTTCACTCTTTTTGCTTCTGTAAGGTCCGTCTAGTGTAGAAACTGCCATCTGCACTCAAATCTGTAAAATAAAACACAAGGAAATAGAGAAAATCGATACTTACCTAAACCGAGGTATAGTGGTTAATCGATACAAATAATTAAATTCAACTACAACTTTGCTTATAACTTTCATAAAACTTCGTGTTTTTTGTTCAAATTTTTTCTAAATAATACAACTAATTGCTCCCCATATTACCCTATAGTTTTCTTATTAAATTTTCACTGTTATATTATAAATTTTCACATTTTTCTTTCTTTTATAGTCGTAAATTCACAAATAAAACATAAAATCTTCTCTAACTTTGCATAAAAATTGTCTTTTCCGTTCATATTTTCCTTTTATATAGTGTAACTAATTACTACCTTTAATTCCCTATAGTTTTTTCATACAATTTTCACAGTAAAATTACAAATTTTCATATAATTAATTTTCTTAGAGTCGTATTTTGATTAAATTTTTAAATTTTTTCAATTTTGCTTTTATTTCACTCGTTTTGCTTCTGTAAGGTCCGTCTAGTGTAGAAACTGCCATCTGCACTCAAATCTGTAAAATAAAACACAAGGAAATAGAGAAAATCGATACTTACCTAAACCGAGGTATAGTGGTTAATCGATACAAATAATTAAATTCAACTACAACTTTGCTTATAACTTTCATAAAACTTCGTGTTTTTTGTTCAAATTTTTTCTAAATAATACAACTAATTGCTCCCCATATTACCCTATAGTTTTCTTATTAAATTTTCACTGTTATATTATAAATTTTCACATTTTTCTTTCTTTTATAGTCGTAAATTCACAAATAAAACATAAAATCTTCTCTAACTTTGCATAAAAATTGTCTTTTCCGTTCATATTTTCCTTTTATATAGTGTAACTAATTACTACCTTTAATTCCCTATAGTTTTTTCATACAATTTTCACAGTAAAATTACAAATTTTCATATAATTAATTTTCTTAGAGTCGTATTTTGATTAAATTTTTAAATTTTTTCAATTTTGCTTTTATTTCACTCTTTTTGCTTCTGTAAGGTCCGTCTAGTGTAGAAACTGCCATCTGCACTCAAATCTGTAAAATAAAACACAAGGAAATAGAGAAAATCGATACTTACCTAAACCGAGGTATAGTGGTTAATCGATACAAATAATTAAATTCAACTACAACTTTGCTTATAACTTTCATAAAACTTCGTGTTTTTTGTTCAAATTTTTTCTAAATAATACAACTAATTGCTCCCCATATTACCCTATAGTTTTCTTATTAAATTTTCAATGTTATATTATAAATTTTCACATTTTTCTTTCTTTTATAGTCGTAAATTCACAAATAAAACATAAAATCTTCTCTAACTTTGCATAAAAATTGTCTTTTCCTTTCATATTTTCCTTTTATATAGTGTAACTAATTACTACCTTTAATTCCCTATAGTTTTTTCATACAATTTTCACAGTAAAATTACAAATTTTCATATAATTAATTTTCTTAGAGTCGTATTTTGATAAAATTTTTAAATTTTTTCAATTTTGCTTTTATTTCACTCTTTTTGCTTCTGTAAGGTCCGTCTAGTGTAGAAACTGCCATCTGCACTCAAATCTGTAAAATAAAACACAAGGAAATAGAGAAAATCGATACTTACCTAAACCGAGGTATAGTGGTTAATCGATACAAATAATTAAATTCAACTACAACTTTGCTTTTAACTTTCATAAAACTTCGTGTTTTTTGTTCAAATTTTTTCTAAATAATACAACTAATTGCTCCCCATATTACCCTATAGTTTTCTTATTAAATTTTCACTGTTATATTATAAATTTTCACATTTTTCTTTCTTTTATAGTCGTAAATTCACAAATAAAACATAAAATCTTCTCTAACTTTGCATAAAAATTGTCTTTTCCGTTCATATTTTCCTTTTATATAGTGTAACTAATTACTACCTTTAATTCCCTATAGTTTTTTCATACAATTTTCACAGTAAAATTACAAATTTTCATATAATTAATTTTCTTAGAGTCGTATTTTGATAAAATTTTTAAATTTTTTCAATTTTGCTTTTATTTCACTCTTTTTGCTTCTGTAAGGTCCGTCTAGTGTAGAAACTGCCATCTGCACTCAAATCTGTAAAATAAAACACAAGGAAATAGAGAAAATCGATACTTACCTAAACCGAGGTATAGTGGTTAATCGATACAAATAATTAAATTCAACTACAACTTTGCTTATAACTTTCATAAAACTTCGTGTTTTTTGTTCAAATTTTTTCTAAATAATACAACTAATTGCTCCCCATATTACCCTATAGTTTTCTTATTAAATTTTCAATGTTATATTATAAATTTTCACATTTTTCTTTCTTTTATTGTCGTAAATTCACAAATAAAACATAAAATCTTCTCTAACTTTGCATAAAAATTGTCTTTTCCGTTCATATTTTCCTTTTATATAGTGTAACTAATTACTACCTTTAATTCCCTATAGTTTTTTCATACAATTTTCACAGTAAAATTACAAATTTTCATATAATTAATTTTCTTAGAGTCGTATTTTGATAAAATTTTTAAATTTTTTCAATTTTGCTTTTATTTCACTCTTTTTGCTTCTGTAAGGTCCGTCTAGTGTAGAAACTGCCATCTGCACTCAAATCTGTAAAATAAAACACAAGGAAATAGAGAAAATCGATACTTACCTAAACCGAGGTATAGTGGTTAATCGATACAAATAATTAAATTCAACTACAACTTTGCTTATAACTTTCATAAAACTTCGTGTTTTTTGTTCAAATTTTTTCTAAATAATACAACTAATTGCTCCCCATATTACCCTATAGTTTTCTTATTAAATTTTCACTGTTATATTATAAATTTTCACATTTTTCTTTCTTTTATAGTCGTAAATTCACAAATAAAACATAAAATCTTCTCTAACTTTGCATAAAAATTGTCTTTTCCGTTCATATTTTCCTTTTATATAGTGTAACTAATTACTACCTTTAATTCCCTATAGTTTTTTCATACAATTTTCACAGTAAAATTACAAATTTTCATATAATTAATTTTCTTAGAGTCGTATTTTGATAAAATTTTTAAATTTTTTCAATTTTGCTTTTATTTCACTCTTTTTGCTTCTGTAAGGTCCGTCTAGTGTAGAAACTGCCATCTGCACTCAAATCTGTAAAATAAAACACAAGGAAATAGAGAAAATCGATACTTACCTAAACCGAGGTATAGTGGTTAATCGATACAAATAATTAAATTCAACTACAACTTTGCTTATAACTTTCATAAAACTTCGTGTTTTTTGTTCAAATTTTTTCTAAATAATACAACTAATTGCTCCCCATATTACCCTATAGTTTTCTTATTAAATTTTCACTGTTATATTATAAATTTTCACATTTTTCTTTCTTTTATAGTCGTAAATTCACAAATAAAACATAAAATCTTCTCTAACTTTGCATAAAAATTGTCTTTTCCGTTCATATTTTCCTTTTATATAGTGTAACTAATTACTACCTTTAATTCCCTATAGTTTTTTCATACAATTTTCACAGTAAAATTACAAATTTTCATATAATTAATTTTCTTAGAGTCGTATTTTGATAAAATTTTTAAATTTTTTCAATTTTGCTTTTATTTCACTCTTTTTGCTTCTGTAAGGTCCGTCTAGTGTAGAAACTGCCATCTGCACTCAAATCTGTAAAATAAAACACAAGGAAATAGAGAAAATCGATACTTACCTAAACCGAGGTATAGTGGTTAATCGATACAAATAATTAAATTCAACTACAACTTTGCTTATAACTTTCATAAAACTTCGTGTTTTTTGTTAAAATTTTTTCTAAATAATACAACTAATTGCTCCCCATATTACCCTATAGTTTTCTTATTAAATTTTCACTGTTATATTATAAATTTTCACATTTTTCTTTCTTTTATAGTCGTAAATTCACAAATAAAACATAAAATCTTCTCTAACTTTGCATAAAAATTGTCTTTTCCGTTCATATTTTCCTTTTATATAGTGTAACTAATTACTACCTTTAATTCCCTATAGTTTTTTCATACAATTTTCACAGTAAAATTACAAATTTTCATATAATTAATTTTCTTAGAGTCGTATTTTGATAAAATTTTTAAATTTTTTCAATTTTGCTTTTATTTCACTCTTTTTGCTTCTGTAAGGTCCGTCTAGTGTAGAAACTGCCATCTGCACTCAAATCTGTAAAATAAAACACAAGGAAATAGAGAAAATCGATACTTACCTAAACCGAGGTATAGTGGTTAATCGATACAAATAATTAAATTCAACTACAACTTTGCTTATAACTTTCATAAAACTTCGTGTTTTTTGTTCAAATTTTTTCTAAATAATACAACTAATTGCTCCCCATATTATCCTATAGTTTTCTTATTAAATTTTCACTGTTATATTATAAATTTTCACATTTTCCTTTCTTTTATCGTCGTAAATTCACAAATAAAACATAAAATCTTCTCTAACTTTGCATAAAAATTGTCTTTTCCGTTCATATTTTCCTTTTATATAGTGTAACTAATTACTACCTTTAATTCCCTATAGTTTTTTCATACAATTTTCACAGTAAAATTACAAATTTTCATATAATTAATTTTCTTAGAGTCGTATTTTGATTAAATTTTTAAATTTTTTCAATTTTGCTTTTATTTCACTCTTTTTGCTTCTGTAAGGTCCGTCTAGTGTAGAAACTGCCATCTGCACTCAAATCTGTAAAATAAAACACAAGGAAATAGAGAAAATCGATACTTACCTAAACCGAGGTATAGTGGTAAATCGATACAAATAATTAAATTCAACTACAACTTTGCTTATAACTTTCATAAAACTTCGTGTTTTTTGTTCAAATTTTTTCTAAATAATACAACTAATTGCTCCCCATATTACCCTATAGTTTTCTTATTAATTTTTCACTGTTATATTATAAATTTTCACATTTTTCTTTCTTTTATAGTCGTAAATTCACAAATAAAACATAAAATCTTCTCTAACTTTGCATAAAAATTGTCTTTTCCGTTCATATTTTCCTTTTATATAGTGTAACTAATTACTACCTTTAATTCCCTATAGTTTTTTCATACAATTTTCACAGTAAAATTACAAATTTTCATATAATTAATTTTCTTAGAGTCGTATTTTGATTAAATTTTTAAATTTTTTCAATTTTGCTTTTATTTCACTCTTTTTGCTTCTGTAAGGTCCGTCTAGTGTAGAAACTGCCATCTGCACTCAAATCTGTAAAATAAAACACAAGGAAATAGAGAAAATCGATACTTACCTAAACCGAGGTATAGTGGTTAATCGATACAAATAATTAAATTCAACTACAACTTTGCTTATAACTTTCATAAAACTTCGTGTTTTTTGTTCAAATTTTTTCTAAATAATACAACTAATTGCTCCCCATATTACCCTATAGTTTTCTTATTAAATTTTCACTGTTATATTATAAATTTTCACATTTTTCTTTCTTTTATAGTCGTAAATTCACAAATAAAACATAAAATCTTCTCTAACTTTGCATAAAAATTGTCTTTTCCGTTCATATTTTCCTTTTATATAGTGTAACTAATTACTACCTTTAATTCCCGATAGTTTTTTCATACAATTTTCACAGTAAAATTACAAATTTTCATATAATTAATTTTCTTAGAGTCGTATTTTGATAAAATTTTTAAATTTTTTCAATTTTGCTTTTATTTCACTCTTTTTGCTTCTGTAAGGTCCGTCTAGTGTAGAAACTGCCATCTGCACTCAAATCTGTAAAATAAAACACAAGGAAATAGAGAAAATCGATACTTACCTAAACCGAGGTATAGTGGTTAATCGATACAAATAATTAAATTCAACTACAACTTTGCTTATAACTTTCATAAAACTTCGTGTTTTTTGTTCAAATTTTTTCTAAATAATACAACTAATTGCTCCCCATATTACCCTATAGTTTTCTTATTAAATTTTCAATGTTATATTATAAATTTTCACATTTTTCTTTCTTTTATAGTCGTAAATTCACAAATAAAACATAAAATCTTCTCTAACTTTGCATAAAAATTGTCTTTTCCGTTCATATTTTCCTTTTATATAGTGTAACTAATTACTACCTTTAATTCCCTATAGTTTTTTCATACAATTTTCACAGTAAAATTACAAATTTTCATATAATTAATTTTCTTAGAGTCGTATTTTGATAAAATTTTTAAATTTTTTCAATTTTGCTTTTATTTCACTCTTTTTGCTTCTGTAAGGTCCGTCTAGTGTAGAAACTGCCATCTGCACTCAAATCTGTAAAATAAAACACAAGGAAATAGAGAAAATCGATACTTACCTAAACCGAGGTATAGTGGTTAATCGATACAAATAATTAAATTCAACTACAACTTTGCTTATAACTTTCATAAAACTTCGTGTTTTTTGTTCAAATTTTTTCTAAATAATACAACTAATTGCTCCCCATATTACCCTATAGTTTTCTTATTAAATTTTCACTGTTATATTATAAATTTTCACATTTTTCTTTCTTTTATAGTCGTAAATTCACAAATAAAACATAAAATCTTCTCTAACTTTGCATAAAAATTGTCTTTTCCGTTCATATTTTCCTTTTATATAGTGTAACTAATTACTACCTTTAATTCCCTATAGTTTTTTCATACAATTTTCACAGTAAAATTACAAATTTTCATATAATTAATTTTCTTAGAGTCGTATTTTGATAAAATTTTTAAATTTTTTCAATTTTGCTTTTATTTCACTCTTTTTGCTTCTGTAAGGTCCGTCTAGTGTAGAAACTGCCATCTGCACTCAAATCTGTAAAATAAAACACAAGGAAATAGAGAAAATCGATACTTACCTAAACCGAGGTATAGTGGTTAATCGATACAAATAATTAAATTCAACTACAACTTTGCTTATAACTTTCATAAAACTTCGTGTTTTTTGTTCAAATTTTTTCTAAATAATACAACTAATTGCTCCCCATATTACCCTATAGTTTTCTTATTAAATTTTCAATGTTATATTATAAATTTTCACATTTTTCTTTCTTTTATAGTCGTAAATTCACAAATAAAACATAAAATCTTCTCTAACTTTGCATAAAAATTGTCTTTTCCGTTCATATTTTCCTTTTATATAGTGTAACTAATTACTACCTTTAATTCCCTATAGTTTTTTCATACAATTTTCACAGTAAAATTACAAATTTTCATATAATTAATTTTCTTAGAGTCGTATTTTGATAAAATTTTTAAATTTTTTCAATTTTGCTTTTATTTCACTCTTTTTGCTTCTGTAAGGTCCGTCTAGTGTAGAAACTGCCATCTGCACTCAAACTCAAATCTGTAAAATAAAACACAAGGAAATAGAGAAAATCGATACTTACCTAAACCGAGGTATAGTGGTTAATCGATACAAATAATTAAATTCAACTACAACTTTGCTTATAACTTTCATAAAACTTCGTGTTTTTTGTTCAAATTTTTTCTAAATAATACAACTAATTGCTCCCCATATTACCCTATAGTTTTCTTATTAAATTTTCACTGTTATATTATAAATTTTCACATTTTTCTTTCTTTTATAGTCGTAAATTCACAAATAAAACATAAAATCTTCTCTAACTTTGCATAAAAATTGTCTTTTCCGTTCATATTTTCCTTTTATATAGTGTAACTAATTACTACCTTTAATTCCCTATAGTTTTTTCATACAATTTTCACAGTAAAATTACAAATTTTCATATAATTAATTTTCTTAGAGTCGTATTTTGATAAAATTTTTAAATTTTTTCAATTTTGCTTTTATTTCACTCTTTTTGCTTCTGTAAGGTCCGTCTAGTGTAGAAACTGCCATCTGCACTCAAATCTGTAAAATAAAACACAAGGAAATAGAGAAAATCGATACTTACCTAAACCGAGGTATAGTGGTTAATCGATACAAATAATTAAATTCAACTACAACTTTGCTTATAACTTTCATAAAACTTCGTGTTTTTTGTTCAAATTTTTTCTAAATAATACAACTAATTGCTCCCCATATTACCCTATAGTTTTCTTATTAAATTTTCACTGTTATATTATAAATTTTCACATTTTTCTTTCTTTTATAGTCGTAAATTCACAAATAAAACATAAAATCTTCTCTAACTTTGCATAAAAATTGTCTTTTCCGTTCATATTTTCCTTTTATATAGTGTAACTAATTACTACCTTTAATTCCCTATAGTTTTTTCATACAATTTTCACAGTAAAATTACAAATTTTCATATAATTAATTTTCTTAGAGTCGTATTTTGATAAAATTTTTAAATTTTTTCAATTTTGCTTTTATTTCACTCTTTTTGCTTCTGTAAGGTCCGTCTAGTGTAGAAACTGCCATCTGCACTCAAATCTGTAAAATAAAACACAAGGAAATAGAGAAAATCGATACTTACCTAAACCGAGGTATAGTGGTTAATCGATACAAATAATTAAATTCAACTACAACTTTGCTTATAACTTTCATAAAACTTCGTGTTTTTTGTTCAATTTTTTTCTAAATAATACAACTAATTGCTCCCCATATTACCCTATAGTTTTCTTATTAAATTTTCACTGTTATATTATAAATTTTCACATTTTTCTTTCTTTTATAGTCGTAAATTCACAAATAAAACATAAAATCTTCTCTAACTTTGCATAAAAATTGTCTTTTCCGTTCATATTTTCCTTTTATATAGTGTAACTAATTACTACCTTTAATTCCCTATAGTTTTTTCATACAATTTTCACAGTAAAATTACAAATTTTCATATAATTAATTTTCTTAGAGTCGTATTTTGATAAAATTTTTAAATTTTTTCAATTTTGCTTTTATTTCACTCTTTTTGCTTCTGTAAGGTCCGTCTAGTGTAGAAACTGCCATCTGCACTCAAATCTGTAAAATAAAACACAAGGAAATAGAGAAAATCGATACTTACCTAAACCGAGGTATAGTGGTTAATCGATACAAATAATTAAATTCAACTACAACTTTGCTTATAACTTTCATAAAACTTCGTGTTTTTTGTTCAAATTTTTTCTAAATAATACAACTAATTGCTCCCCATATTACCATATAGTTTTCTTATTAAATTTTCACTGTTATATTATAAATTTTCACATTTTTCTTTCTTTTATAGTCGTAAATTCACAAATAAAACATAAAATCTTCTCTAACTTTGCATAAAAATTGTCTTTTCCGTTCATATTTTCCTTTTATATAGTGTAACTAATTACTACCTTTAATTCCCTATAGTTTTTTCATACAATTTTCACAGTAAAATTACAAATTTTCATATAATTAATTTTCTTAGAGTCGTATTTTGATAAAATTTTTAAATTTTTTCAATTTTGCTTTTATTTCACTCTTTTTGCTTCTGTAAGGTCCGTCTAGTGTAGAAACTGCCATCTGCACTCAAATCTGTAAAATAAAACACAAGGAAATAGAGAAAATCGATACTTACCTAAACCGAGGTATAGTGGTTAATCGATACAAATAATTAAATTCAACTACAACTTTGCTTATAACTTTCATAAAACTTCGTTTTTTTGTTCAAATTTTTTCTAAATAATACAACTAATTGCTTCCCATATTACCCTATAGTTTTCTTATTAAATTTTCACTGTTATATTATAAATTTTCACATTTTTCTTTCTTTTATAGTCGTAAATTCACAAATAAAACATAAAATCTTCTCTAACTTTGCATAAAAATTGTCTTTTCCGTTCATATTTTCCTTTTATATAGTGTAACTAATTACTACCTTTAATTCCCTATAGTTTTTTCATACAATTTTCACAGTAAAATTACAAATTTTCATATAATTAATTTTCTTAGAGTCGTATTTTGATAAAATTTTTAAATTTTTTCAATTTTGCTTTTATTTCACTCTTTTTGCTTCTGTAAGGTCCGTCTAGTGTAGAAACTGCCATCTGCACTCAAATCTGTAAAATAAAACACAAGGAAATAGAGAAAATCGATACTTACCTAAACCGAGGTATAGTGGTTAATCGATACAAATAATTAAATTCAACTACAACTTTGCTTATAACTTTCATAAAACTTCGTGTTTTTTGTTCAAATTTTTTCTAAATAATACAACTAATTGCTCCCCATATTACCCTATAGTTTTCTTATTAAATTTTCACTGTTATATTATAAATTTTCACATTTTTCTTTCTTTTATAGTCGTAAATTCACAAATAAAACATAAAATCTTCTCTAACTTTGCATAAAAATTGTCTTTTCCGTTCATATTTTCCTTTTATATAGTGTAACTAATTACTACCTTTAATTCCCTATAGTTTTTTCATACAATTTTCACAGTAAAATTACAAATTTTCATATAATTAATTTTCTTAGAGTCGTATTTTGATAAAATTTTTAAATTTTTTCAATTTTGCTTTTATTTCACTCTTTTTGCTTCTGTAAGGTCCGTCTAGTGTAGAAACTGCCATCTGCACTCAAATCTGTAAAATAAAACACAAGGAAATAGAGAAAATCGATACTTACCTAAACCGAGGTATAGTGGTTAATCGATCGGAAGCGGACCACCAGGACGACGACGACGACATCCCGGAAGGGACCGGGGTAGACCTGAGAGTGGCGGTACGTAGGCTCAAGGCCAGGAATACCGCCCCAGGACCCGATGGCTTGCCTGGCAAAGCCTGGGTCCTGGCCTCGGAGTCTCTCGGGCCCCGACTGGAGGGGCTCCTAAGCGCATGCTTGGAGAGAGGCCAATTCCCGCTTCGTTGGAAGACGGGGAAGCTGGTCCTCATTCGGAAGCCGGGGCGCCCTGCGGACTCTCCGTCCGCATACCGGCCCGTGGTGCTGCTCGACGAGGTGGGCAAGCTCTTTGAAAGAGTAATTGCAAACCGCCTCGCCGAGCACCTTGCGAGGACGGGGCCGGATCTTGCGGAACACCAGTTTGGTTTCCGCAAGAGGCGCTCTACGGTGGACGCCATCATGCGCGTGAGAGCCCTCACGACGGGGGATGCAGTGGCCAGGGGGGGGGTTGTCTTGGCGGTGTCTCTCGACATCGCCAACGCCTTCAACTCCATGCCCTGGAGCTGCATTAGGGAGGCACTCCGGTATCACCGGGTGCCGACCTATCTCCGTCGTATAGTCGGGGACTATCTGACGGACAGGGCCGTCATCTACCCCGGTCGAAACGGAGAGTGGAACCGGCGAGAGATGTCGTGCGGTGTCCCACAGGGTTCGGTTCTGGGGCCGCCCCTGTGGAACATCGGTTACGACTGGGTGCTGCGCGCCGACCTCCCTACCGGCGTCAGCGTAGTTTGCTACGCTGACGACACGCTGGTACTGGCACAAGGGGGGTCGTACGAGGCGGCGGCGGAAACTATGACACGCGGGGTTGCGATAGTCGTTGAGAGGATCCGGCAACTGGGTCTCGAGGTGGCTCTGCACAAGTCCGAGGCCATGCACTTCCATGGTCCTCGGAACAGGCCACCACCGGGATCCTCAGTGATGGTAGGAGGGGTATCCATCGGCGTCGAGTCGACGTTGAAGTACCTAGGACTCGTCCTCGACGGCCGATGGAACTTCGTTGAGCACTTCCGACGTTTGGCTCCCAAACTGGAACGGACCGGGGCTGCCTTCAGGCGGCTCCTGCCGAACCTGGGGGGGCCAAACGCCTCCTGCCGGAGGCTCTACGCGGGGATCGTGAGGTCCATGGCCCTTTACGGGGCCCCGGTGTGGGCGCGTGGTTTGGCGCGGCTTGCCGTCCACCACCTAAACGCGCCCCAAAGGGTGGTTGCCGTAAAGATGGTTCGCGGCTACCGCACGATCTCCCGCGAGGCGGCGAGCCTCCTTGCCGGATTGCCGCCATGGGATCTGGAGGCGATAGTCCTCGCGCGCCTGCACGAATGGCGCGCGGCAGCACTATGCCGGGGGGAAACCCCGCTGCCGCGGCAAGTTGTCGCGCAGCGGACAGACTTCCGGCATGATCTCATGGCGACATGGAGAGAGCGACTGTCGCAACCCCGTGCTGGGCACGCCACTATAGCGGCGATAAGACCCCTCTTTGAGGAGTGGCTTGAGAGATGCCACGGCGTCCTCACCTTCCGCCTGACGCAGGTCCTCACCGGACACGGTGTGTTCGGGAGGTTCCTGCACCGAATCGGGCGGGAGGAAACGCCCGGGTGCTCCCACTGCGAGGATCGACCGGAGGACACGGTGGAGCACACCGTGGAGGTGTGCTCTGCTTGGGCGGAGCACCGCCGTGTCCTCGTAGCGGCGATAGGCGGCGGCGACCTCTCGCGTCCGGCTCTGGTCGAAGCCATGGTCCGGAGCGAGACGGAATGGGATGCCGTCACCACCTTCTGCGAAGCAGTGATGCTAGCGAAGGAGGTGGCGGAGCGGGAGAAGGAAAGAGCAACAGCTTTCCTTCCCGGCCGCCGCGGGAGACGCCCCGGGCGTCGGGGGCTACGTCGTGGCCCCCGACCACCGTAGGCGTGGGCCTGTGGACGGCGAGCAATGGGTAGCTCGCCGTCCGTCCGTCTAACGACGACAGGCCGTGTCGACGGCGCGTTTTGTTCCACGCGCGCCTCAAAGAGCTGTCAGCAGCGTGAAGGGGCCCGCAAGGGCCGACGCCTGCCGGGGCTGCGGGCTGTTCGAAAGAGATACCGCGGCTCCGGAACGTAAGGGCACTGAAGGAACACGGATGGTTTTTAGTCAGTAAAAGTCTGACACTCCCTTCCGCTCCACCCACAGCGAAAGGCGTCATTAGATGATTTTCCATCCGCAAAAAAAAAAAAAAAAAAAAAAAGTGGTTAATCGATACAAATAATTAAATTCAACTACAACTTTGCTTATAACTTTCATAAAACTTCGTGTTTTTTGTTCAAATTTTTTCTAAATAATACAACTAATTGCTCCCCATATTACCCTATAGTTTTCTTATTAAATTTTCACTGTTATATTATAAATTTTCACATTTTTCTTTCTTTTATAGTCGTAAATTCACAAATAAAACATAAAATCTTCTCTAACTTTGCATAAAAATTGTCTTTTCCGTTCATATTTTCCTTTTATATAGTGTAACTAATTACTACCTTTAATTCCCTATAGTTTTTTCATACAATTTTCACAGTAAAATTACAAATTTTCATATAATTAATTTTCTTAGAGTCGTATTTTGATAAAATTTTTAAATTTTTTCAATTTTGCTTTTATTTCACTCTTTTTGCTTCTGTAAGGTCCGTCTAGTGTAGAAACTGCCATCTGCACTCAAATCTGTAAAATAAAACACAAGGAAATAGAGAAAATCGATACTTACCTAAACCGAGGTATAGTGGTTAATCGATACAAATAATTAAATTCAACTACAACTTTGCTTATAACTTTCATAAAACTTCGTGTTTTTTGTTCAAATTTTTTCTAAATAATACAACTAATTGCTCCCCATATTACCCTATAGTTTTCTTATTAAATTTTCACTGTTATATTATAAATTTTCACATTTTTCTTTCTTTTATAGTCGTAAATTCACAAATAAAACATAAAATCTTCTCTAACTTTGCATAAAAATTGTCTTTTCCGTTCATATTTTCCTTTTATATAGTGTAACTAATTACTACCTTTAATTCCCTATAGTTTTTTCATACAATTTTCACAGTAAAATTACAAATTTTCATATAATTAATTTTCTTAGAGTCGTATTTTGATAAAATTTTTAAATTTTTTCAATTTTGCTTTTATTTCACTCTTTTTGCTTCTGTAAGGTCCGTCTAGTGTAGAAACTGCCATCTGCACTCAAATCTGTAAAATAAAACACAAGGAAATAGAGAAAATCGATACTTACCTAAACCGAGGTATAGTGGTTAATCGATACAAATAATTAAATTCAACTACAACTTTGCTTATAACTTTCATAAAACTTCGTGTTTTTTGTTCAATTTTTTTCTAAATAATACAACTAATTGCTCCCCATATTACCCTATAGTTTTCTTATTAAATTTTCACTGTTATATTATAAATTTTCACATTTTTCTTTCTTTTATAGTCGTAAATTCACAAATAAAACATAAAATCTTCTCTAACTTTGCATAAAAATTGTCTTTTCCGTTCATATTTTCCTTTTATATAGTGTAACTAATTACTACCTTTAATTCCCTATAGTTTTTTCATACAATTTTCACAGTAAAATTACAAATTTTCATATAATTAATTTTCTTAGAGTCGTATTTTGATAAAATTTTTAAATTTTTTCAATTTTGCTTTTATTTCACTCTTTTTGCTTCTGTAAGGTCCGTCTAGTGTAGAAACTGCCATCTGCACTCAAATCTGTAAAATAAAACACAAGGAAATAGAGAAAATCGATACTTACCTAAACCGAGGTATAGTGGTTAATCGATACAAATAATTAAATTCAACTACAACTTTGCTTATAACTTTCATAAAACTTCGTGTTTTTTGTTCAAATTTTTTCTAAATAATACAACTAATTGCTCCCCATATTACCATATAGTTTTCTTATTAAATTTTCACTGTTATATTATAAATTTTCACATTTTTCTTTCTTTTATAGTCGTAAATTCACAAATAAAACATAAAATCTTCTCTAACTTTGCATAAAAATTGTCTTTTCCGTTCATATTTTCCTTTTATATAGTGTAACTAATTACTACCTTTAATTCCCTATAGTTTTTTCATACAATTTTCACAGTAAAATTACAAATTTTCATATAATTAATTTTCTTAGAGTCGTATTTTGATAAAATTTTTAAATTTTTTCAATTTTGCTTTTATTTCACTCTTTTTGCTTCTGTAAGGTCTGTCTAGTGTAGAAACTGCCATCTGCACTCAAATCTGTAAAATAAAACACAAGGAAATAGAGAAAATCGATACTTACCTAAACCGAGGTATAGTGGTTAATCGATACAAATAATTAAATTCAACTACAACTTTGCTTATAACTTTCATAAAACTTCGTGTTTTTTGTTCAAATTTTTTCTAAATAATACAACTAATTGCTTCCCATATTACCCTATAGTTTTCTTATTAAATTTTCACTGTTATATTATAAATTTTCACATTTTTCTTTCTTTTATAGTCGTAAATTCACAAATAAAACATAAAATCTTCTCTAACTTTGCATAAAAATTGTCTTTTCCGTTCATATTTTCCTTTTATATAGTGTAACTAATTACTACCTTTAATTCCCTATAGTTTTTTCATACAATTTTCACAGTAAAATTACAAATTTTCATATAATTAATTTTCTTAGAGTCGTATTTTGATAAAATTTTTAAATTTTTTCAATTTTGCTTTTATTTCACTCTTTTTGCTTCTGTAAGGTCCGTCTAGTGTAGAAACTGCCATCTGCACTCAAATCTGTAAAATAAAACACAAGGAAATAGAGAAAATCGATACTTACCTAAACCGAGGTATAGTGGTTAATCGATACAAATAATTAAATTCAACTACAACTTTGCTTATAACTTTCATAAAACTTCGTGTTTTTTGTTCAAATTTTTTCTAAATAATACAACTAATTGCTCCCCATATTACCCTATAGTTTTCTTATTAAATTTTCACTGTTATATTATAAATTTTCACATTTTTCTTTCTTTTATAGTCGTAAATTCACAAATAAAACATAAAATCTTCTCTAACTTTGCATAAAAATTGTCTTTTCCGTTCATATTTTCCTTTTATATAGTGTAACTAATTACTACCTTTAATTCCCTATAGTTTTTTCATACAATTTTCACAGTAAAATTACAAATTTTCATATAATTAATTTTCTTAGAGTCGTATTTTGATAAAATTTTTAAATTTTTTCAATTTTGCTTTTATTTCACTCTTTTTGCTTCTGTAAGGTCCGTCTAGTGTAGAAACTGCCATCTGCACTCAAATCTGTAAAATAAAACACAAGGAAATAGAGAAAATCGATACTTACCTAAACCGAGGTATAGTGGTTAATCGATCGGAAGCGGACCACCAGGACGACGACGACGACATCCCGGAAGGGACCGGGGTAGACCTGAGAGTGGCGGTACGTAGGCTCAAGGCCAGGAATACCGCCCCAGGACCCGATGGCTTGCCTGGCAAAGCCTGGGTCCTGGCCTCGGAGGCTCTCGGGCCCCGACTGGAGGGGCTCCTAAGCGCATGCTTGGAGAGAGGCCAATTCCCGCTTCGTTGGAAGACGGGGAAGCTGGTCCTCATTCGGAAGCCGGGGCGCCCTGCGGACTCTCCGTCCGCATACCGGCCCGTGGTGCTGCTCGACGAGGTGGGCAAGCTCTTTGAAAGAGTAATTGCAAACCGCCTCGCCGAGCACCTTGCGGGGACGGGGCCGGATCTTGCGGAACACCAGTTTGGTTTCCGCAAGAGGCGCTCTACGGTGGACGCCATCATGCGCGTGAGAGCCCTCACGACGGGGGATGCAGTGGCCAGGGGGGGGGTTGTCTTGGCGGTGTCTCTCGACATCGCCAACGCCTTCAACTCCATGCCCTGGAGCTGCATTAGGGAGGCACTCCGGTATCACCGGGTGCCGACCTATCTCCGTCGTATAGTCGGGGACTATCTGACGGACAGGGCCGTCATCTACCCCGGTCGAAACGGAGAGTGGAACCGGCGAGAGATGTCGTGCGGTGTCCCACAGGGTTCGGTTCTGGGGCCGCCCCTGTGGAACATCGGTTACGACTGGGTGCTGCGCGCCGACCTCCCTACCGGCGTCAGCGTAGTTTGCTACGCTGACGACACGCTGGTACTGGCACAAGGGGGGTCGTACGAGGCGGCGGCGGAAACTATGACACGCGGGGTTGCGATAGTCGTTGAGAGGATCCGGCAACTGGGTCTCGAGGTGGCTCTGCACAAGTCCGAGGCCATGCACTTCCATGGTCCTCGGAACAGGCCACCACCGGGATCCTCAGTGATGGTAGGAGGGGTATCCATCGGCGTCGAGTCGACGTTGAAGTACCTAGGACTCGTCCTCGACGGCCGATGGAACTTCGTTGAGCACTTCCGACGTTTGGCTCCCAAACTGGAACGGACCGGGGCTGCCTTCAGGCGGCTCCTGCCGAACCTGGGGGGGCCAAACGCCTCCTGCCGGAGGCTCTACGCGGGGATCGTGAGGTCCATGGCCCTTTACGGGGCCCCGGTGTGGGCGCGTGGTTTGGCGCGGCTTGCCGTCCACCACCTAAACGCGCCCCAAAGGGTGGTTGCCGTAAAGATGGTTCGCGGCTACCGCACGATCTCCCGCGAGGCGGCGAGCCTCCTTGCCGGATTGCCGCCATGGGATCTGGAGGCGATAGTCCTCGCGCGCCTGCACGAATGGCGCGCGGCAGCACTATGCCGGGGGGAAACCCCGCTGCCGCGGCAAGTTGTCGCGCAGCGGACAGACTTCCGGCATGATCTCATGGCGACATGGAGAGAGCGACTGTCGCAACCCCGTGCTGGGCACGCCACTATAGCGGCGATAAGACCCCTCTTTGAGGAGTGGCTTGAGAGACGCCACGGCGTCCTCACCTTCCGCCTGACGCAGGTCCTCACCGGACACGGTGTGTTCGGGAGGTTCCTGCACCGAATCGGGCGGGAGGAAACGCCCGGGTGCTCCCACTGCGAGGATCGACCGGAGGACACGGTGGAGCACACCGTGGAGGTGTGCTCTGCTTGGGCGGAGCACCGCCGTGTCCTCGTAGCGGCGATAGGCGGCGGCGACCTCTCGCGTCCGGCTCTGGTCGAAGCCATGGTCCGGAGCGAGACGGAATGGGATGCCGTCACCACCTTCTGCGAAGCAGTGATGCTAGCGAAGGAGGTGGCGGAGCGGGAGAAGGAAAGAGCAACAGCTTTCCTTCCCGGCCGCCGCGGGAGACGCCCCGGGCGTCGGGGGCTACGTCGTGGCCCCCGACCACCGTAGGCGTGGGCCTGTGGACGGCGAGCAATGGGTAGCTCGCCGTCCGTCCGTCTAACGACGACAGGCCGTGTCGACGGCGCGTTTTGTTCCACGCGCGCCTCAAAGAGCTGTCAGCAGCGTGAAGGGGCCCGCAAGGGCCGACGCCTGCCGGGGCTGCGGGCTGTTCGAAAGAGATACCGCGGCTCCGGAACGTAAGGGCACTGAAGGAACACGGATGGTTTTTAGTCAGTAAAAGTCTGACACTCCCTTCCGCTCCACCCACAGCGAAAGGCGTCATTAGATGATTTTCCATCCGCAAAAAAAAAAAAAAAAAAAAAAAAGTGGTTAATCGATACAAATAATTAAATTCAACTACAACTTTGCTTATAACTTTCATAAAACTTCGTGTTTTTTGTTCAAATTTTTTCTAAATAATACAACTAATTGCTCCCCATATTACCCTATAGTTTTCTTATTAAATTTTCAATGTTATATTATA
Source organism: Parnassius mnemosyne (assembly GCA_963668995.1). Lineage (NCBI taxonomy): Eukaryota > Metazoa > Arthropoda > Insecta > Lepidoptera > Papilionidae > Parnassius > Parnassius mnemosyne. The sequence continues at coordinate 2,109,629 of CAVLGL010000097.1, read as the reverse complement.
AATTTTCACATTTTTCTTTCTTTTATAGTCGTAAATTCACAAATAAAACATAAAATCTTCTCTAACTTTGCATAAAAATTGTCTTTTCCGTTCATATTTTCCTTTTATATAGTGTAACTAATTACTACCTTTAATTCCCTATAGTTTTTTCATACAATTTTCACAGTAAAATTACAAATTTTCATATAATTAATTTTCTTAGAGTCGTATTTTGATAAAATTTTTAAATTTTTTCAATTTTGCTTTTATTTCACTCTTTTTGCTTCTGTAAGGTCCGTCTAGTGTAGAAACTGCCATCTGCACTCAAATCTGTAAAATAAAACACAAGGAAATAGAGAAAATCGATACTTACCTAAACCGAGGTATAGTGGTTAATCGATACAAATAATTAAATTCAACTACAACTTTGCTTATAACTTTCATAAAACTTCGTGTTTTTTGTTCAAATTTTTTCTAAATAATACAACTAATTGCTCCCCATATTACCCTATAGTTTTCTTATTAAATTTTCACTGTTATATTATAAATTTTCACATTTTTCTTTCTTTTATAGTCGTAAATTCACAAATAAAACATAAAATCTTCTCTAACTTTGCATAAAAATTGTCTTTTCCGTTCATATTTTCCTTTTATATAGTGTAACTAATTACTACCTTTAATTCCCTATAGTTTTTTCATACAATTTTCACAGTAAAATTACAAATTTTCATATAATTAATTTTCTTAGAGTCGTATTTTGATAAAATTTTTAAATTTTTTCAATTTTGCTTTTATTTCACTCTTTTTGCTTCTGTAAGGTCCGTCTAGTGTAGAAACTGCCATCTGCACTCAAATCTGTAAAATAAAACACAAGGAAATAGAGAAAATCGATACTTACCTAAACCGAGGTATAGTGGTTAATCGATACAAATAATTAAATTCAACTACAACTTTGCTTATAACTTTCATAAAACTTCGTGTTTTTTGTTCAAATTTTTTCTAAATAATACAACTAATTGCTCCCTATATTACCCTATAGTTTTCTTATTAAATTTTCAATGTTATATTATAAATTTTCACATTTTTCTTTCTTTTATAGTCGTAAATTCACAAATAAAACATAAAATCTTCTCTAACTTTGCATAAAAATTGTCTTTTCCGTTCATATTTTCCTTTTATATAGTGTAACTAATTACTACCTTTAATTCCCTATAGTTTTTTCATACAATTTTCACAGTAAAATTACAAATTTTCATATAATTAATTTTCTTAGAGTCGTATTTTGATAAAATTTTTAAATTTTTTCAATTTTGCTTTTATTTCACTCTTTTTGCTTCTGTAAGGTCCGTCTAGTGTAGAAACTGCCATCTGCACTCAAATCTGTAAAATAAAACACAAGGAAATAGAGAAAATCGATACTTACCTAAACCGAGGTATAGTGGTTAATCGATACAAATAATTAAATTCAACTACAACTTTGCTTATAACTTTCATAAAACTTCGTGTTTTTTGTTCAAATTTTTTCTAAATAATACAACTAATTGCTCCCCATATTACCCTATAGTTTTCTTATTAAATTTTCACTGTTATATTATAAATTTTCACATTTTTCTTTCTTTTATAGTCGTAAATTCACAAATAAAACATAAAATCTTCTCTAACTTTGCATAAAAATTGTCTTTTCCGTTCATATTTTCCTTTTATATAGTGTAACTAATTACTACCTTTAATTCCCTATAGTTTTTTCATACAATTTTCACAGTAAAATTACAAATTTTCATATAATTAATTTTCTTAGAGTCGTATTTTGATAAAATTTTTAAATTTTTTCAATTTTGCTTTTATTTCACTCTTTTTGCTTCTGTAAGGTCCGTCTAGTGTAGAAACTGCCATCTGCACTCAAATCTGTAAAATAAAACACAAGGAAATAGAGAAAATCGATACTTACCTAAACCGAGGTATAGTGGTTAATCGATACAAATAATTAAATTCAACTACAACTTTGCTTATAACTTTCATAAAACTTCGTGTTTTTTGTTCAAATTTTTTCTAAATAATACAACTAATTGCTCCCCATATTACCCTATAGTTTTCTTATTAAATTTTCACTGTTATATTATAAATTTTCACATTTTTCTTTCTTTTATAGTCGTAAATTCACAAATAAAACATAAAATCTTCTCTAACTTTGCATAAAAATTGTCTTTTCCGTTCATATTTTCCTTTTATATAGTGTAACTAATTACTACCTTTAATTCCCTATAGTTTTTTCATACAATTTTCACAGTAAAATTACAAATTTTCATATAATTAATTTTCTTAGAGTCGTATTTTGATAAAATTTTTTCAATTTTGCTTTTATTTCACTCTTTTTGCTTATGTAAGGTCCGTCTAGTGTAGAAACTGCCATCTGCACTCAAATCTGTAAAATAAAACACAAGGAAATAGAGAAAATCGATACTTACCTAAACCGAGGTATAGTGGTTAATCGATACAAATAATTAAATTCAACTACAACTTTGCTTATAACTTTCATAAAACTTCGTGTTTTTTGTTCAAATTTTTTCTAAATAATACAACTAATTGCTCCCCATATTACCCTATAGTTTTCTTATTAAATTTTCACTGTTATATTATAAATCTTCACATTTTTCTTTCTTTTATAGTCGTAAATTCACAAATAAAACATAAAATCTTCTCTAACTTTGCATAAAAATTGTCTTTTCCGTTCATATTTTCCTTTTATATAGTGTAACTAATTACTACCTTTAATTCCCTATAGTTTTTTCATACAATTTTCACAGTAAAATTACAAATTTTCATATAATTAATTTTCTTAGAGTCGTATTTTGATAAAATTTTTAAATTTTTTCAATTTTGCTTTTATTTCACTCTTTTTGCTTCTGTAAGGTCCGTCTAGTGTAGAAACTGCCATCTGCACTCAAATCTGTAAAATAAAACACAAGGAAATAGAGAAAATCGATACTTACCTAAACCGAGGTATAGTGGTTAATCGATACAAATAATTAAATTCAACTACAACTTTGCTTTTAACTTTCATAAAACTTCGTGTTTTTTGTTCAAATTTTTTCTAAATAATACAACTAATTGCTCCCCATATTACCCTATAGTTTTCTTATTAAATTTTCACTGTTATATTATAAATTTTCACATTTTTCTTTCTTTTATAGTCGTAAATTCACAAATAAAACATAAAATCTTCTCTAACTTTGCATAAAAATTGTCTTTTCCGTTCATATTTTCCTTTTATATAGTGTAACTAATTACTACCTTTAATTCCCTATAGTTTTTTCATACAATTTTCACAGTAAAATTACAAATTTTCATATAATTAATTTTCTTAGAGTCGTATTTTGATTAAATTTTTAAATTTTTTCAATTTTGCTTTTATTTCACTCTTTTTGCTTCTGTAAGGTCCGTCTAGTGTAGAAACTGCCATCTGCACTCAAATCTGTAAAATAAAACACAAGGAAATAGAGAAAATCGATACTTACCTAAACCGAGGTATAGTGGTTAATCGATACAAATAATTAAATTCAACTACAACTTTGCTTATAACTTTCATAAAACTTCGTGTTTTTTGTTCAAATTTTTTCTAAATAATACAACTAATTGCTCCCCATATTATCCTATAGTTTTCTTATTAAATTTTCACTGTTATATTATAAATTTTCACATTTTCCTTTCTTTTATCGTCGTAAATTCACAAATAAAACATAAAATCTTCTCTAACTTTGCATAAAAATTGTCTTTTCCGTTCATATTTTCCTTTTATATAGTGTAACTAATTACTACCTTTAATTCCCTATAGTTTTTTCATACAATTTTCACAGTAAAATTACAAATTTTCATATAATTAATTTTCTTAGAGTCGTATTTTGATAAAATTTTTAAATTTTTTCAATTTTGCTTTTATTTCACTCTTTTTGCTTCTGTAAGGTCCGTCTAGTGTAGAAACTGCCATCTGCACTCAAATCTGTAAAATAAAACACAAGGAAATAGAGAAAATCGATACTTACCTAAACCGAGGTATAGTGGTTAATCGATACAAATAATTAAATTCAACTACAACTTTGCTTATAACTTTCATAAAACTTCGTGTTTTTTGTTCAAATTTTTTCTAAATAATACAACTAATTGCTCCCCATATTACCCTATAGTTTTCTTATTAAATTTTCAATGTTATATTATAAATTTTCACATTTTTCTTTCTTTTATAGTCGTAAATTCACAAATAAAACATAAAATCTTCTCTAACTTTGCATAAAAATTGTCTTTTCCGTTCATATTTTCCTTTTATATAGTGTAACTAATTACTACCTTTAATTCCCTATAGTTTTTTCATACAATTTTCACAGTAAAATTACAAATTTTCATATAATTAATTTTCTTAGAGTCGTATTTTGATAAAATTTTTAAATTTTTTCAATTTTGCTTTTATTTCACTCTTTTTGCTTCTGTAAGGTCCGTCTAGTGTAGAAACTGCCATCTGCACTCAAATCTGTAAAATAAAACACAAGGAAATAGAGAAAATCGATACTTACCTAAACCGAGGTATAGTGGTTAATCGATACAAATAATTAAATTCAACTACAACTTTGCTTATAACTTTCATAAAACTTCGTGTTTTTTGTTCAAATTTTTTCTAAATAATACAACTAATTGCTCCCCATATTACCCTATAGTTTTCTTATTAAATTTTCACTGTTATATTATAAATTTTCACATTTTTCTTTCTTTTATAGTCGTAAATTCACAAATAAAACATAAAATCTTCTCTAACTTTGCATAAAAATTGTCTTTTCCGTTCATATTTTCCTTTTATATAGTGTAACTAATTACTACCTTTAATTCCCTATAGTTTTTTCATACAATTTTCACAGTAAAATTACAAATTTTCATATAATTAATTTTCTTAGAGTCGTATTTTGATAAAATTTTTAAATTTTTTCAATTTTGCTTTTATTTCACTCTTTTTGCTTCTGTAAGGTCCGTCTAGTGTAGAAACTGCCATCTGCACTCAAATCTGTAAAATAAAACACAAGGAAATAGAGAAAATCGATACTTACCTAAACCGAGGTATAGTGGTTAATCGATACAAATAATTAAATTCAACTACAACTTTGCTTATAACTTTCATAAAACTTCGTGTTTTTTGTTCAAATTTTTTCTAAATAATACAACTAATTGCTCCCCATATTACCCTATAGTTTTCTTATTAAATTTTCACTGTTATATTATAAATTTTCACATTTTTCTTTCTTTTATAGTCGTAAATTCACAAATAAAACATAAAATCTTCTCTAACTTTGCATAAAAATTGTCTTTTCCGTTCATATTTTCCTTTTATATAGTGTAACTAATTACTACCTTTAATTCCCTATAGTTTTTTCATACAATTTTCACAGTAAAATTACAAATTTTCATATAATTAATTTTCTTAGAGTCGTATTTTGATAAAATTTTTAAATTTTTTCAATTTTGCTTTTATTTCACTCTTTTTGCTTCTGTAAGGTCCGTCTAGTGTAGAAACTGCCATCTGCACTCAAATCTGTAAAATAAAACACAAGGAAATAGAGAAAATCGATACTTACCTAAACCGAGGTATAGTGGTTAATCGATACAAATAATTAAATTCAACTACAACTTTGCTTATAACTTTCATAAAACTTCGTGTTTTTTGTTCAAATTTTTTCTAAATAATACAACTAATTGCTCCCCATATTATCCTATAGTTTTCTTATTAAATTTTCACTGTTATATTATAAATTTTCACATTTTCCTTTCTTTTATCGTCGTAAATTCACAAATAAAACATAAAATCTTCTCTAACTTTGCATAAAAATTGTCTTTTCCGTTCATATTTTTCTTTTATATAGTGTAACTAATTACTACCTTTAATTCCCTATAGTTTTTTCATACAATTTTCACAGTAAAATTACAAATTTTCATATAATTAATTTTCTTAGAGTCGTATTTTGATAAAATTTTTAAATTTTTTCAATTTTGCTTTTATTTCACTCTTTTTGCTTCTGTAAGGTCCGTCTAGTGTAGAAACTGCCATCTGCACTCAAATCTGTAAAATAAAACACAAGGAAATAGAGAAAATCGATACTTACCTAAACCGAGGTATAGTGGTTAATCGATACAAATAATTAAATTCAACTACAACTTTGCTTATAACTTTCATAAAACTTCGTGTTTTTTGTTCAAATTTTTTCTAAATAATACAACTAATTGCTCCCCATATTACCCTATAGTGTTCTTATTAAATTTTCACTGTTATATTATAAATTTTCACATTTTTCTTTCTTTTATAGTCGTAAATTCACAAATAAAACATAAAATCTTCTCTAACTTTGCATAAAAATTGTCTTTTCCGTTCATATTTTCCTTTTATATAGTGTAACTAATTACTACCTTTAATTCCCTATAGTTTTTTCATACAATTTTCACAGTAAAATTACAAATTTTCATATAATTAATTTTCTTAGAGTCGTATTTTGATAAAATTTTTAAATTTTTTCAATTTTGCTTTTATTTCACTCTTTTTGCTTCTGTAAGGTCCGTCTAGTGTAGAAACTGCCATCTGCACTCAAATCTGTAAAATAAAACACAAGGAAATAGAGAAAATCGATACTTACCTAAACCGAGGTATAGTGGTTAATCGATACAAATAATTAAATTCAACTACAACTTTGCTTATAACTTTCATAAAACTTCGTGTTTTTTGTTCAAATTTTTTCTAAATAATACAACTAATTGCTCCCCATATTACCCTATAGTTTTCTTATTAAATTTTCACTGTTATATTATAAATTTTCACATTTTTCTTTCTTTTATAGTCGTAAATTCACAAATAAAACATAAAATCTTCTCTAACTTTGCATAAAAATTGTCTTTTCCGTTCATATTTTCCTTTTATATAGTGTAACTAATTACTACCTTTAATTCCCTATAGTTTTTTCATACAATTTTCACAGTAAAATTACAAATTTTCATATAATTAATTTTCTTAGAGTCGTATTTTGATAAAATTTTTAAATTTTTTCAATTTTGCTTTTATTTCACTCTTTTTGCTTCTGTAAGGTCCGTCTAGTGTAGAAACTGCCATCTGCACTCAAATCTGTAAAATAAAACACAAGGAAATAGAGAAAATCGATACTTACCTAAACCGAGGTATAGTGGTTAATCGATACAAATAATTAAATTCAACTACAACTTTGCTTTTAACTTTCATAAAACTTCGTGTTTTTTGTTCAAATTTTTTCTAAATAATACAACTAATTGCTCCCCATATTACCCTATAGTTTTCTTATTAAATTTTCACTGTTATATTATAAATTTTCACATTTTTCTTTCTTTTATAGTCGTAAATTCACAAATAAAACATAAAATCTTCTCTAACTTTGCATAAAAATTGTCTTTTCCGTTCATATTTTCCTTTTATATAGTGTAACTAATTACTACCTTTAATTCCCTATAGTTTTTTCATACAATTTTCACAGTAAAATTACAAATTTTCATATAATTAATTTTCTTAGAGTCGTATTTTGATAAAATTTTTAAATTTTTTCAATTTTGCTTTTATTTCACTCTTTTTGCTTCTGTAAGGTCCGTCTAGTGTAGAAACTGCCATCTGCACTCAAATCTGTAAAATAAAACACAAGGAAATAGAGAAAATCGATACTTACCTAAACCGAGGTATAGTGGTTAATCGATACAAATAATTAAATTCAACTACAACTTTGCTTATAACTTTCATAAAACTTCGTGTTTTTTGTTCAAATTTTTTCTAAATAATACAACTAATTGCTCCCCATATTACCCTATAGTTTTCTTATTAAATTTTCACTGTTATATTATAAATTTTCACATTTTTCTTTCTTTTATAGTCGTAAATTCACAAATAAAACATAAAATCTTCTCTAACTTTGCATAAAAATTGTCTTTTCCGTTCATATTTTCCTTTTATATAGTGTAACTAATTACTACCTTTAATTCCCTATAGTTTTTTCATACAATTTTCACAGTAAAATTACAAATTTTCATATAATTAATTTTCTTAGAGTCGTATTTTGATTAAATTTTTAAATTTTTTCAATTTTGCTTTTATTTCACTCTTTTTGCTTCTGTAAGGTCCGTCTAGTGTAGAAACTGCCATCTGCACTCAAATCTGTAAAATAAAACACAAGGAAATAGAGAAAATCGATACTTACCTAAACCGAGGTATAGTGGTTAATCGATACAAATAATTAAATTCAACTACAACTTTGCTTATAACTTTCATAAAACTTCGTGTTTTTTGTTCAAATTTTTTCTAAATAATACAACTAATTGCTCCCCATATTACCCTATAGTTTTCTTATTAAATTTTCACTGTTATATTATAAATTTTCACATTTTTCTTTCTTTTATAGTCGTAAATTCACAAATAAAACATAAAATCTTCTCTAACTTTGCATAAAAATTGTCTTTTCCGTTCATATTTTCCTTTTATATAGTGTAACTAATTACTACCTTTAATTCCCTATAGTTTTTTCATACAATTTTCACAGTAAAATTACAAATTTTCATATAATTAATTTTCTTAGAGTCGTATTTTGATAAAATTTTTAAATTTTTTCAATTTTGCTTTTATTTCACTCTTTTTGCTTCTGTAAGGTCCGTCTAGTGTAGAAACTGCCATCTGCACTCAAATCTGTAAAATAAAACACAAGGAAATAGAGAAAATCGATACTTACCTAAACCGAGGTATAGTGGTTAATCGATACAAATAATTAAATTCAACTACAACTTTGCTTTTAACTTTCATAAAACTTCGTGTTTTTTGTTCAAATTTTTTCTAAATAATACAACTAATTGCTCCCCATATTACCCTATAGTTTTCTTATTAAATTTTCACTGTTATATTATAAATTTTCACATTTTTCTTTCTTTTATAGTCGTAAATTCACAAATAAAACATAAAATCTTCTCTAACTTTGCATAAAAATTGTCTTTTCCGTTCATATTTTCCTTTTATATAGTGTAACTAATTACTACCTTTAATTCCCTATAGTTTTTTCATACAATTTTCACAGTAAAATTACAAATTTTCATATAATTAATTTTCTTAGAGTCGTATTTTGATAAAATTTTTAAATTTTTTCAATTTTGCTTTTATTTCACTCTTTTTGCTTCTGTAAGGTCCGTCTAGTGTAGAAACTGCCATCTGCACTCAAATCTGTAAAATAAAACACAAGGAAATAGAGAAAATCGATACTTACCTAAACCGAGGTATAGTGGTTAATCGATACAAATAATTAAATTCAACTACAACTTTGCTTATAACTTTCATAAAACTTCGTGTTTTTTGTTCAAATTTTTTCTAAATAATACAACTAATTGCTCCCCATATTACCCTATAGTTTTCTTATTAAATTTTCACTGTTATATTATAAATTTTCACATTTTTCTTTCTTTTATAGTCGTAAATTCACAAATAAAACATAAAATCTTCTCTAACTTTGCATAAAAATTGTCTTTTCCGTTCATATTTTCCTTTTATATAGTGTAACTAATTACTACCTTTAATTCCCTATAGTTTTTTCATACAATTTTCACAGTAAAATTACAAATTTTCATATAATTAATTTTCTTAGAGTCGTATTTTGATTAAATTTTTAAATTTTTTCAATTTTGCTTTTATTTCACTCTTTTTGCTTCTGTAAGGTCCGTCTAGTGTAGAAACTGCCATCTGCACTCAAATCTGTAAAATAAAACACAAGGAAATAGAGAAAATCGATACTTACCTAAACCGAGGTATAGTGGTTAATCGATACAAATAATTAAATTCAACTACAACTTTGCTTATAACTTTCATAAAACTTCGTGTTTTTTGTTCAAATTTTTTCTAAATAATACAACTAATTGCTCCCCATATTACCCTATAGTTTTCTTATTAAATTTTCACTGTTATATTATAAATTTTCACATTTTTCTTTCTTTTATAGTCGTAAATTCACAAATAAAACATAAAATCTTCTCTAACTTTGCATAAAAATTGTCTTTTCCGTTCATATTTTCCTTTTATATAGTGTAACTAATTACTACCTTTAATTCCCTATAGTTTTTTCATACAATTTTCACAGTAAAATTACAAATTTTCATATAATTAATTTTCTTAGAGTTGTATTTTGATAAAATTTTTAAATTTTTTCGATTTTGCTTTTATTTCACTCTTTTTGCTTCTGTAAGGTCCGTCTAGTGTAGAAACTGCCATCTGCACTCAAATCTGTAAAATAAAACACAAGGAAATAGAGAAAATCGATACTTACCTAAACCGAGGTATAGTGGTTAATCGATACAAATAATTAAATTCAACTACAACTTTGCTTATAACTTTCATAAAACTTCGTGTTTTTTGTTCAAATTTTTTCTAAATAATACAACTAATTGCTCCCCATATTACCCTATAGTTTTCTTATTAAATTTTCACTGTTATATTATAAATTTTCACATTTTTCTTTCTTTTATAGTCGTAAATTCACAAATAAAACATAAAATCTTCTCTAACTTTGCATAAAAATTGTCTTTTCCGTTCATATTTTCCTTTTATATAGTGTAACTAATTACTACCTTTAATTCCCTATAGTTTTTTCATACAATTTTCACAGTAAAATTACAAATTTTCATATAATTAATTTTCTTAGAGTCGTATTTTGATAAAATTTTTAAATTTTTTCAATTTTGCTTTTATTTCACTCTTTTTGCTTCTGTAAGGTCCGTCTAGTGTAGAAACTGCCATCTGCACTCAAATCTGTAAAATAAAACACAAGGAAATAGAGAAAATCGATACTTACCTAAACCGAGGTATAGTGGTTAATCGATACAAATAATTAAATTCAACTACAACTTTGCTTATAACTTTCATAAAACTTCGTGTTTTTTGTTCAAATTTTTTCTAAATAATACAACTAATTGCTCCCCATATTACCCTATAGTTTTCTTATTAAATTTTCACTGTTATATTATAAATTTTCACATTTTTCTTTCTTTTATAGTCGTAAATTCACAAATAAAACATAAAATCTTCTCTAACTTTGCATAAAAATTGTCTTTTCCGTTCATATTTTCCTTTTATATAGTGTAACTAATTACTACCTTTAATTCCCTATAGTTTTTTCATACAATTTTCACAGTAAAATTACAAATTTTCATATAATTAATTTTCTTAGAGTCGTATTTTGATTAAATTTTTAAATTTTTTCAATTTTGCTTTTATTTCACTCTTTTTGCTTCTGTAAGGTCCGTCTAGTGTAGAAACTGCCATCTGCACTCAAATCTGTAAAATAAAACACAAGGAAATAGAGAAAATCGATACTTACCTAAACCGAGGTATAGTGGTTAATCGATCTGGCCTAGGGAGGACTGGGTGGCGGACCTTAACGGCTCAGTGGCCATCATTTCTTCAGCCGCCGCCGGTACCCCGACCCTTGAAGGTGTCAGGAGGGGTCAGGGGTGCGTAGCAGCACGGTTCGGGGAGTTCGTCGTTGTGGGGGTGTACTTCTCCCCGAACCGATCTCTCGCCGAGTTTCACAACTCTCTTGCAGAGCTGAGAGCAGTCGTCGTCGGAAGTAATCCCCTCCCCGTACTTGTCCTCGGGGACTTCAATGCCAAGAACTTGGCTTGGGGTTCTCGTCGTACAGATGTGCGGGGTAGGATGGTGGAAGACTGGGCTCTGGAGACAGGCCTGGTCGTCCTAAATCGGGGTTCTGTCCCCACGTGTGTGCGGATGCGGGGCGAGTCGGTGGTGGACATTTCGTTCGCTAGCCCCGCTCTGTCGCCGCGTGCCATTGACTGGCGTGTCATGGAGGGGGTGGAGACCTACTCCGACCACCGGTACATCCGGTTTGACGTCTCCACCCAGCCCTCGAGCGCGCCAGTCCAACAGGCCCTGAGTGGTCCGCGTTGGGCGCTGAAGCAGCTGGACCGGGAGCTCCTCCTGGAAGCCTCGATCGTGCAGGCCTGGGTGTCATCACCGGACAGGCCTGCCGACGTCAATGATGAGGCAGGGTGGTTCCAGGAGGCCATGTCCGAGATATGTGACGTGGCAATGCCCCGCGTCCGGCCAGGAAGCGCCCGGCGTCAGGTGTATTGGTGATCGCGTGAGCTGACGTCTCTGCGCGAGGCGTGTGTCGCCGCGCGGCACCTGTACGCCAGGCATCGCAGGCTCCGCATTCGTCCACCGAATGCGGCAGCCATTGAGGCGGAGCTGTACGAGGGATACAGAGCGGCAAAGACCGCCCTCCGGGAGGCTGTCCTGCGGGCCCGGGATCGGGCCCGTGAGGAGATGCTGGAGACTCTCGATAGAGATCCGTGGGGGCGCCCTTACAAGATCGTGCGGGATAAACTCCGCACCTGGGCCCCCCCGCTGACGCAGAGTCTCCGGCCTCAGCTCGTGGAGGATGTGGTGAGCGCTCTGTTCCCTGCGCGCGGGGAACATCCGCCCCCGCCTATGGCTCCGCCACCTGCGGTGCCGGAAGCGGACCACCAGGACGACGACGACGACATCCCGGAAGGGACCGGGGTAGACCTGAGAGTGGCGGTACGTAGGCTCAAGGCCAGGAATACCGCCCCAGGACCCGATGGCTTGCCTGGCAAAGCCTGGGTCCTGGCCTCGGAGGCTCTCGGGCCCCGACTGGAGGGGCTCCTAAGCGCATGCTTGGAGAGAGGCCAATTCCCGCTTCGTTGGAAGACGGGGAAGCTGGTCCTCATTCGGAAGCCGGGGCGCCCTGCGGACTCTCCGTCCGCATACCGGCCCGTGGTGCTGCTCGACGAGGTGGGCAAGCTCTTTGAAAGAGTAATTGCAAACCGCCTCGCCGAGCACCTTGCGGGGACGGGGCCGGATCTTGCGGAACACCAGTTTGGTTTCCGCAAGAGGCGCTCTACGGTGGACGCCATCATGCGCGTGAGAGCCCTCACGACGGGGGATGCAGTGGCCAGGGGGGGGGTTGTCTTGGCGGTGTCTCTCGACATCGCCAACGCCTTCAACTCCATGCCCTGGAGCTGCATTAGGGAGGCACTCCGGTATCACCGGGTGCCGACCTATCTCCGTCGTATAGTCGGGGACTATCTGACGGACAGGGCCGTCATCTACCCCGGTCGAAACGGAGAGTGGAACCGGCGAGAGATGTCGTGCGGTGTCCCACAGGGTTCGGTTCTGGGGCCGCCCCTGTGGAACATCGGTTACGACTGGGTGCTGCGCGCCGACCTCCCTACCGGCGTCAGCGTAGTTTGCTACGCTGACGACACGCTGGTACTGGCACAAGGGGGGTCGTACGAGGCGGCGGCGGAAACTATGACACGCGGGGTTGCGATAGTCGTTGAGAGGATCCGGCAACTGGGTCTCGAGGTGGCTCTGCACAAGTCCGAGGCCATGCACTTCCATGGTCCTCGGAACAGGCCACCACCGGGATCCTCAGTGATGGTAGGAGGGGTATCCATCGGCGTCGAGTCGACGTTGAAGTACCTAGGACTCGTCCTCGACGGCCGATGGAACTTCGTTGAGCACTTCCGACGTTTGGCTCCCAAACTGGAACGGACCGGGGCTGCCTTCAGGCGGCTCCTGCCGAACCTGGGGGGGCCAAACGCCTCCTGCCGGAGGCTCTACTCGGGGATCGTGAGGTCCATGGCCCTTTACGGGGCCCCGGTGTGGGCGCGTGGTTTGGCGCGGCTTGCCGTCCACCACCTAAACGCGCCCCAAAGGGTGGTTGCCGTAAAGATGGTTCGCGGCTACCGCACGATCTCCCGCGAGGCGGCGAGCCTCCTTGCCGGATTGCCGCCATGGGATCTGGAGGCGATAGTCCTCGCGCGCCTGCACGAATGGCGCGCGGCAGCACTATGCCGGGGGGAAACCCCGCTGCCGCGGCAAGTTGTCGCGCAGCGGACAGACTTCCGGCATGATCTCATGGCGACATGGAGAGAGCGACTGTCGCAACCCCGTGCTGGGCACGCCACTATAGCGGCGATAAGACCCCTCTTTGAGGAGTGGCTTGAGAGATGCCACGGCGTCCTCACCTTCCGCCTGACGCAGGTCCTCACCGGACACGGTGTGTTCGGGAGGTTCCTGCACCGAATCGGGCGGGAGGAAACGCCCGGGTGCTCCCACTGCGAGGATCGACCGGAGGACACGGTGGAGCACACCGTGGAGGTGTGCTCTGCTTGGGCGGAGCACCGCCGTGTCCTCGTAGCGGCGATAGGCGGCGGCGACCTCTCGCGTCCGGCTCTGGTCGAAGCCATGGTCCGGAGCGAGACGGAATGGGATGCCGTCACCACCTTCTGCGAAGCAGTGATGCTAGCGAAGGAGGTGGCGGAGCGGGAGAAGGAAAGAGCAACAGCTTTCCTTCCCGGCCGCCGCGGGAGACGCCCCGGGCGTCGGGGGCTACGTCGTGGCCCCCGACCACCGTAGGCGCGGGCCTGTGGACGGCGAGCAATGGGTAGCTCGCCGTCCGTCCGTCTAACGACGACAGGCCGTGTCGACGGCGCGTTTTGTTCCACGCGCGCCTCAAAGAGCTGTCAGCAGCGGGAAGGGGCCCGCAAGGGCCGACGCCTGCCGGGGCTGCGGGCTGTTCGAAAGAGATACCGCGGCTCCGGAACGTAAGGGCACTGAAGGAACACGGATGGTTTTTAGTCAGTAAAAGTCTGACACTCCCTTCCGCTCCACCCACAGCGAAAGGCGTCATTAGATGATTTTCCATCCGCAAAAAAAAAAAAAAAAAGTGGTTAATCGATACAAATAATTAAATTCAACTACAACTTTGCTTATAACTTTCATAAAACTTCGTGTTTTTTGTTCAAATTTTTTCTAAATAATACAACTAATTGCTCCCCATATTACCCTATAGTTTTCTTATTAAATTTTCACTGTTATATTATAAATTTTCACATTTTTCTTTCTTTTATAGTCGTAAATTCACAAATAATACATAAAATCTTCTCTAACTTTGCATAAAAATCGTCTTTTCCGTTCATATTTTCCTTTTATATAGTGTAACTAATTACTACCTTTAATTCCCTATAGTTTTTTCATACAATTTTCACAGTAAAATTACAAATTTTCATATAATTAATTTTCTTAGAGTCGTATTTTGATAAAATTTTTAAATTTTTTCAATTTTGCTTTTATTTCACTCTTTTTGCTTCTGTAAGGTCCGTCTAGTGTAGAAACTGCCATCTGCACTCAAATCTGTAAAATAAAACACAAGGAAATAGAGAAAATCGATACTTACCTAAACCGAGGTATAGTGGTTAATCGATACAAATAATTAAATTCAACTACAACTTTGCTTATAACTTTCATAAAACTTCGTGTTTTTTGTTCAAATTTTTTCTAAATAATACAACTAATTGCTCCCCATATTACCCTATAGTTTTCTTATTAAATTTTCACTGTTATATTATAAATTTTCACATTTTTCTTTCTTTTATAGTCGTAAATTCACAAATAAAACATAAAATCTTCTCTAACTTTGCATAAAAATTGTCTTTTCCGTTCATATTTTCCTTTTATATAGTGTAACTAATTACTACCTTTAATTCCCTATAGTTTTTTCATACAATTTTCACAGTAAAATTACAAATTTTCATATGATTCATTTTCTTAGAGTCGTATTTTGATAAAATTTTTAAATTTTTTCAATTTTGCTTTTATTTCACTCTTTTTGCTTCTGTAAGGTCCGTCTAGTGTAGAAACTGCCATCTGCACTCAAATCTGTAAAATAAAACACAAGGAAATAGAGAAAATCGATACTTACCTAAACCGAGGTATAGTGGTTAATCGATACAAATAATTAAATTCAACTACAACTTTGCTTATAACTTTCATAAAACTTCGTGTTTTTTGTTCAAATTTTTTCTAAATAATACAACTAATTGCTCCCCATATTACCCTATAGTTTTCTTATTAAATTTTCACTGTTATATTATAAATTTTCACATTTTTCTTTCTTTTATAGTCGTAAATTCACAAATAAAACATAAAATCTTCTCTAACTTTGCATAAAAATTGTCTTTTCCGTTCATATTTTCCTTTTATATAGTGTAACTAATTACTACCTTTAATTCCCTATAGTTTTTTCATACAATTTTCACAGTAAAATTACAAATTTTCATATAATTAATTTTCTTAGAGTCGTATTTTGATAAAATTTTTAAATTTTTTCAATTTTGCTTTTATTTCACTCTTTTTGCTTCTGTAAGGTCCGTCTAGTGTAGAAACTGCCATCTGCACTCAAATCTGTAAAATAAAACACAAGGAAATAGAGAAAATCGATACTTACCTAAACCGAGGTATAGTGGTTAATCGATACAAATAATTAAATTCAACTACAACTTTGCTTATAACTTTCATAAAACTTCGTGTTTTTTGTTCAAATTTTTTCTAAATAATACAACTAATTGCTCCCCATATTACCCTATAGTTTTCTTATTAAATTTTCAATGTTATATTATAAATTTTCACATTTTTCTTTCTTTTATAGTCGTAAATTCACAAATAAAACATAAAATCTTCTCTAACTTTGCATAAAAATTGTCTTTTCCGTTCATATTTTCCTTTTATATAGTGTAACTAATTACTACCTTTAATTCCCTATAGTTTTTTCATACAATTTTCACAGTAAAATTACAAATTTTCATATAATTAATTTTCTTAGAGTCGTATTTTGATAAAATTTTTAAATTTTTTCAATTTTGCTTTTATTTCACTCTTTTTGCTTCTGTAAGGTCCGTCTAGTGTAGAAACTGCCATCTGCACTCAAATCTGTAAAATAAAACACAAGGAAATAGAGAAAATCGATACTTACCTAAACCGAGGTATAGTGGTTAATCGATACAAATAATTAAATTCAACTACAACTTTGCTTATAACTTTCATAAAACTTCGTGTTTTTTGTTCAAATTTTTTCTAAATAATACAACTAATTGCTCCCCATATTACCCTATAGTTTTCTTATTAAATTTTCACTGTTATATTATAAATTTTCACATTTTTCTTTCTTTTATAGTCGTAAATTCACAAATAAAACATAAAATCTTCTCTAACTTTGCATAAAAATTGTCTTTTCCGTTCATATTTTCCTTTTATATAGTGTAACTAATTACTACCTTTAATTCCCTATAGTTTTTTCATACAATTTTCACAGTAAAATTACAAATTTTCATATAATTAATTTTCTTAGTCGTATTTTGATAAAATTTTTAAATTTTTTCAATTTTGCTTTTATTTCACTCTTTTTGCTTCTGTAAAGTCCGTCTAGTGTAGAAACTGCCATCTGCACTCAAATCTGTAAAATAAAACACAAGGAAATAGAGAAAATCGATACTTACCTAAACCGAGGTATAGTGGTTAATCGATACAAATAATTAAATTCAACTACAACTTTGCTTATAACTTTCATAAAACTTCGTGTTTTTTGTTCAAATTTTTTCTAAATAATACAACTAATTGCTCCCCATATTACCCTATAGTTTTCTTATTAAATTTTCACTGTTATATTATAAATTTTCACATTTTTCTTTCTTTTATAGTCGTAAATTCACAAATAAAACATAAAATCTTCTCTAACTTTGCATAAAAATTGTCTTTTCCGTTCATATTTTCCTTTTATATAGTGTAACTAATTACTACCTTTAATTCCCTATAGTTTTTTCATACAATTTTCACAGTAAAATTACAAATTTTCATATAATTAATTTACTTAGAGTCGTATTTTGATTAAATTTTTAAATTTTTTCAATTTTGCTTTTATTTCACTCTTTTTGCTTCTGTAAGGTCCGTCTAGTGTAGAAACTGCCATCTGCACTCAAATCTGTAAAATAAAACACAAGGAAATAGAGAAAATCGATACTTACCTAAACCGAGGTATAGTGGTTAATCGATACAAATAATTAAATTCAACTACAACTTTGCTTATAACTTTCATAAAACTTCGTGTTTTTTGTTCAAATTTTTTCTAAATAATACAACTAATTGCTCCCCATATTACCCTATAGTTTTCTTATTAAATTTTCACTGTTATATTATAAATTTTCACATTTTTCTTTCTTTTATAGTCGTAAATTCACAAATAAAACATAAAATCTTCTCTAACTTTGCATAAAAATTGTCTTTTCCGTTCATATTTTCCTTTTATATAGTGTAACTAATTACTACCTTTAATTCCCTATAGTTTTTTCATACAATTTTCACAGTAAAATTACAAATTTTCATATAATTCATTTTCTTAGAGTCGTATTTTGATAAAATTTTTAAATTTTTTAAATTTTGCTTTTATTTCACTCTTTTTGCTTCTGTAAGGTCCGTCTAGTGTAGAAACTGCCATCTGCACTCAAATCTGTAAAATAAAACACAAGGAAATAGAGAAAATCGATACTTACCTAAACCGAGGTATAGTGGTTAATCGATACAAATAATTAAATTCAACTACAACTTTGCTTATAACTTTCATAAAACTTCGTGTTTTTTGTTCAAATTTTTTCTAAATAATACAACTAATTGCTCCCCATATTACCCTATAGTTTTCTTATTAAATTTTCACTGTTATATTATAAATTTTCACATTTTTCTTTCTTTTATAGTCGTAAATTCACAAATAAAACATAAAATCTTCTCTAACTTTGCATAAAAATTGTCTTTTCCGTTCATATTTTCCTTTTATATAGTGTAACTAATTACTACCTTTAATTCCCTATAGTTTTTTCATACAATTTTCACAGTAAAATTACAAATTTTCATATAATTAATTTTCTTAGAGTCGTATTTTGATAAAATTTTTAAATTTTTTCAATTTTGCTTTTATTTCACTCTTTTTGCTTCTGTAAGGTCCGTCTAGTGTAGAAACTGCCATCTGCACTCAAATCTGTAAAATAAAACACAAGGAAATAGAGAAAATCGATACTTACCTAAACCGAGGTATAGTGGTTAATCGATACAAATAATTAAATTCAACTACAACTTTGCTTATAACTTTCATAAAACTTCGTGTTTTTTGTTCAAATTTTTTCTAAATAATACAACTAATTGCTCCCCATATTACCCTATAGTTTTCTTATTAAATTTTCACTGTTATATTATAAATTTTCACATTTTTCTTTCTTTTATAGTCGTAAATTCACAAATAAAACATAAAATCTTCTCTAACTTTGCATAAAAATTGTCTTTTCCGTTCATATTTTTCTTTTATATAGTGTAACTAATTACTACCTTTAATTCCCTATAGTTTTTTCATACAATTTTCACAGTAAAATTACAAATTTTCATATAATTAATTTTCTTAGAGTCGTATTTTGATAAAATTTTTAAATTTTTTCAATTTTGCTTTTATTTCACTCTTTTTGCTTCTGTAAGGTCCGTCTAGTGTAGAAACTGCCATCTGCACTCAAATCTGTAAAATAAAACACAAGGAAATAGAGAAAATCGATACTTACCTAAACCGAGGTATAGTGGTTAATCGATACAAATAATTAAATTCAACTACAACTTTGCTTATAACTTTCATAAAACTTCGTGTTTTTTGTTCAAATTTTTTCTAAATAATACAACTAATTGCTCCCCATATTACCCTATAGTTTTCTTATTAAATTTTCAATGTTATATTATAAATTTTCACATTTTTCTTTCTTTTATAGTCGTAAATTCACAAATAAAACATAAAATCTTCTCTAACTTTGCATAAAAATTGTCTTTTCCGTTCATATTTTCCTTTTATATAGTGTAACTAATTACTACCTTTAATTCCCTATAGTTTTTTCATACAATTTTCACAGTAAAATTACAAATTTTCATATAATTAATTTTCTTAGAGTCGTATTTTGATAAAATTTTTAAATTTTTTCAATTTTGCTTTTATTTCACTCTTTTTGCTTCTGTAAGGTCCGTCTAGTGTAGAAACTGCCATCTGCACTCAAATCTGTAAAATAAAACACAAGGAAATAGAGAAAATCGATACTTACCTAAACCGAGGTATAGTGGTTAATCGATACAAATAATTAAATTCAACTACAACTTTGCTTATAACTTTCATAAAACTTCGTGTTTTTTGTTCAAATTTTTTCTAAATAATACAACTAATTGCTCCCCATATTACCCTATAGTTTTCTTATTAAATTTTCACTGTTATATTATAAATTTTCACATTTTTCTTTCTTTTATAGTCGTAAATTCACAAATAAAACATAAAATCTTCTCTAACTTTGCATAAAAATTGTCTTTTCCGTTCATATTTTCCTTTTATATAGTGTAACTAATTACTACCTTTAATTCCCTATAGTTTTTTCATACAATTTTCACAGTAAAATTACAAATTTTCATATAATTAATTTTCTTAGTCGTATTTTGATAAAATTTTTAAATTTTTTCAATTTTGCTTTTATTTCACTCTTTTTGCTTCTGTAAAGTCCGTCTAGTGTAGAAACTGCCATCTGCACTCAAATCTGTAAAATAAAACACAAGGAAATAGAGAAAATCGATACTTACCTAAACCGAGGTATAGTGGTTAATCGATACAAATAATTAAATTCAACTACAACTTTGCTTATAACTTTCATAAAACTTCGTGTTTTTTGTTCAAATTTTTTCTAAATAATACAACTAATTGCTCCCCATATTACCCTATAGTTTTCTTATTAAATTTTCACTGTTATATTATAAATTTTCACATTTTTCTTTCTTTTATAGTCGTAAATTCACAAATAAAACATAAAATCTTCTCTAACTTTGCATAAAAATTGTCTTTTCCGTTCATATTTTCCTTTTATATAGTGTAACTAATTACTACCTTTAATTCCCTATAGTTTTTTCATACAATTTTCACAGTAAAATTACAAATTTTCATATAATTAATTTACTTAGAGTCGTATTTTGATTAAATTTTTAAATTTTTTCAATTTTGCTTTTATTTCACTCTTTTTGCTTCTGTAAGGTCCGTCTAGTGTAGAAACTGCCATCTGCACTCAAATCTGTAAAATAAAACACAAGGAAATAGAGAAAATCGATACTTACCTAAACCGAGGTATAGTGGTTAATCGATACAAATAATTAAATTCAACTACAACTTTGCTTATAACTTTCATAAAACTTCGTGTTTTTTGTTCAAATTTTTTCTAAATAATACAACTAATTGCTCCCCATATTACCCTATAGTTTTCTTATTAAATTTTCACTGTTATATTATAAATTTTCACATTTTTCTTTCTTTTATAGTCGTAAATTCACAAATAAAACATAAAATCTTCTCTAACTTTGCATAAAAATTGTCTTTTCCGTTCATATTTTCCTTTTATATAGTGTAACTAATTACTACCTTTAATTCCCTATAGTTTTTTCATACAATTTTCACAGTAAAATTACAAATTTTCATATAATTCATTTTCTTAGAGTCGTATTTTGATAAAATTTTTAAATTTTTTAAATTTTGCTTTTATTTCACTCTTTTTGCTTCTGTAAGGTCCGTCTAGTGTAGAAACTGCCATCTGCACTCAAATCTGTAAAATAAAACACAAGGAAATAGAGAAAATCGATACTTACCTAAACCGAGGTATAGTGGTTAATCGATACAAATAATTAAATTCAACTACAACTTTGCTTATAACTTTCATAAAACTTCGTGTTTTTTGTTCAAATTTTTTCTAAATAATACAACTAATTGCTCCCCATATTACCCTATAGTTTTCTTATTAAATTTTCACTGTTATATTATAAATTTTCACATTTTTCTTTCTTTTATAGTCGTAAATTCACAAATAAAACATAAAATCTTCTCTAACTTTGCATAAAAATTGTCTTTTCCGTTCATATTTTCCTTTTATATAGTGTAACTAATTACTACCTTTAATTCCCTATAGTTTTTTCATACAATTTTCACAGTAAAATTACAAATTTTCATATAATTAATTTTCTTAGAGTCGTATTTTGATAAAATTTTTAAATTTTTTCAATTTTGCTTTTATTTCACTCTTTTTGCTTCTGTAAGGTCCGTCTAGTGTAGAAACTGCCATCTGCACTCAAATCTGTAAAATAAAACACAAGGAAATAGAGAAAATCGATACTTACCTAAACCGAGGTATAGTGGTTAATCGATACAAATAATTAAATTCAACTACAACTTTGCTTATAACTTTCATAAAACTTCGTGTTTTTTGTTCAAATTTTTTCTAAATAATACAACTAATTGCTCCCCATATTACCCTATAGTTTTCTTATTAAATTTTCACTGTTATATTATAAATTTTCACATTTTTCTTTCTTTTATAGTCGTAAATTCACAATTAAAACATAAAATCTTCTCTAACTTTGCATAAAAATTGTCTTTTCCGTTCATATTTTTCTTTTATATAGTGTAACTAATTACTACCTTTAATTCCCTATAGTTTTTTCATACAATTTTCACAGTAAAATTACAAATTTTCATATAATTAATTTTCTTAGAGTCGTATTTTGATAAAATTTTTAAATTTTTTCAATTTTGCTTTTATTTCACTCTTTTTGCTTCTGTAAGGTCCGTCTAGTGTAGAAACTGCCATCTGCACTCAAATTTGTAAAATAAAACACAAGGAAATAGAGAAAATCGATACTTACCTAAACCGAGGTATAGTGGTTAATCGATACAAATAATTAAATTCAACTACAACTTTGCTTATAACTTTCATAAAACTTCGTGTTTTTTGTTCAAATTTTTTCTAAATAATACAACTAATTGCTCCCCATATTACCCTATAGTTTTCTTATTAAATTTTCACTGTTATATTATAAATTTTCACATTTTTCTTTCTTTTATAGTCGTAAATTCACAAATAAAACATAAAATCTTCTCTAACTTTGCATAAAAATTGTCTTTTCCGTTCATATTTTCCTTTTATATAGTGTAACTAATTACTACCTTTAATTCCCTATAGTTTTTTCATACAATTTTCACAGTAAAATTACAAATTTTCATATAATTAATTTTCTTAGAGTCGTATTTTGATAAAATTTTTAAATTTTTTCAATTTTGCTTTTATTTCACTCTTTTTGCTTCTGTAAGGTCCGTCTAGTGTAGAAACTGCCATCTGCACTCAAATCTGTAAAATAAAACACAAGGAAATAGAGAAAATCGATACTTACCTAAACCGAGGTATAGTGGTTAATCGATACAAATAATTAAATTCAACTACAACTTTGCTTATAACTTTCATAAAACTTCGTGTTTTTTGTTCAAATTTTTTCTAAATAATACAACTAATTGCTCCCCATATTACCCTATAGTTTTCTTATTAAATTTTCACTGTTATATTATAAATTTTCACATTTTTCTTTCTTTTATAGTCGTAAATTCACAAATAAAACATAAAATCTTCTCTAACTTTGCATAAAAATTGTCTTTTCCGTTCATATTTTCCTTTTATATAGTGTAACTAATTACTACCTTTAATTCCCTATAGTTTTTTCATACAATTTTCACAGTAAAATTACAAATTTTCATATAATTAATTTTCTTAGAGTCGTATTTTGATAAAATTTTTAAATTTTTTCAATTTTGCTTTTATTTCACTCTTTTTGCTTCTGTAAGGTCCGTCTAGTGTAGAAACTGCCATCTGCACTCAAATCTGTAAACTAAAACACAAGGAAATAGAGAAAATCGATACTTACCTAAACCGAGGTATAGTGGTTAATCGATACAAATAATTAAATTCAACTACAACTTTGCTTATAACTTTCATAAAACTTCGTGTTTTTTGTTCAAATTTTTTCTAAATAATACAACTAATTGCTCCCCATATTACCCTATAGTTTTCTTATTAAATTTTCACTGTTATATTATAAATTTTCACATTTTTCTTTCTTTTATAGTCGTAAATTCACAAATAAAACATAAAATCTTCTCTAACTTTGCATAAAAATTGTCTTTTCCGTTCATATTTTCCTTTTATATAGTGTAACTAATTACTACCTTTAATTCCCTATAGTTTTTTCATACAATTTTCACAGTAAAATTACAAATTTTCATATAATTAATTTACTTAGAGTCGTATTTTGATTAAATTTTTAAATTTTTTCAATTTTGCTTTTATTTCACTCTTTTTGCTTCTGTAAGGTCCGTCTAGTGTAGAAACTGCCATCTGCACTCAAATCTGTAAAATAAAACACAAGGAAATAGAGAAAATCGATACTTACCTAAACCGAGGTATAGTGGTTAATCGATACAAATAATTAAATTCAACTACAACTTTGCTTATAACTTTCATAAAACTTCGTGTTTTTTGTTCAAATTTTTTCTAAATAATACAACTAATTGCTCCCCATATTACCCTGTAGTTTTCTTATTAAATTTTCACTGTTATATTATAAATTTTCACATTTTTCTTTCTTTTATAGTCGTAAATTCACAAATAAAACATAAAATCTTCTCTAACTTTGCATAAAAATTGTCTTTTCCGTTCATATTTTCCTTTTATATAGTGTAACTAATTACTACCTTTAATTCCCTATAGTTTTTTCATACAATTTTCACAGTAAAATTACAAATTTTCATATAATTAATTTTCTTAGTCGTATTTTGATAAAATTTTTAAATTTTTTCAATTTTGCTTTTATTTCACTCTTTTTGCTTCTGTAAAGTCCGTCTAGTGTAGAAACTGCCATCTGCACTCAAATCTGTAAAATAAAACACAAGGAAATAGAGAAAATCGATACTTACCTAAACCGAGGTATAGTGGTTAATCGATACAAATAATTAAATTCAACTACAACTTTGCTTATAACTTTCATAAAACTTCGTGTTTTTTGTTCAAATTTTTTCTAAATAATACAACTAATTGCTCCCCATATTACCCTATAGTTTTCTTATTAAATTTTCACTGTTATATTATAAATTTTCACATTTTTCTTTCTTTTATAGTCGTAA
This sequence comes from Parnassius mnemosyne, assembly GCA_963668995.1. NCBI lineage: Eukaryota > Metazoa > Arthropoda > Insecta > Lepidoptera > Papilionidae > Parnassius > Parnassius mnemosyne. The sequence goes on along the minus strand of CAVLGL010000097.1, from coordinate 2,084,706 downwards.
ATTCACAAATAAAACATAAAATCTTCTCTAACTTTGCATAAAAATTGTCTTTTCCGTTCATATTTTCCTTTTATATAGTGTAACTAATTACTACCTTTAATTCCCTATAGTTTTTTCATACAATTTTCACAGTAAAATTACAAATTTTCATATAATTAATTTACTTAGAGTCGTATTTTGATTAAATTTTTAAATTTTTTCAATTTTGCTTTTATTTCACTCTTTTTGCTTCTGTAAGGTCCGTCTAGTGTAGAAACTGCCATCTGCACTCAAATCTGTAAAATAAAACACAAGGAAATAGAGAAAATCGATACTTACCTAAACCGAGGTATAGTGGTTAATCGATACAAATAATTAAATTCAACTACAACTTTGCTTATAACTTTCATAAAACTTCGTGTTTTTTGTTCAAATTTTTTCTAAATAATACAACTAATTGCTCCCCATATTACCCTATAGTTTTCTTATTAAATTTTCACTGTTATATTATAAATTTTCACATTTTTCTTTCTTTTATAGTCGTAAATTCACAAATAAAACATAAAATCTTCTCTAACTTTGCATAAAAATTGTCTTTTCCGTTCATATTTTCCTTTTATATAGTGTAACTAATTACTACCTTTAATTCCCTATAGTTTTTTCATACAATTTTCACAGTAAAATTACAAATTTTCATATAATTCATTTTCTTAGAGTCGTATTTTGATAAAATTTTTAAATTTTTTAAATTTTGCTTTTATTTCACTCTTTTTGCTTCTGTAAGGTCCGTCTAGTGTAGAAACTGCCATCTGCACTCAAATCTGTAAAATAAAACACAAGGAAATAGAGAAAATCGATACTTACCTAAACCGAGGTATAGTGGTTAATCGATACAAATAATTAAATTCAACTACAACTTTGCTTATAACTTTCATAAAAGTTCGTGTTTTTTGTTCAAATTTTTTCTAAATAATACAACTAATTGCTCCCCATATTACCCTATAGTTTTCTTATTAAATTTTCACTGTTATATTATAAATTTTCACATTTTTCTTTCTTTTATAGTCGTAAATTCACAAATAAAACATAAAATCTTCTCTAACTTTGCATAAAAATTGTCTTTTCCGTTCATATTTTCCTTTTATATAGTGTAACTAATTACTACCTTTAATTCCCTATAGTTTTTTCATACAATTTTCACAGTAAAATTACAAATTTTCATATAATTAATTTTCTTAGAGTCGTATTTTGATAAAATTTTTAAATTTTTTCAATTTTGCTTTTATTTCACTCTTTTTGCTTCTGTAAGGTCCGTCTAGTGTAGAAACTGCCATCTGCACTCAAATCTGTAAAATAAAACACAAGGAAATAGAGAAAATCGATACTTACCTAAACCGAGGTATAGTGGTTAATCGATACAAATAATTAAATTCAACTACAACTTTGCTTATAACTTTCATAAAACTTCGTGTTTTTTGTTCAAATTTTTTCTAAATAATACAACTAATTGCTCCCCATATTACCCTATAGTTTTCTTATTAAATTTTCACTGTTATATTATAAATTTTCACATTTTTCTTTCTTTTATAGTCGTAAATTCACAAATAAAACATAAAATCTTCTCTAACTTTGCATAAAAATTGTCTTTTCCGTTCATATTTTTCTTTTATATAGTGTAACTAATTACTACCTTTAATTCCCTATAGTTTTTTCATACAATTTTCACAGTAAAATTACAAATTTTCATATAATTAATTTTCTTAGAGTCGTATTTTGATAAAATTTTTAAATTTTTTCAATTTTGCTTTTATTTCACTCTTTTTGCTTCTGTAAGGTCCGTCTAGTGTAGAAACTGCCATCTGCACTCAAATTTGTAAAATAAAACACAAGGAAATAGAGAAAATCGATACTTACCTAAACCGAGGTATAGTGGTTAATCGATACAAATAATTAAATTCAACTACAACTTTGCTTATAACTTTCATAAAACTTCGTGTTTTTTGTTCAAATTTTTTCTAAATAATACAACTAATTGCTCCCCATATTACCCTATAGTTTTCTTATTAAATTTTCACTGTTATATTATAAATTTTCACATTTTTCTTTCTTTTATAGTCGTAAATTCACAAATAAAACATAAAATCTTCTCTAACTTTGCATAAAAATTGTCTTTTCCGTTCATATTTTCCTTTTATATAGTGTAACTAATTACTACCTTTAATTCCCTATAGTTTTTTCATACAATTTTCACAGTAAAATTACAAATTTTCATATAATTAATTTTCTTAGAGTCGTATTTTGATAAAATTTTTAAATTTTTTCAATTTTGCTTTTATTTCACTCTTTTTGCTTCTGTAAGGTCCGTCTAGTGTAGAAACTGCCATCTGCACTCAAATCTGTAAAATAAAACACAAGGAAATAGAGAAAATCGATACTTACCTAAACCGAGGTATAGTGGTTAATCGATACAAATAATTAAATTCAACTACAACTTTGCTTATAACTTTCATAAAACTTCGTGTTTTTTGTTCAAATTTTTTCTAAATAATACAACTAATTGCTCCCCATATTACCCTATAGTTTTCTTATTAAATTTTCACTGTTATATTATAAATTTTCACATTTTTCTTTCTTTTATAGTCGTAAATTCACAAATAAAACATAAAATCTTCTCTAACTTTGCATAAAAATTGTCTTTTCCGTTCATATTTTCCTTTTATATAGTGTAACTAATTACTACCTTTAATTCCCTATAGTTTTTTCATACAATTTTCACAGTAAAATTACAAATTTTCATATAATTAATTTTCTTAGAGTCGTATTTTGATAAAATTTTTAAATTTTTTCAATTTTGCTTTTATTTCACTCTTTTTGCTTCTGTAAGGTCCGTCTAGTGTAGAAACTGCCATCTGCACTCAAATCTGTAAAATAAAACACAAGGAAATAGAGAAAATCGATACTTACCTAAACCGAGGTATAGTGGTTAATCGATACAAATAATTAAATTCAACTACAACTTTGCTTATAACTTTCATAAAACTTCGTGTTTTTTGTTCAAATTTTTTCTAAATAATACAACTAATTGCTCCCCATATTACCCTGTAGTTTTCTTATTAAATTTTCACTGTTATATTATAAATTTTCACATTTTTCTTTCTTTTATAGTCGTAAATTCACAAATAAAACATAAAATCTTCTCTAACTTTGCATAAAAATTGTCTTTTCCGTTCATATTTTCCTTTTATATAGTGTAACTAATTACTACCTTTAATTCCCTATAGTTTTTTCATACAATTTTCACAGTAAAATTACAAATTTTCATATAATTAATTTACTTAGAGTCGTATTTTGATTAAATTTTTAAATTTTTTCAATTTTGCTTTTATTTCACTCTTTTTGCTTCTGTAAGGTCCGTCTAGTGTAGAAACTGCCATCTGCACTCAAATCTGTAAAATAAAACACAAGGAAATAGAGAAAATCGATACTTACCTAAACCGAGGTATAGTGGTTAATCGATACAAATAATTAAATTCAACTACAACTTTGCTTATAACTTTCATAAAACTTCGTGTTTTTTGTTCAAATTTTTTCTAAATAATACAACTAATTGCTCCCCATATTACCCTGTAGTTTTCTTATTAAATTTTCACTGTTATATTATAAATTTTCACATTTTTCTTTCTTTTATAGTCGTAAATTCACAAATAAAACATAAAATCTTCTCTAACTTTGCATAAAAATTGTCTTTTCCGTTCATATTTTCCTTTTATATAGTGTAAATAATTACTACCTTTAATTCCCTATAGTTTTTTCATACAATTTTCACAGTACAATTACAAATTTTCATATAATTAATTTTCTTAGAGTCGTATTTTGATAAAATTTTTAAATTTTTTCAATTTTGCTTTTATTTCACTCTTTTTGCTTCTGTAAGGTCCGTCTAGTGTAGAAACTGCCATCTGCACTCAAATCTGTAAAATAAAACACAAGGAAATAGAGAAAATCGATACTTACCTAAACCGAGGTATAGTGGTTAATCGATACAAATAATTAAATTCAACTACAACTTTGCTTATAACTTTCATAAAACTTCGTGTTTTTTGTTCAAATTTTTTCTAAATAATACAACTAATTGCTCCCCATATTACCCTATAGTTTTCTTATTAAATTTTCACTGTTATATTATAAATTTTCACATTTTTCTTTCTTTTATAGTCGTAAATTCACAAATAAAACATAAAATCTTCTCTAACTTTGCATAAAAATTGTCTTTTCCGTTCATATTTTCCTTTTATATAGTGTAACTAATTACTACCTTTAATTCCCTATAGTTTTTTCATACAATTTTCACAGTAAAATTACAAATTTTCATATAATTAATTTTCTTAGAGTCGTATTTTGATAAAATTTTTAAATTTTTTCAATTTTGCTTTTATTTCACTCTTTTTGCTTCTGTAAGGTCCGTCTAGTGTAGAAACTGCCATCTGCACTCAAATCTGTAAAATAAAACACAAGGAAATAGAGAAAATCGATACTTACCTAAACCGAGGTATAGTGGTTAATCGATACAAATAATTAAATTCAACTACAACTTTGCTTATAACTTTCATAAAACTTCGTGTTTTTTGTTCAAATTTTTTCTAAATAATACAACTAATTGCTCCCCATATTACCCTATAGTTTTCTTATTAAATTTTCACTGTTATATTATAAATTTTCACATTTTTCTTTCTTTTATAGTCGTAAATTCACAAATAAAACATAAAATCTTCTCTAACTTTGCATAAAAATTGTCTTTTCCGTTCATATTTTCCTTTTATATAGTGTAACTAATTACTACCTTTAATTCCCTATAGTTTTTTCATACAATTTTCACAGTAAAATTACAAATTTTCATATAATTAATTTTCTTAGAGTCGTATTTTGATAAAATTTTTAAATTTTTTCAATTTTGCTTTTATTTCACTCTTTTTGCTTCTGTAAGGTCCGTCTAGTGTAGAAACTGCCATCTGCACTCAAATCTGTAAACTAAAACACAAGGAAATAGAGAAAATCGATACTTACCTAAACCGAGGTATAGTGGTTAATCGATACAAATAATTAAATTCAACTACAACTTTGCTTATAACTTTCATAAAACTTCGTGTTTTTTGTTCAAATTTTTTCTAAATAATACAACTAATTGCTCCCCATATTACCCTATAGTTTTCTTATTAAATTTTCACTGTTATATTATAAATTTTCACATTTTTCTTTCTTTTATAGTCGTAAATTCACAAATAAAACATAAAATCTTCTCTAACTTTGCATAAAAATTGTCTTTTCCGTTCATATTTTCCTTTTATATAGTGTAACTAATTACTACCTTTAATTCCCTATAGTTTTTTCATACAATTTTCACAGTAAAATTACAAATTTTCATATAATTAATTTACTTAGAGTCGTATTTTGATTAAATTTTTAAATTTTTTCAATTTTGCTTTTATTTCACTCTTTTTGCTTCTGTAAGGTCCGTCTAGTGTAGAAACTGCCATCTGCACTCAAATCTGTAAAATAAAACACAAGGAAATAGAGAAAATCGATACTTACCTAAACCGAGGTATAGTGGTTAATCGATACAAATAATTAAATTCAACTACAACTTTGCTTATAACTTTCATAAAACTTCGTGTTTTTTGTTCAAATTTTTTCTAAATAATACAACTAATTGCTCCCCATATTACCCTGTAGTTTTCTTATTAAATTTTCACTGTTATATTATAAATTTTCACATTTTTCTTTCTTTTATAGTCGTAAATTCACAAATAAAACATAAAATCTTCTCTAACTTTGCATAAAAATTGTCTTTTCCGTTCATATTTTCCTTTTATATAGTGTAACTAATTACTACCTTTAATTCCCTATAGTTTTTTCATACAATTTTCACAGTAAAATTACAAATTTTCATATAATTAATTTTCTTAGAGTCGTATTTTGATAAAATTTTTAAATTTTTTCAATTTTGCTTTTATTTCACTCTTTTTGCTTCTGTAAGGTCCGTCTAGTGTAGAAACTGCCATCTGCACTCAAATCTGTAAAATAAAACACAAGGAAATAGAGAAAATCGATACTTACCTAAACCGAGGTATAGTGGTTAATCGATACAAATAATTAAATTCAACTACAACTTTGCTTATAACTTTCATAAAACTTCGTGTTTTTTGTTCAAATTTTTTCTAAATAATACAACTAATTGCTCCCCATATTACCCTATAGTTTTCTTATTAAATTTTCACTGTTATATTATAAATTTTCACATTTTTCTTTCTTTTATAGTCGTAAATTCACAAATAAAACATAAAATCTTCTCTAACTTTGCATAAAAATTGTCTTTTCCGTTCATATTTTCCTTTTATATAGTGTAACTAATTACTACCTTTAATTCCCTATAGTTTTTTCATACAATTTTCACAGTAAAATTACAAATTTTCATATAATTAATTTTCTTAGAGTCGTATTTTGATAAAATTTTTAAATTTTTTCAATTTTGCTTTTATTTCACTCTTTTTGCTTCTGTAAGGTCCGTCTAGTGTAGAAACTGCCATCTGCACTCAAATCTGTAAAATAAAACACAAGGAAATAGAGAAAATCGATACTTACCTAAACCGAGGTATAGTGGTTAATCGATACAAATAATTAAATTCAACTACAACTTTGCTTATAACTTTCATAAAACTTCGTGTTTTTTGTTCAAATTTTTTCTAAATAATACAACTAATTGCTCCCCATATTACCCTATAGTTTTCTTATTAAATTTTCACTGTTATATTATAAATTTTCACATTTTTCTTTCTTTTATAGTCGTAAATTCACAAATAAAACATAAAATCTTCTCTAACTTTGCATAAAAATTGTCTTTTCCGTTCATATTTTCCTTTTATATAGTGTAAATAATTACTACCTTTAATTCCCTATAGTTTTTTCATACAATTTTCACAGTACAATTACAAATTTTCATATAATTAATTTTCTTAGAGTCGTATTTTGATAAAATTTTTAAATTTTTTCAATTTTGCTTTTATTTCACTCTTTTTGCTTCTGTAAGGTCCGTCTAGTGTAGAAACTGCCATCTGCACTCAAATCTGTAAAATAAAACACAAGGAAATAGAGAAAATCGATACTTACCTAAACCGAGGTATAGTGGTTAATCGATACAAATAATTAAATTCAACTACAACTTTGCTTATAACTTTCATAAAACTTCGTGTTTTTTGTTCAAATTTTTTCTAAATAATACAACTAATTGCTCCCCATATTACCCTATAGTTTTCTTATTAAATTTTCACTGTTATATTATAAATTTTCACATTTTTCTTTCTTTTATAGTCGTAAATTCACAAATAAAACATAAAATCTTCTCTAACTTTGCATAAAAATTGTCTTTTCCGTTCATATTTTCCTTTTATATAGTGTAACTAATTACTACCTTTAATTCCCTATAGTTTTTTCATACAATTTTCACAGTAAAATTACAAATTTTCATATAATTAATTTTCTTAGAGTCGTATTTTGATAAAATTTTTAAATTTTTTCAATTTTGCTTTTATTTCACTCTTTTTGCTTCTGTAAGGTCCGTCTAGTGTAGAAACTGCCATCTGCACTCAAATCTGTAAAATAAAACACAAGGAAATAGAGAAAATCGATACTTACCTAAACCGAGGTATAGTGGTTAATCGATACAAATAATTAAATTCAACTACAACTTTGCTTATAACTTTCATAAAACTTCGTGTTTTTTGTTCAAATTTTTTCTAAATAATACAACTAATTGCTCCCCATATTACCCTATAGTTTTCTTATTAAATTTTCACTGTTATATTATAAATTTTCACATTTTTCTTTCTTTTATAGTCGTAAATTCACAAATAAAACATAAAATCTTCTCTAACTTTGCATAAAAATTGTCTTTTCCGTTCATATTTTCCTTTTATATAGTGTAACTAATTACTACCTTTAATTCCCTATAGTTTTTTCATACAATTTTCACAGTAAAATTACAAATTTTCATATAATTAATTTTCTTAGAGTCGTATTTTGATAAAATTTTTAAATTTTTTCAATTTTGCTTTTATTTCACTCTTTTTGCTTCTGTAAGGTCCGTCTAGTGTAGAAACTGCCATCTGCACTCAAATCTGTAAAATAAAACACAAGGAAATAGAGAAAATCGATACTTACCTAAACCGAGGTATAGTGGTTAATCGATACAAATAATTAAATTCAACTACAACTTTGCTTATAACTTTCATAAAACTTCGTGTTTTTTGTTCAAATTTTTTCTAAATAATACAACTAATTGCTCCCCATATTACCCTATAGTTTTCTTATTAAATTTTCACTGTTATATTATAAATTTTCACATTTTTCTTTCTTTTATAGTCGTAAATTCACAAATAAAACATAAAATCTTCTCTAACTTTGCATAAAAATTGTCTTTTCCGTTCATATTTTCCTTTTATATAGTGTAACTAATTACTACCTTTAATTCCCTATAGTTTTTTCATACAATTTTCACAGTAAAATTACAAATTTTCATATAATTAATTTTCTTAGAGTCGTATTTTGATAAAATTTTTAAATTTTTTCAATTTTGCTTTTATTTCACTCTTTTTGCTTCTGTAAGGTCCGTCTAGTGTAGAAACTGCCATCTGCACTCAAATCTGTAAAATAAAACACAAGGAAATAGAGAAAATCGATACTTACCTAAACCGAGGTATAGTGGTTAATCGATACAAATAATTAAATTCAACTACAACTTTGCTTATAACTTTCATAAAACTTCGTGTTTTTTGTTCAAATTTTTTCTAAATAATACAACTAATTGCTCCCCATATTACCCTATAGTTTTCTTATTAAATTTTCACTGTTATATTATAAATTTTCACATTTTTCTTTCTTTTATAGTCGTAAATTCACAAATAAAACATAAAATCTTCTCTAACTTTGCATAAAAATTGTCTTTTCCGTTCATATTTTCCTTTTATATAGTGTAACTAATTACTACCTTTAATTCCCTATAGTTTTTTCATACAATTTTCACAGTAAAATTACAAATTTTCATATAATTAATTTTCTTAGTCGTATTTTGATAAAATTTTTAAATTTTTTCAATTTTGCTTTTATTTCACTCTTTTTGCTTCTGTAAAGTCCGTCTAGTGTAGAAACTGCCATCTGCACTCAAATCTGTAAAATAAAACACAAGGAAATAGAGAAAATCGATACTTACCTAAACCGAGGTATAGTGGTTAATCGATACAAATAATTAAATTCAACTACAACTTTGCTTATAACTTTCATAAAACTTCGTGTTTTTTGTTCAAATTTTTTCTAAATAATACAACTAATTGCTCCCCATATTACCCTATAGTTTTCTTATTAAATTTTCACTGTTATATTATAAATTTTCACATTTTTCTTTCTTTTATAGTCGTAAATTCACAAATAAAACATAAAATCTTCTCTAACTTTGCATAAAAATTGTCTTTTCCGTTCATATTTTCCTTTTATATAGTGTAACTAATTACTACCTTTAATTCCCTATAGTTTTTTCATACAATTTTCACAGTAAAATTACAAATTTTCATATAATTAATTTACTTAGAGTCGTATTTTGATTAAATTTTTAAATTTTTTCAATTTTGCTTTTATTTCACTCTTTTTGCTTCTGTAAGGTCCGTCTAGTGTAGAAACTGCCATCTGCACTCAAATCTGTAAAATAAAACACAAGGAAATAGAGAAAATCGATACTTACCTAAACCGAGGTATAGTGGTTAATCGATACAAATAATTAAATTCAACTACAACTTTGCTTATAACTTTCATAAAACTTCGTGTTTTTTGTTCAAATTTTTTCTAAATAATACAACTAATTGCTCCCCATATTACCCTATAGTTTTCTTATTAAATTTTCACTGTTATATTATAAATTTTCACATTTTTCTTTCTTTTATAGTCGTAAATTCACAAATAAAACATAAAATCTTCTCTAACTTTGCATAAAAATTGTCTTTTCCGTTCATATTTTCCTTTTATATAGTGTAACTAATTACTACCTTTAATTCCCTATAGTTTTTTCATACAATTTTCACAGTAAAATTACAAATTTTCATATAATTAATTTTCTTAGAGTCGTATTTTGATAAAATTTTTAAATTTTTTCAATTTTGCTTTTATTTCACTCTTTTTGCTTCTGTAAGGTCCGTCTAGTGTAGAAACTGCCATCTGCACTCAAATCTGTAAAATAAAACACAAGGAAATAGAGAAAATCGATACTTACCTAAACCGAGGTATAGTGGTTAATCGATACAAATAATTAAATTCAACTACAACTTTGCTTATAACTTTCATAAAACTTCGTGTTTTTTGTTCAAATTTTTTCTAAATAATACAACTAATTGCTCCCCATATTACCCTATAGTTTTCTTATTAAATTTTCACTGTTATATTATAAATTTTCACATTTTTCTTTCTTTTATAGTCGTAAATTCACAAATAAAACATAAAATCTTCTCTAACTTTGCATAAAAATTGTCTTTTCCGTTCATATTTTCCTTTTATATAGTGTAACTAATTACTACCTTTAATTCCCTATAGTTTTTTCATACAATTTTCACAGTAAAATTACAAATTTTCATATAATTCATTTTCTTAGAGTCGTATTTTGATTAAATTTTTAAATTTTTTCAATTTTGCTTTTATTTCACTCTTTTTGCTTCTGTAAGGTCCGTCTAGTGTAGAAACTGCCATCTGCACTCAAATCTGTAAAATAAAACACAAGGAAATAGAGAAAATCGATACTTACCTAAACCGAGGTATAGTGGTTAATCGATACAAATAATTAAATTCAACTACAACTTTGCTTATAACTTTCATAAAACTTCGTGTTTTTTGTTCAAATTTTTTCTAAATAATACAACTAATTGCTCCCCATATTACCCTATAGTTTTCTTATTAAATTTTCACTGTTATATTATAAATTTTCACATTTTTCTTTCTTTTATAGTCGTAAATTCACAAATAAAACATAAAATCTTCTCTAACTTTGCATAAAAATTGTCTTTTCCGTTCATATTTTCCTTTTATATAGTGTAACTAATTACTACCTTTAATTCCCTATAGTTTTTTCATACAATTTTCACAGTAAAATTAAAATTTTCATATAATTAATTTTCTTAGAGTCGTATTTTGATAAAATTTTTAAATTTTTTCAATTTTGCTTTTATTTCACTCTTTTTGCTTCTGTAAGGTCCGTCTAGTGTAGAAACTGCCATCTGCACTCAAATCTGTAAAATAAAACACAAGGAAATAGAGAAAATCGATACTTACCTAAACCGAGGTATAGTGGTTAATCGATACAAATAATTAAATTCAACTACAACTTTGCTTATAACTTTCATAAAACTTCGTGTTTTTTGTTCAAATTTTTTCTAAATAATACAACTAATTGCTCCCCATATTACCCTATAGTTTTCTTATTAAATTTTCACTGTTATATTATAAATTTTCACATTTTTCTTTCTTTTATAGTCGTAAATTCACAAATAAAACATAAAATCTTCTCTAACTTTGCATAAAAATTGTCTTTTCCGTTCATATTTTCCTTTTATATAGTGTAACTAATTACTACCTTTAATTCCCTATAGTTTTTTCATACAATTTTCACAGTAAAATTACAAATTTTCATATAATTAATTTTCTTAGAGTCGTATTTTGATAAAATTTTTAAATTTTTTCAATTTTGCTTTTATTTCACTCTTTTTGCTTCTGTAAGGTCCGTCTAGTGTAGAAACTGCCATCTGCACTCAAATCTGTAAAATAAAACACAAGGAAATAGAGAAAATCGATACTTACCTAAACCGAGGTATAGTGGTTAATCGATACAAATAATTAAATTCAACTACAACTTTGCTTATAACTTTCATAAAACTTCGTGTTTTTTGTTCAAATTTTTTCTAAATAATACAACTAATTGCTCCCCATATTACCCTATAGTTTTCTTATTAAATTTTCACTGTTATATTATAAATTTTCACATTTTTCTTTCTTTTATAGTCGTAAATTCACAAATAAAACATAAAATCTTCTCTAACTTTGCATAAAAATTGTCTTTTCCGTTCATATTTTCCTTTTATATAGTGTAACTAATTACTACCTTTAATTCCCTATAGTTTTTTCATACAATTTTCACAGTAAAATTACAAATTTTCATATAATTAATTTTCTTAGAGTCGTATTTTGATAAAATTTTTAAATTTTTTCAATTTTGCTTTTATTTCACTCTTTTTGCTTCTGTAAGGTCCGTCTAGTGTAGAAACTGCCATCTGCACTCAAATCTGTAAAATAAAACACAAGGAAATAGAGAAAATCGATACTTACCTAAACCGAGGTATAGTGGTTAATCGATACAAATAATTAAATTCAACTACAACTTTGCTTATAACTTTCATAAAACTTCGTGTTTTTTGTTCAAATTTTTTCTAAATAATACAACTAATTGCTCCCCATATTACCCTATAGTTTTCTTATTAAATTTTCACTGTTATATTATAAATTTTCACATTTTTCTTTCTTTTATAGTCGTAAATTCACAAATAAAACATAAAATCTTCTCTAACTTTGCATAAAAATTGTCTTTTCCGTTCATATTTTCCTTTTATATAGTGTAACTAATTACTACCTTTAATTCCCTATAGTTTTTTCATACAATTTTCACAGTAAAATTACAAATTTTCATATAATTAATTTTCTTAGAGTCGTATTTTGATAAAATTTTTAAATTTTTTCAATTTTGCTTTTATTTCACTCTTTTTGCTTCTGTAAGGTCCGTCTAGTGTAGAAACTGCCATCTGCACTCAAATCTGTAAAATAAAACACAAGGAAATAGAGAAAATCGATACTTACCTAAACCGAGGTATAGTGGTTAATCGATACAAATAATTAAATTCAACTACAACTTTGCTTATAACTTTCATAAAACTTCGTGTTTTTTGTTCAAATTTTTTCTAAATAATACAACTAATTGCTCCCCATATTACCCTATAGTTTTCTTATTAAATTTTCACTGTTATATTATAAATTTTCACATTTTTCTTTCTTTTATAGTCGTAAATTCACAAATAAAACATAAAATCTTCTCTAACTTTGCATAAAAATTGTCTTTTCCGTTCATATTTTCCTTTTATATAGTGTAACTAATTACTACCTTTAATTCCCTATAGTTTTTTCATACAATTTTCACAGTAAAATTACAAATTTTCATATAATTAATTTTCTTAGAGTCGTATTTTGATAAAATTTTTAAATTTTTTCAATTTTGCTTTTATTTCACTCTTTTTGCTTCTGTAAGGTCCGTCTAGTGTAGAAACTGCCATCTGCACTCAAATCTGTAAAATAAAACACAAGGAAATAGAGAAAATCGATACTTACCTAAACCGAGGTATAGTGGTTAATCGATACAAATAATTAAATTCAACTACAACTTTGCTTATAACTTTCATAAAACTTCGTGTTTTTTGTTCAAATTTTTTCTAAATAATACAACTAATTGCTCCCCATATTACCCTATAGTTTTCTTATTAAATTTTCACTGTTATATTATAAATTTTCACATTTTTCTTTCTTTTATAGTCGTAAATTCACAAATAAAACATAAAATCTTCTCTAACTTTGCATAAAAATTGTCTTTTCCGTTCATATTTTCCTTTTATATAGTGTAACTAATTACTACCTTTAATTCCCTATAGTTTTTTCATACAATTTTCACAGTAAAATTACAAATTTTCATATAATTAATTTTCTTAGAGTCGTATTTTGATAAAATTTTTAAATTTTTTCAATTTTGCTTTTATTTCACTCTTTTTGCTTCTGTAAGGTCCGTCTAGTGTAGAAACTGCCATCTGCACTCAAATCTGTAAAATAAAACACAAGGAAATAGAGAAAATCGATACTTACCTAAACCGAGGTATAGTGGTTAATCGATACAAATAATTAAATTCAACTACAACTTTGCTTATAACTTTCATAAAACTTCGTGTTTTTTGTTCAAATTTTTTCTAAATAATACAACTAATTGCTCCCCATATTACCCTATAGTTTTCTTATTAAATTTTCACTGTTATATTATAAATTTTCACATTTTTCTTTCTTTTATAGTCGTAAATTCACAAATAAAACATAAAATCTTCTCTAACTTTGCATAAAAATTGTCTTTTCCGTTCATATTTTCCTTTTATATAGTGTAACTAATTACTACCTTTAATTCCCTATAGTTTTTTCATACAATTTTCACAGTAAAATTACAAATTTTCATATAATTAATTTTCTTAGTCGTATTTTGATAAAATTTTTAAATTTTTTCAATTTTGCTTTTATTTCACTCTTTTTGCTTCTGTAAAGTCCGTCTAGTGTAGAAACTGCCATCTGCACTCAAATCTGTAAAATAAAACACAAGGAAATAGAGAAAATCGATACTTACCTAAACCGAGGTATAGTGGTTAATCGATACAAATAATTAAATTCAACTACAACTTTGCTTATAACTTTCATAAAACTTCGTGTTTTTTGTTCAAATTTTTTCTAAATAATACAACTAATTGCTCCCCATATTACCCTATAGTTTTCTTATTAAATTTTCACTGTTATATTATAAATTTTCACATTTTTCTTTCTTTTATAGTCGTAAATTCACAAATAAAACATAAAATCTTCTCTAACTTTGCATAAAAATTGTCTTTTCCGTTCATATTTTCCTTTTATATAGTGTAACTAATTACTACCTTTAATTCCCTATAGTTTTTTCATACAATTTTCACAGTAAAATTACAAATTTTCATATAATTAATTTACTTAGAGTCGTATTTTGATTAAATTTTTAAATTTTTTCAATTTTGCTTTTATTTCACTCTTTTTGCTTCTGTAAGGTCCGTCTAGTGTAGAAACTGCCATCTGCACTCAAATCTGTAAAATAAAACACAAGGAAATAGAGAAAATCGATACTTACCTAAACCGAGGTATAGTGGTTAATCGATACAAATAATTAAATTCAACTACAACTTTGCTTATAACTTTCATAAAACTTCGTGTTTTTTGTTCAAATTTTTTCTAAATAATACAACTAATTGCTCCCCATATTACCCTATAGTTTTCTTATTAAATTTTCACTGTTATATTATAAATTTTCACATTTTTCTTTCTTTTATAGTCGTAAATTCACAAATAAAACATAAAATCTTCTCTAACTTTGCATAAAAATTGTCTTTTCCGTTCATATTTTCCTTTTATATAGTGTAACTAATTACTACCTTTAATTCCCTATAGTTTTTTCATACAATTTTCACAGTAAAATTACAAATTTTCATATAATTAATTTTCTTAGAGTCGTATTTTGATAAAATTTTTAAATTTTTTCAATTTTGCTTTTATTTCACTCTTTTTGCTTCTGTAAGGTCCGTCTAGTGTAGAAACTGCCATCTGCACTCAAATCTGTAAAATAAAACACAAGGAAATAGAGAAAATCGATACTTACCTAAACCGAGGTATAGTGGTTAATCGATACAAATAATTAAATTCAACTACAACTTTGCTTATAACTTTCATAAAACTTCGTGTTTTTTGTTCAAATTTTTTCTAAATAATACAACTAATTGCTCCCCATATTACCCTATAGTTTTCTTATTAAATTTTCACTGTTATATTATAAATTTTCACATTTTTCTTTCTTTTATAGTCGTAAATTCACAAATAAAACATAAAATCTTCTCTAACTTTGCATAAAAATTGTCTTTTCCGTTCATATTTTCCTTTTATATAGTGTAACTAATTACTACCTTTAATTCCCTATAGTTTTTTCATACAATTTTCACAGTAAAATTACAAATTTTCATATAATTCATTTTCTTAGAGTCGTATTTTGATTAAATTTTTAAATTTTTTCAATTTTGCTTTTATTTCACTCTTTTTGCTTCTGTAAGGTCCGTCTAGTGTAGAAACTGCCATCTGCACTCAAATCTGTAAAATAAAACACAAGGAAATAGAGAAAATCGATACTTACCTAAACCGAGGTATAGTGGTTAATCGATACAAATAATTAAATTCAACTACAACTTTGCTTATAACTTTCATAAAACTTCGTGTTTTTTGTTCAAATTTTTTCTAAATAATACAACTAATTGCTCCCCATATTACCCTATAGTTTTCTTATTAAATTTTCACTGTTATATTATAAATTTTCACATTTTTCTTTCTTTTATAGTCGTAAATTCACAAATAAAACATAAAATCTTCTCTAACTTTGCATAAAAATTGTCTTTTCCGTTCATATTTTCCTTTTATATAGTGTAACTAATTACTACCTTTAATTCCCTATAGTTTTTTCATACAATTTTCACAGTAAAATTAAAATTTTCATATAATTAATTTTCTTAGAGTCGTATTTTGATAAAATTTTTAAATTTTTTCAATTTTGCTTTTATTTCACTCTTTTTGCTTCTGTAAGGTCCGTCTAGTGTAGAAACTGCCATCTGCACTCAAATCTGTAAAATAAAACACAAGGAAATAGAGAAAATCGATACTTACCTAAACCGAGGTATAGTGGTTAATCGATACAAATAATTAAATTCAACTACAACTTTGCTTATAACTTTCATAAAACTTCGTGTTTTTTGTTCAAATTTTTTCTAAATAATACAACTAATTGCTCCCCATATTACCCTATAGTTTTCTTATTAAATTTTCACTGTTATATTATAAATTTTCACATTTTTCTTTCTTTTATAGTCGTAAATTCACAAATAAAACATAAAATCTTCTCTAACTTTGCATAAAAATTGTCTTTTCCGTTCATATTTTCCTTTTATATAGTGTAACTAATTACTACCTTTAATTCCCTATAGTTTTTTCATACAATTTTCACAGTAAAATTACAAATTTTCATATAATTAATTTTCTTAGAGTCGTATTTTGATAAAATTTTTAAATTTTTTCAATTTTGCTTTTATTTCACTCTTTTTGCTTCTGTAAGGTCCGTCTAGTGTAGAAACTGCCATCTGCACTCAAATCTGTAAAATAAAACACAAGGAAATAGAGAAAATCGATACTTACCTAAACCGAGGTATAGTGGTTAATCGATACAAATAATTAAATTCAACTACAACTTTGCTTATAACTTTCATAAAACTTCGTGTTTTTTGTTCAAATTTTTTCTAAATAATACAACTAATTGCTCCCCATATTACCCTATAGTTTTCTTATTAAATTTTCACTGTTATATTATAAATTTTCACATTTTTCTTTCTTTTATAGTCGTAAATTCACAAATAAAACATAAAATCTTCTCTAACTTTGCATAAAAATTGTCTTTTCCGTTCATATTTTCCTTTTATATAGTGTAACTAATTACTACCTTTAATTCCCTATAGTTTTTTCATACAATTTTCACAGTAAAATTACAAATTTTCATATAATTAATTTTCTTAGTCGTATTTTGATAAAATTTTTAAATTTTTTCAATTTTGCTTTTATTTCACTCTTTTTGCTTCTGTAAAGTCCGTCTAGTGTAGAAACTGCCATCTGCACTCAAATCTGTAAAATAAAACACAAGGAAATAGAGAAAATCGATACTTACCTAAACCGAGGTATAGTGGTTAATCGATACAAATAATTAAATTCAACTACAACTTTGCTTATAACTTTCATAAAACTTCGTGTTTTTTGTTCAAATTTTTTCTAAATAATACAACTAATTGCTCCCCATATTACCCTATAGTTTTCTTATTAAATTTTCACTGTTATATTATAAATTTTCACATTTTTCTTTCTTTTATAGTCGTAAATTCACAAATAAAACATAAAATCTTCTCTAACTTTGCATAAAAATTGTCTTTTCCGTTCATATTTTCCTTTTATATAGTGTAACTAATTACTACCTTTAATTCCCTATAGTTTTTTCATACAATTTTCACAGTAAAATTACAAATTTTCATATAATTAATTTTCTTAGAGTCGTATTTTGATAAAATTTTTAAATTTTTTCAATTTTGCTTTTATTTCACTCTTTTTGCTTCTGTAAGGTCCGTCTAGTGTAGAAACTGCCATCTGCACTCAAATCTGTAAAATAAAACACAAGGAAATAGAGAAAATCGATACTTACCTAAACCGAGGTATAGTGGTTAATCGATACAAATAATTAAATTCAACTACAACTTTGCTTATAACTTTCATAAAACTTCGTGTTTTTTGTTCAAATTTTTTCTAAATAATACAACTAATTGCTCCCCATATTACCCTATAGTTTTCTTATTAAATTTTCACTGTTATATTATAAATTTTCACATTTTTCTTTCTTTTATAGTCGTAAATTCACAAATAAAACATAAAATCTTCTCTAACTTTGCATAAAAATTGTCTTTTCCGTTCATATTTTCCTTTTATATAGTGTAACTAATTACTACCTTTAATTCCCTATAGTTTTTTCATACAATTTTCACAGTAAAATTACAAATTTTCATATAATTAATTTTCTTAGAGTCGTATTTTGATAAAATTTTTAAATTTTTTCAATTTTGCTTTTATTTCACTCTTTTTGCTTCTGTAAGGTCCGTCTAGTGTAGAAACTGCCATCTGCACTCAAATCTGTAAAATAAAACACAAGGAAATAGAGAAAATCGATACTTACCTAAACCGAGGTATAGTGGTTAATCGATACAAATAATTAAATTCAACTACAACTTTGCTTATAACTTTCATAAAACTTCGTGTTTTTTGTTCAAATTTTTTCTAAATAATACAACTAATTGCTCCCCATATTACCCTATAGTTTTCTTATTAAATTTTCACTGTTATATTATAAATTTTCACATTTTTCTTTCTTTTATAGTCGTAAATTCACAAATAAAACATAAAATCTTCTCTAACTTTGCATAAAAATTGTCTTTTCCGTTCATATTTTCCTTTTATATAGTGTAACTAATTACTACCTTTAATTCCCTATAGTTTTTTCATACAATTTTCACAGTAAAATTACAAATTTTCATATAATTAATTTTCTTAGAGTCGTATTTTGATAAAATTTTTAAATTTTTTCAATTTTGCTTTTATTTCACTCTTTTTGCTTCTGTAAGGTCCGTCTAGTGTAGAAACTGCCATCTGCACTCAAATCTGTAAAATAAAACACAAGGAAATAGAGAAAATCGATACTTACCTAAACCGAGGTATAGTGGTTAATCGATACAAATAATTAAATTCAACTACAACTTTGCTTATAACTTTCATAAAACTTCGTGTTTTTTGTTCAAATTTTTTCTAAATAATACAACTAATTGCTCCCCATATTACCCTATAGTTTTCTTATTAAATTTTCACTGTTATATTATAAATTTTCACATTTTTCTTTCTTTTATAGTCGTAAATTCACAAATAAAACATAAAATCTTCTCTAACTTTGCATAAAAATTGTCTTTTCCGTTCATATTTTCCTTTTATATAGTGTAACTAATTACTACCTTTAATTCCCTATAGTTTTTTCATACAATTTTCACAGTAAAATTAAAATTTTCATATAATTAATTTTCTTAGAGTCGTATTTTGATAAAATTTTTAAATTTTTTCAATTTTGCTTTTATTTCACTCTTTTTGCTTCTGTAAGGTCCGTCTAGTGTAGAAACTGCCATCTGCACTCAAATCTGTAAAATAAAACACAAGGAAATAGAGAAAATCGATACTTACCTAAACCGAGGTATAGTGGTTAATCGATACAAATAATTAAATTCAACTACAACTTTGCTTATAACTTTCATAAAACTTCGTGTTTTTTGTTCAAATTTTTTCTAAATAATACAACTAATTGCTCCCCATATTACCCTATAGTTTTCTTATTAAATTTTCACTGTTATATTATAAATTTTCACATTTTTCTTTCTTTTATAGTCGTAAATTCACAAATAAAACATAAAATCTTCTCTAACTTTGCATAAAAATTGTCTTTTCCGTTCATATTTTCCTTTTATATAGTGTAACTAATTACTATCTTTAATTCCCTATAGTTTTTTCATACAATTTTCACAGTAAAATTACAAATTTTCATATAATTAATTTTCTTAGAGTCGTATTTTGATAAAATTTTTAAATTTTTTCAATTTTGCTTTTATTTCACTCTTTTTGCTTCTGTAAGGTCCGTCTAGTGTAGAAACTGCCATCTGCACTCAAATCTGTAAAATAAAACACAAGGAAATAGAGAAAATCGATACTTACCTAAACCGAGGTATAGTGGTTAATCGATACAAATAATTAAATTCAACTACAACTTTGCTTATAACTTTCATAAAACTTCGTGTTTTTTGTTCAAATTTTTTCTAAATAATACAACTAATTGCTCCCCATATTACCCTATAGTTTTCTTATTAAATTTTCACTGTTATATTATAAATTTTCACATTTTTCTTTCTTTTATAGTCGTAAATTCACAAATAAAACATAAAATCTTCTCTAACTTTGCATAAAAATTGTCTTTTCCGTTCATATTTTCCTTTTATATAGTGTAACTAATTACTACCTTTAATTCCCTATAGTTTTTTCATACAATTTTCACAGTAAAATTACAAATTTTCATATAATTAATTTTCTTAGTCGTATTTTGATAAAATTTTTAAATTTTTTCAATTTTGCTTTTATTTCACTCTTTTTGCTTCTGTAAAGTCCGTCTAGTGTAGAAACTGCCATCTGCACTCAAATCTGTAAAATAAAACACAAGGAAATAGAGAAAATCGATACTTACCTAAACCGAGGTATAGTGGTTAATCGATACAAATAATTAAATTCAACTACAACTTTGCTTATAACTTTCATAAAACTTCGTGTTTTTTGTTCAAATTTTTTCTAAATAATACAACTAATTGCTCCCCATATTACCCTATAGTTTTCTTATTAAATTTTCACTGTTATATTATAAATTTTCACATTTTTCTTTCTTTTATAGTCGTAAATTCACAAATAAAACATAAAATCTTCTCTAACTTTGCATAAAAATTGTCTTTTCCGTTCATATTTTCCTTTTATATAGTGTAACTAATTACTACCTTTAATTCCCTATAGTTTTTTCATACAATTTTCACAGTAAAATTACAAATTTTCATATAATTAATTTTCTTAGAGTCGTATTTTGATAAAATTTTTAAATTTTTTCAATTTTGCTTTTATTTCACTCTTTTTGCTTCTGTAAGGTCCGTCTAGTGTAGAAACTGCCATCTGCACTCAAATCTGTAAAATAAAACACAAGGAAATAGAGAAAATCGATACTTACCTAAACCGAGGTATAGTGGTTAATCGATACAAATAATTAAATTCAACTACAACTTTGCTTATAACTTTCATAAAACTTCGTGTTTTTTGTTCAAATTTTTTCTAAATAATACAACTAATTGCTCCCCATATTACCCTATAGTTTTCTTATTAAATTTTCACTGTTATATTATAAATTTTCACATTTTTCTTTCTTTTATAGTCGTAAATTCACAAATAAAACATAAAATCTTCTCTAACTTTGCATAAAAATTGTCTTTTCCGTTCATATTTTCCTTTTATATAGTGTAACTAATTACTACCTTTAATTCCCTATAGTTTTTTCATACAATTTTCACAGTAAAATTACAAATTTTCATATAATTAATTTTCTTAGAGTCGTATTTTGATAAAATTTTTAAATTTTTTCAATTTTGCTTTTATTTCACTCTTTTTGCTTCTGTAAGGTCCGTCTAGTGTAGAAACTGCCATCTGCACTCAAATCTGTAAAATAAAACACAAGGAAATAGAGAAAATCGATACTTACCTAAACCGAGGTATAGTGGTTAATCGATACAAATAATTAAATTCAACTACAACTTTGCTTATAACTTTCATAAAACTTCGTGTTTTTTGTTCAAATTTTTTCTAAATAATACAACTAATTGCTCCCCATATTACCCTATAGTTTTCTTATTAAATTTTCACTGTTATATTATAAATTTTCACATTTTTCTTTCTTTTATAGTCGTAAATTCACAAATAAAACATAAAATCTTCTCTAACTTTGCATAAAAATTGTCTTTTCCGTTCATATTTTCCTTTTATATAGTGTAACTAATTACTACCTTTAATTCCCTATAGTTTTTTCATACAATTTTCACAGTAAAATTACAAATTTTCATATAATTAATTTTCTTAGAGTCGTATTTTGATAAAATTTTTAAATTTTTTCAATTTTGCTTTTATTTCACTCTTTTTGCTTCTGTAAGGTCCGTCTAGTGTAGAAACTGCCATCTGCACTCAAATCTGTAAAATAAAACACAAGGAAATAGAGAAAATCGATACTTACCTAAACCGAGGTATAGTGGTTAATCGATACAAATAATTAAATTCAACTACAACTTTGCTTATAACTTTCATAAAACTTCGTGTTTTTTGTTCAAATTTTTTCTAAATAATACAACTAATTGCTCCCCATATTACCCTATAGTTTTCTTATTAAATTTTCACTGTTATATTATAAATTTTCACATTTTTCTTTCTTTTATAGTCGTAAATTCACAAATAAAACATAAAATCTTCTCTAACTTTGCATAAAAATTGTCTTTTCCGTTCATATTTTCCTTTTATATAGTGTAACTAATTACTACCTTTAATTCCCTATAGTTTTTTCATACAATTTTCACAGTAAAATTAAAATTTTCATATAATTAATTTTCTTAGAGTCGTATTTTGATAAAATTTTTAAATTTTTTCAATTTTGCTTTTATTTCACTCTTTTTGCTTCTGTAAGGTCCGTCTAGTGTAGAAACTGCCATCTGCACTCAAATCTGTAAAATAAAACACAAGGAAATAGAGAAAATCGATACTTACCTAAACCGAGGTATAGTGGTTAATCGATACAAATAATTAAATTCAACTACAACTTTGCTTATAACTTTCATAAAACTTCGTGTTTTTTGTTCAAATTTTTTCTAAATAATACAACTAATTGCTCCCCATATTACCCTATAGTTTTCTTATTAAATTTTCACTGTTATATTATAAATTTTCACATTTTTCTTTCTTTTATAGTCGTAAATTCACAAATAAAACATAAAATCTTCTCTAACTTTGCATAAAAATTGTCTTTTCCGTTCATATTTTCCTTTTATATAGTGTAACTAATTACTATCTTTAATTCCCTATAGTTTTTTCATACAATTTTCACAGTAAAATTACAAATTTTCATATAATTAATTTTCTTAGAGTCGTATTTTGATAAAATTTTTAAATTTTTTCAATTTTGCTTTTATTTCACTCTTTTTGCTTCTGTAAGGTCCGTCTAGTGTAGAAACTGCCATCTGCACTCAAATCTGTAAAATAAAACACAAGGAAATAGAGAAAATCGATACTTACCTAAACCGAGGTATAGTGGTTAATCGATACAAATAATTAAATTCAACTACAACTTTGCTTATAACTTTCATAAAACTTCGTGTTTTTTGTTCAAATTTTTTCTAAATAATACAACTAATTGCTCCCCATATTATCCTATAGTTTTCTTATTAAATTTTCACTGTTATATTATAAATTTTCACATTTTTCTTTCTTTTATCGTCGTAAATTCACAAATAAAACATAAAATCTTCTCTAACTTTGCATAAAAATTGTCTTTTCCGTTCATATTTTCCTTTTATATAGTGTAACTAATTACTACCTTTAATTCCCTATAGTTTTTTCATACAATTTTCACAGTAAAATTACAAATTTTCATATAATTAATTTTCTTAGAGTCGTATTTTGATAAAATTTTTAAATTTTTTCAATTTTGCTTTTATTTCACTCTTTTTGCTTCTGTAAGGTCCGTCTAGTGTAGAAACTGCCATCTGCACTCAAATCTGTAAAATAAAACACAAGGAAATAGAGAAAATCGATACTTACCTAAACCGAGGTATAGTGGTTAATCGATACAAATAATTAAATTCAACTACAACTTTGCTTATAACTTTCATAAAACTTCGTGTTTTTTGTTCAAATTTTTTCTAAATAATACAACTAATTGCTCCCCATATTACCCTATAGTTTTCTTATTAAATTTTCACTGTTATATTATAAATTTTCACATTTTTCTTTCTTTTATAGTCGTAAATTCACAAATAAAACATAAAATCTTCTCTAACTTTGCATAAAAATTGTCTTTTCCGTTCATATTTTCCTTTTATATAGTGTAACTAATTACTACCTTTAATTCCCTATAGTTTTTTCATACAATTTTCACAGTAAAATTACAAATTTTCATATAATTAATTTTCTTAGTCGTATTTTGATAAAATTTTTAAATTATTTCAATTTTGCTTTTATTTCACTCTTTTTGCTTCTGTAAGGTCCGTCTAGTGTAGAAACTGCCATCTGCACTCAAATCTGTAAAATAAAACACAAGGAAATAGAGAAAATCGATACTTACCTAAACCGAGGTATAGTGGTTAATCGATACAAATAATTAAATTCAACTACAACTTTGCTTATAACTTTCATAAAACTTCGTGTTTTTTGTTCAAATTTTTTCTAAATAATACAACTAATTGCTCCCCATATTACCCTATAGTTTTCTTATTAAATTTTCACTGTTATATTATAAATTTTCACATTTTTCTTTCTTTTATAGTCGTAAATTCACAAATAAAACATAAAATCTTCTCTAACTTTGCATAAAAATTGTCTTTTCCGTTCATATTTTCCTTTTATATAGTGTAACTAATTACTACCTTTAATTCCCTATAGTTTTTTCATACAATTTTCACAGTAAAATTACAAATTTTCATATAATTCATTTTCTTAGAGTCGTATTTTGATAAAATTTTTAAATTTTTTCAATTTTGCTTTTATTTCACTCTTTTTGCTTCTGTAAGGTCCGTCTAGTGTAGAAACTGCCATCTGCACTCAAATCTGTAAAATAAAACACAAGGAAATAGAGAAAATCGATACTTACCTAAATCGAGGTATAGTGGTTAATCGATACAAATAATTAAATTCAACTACAACTTTGCTTATAACTTTCATAAAACTTCGTGTTTTTGTTCAAATTTTTTCTAAATAATACAACTAATTGCTCCCCATATTACCCTATAGGATTTGAGTGCAGATGGCAGTTTCTACACTAGACGGACCTTACAGAAGCAAAAAGAGTGAAATAAAAGCAAAATTTAAAAAATTTAAAAATTTTATCAAAATACGACTCTAAGAAAATGAATTATATGAAAATTTGTAATTTTACTGTGAAAATTGTATGAAAAAACTATAGGGAATTAAAGGTAGTAATTAGTTACACTATATAAAAGGAAAATATGAACGGAAAAGACAATTTTTATGCAAAGTTAGAGAAGATTTTATGTTTTATTTGTGAATTTACGACTATAAAAGAAAGAAAAATGTGAAAATTTATAATATAACAGTGAAAATTTAATAAGAAAACTATAGGGTAATATGGGGAGCAATTAGTTGTATTATTTAGAAAAAATTTGAACAAAAACCACGAAGTTTTTTTTTTTTTTTTTTTTTTTTTTTTTTTTTTTTTTTTTTTATAGGATAAGGGTGACAAACGAGCACACAGTCCACCTGATGGTAAGTGGTTGCTGCGGTCCATAGACATCTACATCTATCCTCGTTTGCGAATCAAAATGCAGATGCGTTGTCACCCGTGAGGACTAAGATGGAATGCCTCATTTCCAGTAAAAAGGGCCTCCGGCCACCTGCACTCACCAAGCGAAACGCAGAGGTAAACCTCTACTTCACGCTGGTTTTCTGTGAGGTCGTGGTACCACCCCGGTTCGAGCCGGCCCATCCATGCGACAGCAAAAGGTGCCGCGTGGCTCTACCACTGTTAAAAGTTTTATGAAAGTTATAAGCAAAGTTGTAGTTGAATTTAATTATTTGTATCGATTAACCACTATGTCGGTTCGTACTCCATCTTCCTCAGCAGACATCGAAACCTCGATTTAAGTATACCGAAACACCTCTCAATACAGTTCCTTGACTTTATATGGGTGTTGGTATACCGACTTTGAGGTGTGCCTTCTTCAGCATTAAGAATCGGTGTTAGGAGTCATGGTTACAAGGGATATCTCGAATCACCTGTAATTCAAATAAATAACTAGAACATAACAATACTGTTTTAAAGTCAGATTATTTGTTTCAGATACATCAAAAATATACCTAGAAGCCAGCAAGTACTGCCTTCACAATTAAGGTTCATCACCACCTTTCGTAGTGCACTAAACCTCCATATAAAGGAATCGTGTGTTGCACCTGTTCCCACAGTTTGCTGCACAGGCGACTCAGGACACGTTAAGTTTAGGTCTGAGTGTCCTCAAGCATCTGATGAAGGACAACATGTTCCGGTCAAGTGTCTATAGATTGTTAGATATTAGCCGGCCGGAGCATGTTAATCATACACAGTTGATAAAGGACCCCAGTAGCGTCCCCCTCAACTTACCCCCACAACCCGAAAATATGTTTCGGCAGCGACTGAAGGAGGGCCCACCCAAGTTGATTAAGAATAAGGATATGATAACGATCTTCAGTGCTGACGCGGATGCCGAGGAGGACAATTTGAAAAATGACCTATTATCTATCAAACCAGTCAATCCCAAGTTTTTATGTAAAATCTGGCAACTCTCAAACGTTGGTAAGAGGAAGAAGGTGATTGGAAATTTCGCAACTTCCAGGTCCATCCAAGGTGCCTTTCTTGGAACATGGATTGATGAGAAGTCGCTCCTAGAGACGGTAAATGCCATTGAGTAGCGAACATGCTGGTATTATATGAGAAGCAAGAATTGACCTTTCACTAAGGTCTTAGAGGATTGCGAATCTGTCACAGTCCTGACCCAGCAACTGAGAGAAAATCTATGGTGAATGCAGCTGGAGCTGCCCACTCCTGCCGACAAGATCACCATCACACCGTGGAGCTCTATACCGGAAGGGTTAGTACCCTCCTCAATATTGATAAGCTGGTCAAGCAGAGAACATAACAACTGCTTCTACGAGAGAGGTCCCCGGACGCCCTACATAAGGTCACAAACCAAGGTCCGGACCCGCCGTGCTACTACTCTCCAGGTCATAGAGGTGGAATAAATCATAGAGAATATCAAGATGATCCTCGAACTAAAAAGCTGAGTAAAAGGCAGTGAAGGTCTCCATTAATTGTTAAAGGTGTTGATAGAGGAGAAAACGAGGCTGTCCCTAGAAGAGCTTGTGCCGCTCACTTCTCAAGTATATTAAGGTCTGTTGTCCCACCGTCAACCGTGCCTGCCTTTGCGCAGGGGCGCATTGTGGAACGGGTGCACTAACATCCTGACGTGGTTGAGGATTGTGTCAGACGTACGGCCATCCATTATACCAAAAAAGGTTAGGTTAGCTTTCCCCCCCCCCCCCCCCCGAACGGGATCCCGCCTTATCGTGGTGGGGGGGTAGCTTAGTAGCCGTAGTTCCGGAGTGGCCGCACTAATACGATACAAACTCTTTTCTTACTAAGTACGGCAAATTCCCTGTGTGAAAACTCCACTACCGAGTGTCATCTTGCACTACTTATCGACTGATGTCTTAGACTGCAAGGAGATCATCGGCGCGTAGAACGCCTTTTCAAAATTTAGATGTGTTATTTGGACTACATAACGTATATAGTTTCACTCATTTGTTTCCACTTACTTCCTCCGTTATTTTAAGATAGATATTCCCCGTCTGATCAAGATAAGCGGGGCAACCCCATGACTGGACTCAGATGTGTGCAGGAGCCAGAGGCCTGGTTGGGGGTGGACCCTGACCACCATCTTAATCATTCTGCTTGCAGAACATGCATATGATACCACCACAACCCTACTAGGGCAAAGGGATAATAAGGTTAGTTCTTCGCATCCTTTCCACAGAGAGCATTTCCCCGGAAAAGTACGCTAAGCAATTTCTCACTGTACTGTGGCGATCGACACTCCTTTATCCGCTGCAAGCTGAAGTAGTTCCGCCGTTGGCGGTTCCTACCCTGGAACGTTGCAAGTTCACCTGAATGGACTATCTCAGTATCTTAAGCCATTGACTCCCAGAGGACACCCCTGACGTGGAGAGGACACCCTTCCAGAACGCCCCGATATATCGCAGAGAACGATATTTGGCCTCTGCTATCATCACAACTGAGATCGAGTATATGCTAGAGCATAGAGAAAACAATGCTGCCCTCCGATCCCATCATAGAAGGTACCGCTTGAAGATATACCTGCCTACACAATCTTACCACCCCAGGATTTCCTCGCATGGTACTGAACGGACCTCAAGAAGTGGCAAGATCCTGCTCGTGAGGATGCAGAGCTCAACCGTCGTGCAGTACGGGTGGCACGATACGCCACAAATGCATCCTACACTCACTTTTTTTTTTTTTTTTTTTTTTTATAGGAGAGGGGGCAAACGAGCATGCGGCTCACCTGATGGTAAGTGACTACCGCCGCCCATGAACAACTGCAACACCAGGGGAATTGCAGATGCGTTGCCGGCCTTTTAAAAAGGAGTACGCTCTTTTCTTGAAGGTCCCTAAGTCGTATCGGTCCGGAAAAATCGCTGATGGTAATCGATTCCACAAGGAAGTCGTGCGAGGAAGAAAACATCTTTTAAATCGCACAGTGGTGGACCGCCAATCATCCAGATGGTGTGGATGGTATCGGGAGTTCTGCCGCGATGTGCGTTCGTGAAATTTGGCGGCTGGGATTAATCCGAACAATTCCTCAGAGCACTCCCCATGGTAGATGCGAAAGAAAATGCAAAGGGATGCAACATCTCTTCGCAGTGCCAATGAATCGAGCCGATCGGAAAGGGCTCGGTCGTCGACGATTCGAGCCGCTCTGCGCTGGATGCGGTCAAGTGGAAGGAGCTGGCACTGGGGAGCCCCTGCCCAGAGATGGGAACAGTATTCCATGTGAGGCCGAACCTGCGCCTTGTAAAGTTGCAGGCGGTGTGCCGGCATGAAATATTGTCCCGCTCTGCTGAGCACGCCAAGCTTTTTAGAGGCCAATTTGGCCTTGTCTTCCAAGTGACCACGAAACTG
This sequence comes from Parnassius mnemosyne, assembly GCA_963668995.1. Classification (NCBI taxonomy): domain Eukaryota; kingdom Metazoa; phylum Arthropoda; class Insecta; order Lepidoptera; family Papilionidae; genus Parnassius; species Parnassius mnemosyne. The sequence continues at coordinate 2,055,632 of CAVLGL010000097.1, read as the reverse complement.
CACGTCACTCGATATGTCGACTCCGAGGATACCGATACTGGCTGGGGCAAGAAGGGGAGTGCCTTGAAACTGAGGAGATACGACAAAGGGGTTCTTTTTAGCGGTAAACGCGCAAACTTGTGTCTTCTGAGGATTAAACTGGACTAGATTTAGTCGCCCCCAATCAGAGACTTTGTTCAGCAAAGACTCGACTTCAGACACAAGTTTGTTCCGGTACTCGGCGACGTTTTCCCGAGAAATATTGGCACGGCCGGTGTATAGAGCATCACCAGTGCTGTCATCCGCATAGCAATGAATGTTACCAGTTAGCAACATATCATTGATATGCAGAAGAAACAGCGTTGGTGATAGCACACAGCCTTGTGGAACACCAGCGTTAATAGGCTTGTAGTCAGAACATGCACCGTCTACAGCGACCTTGATGCTCCGATCTGCAAGGAAGCTGGTGATCCAATTGCACAATTTCTCGGGAAGCCCATAGGAAGGGAGCTTCGAAAGAAGCGCTTTGTGCCAAACCCGATCGAAGGCCTTCGCAATGTCCAGACTAACGGCCAACGCCTCCCCCTTGGACTCTACTGCCTCCGCCCATCTATGGGTCAGGTAGACCAGAAGATCACCAGCTGATCGACCCCGACGAAAACCGTATTGGCGGTCACTAATCAGCTGGTGATCCTCAAGGTACCGGATGAGCTGGCAGTTAATAATGGATTCCATTATTTTGTAGAACAAGGAGGTGATCGCGATAGGCCTATAGTTGGACGGGTCTGAGCGGTCGCCTTTTTTTAGGGATCGGGTGGACAAAAGCTGTCTTCCATGAATTCGGGACTACGCCTTGGAAGTAGGAGTACCGGAAAAGACGCGTTAGGACCGGTGCCAACTCCGTAGCACACGTCCTCAGCACAATTGGGGGGATTCCGTCAGGCCCACTCGACTTCTGGATGTCCAGGGAGAGAAGTGCTTTGCGAACCAAGCGCTGTGAGAACAGCACATCCGGCATGGAGCACTCACACCGCGGGATGGTCGGCGGTGTTTTCCCCCCGTCATCAAGAGTCGAGTTGGACGCAAAAAAGGAGCCTAAAAGGTCAGCTTTGTCTTCTGCGTCTTGGGCCAGTGAGTCGTCCTCCCTGTGCAGAGATGGTAGTGATGGCTTACAGAAATTCCCTTGGACAGCCTTGGCGAGAGACCAGAATGCACGGGTTCCCGAAGGAAGGCGAACTAGTTTCTCGCCAATTCTGCCTATGTGCTCTGACTTTGCCTTGGCAATAACTCTTTTGAAGGACCTGGAGGCGAAGTTATACTTCTTTTTAAGTGAGCTGGTGTTTACATCCCGAGTCGCCGAAGCCGCAGCCCAGGCTTGATAACACTCCTGCTTACTGCGTAATGCAGTCTTACAGGAGCGACCAAACCAAGGCTGAGATCTGCCTCCGATGGGTACCACAGATGATGGAATAAATAGTTCCATTCCCTGTAGCACCACATCAGTGACAGAGTCAGCAACAGCGCTGGGATCATCCGGCGAGAAGCAAACCCGCCCCCATGGGTAAGATGCAAAGAAAGACCGCATTCCATCCCAATCCGCCGACCTGTAATGCCAAACACGGCGGCAACCTGCAGAACGCAACTGCGGAGGGAGCGTGAGTGGCACCACACTCCGGATCAGACAATGGTCCGAAGAGCCGAGAGGGGCATCGACAGAAACCTGATATCCGTCCGGATGAGAGGTCAGCAGAAGGTCCAACAGGGAAGGTGTATGATCCTCCACATCTGGAATCCGCGTAGGCGAAGTAACCAGTTGTGTCAGACCATATGCCAAGGCAAAGTCATAAACAGATCTCCCCGCATGATCGGTTAAACGTGAACCGAGCCATTCGGCATGGTGGGCGTTAAAATCGCCAAGGATTACGATCTCTGCGGATGGGACCTGTTGTAGCAAGGAATCTGTAGCCATTTGGACGTGGTCGATGAGTCGGTCTGTTTCGGCATTTCCGCTATGGGACCTATAGAGGCACCCGTAGACGCGCGGATGGTCGTCGCTGTCTACGCGTAGCCAAAGGATGGACAGGTCCGAACCTTCAAGACTGCCGAGGCGTCGAGAACAGATGTCCTCTCTGACATACACGCAAACTCCAGCCCGAGGCACAAAGGAATGCTCCAGTTTGTACCCCGGGTAGGAGAGATACGAAATATCAGCCGGAGAGGAAACCTGCGTATCGGTCAGAAAGAGCAAGGCCGGCTTCGCCGTCTCGAGATGGTAGTGGACGGCGTTTAGGTTGGAGTGAAGTCCCCTGATGTTGCAGAAATTCACTGATAGCGTGGCAGGGGTCGCCTTGGTATTGTTGCTCAGTTTGCCCCGAGCAGTTATATTTTTGAGCGGAATTTTGCCCCCCCCCCCCCCAGAATACGCGGGGCAGCCTGAGCACCCACGCTCAGGATTGGAATAACATGGTCGTGGATGCTCAGCGAGGGATTCTCCAGGGGTGCTGGTACCCTCCTGGGGTAGTCTTGCGTGTAATTCCGCTACCTTGTTGAAGGGGGGGGGGGAATTGGGCCTCCGGCCACCTGCACTCACCAGACGAAACGCAGAAGCAGAGCCTCTACTTCACGCCGGTATTCTGTGAGGTCGTGGTACCAACCCGGCTCGAGCCGGCCCATACGTGCAACAGCACAAACTGCTGCGTGGCTCTACCACCGTTAAAAAGTCACTATTACAAGACGTCACCCCCACCCTATTATAGAAGAACTTCTACCGCTGAATGACTTTTATGCCAAACTAACATCAATTTGGACCCGAGTAATCGAAGAAGTAACCCAGTCCTCAGTCAATATCAGACAAGGCCATTATCATCAAAACTGAGTGGATCCACGAGTATGACCACAAAGCGTTTCGAACTATTCACGGACGATTTCTTACAGGACCTCCTCCCTCAACGAAGAGTGTAGTGTTACATTATCTCACCACAGAGCTCTTCGATTGTAAGGAAATTATCGATCTTATTGACAAAGGAATCATCCCTTCCGACTGGCGAGTTATGGTCGCAGTGCCAAAATAGAGGGAGTTCAAGGAGACTGACGCAAGTTGTTATGGAAAGATGACGCCGGAGATATGCGTCTATCAAGTGGTGACAAAAAAAATATGGCGGAAACTCTCTTCCGTCATGTCAAACGTCAAACGATGACACTAACGGAAGAGCAGCTGACCAAGACCTTACACAGAATGGGTTGCCCAGGACAGAATCACGATTATATAAATATCTTCTTTTTTTTATAGGATCGAGTGACAAACGAGCACACAGTCCACCTGATGGTAAGTGGTTGCTGTGGCCCATAGACATCTACATTTATCCTCAATAAAGAATCAAAAAGCGAGATGCGTTGTCACTCGTGAGGACTAAGATGTAATGCCTCTTTTCCAGTAAAAAGGGTATCCGGTTCTCTACACTCACCATACGAAACACAGCAGCATTAAACTGCTATTTTACGCTGGTATTCTGTGAGAGCGTGGTCCTTCCCCGGTCGAGCTGACCCATTCGTGCTACAACTTATAGCTGCAGCATAGCTCTACCACCACGTAAGAAGTATATATCATAATCGACTTCTCATCCTGGTGTACTCACTTCCGCGCAGAGCTCCTTGAGCCCCTTTTCAAGAGTTTGGACTCGATGTTTGGCTTCAACAACGTATATAGCTTCACGCATACCTTCCCACTTATATCCACGCTTCTTTTCCAGGACAGGTTTGCACCCACAATCAACACTCCTCCGGTATGCCCATTGGGGGATCACGATGTGTGCATTGTCCGGAGGCCTGGCTGGAGGGGCTGCGACAAAAGGGCTGGACACTTGCGAGCATTCTTATAATCTTATTAGCATCCCACCAGTGCGTCACCACCGCCTCCCTATTGGGACAGGGCGACAATCAGATTATAGTTTTGCGGATTCCGTCCAAACAGTATCTTGTGGAGAGGAACTTAACTCCTGACGGTTACACCAGTCAGTTTTATCATTATATCATTATCAAATAGGCGGGTAATGTTATATAAGTTCCCGAATCCCGGAGGTCGCGGAGGTTTTCCAGTGGGACATCCATTTCTGGGGATGACACAACCCCTATCCCCGCACACCTCATCACTGTATTTGAGGCGGCAAGAACACTCTGGCGCTTGCACCCTGAGATGCTGGAAATACCTGATGAATGGATGGCCATCCTCCTACTCATGAACCACTCAGATGGCGGATACCCGGTTGTGTTGTTCCAACAGTTTGCTGCACGGGCGACTCAGGACACGTTTAACGAGAAGTGGTTAGATCCTGCTCGTGAGGATGCAGAGCTCAACCGTCGAGCAGTACGGGTGGCACGATACGCCACAAATGCATCCTACACTCACTTTTACAAGACGTCACCCCCACCCTATATATAGGGGAACCTGTGCCGCTGAATGACTTATGTGTCAAACTATCATCAATTTGGACCCGAGTAATCGAAGAAATAGCCGAGTCCTCACAGGCCCGGCAATAGTTGCGAGTGGGCTCCGTGGAGATGATTTTTGATGCAGATCCCTGCTTAATCAAAGTTTCTTCACAATCATGTTTTCTGATACCATACACTATGATCCTATGCTTTGCAGACACAGACCAAGTACCCAGGCTATTCGCTACATCAGGAGTTGCGATCTTGTCGGTCCAGAATGCATCAGTTGCCACTCTCACTTAAACAAGGAGCCTATGCGGTGTTAAAGATATGGCCCTCTCTCGTTATAGGTTCCATCTTGAGAGACCTAGATGGGTCCCCAGACTTTCTGAACACAATTACTGAGGATCTGGGTCAGAATGTTCAGGACACTTCTTTTTACAAACATGAGACCGAGACAATAACATGCCCCACCCATGCGATGATGCGGCTGGAGCTGGCAGGCCTGTGGAAAACAATGGGCCATCCTATCGTGAGTATGAGCGCCAGCACCGCAACCTGATGCAGGAAAGGAACAGGATTGAAACCATTTACACACTGCTGCGGACAATCTAAACAACATGTTTAAAAATAATTCTGCCGCCAATACAAGATTCATAAAAAGTGGCCTAATTTGACCATGGCACCAAACATAAAACCTCATATCCGGTCTTGATTTTTAGCCAACGAATGGGGGGAAACAGCATCACACAAGTGGGATCCAGATGAGTTCAGGAGTGAAACCCTGTTGAAGAATTTTGAATTCAATTACCACGTTGATACAATAGACATAAGGGTCAATTCACACGTACCACAACCACACCACAACGACGCCATGTGGTCGGGCGTATATTTTGTATTGAAAATGAATATTGCAATTTACACGTACCACATTTTGCCGTTGTTATCGACCACCTGTGTAATACGACCACATCGCAACCACATCGCGACGGCAACGCCACCACCGGCGGCGGAACCGCGGCCACATCGCCACGACATGACGTCATGACCAGCGCGCGCCTAGCTGGCGCCTGCGCTCCCCCCTTTCATTCTGCGTTGTACTGAGTTGCCGCGTGGTTGTGCGAAAAATTAAAATGTCCGACTCCGAGACTTTTGACACGGATATGTTTATTGAGGAGATTCTCAATTAGCCATGCATTTGGGATCAAAGGACAATGGAGTATTCCAATCGCATATTAAAAAACAAAGCATGGGAAAACCTTTGCATGAAGTTTTATGAAGATTTTCATAATAAGGAAACAAAAGAAAAAAACCAGTGTAGTAAGTTTATTAATTTTTTTTTTTTATTTTATTTAAGGACCAGTAAACAACTTCAACAGAGGATTAATAACTAATCTTAATCCTAAAATTTAAATTTAGTGAAGCCAACACCACCAGTCTCAGATAATAATTTTAGCAGATTAAATTACAAAAATGAGAGATGTGAAGGAGGACTTAGTACATAAGTAATATTACAAAAAGACATTAGACATTACATTAACTTAAACTCTAATTTAAGTAGACAAGAGATCAGCATTATCGAACTATTTAAAAACAAAAATTAAAATCTAGCAATAAACAAAAAAAAAAAAAAATAATAATAAACTCAAAATTTTTAGGTTTGATTTCAAAACAATTATATAATTCAATTGTATTATGATTGAGTTTTAATTTTTTCCTTTTCCTTTCTTTAGTTTGTAAGACTCATAAGCTTATTAATCACTTTGTTTCTAAAGGAATTTGCACGATTATTAAAAATGTCAATGTCACAAAAGTGATCATTATAATTTTGCATTAAACGATATAATGGCGCTCTTTTGCCAGCATTGGTTCTACATAAGGGAAGAGCAAATGTTTGACATGAGCATGTTGATCTTACATGTGACATAGTAGGTACACGAAATTGCAATTTTTTTGTTACAGGAATGCAATCATATCTATCATTACAAAGGTCGAATAACAACATTGCTGCTAATTGTTGTCGTCTGCGCTTTAAACTTAACATTTTGTATTTATTTAAAATTATATTATAGGAACAATATTTATGCTTACATCTATAGTACATTGACTTAAAAAACTTTTTTTGTACTCTCTCAATATGGTCGGTATAGACATTATAGAAAGGATTCCACAAAGCAACTGCGTATTCCAACTGAGAGCGTATCAATGCCTTATACAAAAAGATATATGTTGCTGGGTTGGTGAAATCCTTACAGGATCTCATTACAAACCCAAACATTTTAAAAGCTTTATTACATATTTGTTCAACATGTGTATCGAGTGTTAATTTACTATCAATAGTAACGCCGAGGTCACAAACAGAATGTACTTTTACAAGAGTAGAGTTGCACAAAGAATATGGTTGTTGATTAAAATTTATTTTCTTAGTAACAGTTAACATTTTGCACTTATTAATACTAAGACTTAATTTATTTTTTAAACAATAAGCAGAAAAGCGGTCCAAGTCATCCTGAAGTCTGAAGTGATCCTCATTGTCACAAATGGTACGATAAATTTTAAGGTCATCCGCGTATAATAAAAAATTACTGTGCTGAAAACACGAGTTAATATCATTAATAAAAAGTATAAATAATAGCGGTCCCAATATAGAACCTTGTGGTACCCCAGAGGTGACAGGAACATACTCTGATTCGTAACCATTAATAACAACCCTTTGCGTACGGTTAATTACGTATGATTTAAACCATCGCCAAAGATTACCACGTATACCGTTAAAAGCAATTTTATCAAGTAGAATTTTGTGATCAACTCTGTCGAAGGCCTTACGAAAGTCTGTGTAAATACAGTCAGTTTGATAATTTGAATCTAAGTTTTCAAATAAGTCCGTTACATATACTAATAAATTTGTAGTAGTTGAACGTCGCCTTACAAAACCGTGTTGTTCGGGTATAATTAAGTTATGCAGTAATGGATATATACAGTTGAAAATTAATCGTTCGAAGAGCTTCGACATGGCTGACAAAATGGAAATAGGACGGTAGTTCTCAACATTTCGTTTCGAACCACTCTTATGTACAGGCACAATTCTAGCGGCTTTCCATACGTCAGGACATACTCCTTCAACTAGACACTTATTAAAAAGGAAACATAGTGGTTTAACAATATTAACTGCTGTATTTTTCAGAAATACTGGTGATATATTATCAGGCCCCATTCCCTTGGTTGTATTTAAAGCTTGTAGCTCTTTAAGTACTTCATCCTCTGATAATGTAATACATGTTAAATTAATGTGTGAATCAGGGCTTTGTCTAAGATCGATACTATCAATATCATACTCTGCTGAAACAGAAGATGCTTCAAAAATTGAGTGAAAAAAAGTTGAAAATAGGTTACATACTTCTGTAGGATTAGTTGCAATATTATCATTATAATAAACATTGTCAGGAATACTAGCAGTATTTTTACGCTTTGATATATATGTCCAGAAATGCTTTATATTTTTTTTAATGTTATCTTGAATTGACGACATGTAGTTTTTATAACGAATTGCGCACTCTTTATTAAAGTACTTTCTAAGCCTAGAGAATTCATTATAATGATAAGCGTTTTCATATTTTTTCCACTTGATCCAGACACGCTCTTTGCGTTTAAAAGTATGAATCAGAGTGGCGTTAAACCAAACAGGAAATGAAGAACGTTTTACAATTTTTGTTGGTACGAACTTCTTGATAAAGCCATAGAGTATTTCATAAAAAGTCATCACAGCTACTTCGGCTGATTTACCTAAGAACATTTCGTCCCATGGCACCTTGGATAATTCATTATTTATAACTGAGTAGTCAGCATTTCCAAAACAAAACTGTGTTCGTAAACTCCGTGGCATAGACTTATTATCATGCATAAAAGGCACCAAAGCATAAAAGGTAGGGTGGAGATTATCCAAAGGTACTAAATTATAAGGAGCATCTATAATTTTACATTCTAAAATATTTGATATAAATAAATCTAAGGTGCGGTCATTTAAGTTTCTGAAAGGATTAAATTGATAGCTGTTAGTCAAAGCCATAAAATTAACTAAGTGTCTAGAGGATAAACATGTATTACTATAAAAGCTAGGTTCTAGATAATTATCTTTAGGAAGCCAATTAATTGTAGGTAAGTTAAAATCTCCCACCATTAAAAATTTACATGAGTCTAAAGGTTGCATGACATAAAATATGTAATTTAGGTAAGTAAAGTATACTTCATTACTTAAATTGGGTGGAATGTATGAAGCGCATATCAGAAGCTTATTAGTACCCGAACCTATAAGTACCAAGGTATGGTCAACAATAGGAGGCGGGTTGGGGGAAGCGTGAGGCGCGGGCGGCAGGCAGTATGGCACAGCAACAAGCGAGCTGTGCACCGCTACTAATACGCCACCGCCGTCTTTACGGCCGGTCGCCGTCCGATCCCGATCGCTGCGAAATACTCGATAACGTTGATCTATTAATTCGTTATCGTAAATGCCACTATGAAACCAGGTTTCTGTCAATATTATTATATCATAGTTGAGAAGTAAAATATTCATAAAAAGAGTGTGCAACTTAGTTCTTAAACCTCGACAATTCTGATAGTAAATTGATATGTTTTTTTATTTCAGAATCCATTAAATAAATTATTATAAATTATTAAGTATTTCATTATAAATATTGTGAGGAAGATTGAGATTAGTTTTCGATACACAATTTAAATTAAGTAGATAAGATGAATTTTTAAATTTTCTTTTATAACTGCGCCATATTAGTGTATAATGATTAATGAGTAAAGATATGTAAATTATGTTAACATTTTGTAAATAACAATAAGATATAAGATTGTGTAAAATTTTGTAGCATAATACATAATATATTTTAAAGTATATTTTTATCAAATAGTCTATAAAATTAGTTACCGACCTTTTTGCAGTAATAAAAGTGTGAACAACATGCTCATGCTCCCAAATATCAGTACAAAAATATAAAAATAAATGAAAGCAAAATAAAAATAAAATCAATAACCCATTACTGTAACAAATTATTCTGAGGCTTAATTTTTTTAAGATCCTGTAGCGAGCGTATTGGTAAAATAGGAGATGAGTCAGTTTTTCGTACCAAAACCGTACCATTCTTGTACCAAACATATTTGTAGTCAGATGTTTTGGCCTTCTCACGGGATTCTCGAAATATTTGTTTATTTTTCAAGGTTAGGTGTTCATTTATATATATTTTATTCGATGATCCGGTGATAGACAATTGATCTGAAGTTAAGCCTTTTTTAGCACGGTATGAAGCTACAAAATTATCACGCAAAATTTTGGACTTAAATTTTATAATTGCATTTTTAGGTCGTTTATCACTTTCACCAACATGAGGAACCCGATGAGCCATGATGATGTCAGATGGTTGGATTTGCTGGTTTATTAGCACGCCAATATTAATAATAATTGTAACAAGATTCTCTCCACGGCGCTCAGGCAAGTTTGATATTTCAATATTACAGTCACGTGCCTGTTGCTCCATTGCAGCCATTTTATTCTCCATAACCAATAATTTGTCTGATAAATAATTGTCTTTAGAGACTTGACTTTCTACGGACTTAAGCCGTGTATCAAATGATATTGACTGCTCATTAAGATCGGTTAAAGTAGTATCGACCTCCGACAAGTGATTATTTAAATCCTTAAGACCTTGTTTTAAATTAATGTTCTCATCTCGCAGCTCGGATATGATTGTATATAGGCTTGATAATGAAAAGGATATTTTAGTCAATTCACTGGAAATCGTGGAGGTAACAATATTTGTAATAGTTTCCTTAATTTTTAAGTCTAATGTATTAAAACGTTCGTCAATCAATGTGGACAGAAATTCCGAGTCATACCCTTCAGTGAAGCGCTTACGTGTATTTACATAATTGACATCCGATGTAGTTAGACTTATGTCTGGGTTTGAAGGGCACTTAGGCGGAGTTCTTTGTAACTTGGCCATTACGCACCATGTACTTATGCGTCAGGAGTAATAAGATAAGAAATATTACGCTGTCTTTTAGTCTTGAGGGGGTGAGGTGCGGGCGCCCTTCAGTTGCATGTCTCAGATGCGATGCAAGAACGAGATGAAACAAGTATTGATACTTATGAGTAGTAGTATTACACTGCACAATAAAAACTCTTAACTGGGTAGGCACAAAGTTCAATTTTAACTAGTCACTATTAAAATAATTATTTAAAAAGGATGTACATGTCCACTTCCAACAACTCTCAAACGATGAATGACGAATATTACTATATATTAAACCGAGAATTCCTAACAACACCATTCACGCTTTATTGTACTGCCACGATAATTCACCTTCAGGGCTCAAAATAGTCGGGAAATTCATTTCTAATAGAATCTACTCGAATCCCGTCATGACTTTGATCAAAGGAATGCATTCGTAACAAATTTGAAGTTATCGATAAAGTGTCATCGAATTTATAGCCATCTCGCTTGCGTACTATGTTATTTAATACGACACATGCTTTCACTGTGTCTGTTGCAAATTCAACTGACACGTTAATTGGCCTATGCAATATTCGCCATTTTTTAGTCAAAATTCCAAAGGAACATTCTACATATCTTCGTGCTCGTGATAATCTATAGTTAAAAACACGTTTTTTCATTGTTAATTGCTTGCCGCTGTATGGTCGCAGCAAATGTTTGTGTAATCCAAAGGCTTCATCGCCAATGAATACCATAGGCAAGGGCCTACCTACAGGGGTAAATGCTTGCGGTCCAGGTAGATCTAAATCATTTCTTTCCATTGCATCATATAAACTGCAGTCCCTCCAAATAGTTGAATCGGAAGTTTTACCGTAGGCTCCTACATCAACATACACGAATAAATAATCGGCGTCACATACGGCCATTAAAACAATAGAAAAGAAATGTTTATAATTAAATAATAATGAACCAGTGCGTGGTGGATGAATAATCCTAATATGGTTCCCATCTACAGCCCCTAAGCAGTTTGGAAAATTTGTTTTCTTTTTAAATTTGTTCGCAATATCAAGCCACATTGTTTTATTACATGTTGGCAAATGAATAGGCTGTAATTTATCCCAAATCAGGCGGCACACGTCGTGGACAATTTTGCTAGCAGTTGAAGTACCACATTAAAAAAAATTGGCGAGATCTTCAAACGAACAACCCGTTGCCAAATATATGTAACAAAAAAATTATATTAAAAACAAATAATAATGAAATGGAATTATACAGGTTGTTACAAAAGGTTGAAATAAATTGGGGTCATTGTACTGTACTCATGAATATGAACAACTTTTACTATGGGGACACATACGAAATCGTAAAAAATCAGCTGTTTCATACATTTAGGTCATGTAGGTATATGTGTCCCCATAGTAAAAGTAGCTCGTGTTGAAGAGTACAACGACCCCTTAAAGTATTAGGTATTTCAACCTTTTTTAACACCATTCAATAGGCTGATGACATTTTGGGAAATTATCGATCTTACATTATACTGGACTAATATAAAATAAATCCAGTTAATTTTAATATGGTAAAATTTAAAAAATATTAAAATATTAAATACTACTTATTTATATATTACATAACGTGTAGTCCACGCGAGTAGAAGCTAGTACATTAAATAATTATATTACGCTTTCAAAAAGCGCTTATGCCACCGGTATAAGAAAAACTAATTATTTATCAAACCATATAAAGATGCTTGGCTGTCATAAATTTAAGAATTACTTGAAACTATTAACATGGATATTTAAATATTCAGAAATTATCTTCAATACTGAGTTCATTATATGATCTGATCACTGTAATTTCGATATTGTAAAATATTATTATTATTATTTTATATGTTATTTTCAAATTTAACTACCAACTTACTTTTCTACAAATTTCAATTTAACAATTAATTTTTCAGCTGCCAACTTACAAAGAAAATGGAAAATCTTAAGAGACTCTTTCAACAGAGACCTTAAAAAACAAAATTCACAGAGAAGCGGTTCAGCAGGTAGTTCAAAGAGATACTACTACTTTAGTCAATTATTATTTTTAAAGCCATTGTCTGAAAATCGAAATACAACATCGTCTCTACCAGTACAAAACAAAGACGATGACATCGAACAAATCGATAATGAAGACGATAATACTACTGAAACGAGTGACTCTGAAGTTTGGAAGAGACCAAAAAATATCCAAAGAAAAAAAGATGATGCAAAATATGGGTTAATAAAAAAAATAACAAGTCATTTGAGCGATCAAGTAACTGCACATACTCGTACACAGGAACCTGACAAGTCCTGTGACAGTGATATGCATTTTTTGCTATCTTTATACGATAGATTTAAGACCATTCGCGATGATTGGAAACTGAATGCTCAGATATAAATATTGAATGTACGAGTATGTAATGTATGTAATTCAAAAATATCACACACCTACAACTACACGTAATGATAATTACAGTGAATATGGACAGGGGTATACGACACCAGCGTACCAACCGTACGAGCGACCATCAACGTCTAGGTATCGGCCGGATATGGAAACAGGCTCTCCACAGCTTCGCAATTTGCGTACTGCATCCACACCAAGAAGTATTTCAGTACCAGAATCTCCACTCGGCGTCTCTTCTCAGGCTTCAAACTATAATGATCCGATTATAACGGATATTTTCGGAGATTAACTGATTAATTACCTACTCTGTTGATTTTTGAATGACAAAATAAATAAAGATATATAAGTACGCTCTTTGTTTTCGCCTTTCTATCCTCCCTAACACAGTTGCAAATTAACTCATTGGCAATAATAAAGGCCTGAGCAGACCGGATGCGTGGCGTGTGCGTAACGTAAAGTTAGCGATACATCGACCTATGAAAATCTGTGAAAAAACCACAACTGATGTTGATATCTATGCGTTTGAAATTAGGTTGAAATTCAGTTGCAGAAATTTGACAGATAAGGGTAGGTCGATATGGCGCTGACTGTACATGCATACTGTTGTAATAATAGGAAACTATATGAAACGTGCCCACAATCATAATCTTACTTTTTATTGTTAATGAATTAAGAGGCCGTACCTGGTTTTGCTCGCAACACTAGCGCCACTTTCATTAAAATAATAATATATTTTTATTTAAGGCATAGATAAAAAATCAGTCTCAGCCACTTTTTAGCTAAATTTTTTTTTGACAACGCAACCACATCGACATTTTATCGGTACCACAACGCAACTGCAAAAAGCCGCTGCGACACTATTCACACGTAACATTTACTGAGGATCTGGGTCAGAATGTTCAGGACATTTTTTTTACAAACATGAGACCGAGACAATAACATGCCCCACCCATGCGATGATACGGCTGGAGCTGGCAAGCCTGTGGAAAACAATGGGCCATCCTATCGTGAATATGAGCGCCAGCATCGCAACCTGATGCAGGAAAGGAACAGGATTGAAACCATTTACACATTGCTGCGGACAATCTAAACAACATGTTTAAAAATAATTCTGCCGCCAATACAAGATTCATAAAAAGTAATTTTACCATGGCACCAGACATAAATCCTCATATCCGGTCTTGTTTTTTAGCCAACGAATGGGGGAAACAGCATCACACAAGTGGGATCCAGGTGAGTTCAGGAGTGAAACCCTGTTGAAGAATTTTGAATTCAATTACCACGTTGATACGATAGACATAATATCAGACAAGGCCATTATCCCCAAGTCAACATAGTGGATCCACGAGTATGACCACAAAGCGTTTCGAACTATTCACGGACGATTTCCTACAGGACCTCCTCCCTCAACGAAGTGTGGTGTTACATTATCTCACCACAGAGCTCACCACAGAGCTCTTCGATTGTAAGGAAATTATCGACCTTATTGACAAAGGAATCATCCCCTCCGACTGGCGAGTTATGGTCGCAGTGCCAAAATAGAGAGAGTACAAGGAGACTGACGCAAGTTGTTATGGAAAGATAACGCCGGAGATGCGCGCCTATCAAGTATTGACAGAAAAAAAAATATGGCGGAAACTCTCTTCCGTTATGTCAAACATCAATCGATGACACTAACGGAAGAGCAGCTGACCAAGACCTTAAACAGGATGGGTTGCCCAGGACAGGATCACGTTTATGTAAATATCACAATCGACTTCTCCTCCTGGTGCACTCACTTCCGCGCAGAGCTCCTTGAGCCCCTTTTCAAGAGTTTGGACTCGCTGTTTGGCTTCAACAACATATATAGTTTCACGCATACCTTCACACTTATATCCAAGCTTCTTTTCCAGGACAGGTTTGCACCCACAATATGTACGTATGGTCCAAACGGAGCATTTTGAGCCCGTCATTGAAAACTTGAAGCGTGGCTCCGTTATCAAGGGCGCCCTGGCCCACCTGAACCTCTTTCTGGACGACGCTGGGATGCTGCGCGTTGGCGGATGTTTGAAAAATTCTCAACTGATGTACGGGGCTCGACACCCGTTGCTGCTCCCTAAGGACGGCGCCCTTGTCCGGTTGCTGGTAGCCCACCACCATGTTAAGAATGCCCACGCTGGGTGTAACGCTCTTTCGGCTATTTTGCAGCGGGAGTTTTGGATTTTGGCTGGCCGACGCACCATTCGGAGCGTCATCTTTAAGTGCATATCCTGTTATAAACTGAAGGCCACCATATCGCAGCCTCTCATGGGTGACTTGCCGCCAGACCGCGTCAGGGCCATCCGACCATTCGCTGGAGTCGGAACCGACTTTGCTGGCCCCTTCCTCGTCAAGTCCTCTAACCTTCATAACGCGCGTTCGCATAAGGCCTATCTTTGCGTCTTCGTGTGCCTCTCCACTAAAGCCGTTCACTTGGAACTTGTAAGCGCCCTCAGCACGGAAGCCTTCTTGGACACGCTTGGCCGTTTCGTATCGCGGCGCGGTTTGCCGGACTTGATCCGGTCGGATTGCGGAACGAATTATAAGGGCACGGATAGGTATCTAAAAGAGGTCGTCGAATTTCTGTCTAGCCACCGGACTTATTTAGGCAATGCTATGTCAAAAAGGGGCATCCAGTGGAAATTCGACCCTCCGGCGTGTCCCCACTGGGGCGGTATTTTCGAGGCGGTGGTTAAAGTGGCAAAAACGCATCTCCGTCGCGTTATTGGTGAAACTATTTTGACATTTGAGGAGCTCGCCACTGTATTCTGTAAAATTGAGGCTGTACTCAACTCTCGGCCCCTCTGTCCCCTCTCATCCGACCCGAATGATTTGGAGGTTCTAACCCCGGGACACTTCCTGATTGGCCAGCCACTTAACGCTCTGCCCGAGTACCCCTTCAGGGAAACGAACGCTTCGCGGCTGAGCAGGTTTGCCCTGCTGCAACAGATGACTCAGAGCTTTTGGCACCGATGGTCTCTGGAGTACCTACATCTTTTGCAGCAGCGCATTAAGTGGTCTGACAAGACGGAACCTCCTCGGGTAGGAGACGTCGTGTTGGTTAAAGAACCCAACGCTCTACCTTTGTATTGGCGCCGTGGGCGCATTGTTAAGTTGTCGTATGGGGCGGATGGGGTGCCTAGAGTGGCCGAAGTTTTGGTCGGAGATTCGATCTTGCAACGTGCCGTCGCGACCTTGTCCCGTTTGCCAATCTACTCGCGGACATAATTCCTTATGTCCGGGGCGGGGGTTTGTTTAGGCAAAAATATTATACATTTGAAACGTAAATCTTTTAACCTGCGTTCGTAGCATCGACAGCAAGGTCACCCGCCCCCCACCCGGCCGCATTCCACGGAGGTATCGGCCGGATTTCTCGACAAGCATTGTAAAGTTTTTTGCGATCTATACTGACGTCTTAGTTTAGCGCCTATATTTGTTACGAAAGTATAAACCCGCGTAAATCGTTGCGAGAACACGTATTGTTCTTTAGGACTTATTAATTTCTGTCAAATTAATTGTGCAACTCCGATAGTGATTTTCCTCTGAAGTTCTACGTTTGGCTGTACCATTACGTGACAAAACGGAAAGAGTGCCTCAAGAGGGGAATAGTTCCGAGGCTACCAGCGGATACCTTCTCCAGGACACTATTGTGTCATCTAGCCCAAGGCCACTTACAAACATATTCATACAAAGCACATATACATTCACGACACTTCCATCAGCCGGGCAGGTCCTGGTGAACCGTCTCCGCTCCAGAAGCAGGTAAGTGCCTTTCCCTTACCGATCTTTCCCCCTTTGTTTATTTTAATTAGAGACCCTCCACCTTGGCCTTAAAGGCCCGACCTGCATCTGCCTGTAGGTTCTTCCTACCATGGGCCCGGGAGGATCCTACTATTAGATAGGCAGCTGCACGCCGTAACATAGTTTTGCGGATTCCGTCCAAACAGTATCTTGTGGAGAGGAACTTAACTCCTGACGGTTACACCAGTCAGTTTTTAAATGTGATCGAAAATATCTGCAAAGAGGCGGGTATTATTATATAAGTTCCCGAATCCTAGAGGTCGCGGAGGTTTTCCAGTGGGACATCTATCGCTGGGAATGACACAACCCCTATCCCCGCATAGCTTATCACTGTATTTGAGGCGGCAAGAACACTCTGGCGCTTGCACCCTGAGATGCTGGAAATGCCTGATGAATGGATGGCCACCCTCCTACTCATGAACCGCTCGGATGGCGGATACCCGGTTGTGTTGTTCCAACAGTTTGCTGCACGGGCGACTCAGGACACGTTTAACGAGAAGTGGCTAGATCCTGCTCGTGAGGATGCAGAGCTCAACCGTCGAGCAGTACGGGTGGCACGATACGCCACAAATGCATCCTACACTCACTTTTACAAGACGTCACCCCCACCCTATATATAGAGGAACCTCAGCCGCTGAATGACTTATGTGTCAAAATATCATCAATTTGGACCCGAGTAATCGAAGAAGTAGCCCAGTCCTCACAGGCCCGGCAAGAGTTGCGAGTGGGCTCCGTGGAGATGATTTTTGATGCAGATCCCTGTTTAATCAAGGTTTCTTCACAATCATGTTTTCTTATACCAAACAATATGATCCTATGCTTTTCAGACATGTGCTCCTCATGGTTCTCAGTGGACTGCTTCACAAAACTACACCAAACCAAGTACCCAGGCTACTCGCTACATCTGGAGTTGCGATCTTGTCGGTCCAGAATGCATCAGTTGCTACTCTCATTTAAACAAGGAGCCTATGCGGTGTTGAAGATATGGCCCTCTCTCGTCTTAGGTTCCATCTTGAGAGACCTAGAAGGGTCCCTAGACTTCCTGAACACAATTACTGAGGATCAGGGTCAGAATATTCCTATCTGCGAATGAAAAATAGTACTACTTTTTTTATTTATACGACTTTGCTCTTTATTCATAGTAGGATAACATGGAATACGGGTGAAATTCCTTTGCAAGTATTTTTAAATTTTGACAACACGGCTGGACACGTCGCTCGCGTCGCAATGAGACGTATTTACGCTACCAGGTTTTCACTTTAAAGTACGGCGCCCTTTTACGACCAAAAAATACTTGCAAGTATGAAAATACTTGCATAGGAAAATGATCCATATCTTAATAGTAATAAAAAACTCAATCGTATTTGTGAATGAAAAATATTCTGAACTTCAAAGTATATGTAATATGGAAAACAGGTCGAATTCCTATGCAAGTACATATTTTCAAACTTTGACACCGCGGCTGGACACGTCGCGTAAGTAGTAAGTAATAAGAAATATGTTTATATTCGAGGAAGTAAAAGTTTTATTTCGATTTTTTGTAAATTCAATTATTATTGTGAACTGATTACGTAACCATTTCAACCATTTTAAGCAAAATTAAACAATAAGACAAACGTATTGTCTTTTTTTAACAGGAGAGTTGTTTTCCACAAATTTATTTACACCTTGAGTTTGTGAGCGATCGCAATGAGTGCTATTATTTGTTACTTATTAGACTATTTTTCCACAACATGATTTAAAACGCACAAAGTAAAAAGAGTACCATGTACAAGTTAAAAAAAGGTTGTCAATCCCTAAAAATTTCAAAGTTTCAAAATATCCAGAAACGAAGCTGTAGGCATGAACTACTTGCAAAATAATGAATATTTTGTTCTGGATAAATCTTCCAAAACGCAATTTGAGCGAGTTATAACGATTTAAAAAAAAAGACACGACTCGCGTGTCATACGCCACACAATAATAATCGATGGCACGCCTGGCGTGCCATCCGCACCGAACCCGTTAAGTTTAAAATATTTATCAATATCATTTACGTTATTTACGACCCAAAAACCTTAAAAATTACACCCAAGTCACCCAACCCATGATGATTTCATACAAACCTACATCCACCATCCTTCCATCCATGTTGGTTTCAAACAATAATCGATGCCATTTTCGTAATTAACGTCCCAAGAAAGCTATAAAACGACACCCATATTGTCATTTCAACCACATCGCACCCTCACAGGGGATGATTGTAGGTATTTTTCGTCTGCTACGTTGGATTTTGAAATAGTTGTTGTTTTCGTAATCAGCGACCCGATAAACCATAAAAACGAAACGAAATTGTCACCCCTTTTTCACCTTTTAGGGGTTGAATTCTGAAAGAGCCTGAAACACTTATTTACTCATTTATTGAGAGGAGTACTCCTGTAAAGTTTAGAATAAAATAATTTAACTAATCTTGTTTTCCCCATACAAAATTTCAACCCCTTTTTCACCCCCTTAGGGGTTGAATTTTCATAAACCCTAGGACACGTAATTGTTTATTGCTAATCATTAACCTAAAAACAAAGTTTCAGCCTTCTAGCTCTAAAAATGACGGACTTCCATACAAAACTTTAACCCATTTTTCACCTCCTTAGAGGGCGAATTTTCAAAAATCCTTTCTTAGCGGATGCCTACGTCATTACAACTGTCTGTATGCCAAATTTCAGCGAAATCCGTTCAGAAGTTTCGGCTGTGCGTTGATAGAGGTGTCAGTCAGGTTTGCCTTTTAAATAAATAGATATAGATATAGATAACTGAAGTGACCTAGTAGTCTAGAAAGTCCTGGTGTCAGATCGTGTTTTAAAGCAGAATCAACTTCTATGGTGGTTCTAGGGTGCTACTAGAGCCTAAAAGTATGAAAGTTAAAAATAATTTGACTGCAAAACCATTTTAGTTTATTTATTGTATTTCGACTAAGATCGAAGAATAACTGGAGATATTCACTCAAATATTACTTTAGCTAAAAACACTGAAACACTTACACTGAAAAACTTATATGATTTATCGATATAATAACTTTATTATTGAAAAGATTGGATGATGGAACATGCGGGATCCATGTCTTTTTGCAACGCTATTATATTAGTTATTACAATGTAGACTTAGAAATACTATTACAGAACTGTTCGGCAAAATCTGGAACAGTTGAACGGCTTGCTTTATATTTATAATCAAAATACCCTTAACACTGCAGTACTCGCGCCCTAATTTTCTAATATTTTACTCGCGTGGGGTGAATTTTCAGACCATTTACATTGATCGATTTTAGGTAAATATAATAACAATATGAAATAAAATGCATTCAAATAGTGAAAAGTGTTTATTGTTTATTCTAAATATTATAAAATTAAATGTATTTTAATGAAATGAACAAAAAAAATGTAATTTAAAAAATGAGGAAAAAGTTATTAATTTTGCCAACTCTCCGAAACATTTTAATTTTTTTTTATTTAGTTTTAACAGTTTTTATGTAATTTCAATCAAATCAATCAATCAATCAAAATTATTTATTCGTTTTCACAGGTATTAAGGTTGACAATATTATAATTTTTAAATATCTCCGTGAAATGCTTTTTACAGCATACGAATGTATATGTATATTCACACATTATAAAATTAAACATAAATGAAAAAATCAAAATAACAGTTAAACTAAGTAAACAAAGTCAAAAAACACAAAATTATTAAATTACATATTATTTAAATCATTAGTAAATAGGAATTCATTGACATTATAATAACATTTATTTATAAGAAAATTACTTAGAGTACGTTTAAATTTTTGCGCATTATAACATTTTATATGATCAGGCAATTTATTATACAATTTAGGGGCCATTTCAACAACACTTTTTTTCATAAGGGCAGTTTTACATACATTTGTCTGGATTTTCTGTTTACGAGGACGAAGGTTAACAAAAGATTGTTGTACTCTCATATCAAAAAGATCCGGATTGCATTTTACAAACATACATGATTCTAGTATATACATACAGGGTAATGTTAATATCTTAAGAGATCTAAAGTACGGTATGCAACTTTCTGTAGGCTTTATCCCACATATAGCTCGAATACACTGTTTTTGAGCTTTCATCATTAATTCCCTGTATGTTGACAGTCCCCAAAATATGATACCATATCGCAGGGTCGAAGCCACAAAGCCATGGTACGCTGTTAGAACAGTCTTTCGGTCAGTTATTTTTGACAGTTTATATAGTGCAAATGAAAATTTATACATTTTATTACAGATTTCTATTGAATGCGATTCCCATGACATGTTGCTATCTATAAACAGCCCTAAGAATTTAGCAACTTTTGTTTCAGAAATAGTTTTATTCCCATAACTTATCGTTTGAGTTGGGGTACTTTTTCTTTGTGTAAATTGCATTATTTTTGTTTTTTCCAGATTAACTTTTAGATTATTTGCTTTAAACCATTTAATAATATTTTCAATAGCAAAGTTAATATTATTTTGATATTCTACTACATTGTCACACTGTACAAAAATAGTGCTATCGTCTGCAAATAGTATCATTGGGTATTTACAAGATTCAACAATATCATTAATGTATATTATAAATAGTAAAGGACCCAAAACACTACCTTGAGGAACGCCATGCTTTATCGTTCTATTATTAGACGTATATATTTTTTCTTGCTTAGTAGAGATACAGATCTGACTGATTACAGTTCTTTGTGTTCTATCTGTTAAATAAGATTTTATTAAGTTTAGTCCATTACCTCTCACACCATAACGGCTTAGTTTTTCTAGTAATATGTTATGGTCTACATGGTCAAATGCCTTCGTCATGTCCATATAAATGGCGCATGATGGGATTCTTTTATCTAAACAAAGCACTGATCTTTTTACCAAGTCATATATTGCTGTTGCAATTGTAGTATTTTTGCGAAATCCTTTTTGCTGTTTATTTAAAATTTTATGTTTTTCTAAAAATGTGTAAAGCTGACCATGAATAATTTTTTCAAATATTTTTGAGAAATTTGAAAGTAATGCAATTGGACGATAATTATCGGGAATTTGTTTATCACCTTTTTTAAATAATGGCTTTACTACAGCTGGTTTTAAATTATTTGGGAATATACCTGTAGTAAAGCTTAAATTTATAATATGACTCAAAGGTCTAGCTATTGTAGAGCTAACATGTTTTATTACTTTTGTACAAACATCGTCAAAACCAACACTGTTAGTATTTTTTAGACTATTTATAATTTTACAAACTGTCTCAGGTGTTGTCGGGCTTAAAAATAGAGATTTATAATTATTATTGAAACGAAATAATTGATTTGAAGTTACATTATTATTACAATTATTATTGGAATTGTCATTATTATTATTATTTAAAGAAATGTCAGTACTAATACCATAACTGTCAGGTTTTATGTCATCAATAAAAAAGTCATTTAAGGCATTAGTAATGTCAATAGGGTTAGTAAGATATTCATTACCTAATCTTAGCTTCTGTATTGGTTCTTTGGGAATACTTGTTTTGGATTTATTTATAACAGACCAAGTTGCTTTCATTTTATTTTTCGACTTATTTATATAATATTCATTTTGGGAACGTTGTGTGTTTTTTATTATTTTCTTTAATTTTGAAGAATATTCTTTTAATAGTGATAAAGCATCTTTGCTTTTATTTCTCCTAAAGTGCCAAAGTAAATCCCGCTTTTTTTTACAACATGCCTTCAGCCCCTTTAATATCCATTTTTGCTTAGAATTAAGAGTATTTTTTATAATTTTATAGGGGAAGCATAGATCATACAAGCATTTGAATATGTCAAAAAAACTATCGTAAGATGTGTTTGGATCCGAAGAATTAAATGTATCTTGGAAACTTAGACTATCAATACATCTTTCAAATGTTTGAAGATTTTCGTAGCTAAAATCTCTTCGTTTAATACTCCACGAATTGATTTTACATGTTTTTTTTACAGGACATTTTAAAATTTGCGCCATATGATCTGAAAGTCCTAGTTCAATGACTTCATTCTTTGATCCTCTTATATTATGTGCAAAATTGTCTATACACGTTCCACTTGCAATTCTTGTCGGCTTTTTTATCTCTAGCTTCAGATTGTAGCTTAACAGTAGATTCTTTAATTCTCGACTAACAGAAGTATTTTTCAAAATATCGATGTTAAAATCGCCACAAATAATTATATTTTTATTTTTAGTATTTATAATAGAATTTAGAATGCCTCTAAGAGTATTATAGAACGTATCCAGACAAGATTTATTTGTGTTAGGAACTCTATAAATACATATTACAATAATGTTATGGTCACATATTTCTACAGCACAGGTCTCTATCATACATTCAATCGAAAATTTCTTAATATTATCCACTACTCGATACTTTAATCCTTTTCTTACTAAAATACATGATCCACCGCGTCTTTTATTTCTTGAAAAACTGCTTGCTAATGTGAAATTGGGTATGGTAAGGAATTCTTCCATTTCTGGTGTCATATTGTGCTCGGTCACACATAAAATGTCGATAGTTTTCTTTTGTCTGTCTAACTCATCCAGATTTAATATTAGCTCATCACATTTGCTCAAAAGTCCCGATATGTTTTGATGTAATATATGTAAGTGTTTATAGAAGAAAAAACTGATTTTCATCAGGGGCAATAGAGTTCTCTTTATTTGTGTCTACTTGTTTCTCAAAACTCGATTTTTGTAGAGATAATATTTGTTTGGCAATGTTTTGCATTAAGTTTTGCACTCCATTTTGTTTTATTTTACCAGTAAACTGTGAAAACATATCATATGTTAAGTCCCAGTTTGAATCAATGAAATAGCCATATTTATTAGCGTTTATGTCCTGATAAAGTAGGTACTTGAAAGTCTCTACTCTGTAGTTATACAATGGCTTTCCACATATGTATGTTGGTGAAACTAGGATTACGTTAGTATATTGTACTCGTTCCAGACTGTTTTTGATTATTTTCACCAGACTTTTATAGTCTTCAGAGGTATTAAAATCAGATTCTCCTATTATCACAACACAGTAGTCGTGTTTTGTATAGTCCTTTAGTTTTTTGTGTATGTTTTTTAAAATTATCTCTATCCCAACATTTGTAGTAATAAAATGACATAACTCATACTGATTTAGAATATGATTTCTATTTACATTTTGAAGTATTTTATATCTCTTGTCACTTGTAAGTATACACAATTTGTTTCTTAGTGGTTTATGTAATGATTTAGTTTCTTTATGTACATGTTGTTTTGTGTTATCATTAATTTCTAAAACAATTTCTGGTGTTCTTTTGTCTTTCAATTGCTTTTCTAAACTCTCTATATTTGTGCATAGATTTCTTACTTCTTCTTGAGCTAATTCCAGGTCTTGTTGTAATTTTGTTATTTTATTTTCCAAAACAAATATTTGCTCTGTATTTTTTTTATCTGGAGAACTTGAGGACAAACTTGAGAATAAACTCCTGCGCTGTTTTTTTGCCGTTTGTGGGGTTTTACAAATGTTTTTTAGAATAAGCAGCTCCTTTGTCAGTTTAGTGACTTGTCGCCTTAATTCATTGTTTTCTAAAATTGTATCGTCTAATTCAGTTTCACAACTCTTTAATTTAATTTGTAAGTTATCTATTTTAATTTTTTGTTTGCTTACAATATCAAGTTCATTTACTAATTCTAATTCTAAGCTGTGTGATAAGTCTTCTAAGGATTGGAAACTATTGTTAACTGATTCAACAGGCAATTCCATGGATAGTGATTTTGCTAATAATTTTTCTGTAGGTAAATCTTTTGTAATGTATTCATCTGTTTCCTTGTGCGTTGAAAATAGTGTCTGGCCAGTTGTTGGTGAGCTGTTTGTAGATTTTGAGTCTACATCATTCATATCATTACATTCAAGTGTTCCAATCCTTTTTTTACGTCTTGTGATATTCATAGTATCCTTTTCCAGTGATGGAGAATGGACTGCATTCTTTGTATTTGTTTTACTTTTTATGCATTTATTACATCTCCATGATTTTTTAGTCTCGTTTGTCCATATTCTAAAGCGAGCGAAACTTATATTTGCACAGTCAATATGGTAGGCGTTCTCACACACTGAACAAATTGTGAACTGTCGATTTTCTATTATTGATTTACATTTAAAACAACATTTTTTTAAAGGAGTGTGATGTTTTTGCTCCATATTTTTATTTATGTTATAAAATTAAAGACAAAAATACTTGTCCCGCCTTAGGCTCGATCCTTCGTCGTATCGGTTTCTAACAAATTATTTATACCGCTCGACCAAGCGTGTTCAATATTTACAATTGAAATTAAGCATTACAATCCACTGCTTCTTAAGGATACTCTTGATGGATTGGATGAAATATAATGACGATGTAGTTTCATAGATGTCGCTGTACTCACCAACTATATAAAAACGACCATAAGTCGTAGAATCAAATGTTTAAACTTGTGTGCACTTAATCACAATATTTGAATAAAATTAACCGTCAGATTATTACTTTTCACGTTGAAACGTATAATAAAGAAATATCTTTACTTTTTGCACCAGAATATTGTAGTTTGGAATAAAATTATAATCTTTTTAGTCTATTTTGTTTGTTGTGGTATAAATTATGTCCAGTTTTAACGTCACAAATTCACCATCACTTTTTGTTGATTTATTCACAAACCACTTAGTATTTGCCGATGATAACATTTATATGCTTTAGTTCAATTAAAAACACATACACCAATAACATTTTCTTTGATAGAATTTGACTATATTATTTTTTGTTAATTAATTACTACGGAGCTAATGTTTACACACCAGCGCCATCACTCAGACTCGTATCGTATTTGATGACAAGATGTACAAATTAGAACTTGATGGTCTGGACAAATCCATCGATTACATATATTACAGAATTTCGAAGCAGAACGATCACGTGATCGTGGGCAATAGGCGCATCGACCACTTTTTCCTATTTTCTGGACATTCCGATTTGGATTTGGGTCATTGTCACCGCTTTGTGGTTTTAAAAGTATCTGAGCTTTAGTTTTTAGTTCCCGTGGAATATTTGGAACACCAATTCTATAATTTATTGCAGGTTTTACCAATTCAAATGCCACATCCAGCAGAAACATTCTCCGTTCAATGAGTGATTGCTCATTGTTAGCCATCCTATTCATATGATGAATTACCAAGCTATTTATACCTGCAAGATTTAATAAGTCAAAAAATACAGTAAGGGGCCATCGTCTACTGTTTCTTGAAACATTATATTGATTGCACATCTTATCAATAATGTCTACCCCACATTTGTTTTTGTTATAAAAAGTTACTATTTCTGGCTTCTGTTTAGCTCCTGTGGTTGAATCAATTATGCCATTATGATGCATTGTAGATAGCAAAATCACGGATTTGTTTCTTTTTGGTATGTATGAAACAAGAGTGCAGTCTTTCTGAAATCCAAAAACAGTACTTTTTTCTTCTCTTTGACGAGATTCTTTGAAAATTGCAGGTATTTCTGGTTTATTAGACTTGAGGGTGCCAACCATGGTAGTTTTCCGTTTCAACAGCTCTTGAGCTAGCGGTATACTGGAAAACCAGTTATCCATCGTGATATTACATCCAAGATTGCAGACGGGATCCAATACTCGAAGTGTAATATCCAGGACTTTGTTAGAAAGTTTGAAAGGCCCTTCAGGCTGCGCACCAACATAAATTTCAAAATTATATACGTATGGGAATTTCACATCTACCACCATTATTATTTTGATTCCAAACTTTGAAGGCTTATTGGGTGAATAGGAAATTTGATCTCTTTTTAATAGTAAAATGCAGTAATTTGCTCAATCGACCTTTACTTGATCTCTAAATTTTACAACGACGACAGGTACAACATTTTTTAGACATACCTACACAGCTTACGGACTAATATTGGCATGAGAACTGCTAATATAATTTGACAGGCGCTTCAACATGCCCCCCGGCGTTGAAAGTCTACCTTTCAACCAGATTCTTCAGGTTCAGGAAGCGGACAAATTTTGCTAAATGATCGGCGAACTATACCAGTCGATGTTTTGATATCCGCCACCCTTGATACGCCGTCCGAGCCTGGATGGACTGCGACGATGCGACCCATCTTCCACTTTAATGGCGGTGAATTCTCCTCTTTTAGGAGTACCAGTGAATTTAACTTCAAAGAGCCTTTACAGGAACGCCATTTCATCCGCAGTTGAAGCTCTGATATATATTCCTTGCTCCATCTAGCCCAAAAATGTTGACGTAATTGTTCTATTCGTTGAAATCGGGTTAAAGAGCTTACGGAATGATCTTTATAGTCTGGTGTCGGCAAGGAAGTCAAGGGGCGTCCAATCAAAAAATGACCGGGCGTTAGTGGTAGCAAGTCTTCAGGATTCGTTGACAAAGGTGTGAGTGGTCTGGAGTTAAGTATAGCCTCAATTTGTATTAATGTGGTATTTAGTTCCTCGTAAGTCACATTACAATTGCCCAGCACTCTAACTAAATGATATTTAATGCATTTGACACCAGCCTCCGCAAGCCCAGCAAAATGGGGAGAATAAGGCGGTATGAAATGGAAATTAATTCCTTCATTTGCCATTACCTCAGATAAAGAATTACAATACGTCCTAATAAATTTTGAAATGTCATTGTATGCGCCTACAAAGGAGGTACCATTATCCGAATAAATATTAAGAGGTTTCCCTCTTCTAGACATAAATCTGCGCAAAGCTAATATGAAGGTATTGCTAGTTAAATCACCCACTAATTCAAGATGAATTGACTTAGTCGCGAAGCAAATAAAAATAGCTATATACACCTTTACAATTTTACAACCACGGCCATGGCGAGAAACAGATTGAATTGGTCCCGCATAGTCTAGTCCAATATTTTGAAATGGAAAACCAGAAAGGATGCGTTGGTGTGGTAGGTTGCCCATTATTGGAGAGATGGTTTTTCCTTTCATTCTATTACATCTTACACATTGTCGATAACAAGATCTGGCCAAATTACGACCTCTAATCGGCCAGTACATCTCTCTTATAGTGGCCAACATTAGCTGTGGTCCCGCGTGCATTAACCTTATGTGCTCATAATTGAAGAGCAATTTGGTAAAATAATGAGTGGACTGTATAAGTATGGGATGTTTTTTCTCATAACAGTAATCGGAATTTTCAAGACGCCCTCCAACACGCATTATTTTATTATCATCGAGAAATACATTAAATTTATGCAACGGACTTTTAGTGGGTAAACTTTTATTTTTAATTAACATGGTGTATTCCTCAAATGATTCACTCTGGGATATTCTTATAATAACATTGAGTGCGGTTTGCAACTCTTGATTGCTTAGAGGACCGTGAACGGATTGCTTTCTACAATTATTAATAAAACGCAGCACATAAGCAACGGTCCGATTTAATCTAGTATATTTAGAAAAGCGTTTAAATTCAATTAATTTATTCCCACCTAAATCTTCATTGTTGCTAGAATGAAGTATTCCGTGGAGGATAACATTTGACGATTTAATCTCAGGCAACTCGTGATTAATACTTAAGAAATTTGCAGGCCAGTGAGAGACCTCTTTCTTTAAAAATTCAGGTCCTGACCACCACTTACTCATGGATGAAATATCCTTACAACTCACACCGCGAGAAATATGATCGGCCGGATTACACTCTGTTGGGACATGCCTCCACTCGCAATTTCCAGTCTTCTCTAATATTTCAGCAACCCTATTTCTGACAAAGGGTTGTAGCTTGCTAGGTAACACCTTTAACCATCCTAACACGATGGACGAATCTGTCCAAAAGAAAGTGCGCTTAGCCTGTTGTCTCAGCGATGCTACAACCTTTTGGTAAAAGCGAGCTCCAACAAGTGCACCACAAAGTTCCAGTCTTGGGATTGTTATAGGTTTAAGCGGCGCGACACGACTTTTCGCCATCAATAATTGAATTAAAACCTCACCCTGATCATTAACACTACGCACATATAAACAGGCGCCATATGCTCGCTCAGAAGCGTCCGAGAAAATATGAAATTCAAACCAACTAGGCGAGTCACAAATAACACGACGTGGAATACGTAGAGTATTTAATTTAGGTAAATCGACTATTATCTCAGCCCACATCTTGCTGATTTCTGGCGTCAACTGCTCATCCCATGACAGCTTGAGCAGCCACAACTGTTGAAGAAGCATTTTCATCTTAATTACACAGGGAGATAGAAGTCCTAGTGGATCAAAAATCTGAGAAATCACAGATAACATATCACGCTTTGTTCTACCTGAGAATAGCCCTCCTATAGGGAAACAAAGTTGGTCAGTATGTGATTGCCAACCAAGGCCTAAAGTTTTAGTTGGTTCAAAGCCACCAATATTCAAATCAAGCGGAGAAATATCATTTTCACTAACCAGTTGAGATTCATTCGACTTCCACTTTCGCAAAACCATATGAGCTGATGCAAGTGTGGAAGTCACTTTACGGCGCAAATCTGTAATCTCGTTAATATCATCCCCTCCCGTTAGCAAGTCATCAACGTAAAAATCGTGAATGATCACTTGAGCAACCTTGTCATCGGTACACTCTAAGCCTAATTGTTGGAGGCACCTAGTTGCCAAAAAGGGAGCACTAGAGGTGCCGTAAGTCACGGTGTTAAGTTGATAAGCTTGAAGCTGTTCTGAAGGGTTATCACGCCAGACAATTTGTTGCAAATAGCGGTCATCGGGATGAATGACTATTTGCCGGTACATTTTCTCAACATCAGCTGTGAGAACGTATTTGTGTAGCCGAAAGCGTAAAAGAATGGACAAAAGGTCGTCCTGTACCACGGGACCTACCATCTGTATATTATTCAAGGAAACACCCGAAGAAGTCGGACTGCTAGCATTGAAAACGACTCTTAATTTAGTAGTAGTACTACTTTCCCGAAGCACACCGTGATGTGGTATAAAATGCATCTTCCGTGGTAAATTATCATTCTCACATTTCTCCATATGACCCAGACTTTCATACTCTGACATAAATTCTTTATACATTTCATAGACCTGAGATTGACCTGCTAACCTGCGCTCTAGCGATAGTAAACACTTTTTAGCTCGTGGCCAAGAATCACCTAATACGTCAGGATTATGTTTTAAGGGTATCCTCACGCAAAATCGACCATTTGCCAGTCGCGTGGTGTTTTTTAAAAAGTGTTCTTCGCATAATTTTTCTTCGTTTGAATAAAGAGACGCAGGGCTTACCTCTTCGAGGTGCCAGAAGCGTACTAATTGTTTTTGTATATCTTCATCTAAATCTTTACTAGCCTCATCTTGAAATATTCTTGTAAAATTACATTTAATAAAGTTAACCCCTTTCTTTACATATCTATAATCTATCGGACCTGATACTAACCATCCTAAGCTAGTTTCACAAAGAATCGGCTGACCGTCCCCTAATTTTAATCTCTGCGTTCCTATTAAGTCCCAAAAGACATCAGCACCTATAAGCATGTCAACGGGAGCAGGTGAGTGAAAATTAGGATCTGCCAGAGAAATATTAGATGGAATTTTTAAGTTTGACAAATTAACATATCTAGTAGGTACATTTTGGGTTATTGATGGTAGGACAAAACAATGAAGATTACTAGAGAAGTTATCATTCAATGATTTTATCGATACCTTACAAATCTTCTTGATGTGTGCCGAAGCATTATTAATACCGACTACCGACTGATTTACATTTTGAGCGGGCAAACCTAGCCTTTGATATAACTCTTCAGTTATTAAACAAGCGTTACTGCCACTATCAAGAATAGCACGAGCAATATATGGACAACCATTCTTACCTATAACTTTAATTAATGCCGTCGATAACAATACGTCGCCTTGTTCACTACACGATGCAGTGCCTACCTTTGCGGATAATGACAGATGTGCGTTAGAATTGGATGACAACTGTGAGCCTGTCGAACTGTTTGTTTGTTCGAAATGACCTTGCATAACGGGCTTATTATTACCACTACTCGTGTTAGATGTATTAATATCTGTAATTGGTTTTGACTGGTAATCTGCGACGTGCACGAGAGTGTTATGCTTTCGGTGGCATATTTTGCATCCTGGCTTTTTGCAGTGATTTGCATAATGTCCTGAATTAAGACAATTGAAACATACTTTATACTCTGGCAGTAACTGTAGACGCACATCGTTACTTAATCCAAGAAACTGAGGACAACTGCTTAACTTATGGTCACCCTTACATTTAGGACACAGTTTGGCGGAAAAGGCCGAACCGTTTTTATTACCGGTATCCCGCACTGAAACCATTGCCTTAACTTTTGGAGCATATTTTATAGAAGAATTTAAACGGTTAGTAGCACCAGAATTAGACATTTCTAGTGTTTCGATTAAATCGGCTCGATTTTTTAAAAACATCAAAAATATATCGAACGTAATAGGTGTATCTTTCTCCAAACGACCTTTAGACTCTTCCCATTCACGATATGTCTTAGCATCTAATTTTTGAGTAATAATATGAATGAGAAGTGTGTCCCATTGTTTAGTTGGCTCACCGAGAGATTCTAGTGCACGTAAATTTTTATTTATTTGGTCAATAAGAATAACTGAGACGTGGTCCTTCACTGCTGGCCGGATGAGGAAGCTCAAGGTCGCTCAGCGAGCTATGGAGAGGGCTATGCTCGGAGTTTCTCTGCGTGATAAACTTAGGAATGAGGATATCCGCAGAAGAACCAGAGTAACCGACATAGCCCAACGGATTAGTAAGCTGAAGTGGCAGTGGGCCGGCCATATAGCTCGAAGAACCGACAACCGATGGGGAAGAAAGGTTCTCGAGTGGCAGCCTCGTACCGGTAGGCGAAGTGTAGGGCGTCCCCCCACGAGATGGAGTGACGACCTGGTAAGACATGCAGGAAGTCGATGGATGCAGGTGGCTCAGGACCGTGCTTTGTGGCATTCTTTGGGGGAGGCCTATGTTCAGCAGTGGACATGTGAAGGGCTGTAATGATGATGATGATGATGGTCAATAAGACGTTTTAAGTTGACAGACAATTCTTTATTAATTGGTGCTATATTAAATAAGGCTGTCACGTGATTTTGAATTAGTAGTCTTTTATTATCATATCTATCACATAATATAGTCCATGCGACGGTGTAATTAGCTGCCGAGAATTCGATTGACTGTATTACCACAGCAGCGGGCCCTTCCAACGACGCTCTCAGATAGTGAAACTTATTTATGTCATCTATCTCGTCATTTGAATGTATGAGGCTCATGAACGTGTCATGAAACTCTAACCAATTATCATAAGAACCATTAAATTTAGGTAGTTGAATAGTGGGCAGTTTAACAAATTTATGATTGCCGGAATGAGAGCCACCGTCACTGCTTACGTCATCTGACTTAATGCAATCTGCTAAGATCCTTTTTGCAAGAGAAAGCGATTTAAAATACAGGGATTCAAAATCAGTTCGTTCTGATATCTGGGCGTCTATATTATCAGTATTACACTCGATGGATAATTGTACCTCATCATATCGTTCATACATTGACTCAATCCTACTAATACGTAATTGCAACTCATTTACCTCAGTAGCAGCCAATGAAGATACCTTCAGTGAATTTAAATAATTTGAAAAAGCTGTTATTTGTCCCTTGTAACTAGCTCGTTTCCTAATTTGCTCCTTATCTTCTGGCATGCTGGCTGGTATTGGGAGACTAGTGCAAATGCCTGAAATTTATACAAACAAGAAGTTTATATTTTATAAAATATAATTCATAAGTAGTTTTATACAATTTTGCTTACAGTTGTAAAGAAATGAAAACTAATTCCCTTACTTATTTTTCAAACTCTTAAATAATTAAACAAAATGGTACATGTACTACCTTGATATTTAACTTTATAATTAACAACAATTAAGGGTAACAAATACAATTCAGACCATCAAACAGCTTCACAGGTATGCCTTAGTATGTAATAAATAATATTATGCAATTTTTTCAATTATACACTCTCTTGACTTATTTTTTTTTTAAAAAAACAGTTTAAACCAATAAAGCGAAAAAAAAAATTATAATATCGTCAATATAATTTAACTAAGCTTTATAATTTGATTTAATCATGATTTGACGGTTATTAGAAACTATATAAAACAATATTAAATGAATTTTAGCCGATTAAATACTTGAAGTTATACGTAATTATTTTATAGGTAATTTGGTACTAACCTGATAAATTAGCAGTCGATTTACACAAAATACTACCTGATAATGAGTGCTGGGTTAAATAAATTAAATAATAGTCCAATATCTAAGGGGCTAAGACTCCAGATTTCTTGGTTAAATATCTTCACTCCCTCGGTGGTATTTCCACAACGAATATTTAAGACTTCCCAAGCGTATTCCACTAAATAATATCTTGTCCAATTACGTTTTTTCAAATCCGGCTTCGATTTAGGACCATGAATAGGAAATTTGATCTCTTTTTAATAGTAAAATGCAGTAATTTGCTCAATCGACCTTTACTTGATCTCTAAATTTTACAACGACGACAGGTACAACATTTTTTAGACATACCTACACACAGCTTACGGACTAATATTGGCATGAGAACTGCTAATATAATTTGACAGGCGCTTCAACATTGGGCATATACATGATAAAACTACAGCGTCCCCGAAATGCAACAAGCTGTTCGTCAATAGTTAGTCGCTCACTGGGATTATAATTGTTTTTACAATTGGAAATGAACTTTTCTACAACATCACGTATAGCTGCAAGTTTATCTAGTGATTGCCTTCGAGGTCGGCTTGTGACGTCATCAAATCGAACAGTGCGAAGGAGAAATCGAAATCTATTCAACGACATAGTCAAATAGACTAATTCAATTCCTGTGCCTCTAGAATTATCCCAACAGTCTTTCAGGTTCCGTCTTCCCGATCTGTTTACACCTATCACCAGCAATAACCCGATAAAAGCTCGAATTTCCATCATGTTTGTTTGACGAGCATCTCTGTCACGTTTATATTTTGATTGAGCAATATTTATGTAAATATTTGTGGATTCAACAATAATCTGCAAAAGTGACTCGTCAAAAAATAGCTCGAAACAAGACAGTGGAGACTGGGCGTTTTTAGCGTTACCTTTAGGTCCACATTGTTGTACTAAAATATTGTGCGATCTAGTTCTTGATGACGGTGGTGGTGTTTTGTTCCAACGAGTACCATTTCTAGACCGGTAGTAGTTTGAGAAAGTACTCAGAGGATTATTGTCGTCACTTGAAAAACTATTCTCCACATTTTCTTCCATGTCTTCATCTACCCTCTCTTCTGTGCTTCTTTCTTCCTTCTCTTCTATGCTACTTTCATATTCTTGCTCTGTTTCTGAGTCATGGTTTAGCTCTGTAACACATTCCTCTTCATTACCTTCTGTATCACTCGGCGCAATATCACTCACAACCTCCACATCTTCCAACCAGCATCGTATTATATTATCCTGACGTTCGTCCATAATGGCGAAAAATCTGTAATGAACAACACAAAATTCATAGCAAAATATACAAAAGTCTTATAGAAACTGAAATCATCTCGAATAGAAGAAAAATAAAACCAATACTTACAAGAAACACTTAATAATCGAACGAGAGATTTGTAACGCCGATACCCGCGTGGGGTGAAATTCCGTCCCGAGCACTTTCCCGCCTTTTTTTTGCCACTAGCGCACGCGTCGAGTGCCGGCGCCGTACTGACCTTGAACCTAATTTACTCGACTAGGATTTCACTAAGCGACACAGTCTGTATTCAAATAATTTAAAAAATATGGATGAAAGCATTGGTCTGGGGTGAATATTCACCCCGCGCGAGTACTGCAGTGTTAATAATGGTACATAGAGGTCACATCCTTCATTGGATCATAGTGTGAACTTAGTTTTCCTCCGTGACAATTGTTGGTGTCCTTTTAAAATGACTTAAACGTGGACCTTAAGGTTGTGCGCACAACCCAAGGTACAGTTTTACCTTGATATAATATGATAAAAACAAATTATGTACCAATAAAATGAAATGAATGTTATGAAAAAGTAATATAATACCCAAGTAAATGGGGGGCCCATATTTATAAAGTACTCGCGTGATAAATATCATGAAATCAAATATAAATGAAGTGAATTAATACTCCGATTCCCGGTATCTAATTAATAAATAAATATTAAGGAAAGAGAATTTAGAACAGCATTTTAATACTAAAAGAAATAAAGTTAGCTAAAGGTCAAAAATATAAGAAGGAAATAAAGTACGTACAACAATTATGAAAAAAAAATAGGCCTGACAATCAAAAAGGAATGTAACAACCACAGTAAAAAAATGATAAATACGTTTTCGCTTAGATATATTTTATATAAATTTGCAAAACTTTTTCATATTTTCAATAACTAAACTAAACTAATAACTCTAACAGTGGTAGAGCCACGCGACAGCTTTTGCTGTCGCACGGATGGGCCGGCTCGAACCGGGGTGGTACCACGACCTCACAGAAAACCAGCGTGAAGTAGAGGTTTACCTCTGCGTTTCGCTTGGCGAGTGCAGGTGGCCGGAGGCCCTTTTTACTGGCAATGAGGCATTCCATCTTAGTCCTCACGGGTGACAACGCATCTACATTTTGATTTGTAATAGAGGATAGATGTAGATGTCTATGGGCCGCAGCAACCACTTACCATCAGGTGGACTGTGTGCTCGTTTGTCACCCTTATCCTATAAAAAAAAAAATACTCTACCCTAAATTTCTTTTAGTTTTTTTTTGTTAATGTAAAATTTTTACAATTTTAAACGAAATTTTGTATATTAGTTACTAAAAACAAGTCGAAAGTGTAACTACTCTATTATTTTAAGTTTCATAACATAATATTATTTTTTTTATTATGGACAACGAAACATAAAATTATGTAATCTGCTTAAAAAAAATTGTCTCTTCTAATGTTAATAAATATTTTGTTTAAACAAAGTTTAGATGTTTAATAGTGTATATTTTAAGTTAAAAGTAGTAATGTGTTTTTGACTATTACAAATAACTTAAATAATGAATACACGATAATGTATGTAAACCTATTATCACAAGGAAATGTAACTACCTAAACTGTGTAAATTAAGAAAAAATTTTTAAAACAAATATTTAAGGGTAAACTATTAGGAAAGGTAAATTATTTTATTCACGGTATTATTTTATTGTATTGTTAAAAGTAGGTACCATCATACGATGTAATCTCAAACGTTTCCATATACGTGTACTTTGGAATTTAAAACAAAGGTGTTACAAATCGCTGACGCGGCTGGAATTGCAACTTGTATTTTGATCTGGTAGTTGCTACTCGTATGATAATGAAAATGATTACATTGCCTAACATAGACTCCTTTGTTATGTGTATCTTAAAATGAAATGTAATATTGTCGGTTTTATATTTATTGAACCTTCAAATCATATGTTTTATCTTTATAAAGCATTATTTTTTTGAAGAAAAAAGTATTAATATCTAAATAATTTGTATGGATTATGAAAATAATTACTTTATTTAATACGATTTTGAAACTCATTATACTATGTTTGCAATTAATTACTTTAAATTTTGTTGTGGCCAAAATATTGTGAGCCTCAATCCCTGACTGACAATGATATATGTACCTAAATATTATACGAGACTATATTATGATATAAATTTGTAATTCCTGTAAAATAGTAAAATAAATATATTATATATTTATTATATTGCCCAATTATGTCAAATATGTATGTTGTATTTCAGCAATTGAGCACAAGCGATCTAACTATTGAGCACAAGTTCTATGTTTTTAATTCGTTACCAATTATGGAGAATGGTATCATCGGTCGAGATCTTTTTAAAAAAATATAGATGAGTTTCGCATTTTGATTCGAATATTTTAATATTATATGACCATCTAGGTAGATCATAATAAAACCTATTTCAAACACTTGTAATAATTCCTTGGCAAGTTTTTTTTCTTCTTTTATTTCACTAATGTGATAAGACTGAATGCAGATGGTGTGCACGACGCAAACAAAGTAATACGTCGAACGAAATAACTTACTGATGGCTTGTCGTAACCATCGCTAGTTGAAAAACCTAGGGGCGGTGGGCGGAGCCATGAGGATGTTACGATCGTCGGGCCGCGCTCACGGTTCCACAACTAGCGGTGGTTGCACACAGCAACGCGGGAAAAGCCGTAGCAATAATATTGAAAAATATAGCTTTTATTTTTAATAAATAGTATTGTAACTATGTAACAACTCTCGCAATAAAGGCACCGAACAAATGGCGAGAGTTAACATAGATTTAAAATATAGAAATTAATGCAAAATTGTAAAATAAATATTGTATGTAAATTTTATTCCTTTATATCATCATCATCATCATCATTACAGCACTTCACAAGTCCACTGCTGAACATAGGCCTCCCCCAAGGAATGCCACAAAGCACGGTCCTGAGCCACCTGCATCCATCGACTTCCTGCATATCTTACCAGGTTGTCACTCCATCTAGTGGGGGGACGCCCTACACTTCGCCTGCCGGTACGAGGCTGCCACTCGAGAACCTTTCTTCCCCATCGGTTGTCGGTTCTTCGAGCTATATGGCCGGCCCATTGCCACTTCAGCTTACTAATCCGTTGGGCTATGTCGGTCACTCTAGTTCTACTGCGGATATCCTCATTTCTGAGTTTATCACGCAGAGAAACTCCGAGCATAGCCCTCTCCATAGCTCGCTGAGCGACCTTGAGCTTCCTCATCCGGCCAGTAGTGAAGGACCACGTCTCAGTTCCGTATGTCATCACTGGCAACACGCACTGGGTGTACAGTCTCGTTTTAAAGTTTTGAGGTATACCTGACGAGAAGATGTGCCGTAATTTCCCGAACGCTGCCCAACCGAGTTGAATCCGTCGATTGACCTCTCGGTCGAAGTTGGACTTACCTAATCGGACTATTTGTCCCAGGTTAACATACTCGTCAACAACTTCGAGCTTAGTGTTCCCAACAACTACCGGCATAGGTGTGACATGGACATTAAACATGATCTTTGTTTTGTCCATGTTCATCTTAAGACCTATCCGTTGGGAAACACTATTGAGGTCATTGAGCATAGTGCTTAGGCCCTCCAGCGATTCTGCCATAAGGACTATATCGTCGGCAAATCGAAGGTGAGTGATGTACTCGCCATTGATGTTGATACCGTATACTTTCCAGTCCAGAAGCTTGAAAACATCTTCCAATGCAGCGGTAAAGAGTTTCAGGGATATGACGTCACCCTGTCTTACACCTCTCTGCAATTGGATAGGTTTCGTACTCTGGTTCTGTACTCGGATAGCCATCGTAGCCCTACTGTACAAGCACTTCAACACTTCGATATACCGACAGTCAACTTGGCATCGCTGAAGGGACTGCAGCACCGCCCAAATTTCGACGGAATCAAAGGCTTTCTCATAGTCCACATACGCCAGACATAGTGGCAAATTGTACTCCTCGGACTTCTGCACAATTTGCCGAAGGGTATGTATGTGGTCTATGGTGCTAAAGCCTTTTCGGAAACCGGCTTGTTCGGGAGGCTGGAAGTCGTCAAGTCTGCGCGCGAGACGATTCGTAATGACTCTCGAAAACAGCACGTAGACGCGGCTCAGAAGGGAAATCGGTCTGTAGTTCTTCAAGAGAGCGTTGTCGCCTTTCTTGAAGAACAAGACCACCGCACTTCTGCTCCACGCCTCCGGTGTAATGCCACCATGGAGGACGGAATTAAAGAGCTTCTGAAGGACTTCAAGTACCGGTTTTCCACCCGCTTTCAGAAGCTCCGCTGTAATTCCATCCTCGCCTGGGGCCTTGCCGTTTTTAAGGTGCTGGAGAGCCATTCTAATCTCGCTCAGACTGACGTCCGGGATATCATCGGAATAATGTCGGATAAGACTCGCTCTTGGATCGTTACTCACACTTGCGTGCGGCTCCAACGATGACGTGTACAGCTGCCCATAGAACCTCTCAATCTCACTCAAAATCTCAGGTGTCCCGGAAACGATGCTGCCACATTCTGTCTTCAGCTTTGACAGTTGGCGCTTTCTGGCAGACAGATCTCTGGCAAAGACTTTGGAGTCTTGGTTCCGCTCGATCGCTTCTTCAATACGAGCTGTATTGAAGTTGCGTAAGTCCCGCCGCATGCATTTGGAGATCTGTCTGTTCAGTTGCCTGTATGCTGTTAAATCTGTTGAAGAATGTAGCTTCATCTCCCGTCTAACAGCCATGAGATTAAGAGTGTGATCGGAGAGTTTTTGTGTTCTTCTGCGGCAGGTCTTGCAGAACTTAGCTCCGACCGCATGGACAGTTTCCACCAGCTTGTCATTCAAATCGTCCACTTCATTGCAGTCTTCTAGGCACTGAAAACGGTTTTGTAACTCGAGCTGAAAGGTTTCGGGACTTTGGATTAGAGCACGAGGGGGACGGAGCGTTGAATTCATTAGACGAGACCTCTCCAACTTAACGTTTAGGTTCAGTATGCCTCTAACCATTCGGTGATCGCTGCCGGTTTTCACCCTCGCAATCACTGAGACATCACTGAACAGTTGTCGTCTGGTCGTCATAATGAAGTCAATCTAATTTTTTGTCGAACCGTCGGGGCTCGACCAGGTCCACTTCCTGTGGGGCCGCTTCTGGAAGAAAGAGTTCATCATAAAGAGTCCCTCTTTCTCCATGAAGTCGGCCAGCTGCTGGCCCCTTGGGTTCCGTTGCCCTATGTACGGTCCAACCGTACATTTCTGCTGGCGTTAACATTTTACGCAATGTATAGCGATTGCATTGCGTAGTTGGACAATTATAAAAACTGAGTTAGTTCACGTTTTCACCGTAAACGCGACGGACGCGAACTCATCAACATAACATTTAACATTAACATTTAGCATTATTCAACATATTTTAATCTTATATTTTTTACTTGTTTATTAAACTGTTTTAACATAAAATCTAAATTATTATTGATCAGTCGTCCATTACCCGAACATTTTTGGTCCTTCGAGCGAAACATTAACATTTTTGGTCCTTCGAGCGAAACATTAACATTTACTAGTACACATATTGTCGCAAAAATTAGACATGGAAACATATACAGGATACATAGAATCGCAAAAAAGGCCTAGAGATCTACCCGTGCTGCAGGAGTTTCTGGACTACTTGGAAAGCAAATTTACAACACTTGAATTATGTCGGCGAAAACAAGAAAATACATCAAAATTAAACGTTCAGTCTCAATATAACTTCAATAATTCATCATCGAGTAATAATTACAAAAAGCAATTCAATTTTAATCAAAATACGACGAACAAACATATTGCAAAATCATATAACGTTACCGGAATCAAATGTCCTCTTTGTAATGATGATCATGGCATTTACAATTGCAAAACATTTTTAGCAATGCCAAATGGAATTAAATTAAAAACCACCAACAAATTGAAACTTTGCATAAATTGTTTATTTAGCCACAACGGAAATCCATGTATTTCAACACAAAGGTGCCGTAAATGCTTGCAGAAACATAATACTCTCTTACATGACGCGTGCACAAAGTCCATATCCGGTACACAGGTTGCGAAAAAACTTATCGAGTCCGTGACAAACACTTCGCACGTATCACAAAATAATTTTGGAGGAGAAGTTTTGTTATCGACAGCTTTGGTGAAAGTTAAGGCGTTAGATGGAACAT
Organism: Parnassius mnemosyne; assembly: GCA_963668995.1. Taxonomy (NCBI): domain Eukaryota; kingdom Metazoa; phylum Arthropoda; class Insecta; order Lepidoptera; family Papilionidae; genus Parnassius; species Parnassius mnemosyne. Next base: position 2,015,196 of record CAVLGL010000097.1, on the reverse strand, counting down.
ATCAGATCAAAAGGGCGTTGATAGATCAAGGATCCCAAATTTCGCTCATTTCGGAAAATGCCGCACAAACCTTAGGCCTAAAAAGACAGCACTGCAAGGGAGTTATATATGGCGTCGGGGAAAAAGAAAACACTTGCAAAGGCATGTTAAATATTACGTGTACATCCATGTTTAATGATTATTCTTTCAGCACTCATGTTTATATAATGAACAACTTAATTAAACATTTGCCAAACCAATCGTTCGCAAAGCCTTCTTGGTCATTTATAGAAAACATAAACTTGGCTGATCCTGAGTTTTATAACAGTGGTCCCGTGGACTTACTCTTCGGTGCTGATATTTATTCTATGATCATGTTAAGTGGCATTTCAAAGGGAGATTCATCGCAGCCTATCGCACAACAAACGCAGCTAGGGTGGTTGTTGTGTGGTAATGTTAAAACATTTCAATGTAATGTTATCACAAACGACATAGAAAATATTCAGAAATTTTGGGAAATAGAACAAATAACGGAACATCCAGAGTTGTCTTTAGAAGAACAGCATTGTATACAATACTATACTTCAACTACGAAACGTCTTCAAAATGGTCGTTATGAGGTTAGGCTACCCTTAAAACCCGAAATTAAAACAAAATTGGGATCAACAAAGTCAATGGCAATTGCACAGTTTCGGAATTTGGAAAGAAAACTTGTAAAAAATGATAATTTCGCGGAAAAATATAAAGCCTTTATTAAAGAGTATGAACAATTGAATCATATGAAACAATCAGACGGTCATACAATGCCCGAGTGTTATCTTCCTCACCACGGTGTAGCGCGTGCCGAGTCAATGACCACAAGCCTCCGGGTCGTTTTTAACGCATCAGCAAAAACTTCGAGTGGATACAGTCTTAATGATTTAATGTATAAAGGGCCTAATTTACAACAAGATTTACAGTGCTTATTATTAAAATGGCGTCAATATAAATATGCTTTCACCGCGGATATTGAGAAAATGTATCGGCAGATTATGGTAAATGAACAAGACCAGCGTTATCAAAAAATTATTTGGAGAGAGTCACCGGAACAACCTTTGCAATCATACCAACTTTGCACAGTTACATATGGCACCAAGTCTGCACCATTTTTAGCAATGATGACGTTAAATCAGCTAGCAGAAGACGAACAAGCCACCTACCCGGAAGCATCATTGGTTTTAAAAGAGGCTTTTTATATGGACGATCTCGTCCATGGAGCTCACAGCATTCAGCAAGGTAGAAAGTTGTTTAAAGACTTAAACAGATTATTACAATTAGGAGGATTCACATTGAGAAAATGGGCGTCGAATAGCAATGAACTGTTTCATACCTTAGAAAAAAGTCAGATCAAAGAAGAAAACATAATTTTTAATTTTAAAACTGAACACGCAACAAAGACGCTCGGACTCTGCTGGTTAAGCAACAGGGACACCTTTACTTTCTGCTGTAACATGTCTATTCAGGAAATTAAGCCCACAAAAAGATGTTTGCTTTCCGAAATTTCAAAATTATACGACCCATTAGGCTGGTTGGCACCTATTTCAACAAAATTAAAAATATTATTTCAAAATGTATGGAAGTTAAATATTTCTTGGGATGAAAAAATACCAGAAAACATACAACAAGAATGGCGGAAAATTCGAAGCGATATGAATGATATTCAAGAATTTGAGATCCCTCGATGGATAGGGTGTAAGGAAAATGAAGTTTTCGAGTTACATGGTTTTAGTGACGCATCCGAACATGCCTTTGCCTGCGTCGTTTACGCAAGGACAAAAAACCAACCTGAAGCAGTACTTTTAGCGGCCAAAACACGACTCGTACCAAATAAAAAAGAGATATCATTGCATAGGTTAGAGTTAAATGCGGCTCATTTATTATGTAAATTGATAAATAAAATAAAACAATGTATGTGTCAACATAAAATCGAGATATATGGATGGACGGACTCCATGGTCGTTTTAGGTTGGCTTAATAGGGATCCAAATCGTTGGAAAGCTTTCGTTGCAAACAGAGTTAAGTATATTACTACAATTATAGCTGCAAGCCATTGGAGTTACGTTAAGTCGAAGGAAAACTCCGCGGATGCTGCAAGTAGGGGGCTATACGTATCACAACTTAAAAACAACCAATTATGGTGGCACGGACCCACATGGCTACAAACATTTTCTTACCGACCTAATGAAAAACAAGTTTATCAAACAAAAGAAGAAATTCGATCAAAACAAACAAATTTTATACAGAAGGACATACATAACAGTATTATATATACATTATTAAATAAATTCAGTTCATTTACAAAAATAACTCGTATTGTAGCATGGATATTACGTTTTTTGACACCTAAGCAGAAAGGTAAACAATGGCCTAGCTACCTTACGATACGGGAACTAAAGCATGCAAAATTAGTTATTATTAAACATGTTCAGGAAAACGATTTTCAAGTGGATATAGAATATTTATATAAGTACAACACAGTGCATACGAGTAGCAAATTACGGAGTTTGAATCCGGTATTAAGTGAGGGAATACTTAAGGTTGGATGAAGATTAAAAAACGCCAACATCCATCACGATATGATGCACCCTATATTAATACCTCATAAAAGTAGATTGACGGATCTTCTAATAGATCATGCACATAACATGACATTTCACGGTGGTCCTCGACTTACTTTAGGTTGGTTACGTCACAAATATTGGATTGTAGGAGGCAACAGAGCCATTAAATTACGTTTACGAAACTGCGTCAAATGCAGAAAAAACAGTCCCTCTACACAACATCAATTAATGGCTGATTTACCAGAGTCAAGGGTTAATCCAGCACCACCCTTTCAACACACAGGCGTTGATTATACGGGTTTCGTTGAAATAAAGTCAAGCAAAGGACGAGGAATAAAAACTACCAAAGGATATATAGCAGTTTTTGTGTGTATGGTTACCAAAGCCATACACTTGGAATTAGTGTCCGATTTGAGCACCTCAGCATTTTTAGCAGCGCTTCGTCGCATGGCAGCGAGAAGAGGAGCTCCACGTCATATCTACAGTGATAATGGCTCAAATTTTGTAGGCGCTAATAGGATCTTGCAGGAAGAATACCAACAACTTCAACACATATTTAACAACAACCTTTTGATGGAGCTTTCAGAGTTGAACATCGAATGGCATTTCAATGCTCCCTCGTGGCCAAGCGCTGGAGGTTTATGGGAGAGAGCTGTGCGCAGTTTAAAACATCACCTGAAGCGTGTGGTTGGTGATCAAAAGCTAACATACGAAGAATACTCGACAGTTTTGAGTCAGATAGAAGCGTGCTTAAACTCAAGACCCTTGTGTCCGCTAACTGAAAACGTAGAAGATTTGGAGTTTTTGACACCTGCACATTTTTTAACAACAAATGTAGGTTCCACCATAATAGAAACGCCCGAAGATGCCAGGACAAGATGGCAGCTAACAAAACAAATATTTCAAGGTGTGTGGAAAAGGTGGAAAGCGGAATACCTTACTCAATTATCTAGTAGGAGTAAGTGGCTAAGACCGCGACCAAACATGAAGATCGGTGATATGGTCACCATTCAAGACGACAACTTACCACCAGGAAAATGGGCGATGGGGCGAGTAGTAGAACTTCACCCAGGTAGCGATGGACATGTAAGAGTGGTAACATTAAAAACAAAAAACGGTAATCTTAAAAGACCAGTCAGTAAACTGTCATTACTACCCATTGAAACATCATCACAACAAAATGAACAGAAAGACAGGTCGAACAACTTTACACAAAAAATAACCCATAAACAAGAAAATAAGCTACAAGGCACCCGCTCCAAATTCAGCTCTATTGTTATGAGTTTAATGTTTTTTATATGTTTATTTACACCAGCATTTAGTACAAGCTAATACAATATTACAACTTTTAATAATAATCAGTCAATTTACTTCGATCCGATAGGTAAAATGCAGATAATCCAGGATAAATGGACACTTATTGTGTATTACAACTTAGAACCTTATTGGGAAGGAATTAAAGCATTTGAAATATTTTTAAAACATTTAAACGAAAGATGTATGAACATAAACGCAGATCACTTATGCCATATGATATTGTTACAACTACAGCACGAGTTCTCGGAACTGCAATACTACAATGAGCTCCTATTGAATCAGCATTTCGTCGGACGCTCCAGACAGCGACGGGGACTTGTGAATGGAATAGGCTACTTGGCAAATAGTTTGTTCGGCGTACTGGACGAACGTTTCGCGGAACAGTATAGTAAGAATATTGAACTTGTTAGACAAAACCAAAACCATTTATTGAATTTATGGAAGAAACAAACGTCTGTATTGGAATCTGAATATAATTTATTAAAACGTACCGAAGATTTGGTAGCCAAACAACATAAAATTATTAACAGACATTAATTTGATAAACTTGGAAAAACAGACCAACAACATCTTGTACAAATAAATGGCTACCGCTGAATAACCCTTCACAATACCTATTCCACTGCTGCAACACATATGATGTTAAAATTATTTGCTCTGATCGTGTAATTGGGGAACGCCTAACTAAAGCAGGAGTGATATCTCTCGATAAGGGATGTTTGCTAAAAGGTCAAGATTTTACGTTGCTCTCTCACCAAATTTACACCCATCAAATTGAGATGAATAAGGACTTAATTCTTCCAAAAATTGACCCATTGAATAACATCATCAAAATAAGCATACCTTTAGAAACATTTGACGAAAATGACACCAACTTATCAGATTTGAACAGTTCCTTACATAACTTAGACCGTCAAATAAAAGACCTGAAAAAGAATAACGTACAATTAACAACATTATCGTCGCACGACATCCATCACTATGCAATCAACTACGTGTTAATCGGAGTGGCAGCAGTGTTGGCGGCGGTGTTCGTGTGGAGATGGCGGCGGCGGCGGCGGCGTGCACCCATCTCCCCAGACTTGGAGCTGCAGTCGGCGAGTAGTGTTAGTGCGGTGAGTGCGCGAAATCAAAGAAAGGCTTACCGTAAGCCTAGTGTTTTCATAGTGAGTGCTAGTACGCGAAATTGTGATGTTGACCGTCAACATATGGGCAATATAGGTGATGTGTCGTGTGAAATTGAAAAACAAAACAAAGCGTGTTCTCCCATACCGCAAAGACATTTTAATATCTAATTATAAAAATAATTGTTTAATAATAAGTTAGATACTGTAACCATTTTCATCTTACAAATAACAATCATTCACTAGGTTAAGTTACAAATTGTTTATCACCTTGTTACTTAAATAAGATCATCTCATCAATCACATATCACCTAACTTACATTATAATCATCTCTTCACATTTTGGCCCGGCAGCATGTACGGTCCAACCGTACATTTCTGCTGGCGTTAACATTTTACGCAATGTATAGCGATTGCATTGCGTAGTTGGACAATTATAAAAACTGAGTTAGTTCACGTTTTCACCGTAAACGCGACGGACGCGAACTCATCAACATAACATTTAACATTAACATTTAGCATTATTCAACATATTTTAATCTTATATTTTTTACTTGTTTATTAAACTGTTTTAACATAAAATCTAAATTATTATTGAACAGTCGTCCATTACCCGAACACCCTATTCCAAATTTCCCTACTTTCAGCTCACCGTTCTCTCTTGTGCCTAGTTTTGCATTGAAGTCTCCCATTAACACCGTATATTGGGATTTGGAGGAATGCATGGCTCTAGAGATATCCTCATACATTTTCTCCACATCCTGATCGGGGTGTGCCGAGGTTGGTGCGTAAACCTGTATGACCTTCAGCGAATACCGTTTGGTGATTCTGAGTATAAGGTACGCAACCCTCGTCGACACACTCTCAATCTTTACAACGTTGTTAACGAGAGACTTGTGGACGATAAATCCGACACCTCCTTGGGACAGATGGTCGCCCTCCCGGTAATAGAGGAAGTTGCCGGATTCGAAGATTACCGTGTCCTCCCCCTCTCTTCGGATTTCGGATAATCCTATAATATGCCAGCGTAACTTGTCTATCTCTTCTTCCAGCTCCACAATCTTCTCGTCAGTCCTCAGGGTGCGTGTGTTGTATGTTGCCAGGTCGAGTTGTCGTAGGTGGCAACCGAACCTCCACCGGAGATTCTTAGCACCCCCTGCCCCGCCGTTACCATGGTCGCCACCGCAGCCAGGAATAGCGGGGCCGCCGGGGACTGGGGGCCGTTTATTATTGTCATTGCTCATGGGGGGTATATTGCCATAGTTGCCACGCTTGGCGAGCGGGTTGGCAACCGCAGTTTTTTTTTGTTATTTTGGCTATTATCAGGAAGATGCTGCTGCCCATCTTCTGCCTGTTTCCCTTTGTCGCTTTTTACGACACCCACGGGAAGATATGGGGTAGTGGATATTCTTAACCGCCACTACACGGGATTCCTTTATATAGTGCAATTTAATTTCTTATATATTAAACCCTTAGGCAGGAAAAATAATAAACAGGGCATGTTACCGTGACGCGGCCGCGGAGCGAATGAGGCTACGCGCGCCGCGCCACGACGTTTTATATTTATAGTACTGAGGCGGGGCGCAGGGTCCTCAGCTCAAAGTTGCTGGAAAAACAACGTTTAAACCTTTAGTATATAGAAAAATTGTTATGTACCTATTAGTTTAATAAGTAGTTGTAAGAATGTTATATATTTAAGTCTGTTCGTTAGTTTGTAAGAAATCTAACCAATAAAGAAAGGCGCGGGGGTGAGGCAAGGGTCCGCTGGCCAGCAACGGCCAAATCATATATAAGACGGGCCGGCCGGAACGGTCGGCAGTCGCTCTCCAGCCACAGAAAAGAAAACAGCAGCAAGAAAATAAAAAGTTCCTCCTCACCGCTGCTTGCCTCCAGTTTAAGCAAGACCAACGCGTTTCATTCATTTTTCAAACGGCGTTACGGCGATCCGTAACATTAATGGTCCTTCGAGAAGCCGGATTACTAGGAGAAAAAGATAATATCGTTCTTGGTATTACCGGAAAAAAGAAGCAAACCGCAAGAATGAGAAAATATTATTGTGAAGAATTAAAGAAGAATGGTGATTACACGTAGTAACAACGGAGAATCATCGAAGCGTCGCAATGATGAACAGATAACCCAGGGGGTCACAGAAGAGGCCTCTGGGGGCGATTCAACCGCTACTGGTACATCCAACACCACGAGCGAAACCACAACTCCGGGCTAAGAACACAGCGCCCGGACCCGACGGAGTTCCTGGTCGAGCTCTCGTCCTGGCTCTGAAGGAGCTAGAGCCCCAGCTGAGAGGGCTCTTCACGGCATGTCTCGAGCAGGGTCAGTTCCCCAGTGTATGGAAGGAGGGGAGGCTGGTCCTGCTCAGGAAGGAGGGGCGCCCCGCAAACACACCGTCCGCGTACCGGCCCATAGTGCTGCTCGACGAGGCGGGCAAACTTCTTGAGCGTATCATCGCAGATCGCCTCGTCGGCCACTTGTGCAGAGAGGGGCCGGACCTGGACGAGAACCAGTTTGGTTTTCGTCGCGGGCGCTCCACCATAGACGCTATTACGCGCGTGAGGGCCCTAGCGGAGGAGACAATATCCCGGGGTGGGGTTGTGCTGGCGGTGTCTTTAGACATCTCCAACGCCTTCAACACCCTACCCTGGAGTTGTATTCGGGAGGCACTGAATTACCATCGCGCATAATAGGGGCTTACCTTGAGGAGAGATGCGTTACCTATTGGGGACGTGACGGCGCTGGACAGCGCGTCATGTCGTGCGGTGTTCCGCAGGGGTCGGTCTTGGGACCGCTCCTGTGGAACATCGGCTACGACTGGGTGCTGAGAGGTGAACTCCCGTCGGGCGCCGACCTGACATGTTATGCGGACGAGACGCTCGTCACTGCCCGGGGGAGTTCGTACAGGGAAGCAGCGTTGGTTGCCACGGCTGCGGTGTCACAAGTGGTGAACCGCATCCAGCGCCTGGGCCTGGAGGTGGCCCTAAACAAGTCGGAGGCCATGGTGTTCCATGGCCCTCGACGCGCGCCGCCGCCGGGTTCACACATCGTGGTCAGCGGAGCCCGGATAGCTGTTGAGTCCACCATGAAGTATCTGGGATTGGTGCTCGACAGCCGATGGGAATTCGGACCCCACTTCCGGCGGCTGGCGCCCAAGCTGATGGGTGCAGCGGGCGCGCTATCAACGTTGCTTCCCAACTTGGGGGGCCCGAGCGCCGCCTGTAGGCGGTTGTACGTGGGAATCGTGCGGTCCATGGCCCTGTATGGGGCCCCTGTGTGGGCGATGGACATGACGGCCAGCACTCTCGCCGTTCTGCGTAAACCGCAGAGGGCGATGGCCGTCAGAGTCGTCCGCGGGTATCGCACGATTTCCTACGAGGCGGCTTGCGTCCTGGCCGGATCCCCGCCCTGGGACCTAGAGGCGAAAGTACTCGCGTTATTATATCGATGGCGCGAGGAAGAGCGGGCACGGGGCTCGAGGCCGGTGCAGCGGCAGATCGCGCTGCGCCGAGAGGAGCTCCGTCAGGTCTTGGTGGCGGAATGGCGGCAAAGGCTTCTGCGCCCTACCGCCGGCCTCGCTACCGTCGAGGCGATTCGGCCAGTACTCGACGACTGGCTCGGGAGAAGGCACGGCTCCCTGTCGTTTAGGGTGACGCAAGTGCTGTCGGGGCATGGCTGCTTCGGCAAGTACCTGCGCCGCATAGGCAGGGAGCCGGATGCTCGGTGCCACCACTGCGTCCATTGCGGGGAGGACACGGCGCAACACACGCTCGCCGAGTGTGTAGCTTGGGAGGAGCAGCGCCGTGTCCTCACAAATAAAGTAGGAAGCGATCTGTCGCTGCCGACCTTAGTGCGGAAGATGGTCAGTAGCACAGAGTCGTGGGATGCGGTGGTGTCCTTCTGCGAGGACGTGATATCGCAGAAGGACTCCCTTCCCTGGCCGCAGAAGGCGCACCGGGCGCAGGAGAAGGGCGGACAACGCCCTTTTCCGGCCCCCATAAATGGATAGTTGAACACCTCACTACCCCGTGCAGGAGACGAGGCCTGGACAGACCGGGCCAGCACTAGTGTGGGGCTGCGGAAGAATTTGGATTCCCGCGGCCCCACGCGCACGTGTGAGGAGACACCGGGGTGGTTTTAGCCGGTAAGAGTCCGGCACGCCCCTCGACATCGCTACCTTAGCCGCTGCTCTATCACAAGCAGTACGAAGCACTAGGGAGCCGCCGAAATATGTACAAGAGCTACCTGCATTCAATGGTAGCAGCAAAGAATGGCTCAGCTTCAAAACAGCGTACGAAGAATCTTCAAAGTACTTCTCGATGAACGAAAACATAGCGAGAATACGCCGAAGCTTAAAAGGGACAGCAAAAGAAGCCGCAGGTTGCCTACTTATAAGCCAACCAGATCCCAGAATGATAATGGAAGCTTTGGAAAGGAGATTCGGACGACCAGAAGCGTTAATCCACTTGGAAATAGAGAAGCTGAAGCTGTTGAACAAAGTTACGGACAATCCCAGGGAGCTATGCATATTCGCAAATCGCATAGCAAACGTAGTGGGCACCGTGGAAGCACTCAAGAAAGCACACTATCTGCATAGTCCGGAAATGACGCGAGTTATCACAGACAAACTCACGCCCATATTGAGAAGCAAATGGTACGACTATGCAGCCAGAAAGAAAGAAGATATCCCAGAGCTTAAGAAGATATCAATGTTCTTAAACGAAGAAGCGGACAAATGCAGCGCGTATGCCTTGCCGGAGTTCATAGCAGAGGACAGCGAGACGAGAGAGCGAAGACCGAGAAAAATAGAACGTGCCTTCGGCACAAGCAAGAAACAATATGAAGAACGCTGCCCTCAATGCAAACAAGAACACAAACTGCCCGATTGCAAGTCATACGCCGCTCTGTCCACAAATGACAGATGGGAAGTAGCAAAGAAGTACAATATCGGCTACCGCTGTCTGCGAGGCAAACATCGCCGATTGCTGTGTAAAGCTCCACCGTGCGGAAAAGGCGGATGCATGATAAAACATCATAAATTGCTGCATCACGACAGAACAGCAGAAATTGAAAAGGAACCCGCTATGGAAACCGCAACATCGGCAAGGGAGGTCATCACAGCGACTCGACCGTACAAACACCGCCGCGCTTATCTAAAGATTGCGCCCGTAACAATAAGGGGGCCGCTAAGCTGCGTCGAAACATACGCATTATTGGATGAAGGAAGCACGGTCACCTTAGTCGATGCCTCGATCGCCGACGTCATCGGCGCCGACGGCCCAGCCCACGCAATGTGGATACAAGGGGTCGGCTCGGAGGTGAAACATGAGAAGAGCAAGATCGTCAGCCTTAAAATAAGAGGAAAGTACGCGCAAGAGGAACACAACATAGAAGCAGCGCGTACGGTAGAGCGGTTGGACTTCGCGCCAGAATCCGTGAATGAAAATCACTTGGAGAATTGCCAACATCTGTTGGATATCAAAGAAGATATCACCTACGAACGCGCCTCACCGAAAATACTAATCGGACAAGATAACTGGCACCTCATAGTGTCTAGAAAACTGCGCGCCGGTCGTAGAGACCAACCAGTCGCCTCACACACCAACCTGGGCTGGGTTCTGCATGGCTGTCATAGCTCATTGACGTCGACGGTCACCTTCTGCGGCAGACTACATCAGAGGGAAGATACACAGCCGATAGAAGAGGAAATAAAAAATTATTTCCAATTAGAATCGCTGTGCATCGAGCCAAGAAGACCGAAAGAAGATCCCGAGCAGCGAGCTATGCAAATATTGAGGGAAACCAGCCAGAGGTCGGCGGACGGCAGATTCGAGACAGGGTTGTTGTGGAAACAAAAGGATTTCCAAATACCAAATAATTACAAGGACGTGGAAAGGCGCCTGCACACCTTAGAGAAGTGGCTCGACCGAGACAGCAATCTCAAGCTACAGTACGAAGAACGCATACAAAACCTTTTCAACTCGGGTTACGCAGAGCGCGCGCCCATGCCACCGCCGCAAAGAAGGACATGGTATCTGCCACACTTCCCAGTCATCAACCCTGCGAACCCAAACAAGCCGCCGAGATTGGTGCACGACGCCGCAGCGAAGACAGCCGGAATATGTCTCAACGATATGCTTCACTCGGGGCCCGACTTGTTACAATCATTGCCCGGAGTAATCATGAGGGTCCGACAGTATCCGTATGCAGTGAGCGCCGACAAAAAAGAAATGTTCATGCAGATCAAAGTGCGCAAAGAAGATAGAGATGTTTTACGTTACTTATGTAGAGGCAAGCGGCGGGAGGACCAACCGGAAGAATATAGGATGACATCAATCATCTTTGGAGCGACATCATCACCGTGCATAGCATTATACATCAAAAATAAAAATGCTGAAGAACATGCAGAGGCATACCCAGAAGCTGCGGTCGCTATAAAAAGAAATCACTATATGGACGACTACTTGCAGAGCTTCCACTCTGTCACGGAAGCTCAGCAAACGGTAAAAGTAGTCGATCACGTCCACAAACAAGCGGGATTCGTACTCAGCGGGTGGACATCGAACGAAGAGAAAACAATAGAAGAAATAACGACAGAACATAAACAACACGACGCGACCGTGAGCCTGGGCGGAAAAGAAACTGAGAAGACGCTCGGCCTGCTCTGGCATGTACAAAGCGATCATATTGGATTTAATACTCACAATATGAAGATGCCTGCCGACGTAAAAGAAAAACAACGCTTGCCAACTAAACGTGAAGCATTGAGCGTCATAATGGCTTTATTTGACCCGCTGGGATTAATATCACCAGTGACCACCCCAGCGAAGAGAATATTCCAAGACACATGGCGTTACAAGGTGGACTGGGACGACCCTCTGCCCACAGAGTTAAAAGAAAAATGGGAAGATTGGATTACTTCACTTAACGCCATAGAAGAACTGAGAATACCGCGATGCTACGATTACAACCCGGTGTCGACGCGCCAACTACACACATTCGTCGACGCAATCGAGGAGACCTACGCAGCAGCCTCGTATTGGAGAACGGAGCGAGCAGACGGCAGCATTAATGTATCATTGGCTGCCGCCAAGAGCCGCGTAACACCACTGAAACCAGTCTCCATACCACGGCTCGAGTTACAAGCGGCACTGCTGGGAGCTCGTCTCGTGCAGACCGTGGTCGAGGAGCACGATGGCGATATAGCGGGCAAGACATACTGGTGCGACTCTCGTACTGCACTGGTGTGGATAAGGTCGGAGCCTCGCGCGTACAAAGCTTTCGTCGCTCATCGCCTGGCGGAGATAGAAGATACGACCAAGAAGAACGAATGGCGTTGGCTACCGTCTAAAGAAAACGTGGCAGACGACGCGACCCGATCCACGCCAGAAAGATTCGACGAGTCGCACCGGTGGTTCCGAGGGCCCCCGTTTCTGCAACGTCCACCAGCAGAATGGCCGCAGGAAGAGAAACAATATGACACCGGGGAAGAACAAGAAGTATGTAACATCGCAGTTAAAAGGGTAGACTCGCCAACAACACATCTGCCACAAATAGAAAGATTTTCAAAATGGATTCGCCTCATAAGGGCGACAGCGAGAGTCCTCCTATTCATCGACATGTGCAGACCAAACAAGCACGTGGTGAAGGCTGGGCGTAAACGCAACCGAGCAAGACAAGATAGCGACCCTGGCTGGCGAAGAACAAACAAACGCAACATCCCCGCCAAGGAGAAAAAGGCAACTCCTACTGTCTCATCGCTTGTAGGAATACCGGCCGCTTATCACGTAAGAGCCGAACAACTGTGGGTGCAAGCCAGTCAGCGGGAAAGCTTCACGAAGGAGCTCAAGAGGATCGCCAACGGAAGTGTTCCGGGAGGTGACGACAAATTAGGTCACCTGAGCACATACGTCGATGAAGAGGGGACCCTACGCCTCAGAGGTCGAATAAAAGCAGCATCAGAAGTGGAAGAGGACACGTACGACCCTCCCATACTAGACGGGAAGCACGCATACACTCGTCTGTACATAACACACGTACACGATAGGTTGCATCACGGAGGCGTGGAAACAGTCGTGAACGAATTAAGACAGAGATTGTACATAAGAAAAATAGGTCCAGTGGTGAAAACTGTCGTCAAAAGCTGCCTACCGTGCCGTCTAAGAAAAGCCAAGCCTGCATCACCATCTACGGGAAACCTGCCGTCCGCACGCCTCGCTCATCACGCACGTCCGTTCACATACACCGGACTGGACTATTTCGGGCCAATAGAGGTCACAGTGGGACGACATCGTGAAAAGCGCTATGGCGCGTTATTCACCTGCATGACATCACGAGCAATACACATAGAGGTAGCCCACTCTTTAAGCGCCGACTCAGCCGTGTCGGGGCTCAGGCGTTTTATGAGCAGAAGAGGATGCCCAAAAGAAATATGGAGTGACAACGCTACGTGCTTCAAGGCAGCCGACAAGGAGCTGGCCGAAGCAGCACTCGCAGCCCTCGAGCACGAAACCACATGTCGACAAATTGTGTGGAAGTACATACCACCATCAGCACCGTTCATGGGCGGCGCATGGGAGCGAATGGTTCGCTCCTTGAAAGAAGCTCTACGCGTCACCCTCAACGAGCGCTATCCCAGTGACGAGACATTGGTGACCCTGCTCGCCGAGGTCGAAAACACAGTCAACTCAAGACCTCTCACACACGTCTCAGTCGACCCAGAAGCCATCACGCCGAATCACATCATCATCGGTCCCAACTCGCACGTACCTGCGCCGGGACACTTCAGCGAGAGCGATGTGACGGCCCGCCAGCAGTGGAAACGAGCTCAAACCCTGACCGACGTGTTTTGGAGAAGGTGGGTAAAGGAATACCTGCCCCTACTCCAACACCGGCGGGAGCCCAGCAGCATAGGCGTATCACCGAAGATTGGAGACCTAGTCATCATTTGTGACTCCAATCTACCACGCAACATCTGGCCCAGGGGAAAAATCAGCAACGTATATCCTGGCGTCGACGGAGAGGTACGAGTAGTGGACGTAACCACAAGCACGGGGCATGTACTACGAAGACCGACAAAGAAGATCGTCGTGCTACCAGAGGGATCGCAGCGTGGCGACGGCGGGAGAATGTGCACGACGCAAACAAAGTAACACGTCGAACGAAATAACTTACTGATTGCTTGTCGTAACCATCGCTAGTTGAACAACCTAGGGGCGGTAGGCGGAGCCATGAGGATGTTACGATTGTCAGGCCGCGCTCACGGTTCCACAACTAGCGGTGGTTGCACACAGCAACGCGGGAAAAGCCGTAGCAATAATATTGAAAAATATAGCTTTTATTTTTAATAAATAGTATTGTAACTATGTAATAACTCTCGCAATAAAGGCACCGAACAAATGGCGAGAGTTAACATAGATTTAGAATATAGAAATTAATTAATGCAAAATTGTAAAGTAAATATTGTATGTAAATTGTATTCCTTTATTTAGTGCAATTTAATTTCTTATATATTAAGCCCTTAGGCAGGAAAAATAATAAACAGGACATGTTACCGTGACGCGGCCGCGGAGCGAATGAGGCTACGCGCGCCGCGCCACGACGTTTTTTATTTATAGTACTGAGATGGGGGGCAGGGCAAACTAATACGTACATAACAATTTTTCTATATACCTTTAGTATATAGAAAAATTGTTATGTACGTATTAGTTTAATAAGTAGTTGTAAGAATGTTATATATTTAAGTCTGTTCGTTAGTTTGTAAGAAATCTAACCAATAAAGAAAGGCGCGGGGGTGAGGCAAGGGTCCGCTGGCCAGCAACGGCCAAATCATATATAAGACGGGCCGGCCGGAACGGTCGGCAGTCGCTCTCCAGCCACAGAAAAGAAAACAGCAGCAAGAAAAGAAAAAGTTCCTCCTCACCGCCGCTTGCCTCCAGTTTAAGCAAGACCAACGCGTTTCATTCATTTTTCGAACGGCGTTACGGCGATCCGTCACAGATGGAACAACGATAATATCGTGCATTACCTTTGCATCTGAGAGGACAAGATTACACGGTTCGTCTTTTGAATATAACATAATTAAATTTGAGTGGATTTATGATGTCTAATGCAAATTGGGGCTGTTGTTTTTCCGAAAAAGATAACTGTGATGAATTTATTGTTTGCATTAAATGCGATAAAAAATATCATTATGCATGTATGATGATTGATCGCAAAATTATTTCCTCTGATTTACTGGCGATATGAGCCTGGCCTGAATGTGTCCACCAACTACCAAAACCGACAAATAAAGAAAATACACCTGTGAGAAACGTTACTACCGTTAGAGGAAACAAAAGAGTAGCTATTGGTTCGCCGCATTCTGATTCGGAGAAAGTGAACATTTCTACGGAAGACATCCGTCTAGTGGTAGAATGTGTGATGGAAGATAAAATGAATGATCTATTTAAAAGATTTAATGAAAACTTGGCTGGATTCTTCGCGAAGGAGATAAAACCTATGAGAGATGAATTGTTGAGTATTAAGGAATCTTTAACGTTCATTAATGACCAGTATGAAGGTATAAAGAAAGAAAATGTAGCCTCTAAATTAAAAATAACTTGTTTGGAGAAAGAGAATAAAGAACTGAAAGGAACTGTTCATGCCTTAGCTCAGAGAGTAAATTAAATCGAACAACACTCCCGCCAATGTAATTTAGAGCTCCAGAACGTTCCGGAGTCAAGAAATGAAAATCTTATAACGATGATAACAAAGTTGGGTAAAGTCATCGGCAGCTCTTTGAAAGAAAATGACATTCTGAACTGCACACGCACAGCCAAAATAAATCGTGAATCCAGGCGTCCAAGATCTATAATAGTTAATTTAGCTTCGCCTAGAATTAGAGATGAAATGTTAGTGATGACCTCTAAATACAACAAGGCGAACTCAGACAACAAACTGAATACCACACATCTTGGATTAACAGGACACACCACTCCTGTTTTTGTTACTGAACATCTATCCCCAGCGAACAAGGCCATTCATGCGGTGGCTAGGCTTAAAGCAAGGGAGAGAGGATATAAATATGTGTGGGTGCGTAATGGTAGAGTGTTTATGAGAAAGACTGATGACAGTGACTATATTTTAGTATAAAATTTGGATAGCCTAAAAAAACTTATTTAAATTATTCTGGTTGTTCCTTTCTTATTTTATTGCCTTTTATGTGGTACAGTTTTTTATAAGATTCGATACGCTAAAATTGTACTATCAAAATTGTAGTGGTCTTAAGACCACAACACATAGTTTCTATAATCAAATATTATGTAACAACTATGAAATAATAATACTCACTGAGACCTGGCTTAATGATTCTGTTTCGAGTAGTGAACTTTTTGATCCTAGATATGTGGTATATAGAAGAGATAGATGTTTTACCAGTAGTAACAAGAAAGAGGGAGGGGGGGTTTTGATAGCAGTATCAAGTAAATTAAAATCGAAGCGTATGAACGTTTGGGAGTCGGATCTGGAAGATCTTTGGGTTTTAGTCGATGCACCAGCATCACAGTCAATTGATCAAATTACCTTCTGTGCCATTTATTTACCATCTCCTGTAAAAAGTGTAACTTATGATAAATTTTATGACACTTGTACTAGCGTCCTGGAAGAACAGTGCCTGCATTGTATAGTAGGTGATTTTAATCTATTTTCCATAAATTGGAGCTTGTTAGATGAGGATACTGCAAAATGTGAGCTTTCCACTGTTAGTCAGTCATTTGTTGATTTTTTAAATGTTAATGATTTGAAACAGTACAATCGTATAAAAAATAATAGTTTAAATAGAACACTTGATTTGGTTATTTCAAATTTACCTAACTGTACAGTGGAACAGGCACTTTGTCCCCTCAGTAAATTTGATAGGCACCATCCTCCCCTTGACATAAATGTTAAGCTATTGAATGACATTAGATTACCTTACAATATTGAAAACGTACAATTAAATTTCTACAGGGCTGACTATGATAGTATTTGTAAAGAATTAGAGAGTTGTGATTGGGTAAATCTGCTTGACGGGTTGACAGATGTAAATGATATGCTACAAATTTTCTACCAGAAAATTCGAGATGTTCTTATTAAATTTGTCCCCAATAAATCGTCAAAAAATAACAACTAAAAAATAACCTTGGTTTGATCGGAATCTAATTAGAACGCTAAAAGATAAGTATAAAATTAGATGCCGTCACAAAAAATATGAAAATCCCAGAGATGAGCTTGAACTGCAATTGATGAGTAAAAGGTGTACATATATGGCCACAAATTGCTACAATAGGTATATAAAGCTAATAGAGAGTGACATAGCAAAAAACCCAAAACTATTTTGGTCCTTTGTTAAGGCGAAACGTGGTGGTTCAAGCGCCTATCCCCTCGCAATGACTGACGGAATGACAGTAACTTCTGATGGAGTGGAAACTTGCGAACTTTTCTCTTCACACTTTTCATCCGTGTACCTCTGAGAATACTGAATGTACTGAGCAGGATTATGTCTTTGAAATCAATAGAAATTAATAGCCTTCACTTAGCAAAGCTGACAATTAATCATGATACCCTATTAAAGAAACTAAAAGCCATCAATTGTAATAAAGGGGCAGATCCTGACGGAATACCTCCAGTGTTCGTAGTCAGATGTGCTGAACATCTTGTTAATCCACTTTTAATTATTCTCAATCTTTCTCTTTGTACTGGGCAGTTTCCTACAGAATGGAAAATAGCTAAAATCGTTCCGGTTCATAAAGCGGGTATTGCGGATTATGTAAAAAATTACAGACCAATCTCTATATTATCAGTCTTCGCTAAATTATTTGAGTCAATAATTTGTCCTTTTATTAAGAGACATATCAATCTTTACTTAACCACTAGCCAACATGGTTTCGTTAAATCTAGGTCCACGAGTACTAACTTGGTACATATTACGGAAACACTAATTGAAGCGCTTGATGCGGAAAAACAAGTCGACGTAATATATACCGATTTTAGCAAAGCGTTTGATCGGGTCCCACATGATATATTGATTCGAAAGTTAGCTGCCTATGGTATTACTGGTAGTTTGTTGAATTAGCTAAAATCATATTTAAATGACCGAGCGTTTTTTGTAGTAGTGAATGGATATCAGTCAGGCTTGAAAAACATTCATTCTGGTGTGCCCCAAGGGTCACATCTCGGACCGATTCTGTTTGGAGTGGTCGTTAATGAAATTCCAGAATTGATGAAAAGTTCTTGTATGCGGATGACTTAAAAATTTGCAAGATGATAACGGAAGAGAATGATTCAGTGAAGCTACAAAATGATTTGGATCAATTGGTGGAATAGTGCAAAGTAAATCGAATGGACTTAAACATTAGTAAATGTTTTTATGTGCAATATGCGAGAAAAAGTAATACCATCGATTATAGCTATCACATTGGAGATAATAATATACAGCAGTTAGACCAAATTAGAGACCTAGGGTAAGTTATAAGAAGCGTGTATCATATGAAAATAACTTGGTCTATTTCAAAACGATTTCTCTAGAAAACCGCAGGGATATTATTGATTTAATTTTTGCTTCGAAAATTATTAGTGGTGTTATTGACTGTCCCGAAATTTTAAGTAAATTTAATTTGTGCGTTCCCTATCGCTATCCGCGTTTTGCTCGTAAGATTACACCGTTGACTAGACCTCATCGCAGAACAGTGTTTGACTCCAATTCTCCAATTGCTAGAATGAGTAAAATTGTTAACAAATTTAGCGAAACAATCGATATATTTTTCGACCCTCCTAACAAGCTCCGTCGCACATTAAGAGACCATTTCTTGTAATATTCTATAAAACATTTTCTTTTCTTTTCGCTCTATGTATTTTTATTACTGTATATCATTATTTTTTTTTACCCTAGAAATAAAGTTACAGTGCTGAAATAGTTATTAGCATGTGGTATCCGCATGTAATTATTTGTACATTTTAGTTCTTATTGGTTCATTGTATTTAAATAGCATGTAAGGAATGATACAAATGTTGGTGGATCAATAAATAAATAAAAAAAAAAGACGGGTTAAGATACTTAAAGTTTTGTGTTGAATGGCAAGGATTGTAAGTATAATTTATTGAGAGATTTGACTGATAAAAATAAGTTCAGTGAGTGTTTTATACACATTGGTTGGAGTAAATTGACATATTAACTTATTTAAGAAATGATAATATGTTGGAATGTTAATAGGTAAAGCACAAGATCTGGTAGATAATTAGCTATTTCAGTGATAGTCGGGTGCGCAAACGAGTATTATGGAAATGCTAAAAAGTCAATGAGAACTTTTCGCAGACATCAGGTTTTTAGAAAGGATAAAAAGTACATATAATATGATGTCAAGTTAATTGCAAAACGCATTATTATTGTTGCCCTCCTATATACCTACATGATTATGTTAACATGTTGTTGTAACGTTGGTTAGTACCTAAAATACGACAGGTTTAATGACGTACGAAATTAAATCGCATGCGTATCCTGGATTGACTCAATAATATTATGTATAACCTGACCTGATCATGATCATGAGATTATAATATTTTTTTAAATTATTTTATATTCTATTTAACTGCTTTATTTTACTCAATAAATTTTACTGAATTTAGAAATTATATAAATTTAATGTCTAAGTAACATTGTATTTTATTTTAATTTTCAATATTAAATTTATTTTTATGTAATAAGATTCAGGGTTCATATCATTTTATAATTAAATATTTCAATTCACAATGTAATTTACATATAACCATAAATCATTTTTTTATTGTATCTATCAAGAAATTAATATGTAAAAAAAAAAAGTAAATAAAGAACATTTCTTTTTTTTCTTAAATATCGGGGGAGGTGTAGTGTATGTGCCTCCACCCTACTAGTGGTGTAAGAAATACATGTACTCTTAAGTTTATTAATCAGTATAATTAAAGACTTGAACTGGGAACCACGTCTTCTATTCACTCAACACCTTTCCGACATTACACACAAACTATATAGAAACACTATGATATTTATTATACCACCATGGATTGTAGTTGTTTTTATTATTCGCTCGATAGAGCAGGCAAAGGAACTGTGCCATACAGCCTTGTCTTTTTTATTTTGAATATATAGAATTTCACTGCTTCACAATATGTTGATGCGTTACATTGTGCAGCCCTTGGGAGATTTTGACGGCAACTTAAGCCAGCAGATAGCTGACAGTTGGCGATGGTATCTAAAGGCGCCCATGCAAACAAACAGCTTATATTGAGAATCCATCACCATCAGAGCACCCGTTTCACCGTTTCCACTAATAGTTCACATGCGTAGACAGTTAATACATAAAATCGCACCACTTTTACATATCAAATTCCACTTTAAACTATTATTTAAACTATAATACAGAAGCAGCAAACCGCCGCCGGTCAAGTTCCCGCCAAAACTCCACCACCATGGACTGCCATGGACGCAAAAAAGCGTAGATAGAGGAGATACTAAGTCAATGCAAAAAAGTCGGACTCACAAACTTTTTTTTTAAACTGGTTTTACGGCTCTGGGTTCTAGCCCTTCTTAGACTCACAAACTACACTGGGCGGACCAAAGAGTATATATATCAGTAGCATAACAGTCCATACCGGGCCCCATGTCAAAAGAGTGACCCGCAACGCAAGTTTTTATTTAAGTAGGTGTTGTGGTATTCAACACCTTTTGATGTAAATGTTACTTAAAATACTGTTTATGCACAAAATGTTTATTATATTGTTATAATATTATTGTTACAATGTTTATAAATGTTATATGTTTATAAATGTTATGTATGTGAGCACACACGAGACAATGTTGGCGTCCGTACATGTACTGACTTAAATAAAAACTTTAAAGTAAAATGCCTACGCGTACATAATGTGTTCGGTGTAAACTGAACATCTTCCCGCACAACAAGGGAGATAAACTAAAAATACATAAAAAAGTAAAATTATTTGAGAAAAGTTAGGTATAAAATTATTCTTCATCGCGTTTAAGAATGAGAGTTCGCAATATAGGAGATGTTGCTCGGTCTTGAGTGTTGAACGCGTTCGGGACCGCGGGTGAGGACGCACGCTCGGTGCTGGCGGCGACGGGTTGCGTTCTCGGGGCGGGCACTGCAGCGGCGCGCTGCGCTCTCGGGGCGACCAGCGCAGCCACAGGAGCGGAGCTTAGACCTTCCGTGGTTATGTTATCGAGGCTAATACTTGAAGTGATAGCCGTGTTTCTTCTTTGTCGTAGTCGTTTGCAGGCAAGGCATATAGCAGCTATCACAGCCACTCCCACCAGGATGTAAATCGCGACGTAATGATGTATGTCATGGAATGTTATGTTTTCAGCGATCACATTTTGGGATTTTAGGTGTTTGATGTTTTCGTTCAAGGTGGTTAGGTTGGCTTGGAAACTGTCAGCGTCTTTTTCCAACTCTCCTGTTTCTGGGATAGAGAGCTTGATAATTTGGTTAATAGCAGCGATTTCAGGCGTATAAATTTCAGGTCCGGTTTTCAATTCACTCGTAAATATTTTGTGCGTATAGATTGATAATTCTTCACTTTTGATTGAGCAACCGGGTTCCAGCGCAATGACCCCGGCGTCTCTCAGCCGTTCCACGGTAACTTGATCACCGCAAAAAATTCTTACGTTGCATTTGTCGCACGTTGTAAATAAGTAATTGTTCGCTTTATTTAATTGAATAAACATGTTACTGCACCCGGCGATGTTTATTTGACACTGATTTGTGTAATTATTCTTCAAACACAGATCTTCATCTGAATTTCTTTGGTATATGGGGTGTTTGAGGTGGCATAAATGTGCTAAAAAATCGTACATAATACACTCTTGTAAATCGATAGATGTCATTGGGATGTAGATATCCTTTTCTAAATTAATTGCAATGTAATCTGCAATCGGTTTAATGTTCACAAAATTGTTGGTCCGTTTATGAGGAATCGGTATAACTCTGTATAGGTTGTAATTATCTCGGCTGACCAATGGTAATCTGATTTCAAAAATCAAGTACTTATTAGTCATCTTTGTTTTCACTTGAAGAAACTGATATATTTTTTGAAAATCTGATTGTATGTTTGATATAGGTAGAGTCAAGTCTTTAGGTATTTGTCCAGATATTGTGTTCAGTTCATTTCTCAACTAAGTAGGGCTTATGAGATGAACATCGAACCTTCCATGATATATATCGGTGATAGCGTCTGTCATCATGTTTTGTATGCTAACAAACAGTGGTAGAGCCACGCGGCAGCTTTTGTTGTCACACGGATGGGCCGGCTCGAACCGGGGTAGTACCACGACCTCACAGAAAACCAGCGTGAAGTAGAGGTTTACCTCTGCGTTTCGCTTGGTGAGTGCAGGTGGCCGGAGGCCCTTTTTACTGGAAATGAGGCATTCCATCTTAGTCCTCACGGGTGACAACGCATCTACATTTTGATTTGTAACAGAGGATAGATGTAGATGTCTATGGGCCGCAGCAACCACTTACCATCAGGTGGACTGTGTGCTCGTTTGTCACCCTTATCCTATAAAAAAAAAAAAAAAAAAAAAAAAATGCTTTTCAAGTTCAGCAGTAAATTGTTCGCTATGACAGACATAGCCAAAAATTGGTTGATGGTATAAAGTTTTTCCAATTCTGTTTTTACTTTGTTTATGTTGCTGTCTAAAGCACTAATCTGTTTGTTGATAATCTTGTGTTGTTTTCTCATAACTTCTTCCATTCTTTTCATCATGTTGTATTCCGCTTCGATAATAGACGTTTGATTCTTGAACAGGGAAGCCAAATGATGTTCATTCTGTCTGACGAGTGTGATATCTCGCTCATACTTTTCTGCGAAATGGTCGTCGAGTACTCCGAAGAGCCTATTCGCGATATACCCGACACCATTGATAAGCCCTCGTTTCTGTCTGTCGTGCTCGGTTTGTTTACCTAGCAACATGCGGTTGTAGTACTCGAGTTCACTGGTACTATGACGTAACTGCAATAGCATCGCATCACAATGACCGTCACCCTTCATTGTTTTACATATGTTTTCCATGTGTTTTTGATATTTGTCAAGTGCTTCGGAGCCTTCCCAAAATGGTTGCATGTTGTAGTAAATTATGAGCTTCCAGTTGTCTCGAATAAGTTGGATGTTGGAAATAGCGTCGAAATACAAAGATTGATTAAGTTGTTGAATAGTATAAGCACCCTGCGTAGGTATGATTATACTCAAGAAAAATAGCAATGCAGCACAAATTGACAGAAGACTTGTTTTAGCTGTTATCTGGTGTTTTCTGAGTTCAGGTTCCTGGTTTCCTCGCAGTGGCAGTATGGATAATTTGGTAACTGGCCGTTTTAAAATTCCGTTTTTTGTTTTCAAGGAGACAACTCGAACGAAACCATCTTTTCCTGGGTGTAAATGTATAACTCGACCTGTCAACCATTTTCCAGCAGGTAAGTTATCTTCTTGAATTGTCACCAATTGACCGACTTGAATGTTAGATGTCGACTGCTTCCATTTGTTTCGAACGGTAAGTTGTGTAAGGTATTCCGATTTCCAGCGCTTCCAGATATCAGCCATTAGTTTTTCTGTTAAGTTCCATCTTGTTCGCGCGTCGTGTTCTGTTTCCAGTATGGTTACATCAGCTGTTCCAGTTAAGAAATGCGAAGGCGTTAAGAAGTCCAGGTCCTCCACATCCTCAGTTAATGCACACAGCGGCCTAGTATTAAGGCACGCTTCTAGCTGAGTAAGTATCGTTGAGTACTCTTCGAATGTTAATTTTTGCTCTCCGATAACACGTTTGATGTGATATTTCAGGCTCTTGACCGCAGCCTCCCAGAGTCCTCCCGCTGATGGCCAAGAAGGAGCGTTGAAGTGGAATTCGATCTCCATTTTCGTAAGTTCAGTTAAGAATTCTGGATCAGAAATATTTTCTTTAAGCTGCTTTATGTTTTGTTCTAGAACACGGCTAGCACCGACGAAGTTAGTGCCGTTGTCGCAATATATGTGACGCGGCGCGCCTCGACGAGCTGCCATACGACGCAGTGCGGCCAAAAATGCTGACGACGTGAGGTCGGACACGAGTTCGAGGTGCACGGCCTTTGTTGCCATGCACACGAATACAGCCACATAACCCTTGTTTGTTTTTATGCCTCGACCCTTGCTTGCCTTGACGTCCACGTAACCCGTGTAGTCAACTCCTGTATGATAAAAAGGACGGGAGGGGTTTGTCCTGGCTTCAGGCAAATCACCCATGATTTGGGGTTGTATGCTGGGAGCGTGACGTCGACAGGTTATACAGGTTCTTATTAACCTTTTAATTGTTCGATTTCCGCCAACAATCCAGTACTTTTGTCGAATGAACGCTGACGTCAATCGCGCGCCGCCATGAAATGTGATCTTATGCGCGCTATCAATCAGTAATTGTGTAAAACGGCTTCTGTTCGGCAAAATTATTGGATGTTTCATATTATATGTGATATTTGCGAGTTCTAATCTGCCATCTACTCTTAAGATGCCATTTTTATCTATGAACGGATTCAACTTTGATAATGGGCTCTTTTTCGGTACTTGTTTATTTTGCGTAATGTTATTGATATTGTCTTTGAATTCGGCTGATTGCACATGTTTTATTAATAAATTAGTAGCTGTTTGTAACTCTGATATTGTTAGGTAGGGCTGCTTCTGTTTAGTTTTATCTTTTTTGACTCGTAGAATCCATGCTAATATTCTTACTAAGCGTGTAAATGAGCTTTGTTTTTCTATAAGTTGCGGTAAAATGTAGCTTTTTTCTTCTTCTTTTGCTTTCTGAGCTACTAAAACTTGCTTTTCCTCTTCGTTGGTTGTATACATAGGGTTGTTTTCTACATCTTGTTTATATGTTAGTAGCCAAGAGGGCCCTTGCCACCAAAGCGGGTGGTCTTTTAGTTGTCCTGCTGTTAAGCCCCTGCTGGCGCAATCTGCTGGATTTTCCTCCGACTTCACATAGCGCCAGCAGGCGGGGGGCATATTTGTGATCACTTGTTTGACCCTGTTCGCCACGAAAGGCTTCCATCGTGCAGCGTCTCCGTGCAACCAGCCTAGAACAGCGGTGGAGTCACACCAACCAAAGATCTGTATGTTGTACGTACTTAGGCAGTTGACAACCTTGTTCATCAATTTTGATAATAAAACTGCGGCATTTAATTCGAGCCTTGGTATAGTGATAGGCTTTTTGATGGGTACTAGTCGGGTTTTGGCGGCAACTAACACCACCATTGAATGATGATTTTTGCTTGTTCTGCAATATATGGCGCAGCCGAATGCTCTCTCCGACGAATCGCAGAAACCATGCAATTCGACTAAGCTATTTTCTTTTGTTCCCAACCATCTAGGTATTTGTAGTTGATCAATCATTTTGATGCCATGTTTCATGTTTATCCATTCTACTTGGATTTCTTCGGGTAGTTCATCATCCCACTGAAGATTCAGCTGCCATACTTTTTGGAAGAGAAGTTTTAGTCTCAGTGTTATAGGAGCAATCAAGCCGATTGGATCGAACTGTTTCGAAATTTCTGACAAAAGACTTCGCTTTGTACATTTCTTCTCAGAGTCAGTAATTTTTGTTTGGAATGTGAAAATATCTTGTTTAGAAATCCAGCTGAGTCCAAGTGTTTTCGATGAATGTGCATGTTTAAAATTAAAATTTTTGTTGTCTTGGTTGTTGTTGATGTTAAGTAGTTCCTCTTTGTTGGAATTCCATTTTTTTAAGTTGAATCCTCCAGACTGAAGCAGGCGAATAAGCTCTTGTTGTAATTCCAATGCTGACGTCATAGAATGGGCTCCATACAGCAGGTCGTCCATGTACATTGCTTTTTCCAGGGCCTGGATTGCAGTGGTGGAGTAATCATTTCTTCGTTCATCGTTTGCTAATCGTTTAAGCGTCATCATGGCCAAAAATGGGGCAGCTTTTGTGCCATAGGTGACTGTGCATAGTTGTAAGTCTTGCAATGCAGAACTTGGACAATCTCTCCATATTATTTTTTGGAGAAGCTGGTCATCTTGATGAATCCATATTTGGCGAAACATCTTTTCAATGTCAGCCGTAAATACTATCTCAAACTGTCGCCACTTGATCAACAGTTCCTGAAGGTCTTGCTGTAAGTTTGGACCTGCATACATAACATCATTGAGACTCGAACCTGTTGAAGTCTTGCATGAGCCATTGAACACTACTCGCAAGGCCGTAGTTGTCGATTCCGGTCGTTGTACGCCGTGGTGAGGTATATAACATTCGAGTCGACCCATTGAATCAGCGGGTTTCATATGTCCAAGCGCTAGGTACTCATGAATGAAGGCTTTGTAATTTTGCTCAAAACTGTTGTTTTTTCTAAACTTTCTTTCCATGCTTAAAAAATGTGCGATTGCCTTATTTTTGGACGAACCCAATTGTTTTTCATATCCTGGTTTGAGTGGGAGTCTGACCTCGTATCTACCATCACTCAGTCGTTTTGTTGTTTCTTCATAGTATTGAATACATTGAAGGTCTTCTTCTGATAAGTCGAAATGCTCAGTAATGTCCTCTGTTTCCCAAAATTTATCGATTTGTTCGATGTTGTTCAAAATTACATTGCATTGGTATGTTTTTGTATTTCCACACAAAATCCAGCCGAGCCGAGTCTGTTGGGCAATCGGCACAGATTGGTCTTCTTCTCTGCATATTCCAGGTAATATAATGTTTGAATATATGTCAGCACCCAGAAGAAGATCCACCGGTCTGCTGATGTTGAAGTCTGGGTCAGCTAGTTGTATATTGTTCAAGAATGACCACGAAGGTTTAGCAAATGTTGAATTTGGTAATTGTTTGATAAGATTTTGCATGATAAATACCGACGTGTCAAAAACGTAGTTGTCATCCATTGATGAGCATGTTAAGTGAAGTACTCCTTTACAGCTATTAGGTTTAACACCAACCCCATAAATACTACCTTTGCAGTTTCGTCTAGGAAGTGCTAGTCGCTGGGCCGCATTCTCAGATATTATTGAGACTTGCGAACCCTGATCAATAAGTGTGCGCATTATTTTATAAGTACCATCTGCGGCCCGCACCTTGAGCATCGCTGTCGCTAATAAAATTTCTGTCATATCGTTGTTTTGTTGAGTAACGTTGGAGTTACTTATGCTGACACGATTATTTTCCACTTCTGACGACATCGACGACTTGTTTTTCACATTCGCATTGTTTTGCGGCTTGTTTGAATATGACCGGAAGGCGTCATGTAACATAGTGTTATGATTTTCGTTGCATTCACGACACCGCTTCTCTGAAAGGCATGCTTTACCTTGATGATTAAAAAGACAGTTTTGGCAAACATTTAATTTTGTTACTGTTTTACGTCTTGTTTGTGGAGACATGTCCAAAAATTCTTGACAAAAGAATAGTCCATGATCCTTACTGCAGAGTGGGTATGTATATGTTATGAAATTCTTGTTTTTAACAGCTTGTAAGTTAGGTGACGCAGAACCCCTCGACGAGATGTTGGATGGATGCTGGGTTGTTACTCGATTACTGACGTATGATTGTTTGAAATAATTCGATTTCGAAGTTTTCGGATACTGATTTTGATTACTTGGAATGTGTGATTTTTGATGAGTGTTGTCTTGTTTTCTACGTCCAGACTCCATCGACGTAAATGTTTGTTCCAAAAACTTGAGAAATTCTTGTAATTTTGGCAGTTCCCGGGGACATTTCAAAGATTGAACATAATCATGATGAGTTTCGTTATCGAGTTTTTGAGTCAACAGGTAAACAATAATCGGATCCCAGGTGCTTATGTCAATTCCTAGGTTTTTTATTGCATTTAAGCATTCCTGCGTAGTGTCGTGAATTTTCTTGATGTTGGTCACTGATGCTTGATGGGGAACTGGCAAACTCATTAATATGTTCATGTGAGAAGTGAATATAAGTTTCGGGTTATTGTATCGGTTGTTTAAAATGTCCCAACAGATAATATAATTATCCGAGCTGATCTGTAGGTGTTGTATCAGCCGCTCCGCCTCTCCCCTGACCTTGCTCTTTAAAAACTGCATTTTTTGAGCACTGGAAAGGGAGCGATTGTTATGAATGCATTCCGTAAATAGATCTTTGAACGGAACCCATTGGTGATAATTCCCGTTGAAGATAGGAATATCAAGCTTTGGTGTAAATTGTTCCTGATGAGCTGTTGACCATATTTTCTTGTTGATTGCCTTCTTTATGTCACTAAAGCTTCTCTCATGGACGGAAAATTCTTGTTCGTATGCTACGTTAGTACCCTCCAGCTCGCTGTCGAGCTCCCATTGAAGGGAGTCGATACGGTTCCATCTAACACTCAAGGTCTTCAGAGCATCTTCTAATACCCAGTTATCGGCTAACAAATCCAAGTCAATGTTTGCTAACGTTCGCTTAAAAGCTCTAAAATTTGTAGTGTATATGCCTCCACCCTACTAGTAGTGTAAGAAATACATGTACTCTTAAGTTTATTGATCAGTATAATTAAAGGATTAGTCTCAGCAACACGTCTTCTCTTTCATTAACACCTGCCGACATCACATGGCGACCCTGCCAGGCGGTGCGCTGCGACAATGCATGCGCACCGCCGGGGCCTACGACATAAGAAAAATTTAAATATTATAAGAAATTTAAATTAAATAATGAAGTGAAATGACAGATAAAAGAAATATTATAACGGAATGGACGCAATACCGGATGTGACGAAAAATTAATAAATATGAATACAAGAAGAGGCCACAATAAAATTGACTGAAAATTTAAAAACTATAACGTATATGAAGTAATATAATATATTTATCGTTAATATCACTATGAAGGCAACTAAGAAATAATAATAAGAATAAAAAGTGATTTCTTAAATAATGATCAAAGACCAAAACTCAAGAAACAGCAAATTAATTTAATAAGGAAAGGAGCAGTTGTACTTTAGCGAGCTTTGTCCAGTAAGATATGAAAATTAAACCGAAAAGAAAAAAGAAGATATAAGAGGTAACATCGCATCAGCGTAATTTTCAACATTTGATTTTAATAATTTTTTATTATGTTTCATTTTAAATAAATAAGTAATGCATTAAATATTAAATGTACGGTATTTACAAGTAACTTGAATTTAACAATTTTATAATATTTACAATATTTTAGTAGGTATTCTATTAAAAAATAATACAATATATTAAGTTACATTTTACAATGACAAGATTCGTATTAAAGTAAATATATTTTTAAATTCAGCCCAATTTTTTTCCGTGATAAATTTTATTTAAATGTAAGTATACAATTTTGAAAAGGGTTTTATAAAAAAAAATCGCTATTATTATAAATCATAATTATTTGTGTTCTTTTCTAAAGGCATGAAAACCTTTATGTAACTATATAAATAAATACATAACCTTTAATAAATGACCTTAAAGTTAATATAACCTGCTTAAAAATCAAAAATTGGAAATAACTTAATGTTTTGTTTAATATAAATTTAGCTGTAATAGTGATTACAAATTATTTTCTGTAGGTTATACGGTTTCTTAAATTTCTAGCAATCCTAAATTTTTATATGTAAATTAAATGTATAACTAATGCTAATATATTTTTCGATATAAGTAAAAGTAATATATCTATAAGCGATGCGATGTAATTATACTATAAACTTTTGTATCAGTTAGAAAATATTTAAAACTATCATTTTAATGTCATAAGGAAAAAAAAAAGTGAGGGCGCTGCGTGCGTTGTAAACACATTAGCTCCGTACTTAAACTGAATTTAAAATTTGTTATTTAAGTCAAAACAAGTTAAAATTTGTGTTATTAAGTGAATACAAAAGTGTTTAAGTTAGACAAATATTAGTGTAACATCAGTGTGAAAAGGAACACCTTTAATTTCAGACTTAAATATGTAAGCGTAAATTTTGAACTTTATAACTATAAATATGTTTTGATAGTCAAAGTGAAGTAACTCCACATTAAAATTTCGCTATAAAGAAACTTATGAAATACAAAGAAACTAAAAAATATGGTGAAAATAATCGAATAACTGTATTTTTAAAATTATAACCTATAAAATTAAACAAACGAACAATACGTTGAGTCGTTTAAAAACAGTTTATCAAGTTTGCGCCATCTGTTGTTAATTAGGAGATCTTACGAGTAAAACCCACCTAGCGGAGTTTGAAGATACTAATATAAACCGAACTAAATCAAACACAATCAATTAAAAAATATAGTAACTTGACACAAGAGGTCGCTTAATAATACCCAAAGAAATAAAATCACTTATCAATATGGAAGAAATAACAAACATGCTAAAAAAAATGCAGGATGATATAACGGAACAAAGAAAAGAACTAAAAAGTTTACAAGAAGATATTTCAAAGCCTATCATTGAAAATATGAACTTAAAATTTAAGGAAATTATGTCAAAAAATGAAGAGCTCGAGAAAATTATCAATAACCAACAAAATGCACTAGAAAAGATAGAAAAACAAATGAGGATGTAAAACATAGTTTTATTTGGGCTAGAGGAAAACGAAAAATGTTATGAAGATTTAGAAAATAATATTATTAATTTTTTAAATGAACACTTGAACGCAAATTGTACCTTACAAGATATAGAATCAGTCTTAAGACTAGGTAGGAAGAGAGAAAAACCTAGACCAATTAAAATTACTTTTTGTAAATTAAGCCTTAAAATAAAAATTTTAAAAACAAAAAAGCGTTTAGACTGTACTAACTACTATATTAAAGAAGATTTTACACCACATGTACTGAAAATAAGAAAAGAGCTCCAGAAAGAAGTGGACATGGCTAGAAGTCAGGGTAAAAATGCTGTGCTAAGACGCGACAAAATAGTCTACTTAGGTACGAATAAAGACAGTGTAATATATCAAAAAAGAAAACCATCTAAATCACCTGAAGCCACCAACTCTATCGCAATACAACAAAACAGACAATCACCCTCACACGCGCATCGAACTGTTAAGAAGAGTAAAGTCGACATGAGAAAATATTTTTTATCAAAGGAAACTGAACTAGACTCTCCTCCCGCTTCTTCTACAAGTTATCAGCACGAAATTCACGGTTCTCAGTACGCAATTCAAAACAAACAATAGCAACCACCTGTCCCTCCTCCTAAATCAATAACCATTAACAAAACTTACATTTACTCTCCCAACACGGCTGGTCCCCGTGGGAGTAATAGACCAAAACCCTCCATATGTAAACATAAAGAAACTGTTATCAAAAAAGACAACTACCTATATATAGCTACGTTAAACGTGAGATCACTTATAAATGTGTCAAGATTTATCGAACTGGAACATGCTATTTCTGAAATAAATTGGCATATTATAGGACTTTCTGAAACGAAACTAGAAGGAAAAGAAATTAAAGAATACAAAGATTATATTTTTATGTATTACGGTCAAAAACAAAACAGAAATGGTGTTGGATTTCTAATTAAAAAAGAATTAAAAATGAATGTTAAAGATTTTATACCAATATCAGACAGAGTTGCTAGATTAGAGCTAAATTTTGAATGCAAAACATTTAATATAATACAGGTGTATGCACCTACGGAACAATCATCATTAGAAGACCTAGATAGATTCTACAAGGATCTCCAAAAATCAATATATAACACTAATAAAGACACACTGGTTGTTGGGGACTTCAATGCACAGATCGGCATGCCGACAACTGATGACAAGTCAATTATGGGCCCATGGGGATACGGTAAAAGAAGTCCAAGAGGCAACACACTAATTAATTTTTGTTTCGAGAATAAATTACATATAACAAACACATACTTTAAGAAGAAACCAAATCGTAGATGGACTTGGATACACCCAAATGGAGTATCACGAAACGAAATTGATTACATCCTAGCACGAAATAAAACAAGCATCCACAACATTGAAATGATATCAACAACCCACCCTACCGATCACAGATTAGTTAGAGCATCAATACTACTTAATCATAAACGAATTTCATCAAGAAAACACTTTGGAAAGAGATCCACTACCGGTTTAACAGCTACAGAAAAAGAATATCTAAATTTTTTATCAGAGATAACGTTAAACAAGTACAATTTACAAACATTGAACAAACATATAACACTTTAGTAACGAAAATCAAAGACTGCAACAATAATCTTCCAAAGAGATGTAAAAATACTCTACCAATTCAGGAAAATATTGATAAACTTATAAAAGAAAGAACACTACTAAAAGAAAAGAAAAATAAAACAATCTTTGAAAAGAAACAACTTTCAGCCTTATACAAACTCATTAAAAAACAAATACATAATAGTCGAAAAGAGCATCGATATAAAATCATTGAAGAAGAACTGGAAAAGAGAGCGTCAGTTAAAAGAGCATATAAAAGGTTAGACTCTAACAAAACTTGGATTGCACAATTAACAAAACATAGTTCTCAAATAACTAATAGAAACCAAATATTAGAAATAGCTACAAAATACTATACATCATTGTATGAATGCCGTATGTCTTATAAAAAAGAAACTCAAGAATTAGACCTACCAGACTGCGAAAACGTTCCGCAATTTTTAGAATGTGAAATAAGCTATGCTATACAACAATTAAAAACACTAAAAAGTCCCGGAGAAGACCGAATTACCAATGACATACTAAAAGCGATCAAAGGGCCCCTTACACCTATCTTAACAATTGTGTTCAATCAAATCCTTGCAAAGGAATTGATACCCTCTGACTGGCAAACTGCTATAATTACTCTTCTCTACAAAAAAGGAGATCCATCAGATATGGGTAATTATAGGCCAATAAGCTTACTTCAGACAATATATAAATTATTTACCAGCTTGTTACTAAAAAGAATCTTAAAAACTTTAGAAGAAAGTCAACCGAGAGAACAAGCAGGGTTTAGAGCGGGCTTTTCTACAAATGACCACATATTTACTGTCACACAAATTATTGAAAGATATAATGAATACAACAAAAAACTCTACATCGCTTTTGTAGACTATTCAAAAGCATTTGACTCTATATATCATACATACCTGTGGCTGACGCTCCAAGAACAAGGAGTACATATTAAATATATCAAAATTCTGAAGGAAATATACAAACAGAGCAAGGCTGTGGTTAAATTAGAGAAAAAAGGAACACCATTTAATATTCAGAAAGGAGTGAGACAAGGTGATCCTATCTCGCCGTATTTATTTAACGCAATTTTAGAACATGTTTTTAGACAAGTTAATTGGCATAATATTGGCATAAAAATAAATGGAGAGTATTTAAGCCACCTACGATTCGCTGACGATGTTATCCTTATCAGTGAAAGTCATGCTGAACTAGAACACATGCTGATATCTCTAGATATAGAGAGTCGAAAGTGTGGACTCTATATGAATACTGAAAAAACGAGTCTCCTAACTAACAGCGTTAGAGTGCCTATGAAGGTGCAAAATACATTGATAGAGTATGTAGACAACTATGTCTATCTTGGGCAGGACATTTGTTTTTCAAACCAAACTGAAAATGAAGTCGATCGCAGAATAAAAAGTGCTTGGAGAAAATACTGGTCACTAAAAGAAATATTTAAGTCTCCTATACCGACGCGACTAAAAAAGAAAGCAATGGATACTATTATTCTTCCAACACTACTCTATGGCTGTCAAAGCTGGGCACTAACAAAAACAATAATAAACAAACTTCAGGTCTTTCAGCGTGCAATAGAGAGGAACATGTTAGGCCTTAAGCTACGAGATAGACAAAAAAATAAAGAAATAAGAAAAACAACAAAAGTAATAGATGCTGCAGAACTAGCATGTAAATTAAAATGGAGATGGGCAGGCCACGTTGCAAGAGCTACAGATGGACGTTGGAGTGAGAGAGTCCTCCAATGGTACCCTCGCGAAGTACCACGGCCACGCGGTAGGCCCAGGCGCAGGTGGTGTGATGACATTGTGACCACAGCTGGCCACACCTGGATGAGACTCGCACAAGATAAACAAAAATGGCAAAAGATGGAGGAGGCCTTCACCCGCAAATGGGTACCCAAATAAATAAGAAAAAAAATATATCAATGATTAGTAAAAAAAAAAAAGTAATAATTTAAATATTATGTAATCATA
Organism: Parnassius mnemosyne; assembly: GCA_963668995.1. NCBI lineage: Eukaryota > Metazoa > Arthropoda > Insecta > Lepidoptera > Papilionidae > Parnassius > Parnassius mnemosyne. The sequence continues at coordinate 1,981,003 of CAVLGL010000097.1, read as the reverse complement.
ACTAATCTGCTGTAAATTGATTTTCATAACATGTTATAATTAACCATTACATATTTTATTATTGTTATTATTACATATTTAATTAATGTTACTATTATTAATGGATTTAAATTGTTTAATAATGTAATCGCATTTCATTATTTTATATTTGATAATTATAAACTGTAGTTAATTGATATTTATTTTAAGGATATTATATAACGATTTATTGAGCATAATTTATAAAATTTATTCTAAATTCTGGCAAATTTTATATCTAAATGTTTGTTGAAGTTTTCTTTGAAGCATGATTGGTTTTGTAAATGTAAATGAAATTTTGTTAAATATTTAATTTTATGTATTTCTTTTTTGGGAAATAAAGGCTTAAATAAATAAATAAAATAAATAAAGGAAAAAAAAAGAGAAGGTTTAATAATAATGTTTCTTAACAAAGTTAAACACGGACATGCAAAGTTGACATATATTACCTCATTTTTTTGTACAATATTAAAAAGTATATATTTAAAAGGCGTGAGGAATGAGAGAAGGAATGTTCAAATGTGTGGATACGAATGATGGAATTGCAAAGTTTCGTCAATATTGGACTGATCACCCAAATATTTGATGATGCTTAAAATCCTGGTATTGAAACCATTATGAGCGAGAATTATGAAAGTTAGTAATGGAAATTGAGTATGAAAGTATATAAAAGTTACCGATACAGTCAAGTAGATAAACAGCAGGTACTATAAAGATAAAGAAAGAAATAAAAATTTATGAAGAGAATCAAAATAAAATAAAAGATGACCTTGATAAATAAATCATGGAGAGATACGGGAACGTCCATCACTGGTAAAGCATATAGTCCTCGAGCAGGGTATGTTTCCATGATTGGATGATAAAATCGGAAGTAACGGGTACTAGGGAACAATACCTTCAGTACAAGTGAGATGTGAACGAATTTACTCATATTAGTACTGTTGGGGACCAGAGAAGTCTTAAATTTGTTACCCTTAATAATGGCACATAAAGGTCACATCCTTCATTGGATCATAGTGTGAACTTAGTTTTCCTCCGTGACAATTGTTGGAGTGCTTTTAAAATGACTTAAAAGTTGACCTCGAGGTTGTGCGCACAACCCAAGGTACAGTTTTACCTTGATATAGTATGATAAAAAAAAGTTTATGTACCAATAAAATGAAATGAATGTTATGAAAAAATAATATAATACCCAAGTAAATGGGGGGCCCATATTTATTAAGAACCCGCGTGATAAATATCACGAAATAAAATATAAATGAAGTGAATTAATACTCCGATTCCCGGTATCTAATTAATAAATAAATATTAAGGAGAGAGAATACTAAAAGAAATAAAGCTAGCTAAAGGTCAAAAATATAAGAAAGAAATAAAGTACGTACAACAATTATGAAAAAATAATAGGCCTGACAATCAAAAAGGAATGTAATGAGATGTGCTTATCTATGGAGATGTGCAAGTATGAAAATAATTAACATGTAGGGACATGAGAACAATTAAAATGAGGTCATAATGGAATCCCCGCCAAAGCAAAAAAACAACCACAATAAAAAAAATGATAAATACGTTTTCGCTTAGATATATTTTATATGAATTTGCAAAACTTTTTCATATTTTCAATAACTTTACCCTAAATTTCGCTTAGTTTTTTTTTTGGTTAATGTAAAATTTTTACAATTTTAAACGAAATTTTGTATATTAGTTACTAAATAAAAAGTCGAAAGTGTATCTACTCTATTATTTTGAGTTTCATAACAATAGTATTTTTTTATTATGGACAACGAAACATAAAATTATGTATCTGCTTTTTAAAATAAAAATTTGTCTCGTCTAATGTTAATAATACATACATAATACATAAACACTCACGCCTGTCACCCAGAGGGGTAGGCAGAGACTACGGACTTCCATTTGGCGCGATCCTGACACACCTCTCTCGCCTCTTTCACATCCATATATCTACGCATACACGCTCGTCGGTTAAGGGTACTCCTAATCTGGCCCATTTTCAATGTATCGCCGATCTGGTCGATAAACCTTCGTCTAGGGCGTCCCTTCCCGACCCTGCCGTTCACTTCTGCAACATAAATTTGCTTTGTCACTCTTTCCTCGTTCATTCTTTCTACGTGACCAAACCACCGAAGCATTCCTTTCTTAATCCTTGTCACAACGTCATCTTGCAAACCACACTTTACTCTTATTACACTATTTCTCACCCTGTCATTCAGATTCAGCCCTAGCATACTCCTTAAGGAACGCATTTCTACAGCATTTATTCTACTCTCATGCTTCTTCTGCCAGACCCAACTTTCACTACCATACATTAAAGTGGGTACTAACACAGCATTATGAATTGCCATACGTGCCTTAGTTGACACATTCTGACTCCTCACAATAGCGTGTAGAGCCCCATTCACTCTATTTCCTGCGTTCACTCGTCGTTCTATATCCTTATCATATCTACCATCCCTGCTAAATAAACATCCCAAATATACAAACTCATCCACTTGCTCAATCAACTCCCCTTCTATTCTTATTTTACATAAAGTTTTACTTTCTTCTCTTTCAAAAACCATCACTTTCGTCTTACTTGCGTTCACTTTCATACCCCTTTCTTTCAATGAACAATTCATTAAAGTAACCATCATTTGCAACTCGGCCGCCGACGATGCAAATATGACTTGATCATCGGCGTACAAAAGGCATTTGACGGTTGACTCACCCATTCTCAACCCACATTCTTCAACTTTCAAAGTTTGCAAACAACTGTCCATAAATAGGTTAAACAGCCACGGGGAAGCCACACATCCCTGTCTGACACCTTTATGAATGCCAAACCAGTCCGAGTAGACCCCGTTGATCCTGACACAAGCACTAGAGTCCCTATAAAGAGACCTTAATGCCTGTATCAAGCCAGCGCTCAACCCAAATGAGTTCAGTGTTTGCCATAACACGTTCCTGTCCACTCTGTCATAAGCCTTTTCCAAGTCCAAGAACGCACAATAAACTTTCTGGTTTTTAGCCAAAAACTTCTCCGCTATCATGCGCATGGAAAAGACTTGATCCGTACACCCCATCCCCTTTCTAAATCCAGCTTGCACATCCCAAATTTTTCCATCAGTTTCTTCCATAACTCTTTCAATTAACACCTTAGCATACAGTTTACCCACAATGCTAAGCAAGCTGATACCACGGTAGTTTTTACAGTCCTGCTGCGACCCCTTTCCCTTATATATTGGGACTATAACGGCTTTGCACCAGTCTTCCGGTACCCGTTTCAGTTCCCAACATAAATTAAACAAGGTGTGCAGCAGGCCTGTAACCACACCCTCACCAGCCCTTAGCATTTCGAGTGATACTCTATCATATCCGGCTGCCTTACCTGCTTTCATGCTTTTCATTGCTTTCATTATTTCATCTACACTTATCTCCCTACCTCTCTCCACTTCTTCCGGAATTTCTATTTCACTTATTTCAGACGACTCTTCACTCTTAAACACGCTTTCAAAGTATTCCTTCCATCTCTTTAAATTCGAAACTTCATCATTCAGCATGCAGCCATTCTCGTCTCGTATAGCATTCATTCTAGGCTGTTTTGAAATTCCCCTGGCAGTTCTTACGAGCTTCCAGAACATTTTAATATTTTCCTTGAAGTTATCAGATATCCTTCTATCATTTTTATCTATCCTTTCTTGCTTTTTCCTTTCAACAACTTCTTTTACTCTCTTATTTATACGTCTAAAGTTTGCCTTTTTTCTTTCAATCTCATCATTCATACCGCCAGAATTACCAGCTTTAGTTGCTAGTAAATCTAGCCATGCTCTCTTCTTTGCTTCAACTTCCATCCGTACCTCATCATCCCACCACAACGTATTACTTTTCCTTTCATTCGTTCTCTTACTTACACCGCATACTTCGGTGGCTGCATCCACCAGAACTCTCTTAATATTATTCCATACATTCTTCAATTCTAAATCATTCATACATAATTCATTCAACCCACTTATATTTTCTCTCAGTCTGCATTTATACTTCTCTTTCACACCTTCATCTTGTAACCTCTCTATTCTTATACGCTGTAACGCAGTGGTAGACACCGATGTCCGATGCCGCCAACGTCTGAATAGACCATTAATTCGGCATAAGACCAAGTAATGATCCGTCCCTACGTTGGACCCCCGGTAAACCCTTGTATCTACCACTGCGCTCCTCATTCTTTCATCCACAATTATAAAATCTATCATGCTTCTATCATCCCCTCTTTCCCATGTATACATGTGAATCCTCTTATGGCTAAAGAAAGTGTTCGCCACAAAAAGATTCTTTTCCACACATACGGTGAGGAGGTCTTCACCATTCTCATTTATTCTTTCATCGCCAAACGTTCCTAATATCCTTTCATAACCAGACCTCTTCACCCCCACCCTTCCATTAAAATCTCCTAACATAATAATATTTTCATTTTCCTTACATTTCATCAACACCAGCCTTACCATGTCCCAAAACTGCTCTCTGATATAAGTGGGCTTAGACATATCTGGGGCGTACACCCCTAGCACAAACAACTTCTTTAAGCCCACTTTCATTCGTATCCACAGCAGCCTTGGGCTAACACATTCATACTCTTTCACACATTGACCCATTCTTTCTGAAAGGATGACACCGACTCCCTGGCATGCCCGCTCGGTCTCGTCTACTCCAGACCAGTAAGCGGTATACATGCCATGTGCAGTGACATCTCTTCCCTTTCGTTTCGTCTCGTTTACACATAACACATCTATTCCTCTATCATTCATCATTTCGCATACTTCATCCATCTTATCATTCATTGCTCCACATACATTCAGCGTAGCCAGACGGGCCTCCGCAATCCACTTTTCGCCCCTCCGGGAGACAGGACGTGACGGGTGGCGAACCTCGTCGCCGGTTTTTCTCCCGGAGATTCTTCGCACCCCTGCCCCATTAAAGGGGCGCCGGGAACTCGGGGCCATTTCTTTTTCTACTAGGCTCATGGTGCTAACTAAGGGGGTGGTAGATTTTACGCCGCTACCATACGGCGAGGAGCCGAGTCTGTCGTTTCGGCTTTGTCGCTCGTTTAGCACCACCCGGGGGACACGTGTAGGGTGGGCCTAGGATTAGGTGGTCGAAGCCTACGGACGCGAGCGACTCATCCCCCAGATAATAAATATTTTGTTTAAACAAACTTTAGGTGTGTAATATTGTATATTTTAAATTTCTGTCTCAATTAAGGTAAACATATTCCATAAAAGTCATAAAATAAAAAAGTAGTAATGTGTTTTCGACTATCATAAATAACTTAAATAATGAATACTCGATAATTCATGTAAACCTATTATAACAATGAAATGTAACTACCTAAACTGTGTAAATTAAGAGAAAATGTTTAAAACAAATATTTAACGGTAAACTATTAGGAAAGGCAAATTATTTTATTCACGGTATCGCTTTATTGTATTGTTGAAAGTAGGTACCATCATACGATGTAATCTCAAACGTTTCCATATACGTGTACTTTGGAATTTAAAACAAAGGTGTCACAAATCGCTTACGCGGCTGGGAGCACAACATGTATTTTGATCTGTCTGTTGTTATGTTAACAAAAATGATTAGGTACGTTGCTTTGCATTGACTTCTTTGTTCTGGATATCTAAATATGAAATGTAATAAATTATTTAGGCATAATATTGATTGAACTTTCAAAATATCATAAACTTTCATCTATTACAATTTATTATTTTCTGAGATAATAGTAGAGTAATGCCAACTTAGTTGTATGGATTATGAAAATAATTACTTTATTTAATACGATTTTGAAACTCATTATACTATGTTTGCAATTAATTAATTTAAATTTTGTTGTGAGCCTCAATCCCTGACTGACAATCATATAAGTACCTAAATATTATACGAGACTATATTATGATATAAATTTGTAATGCCTGTAAAATATTAAAAAAAAATATTATATATTTATTATATTGCCTAATTATGTCAAATATGTATGTTGTATTTCAACAATTGGACACAAGCAATCTACTAATTGAGGACAAGTTTTATGTTTTTAATTCGTTACCAATTATGGCGAATGGAATCATCGGTCGAGATCTTTTAAGAAAATATAGATCAGTTTTGCATTCTGATTCGAATATTTTAATATTATATATTAATAAATTAATTCAGTGAGTGTAATATACACATTGGTTAGAGTAAATTGAAATATTAACTTATTTCAGCAATGAAAAAAAATTTGGAATATTAATAGGTAAAGCACAAGATCTGGTAGATAGCTATTTCAGTGATAGTCGGGTGAGCAATGATGGAAATGCTAAAAAGTCAATGAGAACTTTTCGTAGACATCAGGGTTTTAGAAAGGATAAAAAGTACACATAATATGATGTCAAGTTAATTGCAAAACGCATTATTATTGTTGCCCACCTATATACCTACTTGATCATGTTAACATGTTGTTGTAACGTTGGTTAGTACCAAAAATACGAAAGGTTTAATGACGTACGAAATAAAATCGCATGCGTATCCTGGATTGACTCAATAATATTATGTATAACCTGACCTGATCATGATCATGAGATTATAATCTATTTTTTATTTAATGAATTAATTTTATATTTTGTTTAACTGCTTTAATTTACTCAATTGAGGAATTATATAAATTTAATGGTTAAGTAACATTGTATTTTATTTTAATTTTCAATATTAAATTTATTATTATGTAATAAGATTCAGGGTTCATATAATATTATAATTAAATATTACATGTAATCATAAATCATTTTTATTATATCTGTCAAGAAAATAACATGTAAAAAAAAAGTAAATAGAACACTTTTCTTTTTTTCTTAAATATCGGGGGAGGTGTAGTGTATATGCCTCCACCCTACTAGTAGTGTAAGAAATACATGTACTCTTAAGTTTATTGATCAGTATAATTAAAGGATTAGTCTCAGCAACACGTCTTCTCTTTCATTAACACCTGCCGACATCACAAATTGCTACTTTGCTTACGCAACATCTCATCCAGCTTGCTGTTAATACTGCGGTCCACCTGTCGCGGTGTTGCTGACGACGTTGATGGCGGGGGGTTGAAATTTGATGGTTTTATGATCGGAGTAGAGGGTCTTGATTTGTCTTCAGTTGGTAAGAAACTTTGTATGTAGTCTTTTGTTTTTGTATAAAAATCAAGAACTTGTCCGTATTGATTCTGTACAATGTAGGAATGGTTTTCATCACACAAGTCACGTACCTGGAGGTGAAGGTTGTGAAATTCCTGCCAGTAAGTATCCAAAGTCTCCAGTCGTTTTTTGATATGAGCAGCAGTCCTACGGTCGGCGCCGTCCTTTTTGAAGTTGCTGAGCAGCTGCTCCATACCAGAAACCATCTGTTGTTGATTTGCTTGTAAATCTTCCATGATGTTGTTGTTGATAGGTATTCGCTAAGTGTTAAGTGAACTGATCGCTTCCTGTTTGCGGTCCGTGTGACGATGAACTTCCAGCGATATATTATGCGCCTTCTCAATCTGCCTGGTGAGACCCGCTTCTGGGAGGCCAGACAAACCGATTCGCTATCACCGAAAAAATCACAATCACACTTCACTCTCGAAGGACCAAAAAGATGTTGTGGTATTCAACACCTTTTGATGTAAATGTTACTTAAAATACTGTTTATGCACAAAATGTTTATTATATTGTTATAATATTATTGTTACAATGTTTATAAATGTTATATGTTTATAAATGTTATGTATGTGAGCACACACGAGACAATGTTGGCGTCCGTACATGTACTGACTTAAATAAAAACTTTAAAGTAAAATGCCTACGCGTACATAATGTGTTCGGTGTAAACTGAACAGTAGGCTCAACAGTATGTTGGGCCGACACAGTAAAATGTCCCTCCAAAACAAGCGAACCTTTTATAAAGTCTGTATACGACCAATCATGACTTACGCGGGCCCCATATTTGCCCACGCTAATCCCAAAATCTCCAAATAGTTCAAAACCTCTTCTGTCGTCGAGCTACGAACGCACCCTGGTACGTCCGTAACGCCGACCTCCATCGAGACTTAAAGCTCCCCACAGTCCAGCAATTTCTGAAGACACTCTCTGAGAACTTTTTCAAAGTCTCAGAGTTTCAATATAATCACTTTATTCGTGAGGCAGCTTCCTAAACAGCTCCACTCCCCTCTCGCTATCGACTCCGAAGACCGAGAAACTCTCTCTCGGACCCGCCAAACAAGCTTTCCGCCGACCTGAACTGCCTCCTGGCGGCTCAGGCCGACTTTTCTTAATTTGCCTTAGTTAGGCTCCACCTCAGTGGCTCGTCGCCGCCTGCGCCCCCTTTTCTTCTCCGACAGCCGCCTGTCGTGGTATGCTTAGAGCATTCAACACCACCCTCCTCGCTTTCCGGGGGTAGCCCTTTTCAATTGCTTCTGAGCGCAAAAAAAAAAACAGTCCATACCATAGATAAATAAATATGTAGCAAGCTACAGATACGACAGTTACTTTTAGTCAAGTTTCTCAACTACGCCTTTTGGCGCTGCAGTCGCCTATTTTGACAGATGAGAAACAACTATACAAATTCAGTATAGCTATGTATAACTTAGTGATTGCAAGCACACATCCCTAAAATCATCGATATCGATATTTAGTGATGTCTTATTTTATGGATATCGACGTAAGGGTGCATTATATTTATATTAAAATATTACCTAATGAAACCATTATAGTACATAAACATTTGTTTTTATTCAAGCACACCAATATCATATAGATACACATGTAATCTTAGGATTAAATTAAAGGTACATTAGGTTATATTAAAAATGTACATAACATTGTATATAGGTACAGTTTGGTTAAAACAGAGCAATATTTATTGTTTAAACAAGTAGCAAATTAAATAAATTAAACCACCGGAATCATATTTAGTCATAGTGCCCAATATTTTACTTTAAAAGTTATTTTTTATATTTATTTTAAAACAGCTATAATTCAAATAATTATGAATCAAATAAATACCTTCCCTGTATAAGATAAGGATCTTTTCGCTAGGGTATGCTAAATTATTATTTGGTCTATACAACATTTGTTTGTTAGACAAGACAAAATTTTTTTCTATAAGTTTGTAGTGTTTGGAGTTTTGTTTCATTAGTAAAAATCCTATTAATTTTTCATCTAGGGCCATTCCTGGCCATTTTTTTTAATTGTTTTAATTTTTTGGGTGACAAACGAGCACACAGTCCACCTGATGGTAAGTGGTTGCTGCGGCCCATAGACATCTACATCTATCCTCATTTGCGAATCAAAATGGAGATGCGTTGTCACCCGTAAGGACTAAGATGGAATGCCCCTTTTCCAGTAAAAAGGGTCTCCGGTTCTCTACACTCACCATAGGAAACACAGCAGTGTTAAGCTGGTATTTCACGCTGGTATTCTGTGAGAGCGTGGTCCTTCCCCGGTCGAGCCAACCCATTCGTGCTACAGCTATACTACTAATATAGCTGCAGCATGGCTCTACCACGTATGAACATTAATAATAAAGTTATTTGCTTAACATTCAACTTCTTTATACTTTGACAGAGATTGGACATTAAGCAAGCCTTTGTGAGACTAGTGCCCAATTTCACCAACATCCCCTAAACAATCACATAGTCAGACGACCGCTAAGCTAAAAGGTCCCCTAAACTAACCCACAACTAAAATTTGTTTTTACGAACGCAAAAGACCCATAGCTAGGGGACCCCCTCCTTATGTGACAGTTTTTTTACGACGAGAGTGCTTGATACCTATTTGTAGTTACCGGTTTAATCGGAAATGATATATATTAATACATAAAAATACGTATTCATGTATTATTTTTATGAAGAATTTATTTCTTTCATATTTTGACTGATAGATGTTTTCATTTTATGAATATTTTAATAAAAATATCATATTTTAGTCTCTTTTTGACAAGTCACCTTATTTGACACTCTGTTTTATCTATGCATCGACTGTTTGGCATTTGGCTCTGCAAGTTTTTATGGTGTTTTCTAGGCCTTGGCGATACGACCAATTTTTCTGAATCTCAATATCTGAAATCAAAACTATACTTATATTTCAATATCTAGATATTCTGCGTACGCGTTTATATTTTCTACTCCGATACGCTGTTGAAACCAACTTCAAAAAAAGAAGGTCTTTTGGACCCGTATCTATGTACATATTATGTATGTTTGCGATTTTCAAATAAAGTAAGTAAGAGCAATAAAGTAACCTTTTATGCTTTTACCTTTTATTGTAGCTAGGTATAATAGCTGAAAAGGTAGGACCCACCTATTGAGTTAAGTATTTAATGAACTAGAATTTTAATAATATAATGGACTATGGTACATACATTAAAATTGATTACTTAAGTAAACAGGTAGGTACTCACCTATTATCAGGAAATTCCAAAAAATGTTAAATTTTTTCCAACAAATATATCACTGTTGATGTAGATTCGGAAAAAATCAATTTCATCGAAATCGTTGAAATAATTTAGTCGTTTTCGATATATTTTAGGTCTTGGACTACGATTTATATCAAATATAGTATCAGTCGTGTCTAAATTATCAAGAAAATCAAATAGGTCACGGTTCATCTTGTCCTCTAGAAGTCGCTTTTACTTATGTGAAGGTTTATGGGACCAATAATCCATCTCATAAATTTAGGGGATCGTTTAGTCAGTAATGGACCCTATAAAAGTGGTGAAACGGAAACTATACACTAACTGGCCCGTAAATATGCTAAAGGGTCCCATAAATCTTATGGGTCGTTGGTAAAAGTGGGCATTAGTCACCTAAAGGTTCAGTTACAATCTTTGTCAAAATTTTAATATTGATAGTTCTAAAATAATAAAAAAATATTCATATAACATTTTCCTGGGAATAAGCTGAACCTACCTGCCTTTTGTTGTATTTTAATTCAAATGTATAAATCCCAGGTGACTTTACCGATAAACTCAAAAGAACTCCCCAATAATATGATAGGAAAGTTTTATTTTAGAGCTGTGATCTTTGGAGAAAACTATTTACCGTCATGTACAGTTACTCCGGAATTTCTTTTTTAACATATTGTTAATATAAATAGGTAGATACTTAACTAAGTATATACCTATTTATATTTTATAAAATGTTTTGATGGTGAAATAAAAACGGGGACACGGAGTACATAATGACAGCTTTATTTTTCATATAAGTATTACTTTTGATGCTTACAAACATTTAATAATTATTTATAAAATACATTATAAAAGTTTATTATAAAATTCTACTAAAATATGAATGTAAACTTAATAGTAAGGAAACTTGATGAACTTAATGAGGTTAGTAGAAAAATGTTTGCTGCTTTAAGCTCTTTACGTAGATTACGTAATTTTCTTCCCACAGTAACTAAAGTTACGCTCGCCCAGTCTCTACTTCTACCTATCCTTGACTATGCTGACATATGCTATCTTGACATTACCGAGGAGCAGCTTAATAAGCTTGAGCGCATTCAAAATTTATGTATTAGATTCATATTTGGGCTTCGCAAATATGATCATATCTCTGAATTTCGCAAACAGCTCAAATGGCTCCCGATCCGCCTTCGCAGGAATACTCACATTCTCTCCACTTTGTATAGCTTGCTGTTTAATCCTTCCACTCCTCATTATTTAAAAGACCGTTTCCAGTATATTTCCCTTGCCCATAATCGGTTCCTTCGATCCTCCGTCAATCTTTCTCTCTCTACTCCTTCGCACTCTACTTCCTTTTTCAAGAAATCCTTTACTGTAACTGCTGTACGTTTGTGGAACTCTTTACCTCTCCACATTCGTCGTGCTCAATCTCTTCGTTCTTTCAAATGTCTTGTTAAATCGTATTACTTAGAACGCTATTAGATAAATCACTTTTCCTTTTTCGTACTCTTTTCATTTAATCTATTATATTATATCATACATAATCTTCACTTGCCTTTATTTGTATGTATTTTATATTTTTTATTTTTATTTTGTACGCCCCCCTCTATTTTTAACTATTGTTTACATCAGTTCTCTACACTAAGGTTGTCTGGAAGAAATCACTTTCAGAGTGATAAGACCGCCTGTTGTACATTTTCTAATTTAGATTTAATTGTATTAGTTTTTGTTTTGTTTTTGGTGTACAATAAAGAGTAAATAAATAATTAAATAAATAAACTTGTAGGAATCACTTAAATAAGATTGCTCTTTTTAGAGGCCAATATGTTTATGAGGCTTCATCATGCTTCATGTTTATATTCTTTCATCTGACCCTGAAAATAGAAAGTAATAATAAACTTAGTATGATTTTAACTGCATGGATTTTAAAAACATAATGATCTTAACAGAGTAAAGTGCACCAAGTATCTGAGGATACAGATGTACTCTCTATTCTCTCAATCTCGGTTTGGTAAGAAAATGGTCATTCATTCATGGACTGACTGACACTGTGTCCCTTTATCCATTGCAGAGTCACATTGTTGTTTTACATACCTCATTTAAACGTTGATGGTATTCATATATTAGTCCCGAGTTCACTACATTGTAACTCAGAGCTTGTAGTACCGCCCTGCAGTCGGTCAGTATTCTGATGAAGAAGTCATTAACCTTCCTAGCATCTATTGCTATGGCCGCTTGAATGATACCCATATATTCCGTCTGAAAACTGTGTTATAGGTACCCAGCGGTGTGCATATGTGGATATTGAGGTCTTCAGAGAAAGTTCTGGATCCTACACCTTTATTTGTTTTAGAACCATCGATGAAAACTCTAAGCATTTAATTGTATTTTGCACTTCTTATCGAAAACAAATTGTTGAGGAATCTTATCGTACTTGGCTTGTAAGATAGGAATTTTTGAGTGAATTCTATCAATTATGCCTGTATGACAGTTTTGTACAGCCACACTATGATTTTTGGCGTCAGACCCCATCTTTTGCCAATCATGTTTCTGCATTGCCAGAAAGATATACTAGCTTTGTTGATTTTGTTTTCTATGTGTTTATTCCAGTTAAGTTTGCTGTCCAAGGTAAGACCTAAATATTTTACCTCAGAGGATAGCTGAAGTTTTGTGCCAAAAAGACTTGGGAGATGATAGTTATTCAGCATTCGTTTTTGTGTGAACATTACTTTCCGTTTTATTTGGGTTGACGGTTAAGTCATATTCCCTGCACCATCTCTCCACTATACGGAGAGCCTCTTTGGTCAGGTCGCACATCATGCTTGCTGTCTTTCCAGAGACCAGTATTGTCAGGTCATCAGCATAACCTACTGTGTGGAAGTGACTGGCATTTAATCACCATTCTAAAACTCTAATTCAAATAATATTTTTATTAAGATTAGTAATATTGTTACGAGCTTGAGGTTCGAGACAATTAAAAACTGCCGATTGAATTACCAAAATTGACACTTTAATTACACAAGACTAATTACAATCTAAAATCACACTAATAATAAAACACAGTTCGCCGTTATTTCGCTTCGAAGTATTCTCTTGTATCGCCAATTCAATACTGCCTCGGTCGTGGTCTATACCGGCCTTATATAGGGCCTCAGATAGTTTCCAGAACCTTCTACTGTAGCGACATCTAGAATGTTCGAGTACATATCGGTCCCGAAATTTCTGGAAGGATCTCGACTCTCCTAGTTCTGCTACTCGACACTAGAGGGCGCTAGTGTAACTAGTGTTGCCATGTACAAAACATTAATAGTGGAGCGCAATACTTTCATTTACTCGACACTAGAGGTCGCTAGTGTAACTAGTGTTGCCATGTACAAGATATTAATAGTGGCGCGCAACACTGCCCCCTCCTAAGACATGCTCGTCCCGAGCATTATTGGCCCCATAATAACGCGCCAGTCAATCCACATGGACAATCTTAGGAGTACCTCTGGCACCTTTCTGTATCCGGTAGGTTACATCATTGATCCTTGTCACAATCCGGTACGGTCCGTCCCATTTAGCTTGAAGCTTAGGAGATTTCCCTTTGCTGCGAACTGGATTGTGTAACCACACTAGTGAACCTTCATCAAACCCCTTGTTGTTCATTTTGCGGTCGTACCGTGTTTTCATCTTCTCAGACGTTTGCTGGCCCGTCTGTCTGACGTGCTCATAAATGTCATTCATTTTGTTCCGCAAGTCATTTGCATAATCGGTTATACTGCGTGGGGCATCAGGTGGTATTCCGGTGATCAGGTCTGCAGGCAGCCGCAATTCTCTCCCAAAGTTTGCGAAAGCTGGTGTCACTGATGTACTTTCGTGAACAGCGCTTCGATATGACAACAAAAACGGTTGTATGTGCCTGTCCCAGTCTCGTTGCCGTTTTTCCACAACTTTTGCTAGGTACCTCTCCAATGTCTGATTAAATCTTTCTACCATTCCATCAGATTGTGGGTGGTAAGAAGTTGTTCGTGTTTTCTGAGTACCCATAACTCGGCAAGTTTCCTGGAATATTTGAGACTCAAAATTCCTTCCTTGATCGCTGTGAATCTCTAAAGGTACTCCAAAACGACAGAAGACTTCATGAACTAGTTTATCTGCAACTGTTGAAGCTTCTTGATTTGGAATGGCGAAGACTTCTGGCCACTTAGTGAAGTAATCCATCACTACCATGAAATACTTGTTACCACTTTCAGTTTCTGGAAACGGCCCCGCAACGTCAATGGCTATCCTCTCCCATGGTGCACCAACATTGTACAATTTCAATGCGCCTCTACTACGAATTTGAGGTCCCTTTACAGCCGCGCAACTTTTACATTTGCGGCACCAGTCCTCGACATCGTCACGACAGTGGACCCAGTAAAACCGTTCTCGGATCTTCCTGAACAACCACTATGGTACAGCTGTAGGACATCCGGTACTTTAGCCTTAGGGACAACCATTTGCAAATGACACCTGTCTCCCAGACCATTTTCCCATTTACTGCACAGGACTCCATCCTGAATCAGCAAGCTGTCCCATTGGGCCCAATAGCTTTTCGTGGTCGAACTCATTGCTGAGACGTCGCTCCACTTGGGCTTAGGAGCACTGGCCTTCATCCATTCCAGAATCGGCTTAATGTCCGAATCTTCCTGCTGTGCATGTTGTAGGCTGTCCTTCCATTCATTGCTGAGCTGGTCTGTCCTGAATATCCTCGCAAATACCACTTCTTTACCCTCTTGTCTAGTACAATGCTTGCAATCTTCAGGGCAAGGTCTTCTTGATAATGCATCTGCATTGCCATGAGATTTCCCGCTGCGATGTTCGATCACAAAGTCGTATTCCTGTAGTAGTTCAATCCATCTCGCAACTTGTCCTTCAGGATTTTTGAACTGCAATAGCCATTTCAGTGCAGCATGGTCAGTTCGTAAGTAGAATTTCCGCCCCAGGAGATATTTGCTAAAATGCTGCAAGGACTTTACCACAGCAAGCAATTCCCGTCTTGTGACACAATAGTTCCTTTCCGGCTTTGACAACGACTTGCTGAAGTACGCTATCACAATCTCTTGATCACCATTCCGTTGAGACAACACACCGCCAAGTCCTATATCACTTGCGTCTGTGTCAACTATGAATTCCCTGCCCGCATCAGGGTAGCCCAAAATAGGTGTTTTGCACAGACGGTTCTTGAGCTCCTGGAATGCAATATCGCAACTTTCATCCCAGCAGAAATGTCGCTTCTCCTCGGTTAGCTTGTGCAGAGGTTTGGCTATATCTGCAAAGTTCTTCACAAATCGCCGATAATAAGAGCACAAACCCAAAAATGCTCTAACCTGTGTCTTGTCTTTTGGGACCGGCCACTCCTTGACAGCAGCAATTTTCTCTGGATCCGTGCGGATACCTTCTTCCGACACTACATACCCCAAAAAACTAACTTGCCGTTTGAATAGTGAGCACTTCTTTGGACTCAACTTGAGGTTGGCACTCTGGATCTTCATGAGCACGCGTTCCAGGTTTTGAAGGTGTTCCTCAAACGTACGGCCTACGATGATGATGTCATCCAAATAGACCAGACAAGCATCTCCAATTAGCCCGGTAAGTACAAGCTCCATCAACCTTTCAAACGTTGCTGGAGCATTGCACAATCCAAACGGCATGACTTTGAATTGCCACAGACCCTTTCCTGTGGAGAATGCAGTTTTCTCCTTGTCCTTAGGGTCAATTTCAACCTGCCAGTAGCCACTTTTCAGATCTAGCGTACTAAACCACTTTACGCCTGTAAGCATGTCCAGCGTGTCATCAATTCTTGGCAAGGGATAGCTGTCCTTCTTTGTAACGTCGTTCAGGCGGCGATAGTCAACACAAAACCGCATGCTGCCGTCCTTCTTCTTTACCAGCACCACAGGTGAACACCATGGACTAGATGAAGGTTCAATAACACCATCCTTCACCATTCCCTCAATCATGGTTTCCACTTCCTTTTCACGTGCTACAGGCAATCTTCTTGGCCGCTGACGAATAGGCAATTCTTGTCCTGTGTTTATTTTGTGTTGAACTAAGCCAGTCTTTCCTATGTCAGCTTCGTTTGACGAGAAAACATTGGCGTACTTGAGTAACAACTTCTTCGCCTTGACCATTTCATTCGGGGAAAGAACGCTGCGACAGTCTTCTAAAAGTGTGGTCACTATCGTTTGTCCATCCTTGCTGGGGGTCCCGGTCGATAGATATTCGCATCGACGCAACCAATCCACTTCCTCACTAGTACCAACCAATGTGCCTTTTTCTATAATCTGTTCCTGATCACAAAGGTTCAACACACGTACTCCTGAGATGTCGGTGGTTCTGACCAAGGTTCGAGCCACTTTCCATGGAAGGTCATTGTCTACCCTTTCCACGAGTACACAACGATGAGCTTGCCCAGGACTCCGAGAAAGACTAACCGGCACAATCGTTTCCGATCTCGGCGGAAGAACAATCTTCATAAGGCTGTACACATTCCCTGGTAACGCCCCTTCCACGAAAAGTTCTTCTTGTCCACATTTCAAAACACCTTGCTTAACGTCGATCTCACAACAATTCTTCCTCATAAAGTCTAGGCCCAGGATGCAGTCGTCCATTATATCAGCCACGATGACATTATGCAGGTAGATCATGTTGCCTAGCTTCAACTCCATCTCCTTCTCTCCACGGACGGGTATGCGCTGACCGGTGGCTGTCACCAAATTAATGCGTTCTCGGTTGTATGCGGAGTCCCCAAGGAACCGACTTATAAGTTGGGAACTGACAACCGTGCGAGAGGCTCCAGTGTCTATGGTCAGTTTACACGGCGTTCCGTTGACTTCGCCCTTGATGATTAGGCTGTTCCCATCATGGGTTTGTGAGATCGAAATCCTTGGGGCTCTTTTAACATCAGCCAGCACCCGCCCCGCAGTCCTGGCTTTTACTCGTTTCCCTGCTGCTGCTGGGCAGTGCTATTATCCGCACTACCCTCTCGAGATCGATCACCTTCCCTTTCTACAGTTCGTTTAGGGCAGCTGGATCGAAGATGGCCCCTTTCCCCACAGCCGTAGCACCTAGGGTTGTAGCCCTTATTGCGGTCCCGAACTGTAGCTGCTGCAACCTCCCTGACGCGGTGGGAACGATGATCCTGCCGCACGGCTTCCACCTCCAGTGCATGGGTCAGGGCGTCCTTAAGCGTCTCGTGGTGCCCGAGCCTCACAGCAGCTCTGACTTCAAGGTCGCGGATGCCGTCGATGAAAGTCTGCACCAGGTTCCCTACAATGAGCACAGGTACAGACTGGTACGCTTTTCGAACCAGCTTCTCCACCTCAAGGGCCCACTGCTGCAGGTTTTCGTTACTGCGTTGCACGCGATCTTTGAGCTGCGCACGAAAGACGTGTTCCAGGTGAGCATCGCCATATCTCGCCTCCAATGCCTCAAGGAGCTGCTCGTAAGTCACTTCCTTACCGAGCGCTTCCAAAACAGTTAAGGCCTGGTCGCGTAGGCCTAGGGTGAGAGCAGTCATGGCCTGACTTTTATTCCAGCCGTTCGCTTTCATGACAGCCTCGAACTGGATTTTGTAGGCCGACCAGGAAGAACTCCCGTCGAACGGCGGCACTTTGAATCCACGTAGCGAAGGTGTTGTAGCTACCACGGGAGCTGTGATTCCATCCCCAAGTTTGAGGTCGTCCAGCGTTTTCTTCACATCAGCCATCACGTTATCAACCCGATTGTTCACTTGGTCGATTCGGGTTTCAGCTTCCGACAGGCGGTTGTCATGTTGAGCAACCCTATCCTTCACCTCCTTTATCTCTTTCCCGAAGGTAGCGTGAAGGTCCTTCCTGAGGAGCATCTGTTCTTCCATACCGCGCTGCAGCTGCTCTTCCAGCCGACGGGTCTGTTCCTCCTGTCGGCGGGCCTGTTCCTCCTGTCGGCGAGCCTGATCCTGCAGCATCATCATCAGAGCACCTAAGTCAGGTGCTGCAGATGCAGGAGCTGCTGACGGGCCAGCCTCCGTGGTTAGCAACTGGCCCTCCGAAGTTTGCGGCGTTGCATTACCAAATCGTCTTTGGTCCGTCTCCTGTTGGCGTTGACTTCGGGTACGGATACCCTCCGTGTCGTCTTTAGGTAAAATCGGCATATTTGATCCCACTTCTGACACCAATTGTTACGAGCTTGAGGTTCGAGACAATTAAAAACTGCCGATTGAATTACCAAAATTGACACTTTAATTACACAAGACTAATTACAATCTAAAATCACACTAATAATAAAACACAGTTCGCCGTTATTTCGCTTCGAAGTATTCTCTTGTATCGCCAATTCAATACTGCCTCGGTCGTGGTCTATACCGGTCTTATATAGGGCCTCAGATAGTTTCCAGAACCTTCTACTGTAGCGACATCTAGAATGTTCGAGTACATATCGGTCCCGAAATTTCTGGAAGGATCTCGACTCTCCTAGTTCTGCTACTCGACACTAGAGGGCGCTAGTGTAACTAGTGTTGCCATGTACAAAACATTAATAGTGGCGCGCAATACTTTCATTTACTCGACACTAGAGGGCGCTAGTGTAACTAGTGTTGCCATGTACAAGATATTAATAGTGGCGCGCAACAATAAGTTTATATTTTTGAGCAAATCTAATCTCTGCGTACACCACTGAAATAAATGAATTAATGTTAATTCCAATTTTAAGTGCAAATTTATCATGTTCTGGAACATTGTGAGAAAATCTGTGTGTCTAAGGAATAAAAATATTTTAAAGATGTAGTTTACCAATAAGCACCTTGCCCAACTCATTATTTCATACCCCTCAGAGAAATTAGACAGAGTCTGTGCCCAGCAGTAGAACATATATAGATTCCAATATATAATAGGCTATTTTATAAATACTATTATCCTCCCAACCTCTTATCAAAAATTGCTACAGTGTATTTAATATCTTAGGATCAATGATAATTATGTTCAAAAATTATTGAAAATTTCTGTATAATTGTGAAAGCTTCTTAGATTTATGTAAAAGTAACTTTGTCTGATTACAATGGCCTCTTCTTGTCTTGACCTTTTCTATGCAAACATTTATAAACAATAACAATTACAATTAACGCACACATTTAAAGTTAACTACTTGTAATTTATGTTTAAATATTATTTTTTCCAACTCAATACACTGGATATTGAATGTATTAAAGAGAACGTTTGCACTGAAAATATTCAAGTGCAAGCAGCAAGAGAGCGATTAAATGTTTACTCTATAGCATATACCACAGATGGGATTCTGAAAGGCACGGACATGATTAAAATCGAAAAGCGTACATTGCCACCAATGCAAAAAAAGCCTTAAACGAGTATTAAAAAGTTAAAAATTAAATAATATAATAAAGAATATATACAATGCATTTTATTTCTACGAATCCTCCTTCTTCATAATAAAATAATAATAATGAAAATAGTAATTAAATGGCCAAGGCATATATACAAATATATCGTCGATTGAATGGAAAAGTGTCATTTCTCAAAATTTGATGAAAATAAGATTGTTATCTAAAACGATTTTAGTCTTCATTTTTTTATCATAGACATAGTATCTTATAGACTAAACATTCAGTGACGTCATCAGCGTGTGAAAGGAATGCACGTATATAGTTAGACATAAGAGTAAGGGAGAAGCAAATCTATATTTCTTATCTTTTTCTAGGTATGCGTTTTTGATTGTTTTCCCTCCTTTATTTGACATTAACGATGTCAAGCTCTTTTGAATAATATTGATATTATAAGCAAACAGGTAATTGAACTTAGTGTTTTTTGTGGATCTTAGTTATTAGGTAAGGTGAAAAAGATGGTAAGTTGTAGCATTTTAGGATGCAACAGCATCAGTCAACGAAAAATTGATAATATAACCTTTCATCGGTAAGTTTGTTTTGTGCTTACATTTGCTACTTGTACTGATTAATATCTATTGTTTTGAATATAAAGTGTAACATTTCATGTTTTAAATGAACTTTGTGATGTATTTTGTCAAATATTTGGACTCCCAAATTGTAAATTCTTCATGATAATGCTCCTTAATTTGAACGGTCATTCGAAAGCTTAAAGTCATAACAAACGTGTACTTTTTGATTTGGTAGGATTATAGAAACTTTAGAGATATCAGCAAGTACAATAATGTTTTCGCATTATTCAATAATAATTGTTATTGTGATTAGTAGTTATGTCCATAAATATGAATCACATAATGTTATACATATACATACACTTTTATGTTCAGCTTTAAAGGAAACTCCTTATTGCCCTACAACTCTTCAATCATTTTCCATATTACATAGACGTCACAAATAATATGTAAGTATCAACCTGAAAACATGTTTGGATTCAAGTACATAAATATTGGGCAAAGTATTTTTAATTTCACAAAATATGTATTGCCTGAAATCAGATGCACAAAACTTTATTGCATTCCATTAATTCTATTATAAGTTAGCAACAATTACATTACAATATTTATTAAAAAAATATGTCATGCTAATATAAAAATAAATATAAATATAGATAAAATAATAAATAAATAAATAAGTCTTAATCTTAAGATACACACTAACACAACAACATAAGATAATATTCTCAATTAATGATGTAGAAAAAATTTGATGATAATATACTTACCGTTACCATTAGTCAGTATCAAAAGTTATAGGTTTTGTGATAGTTGCCTAGCTTGGCAGGAGAATTGGCAACTGCAGTTATTTGGAGACAAACTGTGTGGGAGGTCTATGTTCAGCGGTGGAGGACATTTGTTAGGCTGTAAATGTATTAATTAACAATATCTAAAGCTTAATATGTACATAATTTTTTTAAATGTTTGGTATGAATAATATTATCATTACATTTACATATACTTGCTATTTAATTAAATCAATTGATATTGTTTTAATTGTTATAGGTATTGTATTTATGCACAGATACACATACTTGATTTTCTTTTGTTAAATACTTTGATATAAAAGTGTACTATATATTTAATATATTAATTTCTTTTAAATATATTATTTCACAGCTTTCCTAAGGAATCAGCTATCCGTAACAGTTGGATAATCGCTACTGGTAGTGCTTATAGGTAACCAACAAAACTTACCAGTGTATGCTCAAAACATTTTAAGCCTCATTGTTTTAGGTGGATTAAATATGCTTAACTTATGTAATTTATAATATAATTAAGATAATTATTTAAATGTTATAATTTCTTGTTGTATCTTGTTGTTTCTCCATAAGTGATATAAGTTTGATCTTGTTGGTAGTTATGATTTTTGACATTGTTCTGTATGTATTAAAAATTGACTAGCATTGCTTATTTTATTTTCAAATGTTGACATTCTGTATTATTATGACTTGTAATAATTGGATGGCATGACAATGACAAAATATTTACTTATAGATGTATTGATTAAACATGAATCCTCATTTACAAATATTGGAACTTTATCTGTACTACCATGTTTTATGCAAATAAAGATTTAAATAAAATAAAGAAATAAGTAATTTAAAGTCCTGGCCTAAATATAAAAATGAATAATTTATTATGCAATAATAATTGTAAAACTGACTGGGAATGCCTACCAATGGGACATTTAGTCCACCCTTAATCCCTTTTATAAAGGTGTTATAAACATTAATGTGGAAATAAATTAAGAAATAAATGTAATAATTATGATAATTTCTATTTAATTGTCATAAAAATAATGTAATAAAGATGTTTTTGACAAGAGATAAGTATTACTTTTCTAAGTATAGTTTAGGAGTTGTATCTTATTATTTATACCATTAAAATATATTATATACAAGGCAAATTATATATATATATATATACCACGACCAGCACCCAAGAATTTTTGCCATGCAAAAGTATAAATCAAGTTTACAAATGCACATTTTTGAGAAATTCTAAAGCTACTCAAACCAAGAATTACAACGAAGAATTACAAGGAAAGAAGACAAAAAATTTGTTAAATTTGTTGTTTATTAATGTGATAAAAAATTAATAAGTAATCGTTTGTTTATTTTGATTTATTGAATTATATTTAATATATAATTGTGTTTTCATTTCTTTTACTTAATGTAACATTGTTAATATTTCTAAATGTTGTGTAAGTACACAAAATTTAGTTCTTTTTCCTTTTTAAATTTCAATATATTTTCATTTACATAAAATATATATCTCTACGGTCTATCAAAAGTCCACTGTTGAACATAAACATGATTATAGTTATTTGGCATAGTTTCAACGCTTGGAAAGCGGGTTGTCAAACATTATTTAGTTGTTATCAGGACAATGCTGCTGTTTATCTTCTTTGATGTTTCCCTATGTCGCCTCATACACCACCCATGGAATGATATGAGGTAGCAGATAATCTTACACTGCATGGTAAATTAAAATATAATATTATAAAACATTCGTTTTTATTTTATATACCAACATATTACAAAAAAAGATCCTTTGTTGATGCTTTACAACGTATATTAACTAAAACATTTTACCATCTTAACCATTAGGTAACATGATTAAGCCACCTAACCATAAGTAAGTCACCTAAAAAAGGCCTTCCACAGATATCCTCATAGGATGACTTGCCATAGTTGCCACGCCTGCGTGGAAATATGCGTTATGCTGGTTGGCCACCGCAGTTTTTTATTATTTTAAGTTTTCATCGGGAAAGTGCTGCTGCCCCATCCCCATCTTGTATTATTGCTTACGACGCGGGGTAATATCATCCCGTGTACAGACAAATTCTCTTGTACGCCACAACTTGCCGCACACAAGACACTAACTTAACAAAACATGCAGTAAATCGCGGGAATAGGCTCATAACCGTATTTTGTACTACAAAACTTAAGTGGAAACCCTTTCCTTTCGAAGGTCTGTGTTCAGCACTGAACTTGTGATGGAATGGTATGTTAAAACATTATTGATTTTTTTTGTAAAAACAACAAAACTCGACACAAGGAAATTTTAGTAGTAGTTTATTAATAATTATATTAATATTAATTGAGAATAAAAATATTAATTTATTTAATATTTTTATTCTCAATTAATATTTAAGTACATACATAACATATTGTTATTTATTAGCGATATCACACTTTGTGCTCTATTAGCGCCTTCACTTAGTGCCGTCAAAATCCAAGGAGTTTATTGAATGTCCAGCAATCGTCGATGCGTCATTGAATATAGAATGATGATTCTGTTTTTACGCCGTTTCCGCCCGTAGTTTTTGTCACAGAATGTATTTTCAAGAGAAATTAATTAATCATCTGAATTATAAAAGAACATTTTTTATGGTAACAATTAAGTTTTTTGTAAGAATGTAAGTGCTGTGAATATAAATAAACCCATAACGGGGGAAATGGAACAATATCTGGTAACCCAGTGAAAGTACCTCACGCCTATTTCTATCTCAAAAGCATACGCGAATGCTTTATCTAGTCAATACTCTATCTACGTTTTTTATATAGAAAAATGACAGTTCATTAATCTATACTTCAAAGTCATTAGTGTTGTCAAAAGTGTCATTTATGTAATCTATGGTTATCCGCCATTTTGTTTGTTGATTAATGTCACTTTGCCAGTTGCCATTTGTAACCCGGACACGAAAGTGAATCCATGTATTTTTGTTAAGAAAAGTGACATTTCTCAAAAAGTTGTTTGGAAACCATTACAAAAATTAAGTAAATTTTATTGAATACTGTAATATTTCAAGAAATGACATTTATTTATTAAAATCCTTAAGTTTCTTAGTGGCCACAATTTTGTAGAAAAATGTATTTTTTTTTTATATGTGACGTATTTTTGAAAAATTGAGCGAAACCATTATGACTGTTTCAGACATCTGACGTTTTTCTACATAATGTTTGTACACATGTTAGCATGATGCTTATTGATTTATTGTGTTAATTATCTAAAAATGTTTTTTTTATGGACTAATCTTTTTTTTCGTTTGTAATTGTATAGTGAATAATCTCCAAAATACCTACTGAGCCTATTTTAATAATATTTTTGCTAGTTTCTCACGTATTGTGCTAATTGAGCTTAGTCAATTATTATTTTTTAGGATGAATCGATGCGCGAAAATTTTGAAAATGATTATATCTAACGAAATTGATGAAGAAAATCCGAGACCACCGTATAAACAATTCCACCTGAAATATTTTCTGGATTTATAGAAGTTCAGATTTAGAGCCAATTCAAGCGCATTCTTCTGCAATAAAAAATAAAGATCCAGCAATGGAAGCTTCTAAATCTAAAGTATATGACTTAATCGACATGGAGCAAGCCTCGTTAAAATGAAGACCCATACGAAGTCTTTGATTTAGTTATGTAATATAGCAATGTCGAGCTCCTATTTCTAACAATGATTTTTTGAACTCAGAAATTACGATCGGTATGCGTGATGATCAACCTGGACGGAACAGAATTGACGTGGAATCTGTTGGAAGAGATCCAGAGTTAATAGAAAGTGCTAACATCCTACTGTCTTACCATTCACTTTCTTCTTTTAACAAAATAATACCGGAATCTAATGATGATGATAGTTCTTCTAACTTTGAATGTCCCGATAGTCAAAAAGATGTTTCTTCTGACGACATAGATAATGACCCTGATTTCTTGTACGAGGATCTGGCATTTTCGGAAAACGTCGGAAGTCTAAACACTTGCAAGAAATGAATACCAAATATAAATAGTTGAAGTTGAACAAGAAAACTTAAGTAGACTTAAGTTTGAACTGATTGATCTCGACATTATTACCACTCCTTATCTAAGAAGTACGCTTTAAAACAAAGGTTTACAATTAATTGGTATTTTCTAATATTTACCAGTAAAGATGATTATTTTATGGTACCTCATTTATATTATATATAACTAGGTATTCACTTAAATAAAACTTTTTGACTGCTGCAGTGGTGTTAAATTTTTACAAAGTACATCCTACATTTTTTTCTATTTATGTAGAAAAATGACTTATAGTTGGAAATGGCATTTTTTAAGCATATTATTAAAAATAAGTAGACAATCTTCATGAGTATTTAAATACCTTTCGAATGATACATAAAACAATTATGTTAAAATTCAACATTAGATCAGAGAATAAACTAAAGAAATATGCAAACTTTTAAAGTTTGTAGTGTATAATTTACTCTTTTATAATAATGTCACTTTTCTGTTTAATCGACGATATATATTGTACTAGGCTGAAATAAAATTATTCCTTTGCCACTCTGGGTGACAGGCGTGAGTGTTTATGTATGTTATGTATGTATATATGTATATATATATATAAACGGACACTGACAGACGGATTTCAAATAGTAAATTTACTTAAACCTCTTATTATTAAACATCACTTGATTAAATAAATGCATAATTATTTGATTTATAGTATATATAATATTTAAGTTTGTAATTACATTATAAAATAAGATTCCGGATGTAATAAATAATGTAGGTGATTTTAAACTATTTCCGTTTATGTATAATTGTAAACCGCATAATGCGGGTATAAAAACAAATTCAGGTCTCCGACTGGAGTCATTGTAAGTTACGTTTTTGCCTTAAGCAGAAACTCTGTCAATTATATATTAGAATAAAACAATATCAAACTTTTATTTGAAAATCAACAACCACACTCTGTCACATTTCAGAAGTGGGATATAATTCGTGATAAACAAAAGTAAAATTGTTCTGGGATATAAAATGTCGGGCCCCTACATACACGGACTTGGTGAAAATAAACGGAAATATTGCCGAAAACGTTCCCGAAAGAAGTTTTTTTTTCTTCAGAAGACCACTCGCCTATTACGGAAAAAAAACGCCGAGTGGGTCATGTCGACGCTGAGGTCATCCCCAAATTTCGACCTGAAGATAATAACAGTAACATCAGCAGCTGGTTGCACAAGATCGATCAGCTTGGTGAAATATATGAATGGGATGCAACCAAGAAACAATTTTTAATGCAACTTCGTCTGCGTGGTTCAGCTCGGCATTTGTATAATGACTTAGATGATTATTACCTCGACTGGAAAGGATGGAAACGTGCTCTGGAAATGGCCTTTCCACGATCCACTGATTTCGTCAGCAGGTTCGAAGAGATGTTGGCATGAACAAAAAAGGATTCCGAAACCATGACTAATTATTTCCACTACAAATTATCACTTATTAAAAATGCAATGTCGTAGGAGAAAATGCAATCTCTTGTATCATCCGAGGTCTTCCCGTGGAGCTGCAAGCAAACGCAAAAGCGTAAAAATGTCGGACGCCACAGTTATAATACTACGGGTATTTATCATCATTTGAAAATTATAAGAGAATAGAAGATGCTACACCAATGCGGAAGTCATTATGGAAAAGGGGTACAACCGATAGAAGCTCAGCAACTGATCAACAGACTGGGTTGAGACGGTGCTATATCTGCCGGCGGATAGGACATGTAGCTCAGAACTGCCGTTCAAAACAACGCTGGGCTTAGTTTTCCATTGACGTCCGTCGAGTTGGAGGTTTATATTTTTTTACAGAAAGGTTATATTATTATAAACACAGGTTATATTATATAATATGCCGTGTAGTGGCGGTCAAGAATATCCACTACCCCATATCCTCCCGTGGGTGTCGTAAAAGGCGACAAAGGGAAACAGCCAGGAGATGGGCAGCAGCATCTTCCTGATAATAGCCAAATTACAATAAAAAAACTGCGGTTGCCAACCCGCTCGCCAAGCGTGGCAACTATGGCAAATACCCCCCAATGATGAGAGCAACAAAAAAACGGCCCCCAGTCCCCGGCGGCCCCGCTATTCCTGGCTACGGTGGCGACCATGGTAACGGCGGGGCAGGGGGTGCTAAGAATCTCCGGTGGAGGTTCGGTTGCCACCTTAGACGACTCGACCTGGCAACGTACAACGCACGCACCCTGAGGACTGACAAGAAGATCGTGGAGCTGGAAGAAGAGATAGACAAGTTGCGCTGGCATATTATAGGATTATCCGAAGTCCGAAGAGAGGGGGAGGACACGGTAATCCTCGAATCCGGCAACTTGCTCTATCACCGGGAGGGCGACCATCTGTCCCAAGGAGGTGTCGGATTTATCGTCCACAAGTCTCTCGTTAACAACGTTGTAAAAATCGGGAGTGTGTCGACGAGGGTTGCGTACCTTATACTCAGAATCACCAAACGGTATTCGCTGAAGGTCATACAGGTTTACGCACCAACCTCGGCACACCCCGATGAGGAGGTGGAGGAAATGTATGAGGATATCTCTAGATGCATGCCATGCATTCCTCCAAAACCCAATATACGGTGTTAATGGGAGACTTCAATGCAAAACTAGGCACAAGAGAGAACGGTGAGCTGAAAGTAGGGAATTTTGGAATAGGGCAACGGAACCCAAGGGGCCAGCAGCTGGCCGACTTCATGGAGAAAGAGGGACTCTTTATGATGAACTCTTTCTTCCAGAAGCGGCCCCACAGGAAGTGGACCTGGTCGAGCCCCGACGGTTCCACAAAAAATGAGATTGACTTCATTATGACGACCAGACGACAACTGTTCAGTGATGTCTCCGTGATCGCGAGGGTGAAAACTGGTAGCGATCACCGAATGGTTAGAGGCACACTGAACCTAAACGTTAAGTTGGAGAGGTCTCGTCTAATGAAGTCAACGCTCCGTCCCCCTCGTGCTCTGTTCCAAAGTCCCGAAACCTTTCAGCTCGAGTTACAAAACCGTTTTCAGTGCCTGGAAGACTGCAATGAAGTGGACGATATGAATGACAAGCTCGTGGAAACTGTCCATGCGGTTGGAGCTAAGTTCTGCAAGACCCGCCGCAGAAGAACACAAAAACTCTCCGATCACACTCTTAATCTCATGGCTGTTAGACGGGAGATGAAGCTACATTCTTCAACAGACTTGACAGCATACAGGCATCTGAACAGACAGATCTCCAAATGCATGCGGCGGGACTTACGCAACTTCAATACAGCTCGTATTGAAGAAGCGATCGAGCGGAACCAAGGCTCCAAAGTCTTTGCCAGAGATCTGTCTGCCAGAAAGAGCCAACTGTCAAAGCTGAAGACAGAATGTGGCAGCATCGTTTCCGGGACACCTGAGATTTTGAGTGAGATTGAGAGGTTCTATGGGCAGCTGTACACATCATCGTTGGAGCCACACGCAAGTGTGAGTAACGATCCAAGAGCGAGTCTCATCCGACACTATTCCGAAGATATCCCGGATGTCAGTCTGAGCGAGATTAGGATGGCTCTCCAGCACCTTAAAAACGGTAAGGCCCCAGGCGAGGATGGAATTACAGCGGAGCTTCTGAAAGCGGGTGGAAGACCGGTACTTGAAGTCCTTCAGAAGCTCTTTAATTCCGTCCTCCATGGTGGCATTACACCGGAGGCGTGGAGCAGAAGTGCGGTGGTCTTGTTCTTCAAGAAAGGTGACAACGCTCTCTTGAAGAACTACAGACCGATTTCCCTTCTGAGCCGCGTCTACGTGCTGTTTTCGAGAGTCATTACGAATCGTCTCGCGCGCAGACTTGACGACTTCCAGCCTCCCGAACAAGCCGGTTTCCGAAAGGGCTTTAGCACCATAGACCACATACATACCCTTCGGCAAGTTGTACAGAAGTCCGAAGAGTACAATTTGCCACTATGTCTGGCGTATGTGGACTATGAGAAAGCCTTTGATTCCGTCGAAATTTGGGCGGTGCTGCAGTCCCTTCAGCGGTGTCAAGTTGACTGTCGGTATATCGAAGTGTTGAAGTGCTTGTACAGTAGGGATACGATGGCTATCCGAGTACAGAACCAGAGTACGAAACCTATCCAATTGCAGAGAGGTGTAAGACAGGGTGACGTCATATCCCCGAAACTCTTCACCGCTGCATTGGAAGACGTTTTCAAGCTTCTGGACTGGAAAGGATACGGTATCAACATCAATGGCGAGTACATCACTCACCTTCGATTTGCCGACGATATAGTCCTTATGGCAGAATCGCTGGAGGACCTAAGCACTATGCTCAATGACCTCAATAGTGTTTCCCAACGGATAGGTCTTAAGATGAACATGGACAAAACTAAGATCATGTTTAATGTCCATGTCACACCTATGCCGGTAGTTGTTGGGAACACTAAGCTCGAAGTTGTTGACGAGTATGTTTACCTGGGACAAATAGTCCGACTGGGTAAGTCCAACTTCGACCGAGAGGTCAATCGACGGATTCAACTCGGCTGGGCAGCGTTCGGGAAGCTACGACACATCTTCTCGTCAGACATACCTCAAAACCTTAAAACGAAATTGTACAACCAGTGCGTGTTGCCAGTGATGACTTACGGAACTGAGACGTGGTCCTTCACTGCTGGCCGTATGAGGAAGCTCAAGGTCGCTCAACGAGCTATGGAGAGGGCTATGCTCGGAGTTTCTCTGCGTGATAAACTTAGGAATGAGGATATCCGCAGTAGAACCAGAGTGACCGACATAGCCCAACGGATTAGTAAGCTGAAGTGGCAGTGGGCCGGCCATATAGCTCGAAGAACCGACAACCGATGGGGAAGAAAGGTTCTCGAGTGGCAGCCTCGTACCGGTAGGCGAAGTGTAGGGCGTCCCCCCACGAGATGGAGTGACGACCTGGTAAGACATGCAGGAAGTCGATGGATGCAGGTGGCTCAGGACCGTGTTTTGTGGCATTCTTTGGGGGAGGCCTATGTTCAGCAGTGGACTTGTGAAGGGCTGTAATGATGATGATGAATGATGATTATAAACACACAGACAAAATTTCAACATGCGGAAACGCATACTTTTTGAGAAAAAAATTATTGAAAATCAATTATTTTTGCAATATTTATGTCAATTCGTACCGTAAAACTGACGCTATTTTGTATTGTCATTGTCATCGTCAGTAGGGATGTTGATTCTTTCCGAAAAAGATCAATTTTTAAATCGATTCACTAAAAATCGATCTCTAAAATATCTATATTTTTTCATGTTTGCATTTATAATGTAAATATAAATCCATTTTTTGAAAAACAAGAAAGATACCATAATAAATGATCACTTATTGAAATTTGTTTTATTTTAACATTACCTATTAAGGCAGATAACAAATAAAATAGATTAAGTTACACTTATGTCAAAGAACCGAATGGATTGACCCCGATTCCACCTGGTACGAGTCTGTCCTACCCCCAGAGAGGTTTTATAGAGCCGGAGGCGCGTAGGGGGAGCAGCCTCCGCCTGCTGTAACTGTCCTCGCCTTCGCAGCTTCGCTCGTCCGATGCCTGCGATTTGTTACGCAAAGGCGTAACAAATTATTTATTATATTATTACGCTCTTCCCGCAGCACCGGAGATATAGCAGTCTCAAAATAGATACAGAAATCCTTCTGAATTAATCCCCCAATTTTTTATGATGAAGGGGATTTTTTTCTAATGGCTTAAATCATTAGACTACGAACAGACAGAAAAACTATTCGAACGTATTGTTTAAATACTCCTATATATTACACACCACATACATACACACACACACACACACACACATGTACACACACACACCCACACATATACACACACACACACCCACACATATACACACACACGTGCGCGCACGCGCGAACACGCACACCACATTATTAACACTTAATACACCTGCTTACCTTTACTAATAGACTACTTAAAGTATGTTTTTCTTCTTTGTATACAGGGTATTTTTGGAACGCTCCCGAAAACTAAGACAGGCGACAGCACCAAGTATATCTTTGATCATGGGTTACCAATAAAGTCGATCCTGATGAAAAAAAAATCATCTTTTAACAACGTTTTATTAGCTTTACTCACGCGCCATCATGTTAGTACAGCTAAATGAAACGATAATTTCATAAAAAATATCATGAAAATACTGAAACATAAAACCAGCAGTGGAAACTGAATTGATATCACCTGACTAATGGAGGTTAATGTACGCGCGAACGGTGAAAAACAAACGCTGGCCTTGAACTTGGGCACTGAGCGATTTATCACATATTGGTACGAAAGGCGCGCGACGGGGGAACAATCCGCCAGTATTAGTGTGCCTGCATGCTATTGGTTCCCGCGCTTTGTTCGCTCCAAAAATACAGTCGCATACACAGCTTACTTTGCGACTCGCGACGATGTTTTAAAAAGGAAGGAAAGAAAAATTATTTATATCTATTGTTTTATGACTAAACTAGTGATCGAAAAGGTAAATATGATAGGAGAAGGTGAATGGGGAAAATTGTGCAGTAAAGTTAAAAGTGTGGAGGAAGAATACCGAAAAAATTACCATGTGATCGACCTGATGACGGAAGCTCAAGGGAAGATGAAAGTGATGATCAAGTAGCATCCAGTAACACCAACACACCATTAACATCTGGCTTCCATGTGACCCAAGACGTCATAATGGACGGCGTGTTACCCTTAGCTAAAGTTTTCTTGTTACAAACTACTTTATATTTTACGATAGAAATAACAAATAATGCTCATGTAAACATTATCCATTTTTAATTCCCACCTCTTCCAAAGTTCTAAGTAGCTAGTAAAACACCTATTATGATTCTACATTAAAACAATTAATTACTATAATATTATAAAACAATAGCCCAATACCATGTAGTACTTTAGAACGCGATTGTACCCACACCCCCTCCGCTATCGACCTGTATCTAGCTCGGTACGAAACACGCGGTCGTAAGAAAAAAGGGCGCATCTAACAATTTATGAATAAATGAGTTAAATATACCATTCGATTCATGATAAGAAGGCGCGTCTACTAAATTTTTTTAATATTCACAAATATCAATATTTTAGAAATTATCGTAAGAATTTTAGACGTAACTGTTGATCACAGATGACTTTTTTTAGTAGAAAAGACTTATACAAATTCAACATAAAAGAAAAGACTTATTTAACCAGTTGCTACGTCATCTTTAACAATATTTGCATCGATTACTTAAATTTCAATTATTCTTGGTCTTGTCTTATTATTCTATATCTTATTATTAAGAGCTTATATCTTATTGTTAAGAGCTGGTGTTTCACATGTGGTCCCATATAAATTTGATCGAGGTCAGACCAATAGTTTTTGAGTTATCCTTAATTATTTATATTAAAGTCGGTTGTACAAAATTTTTAATTTTTAATTATTATCGTAGTAAGTCTTGTATGATATCCCCTTTAAAATCATTACTTTTTAAAATTATTATTTTTTGTGTCTCACTACCAAAGCTTTTCTAATATTTATTAAAAAAAAAAAGTAGTAAATTACTATTAGCGTCCTTTCAACTTCAAATGACCTTTCCAAAATATGTAAAATTGTTAAATGAATGGCAGTTTTTTTTTAATTTAATAGGTTGGAAAGACGCAAATATTTATATGCGTCTTTCCTTCGATGTTTTTGTGTTGCCAGGTGTATTTTTTAAGCTAAGATGAAAAGGAAAAATTCGTTTTATTTAAATAAATAAACAAATTATCAAAAAATTTGTTCGTCCTTAAAATCTTCATGTCTCTACGTATTTTCATATAGATACCTTTTAATATAGGTACTTTAGACACAGGGTCTGAAAGAAAAATTCATCAATTTATTTTTTATTTCCATTTTACGTTTTTGTTAGTTGCGTCCTTCTTTATGTAACCCGACGACGGCAGAATGTAACCCGGCCGGCTCGTGTCGCCTCACGCTGTGACGCAGTAGACAAAGCAAGGAGTAAAGTATTCTGAGAGAGCGACTGTTGCAACCCCGTGCTGGGCACGCCACTATAGCGGCGATAAGACCCCTCTTTGAGGAGTGGCTTGAGAGACGCCACGGCGTCCTCACCTTCCGCCTGACGCAGGTCCTCACCGGACACGGTGTGTTCGGGAGGTTCCTGCACCAAATCGGGCGGGAGGAAACGCCCGGGTGCTCCCACTGCGAGGATCGACCGGAGGACACGGTGGAGCACACCGTGGAGGTGTGCTCTGCTTGGGCGGAGCACCGCCGTGTCCTCGTAGCGGCGATAGGCGGCGGCGACCTCTCGCGTCCGGCTCTGGTCGAAGCCATGGTCCGGAGCGAGACGGAATGGGATGCCGTCACCACCTTCTGCGAAGCAGTGATGCTAGCGAAGGAGGTGGCGGAGCGGGAGAAGGAAAGAGCAACAGCTTTCCTTCCCGGCCGCCGCGGGAGACGCCCCGGGCGTCGGGGGCTACGTCGTGGCCCCCGACCACCGTAGGCGCGGGCCTGTGGACGGCGAGCAATGGGTAGCTCGCCGTCCGTCCGTCTAACGACGACAGGCCGTGTCGACGGCGCGTTTTGTTCCACGCGCGCCTCAAAGAGCTGTCAGCAGCGTGAAGGGGCCCGCAAGGGCCGACGCCTGCCGGGGCTGCGGGCTGTTCGAAAGAGATACCGCGGCTCCGGAACGTAAGGGCACTGAAGGAACACGGATGGTTTTTAGTCAGTAAAAGTCTGACACTCCCTTCCGCTCCACCCACAGCGAAAGGCGTCATTAGATGATTTTCCATCCGCAAAAAAAAAAAAAAAAAAAGGAGTAAAGTATTCTGTGAGACAAAGAGTATAATAACTGTCCTAGCAGTAGGTTTCAGTTTTGTTGGGGTTCGTTATTAATTGTAGTTTTTGAAACAGTTCCGTGTTGATTTTGTACACGCGTGCGTGAGCGACAGCTCAATCGTATTGTTATTACTTGTGATTACGTGTTGGTATTATTCCTGTTGTTACGTTTTTTGTTTTAATAATGCTTAACGCGTACTTTTATAGTGATTGTGAATACAGCAACGTGTTATCCGAACCCAGGTACACGAAGTATCGCCAAATAAATTGTTAAGACGTCGGGATGCGTTTGTGCAGTGCACAAAGTGTTGAAGCGTAACCGAATGCGCCCATACAAATTGCACAAAGTGCAAGCTTTAGTTCCCGGCGATCACGTCCGCCGACGAGTTTTCTGCCGTTGGTTATTATACTAGCGACAACGTGTGCCTGGTTCCATTGAGCACATTATCTGGACGGATGAGTCGACATTTGCCAGAAACGGCCTGTGGAACCGAAGAAATATACACGTGTATTCAGAGGTTAACCCGCACGCTGTTCGACAAACCGGGCACCAAACCCGATGGTCGGTTAACGTATGGGCAGGTTTATTTAAGGATCGCATACTGGGACCAGTGTTTCTGCCACAGCGACTGAACAGACAGCGATACCATGTCGTGAGGTTCGTCCGTGAGCGCCTCAATGAGCTATTTGATGATCGCTGGATCGGCAGACTAGGACCACACGCTTGGCCACCTCGCTCACCAGATCTGACCCCGTTAGACTTCTTTTTGGTATGTGAAAGAAAGGGTTTTTAATCGTGAGTGTGATAGTGCTGACAAAATGCGCCAAAGGATCGTGGATGCTTTCGAGAAACTATGTACGGACTGTGTCGAAGACCACACGATGATGCCCCGCCTGCACCCAAATCTACCTTGAAATGAATGGAGCACAATTTGAGCTGCATCTCATAAGACCACGGAGGATTTAGAGCGGTAAGCTGTTTCATAACTATTTTTTTTAAATAACTTAGTACTGAACTAATCTGAATAGGTACATAACTGAATACATGAGAATAATAAACATACCTACACGATGAATAAAAACGCATGACTCCAACCTTGGTTACATTTCATTTAAGTATTTTTTCATTAGCGTATGTAGTGGTATGGCCCGCTAGTTGCGGGCCGCACGAATTTGCGTTCGCGAGTACATTGACCTTTAGTCAGGTGATACAATTCAGTCATTCCACTGCTGGTTTTATGTTTCAGTATTGTCATGATATTTTTTATGAAATTATCGTTTCATTTAGCTGTACTAACATGATGGCGCGTGAGTAAAGCTAATAAAACGTTGTTAAAAGATGATTTTTTTCATCAGGATCGACTTTATTTGTAACCCATGATCAAAGGTATACTTGGTGCTGTCGCCTGTCTTAGTTTTCGGGAGCGTTCCAAAAATACCCTGTATACCTAATAAGTAATTTTTACAGTTTCTCCAAATTGAACAAGTATATTTTAATGTAATTTTATTACACGTAGCTGTATTGATTATTAAATGTTTTACAGCAATATCACTTCTGTTGAGGGAGGGGCCTGGTGATCCCATAGCACAAGGAAACCTAGTTTGGGCACCAGTCTCCCGCCTAGATCTTATTTAGCTAAAATTTATAGTTGTTATTTAGTTTTATAGTTCACTGTTACTAAGTTTATTGTGATGTACTGATCATAATATGTGGGAGAAAATAAATACCAATTATTATTATTATTTCTCATAAAATGGATATATATTTACATTATAAATGCAAACAAAAATATATAGATATTTAGAAATCGATTTTTTGTGAATCGATGCATCAGCTTACAATTCGAATCGATTTACTTCTTCTTCTTTCTTTTTTTATGGCGGTTTTTAATTATTCGCCAATGTCAGCGTGGAAGTGTTTATTGAGTACAAGCTCAGTAGTTACAAATACTATGCCCATGTACTAAAGAAGATTGTGATAATACAAGTATCTTATTTTCTTTAAACAATTAAATTTTCCCTTTTTATCTTGTAATGCTAGTGGTTGTACTGTTGAATTACCTAGAACAAATGACAAACACAGTTGCTATAACTACATTAGTATATTAGTATTGACAAACATTAAACTTTTATACTATTAGTGTTAATAAAATCACACAGAATATATACATAAGGAGTATTTGTGTAGGTTAAAAGTGAATCAAAATTTATAGGACGAGGGATGTCAGGAGGGAGATGATCATAGAGTGAACAAGATAATTTTGGACAGTTAAAAAAACTATGGTCTGAGGTTCCCTCATCTAACCCACATTCGAAGAGGGAACTATCCCTAATCCTCAGTTTGGCTAAATGTACTGGTGTACAAGCATGGCCAATTCTAAGTCTACAAATAGTTGATGTTGACTGTTTGTTAGCTTTATTAAATTTGAAAAACCATGGTTTTGGAGGGATGGCACATTGTATAGCAGCATAGTGTTTACCTTTTATATTTTGAGTGGCTTTCCATAATGTGTTCCAATTATTACTTAACTTCTTCTTTGCAAGTAACACTATGTCTGAAGAGTAAATTAAATTACATGGCAAACCATTTCGACTTGCATTTTTAGCCATCAGATCAGCTGTTTCATTGCCCTTAATGCCACTATGACCTGGAATCCAAGCTAAGGAAACCTGAATGCCCTTGAGATGACATCTATACAATGTGTGTTTAATTTTGAGGATCAAGGGTAACTTATATTTACTTTGGAACTGGTTTGACAAAATTGCTAACAAACAGCTTTTGGAGTCGGTAAGAATAACTGACTTATTTAAGTTGTGTGCTTCTATATAAATCAAAGCTTCATAAATTGCCGTGGCCTCGCCAGTAAAAGTGGAAGAAATAGAAGGGCATTTAAAATTGAGGATTATTTTGTATCTGGGAATCCAAACTGCTGCTCCAGTGCAACTTTCACCTGACTTTTTGGAGGCATCAGTGTATATAATAAGCCAGCCTTTCCATAAATTATCTATGACTCTACTTAGTTTACTATTTGCTATAGGGCAATCTTTCTCAATACCAAGGTCGAGG
Organism: Parnassius mnemosyne; assembly: GCA_963668995.1. Lineage (NCBI taxonomy): Eukaryota > Metazoa > Arthropoda > Insecta > Lepidoptera > Papilionidae > Parnassius > Parnassius mnemosyne. The sequence continues at coordinate 1,943,856 of CAVLGL010000097.1, read as the reverse complement.
TGGATATTTGGTTGGAAAATAATTGCATCATATGGGATATCAAAGATGGGACAGGACTTGCATTGTGATACTGGGTGTGGTAGATGGAGTAATGTTACCAAACTGTTGGATAAGCAGGGAGATTCTTTATGAGTCCAGTAATGCTTTGTTGAAATATATTCCAAAAGAAGGTGTAATTTAGAAATGAGAGGATGTGAAGAGAGTTGATAGATTTTAAAAAAGAATCGGTCCGAAAGATATTGTCTTCTTAGGTAAAGAGGGGGATCTACACATTCAACTTGGAGAGCATTTATTGGGGAAGATTTCATTGCCCCAATGATTATACGAAGGCTTTTCGTCTGAATCCTGTCTAGGATCTTTAGGGAAGACTTATTACATGGTTCCAAGACAAAGCACGCATAATCCAAATGACTACGAATAAGGGCGTTGTACAATATTTTTTGAGAGAATGGATGGGAGCCCCACCAAACTCCCGATAACGCGCGAAGAATATTTATATTTTTTTCACATTTTTTGAGACATAGTTGATATGATGAGAAAAGGTTAGTTTGGAGTCAAGAATAACTCCCAAAAATTTTACAGTCTCCCTAATAGGGATAGGTTCATTATTAAAGAGAATGTCGATTTCAGGGAGTTGCCTATGGCGAGAGAAGATGACAACACTGCTTTTGGGAACAGACAAGGACAAACCATGATCAGTTAACCAATCTTGTAAATAGGACATTGATAGATTCAAGCGGGAACAAGCTGTAGCAAGGTTATCCAAGGAAATATAGATAGCTATATCGTCTGCATATTGGAGGATGTTACAGAATGAGTTAACAGAAAGTTCTAGATCATAAGTATAGATAGAATAGAGCAAAGGACTAAGTACTGAGCCTTGTGGGAGACCCTTCCATACAATTCTTGGCGGGAGTAGAGAATTTTGACTATCAATATAAATGGATCTAGAAGAGAGAAAGTTAGAGACAAAATTTACTATCCTCACTGGAATACTCAGATTAAGCATTTTTTGCCTGAGCACAGGAAGAAGTACATTTGATAATGAAATATCTAGAAAGTCACCAACAAGGTATTCATGTTTAGAGTAAGCTATACGAATATCAGTAACTAGAGTACTAAGGCTAACCATGGTGCTTAAGCCCTTTCGGAATCCAAATTGGCTTTTTGCTAGAAGGTTTTTGCTTTCAAGAAACCATTCTAGACGATTTTTTATTAGGTGTTCAAGAATTTTGGCCATGGTACAAGAAAGAGCAATAGGGCGGTAGCTTGAGGGATCAGTGTGAGGCTTACCTGGTTTGTAAATAGGTAAAATAACTTGGGATTTCCATTCTTCAGGAGGAATACCGGACATGTAAATACAATTTAAAATAGAAAGAAGATGGGCTTTAGTAGATTCACTGCTATTAGTAATAAAAGAATAAGGAATTCCATCAATTCCTGGTGAAGAGTCTTTAAGGGCACTAAGAACAGCATATAACTCCTCATAAGAGAAAGGGGAGTCAAAACTGTGTTGATAGTGCAAGGACTGTGATTGAAATACTATACTTTCATTGTAAGATGGTATGTGAAGGAGGAGCAAGATTACTAGCAAAATTTTCAAGCCAATAAGACTGATCATTAGAAATTGTGTTTTCAGAGGCCAAAACTGAACATCGGAATTTTTTAATATTTTTCCAGACTAATGATGGATGAGTCCTAGGCGACAGTGACTCACAGAATTTAACCCATCCAGCCTTTTTCTTCCCAGATAATAATTTTAATGTTTCAGCAGCAGTTTTTTTATAAAAAATATAGTTGTCAAAATTCATAGAGAGGGAATATCTTACTTCAGCTTCCTTTCTCTTCTTACATGCTACAGAACAATCTTGATCCCACCAAGGTGGTGAAGGAGCATTATTTTTATAAGGTTTTTTGATGGGGATTGTCTTATTGGCAGCAGATAAAATAGCATTTTTAAAAGTAGAATACACCTGAAGAACATTATCTTTCTGAACAGGAGGAAGGGCTGATAGTTCTTCCTCTAGAACTGTGGAATATAGTTGCCAGTTTGCTTTGGATGTGTTATATTTTAACCTAGGATTAAATGGAACATTGACTGTATAGGAGCTAGGGGGATTAATAACAATAGGGAAATGATCACTGCCATGGGAAAAGGGTAATATTCTCCAAGAAAGAAGGGACGACAGGGCAGGGGAACAGAGTGACAGATCTACTGCACTTTTAGGATTTTGGAGGGGGGATACTCTACGTGTAGGTGAACCATCGTTAAGGAGGCAGAGATCTAAATCATCAATGATGTCTAAAAATGTAAAAGACCAGGGATCACAAAAATGGGAGCCCCATAAAGTACGAGTATGGTGCATATTAAAATCACCAAGAATTACCATAGGAGGAGGGATGGAGGATACAATCCTCGTAAGTTCTGACAAGATATTTAAACTAGGTTCGGGAATGTAAATAGAGAGAAAAGAAGTGTTATGAGTTCTAACTGCTACAGCATTAATTGAAGGACTATGAGAAGGGAGGGAAATTAATGTATAAGTAATTGATTTTGAGATAAGAATGAAAGAGCCAGCATGACCATCATGCCTATCATCCCTGAGGCATGAATAACCTGAGATCCTAAAATGGGACCAAGGCTTAAGCCATGTCTCTTGGATGGCTAGGATGAGGGGATGGTATTTATTAATAAGGTAAATTAATTCATTTTTCTTATTATTAATGCTCCGGCAGTTCCATTGAAGTATTGGAGGGAAGGTTATTTGTTAATGAAATGAGCTCAGTAAGTTTTTGGCGGAGGGCAAGTGGGAGATCCATATCGCTGAAACGGGAAAGCATACTTATAAGCATGGAGATCATTAGCTCACAGAGATTGTCATTAGGGGAAATACTCCGCCCTATTAAAGCACAACCATTAGTAGTTGAAGAAGAAGGGGTCTCTATTATTGCCTCATGGGCAGATTTATCATATCCATGACTTGATGCTGGATTTGGCGGAAGTCTTGGAGTAAATGTAGTTTTCCTGTAAGAATGAGATTGTGAGGGGACAACTGAAGGTAAAGTAGAATTTGAAATAGGATAGAGACTCTGATGATCATACGAAGGAAGGATTCTAGCAGCATCTGCATAAGATCTTCGGACTTGAGGGAAACGGGCAGATGCTTCTAGATAGGAAATATTTTCCTGTGACATGGTAAGTTTGATAGATCTCTGTCTATAGTGTTCAGGGCAGGAAGGATCTTTAGCCGTGTGAGATCCTGAACAAAATAGGCAAGTGGGAGACTGTCTTGTGCATGATATTCCTTCATGATTTTGAGCACATACAAAACAACGGGAAGATGACCTACACTGTGAGGTTACGTGTCCAAAACGACAACATTTGTGACATTGTATAAGAGGTAAAATGTAGGGCTCAACAGGCATTGAGGGGAAAAAACAATAAATGTTAGAAGGAAGTTTCTGACCGGAAAAAGTTAAAACAACCGTTTGAGAGGGAATCCACACAGTACTTTGGTTTTCATTAACTGACTTTCTATTAAATCGGCGAGCTTTAATAATTGAGCCAAAACCAGCTGGGACCTCGATTGATGATATGAGTTCCTCTAATGTCCACTCTACAGGGACCTGCCTCACTATTCCCATGCGTGTGACATTATAGGAAGGGATTACAGTATCATATTTAGCACCTGCAAGGGCTGGGTTCTCAATAAAACAATTTGCATTAGCTGCACTTTTAAACTCGACAGAAATTCTATTGCGTCCTATTCGCTTAGCACCATCACTAACAACATTTTTAATATTATTATGGTAGAGAAAATGACCAAACTTTACCGGTTTTAAAACTACTCCAGTTGATAAATCATCTACTCTCTTACTTACATGAACAATAAACGGCGCATTGTCGTTATTAGAATATTTATGTTTTTTTTCTATGTAGTCAGGATGGGTATAAGAGGTCTGAATAGATGGTACAGGTTGAGATGGATCTGTAATTAATCTTTTCTGAGGATGAGCTGAGTTATTGGTTACTTGCAATCTTTTACGCTTCGACTGATCAATTTCGATAGGCATATTATTATGTTTTTTGGTAACAGTATGGGAGTCACATGGAACCCCGTCGGGATCGGGAGGATCTTCCTCCATTTTATTTTAACTAATTACATATAACACAGCACAATTACTAAATACTTACGGATTTATAACTACTAAAACCAACCAATAAACCAATAGAAATAATAAACAAAAAAGTAAATCAACAGCTCTCAGAATAAGAAATAGCCAAAAACACAATGACACTTGTACACCTCACACCACTCCTCTCTCATCCGAATCGATTTATCTTTTTCTGAAAGAATCAACATCCCTACTGACAATGACAATACAAAATAGCGTCAATTTTACGGTAGCAATTGACATAAATAGTTAATATTGCAAAAATAGTTGATTTTAAATATTTTTTCCTCAAAAAGTACGTGTCTCCGAATGTTGAAACTTTGCGTATGTGCTTATAATAATGTAACTTTTCTGTAAAAAAAATATCAATCTCCAACTCGACGGATGTCAATGGGGATTGGTATAAATATTGCATAAATAATTGATTTTCAATAATTTTTTTTTCTCAAAAAGTACGCATTTTCGCACTTTGAAACTTTTCGTGTATGCTTATAATAATGTAACCTTTCTGTAAAAAAAAATATCAACCTCGACGGACGTCAATGGAAAGTCTTATATTTATGATATAATTGTAGCACGAATGGGTCGGCTCAACCGGGGAAGGATCACGCTCTCACAGAATACCAGCATAAAATAGCAGCTTAATGCTGCTGTGTTTCGTATAGTGAGTGTAAAGAACCAGAGACCCTTTTTACTGGAAAAGAGGCAAAGATATTTTAAACTATTTCCGTTTATGAATAATTGTAAACCGCATAATGCGGGTATAAAAACAAATGCAGGACTCCGACTGGAGTCATAGTAAGTTACGTTTTTGGCTTAAGCAGAAACTCTGTCAATCATATTTTAGAGTAAAACAATATCAACGTGTGTGCTTATAATAATGTAACCTTTCTATAAAAAAAATATCAACCCCAACTCGACGGACGTCAATGGAAAGTCGTACCCAACGCTGTGAAAACTGTCAACGCAATGGTCATACTTCGGCTACTTGTTGGGCTGTGGCGACTCCTGGTTCGACGCAGCAACGTTCATCATCCCTGGTGAGTCACATCTTGTTTACAACTACTGATGTGTTATGCAGTGTATATAAGAGTTACGCGTACATCGGCACAGAAAAACTGGTTGTCTACATAGATACGGGTAGTAAATTAAATATTTTAACACAAAATAAAGCTAGAATGTTGAAATTACCAATAGCGATAAACAATGGGATTATTAACCATGTGAAGATACATTGCTCTATCCATAATAACATATCGTTTATTACAATACCAATTGCAAGTAGGAGAAAGTATATTAGGTAAGAAGGTATGTGACAATCACATCACAAAGTTCTGCGTGCATTCTGCAAATATCTTGGCAAGCATTCATTGATCACACAAGGAATAATAGGTCTGGCCACCCAATTTTGTTAAGGGTATCAAAAAATTGTATAAAAAATTACGAATTCAACGGTATTCTTATTTTTTTCTACCTTTAAAAATGACTGAAATATTGATGAGTAAAATGGTGTTTTACGGTAAGGGCGACCGCTTTGCTCCGCATCGCGATGTGACGTCACAAAACGACACGTCGATGCCACTAGTAGTATTTATTGTTATATTTTTTCTTATTCTCTCTATATTTATTACTCCATATTTTTTATGTTATTTATTTATCAGTAACCTTTATTTTCTGTTTTCTTTTAAATTTCTGTCATATCACGCTCCTTGGGAATAAAATGGTGACCTAAAATACAGATTTTACCTAGTTTAGGCACCAGTTTTTCACCTAACAATAGTATTGTATCAGATGTAAGCACATATTTTTTGTTTTCTGAATTTATATTGTTTGTGAAAATAAATAAATAAATAAAATAAAATAAAAATAAATTAAATTTTACTGGAAAAAAAAATCATATAAAAGCTAAATGTTCAATACTTTAGTTTATACATCAAATCAAATAGTTTATTTGTGATTCACAGTTTATATAAAGGTCTTATTTAAACACATATAAAGTTCAGTCTGTGATCAGCCTCATGGGCATCATCGTCACCATCATCATCATTACAGCCCTTCATAAGTCCACTGCTAAACATAGGCCTCCCCCAAGGAATACCACAAAGTACGGTCCTGAGCCACCTGCATCCATCGACTTCCTGCATGTCTTACCAGGTCGTCACTCCATCTAGTGGGGGGTCGCCCTACACTTCGCCTACCGGTACGGGGCTGCCACTCGAGAACCTTTCTTCCCCATCGGTTGTCGGTTCTTCGAGCTATATGGCCGACCCACACTGCCACTTCAGCTTACTAATCCGTTGGACTATGTCGGTTACTCTGACCATACTGCGGATATCCTTATTTTTAAGTTTATCACGCAGAGAAACCCCGAGCATAGCCCTCTCCATAACTCGCTGAGCGACCTTGAGCTTCTTCATACGGCCAACAGTGAAGGACCACGTCTCAGATCCGTTAGTCATCATTGGCAACACGCACTGGTTGTACAATTTCGTTTTCAGGTTTTGAGGTATGTCTAACGAGAAGATGTGTCGTAGTTCCCCGTACGCTGCCCAGCCGAGTTGAATCCTCATGGGCATACAAATGTCAAATATTATTAATAGTTCATTGATTACATTATTCATAATAATAGATTAGATTATTAGATTAAATTATTCATCATAAATAATATTGATTACATTGGATTAGATTAGATTATTCATAAATTATTAGTTCAAAATTATTATATAGTTTTTGGGTTTATTATAAGTAATATGTCATCCAATACAGTCAACCGGACATTAATTCTGACATTCGATATAATATGTAGGTAAACGACCGTATACTTCCGAGCGCGCGGTTAGTACTGAACTTAGCAAGTTCCTACTGCACGTTCGCTCTCTCGGATTGTGACGTCACGTCACAGAGAACGAGCAGGTAAAAATTAAAAAATATTGCGAAACTTCAAAACTTTATAACTTTCGTATTTCTGCAGCAATTTGGATGAAACAAAAACTATTGTTATTTTCATAAACATAGCTTTAAAGCTATATAGGTTTTATTGTCAAATTAGAACATGTTGATGTGACCCATTGTAATTAATTAATATCTTTTATGTAACTAGAGAACATCATAAAAATGTTATTAATACTCAATTACCTAACAGGGCACCCAGGTCTACTCAAAATTTTTTGTGTGAACGACCCGTCTGTGTGACCAATCCGTCTGTGTGACCGATCCGTCTGTGTGACCGATCCGTCTGTGTGACCGATCCGTCTGTGTGACCGATCCGTCTGTGTGACCGATCCGTCTGTGTGACCGATCCGTCTGTGTGACCGATTCGTCTGTGTGACCGATCCCTCTGTGTGACCAATCAATCTGGCTGACACCGGTCTCTGTGACCGACACCTGTCTCTGTGACTAGTAATTGTGACCAGTCTGTGTGACCAGTCTGTGTTACCAGTCTGTGTGACCAGACTGTGTGACCAATCTGTGTGACCAGTCTGTGTGACCAGTCTGTGTGACCAGTCTACGTGCCCAGTCTATGTGACCAGTCTGTATGACCAGTCTGAGTGACCAGACTGTGTGACCAGACTGTGTGACCAGCCTTTGTGACCAGCCTTTGTGACCAGTCTTTGTGACCAGTCTTTGTGACCAGTCATTGTGACCAGTCATTGTGACTAGTCTTTGTGACCAGTCTTTGTGACCAGTCTTTGTGACCAGTCTTTGTGACCAGTCATTGTGACCAGTCTTTGTGTGACCAGTCTGTGTGACCAGTCTGTGTGACCAGTCTGTGTGACCAGTCTGTGTGACCAGTCTGTGTGACCAGTCTGTGTGACCAGTCTGTGTGACCAGTCTGTGTGACCAGTCAGTGTGACCAGTCAGTGTGACCAGTCTGTGTGACCAGTCTGTGTGACCAGTATGTGTGACCAGTCTGTGTGACCAGTCTGTGTGACCAGTCTGTGTGACCAGTCTGTGTGACCAGTCTGTGTGACCAGTCTGTGTGACCAGTCTTTGTGACCAGTCTTTGTGATCAGTCTTTGTGACCTGTCTTTGTGACCAGTCCGTGTGACCAGTCTTTGTGACCAGTCTGTGTAACCAGTCTGTGTGACCAGTCTGTGTAACCAGTCTGTGTGACCAGCCTTTGTGACCAGTCTTTGTGACCAGTCTTTGTGACCAGTCTTTGTGACCAGTCTTTGTGACCTGTCTTTGCGACCAGTCTGTGTGACCAGTCTGTGTGACCAGTCTGTGTGACCAGTCTGTGTGACCAGTCTGTGTGACCAGTCTGTGTGACCAGTCTTTGTGACCAGTCTGTGTGACCAGTCTGTGTGACCAGTCTTTGTGACCAGTTTGTGTGACCAGTCTTTGTGACCAGTCTGTGTAACCAGTCTGTGTGACCAGTCTGTGTGACCAGTCTGTGTGACCAGCCTTTGTGACCAGTCTTTGTGACCAGTCTTTGTGACCAGTCTTTGTGATCAGTCTTTGTGACAAGTCTTTGTGATCAGTCTTTGTGACCTGTCTTTGTGACCAGTCTGTGTGTCCAGCCTTTGTGACCAGTTTGTGTGACCAGTCTTTGTGATCAGTCTTTGTGATCAGTCTTTGTGACCTGTCTTTGCGACCAGTCTGTGTGACCAGTCTGTGTGACCAGTCTGTGTGACCAGTCTGTGTGACCAGTCTGTGTGACCAGTCTTTGTGACCAGTCTTTGTGACCAGTCTTTGTGATCAGTCTTTGTGACCTGTCTTTGTGACCAGTCCGTGTGACCAGTCTGTGTGACCAGTTTGTGTGACCAGTCTTTGTGACCAGTCTGTGTAACCAGTCTGTGTGACCAGTCTGTGTGACCAGTCTGTGTGACCAGTCTGTGTGACCAGTCTTTGTGACCAGTCTTTGTGACCAGTCTTTGTGACCAGTCTTTGTGATCAGTCTTTGTGACCTGTCTTTGTGACCAGTCTGTGTGTCCAGCCTTTGTGACCAGTTTGTGTGACCAGTCTTTGTGATCAGTCTTTGTGATCAGTCTTTGTGACCTGTCTTTGCGACCAGTCTTTGCGACCAGTCTTTGTGACCAGTCTGTTTGACCAGTCTGTGTGACCAGTCTTTGTGTCCAAGTACTAAAGTTCCTTTCGTAACACACTTCAGTTACGTGAACAAAGCAAAAAAAAAATTAAAAAGACAACTGCTTAACTTCTCATATTTTAACTTTTATTGTTCATTTTCTTTTGAATTTTCCAGGCATTTCATGGAACCAAAACTAAGATGCTGTCTGATCGCCGTGGGACACGGCCGTCGCAGGATGGCCGAATGTTAGCAAATGTTGCCGCCCTCAGCCATAATTATAAACTTACTTAAACCTCTTATTATTAAACATTACTTGATAAAATAAATGCATAATTATTTGATTTATAGTATATATAATATTTAAGTTTGTAATTACATTATAAAATAAGATTCCGGATGTAATAAATAATGTAGGTAATTTTAAACTATTTCCGTTTGTGAATAATTGTAAACCGCATAATGCGGGTACAAAAACAAATGCAGAACTCCGACTGGAGTCATTGTAAGTTACGTTTTTGCCTTAAGCAGAAACTCTGTCAATTATATATTAGAGTAAAACAATATCAAAGTTTTATTTGAAAATCGACAACCACACTCTGTCACAATTAATTATTTAAATTGCACCCATGTAGTTAAGAAATAAAAAATAGTTAAAGATCGCTCACCTTATACCGTCGATATTACTTCAAATAATTAGAATCGGGTACTTTTTGCAATATAAAAAACTGCACCTTGCTTGAATATAATTGCACCATCATTAAAAATTGGGTGCATTCGATACTTAACAAAATTTTATGCATTTTTAACAATAGTGCAATTATATTCCACTCATATATACCCAATTTTACTTATTTCGAGTAATATCGACGTTATAAGGTGAGCGATCTTTAACTATTTTTTATTTCTAAACTATATGGGTGCAGTTTAGACAAGCTATTTTTTGAGTTATTATGGGTGCTATATACATATATATATAGTACCTATAATAACTCATTTCACCGTTGAGCCGAACCATTCGTGCTACAACTGTAATATAGCTGCAACATGGCTCTACAACGTTTACCCAACTGTTGTATATGTTAAATATTTCCACAATGAGGCAATCTATAGAGACTTTGATAGATAGGCTGTGAGGAATGTAAATTTGAAGACCATAATCTTAATGCCATAGTAATTATGACAGTAGCACCTTCACTTTTATTAATGGTGTCCAACGAGCACACATTCCGGTGGTAGGTAATGGTGAGGGAATTGTGTGGCCCTATACCACATGAGTAGATGACACTTGTATCTAATAACAAAAATAAACTTTATTGTGTACTAACTGTGCCCCGTGGTTTTACCCGCGTATATCACGCGTCTACGCCTTGCGACATGCGAACTTCGAGAGAGACATTACGACGGACGGTTTCTGAATTAACAAAGATTTAAAAAGTGAAATATGTTACTAAAATTAAATGGTTAACGTAATTGGTGGTTATGCATGGTACAGGTACTGATACGAATAATGTGGCCTAGTTTGTACCGACGTTACTATTTCATATTTTAACATGAGAAAGTAGTTCTTGTGACATAACTGTAATAGTTAAACATATGTTATCGCAGGCTTTTTTGTAGATATTGATATCCTCTATAAAATTGAAGCACATTACTTTGCTCTATTATCAATAGATTCCGCAGCGTACGCGATATAAGGATTCTTTTTGGTATTTTTTCACACCTTGGGTTACATTAATGAAGTTTTCATACGAATCCCTAACTTTTTTGAAAATATTATATAGCCTATGTTTATCAGGGATAATGTAGGATTCTAATGGTGAAAGAATTTTTCAAATCGGTCCAATAGTTTCGGAGCCTATTCGATTCAAACAAACAAACAAACAAATCTTTCCTCTTTATAATATTAAAATAATTAGTGTAGATTTTTTATTTATTTATTTATTTCAACTAACAACTATCATAACAGGAAGAAAACCTAACGCGACAGTGTAGTACTTATCATGCGTAACAAAAATGTGGTCATTAACTGTAACATATTGTAAACAATCCTACCCTAGTAAATTAACTCAAGGTGCAATAGAATAGGTCAATGCTTTCAGCCATTCTATTAAGAATGCGTAACGTTCGCGTTAAAGGCGCCTTATCGAGTAAATTGGTACGGGCTCGCGGTACAGACAGCAGCCGCGGCCGCCGCCGTTTCCATACGTACCCGTCTGGAACACACAGCCCAATTCGCCCCAATATGTCACTATTATATATTTTTCCTCTAAGTATTTTAAAAATATATAAGGCAAATGCTAGGTCTCGTCTTACCCTCAACTCGATGTAGCCAACCATACCCAGAATAAATAAAGTTGGGTACATTAATGGATACATAGGGTAGATTCCATAATAGCGCTTATATAAGTATCTTATAAATTTATTTTGCACTCGTTCCAGCATTGCACTATACCCATTTTCGTGCGGTATTTACTTTGCATTTGTTGGTATATTTTGTATTTTTTTTGAGATGCCTCTGTATTTTCGTAAAATTTAATTTTAATCTAGTCACACTCACACTGCTTGTTTTTTAAAGTTGTTATGGCCTAAAGGTCTAGATACCAGGCCATAAACTCCAAAAAAAAAAATTTGAGAACCGTTTGCGTATTTAGATTTCGTTTTTATTTTATAATTTTTATTCCACGGCTGGTAATCTTTGGGCAAAAATCTTTGACCGTATGAAATGCAGTGAGCAATTCAAAACATGACGTTTCCCTCGTCCCTCCCATCTCTTGCCCCTTCCCGCTACCGCCATTTTGTCATGTTATTGTCGCCACAGACCACAGAGTACTTTTATAATTGTCGCGTAGCTGTCAAGTTAGAAGTTTTCTTGGAAATTTTCATTTTGTTTTTCTATGAAGTATGAACTAATTATAAATAAAGTTTTATTGGCATTTTACTGCTATTTTACGAAAGGGTGTTTATTGTTTAATAGGTTATATATTTCGACGGGACGATTTCTTTAGCTTTAGTGTATTTTGTATAAAATTTTTAGTTTTAAAATGTATTTTTAAGTGTTTCATTCCCAATTGTGCAAGTAACAGAGAAGAGTCTGACGAAGGCCAAAGAAACAAGTGGTTGGACTTTATAAACTGTGACAAACTTAAAAGTATGCTGCATTCCAGTAACCTTTTCAAGAAGCCTGCTTGGTCACAAAATTTTTGAATAAAGGGTTTCATACTGCTAAATCTGACATTAATAAGGCTAAAAAAGGTTGGATAAACTCAACACTAATCTTTGGAGTAAATTGAGTTAGGTTTATCATCAAAGATGACAAAGGTATGTACATTTAATTATTCCTTAATAAACGTAACTGCTCAGTATATTCAGTATTCATATAAAGTTTAAAAAATTATAATAAAGATGTACGGGAGTACTGTACATTAAATAAAACTGCTTAATTCCTGGCATTTCAAGTGATCTCTTTGATAACAACTTAGTAATAATAATAAACTGGTTGCCAACTTGTCTGCCAAGTGTTACAACTATGGAAAATGTACACCTTATATGATAACCTATGAAGGCCTATGTTAGGCTACCAGTAGCTTTATGATAATCTGCAATGAATGAATGATGAATGAAACATAATAATAAATTCTTTTTATAATAATTTATTAAAATTTTAAGTTAATGGCTGAAGTAAATGAGGAATTCTATTATTTTAGAGATGTCCGTCTGAACGCGTAGTGTTTCTATATAGTTTGTGTTTTTATTCTTAATTTGGTTTCTTGATTAATCCAGTACCTATAGAATTTCTTGTAAAAATGAGTGAAAAAGAAATTAAAAGGCTAATAGCGGCAAGAGGACATTGCAAATCAATTATAATTTATAACGAAAACCGATAATTACTTGTGTTATCAGAAAAATCCGATTTTGAAATTTTAAAAGCTAAAAAATTCTCTCATCATCATTCCCTGATTATTCAGCTTAAAATATCAATATACACATTGAAGAAGTGCTTTGTGGCATTCCTTAGGGGATATATTAGCGTTCGAATCCCGCACGGAACAAGTATTTGTATGGCCTACAAATAATTGTTCCGGGTCTGGATGTTTGTACTTGTGCAATTTATGTTTGTAAACTGCCTCCACGATACAGGAAAAAATCCTAGTGTGGGGGTAACGTTTTTTAAAAAAAAAAAAAAAAGAAATATAGGCCATGTTCAGCAGTTGACTTGTGAAGGGCTGCAATGATGATGGTGATGATAAAATTATTACCTTTTTTAAAGGGAGAAGCTCTAGATGTCATAAGGCTTTTGCCTCTTGCTAGTGAAAATTATACAATTTCAATTAATTTGCTTTAACAATGATAGGACAAGAAATCACGAGTTATTACCCACAGGGTTAATCAAATCATAAATATTACTAACTTAATGTAGAGGAATATTAATATGCATACATTGTATATTGTAAAGAAAGCTTGATTATTATACTGTGTGTTTGTTTTACTTGTAAAGGACAACAGCTAACACTATGCCTGACTTGCAATCCTTTTTGAAATTTTTAGGATTTGTCTCTGGAAAAACTTACTCTAGCTCGCACTCTGCACATGAGATATAAAAGCTCATTGCTTACTTGCAGTATAATGTTGATAAAGCTAAGAAAATAAAATGTAAAACGTATTCTGACCATGTTCATGCTTGCCATAAATTTAAATTGGCCAATTCTAAAGATAGAATTTATCTCATAAAAAATAAGAAATTATGTACTGTTTTTTTTTATTAAGGATTCGAACCCATGGCCCCCAGCACAGCAACTCATTGCTAAGCCAACTGCGCCAAGGAGCTGTCAAATGAGCCGACTGTTTGTCTTAATGAACATCCTGAAAATGTAGGTTTAACTTTAAATGTGCTATTTGTAAGTCCAATCGTAACAAGTTGTTGCATGACTCTGGTCAGCATCTTAGTAGTAGTGAGTCTCCAAGCACATCATCATCAAAACTGATAGTGATTTGCCTTTATTTATTTTTTTAAACATATCCCACACTAGTATTTTTTCCTGTATCGTGGAGGCAGTTTACAAACATAAATTGCACAAGGATAAACATCCAGAACTGGAACAGTTGTTTGTAGGCCATTAAAAGAACTTGCTTGGTGTCTGAGTCGAGCCTGCTGCTTGTAGCGCTACAACTAATTGCTAGGCCAATGTGCTATATAGTCTTCTAGAGTTTGGTTATTGTAATATTCCCAATGAAGTTTTACTTCAACTGCTATTGTAAAATAAAAAATAAGAATTAGTCAGCTTTCATTTACCACTAAGGTTTAAATGTGGTAGAGCCATGCTGCAGCTATATTAGTAGTATAGTTGTAGCACAAATGGGTCGGCTCGACCGGGGAAGGACCACACTCTCACAGAATAGCAGCGTAAAATGGCAGCTTACACTGCTGTATTTCGTATGGTGAGTGTAGAGATCCGGAGACCCTTTATACTGGAAAAGAGGCATTCTATCTTAGTCCTTACAGGTGACAACGCATCTGCATTTTGATTCACAAACGAGGATAGATGTAGATGTCTATGGGCCACAGCAACCACTTACCATCAGGTGGACTGTGTGCTCATTTGTTACTTTATCCTATAAGAAAAAAGGTAGAATATGTAAAACGAATTATACTCAAACACCATTGTACAATAATAAAAATAACAATAAGATATTATACGTGGTAGAGCCATGTTGCAGCTATATTATAGTTGTAGCACGAATGGGTCGGCTCGACCGGGGAAGGACCACGCTCTCACAGAATACCAGCGTAAAATAGCAGCTTGACGCTGTTGTGTTTCGTATGGTGAGTGTAGAGAACCGGCGACCCTTTTTACTGGAAACGAGGCATTCCATCTTAGTCCTCACGGGTGACAACGCATCTGCATTTTGATTCGTAATCGAAGATAGATGTAGATGTCTATGGGCCACAGCAACCACTTACCATCAGGTGGACTGTGTGCTCGTTTGTCACCCTTATTGTATAAAAAAAAAAGAAAAAAAAAATTATTATTTGGGGCATCTATATAGTTTACTCATCTGGTTGGGCTGTATAAATATATAATTGTAAATGAAAATGATAAATATACATAAATATCAACAAAATAAAATAAATGCATAAAAAGTACATAAATAAATAAAAACCCAACCAGATGGAAGCCCTCGGCAGGGGAGACCAAACGGCCGAGGGTTAGGGGGAAAGGGAAAGAAACCGGCGGACGATGCGGGCGGTATCGAGGAGCACCGCCTTCTGCATTTGAGCTTGGAGCGGTCCGTCACGGAGTCCCAGTCGCCTCAGATGACCCGAGAGGCTGACTGGGATTAACCCGTTCGCAGAAACGACTACAGGTATAATTTCGGCCGGCAGTCCACCCCACATGTCGGTAACCTCGTGAGCCAGGTCCAGATATTTTGTTCGCTTATCTGTTTCGGCTTTCACGAGGTTCTCGTCATACGGAATGGTAATGTCGACCAAAAATATCCTTAACTGTGCCCGGTCCATCAGCACAATATCAGGCTTATTCGCAAGAATGCTCCTGTCTGTCATGGTGGGCCGGTCCCAGTAGAGCCTGGCGCGGTCATTTTCGAGCACGGCTTCCGGCATGTACTTATAATAAGGCAGTTTCCGATCCACGAGACCGTATTTCAGAGCGAGCTCCTGGTGTAGAATCCTGGCTACTAGGTTGTGCCTATACAAGTACTCAGAGTTAGAAAGCGCCGAACAACCGGAGATGACATGCCTAAGTGATTCACCGGGATGGCGACAAGCTCGACAAATGTCGACGGTGCCATCCCTTAGGATGTATCTCCGATAGTTGTTGGTCTTAATAACCTGATCCTGTATTGCACAGACAAAACCCTCGGTTTCCCCGAAGAGGTCACCAAAACGTATCCAGTGGAGGGAGGCAACTGTATCTAGGAAACGCTCATGTAGAGCCTTGTAGAACCTCCCGTGGAGCTCCTTCTCCTTCCATACGGTCTCCCGGTCGGAAATGCTCTGTACTGCCGGGTCTTGCCATTGCTCGTTGGTTAAGGATAGAGGGGTAAGTCCTTTATTACAAAAAATAACGTCCCTATAGAATGGATCATCCGCTCTCGCCAGAAAATAATTACGGAGGCTGCACACTTCGCGATTATGCAGGGTAACCGCGCTTAAAAAGCCGCGCCCACCATGCTTCCGTGGCAAGTACAGCCTCATTACCGACGATCTCGGATGATGCACTCTGTGGGACGTCATTATAGTGCGGACTTTTCTGTCCAGAGCGTTCAGTTCGGTCTGAGTCCACCTGAGTATGCCAAAGGTATACATGAGAACAGGCATGATCCAACCGTTATAAGCGTGTGTCTTATTAACGCCCGACAAAAGACTGTTAAGCATTTTTGTCAAGCGTGCATAAAACACATCGCAAACTGACTGCTTCATACCCGCCTCATCGACACCGATGTTCTGTGACATACCCAGGTATCGGTATGTTTCAGCCTCGGAAAGGGTCCTTATGCTGATGGGCATAGATAAGTCCATGCCCTCAGAGTTAGCAACCCTTCCCCTTTCGACATGGAGGATCGCACACTTATCCGTCCCCAGCTCCATTCCAATAGAATTGCTAAAATCACAAGTGATGTTTAGCAATTCCACAAGATGGAAGCGACTGGAGGCGAATAACTTGAGATCATCCATATAGAAATGGCGGGTCACTTTTGTACCTCCTTTCCGAAGCTGAAATCCCCTCCCGGAACCCTCCAGTAAGGTACTGAGAGGGTTCAGAGAGGACCAGATTGGACTCAAACAATCGCCCTGGAAGATACCCCTTCTTATCCTTATGTGGTTCTCCGCAGCCGTCATCTGCTGGCCTAGATGACAAAGGATCGTACTCCACTGCCCCATACACTGCCCAAGGAAGTCTCGAACCGTACAGCCAACCTTGTACAGCTCGAGGACCCTCTTAAGCCATGTATGAGGCACCGAGTCGAATGCCTTTTTGTAGTCTATCCAGGCGGCGGAGAGGTTCCGACGGTTGCGTTTAACTACCTTGCCAATGACCGCGTCAATGAGGAGTGGTTCCTTGGTTTCACGACCACCGCCCCGAAATGCATTTTGAGCGCGCGCCATCACCTGATTTGAGTTCAGGTGACGAGTGATTCTCGCGCTCAAAATGGTTGTTAGTGTCTTGTATATGATAGGTAGACACGTTATGGTGCGGTACTTGCTCGGGTCTGTGGAATCCCGGTCTTTAGGAACCAAATGAGTGATCCCAGTAGTGAAGAGGCTCGGGAGCGACTTTTGGTCGAGAGCCTCTTGAAACTGTCGGGCGAGCACAGCGTGACACACCACGAACCCCTTCAGCCAGTAGTTTTCCGCCCGGACTTTTCCAGTTCGGGGCCCTACGGACCGCCTCAGCTACGTCATCCGGCGTTATGATGACGGGGTCCATGGGCGTAATATTCGCACACTGACTCGCCACAACTTCCGTCCAAGGGCCCTCGCTGTGGTTTACGGGCTTTGACCACAGGCCGCGCCAGAATGCGATAGTGTCGGCCTGTTTCGATGCTGGGCCCGTTCCACGTACCATTGGTCGCTCCAATGATTCATGGAGCCTCTTCTGATCACTCTGGAA
The DNA here is from genome assembly GCA_963668995.1 of Parnassius mnemosyne. Lineage (NCBI taxonomy): Eukaryota > Metazoa > Arthropoda > Insecta > Lepidoptera > Papilionidae > Parnassius > Parnassius mnemosyne. The sequence continues at coordinate 1,926,021 of CAVLGL010000097.1, read as the reverse complement.
GAGACGATTCTGGTTGAACCGTGTCGACCTCTCGGTATATCGCCGAATCCTTTCGAATCCGAATCGTTCTTGGGTGACTATTCCATCATCGTCTGAATCAACTACAACTGGAAAATCCGCAGCGGCATCGACGTGTGCAGATTGTTCTGCAATTTGTGGCGTCGCATTACCAGCTGTAGCATTTTCATCCGATGAGGGAACAGCCTCACGTCGTAGTCGTTCGAGTTCGGCGTCACCAAATATGTTGGAGCGCAGGATATACCGAACTCGGTCTGCCAGGTTTTGCTCTGATACATGAACACATGGCTCCAGCTCCGCGAAAAAGCGATGCATCCGAGCCCGATACGCCAACATTCCAGTTTCTTCCCCTTTTGCCCTAAAATACGCTCGCAATGCGTTTGCGTTCATCATTTTTGTCCAACGCATGCGACGTGTTCCACCAGTGGCGGGTGCCGCTTGCTGAGTCCGAGAAGAACCAGCCGACACCAAGCCCTCTGGTGGGGATGATGGATGCGGGCGGCTACTAGGTGTTCTTGCAGCCCCCCGCGCTTGGCTGGCGACCCGCATGCTGTCGCGTCCAGCGCCAGCTCCAGACGCGCCTTGGCGACCTCCAGGCAGCGGCCCTTTGCGCACTCTTTTATTGTCCATCATCCATTGTATGGGCGTCAATTAACGGGGGACGCCCAGGCCCGGCACCGTTTCATGGTGCGGCCATAAGCACAGACGGACCTTTGCACCCTCAATTCTGCCGAGGCACGGCGCACACACCTCTTGGCAAGGCGCTGACTGACTGCGCTGACGTAGCAGTTTTGTCACTTAACTGTTACGTCAGCGATTTTATTATTAGTATTATTTAATTGTTCACATTTGGTTGATCAAATCATTGTCATAGAGGTAATGAAAATTATACTGTGAGGGGAATATACAGTGCTATTAATAAAATAAAAGACACAGTTTATTGTCCATTTCTGTATTAATAATTTTATATTTAAGGTTGATTGTTGCATTGATAAATAACAGCTAATATGCCACAGTTTATTATTAATAAAGAAAATTTAAGTTTGCCTTAGAATATTCAATTAGCCGATAAACAGTTTTACAAAATCCAATCTTCATAGTTGCAATATATTCTTTCAGGTGCTGCTTCGTCATTCAAGATTACTTAGCTGCAAAACACGAGATCCATTCTTAGTTCACACAAAATTTGGTTACATTGCAGCAGGGAGTGTCCTTGCAGAACCTACTTACAATACAATCAGCTGTTTGTCTGTAACCAATGGCATGAGGTTGGTCAGTTAGATTGAATTACTTCTTTAGAACAAGATGACATAAATAATAATTTAAGGCAATTTTGGGAGTCTGCGAAGTTACCTGAAATCAACACAGAATGTCTGTCAAAACAACCTTGCTGAAACATTTTTAGAATATCAGTTGTCTTGGAATCAAATTGATATTGAGTTGGCTTAACCTTAAAAAAACTCATAACTGCATTTCATCTTGGCCTTTTTCTCCTATATTACAGGGATTTTATAACCTATAAAAAAGATTATAACCAAATGGTGTACTTTATCAGAAATATAAAGAATTTATTAAAGATCATATTGACCTGGGACTTGCAGAACCCTATGATATTCTAAATATTTAGAATGGTGTCTTGGAAGACAACCAATGTCAAATTGAGCAAATTTTTCAGGAAGTAAATAAAACTATAAAATGGTAATATTGGAATAGTAACTAATTTTGATATTTTATATACAAAAAGTACATTAAAATAAATAATAGTATAAACAATAAGTATTTATTAATTTTGTAAAAGTAAAAATAACCTAACCTAACCCAACTAGGTTTTGCCAATGCTTCTTCAGGGCTTATGGTTGTTGCTTATATGAAGAGTTGTTCATAGTGATTCTACTGTATTAATAAACTTATTGTGTTTAAAATCTTGGATATGTTCTATCAATAAAGAGCTAAGCACACCCTGACTTGAGTTATATAATGCTTTGTTATTAATTGTTGATATCAAAAAACTAGTAACAATACTTTTAAGAGACTAGCCCGAGAATTCTATCACAAGAATTTTTTTTTTATAGGATAAGGGTGACAAACGAGCACACTGTCCACCTGATGGTAAGTGGTTACTGTGGCCCATAGACATCTAAATCTATCCTCGACTTACGAATCAAAATGCAGATGTGTTGCCACCCGTGAGGACTAAGATGCAATGCCTCGTTTCCAGTAAACAGGGTCTCTGGTTCTCTACACTCACCGTACGAAACACAGCAGCCTTATGCTGCTATTTTACGCTGGTATTCTGTGAGTGTGGTCCTTCCCCGGTCGAGCCGACCCATTCGTGCTACAGTTATATTACTAATATAGCTGTAGTATGGCTCTACCATGTATAAAAGAATAATACCACCTTATTTATCTGACTTGTTTTTCTCTCACATTCACATTATTAGTTATATTTTGTATAAAATTATGTATCCTGTTATTTTATTTTTGTATTATATTGGAATGTAGTTCCTTATCGCACTGTAGGAATTTGACGGATGGGGACTAGGGGAGAAAAGGTGTAAGATTTTTCCGTCACAACCTCTTTTCTATGGTGCGAGCGAGATGGAAGAATATCTATCTTCCTCGAATTTATACTTATCTTGCCATGAAAGAAATATTATTTTAAATAAGACTTCATTTTAATAGAGGCTAGTAATTATTTTTTTTTGTATTTCTTAATCAATAATATAATACGTTTATCAATAATGATATACTACGAAAGGAACTTCTATCCAGCCAAGTGTTCCACGACACACACATTTTTTTTTTATTTATTTAAAGATTTTGTATATAAGAACCCGTTTAGACATTTATTATTGATTCTTTATTATATAGTAGATATTAAGTATGTATATTTTTACTAAATATATTCTATTAGCACTAAGCACTAAGCACTATGCTCAATGACCTCAATAGTGTTTCCCAACGGATAGGTCTTAAGATGAACATGGACAAAACAAAGATCATGTTTAATGTCCATGTCACACCTATGCCGGTAGTTGTTGGGAACACTAAGCTCGAAGTTGTTGACGAGTATGTTTACCTGGGACAAATAGTCCGACTAGGTAAGTCCAACTTCGACCGAGAGGTCAATCGACGGATTCAACTCGGTTGGGCAGCGTTCGGGAAATTACGGCACATCTTCTCGTCAGGTATACCTCAAAACTTGAAAACGAGACTGTACACCCAGTGCGTGTTGCCAGTGATGACATACGGAACTGAGACGCGGTCCTTCACTGCTGGCCGGATGAGGAAGCTCAAGGTCGCTCAGCGAGCTATGGAGAGGGCTATGCTCGGAGTTTCTCTGCGTGATAAACTCAGAAATGAGGATATCCGCAGTAGAACCAGAGTGACCGACATAGCCCAACGGATTAGTAAGCTGAAGTGGCAATGGGCCGGCCATATAGCTCGAAGAACCGACAACCGATGGGGAAGAAAGGTTCTCGAGTGGCAGCCTCGTACCGGCAGGCGAAGTGTAGGGCGTCCCCCCACTAGATGGAGTGACGACCTGGTAAGATATGCAGGAAGTCGATGGATGCAGTTGGCTCAGGACCGTGCTTTGTGGCATTCTTTGGGGGAGGCCTATGTTCAGCAGTGGACTTGAGAAGGGCTGTAATGAATGAATGAATATTCTATTAACATGCATTTTGTTGTACCTCATGTCTTTATTACTTATTTGTTAAATTTATGAAGTGGTTGTTTACACCTGCCACAGTTTCTCAAATCATCCAGGGTTGACTGGTAGGGAATATCATAAGGCATTAAGTCCGCCCTTTGTATCCCTTATTATAAAGTGTGTAATAAAGATTAAATAAATAAATAACTGTAGTGGCAAAACACCTTCATAATCTTTTTATGTTAAAAAATTGATATCAATGTGTACATAATATATTTAGATTCAAGAGTTGTATAAGCGTTGCTTGGCATAGAACCAATGTACCTTTCGTAAATTAACTATCAGCAACCTAGCCAGCCAGTCATCCTGAGTGTGATTTTTCTCATATAGTTATTATGTATATTTTCTTTTAGTTTCTTACAATATATATTTAGTTGGGTTAGATTATGATAATTGTTAAATTCAGTTGTAAATTTAATTAAATAACTAATTATTAGTCTGCTTAAATCATTTTTCAAACAGTTTAAATTGATAAGGTTTTACAGGCTTTTACCGAAATTACTAGTATTTCTTTTTTTTTTGTTTGTTTTCGTTTTTGGTTTGTTTCTGTTATTAACTCACTTTCAGATTTATACAGTAATACTAGCAAGTAATATAAACACTTTAAGAAATATATGTAACATATGTATTGTAATATCGCTGGTAGACCCAATAAATAAAAAAAAAAAATTAAATAAACTCCGGTTATATTTGGCAATAAGAATTAAGGAGTTTATTGGTTTTATGTCAAGACAACCAATCAATAATCCTGTAGACTGTATATCTCGAGGAATTTAGTCTCGCCTTTCCCAAGGTTATAGTGAAGGAGAGTTTTTTTATCATCCAAAATTGTAATTTTTTTTAACTCTTGGCCCCGGATACGTACACTTTTAGTTATTCGAGTACGGTACATATAGCGCAAGGATGGTTTTTGTTATCTAGCAACATTTGTATTTCTGTAACCACCTTCCTTCTTTTTTGTATAACTTGAACGTTGAACGTGCTAATGGTGACTTCAGTTATTGTGGGGCATTAATAATTGTACAGTGTGCAATAAGTGCATTATTAAATACAGCTTATTCAATTTACTTGTTTGTGTGTCCTTTGGACCAGGCACCTAATAATAGGTAATGTAAAGTTTCTGTTTCCCTTACAAACCATTACAAGAAATGTAATCACTAATCAGTACTAATATAAATAATAAATAAACAAATTCAGTATTTACAATCCAACCAACTTAATAAGAGTGAAAAACAAATTACTCAAAATTGGTTTGTTTAATGCTGGGTCGCTGGGTACACGCCAAGACGAATTTATAGCTGCTCTAGAGGACTCCCAGGTTGACATCATGGCAATAAATGAAACATGGCTGAGGGAGGGTGAGGAAGGGCGCGCTCCGGTTGTGCCCGGGTACCGGCTGCGGCACGCGCCGCGGCCGACGCCGTGCGTGGCGGCCGCGGAGGTGGCGTTGGCTTTTACATACGCTCGGGGATAGCAGTGCGTACTTGCTCGCATCCTTCCTCCACCAACGTCGAGCAAATGTGGCTTTCTCTTACGATCAACACGCAGAAAATTATGATTGGTACAGCTTATCGTCCCCCTTGGCTCGATGTAAATATTTTCCTGGATGCTCTCACTTCATCTATCGTTTCATTCGCAAGAGCAGACAAAATCATCCTTGTAGGCGATTTCAATATAAACTTGTTTAAAACAGATGACTCTAAAGCTACACATTATACAGACCACAGCGAAACTCTCATTGACTTGGTATGCTCCAACATTGGTGTTTGTAATACTACAGTGTCACATATACCACAATTAGGGCAACATGCATTAATAACCGTACAATTTACAATTAAAAAGGATAAGGTTATAGCCCGTAAGGCTTACATTCGTCCACTTAAGCATATTTTGGTAGACCATTTTAATGCAGATTTAAACAGTATTGATTGGGATAGAATTTATATCTCAACGATATTAATGATATGGTAGCAATATTTAATTCATTTATAATAACGCTTTTTGACCTTCATGCCCCGATTAAATTAGTACAATTGAAAAAACAATGTCGCCCATGAATTACTGATACAGTTAAAATTATGATGAGGTATCGAAACAATTATCTCATGCGATATAAGAAAACTAAACTAGATAAATATTATAATTCCTATAAAGATTTAAAAAACCTTGTGACTAATGCTATTCATTTTGAAAAGAAAGCATATTTTGAAATGTCTATAAATAAAAACTTAAGTAAACCTAAAGCTCTATGGAGAAGTATAAAATCTAATATTATTACTAAGGAACAGGCTGAGATAATTTTACCAGATCATTGTAATAAGCCTGATATAATAAATAAACATTTTTTCAACGTGGTAGAGCCATGCTACAGCTATATTATGGTTGTAGCACAAATAGGTCGGCTCGACCGGGGAAGGACCACGCTCTCACAGAATACCAGCGTAAAATAGCAGCTTAATGCTGCTGTGTTTCGTATGGTGAGTGTAGAGAACCGGAGACCCTTTTTACTGGAAAAGAGGCATTCCGTCTTAGTCCTCACGGGTGACAACGCATCTGCATTTTGACTCTTTATTGAGGATAGATGTAGATGTTTATGGGCTACAGCAACCACTTACTATCAGATGGACTGTGTGCTCGTTTGTCACTATCCTATAAAAAAAAAATATTTATTTATTTATTTATTTATTTTTATTTATTTTATTTTCAAGGGAAACATACATAATTTTAGTCTAATACATAACACATATTAATCTTACAATTAACAATAAAGTTTCCACAGTTAAGTAACTCATCGACAACAAGCAAACATCATAACATACTTTGGTGTGTAGAACCAAAATTAAGTTAAGTTATGGCAAAATATAATATTAATGTGAAATATCAATTTTACCCATTACAGTTTCAATTTCCTTTTTAAACTGTCCATATGACAGAGAAAATACATCAACATCTGAAAAAATGTTATTATAAGAATTACATGCACGAGTTATAAAACTGTTCTTGCCATATTTAGTGCGCATTATAGAAGTACAAAATAAAAGTTTCTTTCTAGCACTTATCCTTTGGCATCTAAAATTTATTTCACTTAGAAGTGGTATGGAGTCGACCCTATTATGAATGATTTTATATAAAAACATCTGATCCCTGACAGTACGACGAGATTTTAGGTCAGAGGCCAATCTACACAAAATAGAGGCATCACCGGCTGATCTAAATTGTATATGCTTCAGAAATTTATTGTGAATTCTTTCAATTGACTCTATATAAATATTATATTGAGGATTCCAAACTGTTGAGCAGTATTCTAATATTGAGCGGACCAATGAGTTATACAAAATAATTAGAGTTGAGGGTTTTTTAAAGTCTTTAGTAATTCGTAAGACAAATCCAAGCATCTTATAGGACTTGTTAACGATTCTATCAATATGAGATTTAAATATTAATTTTTGATCCAAATATACGCCCAGGTCTCGCAACTCGGTTACTCGATCTATCGATTCATTATTTATTTTATAATTAAATTTTATAGTTTTGTTTTTCCTGCTGAATGTAATAACATTACATTTTTTTATATTTAAGAATAATAGATTATTTGAACAATATGAGTATAATCTATTAATATCTTCTTGTAGTAGCTCACAGTCATGTTCGTTTTGAATAACTTTAAAAATTTTCTTATCATCAGCAAATAGAAGTATGTTAGAATGTTGGAATTGCAAAAGAACGTCATTTATATAAATATTGAACAAAAGAGGACCGAGATGCGAGCCCTGGGGAACACCCGAAGATATTGGTAAAAACGAAGAACAGTACCCCTTAACTGCTACCGCTTGAGTACGATTACGCAAGTAAGATGCTAGCCAGCGCAGGAGGTCACCGTGCACACCGATTTGGTCTAGTTTTTTGATAAGGATTTCATGACATATTTTATCAAAAGCTTTGGAATAATCGGTGTACACGGCATCCACCTGTAGCCCTGCATCCATTGCTTTGTGAACAATATTAAGATATTCGCATAAATTACTCTCTGTAGATTTCCTAGTCATGAAACCATGCTGCTGGGTCAACAAGGCGGGTCTGATGGTAGGGTATATAGCATCATACACTATTTTCTCAAAAAGCTTGGGGATAGTATTAAGTTTGGATATCGGACGATAATTTTCTATATCTTGTTTATTACCGGACTTAAATACAGGTGTAACAAAGGACTGTTTCCAGGCATATGGCATCACTCCCGTTTTCAATGAAAGATTAAACAATCTAAAAAGCGGCTCGGATAATTGCTTGTAGCAGTTCTTCAATAAAATTGGAGGAAGCCCGTCAGGACCAGCGCCTTTATTAGTATTAATGTTTTTGAGGTACGATTCAATTTTTGCTTTATCTATAAAAATGTGGTTGAGATTAATCAGGTTATTTCCTTGGTTGACATCGATATGATCATGATCAGATTGACTATGAGATTCAAATACCGAGTTAAAATACTGATTAAACAAACCACATATGTTCTCGCCGCTAGATGACCTAACATCTCCAATAAACATTGAGTCAGGTAAATCATTCATATTTTTCCTTTTTGATTTAACATATGCCCAAAAGTGTTTACTATTGTGAGAGATCTTTGATTCAGCATCAGATATAAAATTATTAAAACACTCCTCCTGCAACACTTTCTGCCTTTCTCTAAGTAGTCTAAATGTATTATAATCAGTTAAACGGCCATATATTTTCCACTTCCGATGATATTTTAATTTTTCATTAATTGTTTTTATTAGTACTCGATTAAACCATATAGGGTATTTATTTTTAGTATGAATGACTTTGACTGGAACAAACTTAATTATAATATCATTAATTATATTATAAAAAGTTTTAATATTATCATTAATATCGTTCGAAGTGAAACATTCATTCCAATCTATGTTAGAAAGAGCATGATTTATGCTATCATAATTGGCTGACTTAAACAACGTAACGGACTTGATGGTTTGGCTGAGTGACTTCTGCTTACAAATCCAGACATCACAACAAAAAGCTGGGTGATGTTTATCCTCAGGTACAAGAGGCTCAGAAGCTGATACACTACAATCCACGTTTGCAATAACTAAATCAAGCACTCGGTTATTACCATTGTAAATTAAATTAAATTGTTTAAAATCATTAATGGAAATAAAATTAGATAAATCATTTACGTAGTCGACATTAAAATTTCCAGAAAGGATGGAAAATGAAACATTTTTAACAGGCAACCACTCAGCACAAGGGATATTAAAGTCACCAAAAATAACATAATATTCGCCCTGATATTGGATTGCCTTTTTAGTTATATATTCATAAAAGTTACTTAAAACTTCTTTTTGAACATTGCAATGCGGAAAATAGCACGAGTATAAGTTATAAATGTTTTTTGAGATTCCATTGAGCGATATAGCGACTGATATAATTTCAGCTGCCGAATTTGCAACAGGAACAGTTATACAATTACGTACATTAAATTTTCGATGTACAGCTATTAAAACCCCACCCCCCATCTTATCGCCCCTGATTGCATGGTTTCGATCGCATCTATATACATTATATCGAGAGTCAAACAATTCCAAATCATATATACTAGGTAGTAGCCATGTTTCGGTAATACAAATTACGTCATATTCATTTACAACAATATTCTTATAGAACATGTTAGTTTTAGTACGCAACCCTCTGACGTTTTGGTAATAAATTCGCAATTTATTATCTATCTCTAAACACTATAATATGATAATTCAGATACATAACTCCAATAATAATATAATAATGCCGTATACTATCATTATATAACTTTAAATTGTTAAGGTTACAAAAGGAATCAATAGAAGCGATACCACTACTGTAAAGAACAACAAAGCCCGCCAATACGCAAAAACGAAAACAAAGTATCAATGAACGTTGACTCCATCCCAAACAAGGATAAGAATATGCAAGTCTTTGTATTTTTTTATTATACTGAGAATAAAAATAAATAATAGTTCCTATTTTATTTTGAATAAATCATTTGTCGAGTTAATATGTAGCACAGGACTACTGTTACTTTGACGCACCATGATAGTACAGTTTTTTACCCACACAAATTTGTAATTGCAGTCTTTAGCTTTAGCTTTTGCCTTTTGAAGCAGTAGTTTATTAGATGTAGTTAAATGATCGTTGAAGAAGACATAAGAGTTGTTACCTGAAAACCCGATGTCGCTAGCTTTCAAATTTTTCAGCTGACGCACCTTGCACAGAAACTCATCCTTATAATAACGAGACATGAAACGCACAAATATACGTTTGGGCTTTTTATTATCTTTTGATAAGGATGCAACACGGGTTACGAAATCCATATCAGTGGGAGCGTTAAATGATATATCAGCTTTTTTTGCCAAGTTTTCTATAATTGTAATCAAGTTCTCATTTTTCTTTTCAGGAACTCCACAAATTTCAATATTTGAACGTCTGGCCCACTGATCTCTTGTATTATTCTCACTCTCCAGCTTATTAAATGTAGTCTTCAGTTGGGTCATATCAGCCGATATAACATCCATGGATTTTAAAGATTTTTCTTGGTTGACCAACTGTGTCTTGATTTCATCATATTTATTGTTTATAAACGAGACTGATTTCTTGACTTCCTCCATTTCATCTTCTATTTTCTTAAATTTCGCATTTAATAGGTGCTCAAAGCTGGCTTCCAAACCTTTCTGTAATTCTGTAATTTCCCGTCTAATTTCCTGCCTAATTATTTCACGCAATTCAAGCGAAGAAACTGTAATTTGACTAACTGTATCACTGGCTTGAACCTTTGATGAAGGTTCTGAAACCGTTTTTTTCTTTTTGAGACGTTGGGTAACGTTATTATTTACCACTGCCTGCGATGCTCCCAATCGTATGGGAGTATTGTCACCTTTAATCGCCTTTGGCTTTTTGGCTGTACAAGTGGGACAGGTCCAGTTGTTTGTATCGATAGTTGAAAAATCGTAGCTGTTTGCCGGGTCCATACAACTGTGATGAAACGCTCCACCACAATGGGTGCATAATATAGTTGATTCATCGTCCATCGATCCCTCGCAGCAGGAGTACATTGTTATACAAAATCAATACTAAAATCTTGCAAAAAGCACAAACTTTCAGTGAATAACCTTTACTAAATAACTTTCATACGTCGTAGTCTCTCAGCGACAACTCGTATATATGCACATATCCGATTAATAATCTTTAATAATCTTTGCCGGATAGCACTGCGCATGCGCGATGACGTACGGTCGGCGTGCGGTCAATGGGCGCACGAGAATATGATCACTGTGCGTTGCGCTTAGCACTGTTTATTACCTGATGTACTGCTTTGCCCGACGAACCAACCGTTATGGCGGCCGACTGATTTTTGCACAGTAATTGAACTGTTCGGGTCGTTAAATCACTGTATTTACTTTGGTTACGTTTGATTTCACAACATAGGTACACTGAACTGACACTCGTTTGTATCGTAATACGGGTTTTATCTAGAATTGTACGATAAGTATACACTTTTCAATAATAAACCGGGAGCTCGCTTGTTAACATTGTTTGCCCTTTGACGAGGCGGCAATAGTTTTTGATTCCCGGTAATGATAACATAGACCTTTCACAACTAACTTTCTAAGAGTTTAACAGATATGGACCAAGTATTTTCCATCTTACTACTACAAATTAGGAGCAAGTAGCTAAAATTATTCAAAATTTGAAATCTAACGCCCAAGGTGTGGATCAGATAACACTTGATATGTTGCCTATGACACTGCCACATACTTTGAAAGCTATTACTGCTATTGTGAATAAATCTATTACCACCTCCACCTTCCCCAATCAATGGAAAACAGCTGTGGTAAAGCCTATCCCAAAGAAAAAACAAGCTACCTGTTTAAAAGGTTTACGCCCTATAAGCATATTGCCTTGTTTGTCTAAGGTACTAGAGAAAGTGGTCTGTACGCAGTTAACTGAATACTTAGAGCAACATAAAATCTTACCACGGGCACAGTCGGGTTTTCGTAAAGATCATAGCACCACAACAGCGATTATTGATGTTGTCGACAACATACTAACAGCCCAGGATAAGGGAATGGGCACAATACTTACTCGTTTAGATTTCTCACGAGCATTTGATTCTATAAATTGTACTCTTCTACTGTCCAAGTTATCTTTTTATGGATTTGATCGTTCCACAGTTAAATGGTTTCATAGTTACTTAACAGATAGATGCAATACGTTAATATAACAAACCATGATGACACAACACTTATGTCTGATCCATAGGTAGTTTCTCGCGGTGTCCCACAGGGGTCTATCCTAGGTCCTATTTTATTTATTTTATATAGTTCAGACATCATTAACTGTATAAAAGAATGCGAGTATCATTTATACACAGATGACTTACAAATATATAAATCTTTTTACCCTCGAGATTGTGAATCTGCTGTCAAATCATTGAATGAAGATCTGAAACGTATTTTGTTATGGTCCAAGCAAAATTCTCTTGTGCTAAATCCACAAAAATCAAATTTTTTAATACTAGGAACAAATAAAAATATTCAAAATATATCACTGTTTCAGCCAGTAATTCTAATTGACAATGAACCTATACAGCAAATCTCAGAAGCACGAAATTTAGGTGTAATATTTGATTGTTGTTTGCGCTTTGAAAGTCATGTACCTGAGGGAGTGCGCAGTTCTTTTTATCGTTTAAAGTTACTGTACCAAGTTCGGCAGTACCTCAGTGTAGATATGCGGATACGATTGTGTGAATCATTAATACTGTCCAAATTAAACTATGCAGATGCAGCCTATGGACCACGACTGTTGAGAAGAACAGAGAAGCTTATACAGCGGGTGCAAAATGCGTGTACTCGGTTTTGTTTTCCTGTCCCGCCTCGAAGTCATGTAACGCCTTATTTAAACGACGCCAATCTTGAAAATTACATCTTGCTACTCTATTGTTCTCGACAATTATAAAGCAGAGACCGGTATATCTTTTCCAAAAGTTGAAATGGGCCCGAGACCAAAATAAATATTATACAAGAGCTTCCGTTCACTCGCTTGTAACAACTCGACACCGTACTGCTGCATTTCGAGGCAGCTTCAAATTTGCAGCAACACACTGTTGGAATGATTTACCACCACATATTCGTTCCCTAAAAACATTAAGTAGTTTTAAAAACAAATTAAAGTTGCATTATTTGGTACAACAAGTACCAAAATACGTCATAACTGTCTCGAACGTAGGAACCTACGATGATAATAATATTTATATTTGTTCTACACTTTTCATGTCCGAAAATTATTGATTATTAATGTGTTTCTATTATTTGATGAATGATTATTTATTAGTTTCAATCTTATTTTTTTTTCATTTTTTTTGCTCTAAAAATCCAGCAGGTCTCGTAACATGGCGTCATTCATTCATTCATTCATTCATAACATAACATAAACACTCACGCCTGTCACCCAGAGGGGTAGGCAGAGATTATGGACTTCCATTTGGCACGATCCTGACACACCTCTCTCGCTTCCTCCACATCCATATACCTACGCATACACGCTCGTCGGTTAAAGGTACTCTTGATTTGGCCCATTTTGAATATATCGCCAATTTGGTCGATAAACTTTCGCCTAGGACGACCCTTCCCGACTATGCCGTTCACCTCTGCAACATAAATTTGCTTTGTCACTCTTTCCTCATTCATTCTTTCTACATGGCCAAACCACCGAAGCATTCCTTTCTTAATTCTGGTCACAACATCATCTTGCAAACCACACTCTTCTCTTATTAAACAATTTCTCACTCTGTCATTCAGATTCATCCCTAACATGCTCCTTAATGACCGCATTTCTACAGCATTTATTCTACTCTCGTGCTTCTTCTGCCACACCCAACTTTCACTACCATACATTAAAGTAGGTACTAACACAGCATTGTGAATTGCCATACGTGCCTTTTTGGACACATTCTGACTTTTCACAACAGAGCCCCATTCACTCTATTTCCTGCATTCACTCGTCGTTCTATATCCTTATCATATCTACCATCCCTGCTAAACACACATCCCAAATATACAAACTCATCTACTTGCTCTACCAACTCCCCTTCTATTCTTATTCACATATCGTTTTACTTTCTTCTCTTTCAAAAACCATAACTTTCGTCTTACTTGCGTTCACTTTCATTCCCTTTTCTTTTAATGTCCTGTTCATTAATGTAACCATCATTTGCAACTCGGCTGCCGACAACGCAAGTATGACTTGATCTTCGGCGTACAAAAGGCATTTGACGGTTAACTCACCGATTCTTAACCCGCATTCTTCTACTTTTAAATTTTCCAAACAACTGTCCATAAATAGGTTGAACAACCACGGGGAAGCCACACAGCCCTATCTGACACCTTTATGGATGCCAAACCAGTCCGAGTAGGCCCCGTTGATCCTGACACAAGCACTAGAGTCCCTATATAGAGACTTCAATGCCTGTATCAGACCAGCGCTCAACCCAAATGAGTGTTTGCCATAACACATCCCTGTCCACTCTGTCATAAGCCTTCTCCAAGTCCATGAACGCACAAAAAACTTTTTGATTTTTGGCCAAAAACTTCTCCGCGATCATGCGCATGGAAAAAACCTGATCCGTACATCCCATTACTTTCTAAATCCCGCTTGCACATCCCAAATTTTTCCATCAGTTTCTTTCATAACTCTTTCAATTAATACCTTAGCATACAGTTTTCCCACAATGCTAAGAAGGCTGATACCACAGTACTTTTTACAGTCCTGCTGTGAACTTTTCCCCTTATATATTGGGACTATCACGGCTTTGCACCAGTCTCCCGGTACCCGCTTAAGTTCCCAACATAAATTAAACAAGGTGTACAGCAGGTCTGCCACCACTCCTTCTCCAGCCCTTAGCATTTCGAGAGATACTCTATCATAACCGGCTGGCTTACCTGCTTTCATACTTTTCATTGCTTTCATTATTTCATCTATACTTATGTCCTATTTACTGGAAATGAGGCATTGCATCCTAGTCCTCAGGGGTGCAAAGCATCGGCATTTTTATTATAATAGAGGATAGATGTAGATGTCTATGGGCCACAGTATCCACTTAGTCACTTCTGAACACACTGTATTCTCAGTTTGGCGAACTTAATGTTTTTTGAACCAATTGTATTTACTATGATAATAAATAAATTAAAAAAAAAAAAAACTTAGTAAATGTTCCTCCGGATCGGTAGTATCAATGGGCGTTCCTCAGGGCTCGATTCTTGGCCCATTCCTGTTCTTAATCTATATTAATGACTTACCTTATCTTGTAGGGGACAATCACGATATAGTATTATTTGCTGACGATACCTCTTTAATTTTCAAACTGAAACGGCAGTCAATTAAATATGACGATGTAAATAATGCTCTATCGAAATTAGTACATTGGTTTAACGCCAACAATTTGCTCTTTAACGGCAATAAGACAAAATGTATTAAATTTACAATACCTAATGTAAAACATTCGAAAACCAATGTGCTCTTAAATGGGGAGGAGTCGAGTCTTGTGGATACCACTGTTTTTCTCGGTATTACTATTGACGCGAAACTTCAATGGGGCCCCCATATATCTAAATTAGCAAGCAGACTTAGTTCTGCAGCATATGCTGTAAGAAAGATTAGAAGTCTCACAGATGTTGAGACAGCTAGGTTAGTGTATTTTAGTTACTTTCATAGCGTAATGTCTTATGGAATTTTGCTATGGGGTAATGCGACTGATATTGAAGCTATATTTGTTTTGCAAAAGAGAGCCGTACGGGCGATTTATAATCTAAATTGTAAAGAGTCCCTTAGAGAAAAATTTAAAGAAATAAATATATTAACTTTGGCATCGCAATATATTTATGAAAATGTAATGTATGTACATAAAAACATAAATAGCTTTAATAAGAATAAGGATGTTCATACCTTAAACACTAGGAACAAACATAAGCTTGTAATGCCACTTACAAGACTCCACAGAATTAGTAATTCATTTATGGGGCAATGTATACGCTTTTACAACAGAATCCCAGAACATGTTTAAAGTTTGTCAATAAACAAGTTTAAAAGTTTTATTAAAGAAAAACTGTACAAAAAGGGTTATTATAATATCAAGGAATACATTGAATGAAAATAACCCCTGGGAATAAGGTGATCGCCACCATGCTGGTTCTATGAAAATTCATTTAAAATTGTATAAACATAATTTATAATTTAAAATTAAAAATTTTGTACAGCCGACTTCAATATAAGTTATTTAAGAATAACTTAAAAACTATTGGTCTGACCTTGATCAAATTCATATGGGACCACACGAGAAGTACCAGCTTTCAAATAAAAAAAGAATCATCGAAATCGGTTCACCCAGAAAAAAGTTCTGAGGTAACACACATAAAAAAAAAAAAAAAAAAAAAAAACGAAAAAAAAAAAAAAACATACAGTCGAATTGAGTACCGGCTCCTTTTTGGAAGTCGGCAGAAAAATTATTGTTAAGTGAAATTATGTTTAAAAAAAAGTCCCGCTGGGTTTCTTGCTGGTTCTTCCCAGGACAGAGGTATTTTCCGAACCAGTGGTAAATAAAATAATGACTTTCAATAAGTATTATGTAATAATCCATATTGAATAAAAATCATTCTATTCTATTCTTACCATCAGGTGGACTGTTTGTTTGTTTGTCCTTCCAACCTTATACTATAAATTATTTTATCACTAAACCATATGGCACCTTTATAACTACAATGGCGTAAGTGCCACTAACAATAATTCGAGAAAAATTAATTTAAGTTTTATTTCACTGTACACTTTCTGTTTTTTAGAATGACAATATATAGATATTTTACGTTATCTAAATCTTGGTTATGCTTACATTAATATTATATAGTAAATTGATTGCATAACTTCTTTGTTAATCAAAAATAACCAATTATTAAAAAAGCATAAAATATTTTAAATTAAATAGTTATAAATGGCAGGAATAGATAGATAATAATTTTAAAATTGTAATATCTAAAGTTTACTAAGGTCTTTGGTGATTTAAATGTCACTCATTACTACATAAAGTTTAAGAAAACTATATAAATAATAGAATATGTCGGGGCGGAAGCCTCGGGGTTGTTTTTTGATGAAGCAGCACCACTGTCCCCATTTGACAAGGGCTCAGTTGTGCTGCCGCGTATTGTCTCCATTATAACCAAAAGGTCTAATCACACACTTTATAATTTTATTCTACACTTCTTATTATAAACTCACTAAAATTCTTACCAAGTTTTTATAAGGAAAATAGAACCTACACCGACGAGCGCAGAAACTTAAGTGACCGTATTCTCGCGTTCATTTATTAAGGAAGCCATAATAAGAACCTAGAAGCGCTCTGATTGGTCGACGATTTGATTAGTCAATATTTCACCAAAACCAAACAATATCTTTTTATTGATTTCTTAGGTAATTTTAATAAGAATGATTAATAATCAAATTGACAATTATTTGTTTTTACTATTTAAAACAATATTTGAGTTTCATTTAATAAATGAATAAAAAGTTGTTTTAATGGAGTAACTTGTCAATAAAGAGATTTATAAACCAAAAGACTTTTATAAAACTAACTAGTTACATATTATGTTTCTGATAAATTGCTGTTATTTAATTGTTATATTAATAATTAGACAATATTGATTATTATAATAACTAAGCGTTAGCGCAAAATTTAGGCGTCGTCCGCAGAGGATGCCCTTGCGGCGACACGGCCATTCTGATCGGCGGTGCGCGCTCTGCACCTGCCGTGAATAATCTTCTATCTCTGTTGACCTGTTAACCTGGTATTTATTTTTGTAAATAATGGCCTTGATTGGTGACCATACCCAATAATGATGAAATGATCATATAGCAAGATAGGTATTGAAAAGCACACTTTACTAATTAAACCACATTATTTCGATAGCATTTGTAAATATGTAAAGTTAGAGGTTGTAATTGTACTCTCAATTAGGTAGGTATAGATTTTTGTTTTCTTTCTCACGTGAAGGTAATGCTCTGTGATAGACACAAAGTCTTTGACTTGAAGGAATAAATGGAGTAGGATCAGGAACACCGCTCTGTGATAGACACAAAGTCTTTGATCTGATGGAGAGTAAGGTAAGGAGCTTAGGACAATTGCTCCGTGACAGGCACGAAGTCTCTTTACTTGATGGAAAATGAGGAACTGGGTTCTAAGCGGTCATGGACGCCGTGTCCCAGTAGGATAACATGAGAGTATAAATTGTCGCCTCCGCGGCTCTTTGTATTTTTTATTCTTATAGAATTACTTCATGTGTACATTTACCTCCACGGCTATTGAATGTGAACGACATTAAATTGTTTGAAAAATGAAATGAAAATACTTTATTTGACAGTTAGCACCTTTACAAATAATTTAACAGTGGTTCTCACACTAGGCTCGCAGACCTGTATCGTGAGAGCCATATACACATATTAACAAAAACAGAATTAGTGCACGGCTGACTTTACAAAGCTTTCTTTACTTTAAATGTCTTCCTCATTTTATTTATAGTCTGTAAACATAAATATATACTTAAACACATATACACACACATATACATATAGCCATCCATATAAACATATATACACAAACATACATACATACATACACACATACATATATATAAATATATATATATATATACACATATACACACATACATACATATACAGGGTATTTTTGGAACGCTCCCGAAAACTAAGACAGGCGACAGCACCAAGTATACCTTTGATCATGGGTCATAAATAAATTTGATCCTGATGAAAAAAAAAACATATTTTTACAACGTTTTATTAGCTTTATTCACGCGCCATCATGTTAGTACAGCTAAATGAAACGATAATTTCATAAAAAAAATCATGAAAATACTGAAACATAAAACCAGCAGTGGAAACTAAATTGATATCACCTGACTAATGGAGGTTAATGTACGCGCGAACGGTGAAAAAAGAACGCTGGCCTTGAACTTGGGCACTGAGCGATTTATCACATATTGGCCAGTATTACTGTGCCTGCATGCTATTGGTTCCCGCGCTTTGTTCGCTCCAAAAATACAGTCGCATACACAGCTTACTTTGCGACTCGCGACGATGTTTTAAAAAGGAAGGAAAAAAAATTATTTATATCTATTGTTTTATGACTAAACTAGTGAACGAAAAGGTAAATATGATAGGAGAAGGTGAATGGGGAAAATTGTGCAGTAAAGTTAAAAGTGTGGAGGAAGAATACCGAAAAAATTACCATGTGATCGACCTGATGACGGAAGCTCAAGCGAAGATGAAAGTGATGATGAAGTAGCATCCAGTAACACCAACACACCATCAACATCTGGCTTCCATGTGACCCAAGACGTCATAATGGACGGCGTGTCACCCTTAGCTTAAGTTTTTTTGTTACAAACTACTTTATATTTTACGATAGAAATAACAAACAATGCTCAAGTAAACATTATCTATTTTTAATTCCCACCTCTTCCAAAGTTCTAAGTAGCTAGTAAAACACCTATTATGATTCTACAATAAAACAATTACTATAAGATTATAAAACAATAGCCCAATACCATGTAGTACTTTAGAACGCGACTGTACCCACACTCACTCCGCTGTCGACCTGTATCTAGCTCGGTATGAAACAATGCTGCGGTCATAAGAAAAAAGGGCGCATCTAACAATTTTCGAATAAATTACCATTCGACTCATGATAAGAAGACGCATCTACTAAATTTTTTTAATATTCACTAATATCAATATTTTAGAAATTATCGTCAGAATTTTAGACTGTTGATCACAGATGACATTTTATTAGTAGAAAAGACTTATACAAATTCAACATAAAAGAAAAGACTTATTTAACCAGTTGCTACGTCATCTTTAACAATATTTGCATCGATTACTTAAATTTAAATTATTCTTGTCTTATTATTTTATATCTTATTATTAAGAGCTCATATCTTATTATTAAGAGCTGGTGTTTCACATGTGGTCCCATATAAATTTGATCGAGGTCAGACCAATAGTTTTTGAGTTATCCTTAATTATTTATATTAAAGTCGATTGTACAAATGTTTTAATTTTTAATTATTATCGTAGTAAGTCTTGTATGATATCCCCTTTAAAATCATTACTCAAGAGTTGCGGGTTGTTATTTTTTGTGTCTCAATACCAATGCTTTTCTAATATTTACTAAGAAAAAAGTAGTAAATTACTATTAGCGTCCTTTCAACTTCAAATGACCTTTCCAAAATATGTAAAAATGTTAAATGAATGGTAGTTTTGTTTTATTTATTAGGTTGGGAAGACCCAAATAGTTATATGCGTCTTTCCTTCGATGTTTTTGTGTTGCCAGGTGTACTTTTTTAATCTAAGATGAAAAGGAAAATTCGTTTTATTTAAATAAATAAACAAATTTAAAAAAAAAATAAGTTCGTCCTTAAAATCTTCATGTCTCTACGTATACATTTCAATATAGATACCTTTTAATATACTTTAGACACGGGGTCTGAAAGAAAAATTCATCAATTTATTTTTTATTTCCATTTTACGTTTTTGTTAGTTACTTCCTTTTTTATTATGACGGCAGAATGCCTAACCCTGTCGCCTCACGCTTGTGACGCAGTAGGTTTCAGCCTTGACGGGGTTCGTTCGTTTTAGTTTTTGAGACAGTTCCGTGTTGATTTTGTACACGCGTGCGCGAGCGACAGTTCAATCGTTTTGTTTAATAAATTTACTTGTGATTACGTGTTGATATTAAAGTTTTTGTTACGTTTTTGGATTCTTTTTTGTTTTAATAATGCCTAACGCGTACGTTTATAGTGGTCAACATGTTAGGTATCCGAACCTAGGTACACGAAGTATCGCTAAATAAATTGTTAAGACGTCGGGATGGAACAAGTGTGTCATACTGTGCAGTGCACAAAGTGTTGAAGCGTAACCAATGCGCCCATACAAATTGCACAAAGTGCAAGCTTTAGTTCCCGGCGATCACGACCGCCGACGAGTTTTCTGCCGTTGGTTATTATACCAGCAACAACGTGTGCCTGGTTCCATTGAGCACATTATCTGGACGGATGAGTCGACATTTACCAGAAACGGCCTGTGGAACCGAAGAAATACACACGTGTATTCAGAGGTTAACCCGCACGCTGTTCGACAAACCGGGCACCAAACCCGATGGTCGGTTAACGTATGGGCAGGTTTATTTAAGGATCGCATACTGGGACCAGTGTTTCTGCCAGAGCGACTGAACGGACAGCGATACCTAAACTTTATAAATGAACAGTTGGTTGACATTTTAAACGACCTATCGTTGGCTGAATATCGCCGCACATAGTTCCAACATGATGGTGCCCCTCCACATTTCGTGAGGTTCGTCCGTGAGCGCCTCAATGAGCTATT
The DNA here is from genome assembly GCA_963668995.1 of Parnassius mnemosyne. NCBI lineage: Eukaryota > Metazoa > Arthropoda > Insecta > Lepidoptera > Papilionidae > Parnassius > Parnassius mnemosyne. The sequence goes on along the minus strand of CAVLGL010000097.1, from coordinate 1,904,804 downwards.
TGATGATCGCTGGATCGGCAGACTAGGACCACACGCTTGCCCACCTCGCTCACCAGATCTGACTCCGTTAGACTTCTTTTTGTGGGGTATGTGAAAGAAAGGGTTTTTAATCGTGAATGTGATAGTGCTGAAGAAATGCGCCAAAGGATCGTGGATGCTTTCGAGAAACTACGTACGGACTGTGTCGAAGACCACACGATGATGCCCCGCCTGCACCCAAATCTGCCTTGAAATGAATGGAGCTCAATTTGAGCCGCATCTCATAAGACCACGGAGGATTTAGAGCAGTAAGCTGTTTCATAACTTTTTTTTTTTTAAATAACTTAGTACTAGACTAATCTGAATAGATACATAACTGAATACATGAGAATAATAAACATACCTACACGATGAATAAAAACGCATGACTCCAACCTTGGTTACATTTCATTTAAGTATTTCTTCATTAGCGGGGAATCGAACCAGTTATTTGGGTTATTTAACCTGTAAATTCGGATTAAAGTGGCTACGTGGAGATAAGCACAGTGGCAAAATAGTAGGTTAAGTAGATAAGTTAGGTATTTAGACACGTGTTGTAAATTATTATATTGTGGGATGGCCCGCTAGTTGCGGGCCGCGCGAATTTGTGTTCGCGCGTACATTGACCTTTATCTAGCTCAGGTCAGGTGATATCAATTCAGTCATTCCACTGCTGGTTTTATGTTTCAGTATTTTCATGATATTTTTTATGAAATTATCGTTTCATTTAGCTGTACTAACATGATGGCGCGTGAATAAAGCTAATAAAACCTTGTAAAAAGATGATTTTTTTTTCATCAGGATCGAATTTGTTTGTAACCCATGATCAAAGGTATACTTGGTGTTGTCGCCTGTCTTAGTTTTCGGGAGCGTTCCAAAAACACCCTGTATATACATACACATAATATAATTTGTTAATATTACAGTATATTGAATTACTACTTTAATAACAATAACAATATCAATCAAATATCAATATTGGGCACATAACTACTATGACAATGTTTGGAGCAGCTTCTCTGTTTGTTCATAATTAAGCGTAAATAACCAATTTCGTATTTTCTTTCTAGCTGTATTCGTTGAGCAATCTCTTATGTCGCATGCCTTCATAACTTTGTTAAATATGAGTGTTTCTATGAATGGATTAAATCGTTTTGCGAAAGCTGTGCGAACGCTTGGTAATGGCATTTGGAACACACGTTTTTTCTTTAGCTCATTGAATTTATCTAAGCTTAATATTTTTCTATGAGCACTGGTAGCCACACATAAGACAAATAGCTGCCGAACTGTAACTGTGTTTAGTTTATAACTATGTAATTGATAAAAAGAATAATCATAATAGATAGTAGCTTACAGTTAATTTGGATACTTCTCACCATTTAATTTGTAGCATCTGTTCTGACCGAAGGTCCAGCACCCTTAACCACCAGATTACTGTCATCATTTTGCAGGTTTTGAGGCTGCAAGTTATTTGGGGAAAACGAATCATGGGATCCACCATCATTCATTGGCTCGTTGACAGGCTGGTTGTTCCTCGGCGACACGGCTGTCAGCTCACCAGGTTGCGGTACCCGTCGCAACTGGTCATGAGCAACTTTTCGTGGACGACCATGTCCCATCACTGGTTTAATAAGGTATCGGTTATTGTCCAGCACCCTGAATATTTCATATGGTGCACTGAATTTTAGGTCTAAAGAGGTTTGGTTTCTTCGATTATTCTTTACTAAAACAAATTCACCCCTTTGAAATCTTAGTATTTTTGCTGTTTTTTTTTTTAGCATCAAATCTCTGTTTGGACTCTATTGCCGCTTCGGTCATTCTACGCTGTACATGTCTCTCTAAGGCCTCATAATCTATTGACATGTCATCTAAATGCAAAAAGTTTGCCAGTTCGGGTAGTACGCTATGCTGGCGTTTCGTAAGCAGTGTAAGCGGTGCAACACCAGTCGTTCGGTGCGTTGTGCAGTTAAGTGAGAGTTGAAGACTGTCCAAAGCAGTGTGCCAGTCAGTGGTTTCATGGTTTTTTTTTTTTATCACTGTTAAAGCATTTTGAGGGTTCCTATTACTCTTTCAACCTGCCCATTGGCTCTACTCACGCCAGGGGCTATAGAATGGATCACTAAACCAAACCTTTTACAAAAATTCTTAAATTCACCTAGAAACTCACGCCCACCATCTACTACGATTAGTTTGCCAAACAAGTGTATCATCTGTTTTAGGGCTGCAAGAGTACTTTGAGGGTTTTTATTGTTAGCATGATGCAACAAAATATATTTAGTGTATGCATCTATTGTAACTACAACATACTCTTGTTCGGGTAATGTACCTAGTTTTCCTGTTATGTCCATATGGATTATCTCAAATGGCACAGTGGATTTTTTGATGGGATGCAGTTGAGCTTGAAGGGATCCTGAAGTGTTTTTTGAAGTTCTACAAATAATGATGCAATTATCAACGAACTCCCTAACTGTAGTATTCATCCTGTCAAACCAGTAAGTCTCTCTTATCTTCGCCATTGTTTTTTCCCAACCAGGATGCTTCAAACTAGAATAGTATGCATTTATCAAACTCCATTGGAATGATTTTGGTACTATAACCAAGTATTGCTCACCTAGAACTTCATCTCGTATTCTGTACTTTAAAAGGTCATCTTCAAATATAAAATTATTAACAGTCTCACCTTTGTATATGGAGTCAATTTTAGAACGCAGTGTTTCATCACGACGTTGCTTTACTTTTGGCCATTGTAGTTCTTTAGTCATTATATTCACAACATGCGTCTCTATATTTCGGCTAAAAAAATCTGCATGTTGCATGCGTTCACCCTTTCGATATTCTATATCGAAATCGAAATTTTGTAGGAATGTCTACAATCTATATACTTTTGGTAAAAGCTCCTGTTTGTGATTAAAGGCTTTAAGTGCATTGCAGTCAGTTATTACTTTAAAGTGTCTGCCGTAGAGAAAATGACGAAATTGTTTAATTGCTCGAACTACGGCGAGTGTTGCCAACTCATATGAGTGGTACCTACTTTCAGCTTCAGTAGTGCGCATGGTAAAATAAGCCACCTGGTCGGCTTGGCTTAGGCAAGTATTACACCTACTCCTAGACTACTCGCGTCAGTGAAAAGCTCTATTGATGCGTCTTCTCGAAATATCATCAATAAGGGAGATGAAGTACGATAATGAATGATCTTATTATGCGCCTCTTCTTGTCTGTGAGTCCATTGCCACCTAGCACCGGCTTTGGTTAGTTCGTAAAGGGGAATCATAATACGAGCGAAATTCGGAATAAACCGACGAAAGTAGCCAGCCAGTCCTCTTTCAGAAGGGCTTAGTTGGTATGGCCTACGCTTAACATATTTATTAGGATTTTGAGTCGAATTTCTAATCTTACCTAAAATTAAAATCATTATCACAATTAGCGATAAAAATAACAAAAAAAAATGTGTAAATCTACTGTGAATATGTAACAACTTAACTGTGTTTTGTAAAAGAAAGCTGACAAGTCTCCAATGGGAATAGGCACAAGTCAAAGGTTGCAACAATCAAACTCTTTGCTTTTCAAGACGGTTTAAACTTTTCTCTTCTTAGTGTATCAAATCATATTAATCAGCTTCAAGTCGGCTTAATTTCAATTGGTGCATTTTTATAGCCAACACGGCCATCACATTCGCCTTTTTGTGGCATAATATAAAAATCAATGTTAAGTTGAGTGTTGAAAATATACAGATATGTAGGTATGTAGAGTATGCCGCAGTTGGTATCTGTGCATTTCTGTTACTTTTATGCGCCCAGTAACACATTTCGCGCTGGTGTTTGTTTTCAATTAATGGCTTTCAATTTTGAGTACAAAAGTATTAAAGTATTAAAAAATATGGTCTATTATGGATTGTCTTATTTTTTGCTTATGTGGTCTGTTATGGATTGTCTTATATCCTCTTCCCTCGGACCTCCGTAAGGAACAGTTGTGTCTCTGGTGCTATTTTAAATTCGTTTATTAAAAATTAAAATGCAATCAGTGTTATTAAATTCGGACAAAATAATAGGAGTGTATAAACTTGAAGGTGCAAACAGTTTTACTACCTCTCAGAACTTCCTGAGTGCCTGGTACTTCGTGCTCCGCCTACTGCTGTGACGCAAGTATAAATTACTACCATTCCTGTGCGATCGCTTTGGCACCATTTTTGTTGAGCAACAACCGCACCCCCACATTTCAACGCCACCCAATTAGCGGTCTAAGAAGGTGCAAACAGTTCTACTACCTCTTTCAACTTTATGAGCGCCTAGTACTTTGTACTCCGCCTACTGCTGTACGCAACTATAACTACAACCAATTCTGCGTTAGCGTATCGTCACTGTTTGTGTTGAACAACAGTCACACACCCACGATTGCATCGCCACCCAATTAAGGGCTACTACCACCACCTACCACTGCACTAAAGCCATCTTAGAGGCAATATGGCCACACGCCCCGACGCTACGTCATCCGTGACATCAGCAGCGGCGAATACATCTCCTAGTAGCTCTGCTACCTTAGTACATACGGATACTGTACTCAACAGAACTGCCTCTGACACGGATCTCTCGCTTATTACGCCTCCAAACTTTGTTTCCCAACGAAATAAGAGACGCAGGGACCAATTGGATGATTCGATGTCTAACCAAATGGATGATTTTAAACAAGAAATGCGTAGGTTAATGACATTTTTTTCTGCCTCCCAAACCAATGAACTTAAACAAGTAAATACCGTACTTAAAGAGATACAACAGACAAATAATAACATTTAAAGCTCAGTCTCTTTCTTAGCCGCACAAAATGAGGAGTTTAGGCAGCGAATAATCGAACTTGAAACACAGGTTAAGCAGGATAGGAATTACATTACTGTTCTAGAGAATAAAATGGAAGAATTACAATTGGAAAATCGTAAGTCGAGCTTCGAAATTAAAAATGTTCCGAAAAAGCCTAACGAAAAAAAGAAGACCTTATTGAGATGGTTAGTACTCTCTCCAAATCTCTGGACTACAATATCACCAAAATGGATATTAAAGATATTTACAGAGTACGGCCAAAGTCCATTAACAATAAACCATTGTAGTGGAAACGAGTTCGACCATACTAAAGAATGATTTACTAAAAGCAGCAAAATCATTTAATATCAAACATAAATGTAAGCTGTGTGCCAAACATCTCGGCTTTAAAACACAAGAAGATACCCCTATATTCCTGTCCGAGCATCTAACCCCTAAAGGAGCGCGTTTACATTTCTTGGCGCGTGATCTGGCCAAGTCAAAGAACTATAAATTCTGCTGGACCGCCTATGGTAAAGTATATGTAAGAGAGAATGAAAACTCTCCAATTATAATGATACGTAATGAAAGTCAAGTACACCAACTTCTGGGTAGCCAGCAGCAGGAACCCCAAGTAATCTGACTATCTGAACATGTACTGCCAACCTTTGGTATTACTGTTATTACTAAGCTCACCCAACTGATAAACTCTGTTATTCTGCCTGATTATCTGTTTTTATTGTGTTATTTGTATTTTTTTTCTCTGTTTCACTTTGTAAAAACTTCTAGAATTATTATTAAGCATAAAAATCCAATATATGTCACACATTTCTTCTACCATACTTTACAGACTCAATTATATACTCAAAAATCCTCATATACTTTATTCTTCTACAACAGTCTTCATTCAAATCTCTATACACACAACCACCAAACGAAATAAATCTTTACCTCATTCTGATAGAACGAAACCTTCCTCATATAACTAAAATCATTATAACTAGCTATAATCCTGTAGTAACGATATTTGCATTTTTCTATACACCAAATGGGTGATCCTCAACTTTGTAATTTGAATGTGATAGACGGTATTGATATTTCTCGTGCAATAGAGTGTGACTGTTCGGAGCTCCCATCTTATAAAATTAATTATGAATCCGGTCTTGTGATTATCTCCCAAAACATCTGTAGTATTTACAGCAACTTTGACGATTTGATGTTGACATTGTCTAGTCTTCCCTTTGAGGCGGATATTTTGATCCTGACTGAATGTAGACTTACCTCAAATAAACCTGTACCACAACTACTCAATTATAGTTCTTATTCAACGACACGCCATCTGAATCAGAATGATGGTGTAGTTACCTATATTAAAAAATCTTTACAGCCAAAAGTTAGGGAAATAAATCTTACTCACGCTTCTTGTCTTCAGCTTGACGTACTTAATAACACAATATTGTGTATTTATCGATCCCCTTCTAATACATATGCTGATGATTTCATAGACTCACTTTGTTCACACTTGGATACCTTAAGTAATCAAAATAACATTATAATCACGGGAGATATTAACATTAATATTACACCCAAACTTATTGAACCGGCATATGAGTACAAAAATAGAACTAACTATTTGAACGCTCTCTCAGCATATGGTATACTAGCGGGTCACACTATACCTACTAGAGAGAAGAACTGCCTAGATCACTTTATGCTAAAGATTAACAAGAATAAACATTCAGCATTCATAGCAGTTTTGCGTACCACTATCACAGATCACTTTACTACCGTTCTTTCTCTATCTAAGACTAAACTATTAAAGTCTATTAATAAAACAAAAACTATAACAGATTATATTAAAGCTCATAAGGACCTCCAACAAAAAAATATTAATGAATTACTGCTTTATAGTGATCCAACGGCTTTATCTGACCGTCTGATAGCTATGCTCACTGAATCACTGAATTCGAATACCATAAATATCTCGATTCCTAGAAGCCAGCGCACAATAAAGCCGTGGATTACTCCCGGCATTTTACGATGCATCAAACATCGTAACAAACTACAAAAACAGCTTCGAAAAGAGAGTCACAATGAAATATTAAAAATAACCTACACTAGATATAGAAATTTCTGTAATAAGCTTATTAAAAAACTTAAAAGGAAATACGAAAGGGACTTGCTTACTAAATCAGTTAGTAATAATAGACTGCTATGGAAAAATATAAAAACCATTACCTTTAACAATAAATCATACGATGAAAGTGAGGTGTTACTCAAACTGAAAAATGATCCAACTGAATCTGCAAATCATATTAACAATTACTTTGCGAAAATAGGAGAGCATCTTGCCGAAAATATTAATCCTAGTGGCAATTCTAATCTAATTCTCGGAACCAGAAATACTGTTGCTACATGCAACTCCTTTGTCTTGCTACAAGCTGATGTGAAAGAAGTCGAAAGAACACTCATGAACTTGAGATCAGATGGCGCTCCTGGTTGGGACAAAATTCCCATCACGTTCTTAAAACTTGTAAAAAAACGAAATTGTACCTATAGTTACTCACCTAGCTAACTTATGTTTTGAGCAGGGCGTTTTTCCAGCCCCGCTAAAAAGTCAGTAGTCACTCCTGTATACAAGAGTGGGGACAGGGATGATGTGGGTAATTATAGGCCGATTTCGGTACTGCCAGCTATTTCAAAGATACTTGAGAGACTTTTGAATTCTAGATTATTAAATTACTTAGAAAAATTTCGGCTTCTATCGACGTCACAGTTTGGCTTCAGACAGGGCAGATCAACTGAAGATGCAATAGCTGCTCTTAGCCAGCTAGTTACTGAGAATATGGATAAAGGGATCAAGTGTCTGACTGTTTTTTTGGACCTCAGGAAAGCGTTCGATACCGTTTTCATCCCTATTCTTGTCCAAAAACTAGAACAATTAGGTATCAGAGATGTTGCGCTATCTCTCTTTAAGAGTTATCTCTCTGATAGAATGCAAAGAGTGAAATTGGGTCATTACATCAGTGAAGACGTTGCTGTATCCTATGGTGTACCACAGGGAAGTGTGTTAGGACCAAACCTTTTTCTTATATACATTAACGACCTCTGTAATCTAAAAATTGACCATGCGCACATCTTTTCCTATGCCGATGATACAGAAGTAGTTTTTTCTGGGAATAACTGGGCTGATGTGAAGAATAATGCTGAATCTGATCTGCACTTGATTAACCCTCGGCGTGCCTGGTGGAAAAAAGTTACATGGCGTGCCTGGTGGGTCTGTGAGACCCAAATTTTAAATTTTTTTTTCTCCTACAAATTGATATCAATGTAGTATATTTTTTGATTTTATAGTAAAATTAAACATGTTTTTTAGGATTTCAAATAAAATACGTGTTCAAATTAATAATATTTTTAATAGAATTTTTAATTAAACTTTTACCTCGTTTTTAACGTATAATTAAACATCTTATTTTCATAAACATACAAAATCAACTAAAACAAAAGAAATCACAATCAGACTTTGGGGATCATAAGGCACATAAGGTTATCTTATATTCTAAGCTAAAATAATTAGTCTTCATCATTTTCAGGAACATTGCCTTTGAAGCAATTTCCGCACTGGAATATTGCATGATCTAGGCACACGTGGCTTTTGCACGTCTCACAGAAGTATTGAGTTTTACGGTCTTTCTTTGATGTACAAACGTAACATCTACGCCTTACACCTGGAGCTGTTTTTTTCACCGGTGGACCTTCGTCGAGACCAATACGGTCAGCAATTCGTTTGCGGAGATCTGTGGAAAGGCGAGTATTTTTCTGTCTTGTTTTTAGATGAGATTCTATCAATGCGATACCCAGATCTTTGATAAAATTTCGGCGATTGTTTTTGATATCAGGGAAGTTCAGCATTTGAATAATTTTTGCATTTATACCTGCAGAGTTCAGCAACCAGAAAAACAGAGTGAGCGGCCATCTTCTGGAGTTTCTTGATACATCATAAGATCTAATAAGCTTGTCAACGTTGTGAACACCACTTTTCGTTTTGTTATAGAATGTAATAACTGCTGGTTTTTGCTTCTCGCCTGATTGCAGGTCGATTTCCACATCATGATGGAGAGATGACAGCAGGAACACTTTTTTTCTAGGTTTTGGGACGTATGATACTAAAGTCATATCTTTTTGAAATCCGAACTGTGATGAATACATTGTTGAATTTGTTTTGAATTTTTCAGGTATGCAAGTTTTATTTGATTTCATTGTACCGACAGCGGTTAGCTTATGATGATTTAGCAAGTGTTCATATGTTGGATAGCTCGTAAACCAGTTGTCCATCGTGATATTTCTCCCTGACTGAGAAACTGGCGCGACGAGGCGATCGACTACATCGTGAGGCTTATTGCTGACCTTATAAGGTCCCTCTGGTTGCTCGCCTAAATAAATCTCCAAATTCAGAGAGTAGAATGTTTTGGCATCTACGAGCGCAAATATCTTTATTCCATATTTACCTGGTTTATTTGGCAAATATTGGCGAAATTTGCAGCGACCACGGAAAGCTACAAGCTCTTCATCTAGAGTCAAATTTTCAAAGGGCGTGTAGTGTTGTTGGCATCTGCTAACGAATTCTTCGAACAGTTTCCTGAACGGGGCTAGTCTGTCCTGTGACAGTCTTTCTTGACGTGTATCAACATCATCAAATCGCAAATGATTGACAATAAAAATGAATCTTCTCAAGCTCATTGTCATAGCAAAAATAGGAATACCAGTTCCATCATTACACCACAAGTCTTGTAAATTCTGCCTTGCAGATTTATATAATCCCGCAAGGTAAATTAGACCAATGACAGCCTTCAGCTCATCCATACCAACTTCTGCATAAGCGTAGTCATTTGAAGTGTTCAGACCAAGTCTCGTTCTTCGGATTCTCACATTTGTATGAATTAGTATATCCAGCAACATAGACTCGCCCACAAAAAGATTGAAACACTCTAAAGGAGTTTTTGCATCTCTCGCTAATATTTTGACACCCGGTGTTCCAGATACTATATTTTCACTACGTGTTCGAACGTTTGATCTAGCTGGAAGTTTGTACCACAAAGTTCCGTCTTTACCTTTGTAAGTTCTTCCTGAGGGCCGCGAAGTTAACTCTGACAGTGGCACGTCTATTTCAGAATCTGAAGAGTTCTCATCATCAACTATTTTGAAGAGGTCTTCCTCCGAATCGATCGAGTCGGTTTCATAAGTTTCTTCTGTAACCTCATCAGACTCTTCGTCGCTGGAGTCGAATACAATATCATCTTCGGGATCTTCGTCCACCTCTTCGAGTAGCAAACTAACGATTTCCCTGTCCTGTAAGGACCTCTCCATTTTGAACTGTAAAGAATATGATACTATAAAGTTGAATTCCAAACAAAATAAAGAATTTTATGAATAAAATACATCAAATTCGTAAAAAGACAAATTAAAACAATAATAATCTCGAGTATTATATATAAAATATGTTACTATTTAAAATATTATGTTTATTTTTAACAAATTAACGACACAAAACCACTAATAGCAACAAATGAATTCTTACATGAAAACGTCACGCCGTATGCCTGGTGGGGTCTGCGAGACCCGAGCGCACTTTAGACACGTCCTTTCACTACTGGAGCACGCCCCGGACTGAGGTAGCGGGCGGAGGGCGTCAATTAGTTCACTACGGTCAGCTACTGAGAGCAGTTGCGAGCGAATTTTAAATTACAATGAATTATAACGGTTTAACGGCTGCTGTGGGTCTCACAGACCCAACCAGGCATGCCGAGGGTTAACAACTGGTTAAAAAACAATGTGTTGACCCTGAATACAGCCAAAACTAATTACATCTGTTACAGTATTCAAAATCATTCACAACCTGACACTAACTTCAATCTATTAATTCACTCTTGCAATCCTGAAACTGAACCCACTAACTGTGATTGTCCTGCTATAGACAGAATTGATAAAACGAAATACCTGGGGGTTATGATAGACCAGCGGCTCTCTTGGCATTCACACATTGAACTAGTCTCTACCAGATTAAGAAAATTGATCTGGATATTCAAGTCCTTGAGACATGTAGTGCCTGGGGGGTGGGGGGTTGATCATAGCCCCAGAAGGAATATTTTTAAAGAAATTTACACTTCACTTGCGCAATCAATCTAACTTACTGCATTTCCATTTGGGGAGGAGCGGTTAAAACAAAAATGATTGAGGTGGAACGTGCGCAACGTGCTTTACTGAAAGTGATGCTCTTTAAACATAGAAGATTTCCAACTCACACTTTATACGCTGTTTGTAAGGTCTTATCTGTAAGAAAGCTGTACATTCTTAGCGTAATATTAAAAAGACATAAAACTACACCTTATGTCTCAGACAATATTACAGCTAGAAGAAAAAAAAATGTTATTCCACTTACCAAAACTAGAACCGCCTTTGCTAAAAATCAACTTAACAGTCGTTCGGCCTATCTATATAATAAAGTAAATAAAATCGTAGACATATATAATAAAACACTACGCGAATGCAAAAAAATAGTTACAACTATTTAATACCTTTAGATTATGAGGAAACAGAGATTATTCTTAGACACACGGCATAACTTAACACAAACACACACACACACACACACACACACACACACACACACACACACACACACACACACACACACACACCACACACAGCACACACGCACACACACACACACATACAATTTTTATTTTTCATATTTTTATGTACCCCTAATACTGTTATAGATAATAAACTTTATGTTAACTAGTAGCTATGGAAGAGCGAAGGCAACTAATACAGGCAAGATTTTTGCTTAAAAGGTGTCTTCGATCACTATCTGTAAATGTAGACAATATGTTATCGAAATAAATTATTATTTGGGGCATCTATATAGTTTACTAATCTGGTTGGGCTGTATAAATATATAATTGTAAATGAAAATGATAAACATAAAATTTTTCACGGTCACGGTGGGACGGCCTAAAATTTACCCAGAAGTGGGACGTCCCGAAAATTCCGGGACGGTTGGCAAGCCTAATTACGACACTACACTTGTTGCACCTACCATACATAAACACATAGTGAGTAAAAAAGAAAAATGAAAAAATGAGATGCAGATTTTGCAGAGTTTATGATAACATCGCAAATTATTATTATACCAACAATATAATAACTATAAAATCTACTACTATTACTACTTCTATTATATACTACTAAAATTTAATAAAATCTACATGTGACGTTTGCTAATTATGAGTACGAGTTTGCTAATTATGAGTACCAGTTTGCTAATTATGAGTCATGTTCTCAATATACGTTTTTGTATATCGAGAACATGAATTTTGTATTTTTTCCAAAAAACCAATAATGATGTCAAGCTACGCAGTGGGGGTGGTAAATCGTTCCAGCATTTTGAGGCTGCGTATCTAAAGCTACCCCGAAATAACTAAATTCGACAGCTTGGAACTTTTAACGACCACTTAGACCGCCTTGTTTGATATTTTTGTGTCTCACAGGAGTGGGCAAGTTTATTTGCGAATTAGGATGGAGTATGATATTTTAATAAATTAAATAATAAACAAGCCATATGCAGATTGCGTCTACCTTTCATTTTTATCATGGTAGCATTATTAAGAAAAGGTGTGACATTAGTACGGGGTGGTATACTGAAGACAAACCGAACATATGCGTTTTGAATCCTCTGAATAGTGTTTTCTGTTCGAGCGAGTAAGCGAGGACCGTAAACAACATCCATGTAGTCAAATTTTGACAGCACCAGAGAATTAGCCAGCTGAATCCTAATACTCGTACTTAGTAGCGAATCCCTAATTTGATAAAGAATTTTTAATCGGTAGAAACAATTTCTTGCGACCTCAGAGATATGTTTTTCAAATTTGAGCTCATCATCATCATCATCATCATCATCATTACAGCCCTTCACAAGTCCACTGCTGAACATAGGCCTCCCCCAAAGAATGCCACAAAACACGGTCCTGAGCCACCTGCATCCATCGACTTCCTGCATGTCTTACCAGGTCGTCACTCCATCTCGTGGGGGGACGCCCTACACCTCGCCTACCGGTACGAGGCTGCCACTCGAGAACCTTTCTTCCCCATCGGTTGTCGGTTCTTCGAGCTATATGGCCGGCCCATTGCCACTTCAGCTTACTAATCCGTTGGGCTATGTCGGTCACTCTGGTTCTACTGCGGATATCCTCATTCCTAAGTTTATCACGCAGAGAAACTCCGAGCATAGCCCTCTCCATAGCTCGCTGAGCGACCTTGAGCTTCCTCATACGGCCAGCAGTGAAGGACCACGTCTCAGTTCCGTAAGTCATCACTGGCAACACGCACTGGTTGTACAATTTCGTTTTAAGGTTTTGAGGTATGTCTGACGAGAAGATGTGTCGTAGCTTCCCGAACGCTGCCCAGCCGAGTTGAATCCGTCGATTGACCTCTCGGTCGAAGTTGGACTTACCCAGTCGGACTATTTGTCCCAGGTAAACATACTCGTCAACAACTTCGAGCTTAGTGTTCCCAACAACTACCGGCATAGGTGTGACATGGACATTAAACATGATCTTAGTTTTGTCCATGTTCATCTTGAGACCTATCCGTTGGGAAACACTATTGAGGTCATTGAGCATAGTGCTTCAGTCCTACAGCGATTCTGCCATAAGGACTATATCGTCGGCAAATCGAAGGTGAGTGATGTACTCGCCATTGATGTTGATACCGTATCCTTTCCAGTCCAGAAGCTTGAAAACGTCTTCCAATGCAGCGGTGAAGAGTTTCGGGGATATGACGTCACCCTGTCTTACACCTCTCTGCAATTGGATAGGTTTCGTACTCTGGTTCTGTACTCGGATAGCCATCGTAGCCCTACTGTACAAGCACTTCAACACTTCGATATACCGACAGTCAACTTGGCACCGCTGAAGGGACTGCAGCACCGCCCAAATTTCGACGGAATCAAAGGCTTTCTCATAGTCCACATACGCCAGACATAGTGGCAAATTGTACTCTTCGGACTTCTGTACAACTTGCCGCAGGGTATGTATGTGGTCTATGGTGCTAAAGCCCTTTCGGAAACCGGCTTGTTCGGGAGGCTGGAAGTCGTCAAGTCTGCGCGCGAGACGATTCGTAATGACTCTCGAAAACAGCACGTAGACGCGGCTCAGAAGGGAAATCGGTCTGTAGTTCTTCAAGAGATCGTTGTCACCTTTCTTGAAGAACAAGACCACCGCACTTCTGCTCCACGCCTCCGGTGTAATGCCACCATGGAGGACGGAATTAAAGAGCTTCTGAAGGACTTCAAGTACCGGTCTTCCACCCGCTTTCAGAAGCTCCGCTGTAATTCCATCCTCGCCTGGGGCCTTACCGTTTTTAAGGTGCTGGAGAGCCATCCTAATCTCGCTCAGACTGACATCCGGGATATCTTCGGAATAGTGTCGGATGAGACTCGCTCTTGGATCGTTACTCACACTTGCGTGTGGCTCCAACGATGATGTGTACAGCTGCCCATAGAACCTCTCAATCTCACTCAAAATCTCAGGTGTCCCGGAAACGATGCTGCCACATTCTGTCTTCAGCTTTGACAGTTGGCTCTTTCTGGCAGACAGATCTCTGGCAAAGACTTTGGAGCCTTGGTTCCGCTCGATCGCTTCTTCAATACGAGCTGTATTGAAGTTGCGTAAGTCCCGCCGCATGCATTTGGAGATCTGTCTGTTCAGATGCCTGTATGCTGTCAAGTCTGTTGAAGAATGTAGCTTCATCTCCCGTCTAACAGCCATGAGATTAAGAGTGTGATCGGAGAGTTTTTGTGTTCTTCTGCGGCGGGTCTTGCAGAACTTAGCTCCAACCGCATGGACAGTTTCCACGAGCTTGTCATTCATATCGTCCACTTCATTGCAGTCTTCCAGGCACTGAAAACGGTTTTGTAACTCGAGCTGAAAGGTTTCGGGACTTTGGAACAGAGCACGAGGGGGACGGAGCGTTGACTTCATTAGACGAGACCTCTCCAACTTAACGTTTAGGTTCAGTGTGCCTCTAACCATTCGGTGATCGCTACCAGTTTTCACCCTCGCGATCACGGAGACATCACTGAACAGTTGTCGTCTGGTCGTCATAATGAAGTCAATCTCATTTTTTGTGGAACCGTCGGGGCTCGACCAGGTCCACTTCCTGTGGGGCCGCTTCTGGAAGAAAGAGTTCATCATAAAGAGTCCCTCTTTCTCCATGAAGTCGGCCAGCTGCTGGCCCCTTGGGTTCCGTTGCCCTATTCCAAATTTCCCTACTTTCAGCTCACCGTTCTCTCTTGTGCCTAGTTTTGCATTGAAGTCTCCCATTAACACCGTATATTGGGTTTTGGAGGAATGCATGGCTCTAGAGATATCCTCATACATTTCCTCCACCTCCTCATCGGGGTGTGCCGAGGTTGGTGCGTAAACCTGTATGACCTTCAGCGAATACCGTTTGGTGATTCTGAGTATAAGGTACGCAACCCTCGTCGACACACTCCCGATTTTTACAACGTTGTTAACGAGAGACTTGTGGACGATAAATCCGACACCTCCTTGGGACAGATGGTCGCCCTCCCGGTGATAGAGCAAGTTGCCGGATTCGAGGATTACCGTGTCCTCCCCCTCTCTTCGGACTTCGGATAATCCTATAATATGCCAGCGCAACTTGTCTATCTCTTCTTCCAGCTCCACGATCTTCTCGTCAGTCCTCAGGGTGCGTGCGTTGTACGTTGCCAGGTCGAGTCGTCTAAGGTGGCAACCGAACCTCCACCGGAGATTCTTAGCACCCCCTGCCCCGCCGTTACCATGGTCGCCACCGTAGCCAGGAATAGCGGGGTCGCCGGGGACTGGGGGCCGTTTTTTTGTTGCTCTCATTATTAGGGGGTATCTGCCATAGTTGCCACGCTTGGCGAGCGGGTTGGCAACCGCAGTTTTTTTTACGACACCCACGGGAGGATATGGGGTAGTGGATATTCTTGACCGCCACTACACGGCAAATTCACCCTTCACCCTATTTACTACTTCATTTTTTTGATACGTCGTCTTTGATACGTCGGTATACTAATTTCAGTGTTTTTTTTTTTTTTTTTATATAGGAGAGGGGGCAAACGAGCATGCGGCTCACCTGATGGTAAGTGACTACCGCCGCCCATGAACAACTGCAACACCAGGGAGGGAATTGCAGATGCGTTGCCGGCCTTTTAAAAAGGAGTACGCTCTTTTCTTGAAGGTCCCTAAGTCGTATCGGTCCGGAAAAATCGCTGATGGTAATCGATTCCACAAGGAAGTTGTGCGAGGAAGAAAACATCTTTTAAATCGCACAGTGGTGGACCGCCAATCATCCAGATGGTGTGGATGGTATCGGGAGTTCTGCCGCGATGTGCGTTCGTGAAATTTGGCGGCTGGGATTAATCCGAACAATTCCTCAGAGCACTCCCCATGGTAGATGCGAAAGAAAATGCAAAGGGATGCAACATCTCTTCGCAGTGCCAATGAATCGAGCCGATCGGAAAGGGCTCGGTCGTCGACGATTCGAGCCGCTCTGCGCTGGATGCGGTCAAGTGGAAGGAGCTGGCACTGGGGAGCCCCTGCCCAGAGATGGGAACAGTATTCCATGTGAGGCCGAACCTGCGCCTTGTAAAGTTGCAGGCGGTGTGCCGGCATGAAATACTGTCCCGCTCTGCTGAGCACGCCAAGCTTTTTAGAGGCCAATTTGGCCTTGTCTTCCAAGTGACCACGAAACTGCACGTCACTCGATATGTCGACTCCGAGGATACCGATACTGGCTGAGGCAAGAAGGGGAGTGACTTGAAACTGAGGAGATACGACAAAGGGGTTCTTTTTAGCGGTAAACGCGCAAACTTGTGTCTTCTGAGGATTAAACTGGACTAGATTTAGTCGCCCCCAATCCGAGACTTTGTTCAGCAAAGACTCGACTTCAGACACAAGTTTGTTCCGGTACTCGGCGACGTTTTCCCGAGAAATATTGGCACGGCCGGTGTATAGAGCATCACCAGTGCTGTCATCCGCATAGCAATGAATGTTACCAGTTAGCAACATATCATTGATATGCAGAAGAAACAGCGTTGGTGATAGCACACAGCCTTGTGGAACACCAGCGTTAATAGGCTTGTAGTCAGAACATGCACCGTCTACAACGACCTTGATGCTCCGATCTGCAAGGAAGCTGGTGATCCAATTGCACAATTTCTCGGGAAGCCCATAGGAAGGGAGCTTCGAAAGAAGCGCTTTGTGCCAAACCCGATCGAAGGCCTTCGCAATGTCCAGACTAACGGCCAACGCCTCCCCCTTGGACTCTACTGCCTCCGCCCATCTATGGGTCAGGTAGACCAGAAGATCACCAGCTGATCGACCCCGACGAAAACCGTATTGGCGGTCACTAATCAGCTGGTGATCCTCAAGGTACCGGATGAGCTGGCAGTTAATAATGGATTCCATTATTTTGGAGAACAAGGAGGTGATCGCGATAGGCCTATAGTTGGACGAGTCTGAGCGGTCGCCTTTTTTAGGGATCGGGTGGACAAAAGCTGTCTTCCATGAATTCGGGACTACGCCTTGGAAGTAGGAGTACCGGAAAAGACGCGTTAGGACCAGTGCCAACTCCGGAGCACACGTCCTCAGCACAATTGGGGGGATTCCGTCAGGCCCACTCGACTTCTGGATGTCCAGGGAGAGAAGTGCTTTGCGAACCAAGCGCTGTGAGAACAGCACATCCGGCATGGAGCACTCACACCGCGGGATGGTCGGCGGTATTTTCCCCCCGTCATCAAGAGTCGAGTTGGACGCAAAAAAGGAGCCTAAAAGGTAGATGCCCCGTTTTCAAACGTAGACGCATTTTATGGCACCAAACCACACGTGCGTTCCATTTTTAAACCTACCTACGTATATCTGTACCAATGAAACCTGCCCAGACAACTTAGAAACGGTGTTGGAAGGAATCTACTCTGCATGCGTGAGGATTTTCGTGCATCCATAAATGTGTGTTGTGTTGATTATACATTGCCACACGTGTGAAAGTACTTTCATATGTTCAAATTATGTTCCGCTGCCAATTTTCTAATAACCAGCGGTTGAACTGCAAGCGTGGTGCGTAATCGTTTGGAGTCAACTCCTAGCATTTTTTGAGGTGGAATGGATGTTCTTTATCACCACGAAATGTTCTCCACACATGCATATGACTACATTGAAAGCGTGGGGCTGCTTCTCGGGTACTGGCATGGGGACTTTCATCGAAATAGTCCAGTATTTCATTTTGAAGACGAGTACGTGTACGCGCATTGGCTCCCCTGTCGATGGCCGTGTTCGGACGGAACGTTCCGTGGTCGCGAAGCCGTTGAGATAAGATAAGATAAGATAAGATATTTTATTTACTAAAACATGTGTGAGATATACATTGCATGGGCAGATATATATTCTTGGTGTTAGTGTTATTAGTGTCAACATGTCTTACCGATATTCGGTGTGTAAAATTTAAAGTGTTAGGTTGTTAGTTTTCATTTAACATTAGCAGTCTATTAATATACAAATTCAGTGAAATTATTACTTACAACAATTATAATTAAAAGTATATGTATAAGGCAATTATATAATGTCAAAATTTATCATTAAGAAAGTCAGTTACAGTGTAGTAGCATTTTTCAATTAAAAGATTTTTGAATTTATTTTTAAAAAGATTGCTGTTCAGTGATTTATACATCTGAGGAATTTTATTATAGATTTTAGGAGCTATGCATACTACACTCTTTCTTAGCAGAGCCGTTCTTGCTTGTTGCAAGCACAATTTACTTCCATCACGACGGTTGCGCTTTACTTTGTCAGACAACCGTGGAAATAGGTTAGGATTGGCCCTGACAAAGAGAGCCATGTTCAATATGTATAAGGACGGAAGTGTAAGAACTCTATGTTTAATAAAATATGGCATACAACTATCGGCAGTCTGAAGACCAAACATAGCGCGGATACATCTTTTCTGACTTTTAAACGCAACTTCTCTGTCAGTTGAGTTACCCCAGAAAATGATTCCGTATCTAAAGACAGATTCGACTAGTCCATAATAAGTTGTTAAAAGTGCGTCAATGTTAACTGTAGAAGAAAGTCTAAACAGTGCATAAGCCGAACTACTTATTTTTTTACTTAGTTCTAGTATATGGGCTTTCCAATTTAGTTTTTGGTCAATTTGTAAGCCGAGAAATCGGGTTGTATCTACTTCAGCAATAACAGTGCCATTGTAATTTACTTCAATGTTAGATGGGGTTATTGGTCTTTGGCTAAAATGCATAATGTGTGTCTTATTTAGGTTAATTTTCAAATTATTATTATTTAGCCATGCTATTATTGATATTAATGATTCATTTATGTCATTTTTATAAGATAAGATGTCATCACAGTTTATAGTTATAGTACTATCGTCAGTAAATAAGGTCATAGGTTGCTTAGTGGCATTTGGTAGGTCATTTACATATACTATAAATAAGAGAGGCTCTAAGGCACTGCCCTGTGGTACACCGTATTTTACCAAACGCTCTGTCGAAGAGCTTATGTTCTCAGATTTGGTCCTTAGATTTAACCTACATATTTCCGTTTTTTGACGACGGTTATTTAGATAAGACTGGAACAAACTCAATACATTGCCTCTAATGCCATATGCCTCGAGTTTGTGAACTAAAATGTTATGGTCAACATAGTCAAAAGCCTGAGTCATATCACAGTATAGTGAACACACCGGTATTCTGTTGTCAACGTGTGTTATTACATTTTTATAAAAATCATACAGTGCCATATCTATTGTTTTATTTTTGCGAAATCCTTTTTGTTCTCTACACAAGATGTCGTTTTTTTCCAAATAATCATTAAGTTTATTATAAAGATATTTTTCAAATATTTTAGAGAATATTGGTATTAAGGCTATAGGTCTATAACATTCCATAGATTCTTTGTCAGTTTTTTTGAATACAGGTTTCACGATGGTGACTTTAAGTTCATCAGGAAAAATACCCTTTTCTATGCTCAGGTTGATGATATAGCTTAGATGATGGCAGATTGCTTTATTTACGGACTTGATTATTTTTGTATCAATACCATCATGCCCTACGCTACTTGTGTTTCTCATATTTTTGATGATTTCAAATATTTGTAGTGGTAGACTTGGAGCCAAAAACATAGAACCGAGCATGCGTCTGAAGTTTTTACCAACACTTTTACCGTAACCTTCCAATGGTTTAATTTTGTCAATAAAGTAGTTATTAAATGCCTCTGCAATTTGTTCAGGATTAGTTATATGCTCATTGCCTACTCTTATTTGTGATATGGACTGAGTGGGTATATTTAATCTAGCTTTATTAATTATTTGCCATGTAGTTTTGGACTTGTTATCACTTGTTTTTATTTTATAATTATTTTGTGCTCGTTTAGTCAGATATATAATTTTTTTAAACAGTTTTGTATACTTTTTGTAATCAAGTTTATTAGCACTAGTTGGTGATTTTCTATATTTCCACAATAAAGCTCTTTTCTTCTTGCTACAAATTTTTAATCCATGTGATATCCATTTTGGTTTATAAGTTACTTTTATTTTAATTTGTTTTAATGGGAAATGTAATGTCTGCTATCTTCTCTAACCACTGTAGTGTAACACAGGCTCGGCACGCACTTTAACTAAACAACACGTCCACTCTCGCCCGAGGCTCTCGTGTAACTGACGCGGTGCGGTCGAGACTGTGACATATATATATGCAAACACTACATCTCTTTCTTATCAAGATTTTTTTTTAACTCATAACAATCACAAAGCAGTTTGTATTGTCTGTATTTATTATTATATATTTTAGTCTTCTTTATACTGTTCTAGATTTTGTTCTTTTTCATTCTGATCGAGTGGAATAGCCGTCCAATCGCCTCCTACTTTCTTCAAATGTATCACATTTCTCCTAAACCTTTGGTTCGTTTCACTATTGTGTACTGTGCAGTCACCGTCTCGTGCACTCTACGACGTGTGGCGTCGGTTTAAAATTTTTGTAAGATTATTCGATTTTTCCACTGCTTTTACGTAAACTTTATCTCCCTGTATTATATCTGAGTGAGTTGCTCTGCGTTTCCTATCTACATACTCAAAAACAGATAACAGCTGAAATTATCTCTCGTATTTTATTTACATTTAAAAATAAGTATAATTAACTTAGCTGTTTAATTTTTAACTCGTTTGTAAAAATAAGTGTTAGCATTTATTATCACTTATAGGAATGTGCATTTAAATAAGTTAAAAAACTTAAATTCATCCTCCCTCCATAACATCTGTCACACTAAATAAAAATTACTATTCTTCTATCTCTCCTCGGTTAATTCACATTACTACAATGGCAAATGTCTCTGAAGTTGTTAATATCCAAAAGGAATTGGAAGGGAGTTTGACCCGGAAGATGGCAGAGTTTGAGAACCGTCTGAAGGCTGCAACTACTCCAACTAACCCAACAGTTTTACAGCTTCGGGAGGAGTTCGATTCATTCAAGGTACTTGTTAGTTCCATGTTCAGGCTGCTGCAACAGCAAATTCAGGAATGCAACAAAAGTGTTGATGCAATCAGTATGTATCACCGGAGAAAAGTTCTGCTTTTTCATGGAATAGCTGAGGCTTCTGAAGTTGACCTAAAACAGCAAATTCTACAACTGTTGCACAAGTATCTGGGTCTAACTCATATTACAGATGTCTTTCTCAAGAAATGCCACAGACTTGGTGTTCAATCCAGTACCCGTCCTAGGCCAATTCTTGTGCACTTTAATGATTATAGCACTAAGTCTACGATTTGGAACTTAAAATCTAAGTTTAAAGGGTCTGCCATTTCAATGTGTGAATTCCTCACTAAATTTCGTCAGTCCATACATAAGAATGCCCGTAAGCATTTTGGAATTAGAAATGTCTGGACTATTGATGGTGCAATCTATGTAAAGTACTCGGGAGGCCGAACGATGATTTCCACTGAGGAGGAATTGGAAGATCTAATAGCCAAGTACCCCATGGATGGTTCCCCTGAGAGTTCTAACAAGGCCCCTAATACAAAGGTCACTCCAACGCAGCAGGGCTCTTCGAATCGGCAGAATGATGCAGCACGTCGCACTCAAACATCAGCGGTAACTCACATTAATGACGTAAAGAGATCTAGACGACTGTTAGGCAAGAAGTAATTCCTACATTGCTTTTAATTTTACAAGGTATCCTTGTTATTCTTATTATCATATTTTGGTTATGTTTATTTCCTTTCGTATTTTTTTTTTCATTTTGTGGTAACATAATTATTTTGAGCTTTATAAACCGTCAGCATTAGATTATAATATAAATCGATCGTATTCCAATTCTATGTAAATAGTTTGCAATAACATGTCTTAAGTATTCCCTTTATTCATATTCCAATAGTTTTATGTTGATTAATAACTTATTTTATTATTTGATTTTTATACTGTAGTAAACTTTAGTTGTATTTGTAAATTTTAGTAAATTAGTTTGTGTTTGTGATTTGCATTACCTACCTATGTAAAAGTGTTAAAATGTTATTAATTACCATAGATAAATGTTATTGTAGTCCGTAGATGCTAGAGCTAGACATAGACAGTGGCAAAGACAAGGCAAAGACTATTGACCATAGATAATAACTTTTACTGTCAACACAGTAATGGTAACATGGGCACAGATACTTTTGCCATACAGCCGAATTTTGTACTTTTGTAGATTTAAATTTTCTTAATGTTTTTTTATATAATTTGTTTTCAAAATCTTGAGTTATTTTAAGCTGATTTTTATTGCAAATTTTTTTTTCCGATTATAATAATACTGTAGTGCCCTGCTGTTTAGATATTTAATTTTCGTTTTATTTTTATATGTATATAATTTTTGTTTATAATTAGAATCACTGTGTTGGCTTGCTATTTACTTAGGTTCTTAGATTATGTTTTGTTTTTTTTTTATATATATATATTTCTTTCCTGCTTTAATTGATAGTTCAGTAGAATTGCTTTTTTTATTTAGTACTGATTATATCATGTAAACAGTTAACTGGTGGGATGATGTTTCATGATTTATTAATATTTAAGTCTTATTTTTCTATATTTTGGTTATATATTTTTTTATATATCATCGATAAATATCTTTATTTAAATCGTATTTTTATATATTTCTATTTTATTTATTTTTATATTGGGTATATTATGCTATAATATTAACTTATCATGTCTGACTCTGACTCTTTTTATTCTATTGAGTCAGAGAGTTCTTTTGTATCTTTTGATGATCAGATAAGTCATAGTGTGCCCTCTTTAAGTAGCCAATTGAATAGCATTTTTCACTTTTTTGATAAAACGTTAAATGTTTGCCATATTAACGCACAAAGCATTCCCAGCCACTTTTCTGAGCTAGAAGCATCATTCTCTAACAATAATATACATGCTATCTTAGTTTCAGAAACTTGGTTGAAACCGTCTTTACATTCGGCATTGTATCCTCTTCCTGGGTTTGTACTGATTAGGAATGATCGTATAGATAAAGGAGGAGGTGGAGTTGCAATATATCTCCACGCTTCAATTTCCTACAAAATCATATTAGCATCCCCTTCTCCTTATACTGCTTCCGCTGAATTCCTTTTTATAGAACTAGATGTAAAGGGCTCAAGGATGATTCTTGGAGCAGTGTATTGTCCTCCTTCCACTAATTACTTCGCCAATTTAGAAGAGGCTCTTGATAACATTGGTTCTGAGTACGCTCACTGCATAATTATGGGAGATTTCAACACGGATTTACTGAAAAATTCAGTCCGATCTCAAAAGCTTCGTGAAATCATTGAGTCTGTCAATCTCAACATTCTTCCTTTAAAGGCAACTCATCATAATATCGATACTGATGACTCTCTGATTGATCTCATTATAGCTGACTCCTCTGACAGGGTGCTGTCATATGGGCAACTTGAAGCGCCGGGATTTTCCCGCCATGAACTTGTTTATGTATCATACAACCTTAAACCTCCTAAATATCAACCTACTGTACTGTCCTTACGTAATTTTAGTAGAATTAATATGGATAAGCTTTTGAAAGACGCATCGCTAATAGATTTTACGCCATTAGCTACTGCATCCACTGTAGATGATAAAGTAACTATTTTCAATAACATAATTCATGTTTTGTATGATAACCATGCTCCTGTACGTAAAGTAAAACTACGACGTCCACCAGCTCCCTGGATGACTGAAGAGGTACGGAAAGCCATGACCAGACGAAATCGAGCCTTTGCCCGGTTCAAGAGGAGCAGATCTGAGGAAAAATGGTTATCTTTTAAGAAGGCCAGAAACAGATGCAATCAGATGGTACGTTCTGCAAAACGCCGATTTATCCATAGCAATATAAGTAATTCTTCGCCAGCTGATGTGTGGAAATTCCTTAGTTCTCTAGGTTTGGGTAAAACACCTTCTTTATATTGTGGTTTATCTCTTTCTCACGATGCTTTAAATATTCATTTTGCTTCTGCTTCTGCATTGGACCATTCAATCCGATCCCAAACAGTCGCTTACATAGCTTCAATTCCGTCTCCGCACATACCAGTCTTTCTTTTTAACCCTGTTGATCAGGATGAAATAAGAAATACTCTTCTGGCAATAAAATCCAAGGCTGTCGGTTGCGATGATATTAGTAGAGCCATGATTATTAATATTCTAGAACCTATTCTTCCCGCAATTACGCATATTGTTAATTTTTCGCTTGACTCGGGTCAGTTTCCGAGTCAGTGGAAAAAGGCTTTCATTAGACCCCTTCCTAAAGTATCCAATCCTACACTTCCCAATCATTTCCGCCCCATATCAGTTTTACCTTTCCTATCTAAAGTTCTGGAAGCCTGTGTTCATAAGCAAATTTCCAATTTCATATATAAACATAACCTGCTGAGTACTTTTCAGTCCGGGTTTCGTCCTGGTCACAGCACTACAACTGCCTTACTCAAAATAACTGAAGATATTAGAGAAGGAATGGATAACAAGAAAGTTACAGTTGTGGTGCTCGTTGACTTTTCTAACGCTTTTAACACAGTTGATCATGATATCCTTCTTGCTATCCTTTCTCATTATAGGTTTGCACCGTCAGTCCTGGAATGGATCTCATCTTATCTTCGCGGACGTCAACAGTCTGTCCACGTGGAGCAAATGACTTCACAGTGGGTTGACCTGATTTCTGGCGTACCGCAAGGCGGTATACTTTCTCCTTTAATGTTCTCTATTTTTATTAATTCCATCACATCTAATATTGATTGTTCGTACCATCTGTATGCTGATGACCTACAATTTTATGTACAGTCTGACATTTGTGACATCCACAATGCAATTAACAAATTGAATTCTAATCTCAAGTCAGTCCGTGATTGGTTCATGCGCTTTGGAGTATCTGTCAACCCTACGAAATGCCAAGCGGTGATTATGGGTAGCTCAAGGATGCTTGCAAAAATAGATGCCGCTAGCCTACCCCCCATCTATTATAATGATCGTCTGATACCGTTCTCTTCCTCAGTTAAAAATCTTGGTCTCCATATTGATAGTACTCTGTCCTGGGGGGTTCATATCTCCGAAACATGCCGTAAAGTCTCAGGGTCTTTACGTTCTCTTCATCGCTTGAAAAATTTTCTCCCCTTTAAGACTAAAATTATGCTTGTACAGTTACTTATACTACCAATCATTGATTATGCTGATGTGTGCTACTCGGATTTAAACCAAAATCTTCTTAACAAGCTAGAGCGCCTACTCAACAATTGCGTCAGATACATTTTCAATCTTCGTAAATTTGATCATATCTCTCACTATATCGCTCTCGCCTTAGATGGCTCACTATTAAACAGAGGCGTGACTCTAGAATTTTGCTTGTTCTCTTCTCTATCTTAAATGATCCATCCACTCCTTCTTATCTCAAGGAGAAATTTCAGTATATTTCCTCAACGCATGATAGAACTCTGCGGTCCTCATATAATAATAAACTAAGTATCCCACTACATTTTACTAATTTTGTTGGTAAATCCTTCACCATTCAGGCTGCACTGCTCTGGAACTCCTTGCCCGATGACGTCAGAAATACATCTAATAAGACTGCCTTTAAAAGATTGGTTCACAAGCACTTTAATGATAGTTAGTATGGTCAATTTGGTTACCTTTGTTATTATTCTATTTATAGGTTTATGTTATATATCTATTTGTATTTATAATATGTATATATTTATGTACCTATATATTTGTATATAAATATAATATATTGTCTGTATTATATTTTATAGTATATAAGTTTATTGTATTTATATATATAATATTAGTTTATTTTTAAGTTTATCAGTAGTTTTTTTTTTCCTTGATTTACTCTATTGTTCATTTTATTTTGTCACCTATCACCTAATTTCCACACGTCCCGGGTTGACTGGGAGAGAATGCCTAAAGGCATTAAGTCCGCCCTTTGTAATCTTTTAATTAAGGTGCAATAAAGTGTAAATAAATAAATAAATACTCTTTCCCTACTACCTAATGGAATTGTATACCTACTTTTTCGTTGAAAAAACAGTTCAGACGGTAGCCTCCTGGTAACTGTAAGGAGGGGTGCTGTTATACATTAGAAGATACTCCCACAAACATTCTTTTAAATCCTTCCTCTCGATCTGGCTGATACGAAGATGTTTCCAAAATATCTCTGTTTTGTCTTTCAACTTCGCCGATCATTTGAGGCCAATATGGTACAGTACTAAATAACTTAATGTTACATTCTTTGAAGAAAGATCGAAACTCTTCACTAACGAACTGCTTGCAATTGTCTGCGGTGATAGAAATAGGATAACCAAGTCTACTGAACATTTCTTTTACCATTTTAATAATCTGTAGGCTTGTGATGTTTTTGTAATTTTACTTCTTTGTATCGACTATAGTAGTCGACCACTACTAACAGATACTCGTTACTTGGCAATGGTCCCATTAGATCCATTGTGACATCTATCCATGGAGCTGCAGGCAACTCTCGTCTCTTCATTGGTGCAGGTGGGTTTGGCAAACCCACTAACGTACAACCTTTACAGGCGTTTACTAATTGTTCTACGTCTTTATCGATACGGGGCCACCATACCTTTGATCTCAAGCGTCCTTTCATCGCTACGAAACCTGGATGATCCTAGTATGCAGCATCTAATACACTCTTGCAGAGTTGCTGTGGTATTACAATTTTATTTCCACGAAGTAGAATGCTATCATGGAAATAACTCGTTTTCAAAAAATTTGCTACTCTTAATCGAATCGTCCCAGTCGTTCTGATAGACATCTTTTTTCACTTTGTAAATCTCTTGGTCTTTTTCTGAATATGCTACAATGGTACTTATTGGTATAGCAACTGGTCTAGAATTTTTCACTATTTGGTACACATGCTGATCTTTTCCTTTTGGTGGGTTATCAGGATAGTTACATAATCGTGACAAGGGATCAGCTATATTTGCTTTTCCTGGCTTGTATACAACCTTGAATGAATAAGACTGTAACCGCAGTACCCATCGTTCAATCCTCGCACATGGTTTTGACTTAGACCCGAACAATATCTCTAGCGGCTTGTGGTCAGTGACTAAATCAAAAGGCTTTCCAAATAAAAAAATATTAAATGTTCGACCCCCCAAACTAATGCTAGTGCCTCTTTTTCCGTTTGGCTATACCTGCCCTCGCAGTCTGTCAAAGTTCGATTACCATAGACAATAATTCTAGGGCCATTTATATCATTTTGTACAAGAACAGCACCAAGTCCGACAGGCCTAGCATCTGCTATCACCTGTCTTGCATCTCTGACGTCTTAATACCCTAAAATCTGTATTTCCGTGAGCATCCGTTTGAGTTTTTGGAATGCTTTATCTTGTTCCCAGACCATTGTTTTTCCAAGCTCTTCCTTTTGCTCATCTTCTATCTTAGCAGGTGCTTCAGAAGTTCTGTCATGGCGGCCAAGTTAGGTATCCATTTGTTTACGTAGTTTAAGTCCTAAAAAACTTTGGAGTTCTTCTATGGTCTTTGGGACCCTAAATTTCATAATGCTCTCAACGTACTTGTTGAAGGGTTTACCCCTTCATGTGTAAGCCTGTGTCCCAGAAAATTTACATCCTGCGTTTTATATATGCATTTATTGCTATTCAGCACGGCGTTGTTTTTACTAAGTACCTGTAGAACTTTCTTTAGTCATGCATCATGTTCTTTTTCCCGAATACCAGGATATCATCAATAAAATTGACGACCCCTTCACAGTTTATTAGCATCCTTTCAAGGATCTTCTGAAAAATCCCGGAAGCACAGGTAATTCCAAGCATTATTCTTTTATATCAATATAATCTTTTGAGGGTTATAAAAGTCGTTATGTGTCTGGATTCAGAGTGAATTTCCACTTGATGGAAGGCATTTTTTTTTGTCCAATTTGTTAAAATATTTATCTTTCTTCATTTAAGGCAAAAATGGTCCATAGTAGGCAGGGGGTGGTTTTCTCGCAATATAACGGCGTTCGTACATCTCATATCTACGCAAAAACGTAATTCACCATTTTCTTTCATGATTGGAACATTGGTGAAACCCATTTAGACGGGTCTTGCACTTCTTCAATTATATCACTGTTTAGTGATTCCTTAGTTTTGATTGCAACCTTCTCTTTAATGGGGTTCGGTACTCTCCACTTGATTTATCCCGATACCAAGTTTTAAGACACCCAGACGGACTGCTATGTTCTTACCCAACAGGTCTCTAGTACCCCCCGAAATCACGAAATGGTTGTATGTTCCTTTCGTCCATCGACTTCGAGTATAGATTCAAATGAATCCTCTATTGCCAAAGGAGAGTTACTAACACATGCTAATAATGTCTTGTCTGGTCTTTACATTTGATTAAAAGCATATACTTTTTTGCTTTTTTAACTCTTCCCACGTTTTGTAAGATATAAGGTTCTCGCGCAATTTCGAATTACACTTTTCCGCAATTTGATCTATGAGATGATCATCTTACTTTTCGAATGCACACTTTTCGGTCTGTTGACGCAATCTTATCAAAAACTTCTCAAATTTTTCTCCTTTTTCCTGTTTTAGCAATCGAAAAACATGCCGCTCATAAACTTTGCTCAGTTTAGGTTGAAAATACTCGTAGAGTTTTTTTTATGGCTACTTTAAATACATCAACGGTTTCTGATGATTCGACATTGGCACCCGGTAAATTGTAGAATATTTCTTGTATCCCAAAGCCACTAAAATGCAATAGCGTAGGTCGTTTCTTGAGTGCTGATATAACTTCAGCTGCGTCCAGATAGATTAGTAGAGACCTTTTCCATTTTTCACACCTTATAGCCATAGATGTGCTACCACATTAAGGTTGATAACGGTATCATTATTATTATTATTTTAGGGGCAAACTGAAACAGTTTTTTATATCTTTATTTCCAATTTAATGCTGGTATTTTAATACCCAAAGTCCAATTTAACGGTAGTAACTTAGTACCCAAAGTCCAATTTAATGGTAGTAACTTAGTACCCAAAGTCCAATTTAATGGTAGTAACTTAGTACCCAAAGTCCAATTTAATGGTAGTAACTTAGTACCCAAAGTCAAATTTAATGGTAGTAACTTAGTACCCAAAGTCCAATTTAATGGTGGTACCTTAGTACCATAACTCCAATTTAATGGTGGTACCTTAGTACCCCTAACTCCAATTTAATGGTGGTATCTTAGTACCTAACTCAATTTAATGATAGTATCTTAGTACCCAACTCAATTTAATGATGGTATCTTAGTACCCAACTCAATTTAATGATGGTATCTTAGTACCCAACTCAATTTAATGATGGTATCTTAGTACCCAACTCAATTTAATGATGGTATCTTAGCACCCAACTCAATTTAATGATGGTATCTTAGTACCCAACTCAATTTAATGATGGTATCTTAGTACCAAACTCAATTTAATGATGGTATCTTAGTACCCAACTCAATTTAATGATGGTATCTTTGTACCCAACTCAATTTTATGATGGTATCTTTGTACCCAACTCAATTTAATGATGGCATAACTTTGTACCCAAACTCAATTTAATGATGGTATCTTAGTACCCAACACCAATTTAATGGTTGGTATCTTGGTACCCAAACTCAATTTCATGATATTAATATGTTCCATAACACTCGCCCTTCTCTTTCGGTTTATTTGTTACACCGACTACTTCCATTGCTGTGCCATTTAGGCTTTGGGTAAATTCAATACCTATAATGCGCATTTACAGTATTACTAGTTACCTACTATGCAATGTACAGAAGTCGTGAAGTGTCCACGATTTTTTGTAAGACTTATATATGCCATGAAAGCAATAAAATAGTATTTTCATTAAAGGCGATAAATATCACACCTACATGTAAAATGCCACTAAAATTTAGCTAACGACATTGTATTTCGGTTCGAATCGAGAGGAGTTTTTAGTAACATCTATTATTTTTCCATCAAAAATCTTTTTAAATAAAAGTTGTGCTGATAGACATATGTTAAAATAAATCATTTTTTATCATTGCTACATAAAGAAAATAAATTTTTTGCACACCATAAGCGTGGTCATATGCGAACATATAATTTATATAAATTATGAAAATGATCAGAACAGGGTTAAAACAATAAATCATAATTCATAATCCACAGTTTTTTTTCCGTGGGTACTCTAGGAATTAATTTACAATTGCAATGCTAATAGTTGCACATTGTTAACCTATTTTTGATTATATCTTTATACTAAATAGGTACTTATCTTTTTCCTCGTCGCCACTTGTAATGTCTGCTATCTTCTCAAACCACTGTAGTGTAACACAGGCTCGGCACGCACTTTAACTAAACAACACGTCCACTCTCGCCCGAGGCTCTCGTGTAACTGACGCGGTGCGCTCGAGACTGTGACATATATATATGCAAACACTACAGGAAACATAAGTTATAGAAAAGTCTATATTCTTGCAAGAAATAATTATGTGCCAAATTAGGGTCATTAATATTATAAATTTCAGAAAAGGATAGGTTTTCTATGCACTTTTTAAATTTTTGTATGTTGTCTTTACTATAATCTCGTATTGTTTTGTACCAGTAATTTAGTTTAATTATTTTTTTGACCGGGAGTTTTATTAATTGTGCTGTATGGTCAGACAAGCCAAATTCCAACACTTCAGCCCTACATGCCTTTCCACAGTTATGTGCAAAGTTATCTATACAAGTTTTACTAATAAGTCTAGTCGGTTGTTTAAGAGCTAATTTAAAATTATAGTTTGATAACAAACATTCTAGGTTAGACGTTATATTATTATTTTTTAACATGTCAATGTTGAAATCACCAGCAATCAAGACATTATTACATTTTAATTTTGAAGCCCACACTAAAAGCTTCTCTAACTTGTTAAAGAATACATCAAAATCGTTTCTACGATTTGGGACGCGATAAATACATATAATTGCAATTTTGTAGTCAGTTAATTCAAATACATTTACTATTGATAACTTTTTAAATTCAAGAAGTACTTTCCATTTGAGTCCGTTCTTAACTAAAATGCAAGCACCACCTCTTTTGATGTTCTCTCTGCTGAAGCACTCCGCCAGGACATAATTTGGAAGATTTAAAAAATATTCAAATCCTGCTTTCATAAAATGTTCCGTAATACAAACAATGTCAACACTTATACATCTGTCAAGTAGTTCTTCCAAATTTACCATCAAGGCATCCGATTTGCTCAGTAAACTTGCTATGTTTTGATGCATAATATATAAGTATTTAGTCTCGAAAAAACAAAGATTCTATTTCTTTAGGATACTCTTGGTCATTAATGGTAAGCTCTTCGTTCGTGTAGTGGAAGTCTTGTATTTCAGAAATTAACTCTTTTAAGTTATTAAATATAGTATGCATTCCATTATTATTTACAAAACCATAATGTTTGTGAAACATGTCGAAGCCATAATTTATTTTTTTATTAGAGTCCAATAAGTATGCATGTTCATAAGTCATTATATCAAGGTATAAAAGGTTGTTGAATGTTTCAACCCTCCAATTGAACAGGTTATGCAGGTATCCATACTTATAAGTAGGAAGGCAAATTATGACATTCGTGTGCTTAATCTTCTGTAGGATATTACGAATATAGTAAATCAATCCGAAATAATTTTTGGTTATTTTAAAATCAGCCTCTCCGATCATTATAACGCAATAGTCGTCCAAGGAGTATCCCTCCAATTTTCGCTCAATATCGATCAATAGGTGGCGTAAATCACAGTTTGGGTAGAGGTGATGGCATAATAGGAAGCCTTGCAGATTATTCTCGGCAATTTTAAATTCTTATTGTTTTTATTTGTACTTAGTATGGAGATCTTTTTTGGTCGCTTGATTTGTTTGCAGTTATTTAAATACTTGTCAATATCCAAATTCTGTTTATGAGGGTCAATTTTACTATTGTATTTCCTTCCATTAGATATACTACATATTTCCGTTACTTCATCTGTTTGTATTTTATTAATAGATGTATTTGTAATTGAAGTCTGTTCCTTAGGCGTATTTGATTTATGTATTTTGTTCGAACTATCAATCCTTTTGTTGTGGTGGTCGTTTGTGTTAGTTAGTTTATTGTTTAATTCTCTTAGTTTATTATTTTCTAATGTGAGAGATTCGATTTCTGTTTGTGCACTGTTCAATTGTATAGTGAGTGTAACTATCTGTTCTTTATATTTACTTAAGATGTCATCTCCGTCTTCTGTAGATAAATCCGGTAGGCTACTAACAGTGTCATCTAGTGTTGAAACAGTGCAAGATTTGTCCTTTGAGTCAGATTGTGTATGAGTACGTCGAAATGTTATGTTCTCCAGAAAATTCATTTTTGTATCTTAGAAATATTTTTCTCTAAGAAATATCGTACAAAAAGAAGCGGCAAGGTGAGATTTGAAGTCGGTGCTCAATTGCGTGGTATGCACTTTAATAACCGCGAGGCCATTCGTTCTGCACTACTATGGGCGAAATAGGCGTACATAAGACAGCAGTGATCGTAAAAGTTCGTTATTATGACTAATGATAATGGAATTTGCGCAGGAATGTTGGCAATTTTTCACTGTTAAGCACTCGATGATTTCCACATTTATATGATAAAAGCACAGTTTATTTTTATTGACCGGGCACTGATTAACAGCTAACATAGTCCTGCGGTCTACTCTTGTACCATATCTTTGGTTGAATGTTCTGCAAGCTAGAGCCACATTATCACCACACTGTGCCAAAGTCCCTACCATTTCGGTGTATTGAACGTTGCTGTATTGGAAAGACATCGCGCGCGAAAATTATTTGCAAACAATCTTGTAAGTACTTTCCACCAATTATCTCCGCGCGTGACTAATATTGTTTACATTTAAGTTAGCTTTCATCATAGCCTGCTAGCACGGAGCATCCGCGCCGGTATCATGCTATCTCGCTCTATCCCAGGTTCCCAAGAAATAAGGTTCATTTTTCTTTATTTTGTATTGAATGACGGAATTTGTATTAATACAAATAAAACTGCTCTTTTAAAAGTCTTACTGTCTTGAGTTACGGTCCATTTCAGTTTGTTTTGACTGTACAGGTTTAGTGTTACTGTAATTTACGTAGTTTTATTTTTGGGGAAAAAATTACCTATATTAAAAATGATAGAAATCGATTCAGTAAACGATTCTGAACAAACTACTTTCAGGATATGCGTTAATTATGTTACATGTTGTATAATCCTATTCTAGGATCTGTGCACGGAAGATGTGGACAGTAAATGGGTCTTGATGATTTGGCCAATACATTATAAAATTTTGCTTTAGACAGGGATGTTTATATATGGTATTTATTGAAGCTTTTAAATCATTTTTTTTATAGGAGAGGGGGCAAACGAGCATGCGGCTCACCTTATGGTAAGTGACTACCGCCGCCCATGAACAACTGCAACACCAGGGAGGGAATTGCAGATGCGTTGCCGGCCTTTAACTATAATTTTTTTAAATATAATATTGGATCAAATGCACGAGACTCAGCATGTCTTTTTTTACAGTGGTCGCAATCTTTATTGTCACTTCATACACGTGGTACATGTCTTTATCAGGAGGATCAGGAGGTTTCTCACTGGGAGATCCCGTTTCGTCACCCATAATTGGGTATATTATTAGATCATATAAACAAAATATTTTTTTTGACTTATATGTTCATTAGGGAACATGAATAAAATAGGCGACTCACACGATAGGCAAAATTGTATATGTAGAAAGGGTAATTGTGTATAGTACAGAGACTAATTTTGTAGTTAGGAATAATAATTAATTCGTTTACTCGAATTAACTATCCAACGAGTTAAGGATAAACTAGTAACGGAATACGACAAGCGTACCGTTCCACGTCAGAGCCAAGACTGTCTTAACGGCGGCCGCTCCGTCCGTTTTATACAAGCAGGACGGGTGGCAACGCAGGTGCAATGCCGCAGGTGTGCGGTACACGTGTCGTTTACAAGAATTCTGTCTAGCTAGACCGACGCCACCGCACCTACAACGGTGCAGGTGCCGTCACGGCCATACTGACATGCGTGCGTCCTCGCACGCGCTCCATCACAATTTTAGTTATCTGTAGACAAAAAAACATCGTTCGACTATCCTGACATAACAGCGTCTGGTCCGGTCTATATTGACCCTTCAGATTTGGGTGACAGTCAGTTTTGTTCCGGCAGTAAGCCCTACAAAACTTTAATCATCTTTATGTTAGATCGGAATGATTAGTCTGTAGCTTTTTCTATTTTCTCTTTTTTTTTTTTCAAGTACTGTTTTCGCTAGTCCGGAATAACTATTCCCTATAGTCATATCATTGGACCGGCACAAAGCCCTGCAATGATAGTAAGAACTATTTTTTTTCTTACGCTTTTTTTTTTTCAAGTACTATTTATGCTAGTCCGGAATCACTATTCCCTTTAGCTATATCATTGGACCGGCAAACGCCCTGCAATGATAGTAAGAACCACATTTTTTTTTCTTACTCTCTTTTTTTTTACAATTCAGTATAGAACAGTTACAGACCAACCATACCGCAAACATGTCCCCGTCACAATCACACAAAAGTGTATCGTGAGGGACGTAGTGACACACGATAACACCTAAGTATGTAAACCAACAGCAACTCGACACATATCCCAGTGCAGCACAGACCAGCCTCCCTGCAACTTCATGTTCCTTTCCTGCACTGGAATAATTACTTCGCTAGAGTGTTGCAACGTCTGTAGTACTTTCTAGATGCACAGACACGGCTACCTCTGACTGTCGCACGTCCTCGTGCGGTTGACAGTGAACAGCATACGGTCTATCAGTTATCACCACTTGCTAACAGATATAAACTCTTGTTAAATATTACAACGGTCGACCATCCCAGACTTCATTTAAGTCTGGAACGCGCGGATATGGCTACCTCCAGGCAAACGCACTACAGCTTTTCGTTCTGCTGCGATCGTGCTACATTCGCGGCAGCAAGCCGTCGCGCCGTACTAGCGCTAGCGAATCGTCGCACTCCTTTGCAAAATTAAAAGAAATCGAGATAAATGTATTGCGAACCATGGAATTCCGAGCTTCCGAAATTCATCACATATTCTCTTAAGAAACGGCAACTGCACGACATTTGAAAACATTGCAAAAAAATGGAAACTATGTGTAGAGACAGATACCACAACATATTTCGAAGCGAAGGAGGAAACTGCGCAAAATCTACGAAAGCCGTCCATTTACAGCGCCAAAGCACCATTTGTTCGGCGGCCGCTTGAATTGCCCTGCCGTAAGATCAGCCGATAAGTAACCGACTGTAGCGGTGTAGGCTCAATCTAACCAGCGCTCGGCCGTACCTGACCATGTTCGATTAGCCATCACAACGTCTTCCTCATTGATCATTGTTGTAGAGACTTCTACGAATCCCTCGAAATCAAACCCCAAACTTGTCAACGACACAATATTCGGAGCAAACTGCAACAGTGATCAACACATTAGAACACAAAAATGTCACTTATTATTTTTAATTCATAGCGTGTTAAAGTTAATCCTTTATTGTAGTACAACCCTTAAAAGTTTTGAATTTCAAAATATAGCAAATGATAATCATGTTTCGCGTGAACTATCAAATTACAACAAAACGAGAGCAGCAGGAGCACCTGAGGGTTTAAAAGCATCGTCGGGGTTGTAGTCATCATGATCTGCGTGAAAAACAAATTGTTAACTATAAGGACAACATACACAGTTGCCTGTTCTCTCATCTATCACACATACGAGGCCCTAAAACAGAAATACGTTCTCATACCTTGGACTATAATAAAGCACTTCGCTTTCACAAGTAAACATAGGTCTTCATACGAAGTATCTGACACATACTCTTACTTGAACTTGCGAGATCTACATTAAAAACGTGAACCAGGACAGCGCCTGCCAGGACAAAGCCTAATACATGTTCAGAAAACATTACCGTGCACACAGCATACGACTTCCGCGCACACAGTGTGACTCCCACGCATACAGAGTACACGACTTCCGAGGCATCGCCATGTACAGCATACGCGCGCTCCGGGATGGCGCCTGCGTATACGCGCATACGCATCTGCCGAAACCAGGCCATGTTACAGCTGGACCTGGCAGTCCGTTACGACCAGCAAGGCACACACTCAAGCACTTGTAATCACATCACACGTGCTACTGTAACACATAAAAGAAAACATTAAAAATACTCAGTCGGAACT
This sequence comes from Parnassius mnemosyne, assembly GCA_963668995.1. Taxonomy (NCBI): domain Eukaryota; kingdom Metazoa; phylum Arthropoda; class Insecta; order Lepidoptera; family Papilionidae; genus Parnassius; species Parnassius mnemosyne. The sequence goes on along the minus strand of CAVLGL010000097.1, from coordinate 1,868,143 downwards.
TGATTTCAAGAAATGCAGCACTACTCTTGGTACACGATTCGCCTTTCTAGGGCACCAAATACTGAGCTGCGGCTACACGACAACCTCTGGTATGGTCCGATCCTCATGTAAACTTAAATACTCTCTTCAATGTCAGAACTAATTGGCTCTACTTCACTTTCATCAGTTATACTTCGGTTTTCCGGCACTTTTCGCAACCAATTAAAAATGTAAACACTCATTCTTACAAAATAGTTTCTGAGCCAATGTTTAGGATAAATTTACTTTCCTCATGTATCTAATGGTAATCAGTAGCAGCGACAAATAATAAGTCCGCGGCGTCATAAGCCGACAGCATACTCAAAAGCGAGCGCTACAGCTCCACGCGTTCCACTAAACCATTCCAAGTTTGTCGACTACGTAATGCTCGGAGTAAACTGTAACACTTATCATCACATTAGATCACAAAAATACTACTTAGTGTTTTTAAGTCATAGCACGTTAAAGTAATCATGTTCTTTTTTTCGGTACATAGTTTAAACATTTTGAACTTTAAAACTAGGCCATGTAAATCACACCTCGTGTATCAAATTATAACATTACTTGAGCAAGTTAAACTTCCACTGAATGCAAACTATAACTCAGAATATCTCCAACATTTCTTTCTACATTTGTTATCATATTTGGGTACGTTAAGAAATAATGAAATTACTTGCGGGTACTTTCTATTATAAATTGAATAAAAAGATTTTACTTTTGACTTAAAACATTTCACTTTAAACTTTTACTCTACACTTTAATGATTCGTCAATGTCGTAAATACGACAACAAACTTGATTTAAGAAATTGAACACAAAAACAAAACGCGAGGCGCATTATAGTATTTCACCAACGTAATAACCCTTACACTATTCAAAGGTTATACCAGGTGGGCAGTAACAGGGACTTTATCCCACTTCTGATGTAGAAAGGGTAATTGTGTATAGTACAGAGACTAATTTTGTAGTTAGGAATAATAATTAATTCGTTTACTCGAATTAACTATCCAACGAGTTAAGGATAAACTAGTAACGGAATACGACAAGCGTACCGTTCCACGCCAGAGCCAAGACTGTCTTAACGGCCGCCGCTCCGTCCGTTTTATACAAGCAGGACGGGTGGCAACGCAGGTGCAATGCCGCAGGTGTGCGGTATACGTGTCGTTTACAAGAATTCTGTCTAGCTAGACCGACGCCACCGCACCTACAACGGTGCAGGTGCCGTCATATATTTAAATGATAAAAATACAAAATTATTTGGTGGCGATCGTGTCGCGAGCTATCGGCGAGTGCCGGTCTTAGGCGCGGTGGTGAGAAACCCCCCAGCACTTCACATACTCCCCGCGAACACCGTCGGTGCTGTCGTAACGGCACTAACATACTCCCGGCGCTGGAAAGCTTAACAGCTTTCAAGATCTTCCAACTCATCGGGCTTCGGTAGTAGGACGATTTTATTTAGGGCGCGCCGCACAATTCCTCTTGCAGTGTCTATATCTGCGACGCGTAACAATCCGTCAGTTCCCGTGAAAAGTCTTCTTACACGTCCGAGACGCCAATAGAGCGGTGGAGCGTTTTTCTCTTTCAAGAGGACTAGGTCGTCAATTTGTAGGCCCTCTTTGGACTTCGTGCGCCATTTCGTCCTCAACTGCAGCTCCGCAATGTACTCGTGGCTCCAGCGTCGCCAAAAGTGTTGTTTAAACTGCTCGATGCGCTGGAATCTGTCGAAACGATTGGCATTAGCGGATTGTAGACACGGAGATGGCAGCGAGCTTAGTAGTCTACCAATTAAAAAGTGGCCCGGAGTTAAGGGATAATAGTCAGTGGGAGAGGAACTTAATGGACATAGGGGGCGGATATTTAGGATGCATTCTATTTGTGTGAACAAAGATGACAATTCCTCATAGCTCATAGTTAATAGTGCGTAGTCCCTAATATCCTAGCCAGGTGGAATTTGGCTGACTTTACACCGGCCTCCATCAAACCATTGAAGTGAAGAGCATATGCAGGCGAGAAACAAAATTCAACGCCTTCTTTAGCGGCAAAATCAGCGATAGTTTTGGCATTAACTTCAAAAAACTCTTTAAGTTCCTTTGAAGCAGCAACAAAGTTTCCACCATTGTCGCAGAATATCTGCTTTGGTAGCCCTCTCCGTGAAACAAAGCATCTTAAAGTTAATATAAAAGCATCCTTGGACAGCTCACTAACAGCCTCCAAATGGATGCACTTATACCTAAAACATAGGAAAATACACAAATAACATTTTGTAATTTTACAACCACGACCTTTGCGATTCGTGATCATAAATGGCCCAGCGAAATCAGTCCCTACTGTAATAAAAGGAAAGTCGGGCATTAGTCTTTGAGCAGGTAGGTTGCCCATTATGGTTTTCATAGACTGAGCCTTAAAACGCCTACATACGGTACAATTATGCACAGTACGTCTAGCCAGACTTCTTCCACTAATGGGCCAAAAACGCGTTCTAATAGAAGCCAGTAAGGCTTGGGGCCCTAGATGTAGAAGCCGTACGTGTTCTTGTTGGAATAAAAGTTGAGTAAAATGGTGTTTAGAGCTTAACAACATGGGATGCTTCATATCGAAACTATATTCAGAAGCCTGAATTCGACCACCTATTCTTATCACTCCTTCATGTAAAAAGGGATTAAGTACTGAAATGTGCGACTTAGGGCTTAGGAAATTTCCTTTTAATAATAAATCGTATTCTTTAGGGAATGCCTCTAATTGGGAAATATAGACTAATGAATTAAGAGCTTTATTGAGCTCGGCGGTAGTTAAGGAACCTGTAGCTTTAGTTTTTGAATTTTTACAGTTATTAATAAATCTATGTACATAGGCTAAAATGTGTTGTAATTGTTTTAATTTAGAATGTTTGTTAAAGTTAATAATTGATTGATAATTATCACAAATAGCAACTGGATGTGCTTTAATTTCCGGCAAATTCTTCATCTCAATAATAGTCTACGACTGCATAGAAGGCCACTCGGACTCCGGCAACAATAAAAACTTAGGTCCATACCACCACATATCACATGCAGCGATCTGTTGTGGGTTCACGCCACGGGATAGCAGGTCAGCTGGGTTGTGTTCTGTAGGAACGTGGTGCCATGAATTTGCGTCAGTCATCTCTCTAATGGCGGCGACTCTGTTGGCAACGAATGCTTTCAAGTTAGAAGAACCGCAGCGCAACCAACTAAGAACTACGCTCGAGTCAGTCCAATGGACATGACGCGATAATTTACGTCGCAAGGCTTTGGTCACAGATGAGCTCATTTCAGCTGCAAGAAGAGCACCTGAAAGCTCCAAACGAGGAATTGTAATAGGGCTGGATGCTGGGGCAACGCGAGATTTCGCACATAAAAGTTGGACATGTATTTGTCTTTCTTTATTTGTGGAGCGAAGGTACAAACATGCACCATAGGCGCGTTGCGATGCATCGCAAAAACAGTGGATTTCAACAGAGACTGGATATTCTATTGATACCCATCTAGGTATATTTAGTGAAAAAAGGCATTTAAGTCCATCAACAAAAGACATCGACAATTTCCTTTGGAGCGGGCTCATCCCAGTCCAATTTGAGAGACCATAAGGTCTGAATTAAAATTTTGGGAACGATAGTGGGACATGGATAGGAGCCCCAAGGGATCGAAGATCTTGAAAGTTGAAGAAAGTATAGTGCGCTTAGTGACGATCTCAGACTGATCCACTGCAATGGGAAAATTAATGCTGTCGGTCGAAGGACTCAAATCTAGGCCCAGCGTATTTGTAGACTGACTCAATGTCAGGTTGCCGGATGACTGGACAACGTCTGAAGGCAGTAAAGAAGGTAAGCTGGATCGGTACTTACGTAAATTAAAACCAGCCATAGAAAGAGCCATATGTGTTGATTTCTGTATAGACCGTAATTGATCTTCATCATCGCTAGAAGTTAGTAAGTCATCAACATATATGTCCTCCTGTATGACTGCCTTAATCACGTCATGGTCACACTCCTCGCCCACTTGCCAGAGACACCTGGTGGCAAGGAAACTAGCGCTAGCAAATCCGTAGGTGACCGTGTTAAGCCTGAGTGTTTGAGAAAGGACAAACCGTCCTCCGCATCACGCCATAAAATCAGCTGTAGGTTTCGGTCAGACTCATCTACTAAAACCTGCCGGAACATTTTTTCAATATCCGCTGACAACATATAACGATATTGCCGGAACCGGATGAGGATATTGAAAAGAGAGTCTTGAACTATAGGGCCTATCATTTGAATGTCGTTTATAGACAAACCAGATGAAGTGCGAGCTGATGCGTCATAAACGACGCGTAGACGTGTTGACTCACTGTCTTCACGAATGACAGGAAGGCTCTGTTAAAATATTCCTGTCGCAGCAACTTAAAATCTATGACCCAACGACATCAGGATTCATCTGCATTTACTGTCGTTAATTATATCCACCTTGTTGAACTGACATGCCCCGAAAGCCTCCATCTAAAATAAATACATCACCTTTTCTAAAATATTGTCTTAAAGGATAAGACGCTTTGCTAAATTGGTCTGTTAAAGTATCTGCATCTGTTTTTGTGGCAGAATGCGGGTCTAGTACGACGATTATGTGGCCATCGCAACTTACTATTAAGAATTGTTTGACAACATTTCTATATTTATGAAGCGAAAAAGTCTTCTTATGATATCAGTAGTTGCTGCTTTTTTGCATATAATATATGTTCCATCCATTATTACAATGGCTGTTCTTTACTCAACGTTGCTTCCAGGGTTTCCGAACATTGAGTTTGGAATGTATAAAGTACTATCTGCAACTCCTTCCCTTGAAATGTGCTCCAAGCACAGAAGTTGTGGCACAAGGTGTGCCACCATTACATTTCTGGCTTACATTATGTATTTGGTCAGTGTGCTTCTGCTTATATTTAATAACGTCGAAATCCTCTCATAGGAGTCTCCTGGTCGAAGTTTCAATAAATAAGCTCCTAAGTGCAATGGTACGCTTATGAAAATCAGGCCATTCGGCTTCTAACTGTCTAAATTGTTCTTTTGTGCGTCTCAGCCAATACCCCACCACATTGTCTTCCATTAGGTCAATGTTCTCAAAATCTAGAGTGTTTTTGTTATTTCTGAGTAGCTCATACGCTTATGAAAATCAGGGCATTCGGCTTCTAACTCTCTAAATTGTTTTTTTGTGCGTCTCAGCCAATACCCCACCACATTGTCTTCCATTAGGTCAATGTTCTCAAAATCTAGAGTGTTTTTGTCGTTTCTGAGCAGCTCATAAAAATCCTCTACATGAGCAGCTTTAAACCTATGCAGGGTATTTTCAACCTAATATAAAAGTAACCACAATTGGCTCTGTAGATGAATACTGCACATCCTACAATTTGGTGGTGAATAATATTTGTGGTTACTAAAGGGTCTCACCCCGAAATTAACCTAAATGGAACCGATTGCTGTGAGGTACTGTGGCAAGCTCGAAATAAGCACCGAGAATGAGTATCAGGTGCCCTTGAATAGTTTGGTAAATTATTTCTTTTAGCTCCTTGTGGAACTTGCTTACTTGCTGTAACTGCATCTGCATGAACAGCTGCTTCGGCTCTTAGGAAACATCTGTGACAAATCACATCTGACGGTTGAATTTAAAAAAAATATCATTGTTACACACTGATATTACACAGAAATTCAATTGGATTGCATAATTATATTTATATGAACCTACTGGATCTTACCTCTCTTGGGTGAATCTAGTTTCGCACAACATTTAAGATGTGCCGGTTCTGCTTGCTTTGTACAATGGCGTGTCGCAGTTGTGCCACAGAGTGAGCACATTTCATGCACACATTTTGATGACCTAAAAATATTGCAGAATCTTCTCAAGACCGTTTGTGTATTATTATTAAATATTGTGTGGTAGGCATCACATATATAGTCAGTGGCGCTCACCAGTTATATAATTCATTATTTAGTCTTTTTTGAGTGAGAGGAAGCATTACTTTATTTTATAATATGTACTAATAAATTAGAGGACATCAACATAAAATACTAGACATTGTTGTATTTTGTGACAGGAATGTATGATTATTAAAAAGGTGTCGCCACAATCTCGTTAAATCAATGCGCCCATTTGCACATCTTTGTTGGTGTTGAACACGCTTGGCAGCACTTGTCAAGGATGACAAATGTAATGTGACGCACGAACCTGAAATTAATACACCATTTTACACAAATATTTACTAAACACAATTGGTGCAGTGGTTGAGTGATTGGCTGTTGCTTTAATAGATGTAGATTTTATTCCTGCATGGTATAAATTTTTCTATACACTGAAGATAATTCTCCAGACTAGGTGTATATGCTTGTATGATCATCTGTTTAAAATTTCACCTACGAAAGAAAAACTAGGCTGAAGCCTAGCCTGAAGTCTAGAATTCAAATGATTTATTATAATTAGTTCAATATGAAAGATAGATTGAGAATTAGATGTACGTGTTGCGTTATCTACAAAATGAAGAGCGCGGCACACATTTTATTTCCTATTGCGTGAAAGTAATTATCCATAAATATGGGTCTTCAATAGAAATTATAGTGGTGGAGCCACGCGGCAGCTTTTACTGTCGCACGGATGGGCCGGCTCGAACCGGGGTGGTACCACGACCTCACAGAATTCCAGCGTGAAGTAGAGGTTTACCTCTGCGTTTCGCTTGGTGAGTGCAGATGGCCGGAGGCCCTTTTTACTGGAAATGAGGCATTCCATCTTAGTCCTCACGGGTGACAACGCATCTGCATTTTGATTCGCAAACGAGGATAGATGTAGATGTCTATGGGTCGCAGCAACCACTTACCATTAGGTGGACTGTGTGCTCGTTTGTCACCCTTATCCTATAAAAAAAAAATTCCCTTAAGCAAGATTTTGTGACGGGCACACGGATATTCCCCAATATCATCCAAAAACAAAACAGGATAAATATCTCATGTGCATTTGTTTCGTACCAATCTAGTACGAAAGGTTCACTGATACGAGCCCGTTCTACAGCGTACCGGTTCGTTTCTGCCGCCATGTAAGAAATGATGCTATCGTCCCAATATAGGCCGAATACCACAACGCACTTCTGGACGGCGTTGTTGATCCAGTTCTAAAAGAAACTTATGTCTTTCATCTTGAAAGGAGCCCATGGGGTGCCAATCAAAGTGAAGAAAAGTCGCATCTCCCATCAGTCCAATGTCATCCGCCTTATGATCATTATCTACTTCCATCCTTCTTCTCTCGGCCTTCCTCTGCCGAGCTTCCCTATTAGCCACCAGTGTCATAATCCTATCTCGAAAATCTTTAGGCACATCATCTTCTGTCACACATACTTGTACAAAACGGTCGTCGCGCCGCCACAATGAGAAAACGGGGGCGCGATTACTCCGGACGCGGCGAGCGCCTAGTGCCCGGCGCCGGCCTGCTGCTGCCACTGCTGCTTCTCGCGCACCTCTCACAGCACCACCACTCGGACTCGCCACCACCTCCTCGTGAAAATGTTCGTGCTTGTCCGCGAACAAGCACTCGTGGCCGTTCTCCTCATTCAACCGCTCAACGACAACGGCCACTTTCTCTGGTTGAACATTTCCTCTGCAAGACGTACGAGTGTATAAAATTTATATAATACAATTCAGTTCATACGTATTATACACCAGGCTCTCACAAATTAAAATCGTTATACCTCCAATATTATTAAAATGCAATGTAAACTTGTGAGAGCAAATAAAGTAAACATTATTATTATTTATGGGGTATCTATAAAGTTTTCTCATCTCGTTGGGCAGTATAAATATATAATTGTAAATGAAAATGGTAAACATACATAAATATGAATAAAATAAATACATAAAAAATACATAAATATATAAAAACCCAACCAGATGGAAGCCCTCGGCAGGGGAGACCAGACGGCCGAGGGTTAGGGAGAAAGGGAAAGAAACCGGCGGACGATGCGGGCGGTATCGAGGAGCACCGCCTTCTGCATTTGAGCCTGGAGCGGTCCGCCACGGAGTCCCAGTCGCCTCAGATGACCCGGGAGGCTGACTGGGATTAACCCGTTCGCAGAAACGACCACAGGAATAATTTCGGTCGGCAGACCACCCCACATGCCGGTAACCTCGTGAGCCAGGTCCAGATATTTTGTCACCTTATCTGTTTCGGCTTTCACGAGGTTCTCGTCATAAGGAATGGTAATGTCGACCAAAAAGATCCTTGACTGTGCCCGGTCCATCAGCACAATATCAGGCTTATTCGCAAGAATAGTCCTGTCCGTGATGATGGCCCGGTCCCAGTAGAGCCTGGCGCGGTCATTTTCGAGCACGGCTTCCGGCAAGTACTTATAATACGGCAGTTTCCGATCGACGAGGCCGTATTTCAGAGCGAGCTCCTGGTGTAGAATCCTGGCTACTAGATTGTGTCTGTGCAAATACTCAGAGTTAGAAAGCGCCGAACAACCGGAGATGACATGCCTAAGTGACTCACCGGGATGGCGACAAGCTCGACAGATGTCGACGGCGCCATCCTTTAGGATGTATCTTCGATAATTGTTGGTCTTAATAACCTGATCCTGTATTGCACAGACAAAACCCTCGGTTTCCCCAAAGAGGTCACCGAAACGTAGCCAATGAAGGGAGGCGACTGTGTCTACGAAAGGCTCATGTAGAGCCTTGTAGAACCTCCCGTGGAGCTCCTTCTCCTTCCATACGGTCTCCCGGTCGGAAATGCACTGTACTGTTGGGTCTTGCCATTGCTCGTTGGCTAAGGATAGAGGGGTCAGTCCTTTATCACAAGAAATAACGTCCCTATAGTATGGATCATCCGCTCTCGTCAGAAAGTAATTACGGAGGCTGCACACTTCGCGATTATGCATGGTAAGCGCGCTTAAAAAGCCGCGCCCGCCATGCTTCCGCGGCAAGTACAGCCTCATTACTGACGATCTCGGATGATGCATCCTGTGGGACGTCATTATAGTGCGGACTTTTCTGTCCAGAGCGTTTAGTTCGGTCTGAGTCCACCTAAGTATGCCAAAGGTATACATGAGAACAGGCATGACCCAACCGTTATATGCGTGCGTCTTATTCACACCGGACAAAAGGCTGTTAAGCACTTTGGTCAAGCGTGCATAAAACACATCGCAAACTGACTGTTTCATACCCGCCTCATCTACAGCGATGTTCTGTGACATACCCAGGTATCGGTATGTTTCAGCCTCGGAAAGGGTCCTTATGTTGATGGGCATAGATAAATCTATGCCCTCAGAGTTAGCAACCCTTCCCCTTTCAACATGGAGGACCGCACACTTATCCGTCCCCAGCTCCATTCTAATAGAATTGCTAAAATCACAAGTGATGTTTAGCAATTCCATAAGATGAGAGCGACTGGTGGCGAATAACTTGAGATCATCCATTTAGAAAAGGTGGGTCACTTTTGTACCTCCCCTCCGAAGCTGAAATCCCCTCCCGGAGCCCTCCAGTAAGGTACTGAGAAGGTTCAGAGAGAGGCAGAACCAGATTGGACTCAGACAATCGCCCTGGAAGATACCCCTTCTTATCCTTATGTGGTTCTCCGCAGCCGTCATCCGCTCGCCTAGATGACAAAGGATCGTACTCCACTGCCCCATACACTGCCCAAGGAAGTCTCTAACTGTACAGTCAATCTTGTACAGCTCGAGGACCCTCTCCAGCCATGTATGAGGCACCGAGTCGAATGCCTTTTTGTAGTCTATCCAGGCGGCGGAGAGGTTCCGACGGTTGCGTTTAACCACTTTGCCAATGACCGCGTCAATGAGGAGTGGTTCCTTGGTTCCACGACCACCGCCCCGACATCCATTTTGAGCGCGCGACATCACCTGATTTGAGTTCAGGTGACGAGTGATTCTCGCGCTCAAAATGGATGTTAGTGTCTTATATATCGTGGGTAGACACGTGATGGGGCGGTATTTGCTCGGGTCTATGGTATCCCGGTCTTTAGGAACCAAATGAGTGATCCCAGTAGTGAAGAGGCTCGGGAGCGACTTTTGGTCGAGAGCCTCTTGAAATTGTCGGGCGAGCACAGCGTGACACACCACGAACCCCTTCAGCCAGTAGTGATGCAGCCCGTCGAGTCCCGGACTTTTCCAGTTCGGGGCCCTTCGGACCGCCTCAGCTACATCGTCCGGCGTTATAATGACGGGGTCCATGGGCGTAAGATTCGCACACTGACTCACCACAACTTCCGTCCAAGGGCCCTCGCTGTGGTTTACGGGCTCTGACCACAGGCCGCGCCAGAATGCGACAGTGTCGGCCTGATTCGGTGCTTGGCCCGTTCCACGTACCATTTGTCGCTCCAATGATTTATATAGCCTCTTCTGATCACTCTGGAAGAGACGATTCTGGTTGAACCGTGTCGACCTCTCGGTATATCGCCGAATCCGCTTCCCCCAAGCAGCGATTCTCTGCTTCAGGTCGTCTATGCGCTCCGTCAGTTTTTGCGTTATATCCGGCTGGGACAAACTGATATTTGTCCCAGCAAACGCCATTCTGACGGTGCGCACAATTCGCGGCCTATTATTGCCCGACCTGAAGCTTATCAGCCTGCCGATGAGGGCCCTTGCCTTTACGATACGGTCCTCAATCCTTCTTCTCCAGGCTGGGATGGCGCTACTTTGTCTAGTAGCGCGTCCAGCCGTGGGCAGTTTGGCGCCAACAATACGGCAAACTGCCAGTGCGGCGCCAAAAAGAATTGAGTCCGTCTCGCAAAGGTCCCGGCTGGCTTCCAAATAGGTGACCAGCATTGGGTTGAGAGCCCTCACGACAGCCCGATTCCGCTTGCTTAGGGGTATGCGCGGGAGTCGCGGTCGATTTTCGAGAGGCGTACTGCGCGTTTCCACAATCGCCTCTTCCAATTTACTCCTCATCTTCTCTAGTTCTTGGGTGACCATTCCATCATCGCCTGAATCAACCAGAGCAGGGAGATCCATGGCGCCCTCTATATGTGGCTGCTGGTCTGTGGCCTGAAGAGCCGCATCCCCAGCTATTATTATTATTATTATTATTTACAGGAGTTGATTTTCATAGTTATTTCATAATTAATAGTAGTCATATCCATTTTATGGCAAATTGAGAAACGAGAACTTTGGTATGCCGTCATGTTGTACGCTGTTGTGACGCTTTGGATGGTAAATATAGATTACTATGGAGTTAAGGATTATTAAGAAATAACAGAAATAAAGTTAATGTTTCTATTTACAGAGAAAACAGGGATTAAAAACGGATTTCACTTGTTTTGTTCCAAAGGTGTGAATTTGACTAATTTTTTTATAAAGCTGTCAGGATTTGACCAATTGCGGCTTCTTGTGTGGATCAGGAGGTGGCGAACGTGCTGATCACCTTTTCTCGCACTCCGATATTCGACAGTTGCCACAGTTTACACAGTAGCTTTGGATTGATGGTTCTAATGGTCAATAGGTGTGTTTCAGGTTCTCCTTCCTGGTCTGCATCGGTGCTAAAATTAGCAGCCATATCTGTTACGATTCAACTTGGGAAGTCCCTCTTTCGGTTTGCGTCTAAACATATTTTCGGGCTGGGGAGGTAGATTGAGAAGGATACTGCCAGGATCTTTTATAAGCTGGAAGTGGTCAACTCTCTTTTTTTTGCTGTTGGCCAGCAACATGTATCGGAGGATCGGAAGAAAGGGTTTTTCATCAAGTGCCGCAGGACACTGAGGCCAAAACTCAAGGTGTCTTGTGAGGCTCGGGTAGCAAATTGGGGAAATAGTACTGTTGGGTACCCTCCTATAGAGCTGTTCATTATTAAGAGTGCAGCCATTCACTTGTCTGACATCCCTTGGTAGTCGGGGTGCTTCCTTCATAATGTTTGAGAAGCCTCGAAAATAGTCTGTTTGAGCAGCCTCGAAAATAGTCAGTACGTATGCTGGTATGGGTGAAATGTCATCTCCTGCTATTGAGGCTCCCCTGGAAAAAAGACCAACCGCAATAGTATTGATGGTATGTATGGCTTGATTTGCTTCACTTGTAAGTCTTGAGACCTTTTTCATAGCTCCACTCACTTGTACACCGTCCAAGAAATACTTCCGGCCATACTCCAGCAGCCAACGGAAACGCCACGACTCGGACACTTTATTACTATTCCCGCCTCCGTGCGCTTTCCTTTACAGAACTTGCAGAAATTGCTGTGTAACTATCGGGTGTGAGACTTCTGTCTGCTAAATACTGTATAGACGGAATCCTAAGCACAATCATATGGTTATCTCCTTGACCAAGAAGAGATGTTGTTGTGTCACATCGATAGGCAGCGATTAGAATAATCAGAATCTTCGCCAAGGTCCACCCCTTCTGCCTCAGACCCTCTAACCAGGCCTCGAGACCTTGCACACATCTGGCTCCTTCCACAGGGGCTCCAGTTGGATCCTGATCAGGAGGTGCGTACTTGTCTTGAAATAATAGGGTTGATAATAAAGGAAAGGTGTAGTTGAAACTATAAACATTTTTAAACCCGAACAATGCATCGCGATACTCGAGAACAGAGGATCCAGAATCTCTGCCCTGAAATGGGTGCACCACGAGGAAAGGTCAATCATAATGTTGACATAGTCATGCTCCTCACCTGTGCAACTCATACGGTTGAGGGTCTGAGTTAGTTGCTCTTCAGATAGCGTCATGGATTGGTGCTTGATATAGCGGAACAATGTCTCTAGAACGTTCTTTTCCGTAATGACCTGATAGGCCCTCATCTCTGGAGTTATTTTCCCATAACAACGAGCATCCACCTCCTTAAACACACGTTCTTTGGGAATCGCCACCATCACTCTTCAGTCGGATGGAATAACACCACTGTCTATAAAATTTATAATTTCCTTGCAGTCAAACACCTCCGTTGTCAAGTAGTGCATAACCACGCTTTTGGTGGTAGGAGGGGAATCTACCGTGGATGATGCGAAAATCCTTGCTATAGAATTCATGAATCCACTCTGGCAACTTTGGTATGAGCGCCTTATCTGATATTATGATGTCTATTAATAATAATCGAACTCGAAGTGTGTCATCCCTCTGAAATCTTCAGGGTTCCACCGATGAGATGTGGTTTCTCCCTATTCATTTGATAGGTAACACGATATGATATGGGGATGAACATCCCTTGTCATGGATAAGTTCGGCCAATTTTTTATGTATTTTGTAGAACTGTCTGCAAAATTCTTTTTTAAAGATATTATCAATTCCTATTGCAGCAGGCTGTAATCCTGTTTTCAGGACAGTGCCTTTCTTGCACCACGTAGCGGTCCTTGCATCTATGTTGACTATTGGATGGTCCACGGTCTTCCAAAGTCCCGCCATCTCTAGCTTCAGCATCGCATGGACCGGACTTGATGTAGTTCCTGTCTCTTGCTCATTGAATGGGGTGCACTTGACATGGTGATCTAAGTCAGCAGATGCCGTGTTGATGAACTCAGCAGATCCCTCAATGTCTCTCAGGATTGAACATGTTATTAGGGAAGGCTACATCTTCAGAACGGCATAAGCTCCTTGTTTGATGGGAAAGGAGGAGAGCGTGCATTCCATTGGATCGCCGCGGTGGCACTTATCTGATGAGGTGACACACCTGGCTCAGTGGCCTGACACAGCGGATAAATATTTTCATCAACCTTGGGCACAGATGACTCCATCTGGTTGTCCCAAAGCACCTATAACGACGCCGAAGGGTAGTTGTCCACAGACAGAAGGGGATCACACAAGGCAAAGATATATTTAAATTTAAATCTTATATATTTCACATATTTCTATACTAATGTATTCACTTAAATGATAAACTAAAATATAAATATCAATATTTATCAATTATTGCCTATAGATGGCTGGGGATGGATGGGATTTTCATTTGGAGACATTTCGTTGTGCGGATTGGACAATGCACACCCATTTGGAAGAGAAGATGGACAGTCTGCAACTATTCTTTCGTGGGCCTTTTGGTCTATCCCCATGGAAATTCTAGGGATAGGCCGGGTAGATTTAAAAATAGGTTTCCTATATGCCTTCGACATGGTGGGGAGGTTAAAAGAGGTAGTAGAAGTAGAAAGCTCAGAAGAGGCCACTGCAGAGTATGACTTTTAAAGATAGTTCAAACGTACAGACGAAACTTTGGCTGAAGCTTCCATATAAGATATATTTTGTTCTGACATCACTGATACATTTCTGTCGATGGTATTCCGGACAATTTTTTATATTAGCAAAATGGTTTTTGGAGCATAACAGACAAGTGGCTTCACTTTCAGAAACAGAACAGCTTGCTCCAGTATGCTCTTGGGCACATCGGTAGCAGCGTGGTTTGGAGCGGCATTGATCTGCTACATGACCAAATCGACAACAATCGAAAGCACTGGATGGTGGGGAGTTGATAAGTTTCAACGGCAAAAGATGTGAAAAATGCACATACATGTTTGGGGAGTATCTGACCTTCAAATGTCAGAACAAAAGATTGAGTGGGGACCCATATTGGGGATGATGACCATTTAGCAAAACTCTTTCTTTAAAGTCGGTGAGCTTTCAGGATTTTACCACAACCAGGGGGAAGCTCAATAGCTTCTGCTAGTTCTTCCATTGACCAATCCACAGGGACACCGCGGATGACATCCGTACGGGAAAAATTATAAGATGGAATGGATGCTATCAATTTTCCTTTTGCAAGCATTGGGTTATTAAGGAATTTGTTAGCCTCATCTTCTGAGCAGAATTTAATAGAGATGCAATTTCTGCCGACGCTTTTGGCTTTTTATTTTTGTTTTGAATATTATTTTTTGACAAAAATAAACCTATTTTAATTTGTATATATAATCCTATTCTAGGATCTGGAGTGGCACAGGAGATGTTGACATTAAATGGGCCTTCATGATTTGGCCAATACATTATAAAATTTTGCTCTAGGCTGGCATGATTATATATGTTATTTATTGAAGCTGTTAAATCAACTATAATTTTTTTTAAATATAATATTGGATCAAATGCTCGAGACTCAGCATGTCTTTTTTACAGTGGTTGCAATATTTATTGTCACTTAATACACGTGGCGCATGTCTTCATCAGGAGGATCAGGGGGTTTCTCACTGGGAGGTCCTGTTTTGTCACCCATAATTGGGTATATTATTAGATCTAACTATATATAATAAAAGTTAAGTCTACTTACAACAGAGGAAATCCACCATCACAAAATTTTAAGGACATTAAGGGAAAAGTAACCTAATACCGGACAGCACTCACAAGTACGTCATTCGACCGTCCGAAGCGACCAATCACAAATAAATGTCGAAGTAACCTGTATCGTACGGAAACGTTATTGCATGATCCGTAACTCCAAGCCAGTCATGACCGAGACGAAACCCAGATTGATAATCAGTGAGTAAATTATGTTTAAGTACAAAATTGGAGACTTGCTTATGTATGCAGTCTTCCAGAACTTTGAATAGAAAGGGCAATACACATACAGGACGAAGGTGATTAGGTAACGTGGGATTCAAAATTTTGGGAATAGGGCGTATGAAAGCCTTTTCCAGAGATTTGGGTACTGACCTGAGTCCTGCGAAAAGTTAATAATGTGACTAAGTTCAGGTAGTACATACTCCGGTATATTGACTATTATAGTTCTACTGATATCATCACAACCCACAGTCTTGGATTTAATTGCTAGAACAAATTTTTAAAATCATCCTGGTGGACTGGAGAAAATTGAAAAGAAGGAATTTGTTTGAGGAGATTGGATAGAAGCTAAATAGGCTATCGTTTGAGATCGTACAGTAGTATCCATAAAGCTGCGTATCGACTTTGCGCGGCAAACCATCGAACATTGGTTCGCGCGGCAGTCACGCACAGTGGATACTGTGTTACCGCGCGTGGCAATTCGAACATTAGCGCGCCCTGCACTTGCCGCGCGATGAACCAACCCGTGTCGATTTTTTGACGGCGCGGCAAAGGAATCTCAGTGAGTTGTGCTCGCTCAGTTGGGACGGTTGTTTGCGTATTTTAGTTGGCCCTCGCGGAAAAAACATGGATAACGACAATTATCGTACTTTAATTTGGTTATATGGTACTAAACAATTTCTATGGAATAGTAAATGTAGTGATTATCATAACAAATCATTAAGAAAAGAAGCTTGGAATGAAATCAGTGCAGAAATGGGCTTGCTTGTAACTGAACAGTATAGTATAGAAGGGAGATGTCTAGAATAAACAAAAGCCTTATTACTGGTTCTGGTAAGTAACTAAAGTAACTAATATTATTTACTTATCTAATAGAAAGATTCGTTACCTCGAATTTGAGGTTATTTATTCGAGGCTATTAACAATGTAATTTATTTAGTTTAGGACGTACATAATATGGATGTAATGTCTGAAATAAAGATTCATTTAATTTATATACTTATATTCGAATACCTTTGGAAAAAAGAAATAAGAATTTCCAACTTACAACAGAAATGTGTGTACACATAGCAATCAAACATTCATCTATACTTTCGCATTTTATAATATTACTAACTTTCCAGCCGCGGCTCCGCCCGCGTGTTTTTCGGTTATATCGCGTTCTCAATATTATACCACGGGAACCTTTTTTCGGAATGAAAAGTATCCTATGTCCTTCCTTGCAATGATGTACAAGATACCTTAACCCTTCCAGTACCACGGACGTGAATTCATGCATCTATTACGTGACCGTTGACTACCGCGACCATGATTTCATGCAGCTATACCGCGCTGCTATTTTTATTGTAATAAATATAGAAAGAGAGTATATTTTCAATTAGAAACTATTTCATTCGATTCTGAATGACCTCAAGAGTATTCTCAAGTATGCCTGTGGACGGCAAGCAATGGGTAGCTCGCCGTCCGTCCGTCTAACGACGACAGGCCGTGTCGACGGCGCGTTTTGTTCCACGCGCTGTCAGCAGCGTGAAGGGGCCCGCAAGGGCCGACGCCTGCCGGGGCTGCGGGCTGTTCGAAAGAGATACCGCGGCTCCGGAACGTAAGGGCACTGAAGGAACACGGATGGTTTTTAGTCAGTAAAAGTCTGACACTCCCTTCCGCTCCACCCACAGCGAAAGGCGTCATTAGATGATTTTCCATCCGCAAAAAAAAAAAAAAAAAAAAGTATTAAACTCACTCGATTACATAGACAAAATAAAAAATTATAGGCTTTCGCGTTGTTGGTGCTGTTAGTTGTGTAATTATTTTCTTTTTATATTTGTGATTTTTGTTGGATTTTCTTTCAAACTGGTAAGAAATGTTAATGATATTTACTAGATAATGTTTTTGAATGATTTAAGTTACAACAACAGTAAATTTTTGTGTTTCAAGGAAAAACAAAACAGAGGTGTTTTGTTTTTCATACGCGAACAATTTATAACGGTCAAGATTTCTAATAAGATCTACCTTCTGAGATATTTAAGCCTTTTTATTTATAGTTTATTGCACGTATGTATATTCATAAAGACATATTATTCCTAAATGTTATATCTATATGATTGTATAAAAAAAAAATTAGGAAGACGCTATAATATTTTCACAAATAGGTTTTGAAAATGAGGTTACAAAGCGCGCGCAAACTGTTTATGGTCAGATTTTTAGCAAATGTTTGAAGAAGAGTTGCTTGAGTGAAAAAGTAGAATTATAATGGTTACATGCATAATTTCTGTTTATTTTAGGAAGACTATATTGTATTGATTGTGAAGACACAAAAGTAGAATAAAAACTTAGGCTTTTTCATTAATAAACCCAAAGGAGTCAATCGTTTTTGGGCCCACTAAAAATTTTCGCGACATCTAATGGTATTATATACAAAAAAAGATAGAAATTTATTATTGTAAATGGCATAAAGATTATATGAAAATCTAAACGGAATCAAGAAATCAGAAAAATAAAAAGAATTGTTTTGATATTTGTATTCAGGTCATTGGTTCTGCTAATGTAATATTAAAATTAAATATTTTAATTAAAAATTATAATAGAGATGTGCTAATTCAAAAGAAACTCGACGCGAGTTAACTTGAGTTAAAATTCACATAACTCGAATAGTACTCGAATAACGCAACTCGAATTGGCGGAACGAAGCTGTGTCAGATTCTTACTAATTATTTTTATATTTTGTTCTTCTATCCAAAATAATTATTATTAAATGTAATACGTAGTTATATAATTTTGGTTTGCGTATAGATCTTCATAAAATAATATCACTCTAACTTTATGACAATGATACTTAATCAGTTTATTGATATTACATAATATATCAATAAGTTGTTCAAATTAATAAGTCGAGTTAATCACTAAATTCCAGACACTGCATTGACCGTAAGATAAAGATGCGACTCGAGTAGAATTTTGTGACTCGAGTAACCGACCGCTTAAACTAGGGGATGAAAGTTTGTATGAGATTTCTGCAAATTTTGATGCTAGAGGTTTGAAAATTGATACAGGGTCTCCTTTTTTCTCCTTGTTATAAATAATAATAATAATAATAAAATACACATTTCAGGATTTTTAATAAGTTACCCTTCACCCTTTAAATAAGGGGAGAAACTTGTATATGGTATTTCCCATACAAAGTTAATGTCACTAGAGATCTGAAAATTATACAAGCACACAGACTTCTTTTTTTATTTATTTATTTATTTTATTAGGCTCTCACAACAATGAGTACACTGTTACATACATATGGAATGACATCACAATTACGAGTATTAAAACTAAATGTCCCATTACTTATAGGAGGGCACCACATGCATAAAAAAAGAGACTTTACGTTGATTTTACGACAGTACATACGTACAATTTAACTCCAATAAAATTTTAATTTAAATTAATAATGAAGAAACTTCCATTAGAACTTAGCCTTAATCGCCGATAACTACTTTTTTGATGCCAGCCATCGAGGTTGAGAATAGATCTATTCTGCTTTGGTATTCTTTATATAATGCAAACATTTTTGTTAAGGAACAATGTGATCTTAAATTAGTTCGACCTTGAGGTGCAACAAATAATTTGCTATTACAGGATCTAAGTAACCGATGCGGTACATTAAAATTTATCTTACTAAGAAGTATCTTATTATAAATTAAAAAATATGTGTTTGAGATTTTTAAAAAATCATCCCTCAACTCCTTAAATTAGAGGATAAAAGTGAATATGGGGCTTTCGTCAGGTTTCAGAATATTAATACATTATTATATTTTACGAATTATATTACTATACTTATGTACTTTGTTAAAACTTAAAATGTGATCACAAGTATTTACAAAAGAAAACTTCTATGGTGTATGGGATGGAAGTTTGTATGGGTGTTCCCATATGAAGTTAATTTCAGACTAGAGATCTGAAAATCTGAAATCATACAAGTACACAGACTTCTTATTACAAATTAAAAAAAAAATCATCCCGAAGAACTAAAAAGATACAGTTCTAAGTTATACTCAATCACGCGCTGAACAACATCGCGAATCTTTAGCGCGATTTTCAGCTTCACATCCGGAGGTCAACCGAGAGGCAGTTGCACGATACTCGGCCTCTCATCCGGAGGTTTACCGTGAAGCAATTGCACGATACTTAGCCTCTCATCCAGAAGTTAACCGCGGAGCAGCTAGTCGTAAAATATTAAACTAAAATTTTCCATTTAATTTAAAAAATGTTGAACAAATAATAAAAAGTTTAAGTTCTAAAATTAACGATAGACTGGAGGCAGAAAGACTTGTTAAGGTGGCACAAGTTGCGGGCTCAAACTCACTAGTGGGCGTGGCCAAAAAGCACGCTGCCTGACCTGGCTTCGTGACCCACAGAGTATCAGTTATGAGCAGTTAGCCTTTATTACGTACGTGAAGACTAGCGTCTAAGTTACACGATGCACACACACATGTGTGTGCCGCTCGACGCTTGCCAAGAAATCAGCAAGTACCTACCTACAAACTCGTACTAAATTATTAGCTAATATAGATTGCTTATTTTATTATGTTTAGTTTTCCCGGATTTAGAGTAACGGTTTTGCTACAAGGGTAGTAAGTTGCTTACACAATTATTATAAGGGTGCTTCCGTTACTTATTTTTATTTATCGAATAAAGTAAATAAACTTAAATTGTTTTTTTCCAATTCGCTAATCTTTTGTATCCATTATTTGGATAGGTAATACATATCTTTTGTCCAAAATTTTTTTATTAAATTATTTATGTCAATTACATGAAATTTATGATTATTATCATTACAATTATATGTCAAATTTAAATTATTATTACATGTTAAATTATGCATTTGTATATTTAAATTATATCTTAAATTATTTTCCTGTGGCAATGCCTGTATATAAGGCAGTGTGAACAAGACAATTTTGTGTACATTTAAGTTATTAAGTTGTTCAATATATCTGAATAACTGTTTGTTGTTTACACTGCCTCTTCTACCAACAAAAAATATTATTGTACTATTTGGGCAAAATTTAGTACCAATAATTTTATTTAGGATGTCACTAAAAGATGCTCCAGGCATGCAGCAATTTGTAACTTTTTGTCCCTTTAAAGAGTTATTTAAAGTTATGCCTAGATTTTTTCCCATGTCATCTCTATAAACAATTATATTATTTTTAGTAATATTTGAGTTATTATTTTACTATCCTCTGCTATGGCACTGTCATAGAGTTTTGGTGGTGGTATAATATTATCAGCACACACTGACTCTGAAGAATCTGGCATTGAACGCTGACACTCACATTGATATTTAACTAAGGAGTCAAACCGCTCCTAATTATATTTACAAGTCTTTACCAGATTATCCATAGCCAATATGTGTTCTTTTATTTCATTTTGGGCTGATTTATATTTATTGGACACAGTTTGAAGGGAGTTCATAAGTGATAATATTTCTGATTTAAGGCACTCTACTTCTGTCTCATAACATTTTTTTATGTTATCCACCTCAATTGAATACAACTTAAGTTCATATAACAATGCTTGCTTTTCTTTACATACATTAACATAATTTTTGGTATTAATCTTATTTCTTATTAATTTTTGTGCTTTCCTTATGTATTTATTAACTTTTATATACTTCTTCAATTTGGTTTTACTGCAATTAATCCTTACTGTGTTTCCTGAAGTGGAAGAGTCGTCACCAGTCAAGTCTATTGTTGCAGATTGCTGTAACATTCTTGAAGTATCACATTGCACAAGCTCAGAGAACAGGCTTTGAGTCTGGGAGGCTTTAAGGTTATCTATTTATCGACTCCACAGAGTCAGTAATGCATTCTTGGGGCAATGTATACACTATTACAACAAGGTCCCGGAAAGTGTGCAGGTTCTCTCTATTACCAAGTTTAAATGTTTTATTAAGCTGAAACTGTATAAAAAGGGTTATTATAGTATAAATGAATACATGGTTGATAATAACCCCTGGGAATGAGGTGGTCGCTTCCAAGCAGTTTCTAAAATAAATTTTGTAAATAGTTCGTAATCATTTATATTGTAAAATTTATTAAAAAAAAAGTCCCGCTGGGTTTCTTGCTGGTTCTTCCCAGGACAGAGGGTTTTTTCGAACCAGTGGCAAAGTAAAAAATGACTTTCAATAAGAATTACACATGTAAAGTATATTGAATAAAAAATATTTTATTCTATTCTATATATGTTTTAAATTGTGTTATTTGCTCATTAGCCTCATTCAACTGTAACTTCAATGCAGCAATTAACCTGAGAGCTTCCTCATATTCCTTGCTGCATTGGTCAAACTCATTAACCGTTCCCTGTAGCTGATCTCTTTCTTTTATAACACTTGTCTATTCTGTATGTAACTTAACCATATCACATTTCAATTGTGTATTTCTGGCAGTTATGCAACAATTCACACTGCTCCCTGGACGCCTTAAGTTCTTGTAGCGCAAGCTGGAGTTGGTTCTCCATCTTGGCGTTGCGAGTATTCATTTTACTATTTATTATAAATAATAAAAGAAAACAAAAATCGAAAACAGAAGGAGCAGAGTAAGCTAATGTAAAGTTGTTGTTGTTTTTTTTTTCTATTTACAAGTTTCAAATCAAATTATCGTTAAAACAATTCGAAAAGAAACCCGCAAAGAATGTAATAATCCAAGTAATAGAATAAATCTTTAATTTATAAAACAATGTTCGTTACCTGTCACTTTTTGTTCCAACACCAAATTGTTGTTATAATATTTATGTACCAACTTTCTTAAATATTAAATACAAAGCGGCAGTAATTATTAACTATAACATGAAATTGAGGTGGATATGGTGAATTTACAATATTTAAATTATTAAAATTTATCGGGACCAATTACTTTTACAACTTATCACCAGGGTTGCTGCTGCTTTTTTGCTGACTCCAGCACCGCCACCCTATGTGGTATCACTCCAGCGGCGTCACTCGGTGTCACTCAAAGTCTAGCGTCCATTAGCACAAATCTATAATCTCTTGCCGTGTAGTGGCGGTCAAGAATATCCACTACCCCATATCCTCCCGTGGGTGTCGTAAAAGGCGACAAAGGGAAACAGGCAAGAGATGGGCAGCAGCATCTTCCTGATAATAGCCAAAATTACAATAAAAAAACTGCGGTTGCCAACCCGCTCGCCAAGCGTGGCAACTATGGCAAATACCCCCCAATGAATAAAGCAACAAACAGACGGCCCCCAGTCCCCGGCGGCCCCGCTATTCCTGGCTACGGTGGCGACCATGGTAACGGCGGGGCAGGGGGTGCTAAGAATCTCCGGTGGAGGTTCGGTTGCCACCTTAGACGACTCGACCTGGCAACGTACAACGCACGCACCCTGAGGACTGACGAGAAGATCGTGGAGCTGGAAGAAGAGATAGACAAGTTGCGCTGGCATATTATAGGATTATCCGAAGTCCGAAGAGAGGGGGAGGACACGGTAATCCTCGAATCCGGCAACTTGCTCTATCACCGGGAGGGCGACCATCTGTCCCAAGGAGGTGTCGGATTTATCGTTAACAACGTTGTAAAGATCGGGAGTGTGTCGACGAGGGTTGCGTACCTTATACTCAGAATCACCAAACGGTATTCGCTGAAGGTCATACAGGTTTACGCACCAACCTCGGCACACCCCGATGAGGAGGTGGAGGAAATGTATGAGGATATCTCTAGAGCCATGCATTCCTCCAAAACCCAATATACGGTGTTAATGGGAGATTTCAATGCAAAACTAGGCACAAGAGAGAACGGCGAGCTGAAGGTAGGGAAATTTGGAATAGGGCAAGGGGCCAGCAGCTGGCCGACTTCATGGAGAAAGAGGGACTCTTTATGATGAACTCTTTCTTCCAGAAGCGGCCCCACAGGAAGTGGACCTGGTCGAGCCCCGACGGTTCGACAAAAAATGAGATTGACTTCATTATGACGACCAGACGACAACTGTTCAGTGATGTCTCCGTGATCGCGAAGGTGAAAACTGGTAGCGATCACCGAATGGTTAGAGGCACACTGAACCTAAACGTTAAGTTGGAGAGGTCTCGTCTAATGAAGTCAACGCTCCGTCCCCCTCGTGCTCTGTTCCAAAGTCCCGAAACCTTTCAGCTCGAGTTACAAAACCGTTTTCAGTGCCTGGAAGACTGCAATGAAGTGAACGATATGAATGATAAGCTCGTGGGAACTGTCCATGCGGTCGGAGCTAAGTTCTGCAAGACCCGCCGCAGAAGAACACAAAAACTCTCCGATCACACTCTTAATCTCATGGCTGTTAGACAGGAGATGAAGCTATATTCTTCAACAGACTTGACAGCATACAGGCATCTGAACAGACAGATCTCCAAATGCATGCGGCGGGACTTACGCAACTTCAATACAGCTCGTATTGAAGAAGCGATCGAGCGGAACCAAGGCTCCAAAGTCTTTGCCAGAGATCCGTCTGCCAGAAAGAGCCAACTGTCAAAGCTGAAGACAGAATGTGGCAGCATCGTTTCCGGGACACCTGAGATTTTGAGTAAGATTGAGAGGTTCTATGGGCAGCTGTACACGTCATCGTTGGAGCCACACGTAAGTGTGAGTAACGATCCAAGAGCGAGTCTCATCCGACACTATTCCGAAGATATCCCGGACGTCAGTCTGAGTGAGATCAGAATGACTCTCCAGCACCTTAAAAACGGTAAGGCCCCAGGCGAGGATGGAATTACAGCGGAGCTTCTGAAAGCGGGTGGAAGACCGGTACTTGAAGTCCTTCAGAGGCTCTTTAATTCCGTCCTCCATGGTGGCATTACACCGGAGGCGTGGAGCAGAAGTGCGGTGGTCTTGTTCTTCAAGAAAGGTGACAACGCTCTCTTGAAGAACTACAGACCGATTTGCCTTCTGAGCCGCGTCTACGTGCTGTTTTCGAGAGTCATTTCGAATCGTCTCGCGCGCAGACTTGACGACTTCCAGCCTCCCGAACAAGCCGGTTTCCGAAAGGGCTTTAGCACCATAGACCACATACATACCCTTCGGCAAATTGTACAGAAGTCAGAAGAGTACAATTTGCCACTATGTCTGGCGTATGTGGACTATGAGAAAGCCTTTGATTCCGTCGAAATTTGGGCGGTGCTGCAGTCCCTTCAGCGGTGCCAAGTTGACTGTCGGTATATCGAAGTGTTGAAGTGCTTGTACAGTAGAGCTACGATGGCTATCCGAGTACAGAACCAGAGTACGAAACCTATCCAATTGCAGAGAGGTGTAAGACAGGGTGACGTCATATCCCCGAAACTCTTCACCGCTGCATTGGAAGACGTTTTCAAGCTTCTGGACTGGAAAGGATACGGTATCAACATCAATGGCGAGTACATCACTCACCTTCGATTTACCGACGATATATTCCTTATGGCAGACTCGCTGGAGGACCTAAGCACTATGCTCAATGACCTCAATAGTGTTTCCCAACGGATAGGTCTTAAGATGAACATGGACAAAACAAAGATCATGTTTAATGTCCATATCACACCTATGCCGTTAGTTGTTGGGAGCATTAAGCTCGAAGTTGTTGACGAGTATGTTTACCTGGGACAAATAGTCCGACTAGGTAAGTCCAACTTCGACCGAGAGGTCAATCGACGGATTCAACTCGGCTGGGCAGCGTTCGGGAAGCTATGACACATCTTCTCGTCAGACATACCTCAAAACCTTAAAACGAAATTGTACAACCAGTGCGTGTTGCCAGTGATGACTTACGGAACTGAGACGTGGTCCTTCACTGCTGGCCGTATGAGGAAGCTCAAGGTCGCTCAGCGAGCTATGGAGAGGGCTATGCTCGAGTTTCTCTGCGTGATAAACTTAGGAATGAGGATATCCGCAGTAGAACCAGAGTAACCGACATAGCCCAACGGATTAGTAAGCTGAAGTGGCAGTGGGCCGGCCATATAGCTCGAAGAACCGACAACCGATGGGGAAGAAAGGTTCTCGAGTGGCAGCCGCGTTACCGGTAGGTGAAGTGTAGGGCATCCCCCCACGAGATGGAGTGACGACCTGGTAAGACATGCAGGAAGTCGATGGATGCAGGTGGCTCAGGACCGTGCTTTGTGGCATTCTTTTGGGGAGGCCTATGTTCAGCAGTGGACTTGTGAAGGGCTGTAATGAATGAATGAATGAATGATAATCTAATACGAACGCTGGTTCTCGCGGGTCACAAAGATTAGCTGTTTTAACCGACACAGGAAAATATCTCCGAGTTAAATCCAATGGCACAAAGCAACTCGTTAACGTGAATCAATATTGTCAGAATGCACTTAAGCATGCAACCACTATACCACTTGACGTTCAAAACTCAACTAAATCCCGTTAATTATAATCAAAACGTAACACGCGGCACGACTGATGAACGGGGGTTAAAGTTCACTTCCGTTCACTCAGCAACAAATTATTTCGAGAACCGAACGCGACCTTTTTAGGCACTTAACGCGATGGTACAATTAAACATTAACTTCCCAACAATTAATCAACCCGGCGTCTAATGTTCTAGACTACACAATTCCTCGTCGTTGCATAAATTTGCTAACAAAATCGACACGATCAGAGGTAACCACGCGGCTCGAGTAGACTCACAGCAAATACGTAGACAACCGAGTCCGAGACGGTCTTCACGAAACACAATTTAAGTAGCGAAGTAACGCGCACAAATACTGAAAATCTAAACCATAAACTGAAACTGGTCGCACGAAATCGCTCCCACGGTCACCACAAATACGTTACGTTGCGACGGCGTCGCTGCATTAAAGCTACTGGTAAGCCTGCGCGTTGAGCGACAACAAGCGGCACGCGACCGCCCCCCTCCTCTTCGGCGGCGTTTACCTCCTCACACCATCGGATGAGATACTGAGTACGTGATTGGATGCCTCTTCAAATGCCTATATTTGGGCCTAAACACTCTTTATCTATTGTTCTAAGGGGTCCCTTCTAATTATTATATTATACTCTTTGGAGGGGTTTATAACTTTGACAAGTAATGATCCAATTGGATTCGTCGAGCTTTTACAAGAATATTTTCAAGTTTTACTAAAAATCGTCAAAGAAGCACGTTCACGAACATCAAATAATTTATAATAATCCATATATTACATATTACCACTCGAAAATACACAAGTAAAAAAAAATAATAGAATGAAAAAAAAGAGAAAAAACATGGCTGACTTTAAGTACAGTCATTAAAGTACTTTTTAATCACACCAATTTGCAATCCCCGCTTGGCACGTTAGTATCGAATGTACAGTGTGCATTATTTAATTATATGTTATTTTAATTAAATAACTTTTTTAGGTCTCCAGGGCTAATTAAGTACATAAACTTGAAACGACTTGGGGCAGAAATGAGCCGTCTCCTTTGATGAATATAGGTGCTGTAAAAATATGCACTCCTATTAAAGAACAATATCTTTCAAAAATCTTTGTAGTTTCTAATCCAGATGGATCTTATCGTTTTATTTTGAATCTGAAATCTTTTAATAAACACGTTGAAACTCATCATTTTAAATTAGAGGACATAAGAACTGCCTTAAAATTAATTTCACACAATTCTTATATGGCAAATATTGATCTGAAAGATGCATATTTTTGTTTACCAATACACAGCACTTCTCGTAAGTTCTTGAGGCACAAAAAGACCAGAACGTTTTAAATTTTTGGCCCTTCAGGCAAATAAGGGAAATTATGATAGCAAATTGGTTTTGAGAAACGACATCATAGAAGACTTTACTTGGTGGAAAAATCATATACACATATCCACAAATCCCATTAGAGAGGCTAAGTATAAAAAGGAAATATTTACTGATGCCTCCTTAACAGGATGGGGGGTGGTCTACAATAATGAAAAGCTTCATGGTTATTGGAATAACAAGGATAAAAAGCATAATATAAACTATTTAGAACTTAAAGCTATATATTTTTCCTTACAGTGTTTGTCTAAAAACATAAGAAATTGTCACATTATGTTACGCTGTGATAACACCACAGCAATTTCTGATATAAATCGAATGGTTGAGATACAATACCCACATTTAAATAACTTAGCTAGAAAAATTTGGCAGTTTTGTAAAGATAAAAATATATTCATTTTTGCATCATATCTAGGAAAATAAATGAAATCACGGAATGGGAACTTCATGCCGATGCATATAAAGAAAATATTGCTAGACTAGGTTCTCCGTCTATAGATCTTTTTGTATCAAGAATAAATAAAAAATGTAAATTGTTTGTTTCATGGCATGTGGAACCAAACTGTTGGGCTGTTGATGCATTTCATGGAAAAATCTATATTTTTATGCATTTTCACCTTTTTCTCTCATATTAAAATGCTTAAGAAAAATAGAAGATGACAATGCAATGGGAATTATAGTGGTTCCGAACTGGCCATCGCAACCTTGGTTTCCATTATTTAAATCCATGGTTAAATCAGAAATGATATTTTTTCATACTCACAAGTATTTATTATTACCTCCTTTCAGGAGCTGTCATCTACTTCACCAGAGCCTTACATTAGTTGCAGCCATTGTATCAAAAACATGTATTTAAAGAAGGGCTATTCTGAAAAGAGTATTTCTATTACAATAAGTTCCTTATCTAATAACACTTGAAAACAATATGATTCCTCTCTAAGACAGTGGTGGAATTTTTGCCAAAATAACATTAAAGATCCATATCAAAAGGATATACCAAGTATTTTATCGTTTCTTACTGAAAAATTTGAAAGTGGAAGTGCTTATAGTACCATTAATTCTGTTAGATCCGCATTATCACTGTTGTTTAATTGTGGTTTGTGTGAAACCAAAATATGAAGAAACATGGGATCCCAGCCTCCAGCCAGCCAGATAGAATATTTAGCCAATTTTTATCCCAATATTAATTTATCTTTAGAAGTATTAACAAAGAAGTTGGTCATGTTATTAATATTAGTTACTGCTCAGAGACTGCAAACTATGGTTTTAATTAAAATAGAAAATATCAAAATTGAATCATCCGGTGTAAAAATTAGAATCCCAGATTTGATTAACACATCAAGAAAAAATAAATTTCAACCATTACTCCATATCCATATATACCTTTTTTTACAGATAATGTATGTATATGTCCAGCACAAACTTTAATACACTATTTACAAAGAACGATTGAACTTCGTCAGTCTGTTCAAAACTTGTTTATAAATTTTAAAAAACCTCACAATTCAGCATCAACACATACTTTAGCTAGATGGATCAAGGATATTTGTCAAAATCTGGCATAGATACCTCATTATTTACCGCTCATAGTACTAGACATGCTTCAACATCTTTAGCAAATCGCAGTGGTATTAATATTGACCATATCAGAAAAACTGCCGGTTGGACTAATGGATCTAGCACATTTGCAAAATTTTATAATAAGCCTATAATTGATCAAAATAATTTTAGTAATTGTATACTAGCTAGTATAAGTAAGTAAAATGTTACTTTAAACCTTAGTTTTATCAACACTGATTTTTTGTTTTGTCTGTTATATTTCATTAAAAAAAATTACTGCAATCTCATTCTTTAAACATCTACATAATAAACACAGACGAGGCGTTAACGAATATAATTAAGTAGCTTCAAAGTAACGTACCTGTATGTGAACTTCGATCATAATTATATGAAGTTAACGCCTCGTCTGTGTACAACCCTCCCCTATATAATGTGAATATATAGCGGATAGCCCCATCGATTCATTGTTATGTTTAATTATTTTGTTTTTCATTCTTTGAACTCAGTGACTAGAGATAGTGCTGCCAGCTATGGTATGCTCAAGAAATTTTTGTTTTATGAGCTTTGGATACTCGTGAATTGGCCACGTCAAGACGCGACTACATAGTAAACACAGACAAGGCGTTAACTTCATATAATTATGATCGAAGTTCACTTACAGGTAAGTTACTTTGATCACTTAATTATTTTATTTTTTAACTAAATGATGCTCGCGACTTACATGTGGATCAAGGTTTTTTTATCGGTATCTCAAAGAGCGTGGTTTAAATACTCTTCGGTCTATTGACAATAAGCGTCCTTCCTCCCCAGAAAATGAAGATGAATATTCAATTGAAATCGCCGAAATAAAGAAAAATTTATAGGTTTCAACATTATATTTACTAAAGAAGAGTAGTTAAAAATTAAGCCAATTGAAAAAAGTAATTGCAATAAAACTTGATATTTAGGCAATTTACTATAGTAAATTGCTATCTATACCCATGAGCAAACTGATTTATACAACGATTTATTAACACTGAAACTGGAAGTGTGTTTTGACGCTACGGGGAGTGTAGTCCGGAAGATTCATTACGCGAAAATGACCATAATTGCCCAATATTTTGATGTCAAATTGCTATTTACATCGGTTATTTAATAGTTCCAGTTTGCCAGATGTTAACGGAAAGACATTGTTCATTAGGGAACATGAATAAAATAGGCGACTCACACGATAGGCAAAATTGTATATTTAAATGATAAAAATACAAAATTATTTGGTGGTGATCGTGTCGCGAGCTATCGGCGAGTGCCGGTCTTAGGCGCGGTGGTGAGAAACCCCCCAGCACTTCACATACTCCCCGCGAACACCGTCGGTGCTGTCGTAACGGCACTAACATACTCCCGGCGCTGGAAAGCTTAACAGCTTTCAAGATCTTCCAACTCATCGGGCTTCGGTAGTAGGACGATTTTATTTAGGGCGCGCCGCACAATTCCTCTTGCAGTGTCTATATCTGCGACGCGTAACAATCCGTCAGTTCCCGTGAAAAGTCTTCTTACACGTCCGAGACGCCAATAGAGCGGTGGAGCGCTTTCCTCTTTCAAGAGGACTAGGTCGTCAATTTGTAGGCTCTCTTTGGACTTCGTGCGCCACTTCGTCCTCAACTGCAGCTCCGCAATGTACTCGTGGCTCCAGCGTTGCCAAAAGTGTTGCTTAAACTGCTCGATGCGCTGGAATCTGTCGAAACGATTGGCATTAGCGGATTGTAGACACGGAGATGGCAGCGAACTTAGTGGTCTACCAATTAAAAAGTGGCCCGGAGTTAAGGGATAATAGTCAGTGGGAGAGGAACTTAATGGACATAGGGGGCGGCTATTTAGGATGCATTCTATTTGTGTGAACAAAGATGACAATTCCTCATAGCTCATAGTTAATAGTGCGTAGTCCCTAATATCCTAGCCAGGTGGAATTTGGCTGACTTTACACCGGCCTCCATCAAACCATTGAAGTGAAGAGCGTATGCAGGCGAGAAACAAAATTCAACGCCTTCTTTAGCGGCAAAATCAGCGATAGTTTTGGCATTAACTTCAAAAAACTCTTTAAGTGCCATTATGCACAATACGTCTAGCCAGACTTCTTCCACTAATGGGCCAAAAACGCGTTCTAATAGAAGCCAGTAAGGCTTGGGGCCCTAGATGTAGAAGCCGTACGTGTTCTTGTTGGAATAAAAGTTGAGTAAAATGGTGTTTAGAGCTTAACAACATGGGATGCTTCATATCGAAACTATATTCAGAAGCCTGAATTCGACCACCTACTCTTATCACTCCTTCATGTAAAAAGGGATTAAGTGCCGAAATGTGCGACTTAGGGCTTAGGGAATTTCCTTTTAATAATAAATCGTATTCTTTAGGGAATGCCTCTAATTGGGAAATATAGATTAATGAATTAAGAGCTTTATTGAGCTCGGCGGTAGTTAAGGAACCTGTAGCTTTAGTTTTTGAATTTTTACAGTTATTAATAAATCTATGTACATAGGCTAAAATGTGTTGTAATTGTTTTAATTTAGAATGTTTGTTAAAGTTAATAATTGATTGATAATTATCACAAATAGCAACTGGATGTGCTTTAATTTCCGGCAAATTCTTCATCTCAATAATAGTCTGCGACTGCATAGAAGGCCACTCGGACTCCGGCAACAATAAAAACTTAGGTCCATACCACCACATATCACATGCAGCGATCTGTTGTGGGTTCACGCCACGGGATAGCAGGTCAGCTGGGTTGTGTTCTGTAGGAACGTGGTGCCATGAATTTGCGTCAGTCAACTCTCTAATGGCGGCGACTCTGTTGGCAACGAATGCTTTCAAGTTAGAAGAACCGCAGCGCAACCAACTAAGAACTACGCTCGAGTCAGTCCAATGGACATGACGCGATAATTTACGTCGCAAGGCTTTGGTCACAGATGAGCTCATTTCAGCTGCAAGAAGAGCACCTGAAAGCTCCAAACGAGGATTTGTAATAGGGCTGGATGGTGGGGCAACGCGAGATTTCGCACATAAAAGTTGGACATGTGTTGTCCTTCTTTATTTGTGGAGCGAAGGTACAAATATGCACCATAGGCGCGTTGCGATGCATCGCGAAAACAGTGGATTTCAACAGAGACTGGATATTCTATTGATACCTATCTAGGTATATTTAGTGAAAAAAGGCATTTAAATCCATCAACAAAAGGTCTCCAGACATCGACAATTTCCTTTGGAGCGGGCTCATCCCAGTCCAATTTGAGAGACCATAAGGTTTGAATTAAAATTTTGGAAACGATAGTGGACAATGATAGGAGCCCCAAGGGATCGAAGATCTTGAAAGTTGAAGAAAGTATAGTGCGCTTAGTGACGATCTCAGACTGATCCAATGCAATGGGAAAATTAATGCTGTCGGCCGAAGGACTCCAATCTAGGCCCAGCGTATTTAAAGACTGACTCAATGTTAGGTTGCCGGATGACTGGACAACGTCTGAAGGCAGTAAAGAAGGTAAGTTGGATCGGTACTTACGTAAATGAAAACCAGCCATAGAAAGAGCCATATGTGTTGATTTCTGTAAAGACCGTAATTGATCTTCATCATCGCTAGAAGTTAGTAAGTCATCAACATATATGTCCTCCTATATGACTGCCTTAATCACCTCATCGTTACACTCCTCGCCCACTTGCCAGAGACACCTGGTGGCAATGCGTCAAAAACGACGCGTAGACGTGTTGACTCACTGTCTTCACGAATGACAGAACGATGCGAAAGCGACTTTCCAGGTTTATAAACCGCCGCCTGGCCATGAAATAGGAAGTACCTAGGCCGTCTGGTTCGTCGATCAATGGCAGCTTAACACAAAAACGACCTTCTTCAGTGCGTTTTGTGTGCTGTAAAAAATGTTGTTCGCAAGCTTTCTCTTGGTCTGTAAGAAGGGGCCTTTGTGGCAAGCTTTCAAGCTCCCAAAACCTCTTCAAATCATTGTGAAGCTCAACTAAAGTATTGTTGTTTTCAATACTTACAAAATTACATTTTACTGGGGAATTTAAATTGAGATTGTCATTTTGAATATAGTGCATGGGACCTGCGATAAGCCATCCTAATTTAGACTCATGTAGAATAGGATTTCCTTTGCCTAAAGAGTGCTGTTTGGTTCCAATAATGGACCAAAATAGGTCAGCACCGATAAGCAGTTCTATGTCAGATGGCTCATAAAAGGTCCTTTGAATTAGCAGACCCCAGGTCTGCTAATTCAAAGGACTTCAGGTTAAGGTGTGTAATAGACACAAGAGACTTAGGTATCTTACCTGATATTTGGGGTATGACTAAACATGACGTCATAACGCTGAAAGAACCTACCTTTGAATGAATTCGAACATTGCAACGTTCAGCATTAAGCTTGACAATAGTGTTATATATGCCGAAAACATTTCTAACATCGGACGTGGAAGAAGTTAAATTTAACTTTGATTTAAGTGCTTCTGTAATAAAGTTAGACTGATTACCGTTGTCTAAGAGAGCTTTAGTGGTAATATAATTGTTTGTTGTGGGATTAAAAATATCAATCAAAGCCGTACATAGTAGTGTCTCAGAAGCAGAAACAGCTGACATAAACTGGCTCAGAGACTGCAACATTAGTGACTGCCACATTGGTATCAGAAACCGTAGGTTTGTGTAAAAAGGTATTGTGACGTTCTTTGCATATTTTGCACGTACCTGGAAGCTTGCATGCGCGCGTATTATAATAATAATAATAATAATAATCATTTATTCATTACCACCAATAAAGTTAAAATGAGTACATACAGAAATGACAAGAATTACATAATGTAGTAATGAATGGGCTCTAGCTCAGCATAAATGTTGCAGTTGCCTACAACGCTGTTATTCTGCCAGCGCCCAACATATGAACAGTACAGTACGCGCGCATCCCTTTAATCACAACTATTCACATTAGGGTACATACCGTGGATCCCCGACTATTAGCCAGTTCAAATTAATAATCAAATATATATATTTTTTATTACCATTTTTTTAAATAAATAAATAATTATTACAACAATATAACTAATAATAAGTAATATAAATTATAATATAATATTGATATTAACAAGCCTAACTTCTTTAATCTCATATAAGTTGTTTCCTCACCTACTACATAGCAATGTTTATTATTTGTTTTAAGTATTTACAGGGCGGTCCTGCAATTAGGTAAAAATAAGCCGCTTATGACAGTATTTGTTCTCTTAGTAAGTGACGTCTATATTTCTTTTTAAAACTCGATTTACTTGTCGTAGTGCGTAGTGGTGGTGGGAGATCATTCCAACACTTAGTTGCCATAAACTTAAAACTGCCTCGGAAAGCCGATGTTTTGTGTTTAGGGACGCAAAAAACCTTTGAGCATATTCGGGTTTTATATACATGTTGGTCATTTCTCCAATTAAGTTTTTTGTATAAATATTGCCCTTGCCCTTGCCCTTTGCGCAAGCAGTTGGAACACAACTTTAGCTCGGATACTAATGAAAGTCTATCATAAATAAATAAATATCATATTATTGCCACTTTTCGACACATGTTTCATATAAACTAATTATTTAATCTTAATTTAATTTAGGCAAACGGAGGTGACTCAGCTTTTGCTCACATGGAACTAGATCCCATGAAGCGCTGGTTTTCAGGCACTCCTTCTTCCCTGAGATGTTACACGGGTGTTATGAGAATTTCGAGTTCCCCTATCACCTCTTTCATTTACTCATCTATCATTGGAATGTGTGCGTGCGTGTGTGCGTGCGTGCGTGCGTGCGTGCGTGCGTGCGTGCGTGCGTGCGTGCGTGCGTGCGTGCGTGCGTGCGTGCGTGCGTGCGTGCGTGCGTGCGTGCGTGCGTGCGTGCGTGCGTGCGTGCGTGCGTGCGTGCGTGCGTGCGTGCGTGCGTGCGTGCGTGCGTGCGTGCGTGCGTGCGTGCGTGCGTGCGTGCGTGCGTGCGTGCGTGCGTGCGTGCGTGCGTGCGTGCGTGCGTGCGTGCGTGCGTGCGTGCGTGCGTGCGTGCGTGCGTGCGTGCGTGCGTGCGTGCGTGCGTGCGTGCGTGCGTGCGTGCGTGCGTGCGTGCGTGCGTGCGTGCGTGCGTGCGTGCGTGCGTGCGTGCGTGCGTGCGTGCGTGCGTGCGTGCGTGCGTGCGTGCGTGCGTGCGTGCGTGCGTGCGTGCGTGCGTGCGTGCGTGCGTGCGTGCGTGCGTGCGTGCGTGCGTGCGTGCGTGATTGTTCAGTTTATAATACACGGGGATGTTTTATAAGAGTTATATCATAATCTTAAAAAAAATTCTCTTAAGTTTATGTATTTCCAGTAGGTATGTTTCAAGTTTTCTGCAGCAATTTGCCGCTTCAGCAATGCTGATTTATATTTAGCTTTGAAGCTTTCCGTACTCATTTTATTTCTCATAGGAGGGGGCAAATCGTTCCATATCCTTGCTGCAACAAACTTGAAACATCCTCTGTACCGCGTTGTTTTATGTTTTGGCATACTTAACATGTTTAACGAGTTCGTACGAAGGCTTCTATGTGAAATGTCTTTGATCCATAGCAGTTTTTCAAATAGGTACTCAGGCTTTTTGTTCCATATTACCCTATGCACTGTACAAGCGTACTGGAGCTCCCTTCTAGCACTCATGTTAAGTAAGCACTTTTTATTTAAGTACGGGGTAATAGATTCTCTTTTGGGCACATTAAAGCAAAAACGAACACAGGCATTTTGCACTCTTTGTATTGCCCTCTCTGTGTTAAACTTAAGTCTTGGACCAAAGGTGGAACTGCAGTAATTAAATTGTTTTCTGGAGGGCGCAAAAAGTGGACGTGTCGCTAGATATTTTAAAAATACAATTCACAATAGTTTATTAATTTTCAACTCTAACGTAAACGTAACTGTATCACCTATTGATTGTACTGCGCGAGTGATTTACAACTTTGTACTCCTACGTAGCACCACCTCGGGTAAAAAAGACAATCTCTTATTTTTTGTCTCGCTTACGTATCGCATCACGCTAGGCTCAACTATCGTGGGTACACCACAGATCAACATGAACGTACACCGATCTCCTACTGGAAGTGACACTATTTCGGCACGATGTGGTTCTTACCCAGATCTAGCAAGTAAAACCATGTGTCAAGATACAACTGAGATATCACAAATAACTTTTCGCAATAAACGAAAATTAGAAAATGAAAACGATGATTTAAAGGCTGAATTCGCAGAAATGAGAAAATAAATGACAGCAATGCAAAACCAAATGAGTGAAATGATGACATATCTAACAACAGTTACTAATATGCAAGTCGAAAACTTCATGAAAATCAACGAGGATGTCTTGACTATAAAACAACAAATAAACGATTTTAAATTAACTACTGACACCTTAGCTAAAGAACAAACTAAACTAAAACTTGAAGTGGACAATCTCAAAAAAATTAGTAATATTACAGAAAAGAAAATAGAATCAATTCAATCTAATATTCTAATTCAAGGTACTACTCCATCAAGCTCGACCTCTATATTGAATGTGTAAGAAGAGATAGTAGCTGAACTCAACGAACGTACTATGAGGAGCAAAAATATAATAATCGCTGGTGTGCCGGAATCAAAATCTACCAACCTAAATGAGAGATACGAGGAAGATAAGACAGCAGTCCTAAATATCATCAAAACTATACTGCTTGGTGACGTCACTGAGCCACAAAAAATTTATCGGCTGGGAAAATACCAACCAGGTAAGGATAGACACCTGAAAGTTTGTTTTGCATCCCAAGAAACATCAAAATTAATACTTAAGAGTAATCAAAACTTAAAAGAGAACAAATTTAAGATCTTTTCCGACCAAACACCCCAACAACAGGAGTACATAGTTTAACTTTAAAACGAACACTCGAGCAGCGTACAGCAGATGGCGAACAAAATCTTTGTATCAAATATATAAAAGGCGTACCCAAAATAATAAAAAAAACTTCAAAAACTTCCATCAACAGCTTTCTCAAACAACGTCTTTGAAAATGTAACGACCAACAGAGTATCGTACCAAGCTATTACCAAATATACTGATATAATAACTAACAAAAATTCACTTAAATGTTTTTATGCCAATGCCCGTAGTATTGTTAGACCTGGTAAATTCGATGAACTTGCGTGTGTTTTACAGTCGTTTCCTCATCAAATACATATTATTATACTGACCGAAACATGGCTGAAATCAGAGCAGGAGGCCAAAAGATTCCAACTAACAGGTTACACTCACTTACTTTAATATTAGATATAATAGCAGAGGGGGTGGCGTATCAATATTTGCTCATAATTCACTTAAGCACAATTTAATAGAAGAAAGCTCCCATTGCGAAAACCATTTTCTCTGGGTTCACATAAACAAGTTTTCTCTAGACATAGGTGCCGTCTACAAACCAGAACGCACAAACAACAAAGATTTCTTGGAATATTTCTCAGCACAGTTAGAACAGAAAAGAAGAGGCTTGGTATTTGGGGATTTCAATGTGGATCTCCTAAGTTCTGATAGATCAGTCTTTGAATATAAAGAAACAGTAAAAGAATGCGGTTACCATCTTTTACTGTCGGAAGACCAGATATTGTCACAACTGATTCCTACCATTACAGAGGAAGTCCTCAAAATCATCAACAACATTAGTCTTAACACAGCGTCAGGTATAGATGGAATTAATACTAAATCTGTCAAGTGTGTTAAAAACTTAATTGCCCCGGAACTTACAAAATGTATAAATGAATGTCTGCAATCAGGTATCTTCCCGTGTAGTCTGAAAATAGCTAAAGTCACTCCAATCTTTAAGTCTGGAAATAGATCCAATCCTGGTAATTATCGATCTATATCAGTTCTTCCTGTAATCTCAAAGGTGTTTGAGAAAATCTTATACAACCGTCTTCAAACATTTTTAGAATCAAACAATTTCTTATATAATAAACAATATGGCTTTAGGCAAAAATCAAACACCCTATCAGCAACCATAGATCTAACTACAAAAATAAAACTTAATATTGATCAAAAACATATTGCATTAGATATATTTATAGATCTAAAAAAGGCTTTCGATACCGTTAGTCATGATTTACTCCTTAAAAAGTTAAAACACATTGGTATCACAGGTATAGCCTATAATATGATAAAATCTTACTTAACAAATCGCAAGCAAGTAGTAAGAATAGATAAGTTCCAAAGTACACCAAAAACTGTGACATACGGCGTGCCACAAGGATCCATATTAGGGCCGTTGCTATTCTTAATTTATATAAACAACTGAAAAGGAGATATAACGTTATATGCCGATGACACAAACCTATTCTATTTCGGCCACTCCTTAAATACTATTATCTCAGACGCGCAAAATGACCTTGACTTAATACATAAATGGTTCCAATACAATCTTCTAACAATAAATATCTCTAAAACTAATTATATCATATTCAAAGCAAAAAATAAGAAAATATTTGATTTTAAGCCTCTAAAAATAAATAACCACCTTATCAAACGATCCAATTGCGAAAAATACCTTGGCTTATTTTTAGATGATAAACTTACATGGAAACCTCAGATAGATAACATTAAATCCAAACTATCATCAATAACGGGTACCCTTCGAAGTGTAGCTCGGTGTTTCCCGCGTAAAATACGTTATGTTATTTACAATTCTCTAGTGAAACCTCACATCGATTATCTTATAGAAATATGGGGCTCAGCCGCAAAGAATAACTTAAACCCAATACAAAGAGCTCAAAACAAGGTTATAAAAGTTCTATTTAACTATAACTATCTGACACCAACTCATAAAATATATAATGATACTAAACTGTTAAATATAAATCAATCGTACGTTTATCATACATGCATTTTGATTCGTAAAATAATAAATAAAGATATTCACACTCATTTAAGTTTCACTAAAAAGAAGCAAATTCAAAAAATTCAACTAAGAAACGCAAATGATCTCGTTCTACGTGCACCAAGAACTAGTTACGGTAAGAGAAACCTAATGTTTGAAGGGGCACAATTATATAATAAACTTCCTAAAGACATTAAGGAATCGCAGTCAAATGTAAGCTTCAAAAAATTACTAAAATATCATATTATAAAATATATAAAATGATGGTCTTACTATTAAACTAAAATATTATTATTATTAAAAACTTTTCATTGTTCATTACTATTAGAATAAAATATTACTAAATATGTATCTCAAGCCACTTCTTGTAACTTGGTGAGCGTAGTTCAACTTTATATCTGTGATTGCATCTATGTCCGACGCTGTGACTGTTTTAAACTGTGACCGTTTTAATTGTTTTCTTAATGTACCCCCAACCTCTGCGTTTCCCCAGATATTGTTATAACTTATAAGTTTTTATGTTCTCATGATAAGTGAATTTTGTATTCTTAATGAGAATAAATTTCTTAAACCACAAATTGAGATAGTACCACATAAAAGTATTCGTAAATCCTCCTTAAGATATGGTCTGATTTTGTAGAGCGTTTTCAGCTTGAAAAATGCTGTCCTTATTTTGTTATTAACGTGATTAATAAATTTTTGTTCCCCATCTAAAATCAGGCCGAGATTACGGGCAGAGGTTACTTGTTCCAGAATAACATTATTTATTTTTACTTTATCTCCAACGTCTAATACATTTTTTATTTGGCGTTTAGTGCCTAAGACCAACATTTGAGATTTAGCTGCATTGAGAACCAAAGAGTTATTTTCAGACCATGTGTGGATACTTCTCAGGTCATCATTAACTTTCTCAATGGCTTTTCGAGCGTCTTTACTGTGAAACGAGTAGTACAGTTGTGTATCATCAGCATATAAGTGATATTTACAAAACTTTATATGCCTAGGTATATCTATATCATCAATAGATTTCGATTGAAATTGTGAGCACTCATAATTACGATGACATTGACTACAGAAAATATACTTGTTAGACGCGATTGATAATGAGTCGCCCTGCTCAGCGCTAACGAATGACTTAGTATGAGAAACGGAATTTTGTTTGACGCCTTGATTGTGATTCGGGTTTGACTTTATATTTTTGTATTGTTTACTGCGGTAAACAGACTCCTAAACTTCAGCGCGGCCTTTAATGAAAGTTGTAAAATCATCTAGGCTAGGCATATCCGAAGCATTAACATTAGCTTGAATGTACTCCTCCCATTTAACACGCGTATTGCTGTCTAATTTCGCTGAGACTATGAATATGATCAGGGTATCCCAATGATCAGTTGGCTGTTTTAAAGTATTTAAAGCACTTAGTTTTTTGTGACGTGGTCTACTAGAAATCTTAATGACTTGTCAGACTCACGCAACGGCTCAATATTAAACAAAGATTTCAAATGATTATTTATTAATTGACGAATATTATTAAAGCGCTCGCAAAGAAGACTCCATGCCTCAGGATAATTATTGTCGCAAACTTCTAAATTACATATTACACGAGCAGCTTCACCTTCTAAATAGGAATTTAAATAATGAAATTTGTGTATATTTTTTAATTTTGTATTATTATGTATCAGAGAACTGAACGTATCACGAAATTCCAACCATTTTTTGAACGTACCATCAAACTTATTAATTTTAATGACTGGTAAACGAAAGCCGATAACTTCGTGATCATCTTCATCAGCTGTGTAAATACTGCTATGCTGAAGCGACGACTTTTTTTGTCGTACTGCTTACGGAAATAATTTCCTGAGCCAATGCGATCGAATTGTGGAAAGCTTGTTCGATAACTTCTCTGGTATCCAATTCTAAGCTTAAATTATTTTCCTCCAATGCTTCAATCTGATTCTGAACGTTATCGAATTCGCCAAATAAAGTCTCAAGTTTAACTAATCGCTGTGATAGCACGCTAACTTCCGTAGGAGTAAGCTTTTTACCTTTTAATTCTTCTAAATGGTTATTAAATTTCGTAATACGGCCTCTAATTGAAGCGCGTTTTAAATTAAGATTTTTGTACTTTGCCTCCATACTAGCAAAGTTAACGCGCAGACAATCAAAACAACTAGTTGTGCGCTGTACTAATAAAAGAAATAAGAATTGCATACGATACGCTCCTCGCTTCGTAGCTGCTGTGACGGAAACCGGTTCAAAATCAGCAGAAGCGCGGTGAAAGGTGGGATGGATGACGCGCGACGCCCGCGGCCCAGTACCACGACGTGAGCCCGCAGTGCTGGCAGTGACACGGGATGCGATGATAGTCTCGAGCGACCGCTGCACCGTAGCTGAAATTGTTTGTTGGAATGCTTTGTAGATATCTACGTACATAAAATAATAACGGGAAGCAAGGTTGATCGTAAATTTAATTGATTTGTGCAAATAATAGTTTAATTAGCGTAATATAGGGCTTAGCGAATGATTATGCTATAGTGCTGACTAATTTATTTGCGTGCATAAACAGCTAACAGTGGATAGCGAGAAGTGAATTTACTTGCATTGAGAAGTTAAGCTCAAATTTTTGCGTAGCTATGTACATATGTATGCTTACGTTTAAAGAAATAGGTTCAGCTATTTAAATTCTAACTATTTAACAGTGGCTACTAACTAATTAAATGCTAGTGAAGACTTTCAAGTCGTAAAATAGGCGCAATGAATGCAAATTATAGGCGGCTTGAAAAATAGCACTAATTACCTAGCAAATGATGCGGCGAAATAATAGTAAGAAATAATAGACAATTAGCTGATAGGCAAGCAAATAGGTGTAAATAGGTGATTTTAACTCGTTAGGTATGTAGATTGTAGGTAGGTTTAACTAGGTAATTCTTTTAGGATTGTTTTAATAGGTATTTTATTGGATAGGATTATTGAGTAGGAATAGTTTATTTAGATTAGCAGTTTTATATGCGAAAGGGTATAAGATAGACGAGGAATATAAAGGATGTTGCTAAAGAATAAGTCGGTGGGGTGAGGCAACAAAAAATAGGATTGGATTCCTTGTTTCCCTGTTCACACAAATAAAATTTTTAGGAATAGTGGGACACGAAGAGGTTAAATAACAGGAACGGGCTCACTTTTAGCTGGCAAAACCGCTGCTGTGGCGCGTAGACTCCGCTGGACCTCAGCTTGGCCGGTACACGATAGCTGCCCTCTTGTCTTCTCTCCGCTCCAGATGAATTCTTCTTGATCGCTTCGTTGTTCTTAGGACTCGAGATGGTACGCCAGTTTAATAATCTTCTTAGCAGATGTAGTATATCGGCGTGGCTTCCTTTGTTCTCGTAGCCCGTAGTACTTGCGTTCGCGACGTTGTAAACACGGGGTAAGTGCTACGACCTTTGGACCGTACTACGCGGTGGAATCGGAATTCGTTATTTTAATTTATCACGGTCGCCACTATGTTCATTAGGGAACATGAATAAAATAGACGACTCACACGATAGACAAAATTGTATATTTAAATGATAAAAATACAAAATTATTTGGTGGCGATCGTGTCGCGAGCTATCGGCGAGTGCCGGTCTTAGGCGCGGTGGTGAGAAACCCCCCCGCACTTCACATACTCCCCGCGAACACAGTCGGTGCTGTCGAAACGGCGCCAACAGACATGATACTAAAATAGTTGCATTTTGGCTCTATGAGTGGATTTCAGCAAAAGCTCACGTGCCTCTTGAAGTAGTAACAGATATGTCGGATGCGTTTTGTAACATAACATCAAACTGCTACAGGTTTTTATTGAAGAAGAACAAAATTTTGCGGCGGACATATTATTTAAGAATTTACATTGCTCATTTGATTCATGTCAACACACAAAAGATTTTCGTCGGTTAAATTTTGTAATTAAAGATTTTTATTTAAGAGCTTTTGGTCTGATGAGCAGTATGAAAAATTTCACAGATATTGAAAAAATTATGAAATCATTATTAAATATAAGCCAAAATGAATACGGGTGTAACTATGATATTAAATGGATACTGGCAAAATTGGAAACGTTATAACTTGATGAAACAGATAATAACAACAAAAAAATTAAAAATAGCAGTAGCTGTAAAAAAAAAATTCTTTGCGACAGCCATTTGATTTGTCATGATGAAGAAATTGATTTAATTAATTATATTGAGAAACTTGTTAGAGAAACTCGTTATCTCTGGCTCTGTGTACTTTAATAGCATTAACTCTTTTTTATTTATTTAGTTAGTGTATTAGAAAAATTAATATTTTTGTTTAAACGATTTCCATCGTGGACAAATTCCATTCGTAAGGATTATGGCTCAGAGCATTATGTTGCAACTTCTTCTCTAGTATTAGTACTAGATGACCGGCAACAAACCCGAGCCGATATGTTTATAATTTAACATATCCAGACTATTCTACCTAGATTAATTGAAGCTAGAGCTGCTTATGATAAGCAGCAGATGAAAACTAAAAAACTATTAAATAAGCCTCTAAAAGTTGCCGACGAGTCCGTGCTGAATTATCAAGAAAATGGGAAAAACAAAAACAGACGACGAATATGTAAATCTAGATTCCACTGAAGAAGCAATTTCTTATGATAATTCTTTAAATTAAGTGTAAGCAATGAAACTGAAACTTTAAAAGAAAATGAATCTGAAGGAATTATTTTAAACACCACCGGATTCTGAATTTTTATCAACCCCTGTTGCAATTTCTGTTGAAATACCCACTGAAGGAAATATTATTTCATCTTATAAAGATTTACATTTGTCTGATTAAAAATTTAATTCTACCTTTAAAACATTTCCTAATATATCAACACCTTCAAATATTTTTCTTGTGTCTTGGACGAGAAACCGATTAAATTTAAAATTCACGGAATTCAGAAGTCAGTCAAACTAAAACAAATTTTAACAAGTAATCCATACCCAAGAGTCAAATGAGGAAAATATGTTGTTCCATTTCCATTAACAAAAGTACACCACCAAGCACCCTCGGAAGGTAAGTTTTCTTTTGCTTATTTAAACTTCAAAAGCTTAATTTTATTCATTGACAATTAAAAAAGTAAGTCTGAATTCCTAGAAATGTTATTGTTTTATACTGAATTTGGTGCTACTGCCGCGTTTAATAGTAAAAGATTGAATTTATTACGCAAGATATATGGCGAATAAATTTATTTTATTGAGTGTCAATATGATGTAACTGAATTAATTCAGAATTTACTGATACACTATGAATCTATCACTGAACAGACATTTTCTATGAGATTTAAATGTTCTGAAGCAAAAAAAATCAGTATTAAACGTTAACGCTACACTAATATGAAATAATGGCTTTGATTTTTCTTGAAGAAAGTATTTTGAGTGATAGTGAACATGAAAAACATAAACTAAACAAACAAGTCTAAAATTTGCCATGCCGCCTTTATTGCTGCTCACATATCGACCTGCTCTAAACGTCTGAACTTCATCGCTCGGGTCGAGATTAGCGTTGCCCTGCTGCTGCACGCTGAATATTGCCTGATCACTGCCCTTGTTTATGTATTTACAAATGTACTTAATGGCTAGAACCGAGTTACAAAACT
Organism: Parnassius mnemosyne; assembly: GCA_963668995.1. Classification (NCBI taxonomy): domain Eukaryota; kingdom Metazoa; phylum Arthropoda; class Insecta; order Lepidoptera; family Papilionidae; genus Parnassius; species Parnassius mnemosyne. Next base: position 1,823,859 of record CAVLGL010000097.1, on the reverse strand, counting down.
CGACATTAATATGGGCATCAAAAGTTTTGGCAAGCAGCGATGAGTACGGGACCACCCATCTGTTGTTAACTACGACGTCTTGGGCAGTACCTCTAATTTTAATTGTAACCGTACGTCTACCATCTTCGGGCGCTCTTCGTCTGTACAGTGGATAACCATTGTCATTTGTTTGTGTCTCTTTTAGCTGCCCCCGAGGATACTTTTTGGTACACTTTCCGTCTTTCATGCACGGGGACGAAGGGTTCAGGTTTCCGCAAGGACCGTGAAGCATACTCTTACAGTCTTATTCATAAAAATCCCTTAAAATGGCGTTATAACACTCTTTAGTTAAAGTGCTCATTAGTACTAATAAACCTATTATAAAATTGTGTATTCATAAACGTTCTATAAACCTCTTTTAGTTAAATCGTACTTAAGAAATACTTTAGTTTTATTATGTTGTCATTCTGATGAATTCATAGACTAGCGACGGTAAAAAAAAAGTTTGACAGCAATTGTGACATTCGCGTCAAATTAAGCGCGTTGTTTTCTTATATCGGTTCAAGAAATTGATTTGAGTAATATTTTTTACTCAATAGTAATGGAAAACAGTACAAGTAAAAAGCGGCAAAGAAGCAAAATTTGGCTGGAGGAAGATAAGGTTAGTACGCAACTAAAGTAATTTTCTTCATAGGTGCTTAGTGCACAAGTGTTAGTTCACTGTGTTGTTATAATAATATCCTTTTTCTTTCCATAGCATTTATTAATAGATTTGGTAAGAGAGCGTGTATTAGTGATTGAAAATAAAAATACTGATACAAATACGAACTCAGAAAAGCTAGCAGCATAGGCGGATTTATTATGCAGACCTATTTTTGTCTATCAATGTGTGAAGTGTTTGAAGACGAGTCTTCAACGCAATGATATTCTATATACGGTCAGTTACATTACTATGCAACAGAAGCATGTCACTTTGTCTCTAGCTGGCCTAATACATATAAGTTTAAAGTCACTTAACAGTCTTCGGGAAGAGCTATGACAGGAGCCTCCCTATCCAATAGGATTCATTATGATGAAACTTATTGAATAATAAAGTTGCTGACACAGGTTCAGACTTAAGTTGAAAACTTAAGTAACAGTGGGCAGTCCACATAGCTCATAGAACATAGGATTGGACGGGTTGATATATGAGAAAGTGCAACCAAGTTCTCAGGATTGCATGCATTAAGATTAGCCCATTTTGAATATTAAAATGTTAAACATTTATGTACATTGTTATATTTTTTTCCAGTTTCAACAGTATGTGCAAACGTGGCACTCGGACCCTCCCACAAATAAAATACCAATGGAGCATTATTAAAATGACAAAAAAGAAAATTAAGTCTGTTGAATGTAAGAATATTCTCCAGACTGGTGGTGGTCCACCTAGTGCAAACTTTCATTTGATAAACATTGTTGTTCCTTTTCTGCCTAAATACCTACTAAAGTTTACTTAATGATATTTGTTACGGCCTACGGCTGCTCCCTTAAAGAGTCAAATCCTCTGGGGCCCATGAGCAGAAGACTTCCCGAGCAGACGTAGGTCGGGCCTCAATGTGGCCACGTGAAATTTCTCTAATTACACTAAAATATATGGGGGAGAGTTCTATACTACGGCCAGTCGACCGGGAGGAATTTAGACGGAGCTTACTTACTGTAGGTAAGTAAGCTCCGTCTAAATTCCTCCCGGCGACTGGTCCCTCCGGAGTCGGTCTGGTCGCATGTGGTTGTGTAGTGCAAGGTAAATAAGGTGAGGTGATGTGTATCTGGGTGTGACTGATGGATATTGACCCTAGACCTTGGCCGTCGGCAGCAGCCCGGGCATCGACACCGCTCCAAATTGAGGGGGCCTTCCGCGGAGTTGTCCGCAGTCACTTTCCTCGTTCGTCACGATGACAGTCAATTAACTCTATCGTACGATTAACTAACTTACAGAAGCCACTAACTCTCGCTGGGTATAAGGATAACGCACAAAACGCACACAGAGTTTCCGGATCAAAGGTCAGTACCGTTTCGCGTAGCAACCGTTATTTCTAGAATATCAAAGGCCGCACTAGCTAATATTGCCGAATGCACTTATGCAGATTCTGAGTCAGACACAATGTGTCCCTGGGAAGCTTTCCAGTAGGAACGCGCGCCACAAATCCTAGACCGTATATTTACTGTCCGCGCCTAATTATTCCGAGTTCCCGACAAAAATGACAGCGTGCTACCGTTAGCACCGCTTACAGACGACTGCTGCCTTGCGCGTCCTACGCGCGACTGAATGTCAGACCGGTATTGCACCGAACCGCGCGCCCTCTGACGTCGATTCCGAAACCACCGTTTGAGCGTAAACAATATTGTTATAAAAAAAAAATTATACTTACATAATATAGTTCATTTGTAATTGAATTATTTATTGCATTATTTGTAGATTGGGGAGCCTTCGCAAAATGAGATCAAAGTGGATGATAATTAAACTTGTCAACATTGAAAACAAGACTTCAGATATTGTAAGCATCAATAATGTATTGAGATAGCAAGTCATTTTTATATTTTTCATATCTAATTTTAATTTTATCTTATTTTACTGTTGTAGGACACAATGAGTACAGTAAAGGATGTCACAGTAGAAATACTTCAGGACGTTCAAAATACACAAGAGGTAAATATGTGAAAATTTGTAAATTAAGTAAACATGTGCCAAACTGGAAATCGAACCCGTAACTTGATTTGTAATTCTGATATTGTGGAAGCCATGGAAGCAGTTATCTCCCAGTATGTGGATTGTAAAGTTTAGGGATAAAAGTATTACTTGAATAAAATGAAATGGTCTATTTAAACTTGAATTTTATTTGATGAAACATTTAAGATTAAGTTAATGTAAACAAGTTTCTTTTAACGGTTTTCAATGCTGCAGGTTGCAGCTACTGGCTCACCACCAAAACCACTGTTTACACCTTCTAAGAAACCTGGAAGAAAATATAAAAGTGAGAAAAAGGTAAATACAATGACCTCTATTCTAATAGGGATTATGTTAATTTATAAAATTGTTGCTTTGATTTTTTAAATACTCAAACATAATTATTATTATTTCAGACCAGCAAGTATAGCCAATACTGAAATTGAGTGTAGGAAAGAGGTCCATCAAGCCAAAATGGCAAATGAAGGAAGGAAAGCACGAAACTTGGACCTAGAGGAGACATTAATAAAAATAAAAATTGAATATTATAATAAAAACTACAAGTTCTTGCAAAATAAATAATTGAAAACTAAAATGTAGCACCTACTTACTGATAGCCTTAATTAGTTAAAATGTCTATTAATAAATGCTCATAGAATAGCATTATTGGAGTCTCTTCCTCTGGCCTCACCAATTTGAGGTAGTAGTTCAACATCCACAATTGCATTGAGTTTGTCATCATGATCTGAAAATTATATTACAAATATTATTATGTAAAAAAAATATTATATTCATGAATGATTAAAATTATTTGTGTGCAAATTACCTGGTACTGAATCTTGTCCTATTGCAATATTGTGCAACACTGCAAGAGTCACAATTTTAGGTTTCACATTTTTCATGTCTTACTGTCATGGCATAAAATAGACTGACACCGCTGCTTCTACACACCAAAGCAACGTTCAACACAGTTCCGAGTGGCAATTTGTGCTCAATTATATCTTTCTTCACGCTCATTTTGAGGTCTTAGTATAGGTGTAGTAAATAGATATGGCTCTAATCTGTAGCCTGAATCTCCTAAGAGTCTGCCTCTTAACTCTCTTCTTTCAAAGCGGATTCATTAAAGACATGGGAATCATGGGTACTGCCTCACCATCTGGCAACCATGTCTCTGATATATAGTTTTACATCGCAAACTACCTGCATTAAAAATGAAAAATATGTGAGCACAGTTATGTATGTAGGTAAAATAATTACATATGTATATGAGTAATATATCACCTGACAAAGAACTGCATTGTATTATAATATGAACTTGCACATTCAATGAATAAAACCCTTTTCGGTTTATATAATACTGAGCTGCATCACCACCAAATTTCTTTATTTTTATGTGAGTGCAATCGATGCAACCCAACACAAGGAAAATTTCTTATCTCTAAAAGTTCCCTTATAATCCTTTGCTCTTCTGCCAAGGACTGCGGCATTTTTATGTAGGTGTCAGAGTGACGAGCAATCGCACGAGCTACTCTGGCACAAATGCGACTCACAATTGATTGACTCAACCCATGAAGGTCTCCTCCATCGTCTTGAACCTAAAAAGGATAGGTACAAAAACGTTTACACACTCAAATAGGATATTATTACTTGTACGCTACAAGTTGACTTACTTCACGACGTCCCCGACATCTAATGGCGGTTTACACCTGCAATTCTGGTGACGTTCCACAACCTCTTGAGTCCAGTTGTAAATCCTGCTTGACGAGATCAATTATAAAAGATGCCGTGTATGTTTTTTGAAGCGGTATCTCTGTTTGAACTCTATATCAGGCAAAGAAAACGGATCATATCTCTTCCGGTAAACCTTACGACGATGATGCGGAGCATTTTCTACTTGGTCCATAGCTTCTAAAGCTTGCAGAGCTTGCATAACGACACTTTAGCAATTAAAATCCACAAAAAACAATTTCACCAACAATAATCTATACAACTTCAACAATCAGCTGTTCGTTGCTCGCACGCAGATCGGCCATTTTTTCCTTATAACGGGTTTATAATGGGTTTATAGTACGGTGGACCCTTCTATAACTTATGAAGCCGCTATTGAACACTTATAGTATGTTTTAGCGTTATAGTGCGTTTATGAATAGTGTTTTACGGGTAACTCTTAATAAGAAGCTAATAAACCTATTTTAACTTTTTATGAATAAGACTGTTAGTGATTGTACCGTAGAGTTGTTTATCCACTTCAGGGTCGGGCAACTCTGCTGATATCACATCATCAATTTGGTCCGGCCGCAATTTTTCTTTTAGCCACAGCAGCAAGTGCACGCTCACTCTCCATCTTAACGTACATGTTTACTAAAAATTGAGACAGAAGCACCCTACACCTCAGTAATAGATTTGCGCGCCACTATTAATGTCTTGTACATGGCAACACTAGTTACACTAGCGCCCTCTAGTGTCGAGTAGCAGAACTAGGAGAGTCAAGATCCTCTGATAATGATGCTGCAAGATCAGGCCCGTCAGTTGAAAGAGCAGCTGCAGCACGGACAGGAGGAACAGGTCCGTCGGTTGGAAGAGCAGCTGCAGCGCGGACAGGAGGAACAGGCCCGTTGCTTGGAAAAGCAGTTCAAACGCGATAAGGAAGAGCAGATGCTCCTCATGAAGGACCTCCACGCTACCTTCGGGAAAGAGATAAAGGAGGTGAAGGACAGGGTTGCTCAACATGACAACCGCCTGTCGGAAGCTGAAACCCGAATCGACCAAGTGAACAATCGGGTTGACAACGTGATGGTTGACGTGAAGAAAACGCTGGACGACCTCAAAATTGGGGATTGAGTTACAGCTCCCGTGGTAGCTACAACACCTTCGCTACGTGGATTCAAAGTGCCACCGTTCGACGGGACTTCTTCCTGGTCGGCCTACAAAATCCAGTTCGAGGCTGTCATGAAAGCGAACGGCTGGAATAAAAGTCAGGCCATGACTGCTCTCACCCTAGGCCTGCGCGACCAGGCCTTAACTGTTCTGGAAGCTCTCGGTAAGGAAGTGACTTACGAGCAGCTCCTTGAGGCATTGGAGGCGAGATATGGTGACGCTCACCTGGAACACGTCTTTCGTACGCAGCTCAAAGATCTCGTGCAACGCAGTAACGAAAACCTGCAGCAGTGGGCAGCTGGGAGGTGGAGAAGCTGGTTCGAAAAGCATACCAGTCTATACCTGCGCTCATTGTAGGGAACCTGGTGCAGACATTCATCGACGGCATCCGCGACCTTGAAGTCAGAGCTGCTGTGAGGCTCGGGCACCACGAGACGCTTAAGGACGCCTTGACCCATGCACTGGAGGTGGATTCCGTGCGGCAGGATCATCGTCCCCACCGCGTCAGGACCGCAATAACGGCTACAGTCCTAGGTGCTACGGCTGTGGGGAAAGGGGCCATATTAGATCCAGCTGCCCTAAGCGAACTGTAGAAAGGGAAGGTAATCGATCTCGAGAGAGTAGTGCGGCTAAAAGCACCGCCCAGCAGCAGCAGGGAAACGAGTAAAAGCCAGGACTGTGGGGCAGGTGCTGGCTGATGTTAAAAGAGCGTCAAGGATTTCGATCTCACAAACCCATGATGGGAACAGCCTAATCATCAAGGGCGAAGTCAACGGAACGCCGTGTAAACTGACTATAGACACTGGAGCCTCTCGCACGGTTGTCAGTTCCCAACTTATAAGTCGGTTCCTTGGGGACTCCGCATACAACCGAGAACGCATTAATTTGGTGACAGCCACCGGTCAGCGAATACCCGTCCGTGGAGAGAAGGAGATGGAGTTGAAGCTAGGCAACATGATCTACCTGCATAATGTCATCGTGGCTGATATAATGGACGACTGCATCCTGGGCCTAGACTTTATGAGGAAGAATTGTTGTGAGATCGACGTTAGGCAAGGTGTTTTGAAATGTGGACAAGAGGAACTTTTCGTGGAATGGGCGTTACCAGGGAATGTGTACAGCCTTAAGAAGATTGTTCTTCCGCCGAGATCGGAAACGATTGTGCCGGTTAGACTTCCTCGGAATCCTGAGCAAACTCTTCGTTGTTTACTCGTGGAAAGGATAGACAATGACCTTCCATGGATAGTGGCTCGAACCTTGGTCAAAACCGCCGATATCTCAGGAGTGCGTCTGCTGAACCTTTCTGATCAGTAACAGATTATAGAAAAAGGCACATTGGTTGGTACTAGTGAGGAAGTGGATTGGTTGCGTCGGTGCCAATATCTATCGACTGGGACCCCCAGCAAGGATAGACAAACGAGAGTGACCACACTTTTAGAAGACTGTCGCAGTGTTCTCTCCCCGAATGAAATGGTCAAGGCGAAGAAGTTGTTACTCAAGTACGCCAATGTTTTCTCGTCAAACGAAGCTGACATAGGAAAGACTGGCTTAGTTCAACACAAAATAAACACAGGAGAAGAATTGCCTATTCGTCAGCAGCCAAGAAGATCGCCTGTAGCACGTGAAAAGGAAGTGGAAACCATGATTGAGGGAATGGTGAAGGATGGTGTTAATGAACCTTCATATAGTCCATGGTGTTCACCTGTGGTGCTGGTAAAGAAGAAGGACGGCAGCATGCGGTTTTGTATTGACTACCGCCGCCTGAACGACGTTACGAAGAAGGACAGCTATCCCTTGCCTAGAATTGATGACACGCTGGACATGCTCACAGGCGTAAATTGGTTTAGTGCGCTGGACCTCAAAAGTGGCTACTGGCAGGTTGAAATTGACCTTAAGGACAAGAAGAAAACTGCATTCTCCATAGGAAAGGGTCTGTGGCAATTTAAAGTCATGCCGTTTGGATTGTGCAATGCTCCAGCAACGTTTGAAAGGTTGATGGAGCTTATACTTACCGGGCTAATTGGAGATGTCTGTCTGGTCTACTTGAATGACATCATCATCGTAGGCCGTACGTTTGAGGAACACCTTCAAAACCTGGAACGCGTGCTCATGAAGATCCAGAGTGCACACCTCAAGTTGAGTCCGAAGAAGTGCTTACTATTCAAACGGCAAGTTAGCTTTTTGGGGTATGTAGTGTCGGAAGAAGGTATCCGAACGGACCTAGAGAAAATTGCCGCTGTCAAGGAGTGGCCGGTTCCAAAAGACAAGACACAGGTTAGAGCATTTTTGGGTTTGTGCTCTTATTATCGGTGATTTGTGAAGAACTTTGCAGATATAGTCAAACCTCTGCACAAGCTAACCGAGGAGAAGCGACATTTCTGCTGGGATGAAAGTTGCGATATTGCATTCCAGGAGCTCAAGAACCGTCTGTGCAAAACACCTATTTTGGGGTACACTGATGCGGGCAAGGAATTCATAGTTGACACAGACGCAAGTGATATAGGACTTGGCGTTGTGTTGTCTCAACGGATTGGTGATCGTGATAGCGTACTTCAGCAAGTCGTTGTCAAAGCCGGAAAGGAACTATTGTGTCACAAGACGGGAATTGCTTGCTGTGGTAAAGTCCTTGCAGCATTTTAGCAAATATCTTCTGGGGCGGAAATTCCACTTACGAACAGACGATGCTGCACTGAAATGGCTATTGCAGTTCAAAAATCCGGAAGGACAAGTTGCGAGATGGATTAAACTATTGCAGGAATACGACTTTGTGATCGAACATCGCAGCGAGAAATCTCATGGAAATGCAGATGCATTGTCAAGAAGACCTTGCCCTGAAGATTGCAAGCATTGTACTAGGCAAGAGGATAAGGAAGTGGTATCTGTGAGGATACTCAGGACAGACAAGCTCAGCAATGAGTGGAACATGCACAGCAGGAAGATTCGGATATTAAGCCGATTCTGGAATGGATGAAGGCCAGTGCTCCTAAGCCCAAGTGGAGCGACGTCTCAGCAATGAGTTCGACCACGAAAAGCTATTGGGCCCAATGGGACAGCTTGCTGATTCAGGATGGAGTCCTGTGCCGTAAATGGGAAAATGGTCGGGGAGACAGATGTCATTTGCAAATGGTTGTCCCTAAAGCTAAAGTACCGGATGGTCTACAGCTGTACCATAGTGGTTGTTCAGGAGGCCACCTGGGAGTTAAACGAACTCTACTGAAGATCCGAGAACGGTTTTACTGGGTCCACTGTCGTGACGATGTCGAGGACTGGTGCCGCAAATGTACAAGTTGTGCGGCTGTAAAGGGACCTCAAATTCGTAGTAGAGGCGCATTGAAATTGTACAATGTTGGTGCACCATGGGAGAGGATAGCCATTGACGTTGCGGGGCCATTTCCGGAAAGTGAAAGTGGTAACAAGTATTTCATGGTTGTGATGGATTACTTCACTAAGTGGCCAGAAGTCTTCGCCATTCCAAATCAAGAAGCTTCAACATTTGCAGATAAACTAGTTCATGAAGTCTTCTGTCGTTTTGGAGTACCCTTAGAGATTCACAGCTATACACGCCCCTAGCTGCCCCAACAAAGGTTGACGGGACTAGGGCCTATGAGTAATCCCTTCGACGGGCAACAAGAGACGGGGCCCAACGGCCTATGGAGACTTATTATTCTACACAATAGATGTAAGGCTAGGTAATTAATTCGACTTACTTGGTTCAGAAGCGAAGACTGGCCACAAGGCTCGGTCAGGCGGGAGGTGTAGTGTATGTAAGTGGTGTTTAGTGGTGTGTAAAATGTGAAACCTGACTTAACCCTTTTAAGCGGCAGCAGCCCTGACTCCGGCACCGCCACACGGTGTGGTATCCTCCAGTGGCGTCACCTCGATGTCACTCAAAGTCTAGCGTCCCTTAGCACAAATCTATAATCTAATACGAACACTGTTTCTCGCGGGTCACAAAGTTTAACGTTTTCAACCGACACAGGAAAATATCTCCGAGTTACATCAAATGCCACAAGCAACTCGTCGACGCAAAATAATATTGTCAAGCACTTCAACCGGCAATCACTATATAATTTACGTAAATTACTTGCCAACGAATTTAGGTTAATCAATCAAAATATTACTGCTTCTTTATCGCGTGAACGCACTAAATATAACCAAAACTAGAAGCGAAAAACTCCAATAGTAAATTCTACACGTCCTATCGACCGGCAGTTGTTCACACATAATCTCTCGACACGTCTCGAACGACCCGAATACGAGTGGAATGCGGCCGGGGAGGGGCCGGCCGTGACCTTCGTACCGTGCTATGCACGCGCCGAGTCGCGAGTTATTAATTCAATTTTCAAAAGGTTAATTTTTGGCCTAAACAAATCCCCGCCCCGGACATAAGGACTTATGTCCGCGAGTAGATTGGCAAACGGGATAGGGTCGCGACGGCACGTTGCAAGACCGAATCTACGACCAAAACCTCGGCCACTCTAGGCACCCCATCCGATCCATGCGACGATTTAACAATGCGCCCACGGCGCCAATACAAAGGCAGAGCGTTGGGTTCTTTAACCAACACGAGGTCTCTAACCCGAGGAGGATCCGTCTTGTCAGACCACTTAATGCGCTGCTGCAAAAGATGTAGGTACTCCAGAGACCATCGGTGCCAAAAACTCGGAGTCATCTGTTGCAGCAGGTCAAATCTGCTCAACCGCGAAAAATTTATTTCCCTGAAGGGGTACTCGGGCAGGGCGTTAAACGGCTGGCCAATCAGGAAGTGTCCCGGGGTTAGAACCTCCAAATCATTCGGATCGGACGAGAGGGTACAGAGGGGCCGAGAGTTGAGTACCGCCTCAATTTTACAGAATACAGTGGCAAGCTCCTCAAATGTCAAAATAGTTTCGCCAATAACGTGACGGAGATGCGTTTTTGCAACCTTAACCACCGCCTCAAAAATACCGCCCCAGTGTGGGCAAGCCGGAGGATCGAATTTCCACTGGATGCCCTTCTTGGACATTGCAGTACCTAAATAAGTCCTGTTGCTGGACAGAAATTCGACGACCTCTTTCAAATATCTATCCGTGTACTTATAATTCGTTCCGCAATCAGATCGAATCAGGTCCGCCAAACCGCGACGCGATACGAAGCGGCCCAGCGTGGCCAAGAAGGCTTCCGTGCTGAGGCCACTTACAAGTTCTAAGTGAACGGCCTTAGTGGAGAGGCACACGAAGACGCAAAGATAGGCCTTATGTGAACGCGCGTTACGAATCTTCGAGTCGAGTCGTCGTAGGTGGCAACCGAACCTCCACCGGAGATTCTTAGCACCCCCTGCCCCGCCGTTACCATGGTCGCCACCGTAGCCATGAATAGCGGGGCCGCCTGGGACTGGGGGCCGTCTCTTAGTAACTTTATCCATTTCGGGGGTATTTGCCATAGTTGCCACGCTTGGCGTGCGGGTTGGCAACCGAAGTTTTTTTATTGTATGTTTGCTATTATCAGGAAGATGCTGCTGCCCATCTCCTGCCTGTTTCCCTTTGTTGCCTTTTACGACACCCACGGGAAGATATGGGGTAGTGGATATTCTTAACCGCCACTACACGGCAAAAACTTTAGTATTTTGTAAGCCTGCTTTTTTAAATACCAAGAGTTAACACAAAACATGCGGCAGTTGAATGATATGAAGCCTGTAGAAATGCTTCTAAGAATAAGAATAGGAATCACTACAGAACATGACCGCCGTATATTATACTAATGTCAAATAACACTGAAATCAGTTTTTAACGGGTAGATTTCACGAAATAGCTGAATGTCTCAGTCGGCTTCCTGCAGATACAGTTTGTTTGTTACTGACTAGAAATTTGGCTCAGCAACTAAATTATGCCATTTTGCAAGCTACTCTTTATCCGGAAATTAAACTTAAAGTCACAAATAGTGTCGATTATCCCAGATATCTTGTAAAAAGTGCTCACGAAAAGTATCAGAAGGATGTTTTTATAACAGCAGGCTTACAAAATACTAAAGTTTTTGAATAACAAGTGAAAGTAATGCTTAAACGAAATATAGACGTTTCTTTGGGTCTTGTCAATGGTGCTATAGGCATTGTTGACAAAGTAGAATAAGATTCGAATGACAAGAATAAAGCAAAAAGAGTTGTAATAATTTTTAATAACGGTCTAAGACAGGAAATAGCACCTATTAAATCGAAATTTGTAACTATCAATAGAGCATTCGCTCACCGTGAACAGTTTGCAATCTGTGTCGCGTATGCTATCACCATACATAAAAGTCAAGCGCTAAGTTTAAATAATGCTTTCATTGATATTGGGTCATCCACGTTCTCTTGTCGGCAGGCTTATGTAGCACTCTCTAGAGTGACTACTTTGCAAGGTGTTAACCTTATACTCGTAAATATTGACTTCAGTAGTATTAAAGCACAACAGTCAGCTATAGTCGAATATGAATCGCCTATGAGCCAAATATCGTCTTGATCTATCGATCATTATAATCAGTACACCAACAAAAAAAAGTTAATGACAGAGTGGGCTATGCAAAAAGGCACCTCTGATGTGCAAGAAATACACTCCAAATAAAGAAAAAAAATTAATAAAATAAAAAATATTGTCATAAGCAACTTACAAAAAGAAGTGAAATCCCTCCAAAAATATTTTCATGTAAAATGTTGCCAAGACTAGACCGTATAGCTCGCACTGTCGAAAAGTTATTACATCTCATGTAGAGACAAGTTTCGCCCGAACTCTACAAGCCCTAACATCACAAACTTTACACCTTAGCCAAAATACGAGGCTTGACCGTTTTGCTAACATCACATAGGCGTAAGGTGAAATATTTATTTACTAAAAGTAATGTAGATAATTATGTAGAAAGTTTAAGTTTTTCAATTAATATTTTCATATGATGAGGACTGGAACACTCCTGGCTCCAGCAAGGATCCAGTACTTATACCTCCAACCAATCCCAGATCCATTACACCACCCAGATCCTTACACTTCCCAGATCCCCAACACTTCCCAGATCCCCAAGACCTCCAAAATCTATTACACCACCGAAATCTCCAACTGTCCTCCACAGGCAACCTACCCTCCATTTCAACGCCGCCAACCCAAAAAGAATCCTCTTACACACGTATTCAAGAACGATACATATATAAGTATGGCAACAATACTATGCTAAGTAAGATATTTCTCACTGCGTTCGCCATGGTAGGCCGTTCATTTCATGAACAATACTTAATGGACTGTTTGTTGTGCGGACACATAGCACTGTTTGGGGCACCGTGATTGGTTAACTTTGTGACGCGACGTCACTCGAGTTGAATGACAGATAAACGTCAATCAAGATATCATTATATGTCATTTGAATTCTCAAATTCTCAATATAGTTTACTTACACAATTTTATTTCCTTTTCATTATGAATACGAGAGTTCTTGCCTATAATTAATGCGAAATCACTTAAAATATGATAAGTATTATATTTTATGTTTCTGTTTGTTTCGTTGTCAAATAATAAACACGTGTTGTTTTATTTCAGTTCAAAGAAGTTACCATTTACTTCTTCGGAAAGGGAACTAATTGTTGCTTTAGTGCGTTTAGTTTCTCTTGAGTCAATGAATATGAGACGTACAGGTGGAAGACCATCGGAAGATGGCCCTTCAATTCTATAGAAAGTTAGTATAAATGGTCAAAATACCTAATTTACCCGGTAAAATTTATAATTATTATCAAATAGTTTACTTTCTTTAGTTTCAAATGACTAAAGGAACTTTACACCATTATTATTAGTGTGGAGTAGTTTCTAAAATCAGAAGTGGGATTAAAGCCTTTTCCTGTAGCCTTACATTGAAATTTCTTACAATACATATTATATTTCCTGAAGGGATAGGCATAGGTGTTCTCCATTTGTAGAAGTCTATACACCTATGTATGTTCGTCTCTAACGACTTGCATTCCTGGTTATTTGTATTCTTTGAGTAAAATATGTACATGTAAGCATTGTGTGTATATTATGTCCAGTAATCATTATTTTATGTTTTAGTTTTAAATGCTGAATTAGTGGCTGGAATAATACAAAAATTGTTACCAACTTCGATGAATCTGAAAACTGTGCCGAGGACATTGATGGTCCATATGTTTTTATTATTATCATATAATAATATATTTAAGTAGTTTTATAAGTTTTTTTCATATACAATACTTACATAAAAATGTATTTTTGTTACAGTTATGAATGTGTGGATACAAATTTTATAAGCGAAGTACACAATAATGTACCCCCTAAACCAAAAAAACGATAGAAAATATCTACTACAACCACAGGTAACCGAATATTTCATCAATTTAAATGGCGTGGGTAGGGATTAAACTCAGATACTCCTGTTTAGTAAGCAAATCAATTACTTGCTATTGCAGCACTCCTGTTTATATGCACTTTATTTATCTTTCAGGTCTTAGGAAATTTTCTAGTGAAACAGAAGCAAGAATAAAGCGATGTACTATAAATATGCAACAGGATGCAGAATTGCATGAATTAAGACTTAGTAGAGAGAGGGTTCTATTAAAATGGGGAAAAAATTAATTAACTTTTGAAAAACAACTCCATGGAAATTTCATTCATGCAATTAGAAAAAATTAAGATGAAAATAGAAATATTAAAAAAACAACTTAAAAATTGAAATAAATTTGTTTTATTTTATTGAACTAAACATTAAAAACGGCGTGTTATAAATAATCTCCTAAATAGCAGTCCTTGTCCGTTGTATGCTTATGTATTTCTAATGTTTTGTCGAGTAGTTGTTGTATAACCAATATCATCTATTTCTTCAAAAATACCATGAGATATACAAATATTGTATAAAATTGAAGTTGCTACAAATAACATGGCATGTTATTGACAGATTTGTTGCCAACTTTTTTTGATAAATAAGTAAAATTCTCTTCCAGACACCTATTGTTCTTTCTATAGTGTTTCTTGTTTTTATATGGGCCTTATTATAATTTTCTTCTGAAATTGAATTTCAGGTTGTAGAACTGGTGTCAGTAAATATTTTTAACAACCATATCCACTATCTCCCAAAAGTATACCATCAATGATACCTTGTTCCATCTTTCTTTTTAACGAGGAAGCTTGGAAAATTCGGTTGTCATGTACTGAACCAGGTCGATCAGCGACAATGTCAATCACAATACTTAAAATTAATATATAAAAATATTTTTTACGGTTCCTGATTACTTCCACATAAGAACCAACCACCACTTTTATGAGATCTCCTGTAATAATCTAGTAAAAAAATGATGGTGTTAGTAGAAGAGGGGGTAAATGAGCATGCGGCTCACCTGATGGTAAGTGACTACCGCCGCCCATGAACAACTGCAACACGAAGGGAACCAGGGGAATTCCAGATGCGTTGCCGGCCTTTTAAAAAGGAGTAGGCTCTTCTTGAAGGTCATTATTAATTCACGCGGTCACGCGAAGTACATTATTTCGCATGATGGGTTCGTTTACTTGAAAAGTAACGTCTCATACTGTCAGTAGTGTTTTGACAGCGAAGTGTAAACTTTCGCATTTATGAAGGAGAGGCACTACGGTAAGTAATTACTTATTTGTTTACATATTTCTTGTAATATTAATGTTACTTCTGGATAAGAATCACGTTTTATTACCTATCATAAAAAGTACAAAAAGTAATCACAATAAGAATTATAGGTCTTTTTTTTCATTTTATGTATTATAAAATGTTACGTGCTTCAGAAATTTCTATGACATGAGACATAAAAATGTTTTAAAAATTTGCCCATTTAATCAGCTGTCCAAAAAATAATATGCCGGTGAAGGCAATGAATAATAATAATAAAAGGGTATTTTACTTAACGCGGGTAGAGAACGGCAAATAATGATTGTTTAAGAGTCCCTAAGGGAACGAACTTGCACACTTTTAGTCACTTGGCGTCTGATTGGTTGTGGACATTAAGAAAGCAGACGACCATTTTAAATTGAGTCGTAGCGTAGCGACGCTCGTTAGTTTCGACTATCTCTGCGCATGCACGTGTTTAAGCTTCCTTCTAATAAACTCTCATCGCGTTAATACGTTTGTTATTGTTTTCAGTCGTTATCGTTATTGTTATTATTGCTGTTACCGTTATCTGTTACTGACTATTCATTGTTATTGTTTTTGTGTGTCTGTACTGTATGTCGCTCTCGTACAGTATTTGTACCAACAGATACAAACGCTGTACGAGAGCGATCCAGCGAGTATACTCCAGTTTTGTCGTTTCATGCTAAAGGCCAACGCAGACGAAGAAAAATTTTTAAGAAACATTCTATGCACGGATGAATCCAAATTTGACCAAGATGGTATTACAAACTACAATAATCTTCATTAGAAGATACTGAAAGTGGACAAAAATAAAAATAAAACTTATAGAAACAGCGTCACAGCGCTGATTTTCTTTGACTGTGTGGATAGGTATTGTAAATGACAAACTTATTGGGCCTTATTTCATGCCACAAAAATTTAAACAGGGAAATTTACGGAAAATTCTTAGCAAACTGATTTGGAAAATTTATTAGTAGATGTTCCAGAACAAATTAAAAGTAATTTTATTTATCAGAATGACGGCTGTCCAGCTCACTTCCGGTTATCTGTACGAGAGTGGCTAAATAACCAATACCCAAACAGGTGGATTGGGAGGAGAGGGCCAAGTCCGGATCCGACGCCACTAGAATTCTACATTTGGGGTCACATGAAGAACTTAGTCTACGTAACCCCAGTGAATTCTGTTGAAGAACTTTGAAGGCGTATCGTAAATGCGGCATAGTAGATTAGGGCTACAATGTCAACGAAAACCGAAGTTAGAAAAAGAATCAGGATGTGTATCCGCAACCAAGGGGCTCATATTGAGCAAAATGTTTAATCTTTGAAAAACTTAGTAAACGTATTGTTCAGGTTTAGAAATGAACCACATTAGTATAATTGACTGTAAGCTATGAATAAATGTCTTCAACAGGATATTACTATTACCTTTTTGGATATCTGATTAAATGGACATGTTTTTTAAAGTATTTTTATGTCTCATGTCATTGTAATTTTTTGAAGTACGTTACATTTTATGATACGTAAAGTGCAATATATATGTCGGAAGTATAGTGGTTATAGTACAGAGACTGATTTTGTAGTAAGGAATAATAATTAATTCGTTTACACGAATTAATTATCCAACGAGTCGAGGATAAACTAGTAACGGAATACGACAAGCGCACCGTTCAACGTCAGAGCCAAGACTGTCCTAACGGCGGCCGCTCAGTCCGTTTTATACAAGCAGGACGGGCGGCAACGCAGGTGCAATGCCGCAGGTGTGCGGTACACGTGTCGTTTACAAGAATTCTGTCTAGCTAGACCGACGCCACCGCATCTACAACGGTGCAGGTGTCGCCATGGCCATACTGACATGCGTGCGTCCTCGCACGCGCTCCATCACAATTTTAGTTATCTGTAACAACTGTAATCTGTAAAACATCGTTCGATTATCCTGACAAAACAGCGTCTGGTCCGGACTATACTGACCCTTCAGACTCGGGTGATAATCAGTTTTGTTCCGGCAGTAAGCCCTAAAAAACTTTTATCACCTTTATGCTAGATCAGAATGATTAGTCTGTAGCTTTTTCTATTTTCTCTTTTTTTTTTTCAAGTACTGTTTTCGCTAGTCCAGAATCACTATTCCCTATAGCTATATCACTGGACCGGCACAAAGCCCTGCAATGATTGTAAGAACTATTCTTTTTTCTTAACCTCTTTTTTTTTCAGTACTATTTATGCTAGTACGGAATCACTATTCCCTGTAGCTATATCATTGGACCGGCAAACGCCCTGCAATGATTACTATCATTTCAGAACCACATTTTTTTTCTTACTCTCTTTTTTTTCAATTCAGTATAGAACAGTTACAGACCAACCATACCGCAAACATGTCCCCGTTACAATCACACAAAAGTGTATCGTGAGGGACGTAGTGACACGATAACACCTAAGTATGTAAACCAACAGCAACTCTACACATATCCCAGTGCAGCACAGACCAGCCTCCCTGCAACTTCATGTTCCTGTCCTGCACTAGAATAATTACTTCGCTAGAGTGTTGCAACGTCTCTAGTATTTTCTAGATGCACAAACACGGCTACCTCTGACTGTCGCACGTCCTCGTGCGGTTGACAGTAAACAGCATACGGTCTATCAGTTATCACCACCTGCTAACAGATATTAACTCTTGTTAAATATTACAACGGTCGACCATCCCAGACTTCATTTAAGTCATGAACGCGCCGATATGGCTACCTCCAGGCAAACGCACTTCAGCTTTCCGTTCTGCTGCGTCCGTGCCTCATTCGCGTCAGGGAGCCGTCGCGCCGTACTAGCGCTAGCGAATCGTCGCACTGCTTTGCAAAATTAAAAGAAATCAAGATAAATGTATTGCGAACCATGGAATTCAGAGCTTCCAAAATTCATCACATATTCTCTTAAGAAACGGCAACTGTATGACATTTGAAAACATTGTAAAAAAACGGTAACTAGGTGTAGAGACGGATACCATCACATATTTCAAAGAGAAGGAGGCAACTGCGCAAAATCTACGAAAGCCGACCAAGCCTCAGACGTTCATTTACAGCACCAAAGGACCATATGTTCGGCGGCCGCTTGAATTGCCTTGCCGTAAGATCAGCCGATAAGTTACAGACTGTAGCGGTGTAGGCTCAATCTTACTAGCGCTCGGCCGTACCTGACCATGTTCGATTAGCCGTCACAACATCTTCCTCATTGATCATTGTTGTAGAGACTTCTACGAATCTCTCGACATCAAACCCCAATCTTGTCGACCACACAGTATTCGGAGCAAACTGCAACACCGATCAACACATTGGAACACAAAAATGTCACTTATTATTTTCAATTCCTAGCATGTTAAAGTTAATCCTTTATTTTGGTACATCGCTTAAACGTTTTGAATTTCAAAATATAACTGATGATAATCACGTTTCGCATGAACTATCAAATTACAACAAAACTTGAACAAGTTAATTTTTAATTCAATGCAAACGATGACTCGTCTAGAAAGCCTCAGAAATTTCTTTCATGTGTTAACATATTTAGATACGTCAGAAATAATGAAAATACTTGTGGGTACTTTTAATACAAATCGAACAAAAGGATTTATCTTTTGGCTTAAATAATTTCACTTTATCTTTTCTCTACACTTTAATGATACGACAATATCGTAAGTAGGACAGCAAATTTCATAACGGTATTTAACATAAAAACAGATTCATCAATGCGGAATGCATCATAGTCTTTCACAAATGTAATAATCCTCATATTATTCGAAGATTGTATGTGGGCAAAAATGGGGACTTTATCCCACTTCTGATGTCGGAAGTATAGTGGTTATAGTACAGAAACTGATTTTGTAGTAAGGAATAATAATTAATTCGTTTACACGAATTATTAATTCGTTTACACGAATTAATTATCCAACGAGTCGAGGATTAACTAGTAACGGAATACGACAAGCGCACCGTTCAACGTCAGAGCCAAGACTGTCCTAACGGCGGCCGCTCAGTCCGTTTTATACAAGCAGGACGGGCGGCAACGCAGGTGCAATGCCGCAGGTGTGCGGTACACGTGTCGTTTACAAGAATTCTGTCTAGCTAGACCGACGCCACCGCATCTACAACGGTGCAGGTGCCGTCATATATATATATATATATATTGCATGCCTTAAGCGCAAAGCACGCAGGTATGTTCTGCTAAGGCCTAAAAATTAAGATTCAAATGTTTTGTCGCATGAAATCGTATCTAGCAATCATTTTATACATATAAATGATATAAACAGCACATTGTCAGAAAGACAAATGATTGTTGAACTTATTAATATTTTTTAAATTGATTAATTAATTGCTATTTTTACATACAAAGGGGTTTTAGTGGCTTACGTTGTGGATTTATCAAGTCCGCATGACGACGTAAACACGAAAACTGTTGAAAATATCAATTGTTCAACTTAATCTATTTTTAAAACTCTTCATCTAACAAAAAAAAATCGATCGCCGTAGAAATACAAAATATTCCAAAAACCAAATTTGATACATACTTGACCAAGGTTAGATATTATTATTATTTTTATAATCACATATTTTTATTACAATCTTTTGTTTCGCTAGAAGCACGCAGGATTTATACAGGGTAATTTTTAATATACTGAAGACCTTTTGGGAATATATGTAAGTCGGAAATCACGACTTTTTTTCCTTTAGGTGGGATATGGCAATAAGTACGGCTGTTGATGCGAGTAATAACTGAAAGTTTAATCACAAAACACATTAATACTTATGAATAATACACGTTACATACAGGAGACATATGTTTACAAAGACGATGTAATGCTAAATACCTGAATCAACAACAAGTACAATCACTATTTGTTTACACAGTGTCAAAGGCACGAGCTATGAGGTTATAATCTTATAGTACATATCGTGCGTACTGTCGGCTCGGCAGCGCCGCTCGCACTGTCTTCCCGCTCCCCTCCGATATCACGATGCCGGCGCGTGCGCTGCGCTGGTTTGACTCAAGTCAAACCTACATCCCCCCTATTCCGCCCCCCTCTTAGGAAAGATAGTATTCAGGAGTAGGACAGTAAGGGATCATTTTATTTGCGTGGAAAATATTTGATTCCTTCTTTTTGAAAGCTGAATCTACGATATATAATAGATTTGAAATTTTCTTTTTTATTTTAAAAGGGCCCACTCTAATTGGATCCAGCTTGTTTCGATTTAAGCGACTCGTGTTTTGAATGTATACCAAATCTCCCTCTTGATATATTAAAGGCCTTTTATTCTTGTCATACAAAATTTTGTTTTGATCATGAATTTTCTTAGAATTTAAGAATGCTATTTCTCTGTTTTCTGTCAAGTTTTCTAAGTTGTTTTTGTTCAATTCAGGAGGTAGAAAAGAATTATCAATACCATTTAAAAGATAACTAGGTGTAAATTTTGTTGTGCTATGTACAGTGTTATTATAATTTTCAATACATTGCTCGGTTATAATACTCCACGGTCGGTGTCTATTTTCTGAAATTTTACACCTTATTGAGTTAACTAAAGTCTGATTTGTACGTTCGTTTTGCCCGTTTGAGAAAGGGCAATCCACAGCTGTAAATATGTATTTTATGTTTTCGGATTTCAGAAAGTTTTTGAATTGATTGGAGTTTATACCGGAATATTGGTCTGTTAAAAGTAATTTAATTTTGTATTTTTTTTGTATTTTTTTTACTAAATTAATAAAATCTTTTGCCGTTTGAGTTTTTGATGTTAGCGCGAAAGCAAACTTAGTGAAATGATCTATTACTAAATGCAAGTATCTTTTTGGTGATCTATTACCTCCGAACCCTCCTATTGTATCCAAAGATACTATCTGAAACGGTTCCGTAGCTGGACCTAGTTGAGACAGGGGTTGAATAAAATTTCCGAATCTTGACTTATTTTTTATACATGTGTTGCATGTTCGACATACGAGTTTTATATGTTTGTGCATGTTTTTAAAATAATATGTCGGTGTCAAAGTTAGGGTTATTTGTTTCACACCTATGTGGCTGTTACTGTGGATTTTTTTTATCAGGTTTATACCGAAATCCTCTGTAATCCAGATTTTTTTTTTATTATTCATAGTTTTATAATAAATGTTATTTTCAGTTTGAAACGTTTCATTTTCAGTGTGTAATTGTTTTTGGTTGTTCTTTACATCATCCAACGATACAAAGTTTACTGTTTTAATAGTAGATTCATTATTATTGTTATTTTCTAAAACCGGATTTCGTGAAAGGCTATCTGCTTCTATATTATTCTTTCCGGGGTTGTATATTATGTTAAAATCGAAGTTTGATATAAAGTTTAGTATAGGTAACAAATCTGGGTCCTGGCTCTTTTTTACATTGAAATTTTCAAGAGGTTTATGGTCTGAGAAAATGGTAAATTTATGACCCATCAAGTAGTATTGCCAATATAGTATTGACTCTTTTATGGCCAGACATTCTAGAAAAATAGCACGTTTATTTTTTTGTGACTGAGTCAGCTTTTTTGAAAAGTAAAATACAGGTTTGAGAGAATTATCTTTTTGCGGTTGTTTTAAGATTGCTCCGACTCCTTCTTTAGATGCGTCTGTAAAAATATATATTGGAAGTGTCGGGTCGAAGATCGCTAGTATAGGCTCTGAACTTAGATATTGTTTTATTTTATTGAAGCTATCTTCGCACTTCTGAGACCACTCAAACTGAACATTTTTCCTAAGTAGGTTATGAAAAGGTTCTAATATTATTGATGCGTTGGGAATGTATTTTAAATAAAAGTTTATCTTGCCTAGAAGCTGTCTAATATTTTTTTGATTCTGTGGTGTTGGAAATTTTTTTGCAACTAAATTGTCATTTAGGGGTCTTATTAAATTTTCTCCTATTTCATGACCGAGATACACAACTGATTCCTTTGCAAAAGAACATTTCTTTAAGTTTAATTTGAAACCCGCATTTTTGAGGGCTGTAAGGGTTTTATCAATATGACTTAGGTGGTCTGTAATGTTTTTCGAAAAAATCAAGATGTCATCTATATAATTTATGGCGAATGCATTCAGATCACTTTTAGAGATTACGTCACTCAGTATTCTCTGGAATATTGCCGGAGCTGATTTAAGACCGAAAGGTAAACATGACCATTGCCAGTGGCCATTATGTGTAATGAATGCCGTCTTTTGTTTATCCTTTTCTCTAATCGGGATCGACCAAAACGCCGAGTTTATGTCGAGTTTCGTGAAAAGCGAGCAATCGCGTGCTAATAGTACTAAGTCATCTATTATAGGAAAAGGATAGCATTCAGGAACAACTATTTTGTTGAGTTCCCTGTAGTCAATACACAACCGTGATTTTTTTCCTTCTTCCTTCTTAAAAACAAGAGTTATTGGAGAAGCGTATGGACTGGTGGAATGTTCTATAAGACCAGCTTTTAGTAAAGATTTTATTTGTGTATCTATTTCCTCTTTATCCTGCAACGAGCACTTGTAGGGTTTTCTAGCGATGTATTTATTTTTGGTAAGTTTTACCGTTGCTTCATAGTTTTTTACCGTGCCGATATCGTACTTATGTTCGGCAAAAACTGTTTTATGGTTGTCTAATAGGCAATCCAAAGAAGTTTTGCTATTAGTTTTTACATTTATAGTTGTAGTATTTATTTTATTTTGGTTGCGTAATTCAAAATGTTCGTCATGTTTTTGAGAAATTTTTAGGTTCTCATCTTGACATAGCTTAAATTCTTTAATGGCGTCTAACCCTAAAAGGATATCATCCTGAAATGATTCGCTTTTTATTACAAAAAAAGGGCAATTTTTAGAGATAGCAAAAATTTTTAGGGGTATTATAATTAAACCCAACGTTTCTGTCACACCTGAAACAGTATTTATTTTTTTAGCCCCACTTATATTTTCATTTAGTTTTAATCTTTTAACAGTGGAATAATTAATTACTGAGATATTGGCTCCAGAATCATAAAGCGCAATAACGGGCTTATTGTTTACCAGGATTTTTAATTTGATAAGTGGGGTAGTTATTCGTTTTTTGAGTCGTCACTTGATGAAATACTATCTTGTACTTCTAAGTTATTTACCATTTTGATTTTGTCATTTTTGAAGTTTTCTTTATGGCTTGGTTTTGAAGTTTTCTTTTCTTTATTGCGACAAAGATTTTCAGGATGGAATCTGTTTGGAAAACCTTTATCTTTGCAGTACGAGCAAGGTTTGTACTCTGATCTATTTGGTAATTTATTTTGCGATTTATTTTCAATTACGAACGAATTTTTATTTTTGTTATTATTACTCGTAGATGAATTTTCTAATTGTCGAATACACGACATCAATTGATCAATTGAATTTAAATCCCTTTTATTGATTCGTGTCCTTATTTGATATGGTAAACCCAATACAATAAAATTTATTTGGCTATTTGGGGTTAATTCCGGATCCGCGTCCAAGAGTAAGTTTATCTTTTTGAGCGCGTAATCTAACATTGGCCCACTGACATAACGAAAAGTGTAGGCATAATTTATTTCGGCCCAACTCAGCTCTGCAAAGATATCGAGAAAAGAGTTTTGCCAGAATTCCCACGGTCGTGAGATTGTATGTGTCTTTAGAAAGGCAAGAAACCAATCAAGGGCCGGTCCTTCTAAAAAAAGTCTTAACACTTCTGGAAAACGTGTGTTTTCAATTTTTAAACGGTTGCATTCTTGTACAAAAAGGTTTAGAAATACCTTCGCGTTTTGATTTTTTCCTGAAAACTTATCTAGAATCATATCTCTTACCACTGAATGTATGGATTTGTTTTCGACCGGTTCGGATTGGGAAAATTTTGGTAATGCGGGGTTAGGATTGACAGAGGCCTCGTCCAGATATATCCCGTCGAAGCATACGTTGCCCTCCTCGTCTAGGTACTGATCCTTCAGCTCATCCGCCAGCGATACCCATATATTCCGGAATTTACCACGGGTCTTCATGCTCTTGACTACATTCTTTACAACACTCGTGTCGAATAATTTCGGGTGATCCTCCTTACGCTGATACTCCTTAGGGAATTGAAATATAGTATCCTCACCTTCTAATTGTATGGTAAGCACTTTCACGATCGTAGTTTTTGCGTCCAGGGAATCCGAAACGAAGTGAAATTTCGCCCGTAGTGACGTCATGATTATGTTGTTGATTTGTAAGTCGGAAATCACGACTTTTTTTTCCTTTAGGTGGGATATGGCAATAAGTACGACTGTTGATGCGAGTAATAACTGAAAGTTTAATCACAAAACACATTAATACTTATGAATAATACACGTTACATACAGGAGACATATGTTTACAAAGACGATGTAATGCTAAATACCTGAATCAACAACAAGTACAATCACTATTTGTTTACACAGTGTCAAAGGCACGAGCTATGAGGTTATAATCTTATAGTACATATCGTGCGTACTGTCGGCTCGGCAGCGCCGCTCGCACTGTCTTCCCGCTCCCCTCCGATATCACGATGCCGGCGCGTGCGCTGCGCTGGTTTGACTCAAGTCAAACCTACATATATTATTTACATCATAACAACAACATCTGTAAGAAAAGAAATTATATTTCTTCAATTTTTATTTTCATACAAAAATAAAAATATTTTAATTGGACCTTCTAAACGGCAATAGTCCTAAATAGCAAAATAAAGCGCGTGGCGGGGTAGGGGTGGAGGGGTGTAGGAGGCGGCGCTTGCTCATTTGAACTTGACCTAATTATCTGTGTCGTCAGTCGGTCAGTCGCCTTTTGTGCTCCCGCGACTTTTCTCCTTCCGTTGTGAGATTAATATCGCGAACGTTACGCGTTGTTACAATGGCATACCGATACTCAAATATTGAGTATACCGAAATGGTGCGAATTTTAGCAATTTGCAATGATAACGTTAGTGAAGCCTGCCGTGAATATTCAAGGCGATTTCCCAACTCACGTGCACCGAGCTACGCTACGATGCTAGGTACAACACAGCGATTGCGAGATTACGGGCAATTCCAGCCTGTATCAATCGATCGTGGTCGTCCACCGCGGCGCACAGTACGTGAGCAGGAAGACATACTGCAGTTTTTTGAACAAAATCCAGTAGCGAGCACTTATGAGGCAGCCCGACAGTTCAATGTGTCACAGTACTACGCATGGAGTGTCATACACAATGAAGGGAAGTACCCTTTCCACTTGCATCGTGTTCATGAACTCAGCGAAGCTGACAAACCAGCGCGAGTTACATTTTGTAACTGGTTACTAGCTGCTGAACGAGCCAACATTTTATGGACTGATGAAGCAACATTTCCAGAATAGGACTATTTAATTCGCACAATGAACACTTGTGGTGCTATGAAAATCCACATGAACCAAGACCGCATAGCTTTCAACACCGGTTTAGTGTCAATGTGTGGGCAGGCGTCATTAATACAACGTTACTGGGCCCGGTCTTCATAGAAAGATTAAACGGTGAAAGCTATCATAGTTTTCTCACCGACACGCTGCCAGAGTTGTTAGAGGACATACCACTTGCATCTCTACGCAATATGTATTACCAACTTGACGGGGCGCCGGCACACTATGCTCGCCAAGTTAAGGATTATTTAAACAGAGAATACCCTGGTCGCTGGGTCGGTCGAGACGGGCCTTGTACATGGCCTCCCAGATCGAGATATCACACCAATGGATTTTTATTTGTGGGGGCATGTAAAGACATTAGTGTATACTGGTCGAGCATTCGAAACCCGCGACATGTTGAAAGAAAAAATAATTTGGGCATTCGATCAAATCAAAATGAATCATCAAGTATTATCTCGTGTCGGTGAACAGTTAAGTTTTAGGTGTCACCTATGCATAGAATGTGGAGGTGATTATTTTGAACGCTATGTGCGCGATACACACCGCCATCCACGGACAAGTACCTAGGTAAGTCTAATTTTTAAATTTGTATTTTAATATTTTTATTGAACCATTATACCTTAATATCTTTATTTAATTACTGTTAATTTGTATTTAATCATTATAAATATTTTATTGTAATATTTGTAATTATTTTAACCTGCATCCATTTTTTAAATATAACTTACATTAAATAAAAAAATAGTTAATAATTCTCATTTAATTTGCACGTGTTGCAAACATCGATCACCAAATCGATGCCTGCAAACCGAAAAGGGCAGGCGGCGCCTTTGATGACGGTGACACCTGTGTCGACGTTATAATATATCGTTGGCTTGGCCTTGGGCCGCCGCATGTGCGACGTTGAGGCGTTGCCTCTTGGATGCAGGCAGAGTTGCTAGCAAACAGTTTTCGTAAAAAAACTACCTAAATGTCTATTAAAGAATGTCTATTAATTCTTAAAGAAATTAATAAAAGAATTTTTTTTTTGCTGTGGCAACCCTGGTTATAAGTTGTAAAAGTAATTGGTCCCGATAAATTTTAATAATTTAAATATTGTAAATTCACCATATCCACCTCAATTTTATGTTATAGCTAATAATTACTGCCGCTTTGTATTTAAGGTTTAAGAAAGTTGGTACATAAATATTATAACAACAATTTGGTGTTGGAACAAAAAGTGACAGGTAACGAACATTGTTTTAAAAATTATTGTAATCCTTATTTCATATCATTCCTTTTATAAATTAAAGATTTATTCTATTACTCGGGTTATTACATTCTTTGCGGGTTTCTTTTCGAATTGTTTTAACGATAATTTGATTTGAGACTTGTAAATAGAAAAAAAAAACAACAACTTTACATTACCTTACTCTGCTCCTTCTGTTTTCGATCTTTGTTTTCTTTTATTATTTATAATAAATAGTAAAATGAATACTCGCAACGCCAAGACGCGCCAGATGGAGAACCAACTCCAGCTTGCGCTCCAAGAACTTAAGGCGTCCAGGGAGCAGTGTGAACTGTTGCTTAAGGAAAGGGATGATAATGAAAGGGAAATAGTTAGCATAATTGCCAAAAATACACAATTGAAATGTGATATGGTTAAGCTACATACAGAATACACAAGTGTTATAAAAGAAAGAGATCAGCTACAGGGAACGGTTAATGAGTTTGACAATGCAGCAAGGAATATGAGGAAGCTCTCAGGTTAATTGCTGCATTGAAGTTACAGTTGAATGAGGCTAATGAGCAAATAACACAATTTAAAACATATATAGATAACCTTAAAGCCTCCCAGACTCAAAGCCTGTTCTCTGAGCTTGTGCAATGTGATACTTCAAGAATGTTACAGCAATCTGCAACAATAGACTTGACTGGTGACGACTCTTCCACTTCAGGAAATACAGTAAGGATTAATTGCAGTAAAACCAAATTGAAGAAGTATATAAAAGTTAATAAATACATAAGGAAAGTACAAAAATTAATAAGAAATAAGATTAATACCAAAAATTATGTTAATGTATGTAAAGAAAAGCAAGCATTGTTATATGAACTTAAGTTGTATTCAATTGAGGTGGATAACATAAAAAAATGTTATGAGACTGAAATAGAGTGCCTTAAATCAGAAATATTGTCACTTATGAATTCCCTTCAAACTGTGTCCAATAAATATAAATCAGCCCAAAATGAAATAAAAGAACACATATTGGCTATGGATAATCTGGTAAAGACTTGTAAATATAATTAGGAGCGGTTTGACTCCTTAGTTAAATATCAATGTGAGTGTCAGCGCTCAATGCCAGATTCTTCAAAGTCAGTGTGTGCTGATAATATTATACCACCACAAAAACTCTATGACAGTGCCATAGCAGAGGATATTAAAATAATAAATAACTCAAATATTACTAAAAATAATATAATTGTTTATAGCGATGACATGGGAAAAAATCTAGGCATAACTTTAAATAACTCTTTAAAGGGACAAAAAGTTACAAATTGCTGCATGCCTGGAGCATCTTTTAGTGACATCCTAAATAAAATTATTGTTACTAAATTTTGCCCAAATAGTACAATAATAATTTTTGTTGGTAGAAGAGGCAGTGTCAACAACAAACAGTTATTAAGATATATTGAACAACTTAATAACTTAAATGTACACAAAATTGTCTTGTTCATACTGCCTTATATACAGGGATTGCCACAAGAAAATAATTTAAGACATAATTTAAATATACAAATGCATAATTTAATATGTAATAATAATTTAAATTTGACATATAATTCTAATGATAATAATCATAAATTTCATGTAATTGACATAAATAATTTAATAAAAAAGTTTTGGACAAAAGATAGGTATTACCTATCCAAATATAATTTAAGACTGATAGCAAATGTGCTATCTTATTATTTACTTTTTAACTCAGCCAAGTTTTTGGCTACCAAGACTGCTTTTATTGAGCATAATCATTTGACATTTAATTTGGAATCAGTTCCAACTAATTTAAATTAGTGAATGTGACGATAGAGGCAATCTCTAGCAATAATAAGAGTTTAATTAATTTTGAATACAGCCCACAAATAAGTAATAAAAATTGTTTACACCTGGTGCATCAAAATATACAAGGCATGTTGGGCAAAGAATTGGAAGTTGAATTGTTTTTAAATAGTAAAAATATACACATCCTTTGTATTACTTAACATTGGCTAAAAGATTATAATTTCATGTTTAATTTCAGAAATCACCAGGTGGTCAGTTCCTTCAATAGAGAAAAAAGTTTACGTGGTGGCTCCTTAATATTAGCAGATAAATCATTATTATATAAAGAACGTAAGGATATTGTGAGCCTCTCTGTTGAACGAACTGTAGAAATGGCTTGTGTCGAGCTCGAGCACCTCATTGTTGTAAGTGTTTACAGACCCCCATGTGTTACTTATGACCATTTTGAAAGGATTGTGGAAGAAGTTTTACTCAAACTTAGTAAACAGAACAAGTCTGTTGTAATGTGTGGAGACTTTAATATCAATCTCCTTGAAACTTCTTCCATTAGTATTAAGTTTCGCTCATTGTTTAAATCGTATAATCTTGTAAATTTATTCTTAGAACCAACACGTATTGCTGGGCCTAGTGCGACCTGTATAGATAACATTTTTACAGATGTTAAGCCCTTGCATAAATCAATTATTCAAAATTTAAGTTCAGATCACTGTGGACAGTTAGTATCACTACCTTACATACACAAAAAACAGAAAAATAAGAAAGTTTTGTTTGTTCCAATAAATGAACATCGCTTGGAGAGGTTTAGAAGTAATATAATAAAAAGACTTCCATCACTTTCGTTTAAAAATAGTGCTAATTATTTGTATGCTACATTATTTGAAATTATAAGTTGTGAATTTAGTAGAATATTTACTTCTAAAACTTTCTCTTTTAACAGTCGCAAATCATTTAATGAATGGGCGACAGTAGGAATTTATAAAAGTAGGCGAAGGTTATACGAGCTTTATGATGAAAGATCATATAATAGTAGTGTTATATTTAGAGATTATGTAAAAACATATTCTAAAATATTTAAAAAAGTGTGCTCCACTGCTAAGGCTTTACATTTAAGCAACAAAATTAAAACTGCATCCGACAAAATTAAAATGACCTGGAGAATAATAAATAGTGAAACGGGCAAGGTCAAACCGCGCAACTCGGATTTTCAATTGAATATTAACAATAATTTAACGCGATCTGATCAAGAAGTTGCTATGGCTTTTGAGAAACATTTTACTGATGTTCCTTTTTTGACAACAAAATCATTAAATTCTTCTCCTACTGTCGCCGAATCATTGCTCAAACAAAATGTAAAGGCTTGTTCAAATACTTTTAAATTCCATAGGGTACTGCCAAAAGATATCGTTAAATATTTTAAAACTATTGATGTTAAGAAAACGGCAGACTTATGGGGGATTTCCGTTAAAGTTATTTTATCTATAATAGATACATTAGCACCTTATCTAGCCACTATATTTAATATAAGCGTCGAATCTGGTGTGTTTCCTGATTTAATTAAACATAGTAAAGTCATACCTATATTTAAATCTGGTAGTACATTAGACCCCGCCAATTTTAGACCAATTTCTGTACTACCAACATTAAGTAAAATTTTTGAAAAAATTATTTTAGATCAGATGTTAAGTTTCTTTAATATTAATAAATTGCTACATAATAATCAATTCGGTTTTACAAGGGGTCGCTCGACAACTGACGCTAGAGTTGAGCTTATTAAACATATTGTTTGTGCATGGGAGAATTCAGAGGATGCTTTGGGTATATTTTGTGACCTTTCCAAGGCCTTCGACTGTGTTCACCATGAGACATTAATCAGGAAGCTACAGTACTATGGTGTCAAGAACACAGCGCTTAAACTTATTATTTCATATTTAAGTAATAGAAAACAGAAGGTTATTATCAATGGTAAAAGTTCTTCCGGGTCACCTGTACTAATGGGTGTACCTCAGGGCTCGATTCTCGGCCCATTCCTGTTTCTGGTGTATATTAATGACTTACCTCACCTTGTAGGGGATAGTCATGATATAGTATTATTTGCTGATGATACTTCCTTGATTTTTAAACTTAAACGTCAATCATTTAAATGTGACGAAGTGAATAATGCTATATCAAAATTAGTGCATTGGTTTAACGTTAATAATCTGCATTTGAACGGAAATAAAACTAATTGTGTTAAATTTACAACAACGAATGCTAAAAATCTGAATACCAATGTGTTTTTAAATGGGGAGGAATTGAGCCCTGTTGTATCCACTGTTTTTCTTGGCATCACTCTTGACCCAAAACTCCAGTGGGGCCCCCATATATCCAAATTAGCAAGCAGACTTAGTTCTGCAGCCTATGCTGTAAAAAAGATTGGAGGTCTCACTAGTGTCGAGACAGCTAGATTAGTTTATTTTAGTTATTTTCATAGCATAATGTCTTATGGGATTTTGCTATGGGGAAATGCGGCTGATTCAGAAACTATTTTTGTTTTACAGAAGAGGGCCATTAGAGCTATTTACAATCTAAAACCGAGAGAGTCTCTTAGAGATAAATTTAAAGAAATTAATATATTAACTTTGGCCTCTCAGTATATTTACGAAAATTTAATGTATGTTCACAAAAACAAAGATAGTTTTAGTAAAAGAAGTGATATACATTCTGTAAACACTAGGAACAAACACAAGCTAGTGATACCAGTTTCTCGACTCCACAGAGTCAGTAATTCATTCTTGGGGCAATGTATACGCTATTACAACAAGGTCCCGGAAAGTGTACAGGTTCTCTCTATTACCAAGTTTAAATGTTTTATTAAGCTGAAACTGTATAAAAAGGGTTATTATAGTATAAATGAATACATGGTTGATAATAACCCCTGGGAATGAGGTGATCGCTTCCAAGCAGTTTCTAAAATAAATTTTGTAAATAGTTCGTAATCATTTATATTGTAAAATTTATTTTAAAAAAAAAGTCCCAGTGGTGAAGTAAAAAATGACTTTCAATAAGAATTACACATGTAATGTATATTGAATAAAAAATATTCTATTCTATTCTAATCAAATAGTTCATCAAATGGTTTTATGCAAAATAAAGAAGTATATGAAAAGTTAATGTAAAGTCATTTAAAGTGGCGCCCTGGTGCAATAGGCACAGTGATGAATGGTTTAGTAGGCTCTCGCAACTAGGGTGACCATATCTCAGAATTTGTCCAGAGATTTCAGGATTTTTAGACTCTTCTCAGGATTGCGGCTGGATTTTGCAAATCTCATGAAATCTCAGGATTTTTAGAACTTTCAATATAATACAGCTTACATTTTAAAAGATCTCTTAATAAAAAGTTAAACAAACTAAAAATAATTTTCCTTTGGTAATAATTCCACAATTAAAATCAAAACTTATTTATCCAAGTAGGTACTTAAACAGTTTTATCATACTTAATATGTGAAGATACCTTTTTAAGTAAGGTTTTCTTCTCAAACTGTAAAACAATCTCAGGATTTTTAAATGGAAAGCAGGCCTCTTCTCCGGACTTTTAATTTTTTCATCTGGTAACCCTACTCGCAACGCAATCAGCTGAGCGTGGGCGTCGACCGGCCCGGCGGTCATTCTTACTTATTATAAATTTTAATATTTGTGGTTTTTTTTTTTGAATGTCATTTGCTCATTTAATTATGTTTAATGATTTTAACACAATGTTTGATACTGTATCAAGTGTAAAAATGCCTTATTTAGGCATTTTCTTTGACGATTTATTCTGACATTGTTTAGGTACTACAAAATACAGACTTAAAAGGAGTCAGACATGACAACAAAACCTTAAAAATAGTTTTTTCGTAAATGTATTATATTCTGTGAAGAGTGATCTCACTAAAATTGTTTGTAATGATGTAACCAATATATTCCCAAAAGGTCTTCAGTAAATTAAAAATGACCCTGTATATAAATATACTTAAACGTCTTGGACTTTATAGACCTGAAGGTGTGTCGGTATCTGCTATTGGAACTCCTCGGCGAGGAAAATTAGATGTGCCGAGTTTGGCCTCGTTTTGTTAGTTATGATGAGACCTTACCTCCGGGCTTGAAAGCGTGACTTGAAAGTGTACTTTGAAGACTGTCACTGGAACTCATCGACGAGGGGAATTAGATGTGCCGAGTTTGGGCTCGATTTGTTAGTTATGAACCTTACCTCCGGACTTGACGGAGTGACTTGAAGGTGTACTTTGATGACTGCTACTGGAATTTATTTTTTGTGTTATTTTACTAAATACACTTTGTCTTCCTCACTCCGAGCCATAGATAATATACTGTGTAGAAAAGGTGGTTAATTTATATTTTACAATTAAAAAATTAACAAATTTGTTAAATAAATAAAATTAACTATATTCGATAAAATTATCATATTCCAGTCCATTCAAAACAATCCACGACGTTACGGATTTCTATTAGCCGTATTTATGCCATCTAGCGTCTTCCTTACGTACCACCGTGAGAGTCGATCAATTTTCGTTCGATAAAATGACTTTACGGTTTACAAAGCCATTTTATTCGAAAGAATACATTCTTTAAAAACATGAATACATGTATTCTTTTGATTTATTACATTAAAATTTAGGCTTCACGTGTCTAAAAAATGAGGATTGTAACAAATATTTGCTATAAAATCAAACTTATATCCAATATTTTATGCTCAAATTGTGGTTCAAAATTATCATATTAAATAAATTGTTTGCCGTAAAATCTTTTGAAGTGTTATTTTTATTAAACTGTATGAAATGACATTTTTAACACATAGATGTAATAATTGGCTAAATTCATTAGTGGCTGATGTTAATTTTATGTACTTTGTTGTTACGCTATTAGCTGAAATATTGTTTGGTATTAATTTAAACGAAGCGCGTCAGTTTAATATTATTTATGTATATTTATACTTAAATACGTCTTGGACTTTATAGAGTGACATGATGATCATATGAGCATTATGAGTCGTGAACTTTTGGAAAATTGGAAGTACAATAATAAGGTTATTAGTGGAAACTTGTTTGTATTTAAACTACTTTAAAAAAATTACCTATAATCATATTATACGTAATTTTTTTAATGCAATTAGGGCATGCACAATTGGATTTTGTTGTAATTGATGAATGTCTAGTTTTGATTTTTTGTGAAATGATATGAAAATACGTAACCCACGAAATAATGTAGCCCATACATTTTAAAGTTCGAAATGTTTACGTGATATATCAAACAAAGGATTAACTTTAACGTGCTATGAATTGAAAAAATAAATAGCCTGTTTGTATTCTAATGTGTTGATAAGTGTTACAGTTTACTCCAAATAGTCGACGGTGATTTGGATATTGGCGTGGTTGAGCCTTGTTATGATTGAGGCTACACCGCTGCTACCTGCTGTGTCTTGGCGGATCTTGCGGCGGTACGGCTCGGGCTTCTGCCGACCACATGATGCTTTGGCGCGGTAAATAGACGTCTGACGCTTGCTCAGCTTGCGAGTGGTGAGCCATGTCACGCGGATATCTATCTGACCGAGACGACTTAATGACTATTGCAATTTGTGTGATGTCGTTTGAAGTGTGTGATATTTTACACAGTTGCCTTTTTTATATTTACAATGTGTGATATTTCCATAAAGTTGATTTTTATATTTGCAATGTGTGTAGTGGCCTACGCCTCTGCATGCAGTTGCCTTTGGCAATGCGTAGATCTTGCGCAAGTGCGCAAGGAAGTAGAAACTTCCCTTTGGAATATATGGTGGGATCAGTCTCTCCATATAATTGCCGTTTTTGCAAAGTATGCAATGGTTGGAGTGCCATGTCACACAGTTGCCGTTTCTTAAGAGAATTTAAGGTAAACTTTGCAAGGCCGTAATTCTTTGGTTCGCAATACATTTATCTTCATTTCTTTTAATTTTTGATTTGAAAAGCAGATTATTTGTTTGTTTCATGCACCTGAAACGTTTTACATCTGTTTCAATCTTAAAGTACTTTGCGTTGGATGTACTTAAGTGCACGCTTGTGCATCTTACGTAGTTGTTTCAATGTGTTTTGATTTTACTATTGTGTACTTCAAATTGAAAATTAAAGTTTCCTTGAGTAAAATCCAATATGAAAAAGGTGTTGGGTACTAGTTAACCCTAACTTTGTGTATACAGCCACTGTGAGGTATGCAAACTTGGTGCCTATGCCTGCAATGTTGAAATCTGGACAACTCTATGGTGCGAGTACAGCGCGGTGTCTTGCTGGCCCTGGTGCGCCGAGACAGCTCGGTGGCGCTGGTGCCCCGACACAGCTCGATGGCGCTGGTGCGCCGGAACAGCTCGCTGGCGCTGGTGCGACGTGACAGTTCGCTGGAGCGCGTTTAGATTAGAGGCCTGTGCCTTCAATGCATAGTACGATCTGTGCCTTGTACGCAGTGTTCCTTGGAGAAGATTATGTTATATATGACGTGCGTTAAACTCTAGTAGGAAGCGTTGTATACTAAAATCTGATGTGGACGATTTTTTCATTTCTGTAAAAGTTTAGTCTGTATGGAATGTATTCAAGAGCTCACTCATTGTGTGCTGTTGAATAACAATTGGTAAAGATTTGAAAACAACGAGTTTATCGTTTCATGGTCAGAAAGGGTCGAGTCGGGAAAGTTACATGAAGCCAGTAACTTTAGCCTTCACACGAAGTGTATGCTTGCCCCATGCTTACTTTGAGGGTATGTTACACATGCGTTAGAAATAGCTAACGTAGTGCTTCCTTTCTGAAAGAGTAATATTGAGATACGCTAACGTTGCGCCTCTTTCTCAAAAGTAGAAGGCGGACAAGGTAACGTTGCGCCTCTGTCGCCTCTAGCTTAAGTTATGCTAACGTCGTGCCTATGACTTAAGTAGATGTTAAGTTATGCTAACGTCGCGCCTATTACTTAATCGGTTATTATTTTATTATTTTATACTTAAGTCGTACCTATAACTTAATGAGTTATTATTTTGTCAAGTTTCCTATGCTAATCTTGCATGTGATTTAATCAGTTATTTTGTTAAGTTATGCGAATGCAGTGCCTATGACTTAATCAGTTATTTGAACCGACTTCAAAAAGGAGGAGATTCTCAATTCGACTGTGTTTTTTTTTTATGTGTTTCTCAGAATTTTTAACAGATATTGATGGTTCTATTTTTGTTTGAAAGCTGGTGCTTTTCATGTGGTCTTATATAAATTTGATCAAAATCTGACCAGTAGTTCATGAGTTATTCTTAATAATGCGTATTTATTAATAATTGAATTTAACAAAATTTTTATTTTTACCATTTGTGTTAAGTTATGCGAACGTAGTGCCTATGACTTACTCTGACGACAAGTAGTGCTAACATAGTGCCACTGCCAAGCGCGTCGCATGTGACCTACGTGGTGGCTGCGTACCCCATGCCGTTGATGGAGACTAATATTTAAAGCTAAAGGGAGAGCGAGGACGGACTCCTGTCAGGAGAGGCCGTGTAGGGAATGAGGGTAAAAAAAATAAAATAAAATATGAACAAATGAAGGTAGAATGGTAATCTCCCACTTGTTTTAGCAGTATAAAGTATCGCACAGGCGACTAAGAGGCATCAGTCTGTAATTCTACGAGTCTCATATCGTTATTATGCCTGTTGGGCTAAAACATTACTTCTACACTGAGATTCTGCCCAAATAAGACAAGTGATGTGGTTCTATTCGTGTAGTAGTTCTTCTAGTGGAAGCAAGGAAGATCGTGTTGCTGAGAAGCTGCCCTGTCTTACATCGAGAGGAGTAGTGTAGCTGTTGCTTTGCATACTTTGGTGCTATGTAATTATGTCCTTCACGTTACACCAATGTGTGATTGTGTCTGGTACATATTACGGTTGGTCGAATTGTATTTGCTCTATACTGAATGTGTAGTGTTGTACGCTGTCTTATTCCTGATAATGATTAATTGCGTAAGCAAGAGAGCAAGTTGAACATCCGCTCTCACACTTTTATTCTTTTTAACAATTAACCTTCAGAGTAAATTCTAATACGAGTAACATTCTTTTCTTTAAATAATTTTGGGAATGATTTCTAACATTAGAAGTGGAATAGTTTCTAAAATCAGAAGTGGGATAGTTTCTAAAATCAGAAGTGGGATTAAAGCCTTTTCCTGTAGCTTTACATTGAAATTTCTTACAATACATATTATATTTCGTAAAGGGATAAGCATAGGTGTTCTCCATTTGTAGGAGTCTATACATCTATGTATGTTGGTCTCTAACGACTTGCATTCCTGGTTATTTGTATTCTTTGAGAAAAATATGTATATGTAAGCATTGTGTGTATATTATGTCCAGTAATCATTATTTTATGTTTTAGTTTTGAATGCTGAATTAGTGACTGGAATAATACAAAAATTGTTACTAACTTCGATGAATCTGAAAACTGTGCCGAGGACATTGAGGGTCCATATGTTTTTATTATCATCACATAATAATATATTTAAGTAGTTTTATAAGTTTTTTTCATATACAATACTTACATAAAAATGTATATTTGTCACAGTTATGAATGTGTGGATATTAATTTTAAAAGCGAAGTACACAATAATATTCCCTCTAAACCAAAAAAAACGACAGAAAATATCTACTACAACCACAGGTAACCGAATATTTTATCAATTTAAATGGCGTAAGCAGGGATTAAACTCAGATACTCCTGTTTAGTAAGCAATTAATTGCTATTGCAGCACTCCTGTTTATATGCACTTTATTTATCTTTCAGGTCTTAAGAAATTTTCTAGTGAAACAGAAGCAAGAATAAAGCGATGTACTATAAATATGCAACAGGATGCAGAATTGCACGAATTAAGTTAGTAGAGAGAGGGTTCTATTAAAATGGGGAAAAAATTAATTAACTTTTGAAAAACAACTCCATGGAAATTTCATTCATGCAATTAGAAAAAATTAAGATGAAAATAGAAATATTAAAAAAACAACTTGAAAATTGAAATAAATTTGTTTCATTTTATTGAACTAAACATTAAAAACGGCGTGTTGTAAATAATCTCCTTAATAGCAGTCCTTGTCCGTTGTATACTTATGTATTTCTAATGTTTTGTCGAGTAGTTGTTGTATAACCAATATCATCTATTTCTTCAAAAATACCATGAGATCTACAAATACTGTATAAAATTGAATTAGAAAATTGGATTAGAATTATAAAATAGAATTTATTATCTATTTAAGAGCACTCTTTCTAACTCAGTACTTGTTTTTGAGTCACTGG
This sequence comes from Parnassius mnemosyne, assembly GCA_963668995.1. NCBI lineage: Eukaryota > Metazoa > Arthropoda > Insecta > Lepidoptera > Papilionidae > Parnassius > Parnassius mnemosyne. The sequence continues at coordinate 1,785,980 of CAVLGL010000097.1, read as the reverse complement.
ATGAAGCATTTATCCCTTGACGCGCAGGATAACAAGAGTAGCAACCCTCGTTTAGACATTATAAAACCTAAAAAGTATGAAGTACCTGTGACACTAATATTAACCTTTCAACTACAAAGATGTTTCTTTTTTAAATTTTTCAAATTTTACAAATTTTAACGCTTTTTTAAATGACAACGCAATACAAACACAATACGCAGCTGTCAACTAACTGTCAAAACTGCGTCAAAAGTGCCGATTTTGCTTATAATCTGATTGGATAATTTCAATTCCAATCTCAATTAGTCCACACAATCACCACACAATATTTGACTAATTTAGCGCTAGAGTCGCTATCAAGAGTACGAAACGTTATAATTTCAATTTCGATCGATCGGAATTGTTTTCAAGAGTAAACTTGCAGCTCTTGAGATAGACGGGTTTTAAAGATTTTTCAATAATCACCCAGAATTTCGTATTAAATTCTAAATAAAATTAAATATTTTTTGTACGCTTTCTTTGAAGTTCATTTATTTTCTTGAAGCTTCAACCAAGCGAATAAAACCATAAAAAGTACAAAAAACATTATAAAGTTAATCAAAAGTACTCTCCCCCTCCCTGCAACAATAGTTACATTATAGGACGACCAATGGGAAAGCTTAGGGAAGGATCGTATCAACATATTCCTCACAACTTACTTCATTTCACCTCCCCCTCACGGGACCCCGAATGATGCCCCGGATCCTGGTTCTTTTCTAAGAGGCATCATAGCCTCTATGATTGAGGGGGAGAGACTCACACTAAAAGATGTGATGGAAAATATGGCTAATCTAGCTGCAGATCAGAAACTTGCAGCCCATTCTGTTCATGAGTTCAAAAAGTCAGTTACATATGCGGAGAAAAGTTGGAGAGATCAGTCCTCAATTATATCGATTACATACTACTCTAAATTGGAGAAACATGTGAAGACTTGGTTAGAGAAGTTCACCAATCCAACAACCCCCAAAGATGTGCCACCACCCAAGATTACAAAGAAGGTTATCAAATATGCTCAATTTACCTATGAGCTTGAAGAAGGTCAGATATCTGTAAAACCTCATGTACCTATAACGAAGATGATCAGTTCTATAGAATCCCAACTTAAGGAGCTTCTCTCTCGTTACCTTGACACACAAGAACTGCTACACTACGAACCAACCCTTTTGGTCAAAATTTTTTGGAGTGTTGCAAAAGCAAACCCTAAAGAAAGCCCTATGTCCTCCCTAACTCGACTGCATCGAGTCAGTAATTCATTCTTGGGGCGATGTATACGCTTTTACAACAAAATTCCAGAAAATATACAAAGTTTGACCTGTTCAAAGTTCAAAAACTTTATTAAACTAAGTTTGTATAAAAAGGGTTATTATAATATTAAGGAATTTATGGATGATAATAACCCCTGGAAATGAGGTGATCGCTACCAAGCTATTTCTAATTTGTTGTGTTGTTAATTTGTGTAACATCATGATTGTAAGCTGTTATTTAAAAAAAAAGTCCCGCTCGGTTTCTTGCTGGTTCTTCCCAGGACAGAGGTTTTTTCCGAACCAGTGGTAATCAAACAAAAGAGTGACTTTCAATAAGTATTATTTATAATCTATATTGAATAAAAAAGTTTCTGTTTCTGTTCTGTTCTGTTAACCAAGGCAATGTCTCAGATCCCACGGAAGAAAGTTTGATTGAAGATTAAGCACTTTTTTGTTAACTTACACGTTAGTTGTTGTGATTTTTTGGCTATATTAGTTAAAGTGACGATCAGATTCGTTTTAGATATTATCAAGTCAAAATGATTCTTCAATGAGAATGATTAAAGTTCTGGATACATAAACACATGCTTGGTTTAAAATTATTGAGCTAGTAAGGAAGAATGCCAGATTCTTCAAAGTCAGTGTGTGCTGATAATATTATACCTCCACCAAAACTCTATGACAGTGCCATAGCAGAGGATATTAAAATAATAAATAACTCAAATATTACTAAAAATAATATAATTGTTTATAGCGATGACATGGGAAAAAATCTAGGCATAACTTTAAATAACTCTTTAAAGGGACAAAAAGTTACAAATCTCTGCATGCCTGGAGCATCTTTTAGTGACATCCTAAATAAAATTATTGTTACTAAATTTTGCCCAAATAGTACAATAATAATTTTTGTTGGTAGAAGAGGCAGCGTCAACAACAAACAGTTATTAAGATATATTGAACAACTTAATAACTTAAATGTACACAAAATTGTCTTGTTCACACTGCCTTATATACAGGGATTGCCACCAGAAAATAATTTAAGACTGATAATTTAAATATACAAATGCATAATTTAATATGTAATAATAATTTAAATTTGACATATAATTCTAATGATAATAATCATAAATTTCATTTAATTGACATAAATAATTTAATAAAAAAGTTTTGGACAAAAGATAGGTATTACCTATCCATAGCAAATGTGCTATCTTATTATTTACTTTTTAACTCAGCTAAGTTTTTGGCTACCAAGACTGCTTTTATTGAGCATAATCATTTGACATTTAATTTGGAATCAGTTCCAACTAATTTAAATTAGTGAATGTGACAATAGAGGCAATCTCTAGCAATAATAAGATTTTAATTAATTTTGAATACAGCCCACAAATAAGTAATAAAAATTGTTTACACCTGGTGCATCAAAATATACAAGGCATGTTGGGCAAAGAATTGGAAGTTGAATTGTTTTTAAATAGTAAAAATATACACATCCTTTGTATTACTTAACATTGGCTAAAAGATTATAATTTCATGTTTAATTTCAGAAATCACCAGGTGGTCAGTTCCTTCAATAGAGAAAAAAGTTTACGTGGTGGCTCCTTAATATTAGCAGATAAATCATTATTATATAAAGAACGTAAGGATATTGTGAGCCTCTCTGTTGAACGAACTGTAGAAATGGCTTGTGTCGAGCTCGAGCACCTCATTGTTGTAAGTGTTTACAGACCCCCATGTGTTACTTATGACCATTTTGAAAGGATTGTGGAAGAAGTTTTACTCAAACTTAGTAAACAGAACAAGTCTGTTGTAATGTGTGGAGACTTTAATATCAATCTCCTTGAAACTTCTTCCATTAGTATTAAGTTTCGCTCATTGTTTAAATCGTATAATCTTGTAAATTTATTCTTAGAACCAACACGTATTGCTGGGCCTAGTGCGACCTGTATAGATAACATTTTTACAGATGTTAAGCCCTTGCATAAATCAATTATTCAAAATTTAAGTTCAGATCACTGTGGACAGTTAGTATCACTACCTTACATACACAAAAAACAGAAAAATAAGAAAGTTTTGTTTGTTCCAATAAATGAACATCGCTTGGAGAGGTTTAGAAGTAATATAATAAAAAGACTTCCATCACTTTCGTTTAAAAATAGTGCTAATTATTTGTATGCTACATTATTTGAAATTATAAGTTGTGAATTTAGTAGAATATTTACTTCTAAAACTTTCTCTTTTAACAGTCGCAAATCATTTAATGAATGGGCGACAGTAGGAATTTATAAAAGTAGGCGAAGGTTATACGAGCTTTATGATGAAAGATCGTATAAGAGTAGTGTTGTATTTAGAGATTATGTAAAAACATATTCTAAAATATTTAAAAAAGTGTGCTCCACTGCTAAGGCTTTACATTTAAGCAACAAAATTAAAACTGCATCCGACAAAATTAAAATGACCTGGAGAATAATAAAAAGTGAAACGGGCAAGGTCAAACCGCGCAACTCAAATTTTTAATTGAATATTAACAATAATTTAACGCGATCTGATCAAGAAGTTGCTATGGCTTTTGAGAAATATTTTACTGATGTTCCTTTTGTGACAACAAAATCATTAAATTCTTCTCCTACTGTCGCCGAATCATTGCTCAAACAAAATGTAAAGGCTTGTTCAAGTACTTTTAAATTCCATAGGGTACTGCCAAAAGATATCGTTAAATATTTTAAAACTATTGATGTTAAGAAAACGACAGACTTATGGGGGATTTCCGTTAAAGTTATTTTATCTATAATAGATACATTAGCACCTTATCTAGCCACTATATTTAATATAAGCGTCGAATCTGGCGTGTTTCCTGATTTAATTAAACATAGTAAAGTCATACCTATATTTAAATCTGGTAGTACATTAGACCCCGCCAATTTTAGACCAATTTCTGTACTACCAACATTAAGTAAAATTTTTGAAAAAATTATTTTAGATCAGATGTTAAGTTTCTTTAATATTAATAAATTGCTACATAAAAATCAATTCGGTTTTACAAGGGGTCGCTCGACAACTGACGCTGGAGTTGAGCTTATTAAACATATTTTTTGTGCATGGGAGAATTCAGAGGATGCTTTGGGTATATTTTGTGACCTTTCCAAGGCCTTCGACTGTGTTCACCATGAGACATTAATCAGGAAGCTACAGTACTATGGTGTCAAGAACACAGCGCTTAAACTTATTATTTCATATTTAAGTAATAGAAAACAGACGGTTATTATCAATGGTAAAAGTTCTTCCGGGTCACCTGTACTAATGGGTGTTTCTCAGGGCTCGATTCTCGGCCCATTCCTGTTTCTGGTGTATATTAATGACTTACCTCACCTTGTAGGGGATAGTCATGATATAGTATTATTTGCTGATGATACTTCCTTGATTTTTAAACTTAAACGTCAATCATTTAAATGTGACGAAGTGAATAATGCTATATCAAAATTAGTGCATTGGTTTAACGTTAATAATCTGCATTTGAACGGAAATAAAACTAATTGTGTTAAATTTACAACAACGAATGCTAAAAATCTGAATACCAATGTGTTTTTAAATGGGGAGGAATTGAGTCCTGTTGTATCCACTGTTTTTCTTGGCATCACTCTTGACCCAAAACTCCAGTGGGGCCCCCATATATCCAAATTAGCAAGCAGACTTAGTTCTGCAGCCTATGCTGTAAAAAAGATTAGAGGTCTCACTAGTGTCGAGACAGCTAGATTAGTTTATTTTAGTTATTTTCATAGCATAATGTCTTATGGGATTTTGCTATGGGGAAATGCGGCTGATTCAGAAACTATTTTTGTTTTACAGAAGAGGGCCATTAGAGCTATTTACAATCTAAAACCGAGAGAGTCTCTTAGAGATAAATTTAAAGAAATTAATATATTAACTTTGGCCTCTCAGTATATTTACGAAAATTTAATGTATGTTCACAAAAACAAAGATAGTTTTAGTAAAAGAAGTGATATACATTCTGTAAACACTAGGAACAAACACAAACTAGTGATACCAGTTTCTCGACTCCACAGAGTCAGTAATTCATTCTTGGGGCAATGTATTCATTTCATTTCATTTCATTACAGCCCTTCACAAGTCCACTGCTGAACATAGGCCTCCCCCAAAGAATGCCACAAAGCACGGTCCTGAGCCACCTGCATCCATCGACTTCCTGCATATCTTACCAGGTCGTCACTCCATCTAGTGGGGGGACGCCCTACACTTCGCCTGCCGGTACGAGGCTGCCACTCGAGAACCTTTCTTCCCCATCGGTTGTCGGTTCTTCGAGCTATATGGCCGGCCCATTGCCACTTCAGCTTACTAATCCGTTGGGCTATGTCGGTCACTCTAGTTCTACTGCGGATATCCTCATTTCTGAGTTTATCACGCAGAGAAACTCCGAGCATAGCCCTCTCCATAGCTCGCTGAGCGACCTTGAGCTTCCTCATCCGGCCAGCAGTGAAGGACCACGTCTCAGTTCCGTATGTCATCACTGGCAACACGCACTGGGTGTACAGTCTAGTTTTCAAGTTTTGAGGTATACCTGACGAGAAGATGTGCCGTAATTTCCCGAACGCTGCCCAACCGAGTTGAATCCGTCGATTGACCTCTCGGTCGAAGTTGGACTTACCTAGTCGGACTATTTGTCCCAGGTAAACATACTCGTCAACAACTTCGAGCTTAGTGTTCCCAACAACTACCGGCATAGGTGTGACATGGACATTAAACATGATCTTTGTTTTGTCCATGTTCATCTTAAGACCTATCCGTTGGGAAACACTATTGAGGTCATTGAGCATAGTGCTTAGGTCCTCCAGCGATTCTGCCATAAGGACTATATCGTCGGCAAATCGAAGGTGAGTGATGTACTCGCCATTGATGTTGATACCGTATCCTTTCCAGTCCAGAAGCTTGAAAACATCTTCCAATGCAGCGGTAAAGAGTTTCGGGGATATGACGTCACCCTGTCTTACACCTCTCTGCAATTGGATAGGTTTCGTACTCTGGTTCTGTACTCGGATAGCCATCGTAGCCCTACTGTACAAGCACTTCAACACTTCGATATACCGACAGTCAACTTGGCATCGCTGAAGGGACTGCAGCACCGCCCAAATTTCGACGGAATCAAAGGCTTTCTCATAGTCCACATACGCCAGACATAGTGGCAAATTGTACTCCTCGGACTTCTGCACAATTTGCCGAAGGGTATGTATGTGGTCTATGGTGCTAAAGCCTTTTCGGAAACCGGCTTGTTCGGGAGGCTGGAAGTCGTCAAGTCTGCGCGCGAGACGATTCGTAATGACTCTCGAAAACAGCACGTAGACGCGGCTCAGAAGGGAAATCGGTCTGTAGTTCTTCAAGAGAGCGTTGTCGCCTTTCTTGAAGAACAAGACCACCGCACTTCTGCTCCACGCCTCCGGTGTAATGCCACCATGGAGGACGGAATTAAAGAGCTTCTGAAGGACTTCAAGTACCGGTCTTCCACCCGCTTTCAGAAGCTCCGCTGTAATTCCATCCTCGCCTGGGGCCTTGCCGTTTTTAAGGTGCTGGAGAGCCATTCTAATCTCGCTCAGACTGACGTCCGGGATATCATCGGAATAATGTCGGATAAGACTCGCTCTTGGATCGTTACTCACACTTGCGTGCGGCTCCAACGATGACGTGTACAGCTGCCCATAGAACCTCTCAATCTCACTCAAAATCTCAGGTGCCCCGGAAACGATGCTGCCACATTCTGTCTTCAGCTTTGACAGTTGGCGCTTTCTGGCAGACAGATCTCTGGCAAAGACTTTGGAGCCTCGGTTCCGCTCGATCGCTTCTTCAATACGAGCTGTATTGAATTTGCGTAAGTCCCGCCGCATGCATTTGGAGATCTGTCTGTTCAGTTGCCTGTATGCTGTTAAATCTGTTGAAGAATGTAGCTTCATCTCCCGTCTAACAGCCATGAGATTAAGAGTGTGATCGGAGAGTTTTTGTGTTCTTCTGCGGCGGGTCTTGCAGAACTTAGCTCCGACCGCATGGACAGTTTCCACGAGCTTGTCATTCAAATCGTCCACTTCATTGCAGTCTTCTAGGCACTGAAAACGGTTTTGTAACTCGAGCTGAAAGGTTTCGGGACTTTGGAAAAGAGCACGAGGGGGACGGAGCGTTGACTTCATTAGACGAGACCTCTCCAACTTAACGTTTAGGTTCAGTGTGCCTCTAACCATTCGGTGATCGCTGCCGGTTTTCACCCTCGCGATCACTGAGACATCACTGAACAGTTGTCGTCTGGTCGTCATAATGAAGTCAATCTCATTTTTTGTCGAACCGTCGGGGCTCGACCAGGTCCACTTCCTGTGGACCTGTTAGCAATGTATACGCTATTACAACAAGGTCCCGGAAAGTGTACAGGTTCTCTCTATTACCAAGTTTAAATGTTTTATTAAGCTGAAACTGTATAAAAAGGGTTATTATAGTATAAATGAATACATGGTTGATAATAACCCCTGGGAATGAGGTGATCGCTTCCAAGCAGTTTCTAAAATAAATTTTGTAAATAGTTCGTAATCATTTATATTGTAAAATTTATTTTTAAAAAAAAGTCCCGCTGGGTTTCTTGCTGGTTCTTCCCAGGACAGAGGGTTATTTTCGAACCAGTGGTAAAGTAAAAAATGACTTTCAATAAGAATTACACATGTAATGTATATTGAATAAAAATAAAAAAAAAAAACAAAAAAATGACTAAGTTTTGTAAAAGAAAGAACGTTATTTTTGTTATTATTAGTTATAATATAAATTGTTATTGTAATTTACATTTTAATTTTATATGAATACTTAAAAATGTTTCTAAAGATCTCAAAAATCAAAAATCTCGAGGAGCAACCTCAGGTGATTGCCATTTCAAAAAGTGGAAAGAGTCGGAAACAAAAACCGAATTTTGCATTTGATCTTCCTATCTTATCCCCAAATGGGCGTGAACTATCAGCTGCGAAAATTCAAGACTTAAAATATTTGTTCCATAACTGAGTCATTAATTGACTAACATTTTATATTTTCTTCAAAAGAGTCTTGACCTTACTTATAAGTTTAACATGTCCTCTAAAAAGGGTAAACAGCAATGGGAGAATAAAACCTCCCATAAGCCATTGGAGATTCCTCCAAATTTTGAAAAGAATCTTTCTGATGAACTTGGATATGACAAAACTCTTGTGGACAGCATGAACATCCCAGACATCAACACTCCTTCCACCTCTTCCTTACAAAAGAAGCAGTTAGACAACCCCAAAACTGTTCCCCCCTCCACTGCAGCTGAATCAAAAAAGGCCAAGAAGATTAACTCGGCTCAATCACAACAGGACCTCAATAAGACCTCATCCTGACCATCACATCCTGAAGAGAACCCTGTAGAGCTGTTTCAAATCGGGTGGGCAAATCTGAAAGCAGAATGTCAGGACACCTCTAGCAACCTTAAAGTAATTTTTTTTTTTTAATACGTTACCCCCACACTAGGATTTACTCCTGTCCTCCTCCCATACAAATACTTGTACCGTGCGGGATTCGAACCCGCAGCCCCCAGCGCAACAACTGATTGCTAAGCCACGGAGCCACGGAGCCGTCAATTGAAACTAGAAGACCAGACATTATAAAGTTAATCAAAAGTATTCTCCCCCTCCCTGCAACAATAGTTACATTACTGGACGACCAATGGGAAAACTTAGGGGAGGATCGTATCAACAAATTCCTCACAACTTACTTCATTTCACCTCTCCCTCACGGGACCCCGAATGATGCCCCAGATCCTGGTTCTTTTCTAAGAGGCATGATAGCCACTACGATTGAGGGGGAGAGACTCACACTAAAAGATGTGATGGAAAATATGGCTAATCTAACTGCAGATCAGAAACTTGCAGCCCATTCTGTTCATTAGTTCAAAAAGTCAGTTACATCTGCGGAGAAAAGTTGGAGAGATCAGTCCTCAATTATATCGACTACATAGTACTCTAAATTGGAGAAACATGTGAAGACTTGGTTAGAGAAGTTCACCAATCCAACAACCGCCCCCAAAGATGTGCTACCACCCAAGATTACAAAGAAGGTTATCAAATATGCTCAATTTACCTATGAGCTTGAAGAAGGTCAGATATCTGTAAAACCTCATGTACCTATAACGAAGATGATCAGTTCTATAGAATCCCAACTTAAGGAGCTTCTCTCTCGTTACCCTGACACACAAGAACTGCTACACTACGACCCAACCCTTTTGGTCAAAACTTTTTGGAGTGTTGCAAAAGCAAACCCTAAAGAAAGCCCTATGTCCTCCCTAAACAAGGCAATGTCTCAGATCCCACGGCATTGCTGACCATGCATATTAACCCATTTCATTAAGTATCAGAAACAATCAACTATAAAATTTGTAATCATTCCAACAGATGCAAAAGGATGTTATAATTTCTTGAGGAACGTTAAGTCTGGTGATTTCATTGATGATGCTGATGGCTTGGGTAATTCTATTGATTTCGGTATAGAAGAAAATTTGATTGAAGATTAAGCACTTTCTTGTTAACTTACACGTTAGTTGTTGTGATTTTTTGGCTATATTAGTTAAAGTGACGATCAGATTAGTTTTAGATAATATCAAGTCAAAGTGATTCTACAATGAGACTGATTAAAGTTCTGGATACATAAACACGCCTAGGTGCGTGAACAGAGGATATGTTCTATATTTTCCATAATAGTGTGCCTTAAAGTGTTCCTTTTTGGTACCTCTGCGGCGGTGGTATGATGCAAACAAAGTATTCTCTTGACAAGATAGAAACAAAGGGCTCTCTAGACATCATCCACTTGCTGTCAAAACAATATATACTTAGTTAGGATTGCAAAGCTTCTCAGACCATGGAAGGCTTGACTTCATCGCGCACGGTGTTCTTCCTGGTCCTCGCGGTCCTGTGCTCCTCCATCATGAACATGCTCCTTTCCATGGCAGTAATATTCTCAAACGTTGAGAAAGAACGCTTACAGTATGTGAACTTGGTCACGTGCACGTACGCGTTTGTTTGGGTCGGGTCACTCGCGGTGGACATAACTTTAGCCTCCCACTTCGCAATGGATAACAGATATCTGACCAAATACATGTCGAAACTTAAATCCACCGATTATCAATATAACAAGAAAAACGCCATGCGCTATGGCGCAATGTACCTGGCGGCGCTGAGCATGAAGGGCTACGGGGCGTCCATGATAAACATCATGCTCATTATTTATATGCTCTTAAACATGTATTATAGAGCGTTGCCTTCGGACAAGATGATTAATTCGGTCACCACCCGGGGAGCTTTGAGTGCGTTTGAAACCAGTATGAATGCCGCAGCCTTACGTCGAGACACACTACACCGGCCCCGCTCACGTAACAACCTTCCCATGAATTCCTCCAATCGGAATGAAGACATACCGCTTATTGACTACGGCTTGCCCGTTAGGATTAATCGGAGCGCCGATATGCATGCAGGAGCTATACGTCGAGACGGCGTCGCCCCGCACGGAACAACCTTTCTAAGAAACGTGTGAACCAGTAACCCCAAGCTCGCCCGAACATTGAAAATGAACATTTATTTGAAATTGAAGATGACATGGTCTACGCACCGGTGTTCTTTAGTCCGGCGGTGCTACGAGCAAACTGTCGCCACTGCATACTTTCTTCGGTGGCCATTCCATCACCCGACTACAGCCCGCAAACGAGGCGTATGAAATCACCTACGATAACAGTGAACACATCCAGGCACCCAGTGGTCAGCGTCCAACCACGGCGCATTGACATCCGGCCGTAAACTATGCAACGATCTAATTCAGCCGAGATCAATATGAAATACTCAAAAACTTGCTGTCTAAATGTGTAATGCTGCCATAATTTATAACTGGCTCCTTCGCATATCTTTAATAAACTCGTTAAAATAATGATTGTAGGAATATAAAAAAAACAAAAAAAGTAGTGATGTTTTAATCAATGGCAATAAATAGATAGTTTCAATTAATAGATAATAAAGTAGGTTTTTAAGGCGGAGCCACATACCAGATCCGCCGCTGGGGTCAGGAAAGCTGGTAGTTCACAGTGCTCCTTTTTTCCTTACTCACGCCTTCGCGTATCAGGGGGGGGGGGTTTACAATGCGCATGTGGAGTAGAGGCCGCGTAGAAAGACGGAAAGGAAGTGGAAGGAGAAATCCTCCCCCGAGGAGAGGCTGCTATGAAGCGGCCGGCGTTGGTGGTCATCTAAGTAAATTAATAATTGAACTATTACTTTAGCTCGCGGCTTCGCCCGCACGGAGGTCGGCCCTACTTTTGGAGTAAACCACGCTCTGCTACCAGCAATGTTCACGCACCTAGCTGTCCCTACAAAGATCTACCATGCAGGGGCCCATACAGCTGTTAGGTTCTACGGACAACTAAGGACGGGACCCAACTGGCCTTATGGAAAATGTCCTATCCTACTACACAATAGAGAGAAGGCTAGGTGAATAAATAGTACGTACCTGTTCAGAGGCGAAGAAGGCTCCCAAGGCTCGTTCAGGCGTAATTGTCGTGAATGTGAGTAGTGTGTGAGAAGTGTATATCTGTGTAACCTGAATTAGCCCTCCCAATCAGCAGCCACCCTGACTCCGGCACCGCCCCCCGGCGTGGTATTCTCCAGCGGCGGCAGCAATGGACTATTTCTTTCTTCAAATCACTATGTCAGTCTATCAACTTTAGCGTATATTTAACTAACTTCAAGACGCAACTAAATCCCGTTAATTATAATCAAAAAACGTAGCTCGCGGCACGAATGATGACGTGGGTCAAAGTTCACTGACGTTCACTCCGCAACAAATTATTTCGAAAACCGAACGCGACCTTTTAAGGCGCTTAACGCAACGGTACAATTAAACACTAACTTCTTAATAATTAGCTAACCTGGCGTCCAATGTTCTAGACTACACAATTATTCGTCGCTGCACAAATCCGTTAACAAAATCGGCGCTATTAGAGGCAACCACGCGGCTCGATTCGACTCACAGCAATGCAGACATCATCATAACTCCAGCGAATGGTCGGATGGCCCTGACGCGGTCCGGTTGCTGGTAACCCACCATCATGTTAAGAATGCCCACGCTGGGTATAACGCTCTTTCGGCTATTTTGCAGCGGGAGATTTGGATTTTGGCTGGCCGACGCACCATTCGGAGCGTCATCTTTAAGTGCATACCATGTTATTTTTTTTTATTTATTCACAAAATCCACAGCTTGTAACAATCAATTACACTCAAAACTTATAAAATAGGTCTTGAAGCCAATTACGAATTTACAATATATTTATTAAGCTAATAAAACGTCACAAAGTATTCAACACCTTACTTAAAAATAGAAGTATGAAATATAAAAATATTTAAAGGTAAACAAAGCGCTCGAAATTTGTTTAAGTGCGGAAGAGTGTGTCTGTGTGTGTGTGTGTGTGTGTGTGTGTGTGTGTATGTGTGAGTGTGTGTGTGTGTGTGTGCGCGTGTGTGTGAACGTGATACAAAGTTAAATTAAGTAACGATATTTTAAAAAATATAGATAAATGTAATAAATATTATGACATTTATCTATATATTAGATAGTGAATTGAAGAAAGAAATAGTCCATTGCTGCCGCCGCTGGAGAATAACACGCCGGGGGGCGGTGCCGGAATCAGGGTGGCTGCTGATTGGGAGGGCTAATTCAAGTTACACAGATATACACTTCTCACACACTACTCACATTCACGACAATTACGCCTGAACGAGCCCTGGGAGCCTTCTTCGCCTCTGAACAGTTACGTACTATTTATTCACTTAGCCTTCTCCCTATTGTGTAGTAGGATAGGACATTTTCCATAAGGCCAATTGGGTGCCGTCCTTAGTTGTCCGTCGAACCAAACAGCTGTATGTGCCCCTGTATGGTAGACCTTACTAGGGACAGCTAGGTGCGTGAACATTTACCGTGTAGTGGCGGTTAAGAATATCCACTACCCCATATCTTCCCGTGGGTGTCGTAAAAGGCGACAAAGGGAAACAGGCAGGAGATGGGCAGCAGCATCTTCCTGATAACAGCAAAAATACAATAAAAAAACTGCGGTTGCCAACCCGCTCGCCAAGCGTGACAACTATGACAAATACCCCCCTATAAATGAATGTAACAAAGAGACGGCCCCCAGTCCCCGGCGGCCCCGCTATTCCTGGCTACGGTGGCGACCATGGTAACGGCGGGTCAGGGGGTGCTAAGAATCTCTTGTGGAGGTTCGGTTGCCACCTACGACGACTCGACCTGGCAACATACAACGCACGCACCCAGAGGACTGACGAGAAGATTGTGGAGCTGGAAGAAGAGATACACAAGTTACGCTGGCATATTATAGGATTATCCGAAGTCCGAAGAGAGGGGGAGGAAACGGTAATCCTCGAATCCGGCAACTTGTTCTATTACCGGGAGGGCGACCATCTGTCCCAAGGAGGTGTCGGATTTATCGTCCACAAGTCTCTCGTTAACAACGTTGTAAAGATTGAGTGTGGCGACGAGGGTTGCGTACCTTATACTCAGAATCACCAAACGGTATTCCTTTTATAACCTTTCAGCTCGAGTTACAAAACTGTTTTCAGTGCCTAGATGACTTCAATGAAGTGGACGGACGATCTGAATGACAAGCTCGTAGAAACTGTACATGCGGTCGGAGCTAAGTTCTGCAAGACCCGCCGCAGAAGAACACAAAAACTCTCCGATCAAACTCTTAATCTCATGGTTGTTAGACGGGAGATGAAGCTACATTCTTCAACAGATTTGACAGCATACAGGCAACTGAACAGACAGATCTCCAAATGCATGCGGCGGGACTTACGCAACTTCAATACAGCTCGTATTGAAGAAGCGATCGAGCGGAACCAAGGCTCCAAAGTCTTTGCCAGAGATCTGTCTACCAAAAAGAGCCAACTGTCAAAGCTGAAAACAGAGTGTGGCAGCATCGTTTCCGGGGCACCTGAGATTTTGAGTGAGATTGAGAGGTTCTATGGGCAGCTGTACACGTCATCGTTGGAGCCACACGCAAGTGTGAGTAACGATCCAAGAGCGAGTCTTATCCGACATTATTCCGATGATATCCCGGACGTCAGTCTGAGCGAGATTATAATGGCTCTCCAGCACCTTAAAAACGGCAAGGCCCCAGGCGAGGATGAAATTACAGCGGAGCTTCTGAAAGCGGGTGGAAAACCGGTACTTGAAGTCCTTCAGAAGCTCTTTAATTCCGTCCTCCATGGTGGCATTACACCGGAGGCGTGGAGCAGAAGTGCGGTGGTCTTGTTCTTCAAGAAAGGCGACAACGCTCTCTTGAAGAACTACAGACCGATTTCCCTTCTGAGCCGCGTCTACGTGCTGTTTTCGAGACCCATTACGAATCGTCTCGCGCACAGACTTGACGACTTCCAGCCTCCCGAACAAGCCAGTATCCGAAAAGGCTTTAGCACCATAGACCACATACGTACCCTTCGGCAAATTGTACAGAAGTCAGAGGAGTACAATTTGCCACTATGTCGGGCGCATGTGGACTATGAGAAAGCCTTTGATTCCGTCGAAATGTGGGCGGTGCTGCAGTCCCTTCAGCGGTGCCAAGTTGACTGTCGGTATATCGAAGTGCTGAAGTGCTTGTACAGTAGGGCTACGATGGCTATCCAAGTACAGAACCAGAGTACGAAACCTATCCAATTGCAGAGAGGTGTAAGACAGGGTGACGTTATATCCCCGAAACTCTTCACCGCTGCATTGGAAGACGTTTTCAAGCTTCTGGACTGGAAAGGATACTGTATAAACATCAATGGCGAGTACATCACTCACCTTCGATTTGCCGACGATATAGTTCTTATGGCAGAATCGCTGGAGGACCTAAGCACTATGCTCAATGACCACAATAGTGCTTCCCAACGGATAGGTCGTAAGATGAACATGGACAAAACAAAGATCATGTTTAATGTCCATGTCACACCTATGCCGGTAGTTGTTGGGAGCACTAAGGTCGAAGTTGTTGACGAGTATGTTTACCTGGGACAAATAGTCCGACTAAGTAAGTCCAACTTCGACCGATAGGTCAATCGACGGATTCAACTCGGTTGGGCCGCGTTCGGGAAATTACGACACATATTCTCAATGTCTCAGATCCCACGGCATTGATGACCATGCATATTAACTCATTTCATTAAGTATCAGAAACAATCAACTATAAAATTTGTAATCATTCCAACAGATGCAAAAGGATGTTATAATTTCTTGAGAAACTTAAAGCGGGTGATTTTATTGATGATGCTGATGGCTTGGGTAATTCTATTGATTTCGGTATAGAAGAAAATTTGATTGAAGATTAAGCACTTTCTTGTTAACTTACACGTTAGTTGTTGTGATTTTTTAGCTATATTAGTTAAAGTGACGATCAAATTAGTTTTAGATAATATCAAGTCAAAGTGATTCTACAATGAGACTGATTAAAGTTCTGGATACATAAACACATCTAGGTGAGTGAACAGAGGATATGTTCTATATTTTCCATAATAGTGTGCCTTAAAGTGTTCCTTTTATGGTACCTTTGCGGCGGTGATATGATGCAAACAAAGGATTCTCTTGACAATATGGAAACAAAGGGCTCTCTAGACATCGTCCTCTTGCTGTCAAAGCAATATATACTCAGTAAGGATTGCAAAGATTCTCAGACCATGAAAGGCTTGACTTCATCGCGCACGGTGTTCTTCCTGGTCCTCGCGGTCCTGTGCTCCTCCATCATGAACATGCTCCTTTCCATGGCAGTAATATTCTCAAACGTTGAGAAAGAACGCTTACAGTATGTGAACTTGGTCACGTGCACGTACGCGTTTGTTTGGGTCAGATCGCTCGCGGTGGACATAACTTTAGCCTCCCACTTCGCAATGGATAACAAATATCTGACCAAATACATGTCGAAACTTAAATCCACCGATTATCAATATAACAAGATAAACGCCATGCGCTATGGCGCAATGTACCTAGCGGCGCTGAGCATGAAGGGCTACGGGGCGTCCATGATAAACATCGTGCTCATTATTTATATGCTCTTAAACATGTATTATAGAGCGTTGCCTTCGGACAAGATGATTAATTCGGTCACCACCCGGGGAGCTCTGAGTGCGTTTGAAACCAGTATGAATGCCGCAGCCTTACGTCGAGACACACTACACCGGCTCCGCTCACGTAACAACCTTCCCATGTATTCCTCCAATCGGAATGAAGACATATCGCTGTGTGACTATGGCTTGCCCGTTAGGATTAATCGGAGCGCCGATATGCATGCAGGAGTCATACGTCGAGAACACGAAGACCGGCGGCGCCCCGCACGGAACAACCTTTCTAAGAAACGTGTGAACCAGCAACCCCAAGCTCGCCCGAAAATTAAAAATGAACATTTATTTGAAATTGAAGATTACATGGTCTACGCACCGGTGTTCTTTAGCCCGGCGGTGCTACGAGCAAACTGTCGCCACTGCATACTTTCTTCGGTGGCCATTCCATCACCCGACTACAGCCCGCAAACGAGGCGTATGAGATCACCTACGATAACAGTGAACACATCCAGGCACCCAGTGGTCAGCGTCCAACCACGGCGCAGTGACATCCGGCCGTAAACTATGCAACGATCTAATTCAGCCCAGATCAAGATGAAATACTCAAAAACTTGCTGTCTAAATGTGTAATGCTGCCATAATTTATAACTGGCTCCTTCGCATATCTTTAATAAACTCGTTAAAATAATGATTGTAGGAATATAAAAAAAAAACAAAAAACGTAGTGATGTTTTAATCAATGGCAATAAATAGATAGTTTCAATTAATAGATAATAAAGTAGGTTTTTAAGGCGGAGCCACATACCAGATCCGCCGCTGGGGTCAGGAAAGCTGGTAGCTCACAGTGCTCCTTTTTTCCTTACTCACGCCTTCGCGTATCAGGGGGGAGGGGTTTACAATGCGCATGTAGAGTAAAGGCCGCGTAGAGAGACGGAAAGGAAGTAGAAGGAGAAATCCTCCCCCGAGGAGAGGCTGCTATGAAGCGGTCGGCGTTGGTGGTCATCTAAGTAAACTAATAATTGAACTATTACTTTAGATCGTGGCTTCGCCCGCACGGAGGTCGGCCCTACTTTTGGAGTAAACCACGCTCTGCTACCAGCAATGTTCACGCACCTAGCTGTCCCTACAAAGATCTACAATACAGGGGCCCATACAGCTGTTAGGTTCGACGGACAACTAAGGACGGGACCCAACTGGCCTTATGGAAAATATCCTATCCTACTACACAATAGGGAGAAGGTTAGGTGAATAAATAGTACGTACCTGTTCAGAGGCGAAGAAGGCTCCCAGGGCTCGTTCAGGCGTAATTGTCGTGAATGTGAGTAGTGTGTGAGAAGTGTATATCTGTGTAACCTGAATTAGCCCTCTTAATCAGCAGCCACCCTGACTTCGGCACCGCCCCCCGGCGTGGTATTCTCCAGCGGCAGCAGCAATGGACTATTTCTTTCTTCAATTCACTATGTCAGTCTATCAACTTTATCGTACATTTAACTAACTTCAAGACGCAACTAATTCCCGTTAATTATAATCAAAAAACGTAACTCGCGGCACTCGTGGGTTAAAGTTCACTGACGTTCACTCAGCAACAAATTATTTCGAAAACCGAACGCGACCTTTTAAGGCGCTTAACGCAACGGTACAATTAAACACTAACTTCTCAATAATTAGCCAATCTGGCGTCTAATGTTCTAGACATAGACAAGTAATTATGGTCTAAATGGAAGCCAAAGGGTAAGTAAGATAAAAGAAGAGTAAATTGAGTCTGTACGACTAAGAATGGCCGCTTGGGTTTAAAACGCCCCTTAAAATAACGAGCGCTGCACTGGCACCAAAGAGGCAAGATAAGGAGAATTTTTAAAATGTTACATTTAAAAAAAGTTGACCCTGTACTAGACGAGTTTTAATGTACTTGTATAGTTTACTTTGCCGTCTAGCGGCAGTATAAAAGCATGATAGAAGCGTTTTCTTCTGTTTTTTTTTTTTTAACTGAAGTATCAAACGAACTTACACTCCATCTGATGATAAGTGGCTAATCAAATCAAATCAAACAAATCAAATCAAACATTTATTAGTTCATAAGCATGGGTATTACAGGATGTCACATATAAAATTATTATAAGATACAGCCATGTTTCACCTTAGAGGTATATGAACAAAATTGAAGTATATTTTTACATTTTGTCATCAAAAAATATTCTTATGTCATAGTACACTTTTTCAACAAGGAAGCCATTGAGCGCAGTTTTAAATCTTTTGATATCATTAATTAATCGTATATTTAACGGGATTTTATTATAGATTTTTGGTGCCATGCAATTTACACACATTCTTCGAAGAAGTGGTTTGCATTTGTGATTAACTTTCAATGTTCCTTCACGACGACTTCCGGCAGTATTCATTTCAAAATAAATTGGGTTATTTCGAACAAAGTTTGCAACCTCATATATATACATACACGGTAGAGTCAGAATTTTATATTTGCGAAAGTACGGTTCACATGAATCATCCTGATTTAGACCGAACATCGATCTGACACACTTTTTTTGCGCTTTGAGGACACTTTGTTTTTCAGTTGTGTTGGCCCAAAATATTATTCCATACCTTAAGTTTGATGCAACATATCCGTGATAGGCTGTTAGAAGAGTTTTAACACTGGAAACCTTCCTTAGTTTATAAAGGGCATAAGAGAATTGGTTTAGTTTTTTAATTAGATTATTAATATGAGGTTTCCATGTCAGCTTATTATCTATAGTCAAACCCAAAAATTTTGTAGTGTCTACCTCTTTAATTGAATTCCCAGAGTAGTTAATGTCAAAATTTAAAGGATAATTATTTCTTTGTTTAAAGTTTATTACATGTGTTTTTGTCAAATTAATTGTTAGGTTATTTAATGTCAGCCATTTGAATAAAGATGTCAATGTATTATTAATGTCAATATTTATATTATTCTCATTATCATAAGTAAATAAAACAGTACTATCGTCAGCAAAAACAGTCATATGATGGTTGATTACATTAGGAAAATCATTTATATAGATAATAAAAAGGAGAGGGCCCAGTACACTTCCCTGTGGTACTCCATAGTTTACTTGACACTCTTTCGATCTGTATATTTTATTTTCACCGGTCTTAGAGTCAATTTTGGTTATATGTGTAATTTGTCTTCTATTACTTAAGTAACATTCGATTAGCTTAAGGGCGTTGCCTCTTATACCATACCTTTCTAGTTTGTTAAGTAATGTTTTACAGCTACAGCTACAGCAGTCCATAAACACTGAAGCCATCTCTTGGGACTTAGATGGAATGTCTTACAGTCTGTAATTATAACGGTTACTGTAGAAACACAGTGTAAACACAATTATTCGTCGCTGCACAAATCCGTTAACAAAATCGGCGCTATTAGAGGCAACCACGCGGCTCGATTCGACTCACAGCAATGCAGACATCATTATAACTCCAGCGAATGATCGGATGGCCCCGACGCGGTCCGGTTGCTGGTAATCCACCATCATGTTAAGAATGCCCACAATGGGTGTAACGCTCTTTCGGCTATTTTGCAGCGGGAGTTTTGGATTTTGGCAAATACCCCCCTATGAATGAATGTAACAAAGAGACGGCTTCCAGTCCCCGGCGGCCCCGCTATTCCTGGCTAGGGTGGCGACCATGGTAACGGCGGGGCAGGGGGTGCTAAGAATCTCTGGTGGAGGTTCGGTTGCCACCTACGACGACTCGACCTGGCAACATACAACGCACGCACCCTGAGGACTGACGAGAAGATTGTGGAGCTGGAAGAAGAAATAGACAATTTACGCTGGCATATTATAGGATTATCCGAAGTCCGAAGAGAGGGGGTGGAAAAGGTAATCCTCGAATCCGGCAACTTGTTCTATTACCGGGAGGGCGACCATCTGTCCCAAGGAGGTGTCGGATTTATCGTCCACAAGTCTCTCGTTAACAACGTTGTAAAGATTGAGTGTGGCGACGAGGGTTGCGTACCTTATACTCAGAATCACCAAACGGTATTCTCTGAAGGTCATACAGGTTTACGCACCAACCTCGGCACACCCCGATGAGGAGGTGGAGGAAATGTATGAGGATATCTCTAGAGCCATGCATTCCTCCAAAACCCAAGACAAGAGAGAATGTTGAGCTGAAAGTAGGGAAATTTGGAATAGGGCAACGGAACCCAAGGGGCCAGCAGCTGGCCGACTTCATGGAGAAAGAGGGACTCTTTATGATGAACTCTTTCTTCCAGAAGCGGCCCCACAGGAAGTGGACCTAGTCGAGCCCCGACGGTTCGACAAAAAATGAGATTGACTTCATTATGACGACCAAACGACAACTGTTCAGTGATGTCTCAGTGATCGCGAGAGTGAAAACCGGCAGCGATCACCGAATGGTTAGTTAAGTTGGAGAGGTCTCGTCTAATGAAGTCAACGCTCGGTCCCCCGCGTGCTCTAATCCAAAGTCCCGAAACCTTTCAGCTCGAGTTACAAAACCGTTTTCAGTGCCTAGAAGACTGCAACGAAGTGGACGATATGAATGACAAGCTCGTGGAAACTGTCCATGCGGTCGGAGCTACGTTCTGCAAGACCCGCCGCAGAAGAACACAAAAACTCTCCGATCACACTCTTAATCTCATGGTTGTTAGACGGGAGATGAAGCTACATTCTTCAACAGATTTGACAGCACACAGGCAACTGAACAGACAGAAGACGACTTCAACTTCGACTTGGAAGACGTTTTCAAGCTTCTGGACTGGAAACGATACTGTATCAACATCAATGGCGAGTACATCACTCACCTTCGATTTGCCGACGATATAGTTCTTATGGCAGAATCGCTGGAGGACCTAAGCACTATGCTCAATGACCACAATAGTGCTTCCCAACGGATAGGTCGTAAGATGAACATGGACAAAACAAAGATCATGTTTAATGTCCATGTCACACCTATGCCGGTAGTTGTTGGGAGCACTAAGGTCGAAGTTGTTGACGAGTATGTTTACCTGGGACAAATAGTCCGACTAAGTAAGTCCAACTTCGACCGATAGGTCAATCGACGGATTCAACTCGGTTGGGCCGCGTTCGGGAAATTACGACACATCTTCTCAATGTCTCAGATCCCACGGCATTGCTGACCATGCATATTAACCCATTTCATTAAGTATCAGAAACAATCAACTATAAAAGGGGAATGCCCACCGTTCATAGACACTTTGACCATGAGTGCCCACATATAAAAGCATATGGAAATGATAATATGCAATTAAGAAAATGAAATGGTTAAGGAATTGGTTTAAACAAAGTCCGGATTTTTAAGATATAAAGGTTTTTCATTTTCACAAGAACACTTTTTAACAACAAATAACTTCGTATTTTCGTGACATTTAAACCACAATTGATACACCGTAAATGTCCTCTTGAATGAGTTACTGAGAGCTGGGAAGAACTCTGGCCGGCGTGAAAGCTGGGGTCATCGTTAACAGTGGATATCGAGTCCAAGTTCGTGCAGAAGTGGCAGCGGGATTCATTTTCAGGCCGTGGTCAATAGGGTGAGAAGAATTATCGGAGTCCATTTAGAAAGCTTATTCGTTGTTTAGATTACAAATCTGCGAGAAAACAAACAAAATAACACTAATGCAAAGGAATTCGACTTGTGACTATTTAGTTTTGATAATTATGACATGGGCCTAGCTGTCAGATTCGATGTTGCCAATTAACAGACATAAAATCGATAAATAAATAGGGATTTTTTATTCGATTTATAATTTCATAAAAAAGAATAGTCTCTGATTCGCTTTAAGATCTGCGCTTCTTTTAAAATATGTTTTGTTTTATTTATTTTAATTCCATTTTAAATGTATTTTTAAGAACAGATAAGATTAACAGTTAAAATGTGCAGTAGCGTTTTTGATATGGTATAAAGAGTTCATGGTAAATCAACTAGCACTTCGCTTGTTTAATTATCATAACATCATAATAATTATCGAAATATAATATCACCATTATAATAATGACACCATAAAGAATCGATTGAAAAAACAAAATCGACATTTTTAACGAGATTTGTGATTGGCAACACTTTTTATTTTATCCACAAACTAATGAATTCCGGATTTACCTAATTTCATTTTTATCTTTTCGGTACTTTTTTTTGTGCAAATATATTGCAATCTTTTTTGGATACATAAATACCGCGATTAATTACCATAAAAAAGATGTATTTTTTTAACAAATGCAAATTGTTGGGCGTTTCATGGCCAGAATTGGGCATTCCCCTTTGTAATCATTCCAACAGATGCAAAAGGATGTTATAATTTCTTGAGAAACTTAAAGCGGGTGATTTTATTGATGATGCTGATGGCTTGGGTAATTCTATTGATTTCGGTATAGATGAAAAATTTGATTGAAGATTAAGCACTTTCTTGTTAACTTACACGTTAGTTGTTGTGATTTTTTAGCTATATTAGTTAAAGTGACGATCAAATTAGTTTTAGATAATATCAAGTCAAAGTGATTCTACAATGAGACTGATTAAAGTTCTGGATACATAAACACATCTAGGTGCGTGAACAGAGGATATGTTCTATATTTTCCATAATAGTGTGCCTTAAAGTGTTCCTTTTATGGTACCTTTGCGCCGGTGATATGATGCAAACAAAGGATTCTCTTGACAATATGGAAACAAAGGGCTCTCTAGACATCGTCCTCTTGCTGTCAAAGCAATATATACTCAGTAAGGATTGCAAAGATTCTCATACCATGAAAGGCTTGACTTCATCGCGCACGGTGTTCTTCCTGGTCCTCGCGGTCCCGTGCTCCTCCATCATGAACATGCTCCTTTCCATGGCAGTAATATTCTCAAACGTTGAGAAAGAACGCTTACAGTATGTGAACTTGGTCACGTGCACGTACGCGTTTGTTTGGGTCGGGTCGCTCGCGGTGGACATAACTTTAACCTCCCACTTCGCAATGGATAACAGATATCTGAACAAATACATGTCGAAACTTAAATCCACCGATTATCAATATAACAAGATAAACGCCATGCGCTATGGCGCAATGTACCTAGCGGCGCTGAGCATGAAGGGCTACGGGGCGTCCATGATAAACATCGTGCTCATTATTTATATGCTCTTAAACATGTATTATGGAGCGTTGCCTTCGGACAAGATGATTAATTCGGTCACCACTCGGGGAGCTCTGAGTGCGTTTGAAACCAGTATGAATGCCGCAGCCTTACGTCGAGACACACTACACCGGCTCCGCTCACGTAACAACCTTCCCATGTATTCCTCCAATCGGAATGAAGACATATCGCTGTGTGACTATGGCTTGCCCGTTAGGATTAATCGGAGCGCCGATATGCATGCAGGAGCCATACGTCGAGAACACGAAGACCGGCGGCGCCCCGCACGGAACAACCTTTCTAAGAAACGTGTGAACCAGCAACCCCAAGCTCGCCCGAAAATTGAAAATGAACATTTATTTGAAATTGAAGATTACATGGTCTACGCACCGGTGTTCTTTAGCCCGGCGGTGCTACGAACAAACTGTCGCCACTGCATACTTTCTTCGGTGGCCATTCCATCACCCGACTACAGCCCGCAAACGAGGCGTATGAGATCACCTACGATAACAGTGAATACATCCAGGCACCCAGTGGTCAGCGTCCAACCACGGCGCAGTGACATCCGGCCGTAAACTATGCAACGATCTAATTCAGCCGAGATCATGATGAAATAATCAAAAACTTGCTGTCTAATTGTGTAATGCTGCCATAATTTATAACTGGCTCCTTCGCATATCTTTAATAAACTCGTTAAAATAATGATTGTAGGAATATAAAAAAAAAACAAAAAAAGTAGTGATGTTTTAATCAATGGCAATAAATAGATAGTTTCAATTAATAGATAATAAAGTAGGTTTTTAAGGCGGAGCCACATACCAGATCCGCCGCTGGGGTCAGGAAAGCTGGTAGTTCACAGTGCTCCTTTTTTCCTGACTCACGCCTTCGCGTATCAGGGGGGAGGGGTTTACAATGCGCATGTAGAGTAAAGGCCGCGTAGAGAGACGGAAAGGAAGTAGAAGGAGAAATCCTCCCCCGAGGAGAGGCTGCTATGAAGCGGCCGGCGTTGGTGGTCATCTAAGTAAACTAATAATTGAACTATTACTTTAGATCGTGGCTTCGCCCGCACGGAGGTCGGCCCTACTTTTGGAGTAAACCACGCTCTGCTACCAGCAATGTTCACGCACCTAGCTGTCCCTACAAAGATCTACAATACAGGGGCCCATACAGCTGTTAGGTTCGACGGACAACTAAGGACGGGACCCAACTGGCCTTATGGAAAATATCCTATCCTACTACACAATAGGGAGAAGGCTAGGTGAATAAATAGTACGTACCTGTTCAGAGGCGAAGAAGGCTCCCAGGGCTCGTTCAGGCGTAATTGTCGTGAATGTGAGTAGTGTGTGAGAAGTGTATATCTGTGTAACCTGAATTAGCCCTCTTAATCAGCAGCCACCCTGACTTCGGCACCGCCCCCCGGCGTGGTATTCTCCAGCGGCGGCAGCAATGGACTATTTCTTTCTACAATTCACTATGTCAGTCTATCAACTTTATCGTACATTTAACTAACTTCAAGACGCAACTAAATCCCGTTAATTATAATCAAAAAACGTAACTCGCGGCACTCGTGGGTTAAAGTTCACTGACGTTCACTCAGCAACAAATTATTTCGAAAACCGAACGCGACCTTTTAAGGCGCTTAACGCAACGGTACAATTAAACACTAACTTCTCAATAATTAGCCAACCTGGCGTCTAATGTTCTAGACATAGACAAGTAATTATGGTCTAAATGGAAGCCAAAGGGTAAGTAAGATAAAAGAAGAGTAAATTGAGTCTGTACGACTAAGAATGGCCGCTTGGGTTTAAAACGCCCCTTAAAATAACGAGCGCTGCACTGGCACCAAAGAGGCAAGATAAGGAGAATTTTTAAAATGTTACATTTAAAAAAAGTTGACCCTGTACTAGACGAGTTTTAATGTACTTGTATAGTTTACTTTGCCGTCTAGCGGCAGTATAAAAGCATGATAGAAGCGTTTTCTTCTGTTTTTTTTTTTTAACTGAAGTATCAAACGAACTTACACTCCATCTGATGATAAGTGGCTAATCAAATCAAATCAAACAAATCAAATCAAACATTTATTAGTTCATAAGCATGGGTATTACAGGATGTCACATATAAAATTATTATAAGATACAGCCATGTTTCACCTTAGAGGTATATGAACAAAATTGAAGTATATTTTTACATTTTGTCATCAAAAAATATTCTTATGTCATAGTACACTTTTTCAACAAGGAAGCCATTGAGCGCAGTTTTAAATCTTTTGATATCATTAATTAATCGTATATTTAACGGGATTTTATTATAGATTTTTGGTGCCATGCAATTTACACACATTCTTCGAAGAAGTGGTTTGCATTTGTGATTAACTTTCAATGTTCCTTCACGACGACTTCCGGCAGTATTCATTTCAAAATAAATTGGGTTATTTCGAACAAAGTTTGCAACCTCATATATATACATACACGGTAGAGTCAGAATTTTATATTTGCGAAAGTACGGTTCACATGAATCATCCTGATTTAGACCGAACATCGATCTGACACACTTTTTTTGCGCTTTGAGGACACTTTGTTTTTCAGTTGTGTTGGCCCAAAATATTATTCCATACCTTAAGTTTGATGCAACATATCCGTGATAGGCTGTTAGAAGAGTTTTAACACTGGAAACCTTCCTTAGTTTATAAAGGGCATAAGAGAATTGGTTTAGTTTTTTAATTAGATTATTAATATGAGGTTTCCATGTCAGCTTATTATCTATAGTCAAACCCAAAAATTTTGTAGTGTCTACCTCTTTAATTGAATTCCCAGAGTAGTTAATGTCAAAATTTAAAGGATAATTATTTCTTTGTTTAAAGTTTATTACATGTGTTTTTGTCAAATTAATTGTTAGGTTATTTAATGTCAGCCATTTGAATAAAGATGTCAATGTATTATTAATGTCAATATTTATATTATTCTCATTATCATAAGTAAATAAAACAGTACTATCGTCAGCAAAAACAGTCATATGATGGTTGATTACATTAGGAAAATCATTTATATAGATAATAAAAAGGAGAGGGCCCAGTACACTTCCCTGTGGTACTCCATAGTTTACTTGACACTCTTTCGATCTGTATATTTTATTTTCACCGGTCTTAGAGTCAATTTTGGTTATATGTGTAATTTGTCTTCTATTACTTAAGTAACATTCGATTAGCTTAAGGGCGTTGCCTCTTATACCATACCTTTCTAGTTTGTTAAGTAATGTTTTACAGCTACAGCTACAGCAGTCCATAAACACTGAAGCCATCTCTTGGGACTTAGATGGAATGTCTTACAGTCTGTAATTATAACGGTTACTGTAGAAACACAGTGTAAACACAATTATTCGTCGCTGCACAAATCCGTTAACAAAATCGGCGCTATTAGAGGCAACCACGCGGCTCGATTCGACTCACAGCAATGCAGACATCATTATAACTCCAGCGAATGATCGGATGGCCCCGACGCGGTCCGGTTGCTGGTAATCCACCATCATGTTAAGAATGCCCACAATGGGTGTAACGCTCTTTCGGCTATTTTGCAGCGGGAGTTTTGGATTTTGGCAAATACCCCCCTATGAATGAATGTAACAAAGAGACGGCTTCCAGTCCCCGGCGGCCCCGCTATTCCTGGCTAGGGTGGCGACCATGGTAACGGCGGGGCAGGGGGTGCTAAGAATCTCTGGTGGAGGTTCGGTTGCCACCTACGACGACTCGACCTGGCAACATACAACGCACGCACCCTGAGGACTGACGAGAAGATTGTGGAGCTGGAAGAAGAAATAGACAATTTACGCTGGCATATTATAGGATTATCCGAAGTCCGAAGAGAGGGGGTGGAAAAGGTAATCCTCGAATCCGGCAACTTGTTCTATTACCGGGAGGGCGACCATCTGTCCCAAGGAGGTGTCGGATTTATCGTCCACAAGTCTCTCGTTAACAACGTTGTAAAGATTGAGTGTGGCGACGAGGGTTGCGTACCTTATACTCAGAATCACCAAACGGTATTCTCTGAAGGTCATACAGGTTTACGCACCAACCTCGGCACACCCCGATGAGGAGGTGGAGGAAATGTATGAGGATATCTCTAGAGCCATGCATTCCTCCAAAACCCAAGACAAGAGAGAATGTTGAGCTGAAAGTAGGGAAATTTGGAATAGGGCAACGGAACCCAAGGGGCCAGCAGCTGGCCGACTTCATGGAGAAAGAGGGACTCTTTATGATGAACTCTTTCTTCCAGAAGCGGCCCCACAGGAAGTGGACCTAGTCGAGCCCCGACGGTTCGACAAAAAATGAGATTGACTTCATTATGACGACCAAACGACAACTGTTCAGTGATGTCTCAGTGATCGCGAGAGTGAAAACCGGCAGCGATCACCGAATGGTTAGTTAAGTTGGAGAGGTCTCGTCTAATGAAGTCAACGCTCGGTCCCCCGCGTGCTCTAATCCAAAGTCCCGAAACCTTTCAGCTCGAGTTACAAAACCGTTTTCAGTGCCTAGAAGACTGCAACGAAGTGGACGATATGAATGACAAGCTCGTGGAAACTGTCCATGCGGTCGGAGCTACGTTCTGCAAGACCCGCCGCAGAAGAACACAAAAACTCTCCGATCACACTCTTAATCTCATGGTTGTTAGACGGGAGATGAAGCTACATTCTTCAACAGATTTGACAGCACACAGGCAACTGAACAGACAGAAGACGACTTCAACTTCGACTTGGAAGACGTTTTCAAGCTTCTGGACTGGAAACGATACTGTATCAACATCAATGGCGAGTACATCACTCACCTTCGATTTGCCGACGATATAGTTCTTATGGCAGAATCGCTGGAGGACCTAAGCACTATGCTCAATGACCACAATAGTGCTTCCCAACGGATAGGTCGTAAGATGAACATGGACAAAACAAAGATCATGTTTAATGTCCATGTCACACCTATGCCGGTAGTTGTTGGGAGCACTAAGGTCGAAGTTGTTGACGAGTATGTTTACCTGGGACAAATAGTCCGACTAAGTAAGTCCAACTTCGACCGATAGGTCAATCGACGGATTCAACTCGGTTGGGCCGCGTTCGGGAAATTACGACACATCTTCTCAATGTCTCAGATCCCACGGCATTGCTGACCATGCATATTAACCCATTTCATTAAGTATCAGAAACAATCAACTATAAAAGGGGAATGCCCACCGTTCATAGACACTTTGACCATGAGTGCCCACATATAAAAGCATATGGAAATGATAATATGCAATTAAGAAAATGAAATGGTTAAGGAATTGGTTTAAACAAAGTCCGGATTTTTAAGATATAAAGGTTTTTCATTTTCACAAGAACACTTTTTAACAACAAATAACTTCGTATTTTCGTGACATTTAAACCACAATTGATACACCGTAAATGTCCTCTTGAATGAGTTACTGAGAGCTGGGAAGAACTCTGGCCGGCGTGAAAGCTGGGGTCATCGTTAACAGTGGATATCGAGTCCAAGTTCGTGCAGAAGTGGCAGCGGGATTCATTTTCAGGCCGTGGTCAATAGGGTGAGAAGAATTATCGGAGTCCATTTAGAAAGCTTATTCGTTGTTTAGATTACAAATCTGCGAGAAAACAAACAAAATAACACTAATGCAAAGGAATTCGACTTGTGACTATTTAGTTTTGATAATTATGACATGGGCCTAGCTGTCAGATTCGATGTTGCCAATTAACAGACATAAAATCGATAAATAAATAGGGATTTTTTATTCGATTTATAATTTCATAAAAAAGAATAGTCTCTGATTCGCTTTAAGATCTGCGCTTCTTTTAAAATATGTTTTGTTTTATTTATTTTAATTCCATTTTAAATGTATTTTTAAGAACAGATAAGATTAACAGTTAAAATGTGCAGTAGCGTTTTTGATATGGTATAAAGAGTTCATGGTAAATCAACTAGCACTTCGCTTGTTTAATTATCATAACATCATAATAATTATCGAAATATAATATCACCATTATAATAATGACACCATAAAGAATCGATTGAAAAAACAAAATCGACATTTTTAACGAGATTTGTGATTGGCAACACTTTTTATTTTATCCACAAACTAATGAATTCCGGATTTACCTAATTTCATTTTTATCTTTTCGGTACTTTTTTTTGTGCAAATATATTGCAATCTTTTTTGGATACATAAATACCGCGATTAATTACCATAAAAAAGATGTATTTTTTTAACAAATGCAAATTGTTGGGCGTTTCATGGCCAGAATTGGGCATTCCCCTTTGTAATCATTCCAACAGATGCAAAAGGATGTTATAATTTCTTGAGAAACTTAAAGCGGGTGATTTTATTGATGATGCTGATGGCTTGGGTAATTCTATTGATTTCGGTATAGATGAAAAATTTGATTGAAGATTAAGCACTTTCTTGTTAACTTACACGTTAGTTGTTGTGATTTTTTAGCTATATTAGTTAAAGTGACGATCAAATTAGTTTTAGATAATATCAAGTCAAAGTGATTCTACAATGAGACTGATTAAAGTTCTGGATACATAAACACATCTAGGTGCGTGAACAGAGGATATGTTCTATATTTTCCATAATAGTGTGCCTTAAAGTGTTCCTTTTATGGTACCTTTGCGCCGGTGATATGATGCAAACAAAGGATTCTCTTGACAATATGGAAACAAAGGGCTCTCTAGACATCGTCCTCTTGCTGTCAAAGCAATATATACTCAGTAAGGATTGCAAAGATTCTCATACCATGAAAGGCTTGACTTCATCGCGCACGGTGTTCTTCCTGGTCCTCGCGGTCCCGTGCTCCTCCATCATGAACATGCTCCTTTCCATGGCAGTAATATTCTCAAACGTTGAGAAAGAACGCTTACAGTATGTGAACTTGGTCACGTGCACGTACGCGTTTGTTTGGGTCGGGTCGCTCGCGGTGGACATAACTTTAACCTCCCACTTCGCAATGGATAACAGATATCTGAACAAATACATGTCGAAACTTAAATCCACCGATTATCAATATAACAAGATAAACGCCATGCGCTATGGCGCAATGTACCTAGCGGCGCTGAGCATGAAGGGCTACGGGGCGTCCATGATAAACATCGTGCTCATTATTTATATGCTCTTAAACATGTATTATGGAGCGTTGCCTTCGGACAAGATGATTAATTCGGTCACCACTCGGGGAGCTCTGAGTGCGTTTGAAACCAGTATGAATGCCGCAGCCTTACGTCGAGACACACTACACCGGCTCCGCTCACGTAACAACCTTCCCATGTATTCCTCCAATCGGAATGAAGACATATCGCTGTGTGACTATGGCTTGCCCGTTAGGATTAATCGGAGCGCCGATATGCATGCAGGAGCCATACGTCGGGAACACGAAGACCGGCGGCGCCCCGCACGGAACAACCTTTCTAAGAAACGTGTGAACCAGCAACCCCAAGCTCGCCCGAAAATTGAAAATGAACATTTATTTGAAATTGAAGATTACATGGTCTACGCACCGGTGTTCTTTAGCCCGGCGGTGCTACGAACAAACTGTCGCCACTGCATACTTTCTTCGGTGGCCATTCCATCACCCGACTACAGCCCGCAAACGAGGCGTATGAGATCACCTACGATAACAGTGAATACATCCAGGCACCCAGTGGTCAGCGTCCAACCACGGCGCAGTGACATCCGGCCGTAAACTATGCAACGATCTAATTCAGCCGAGATCATGATGAAATAATCAAAAACTTGCTGTCTAATTGTGTAATGCTGCCATAATTTATAACTGGCTCCTTCGCATATCTTTAATAAACTCGTTAAAATAATGATTGTAGGAATATAAAAAAAAAACAAAAAAAGTAGTGATGTTTTAATCAATGGCAATAAATAGATAGTTTCAATTAATAGATAATAAAGTAGGTTTTTAAGGCGGAGCCACATACCAGATCCGCCGCTGGGGTCAGGAAAGCTGGTAGTTCACAGTGCTCCTTTTTTCCTGACTCACGCCTTCGCGTATCAGGGGGGAGGGGTTTACAATGCGCATGTAGAGTAAAGGCCGCGTAGAGAGACGGAAAGGAAGTAGAAGGAGAAATCCTCCCCCGAGGAGAGGCTGCTATGAAGCGGCCGGCGTTGGTGGTCATCTAAGTAAACTAATAATTGAACTATTACTTTAGATCGTGGCTTCGCCCGCACGGAGGTCGGCCCTACTTTTGGAGTAAACCACGCTCTGCTACCAGCAATGTTCACGCACCTAGCTGTCCCTACAAAGATCTACAATACAGGGGCCCATACAGCTGTTAGGTTCGACGGACAACTAAGGACGGGACCCAACTGGCCTTATGGAAAATATCCTATCCTACTACACAATAGGGAGAAGGCTAGGTGAATAAATAGTACGTACCTGTTCAGAGGCGAAGAAGGCTCCCAGGGCTCGTTCAGGCGTAATTGTCGTGAATGTGAGTAGTGTGTGAGAAGTGTATATCTGTGTAACCTGAATTAGCCCTCTTAATCAGCAGCCACCCTGACTTCGGCACCGCCCCCCGGCGTGGTATTCTCCAGCGGCGGCAGCAATGGACTATTTCTTTCTTCAATTCACTATGTCAGTCTATCAACTTTATCGTACATTTAACTAACTTCAAGACGCAACTAAATCCCGTTAATTATAATCAAAAAACGTAGCTCGCGGCACGAAGGATGACGTGGGTCAAAGTTCACTGACGTTCACTCCGCAACAAATTATTTCGAAAACCGAACGCGACCTTTTAAGGCGCTTAACGCAACGGTACAATTAAACACTAACTTCTTAATAATTAGCTAACCTGGCGTCCAATGTTCTAGACTACACAATTATTCGTCGCTGCACAAATCCGTTAACAAAATCGGCGCTATTAGAGGCAACCACGCGGCTCGATTCGACTCACAGCAATGCAGACATCATCATAACTCCAGCGAATGGTCGGATGGCCCTGACGCGGTCCGGTTGCTGGTAACCCACCATCATGTTAAGAATGCCCACGCTGGGTATAACGCTCTTTCGGCTATTTTGCAGCGGGAGATTTGGATTTTGGCTGGCCGACGCACCATTCGGAGCGTCATCTTTAAGTGCATACCATGTTATTTTTTTTTATTTATTCACAAAATCCACAGCTTGTAACAATCAATTACACTCAAAACTTATAAAATAGGTCTTGAAGCCAATTACGGATTTACAATATATTTATTAAGCTAATAAAACGTCACAAAGTATTCAACACCTTACTTAAAAATAGAAGTATGAAATATAAAAATATTTAAAGGTAAACAAAGCGCTCGAAATTTGTTTAAGTGCGGAAGAGTGTGTCTGTGTGTGTGTGTGTGTGTGTGTATGTGTGTGTGTGTGTGTGTGTGTGTGTGTGTGTGTGTGTGCGCGTGTGTGTGAACGTGATACAAAGTTTAATTAAGTAACGATATTTTAAAAAATATAGATAAATGTAATAAATATTATGACATTTATCTATATATTAGATAGTGAATTGAAGAAAGAAATAGTCCATTGCTGCCGCCACTGGAGAATAACACGCCGGGGGGCGGTGCCGGAGTCAGGGTGGCTGCTGATTGGGAGGGCTAATTCAAGTTACACAGATATACACTTCTCACACACTACTCACATTCACGACAATTACGCCTGAACGAGCCCTGGGAGCCTTCTTCGCCTCTGAACAGTTACGTACTATTTATTCACCTAGCCTTCTCCCTACTGTGTAGTAGGATAGGACATTTTCCATAAGGCCAGTTGGGTGCCGTCCTTAGTTGTCCGTCGAACCAAACAGCTGTATGTGCCCCTGTATGGTAGACCTTACTAGGGACAGCTAGGTGCGTGAACATTTACCGTGTAGTGGCGGTTAAGAATATCCACTACCCCATATCTTCCCGTGGGTGTCGTAAAAGGCGACAAAGGGAAACAGGCAGGAGATGGGCAGCAGCATCTTCCTGATAACAGCAAAAATACAATAAAAAAACTGCGGTTGCCAACCCGCTCGCCAAGCGTGACAACTATGACAAATACCCCCCTATAAATGAATGTAACAAAGAGACGGCCCCCAGTCCCCGGCGGCCCCGCTATTCCTGGCTACGGTGGCGACCATGGTAACGGCGGGTCAGGGGGTGCTAAGAATCTCTTGTGGAGGTTCGGTTGCCACCTACGACGACTCGACCTGGCAACATACAACGCACGCACCCAGAGGACTGACGAGAAGATTGTGGAGCTGGAAGAAGAGATACACAAGTTACGCTGGCATATTATAGGATTATCCGAAGTCCGAAGAGAGGGGGAGGAAACGGTAATCCTCGAATCCGGCAACTTGTTCTATTACCGGGAGGGCGACCATCTGTCCCAAGGAGGTGTCGGATTTATCGTCCACAAGTCTCTCGTTAACAACGTTGTAAAGATTGAGTGTGGCGACGAGGGTTGCGTACCTTATACTCAGAATCACCAAACGGTATTCCTTTTATAACCTTTCAGCTCGAGTTACAAAACTGTTTTCAGTGCCTAGATGACTTCAATGAAGTGGACGGACGATCTGAATGACAAGCTCGTAGAAACTGTACATGCGGTCGGAGCTAAGTTCTGCAAGACCCGCCGCAGAAGAACACAAAAACTCTCCGATCAAACTCTTAATCTCATGGTTGTTAGACGGGAGATGAAGCTACATTCTTCAACAGATTTGACAGCATACAGGCAACTGAACAGACAGATCTCCAAATGCATGCGGCGGGACTTACGCAACTTCAATACAGCTCGTATTGAAGAAGCGATCGAGCGGAACCAAGGCTCCAAAGTCTTTGCCAGAGATCTGTCTACCAAAAAGAGCCAACTGTCAAAGCTGAAAACAGAGTGTGGCAGCATCGTTTCCGGGGCACCTGAGATTTTGAGTGAGATTGAGAGGTTCTATGGGCAGCTGTACACGTCATCGTTGGAGCCACACGCAAGTGTGAGTAACGATCCAAGAGCGAGTCTTATCCGACATTATTCCGATGATATCCCGGACGTCAGTCTGAGCGAGATTATAATGGCTCTCCAGCACCTTAAAAACGGCAAGGCCCCAGGCGAGGATGAAATTACAGCGGAGCTTCTGAAAGCGGGTGGAAAACCGGTACTTGAAGTCCTTCAGAAGCTCTTTAATTCCGTCATTCATGGTGGTATTACACCGGAGGCGTGGAGCAGAAGTGCGGTGGTCTTGTTCTTCAAGAAAGGCGACAACGCTCTCTTGAAGAACTACAGACCGATTTCCCTTCTGAGCCGCGTCTACGTGCTGTTTTCGAGACCCATTACGAATCGTCTCGCGCACAGACTTGACGACTTCCAGCCTCCCGAACAAGCCAGTATCCGAAAAGGCTTTAGCACCATAGACCACATACGTACTCTTCGGCAAATTGTACAGAAGTCAGAGGAGTACAATTTGCCACTATGTCGGGCGCATGTGGACTATGAGAAAGCCTTTGATTCCGTCGAAATGTGGGCGGTGCTGCAGTCCCTTCAGCGGTGCCAAGTTGACTGTCGGTATATCGAAGTGCTGAAGTGCTTGTACAGTAGGGCTACGATGGCTATCCAAGTACAGAACCAGAGTACGAAACCTATCCAATTGCAGAGAGGTGTGAGACAGGGTGACGTCATATCCCCGAAACTCTTCACCGCTGCATTGGAAGACGTTTTCAAGCTTCTGGACTGGAAACGATACTGTATAAACATCAATGGCGAGTACATCACTCACCTTGGATTTGCCGACGATATAGTTCTTATGGCAGAATCGCTGGAGGACCTAAGCACTATGCTCAATGACCACAATAGTGCTTCCCAACGGATAGGTCGTAAGATGAACATGGACAAAACAAAGATCATGTTTAATGTCCATGTCACACCTATGCCGGTAGTTGTTGGGAGCACTAAGGTCGAAGTTGTTGACGAGTATGTTTACCTGGGACAAATAGTCCGACTAAGTAAGTCCAACTTCGACCGATATTTTTTTTTTTTTTTTTTTTTACAAGGCGCAGGTTCGGCCTCACATGGAATACTGTTCCCATCTCTGGGCTGGGGCTCCCCAGTGCCAGCTTCTTCCACTTGACCGCATCCAGCGCAGAGCGGCTCGAATCGTCAACGACCGAGTCCTTTCCGATCGGCTCGACTCATTGGCACTGCGAAGAGATGTTGCATCTCTTAGCATTTTCTTTCGCATTTACCATGGGGAGTGCTCTGAGGAATTGTTCGGATTAATCCCAGCCGCCAAATTTCACGAACGCACATCGCGGCAGAACTCCCGATACCATCCACACCATCTGGATGATTGGCGGTCCACCACTGTGCGATTTAGAAGATGTTTTCTTCCTCGCACAACTTCCTTGTGGAATAGTTTACCACCAGCGATTTTTCCGGACCGATACGACTTAGGGACCTTCAAGAAAAGAGCCTACTCCTTTTTAAAAGGCCGGCAACGCATCTGCAATTCCCCTGGTGTTGCGGTTGTTCATGGGCGGCGGTAGTCACTTACCATCAGGTGAGCCGCATGCTCGTTTGCCCCCTCTCCTATAAAAAAAAAAAAAAAAAAAAAAAAGGTCAATCGACGGATTCAACTCGGTTGGGCCGCGTTCGGGAAATTACGACACATATTCTCAATGTCTCAGATCCCACGGCATTGATGACCATGCATATTAACTCATTTCATTAAGTATCAGAAACAATCAACTATAAAATTTGTAATCATTCCAACAGATGCAAAAGGATGTTATAATTTCTTGAGAAACTTAAAGCGGGTGATTTTATTGATGATGCTGATGGCTTGGGTAATTCTATTGATTTCGGTATAGAAGAAAATTTGATTGAAGATTAAGCACTTTCTTGATAACTTACACGTTAGTTGTTGTGATTATTTAGCTATATTAGTTAAAGTGACGATCAAATTAGTTTTAGATAATATCAAGTCAAAGTGATTCTACAATGAGACTGATTAAAGTTCTGGATACATAAACACATCTAGGTGAGTGAACAGAGGATATGTTCTATATTTTCCATAATAGTGTGCCTTAAAGTGTTCCTTTTATGGTACCTTTGCGCCGGTGATATGATGCAAACAAAGGATTCTCTTGACAATATGGAAACAAAGGGCTCTCTAGACATCGTCCTCTTGCTGTCAAAGCAATATATACTCAGTAAGGATTGCAAAGATTCTCAGACCATGAAAGGCTTGACTTCATCGCGCACGGTGTTCTTCCTGGTCCTCGCGGTCCTGTGCTCCTCCATCATGAACATGCTCCTTTCCATGGCAGTAATATTCTCAAACGTTGAGAAAGAACGCTTACAGTATGTGAACTTGGTCACGTGCACGTACGCGTTTGTTTGGGTCAGATCGCTCGCGGTGGACATAACTTTAGCCTCCCACTTCGCAATGGATACCAAATATCTGACCAAATACATGTCGAAACTTAAATCCACCGATTATCAATATAACAAGATAAACGCCATGCGCTATGGCGCAATGTACCTAGCGGCGCTGAGCATGAAGGGCTACGGGGCGTCCATGATAAACATCGTGCTCATTATTTATATGCTCTTAAACATGTATTATAGAGCGTTGCCTTCGGACAAGATGATTAATTCGGTCACCACCCGGGGAGCTCTGAGTGCGTTTGAAACCAGTATGAATGCCGCAGCCTTACGTCGAGACACACTACACCGGCTCCGCTCACGTAACAACCTTCCCATGTATTCCTCCAATCGGAATGAAGACATATCGCTGTGTGACTATGGCTTGCCCGTTAGGATTAATCGGAGCGCCGATATGCATGCAGGAGTCATACGTCGAGAACACGAAGACCGGCGGCGCCCCGCACGGAACAACCTTTCTAAGAAACGTGTGAACCAGCAACCCCAAGCTCGCCCGAAAATTAAAAATGAACATTTATTTGAAATTGAAGATTACATGGTCTACGCACCGGTGTTCTTTAGCCCGGCGGTGCTACGAGCAAACTGTCGCCACTGCATACTTTCTTCGGTGGCCATTCCATCACCCGACTACAGCCCGCAAACGAGGCGTATGAGATCACCTACGATAACAGTGAACACATCCAGGCACCCAGTGGTCAGCGTCCAACCACGGCGCAGTGACATCCGGCCGTAAACTATGCAACGATCTAATTCAGCCCAGATCAAGATGAAATACTCAAAAACTTGCTGTCTAAATGTGTAATGCTGCCATAATTTATAACTGGCTCCTTCGCATATCTTTAATAAACTCGTTAAAATAATGATTGTAGGAATATAAAAAAAAACAAAAAACGTAGTGATGTTTTAATCAATGGCAATAAATAGATAGTTTCAATTAATAGATAATAAAGTAGGTTTTTAAGGCGGAGCCACATACCAGATCCGCCGCTGGGGTCAGGAAAGCTGGTAGCTCACAGTGCTCCTTTTTTCCTTACTCACGCCTTCGCGTATCAGGGGGGAGGGGTTTACAATGCGCATGTAGAGTAAAGGCCGCGTAGAGAGACGGAAAGGAAGTAGAAGGAGAAATCCTCCCCCGAGGAGAGGCTGCTATGAAGCGGTCGGCGTTGGTGGTCATCTAAGTAAACTAATAATTGAACTATTACTTTAGATCGTGGCTTCGCCCGCACGGAGGTCGGCCCTACTTTTGGAGTAAACCACGCTCTGCTACCAGCAATGTTCACGCACCTAGCTGTCCCTACAAAGATCTACAATACAGGGGCCCATACAGCTGTTAGGTTCGACGGACAACTAAGGACGGGACCCAACTGGCCTTATGGAAAATATCCTATCCTACTACACAATAGGGAGAAGGTTAGGTGAATAAATAGTACGTACCTGTTCAGAGGCGAAGAAGGCTCCCAGGGCTCGTTCAGGCGTAATTGTCGTGAATGTGAGTAGTGTGTGAGAAGTGTATATCTGTGTAACCTGAATTAGCCCTCTTAATCAGCAGCCACCCTGACTTCGGCACCGCCCCCCGGCGTGGTATTCTCCAGCGGCAGCAGCAATGGACTATTTCTTTCTTCAATTCACTATGTCAGTCTATCAACTTTATCGTACATTTAACTAACTTCAAGACGCAACTAATTCCCGTTAATTATAATCAAAAAACGTAACTCGCGGCACTCGTGGGTTAAAGTTCACTGACGTTCACTCAGCAACAAATTATTTCGAAAACCGAACGCGACCTTTTAAGGCGCTTAACGCAACGGTACAATTAAACACTAACTTCTCAATAATTAGCCAACCTGGCGTCTAATGTTCTAGACATAGACAAGTAATTATGGTCTAAATGGAAGCCAAAGGGTAAGTAAGATAAAAGAAGAGTAAATTGAGTCTGTACGACTAAGAATGGCCGCTTGGGTTTAAAACGCCCCTTAAAATAACGAGCGCTGCACTGGCACAAAAGAGGCAAGATAAGGAGAATTTTTAAAATGTTACATTTAAAAAAAGTTGACCCTGTACTAGACGAGTTTTAATGTACTTGTATAGTTTACTTTGCCGTCTAGCGGCAGTATAAAAGCATGATAGAAGCGTTTTCTTCTGTTTTTTTTTTTTTTAACTGAAGTATCAAACGAACTTACACTCCATCTGATGATAAGTGGCTAATCAAATCAAATCAAACAAATCAAATCAAACATTTATTAGTTCATAAGCATGGGTATTACAGGATGTTACATATAAAATTATTATAAGATACAGCCATGTTTCACCTTAGAGGTATATGAACAAAATTGAAGTATATTTTTACATTTTGTCATCAAAAAATATTCTTATGTCATAGTACACTTTTTCAACAAGGAAGCCATTGAGCGCAGTTTTAAATCTTTTGATATCATTAATTAATCGTATATTTAACGGGATTTTATTATAGATTTTTGGTGCCATGCAATTTACACACATTCTTCGAAGAAGTGGTTTGCATTTGTGATTAACTTTCAATGTTCCTTCACGACGACTTCCGGCAGTATTCATTTCAAAATAAATTGGGTTATTTCGAACAAAGTTTGCAACCTCATATATATACATACACGGTAGAGTCAGAATTTTATATTTGCGAAAGTACGGTTCACATGAATCATCCTGATTTAGACCGAACATCGATCTGACACACTTTTTTTGCGCTTTGAGGACACTTTGTTTTTCAGTTGTGTTGGCCCAAAATATTATTCCATACCTTAAGTTTGATGCAACATATCCGTGATAGGCTGTTAGAAGAGTTTTAACACTGGAAACCTTCCTTAGTTTATAAAGGGCATAAGAGAATTGGTTTAGTTTTTTAATTAGATTATTAATATGAGGTTTCCATGTCAGCTTATTATCTATAGTCAAACCCAAAAATTTTGTAGTGTCTACCTCTTTAATTGAATTCCCAGAGTAGTTAATGTCAAAATTTAAAGGATAATTATTTCTTTGTTTAAAGTTTATTACATGTGTTTTTGTCAAATTAATTGTTAGGTTATTTAATGTCAGCCATTTGAATAAAGATGTCAATGTATTATTAATGTCAATATTTATATTATTCTCATTATCATAAGTAAATAAAACAGTACTATCGTCAGCAAAAACAGTCATATGATGGTTGATTACATTAGGAAAATCATTTATATAGATAATAAAAAGGAGAGGGCCCAGTACACTTCCCTGTGGTACTCCATAGTTTACTTGACACTCTTTCGATCTGTATATTTTATTTTCACCGGTCTTAGAGTCAATTTTGGTTATATGTGTAATTTGTCTTCTATTACTTAAGTAACAT
The DNA here is from genome assembly GCA_963668995.1 of Parnassius mnemosyne. Classification (NCBI taxonomy): domain Eukaryota; kingdom Metazoa; phylum Arthropoda; class Insecta; order Lepidoptera; family Papilionidae; genus Parnassius; species Parnassius mnemosyne. The sequence continues at coordinate 1,745,661 of CAVLGL010000097.1, read as the reverse complement.
TCGATTAGCTTAAGGGCGTTGCCTCTTATACCATACCTTTCTAGTTTGTTAAGTAATGTTTTACAGCTACAGCTACAGCAGTCCATAAACACTGAAGCCATCTCTTGGGACTTAGATGGAATGTCTTACAGTCTGTAATTATAACGGTTACTGTAGAAACACAGTGTAAACACAATTATTCGTCGCTGCACAAATCCGTTAACAAAATCGGCGCTATTAGAGGCAACCACGCGGCTCGATTCGACTCACAGCAATGCAGACATCATTATAACTCCAGCGAATGATCGGATGGCCCCGACGCGGTCCGGTTGCTGGTAATCCACCATCATGTTAAGAATGCCCACAATGGGTGTAACGCTCTTTCGGCTATTTTGCAGCGGGAGTTTTGGATTTTGGCAAATACCCCCCTATGAATGAATGTAACAAAGAGACGGCTTCCAGTCCCCGGCGGCCCCGCTATTCCTGGCTAGGGTGGCGACCATGGTAACGGCGGGGCAGGGGGTGCTAAGAATCTCTGGTGGAGGTTCGGTTGCCACCTACGACGACTCGACCTGGCAACATACAACGCACGCACCCTGAGGACTGACGAGAAGATTGTGGAGCTGGAAGAAGAAATAGACAATTTACGCTGGCATATTATAGGATTATCCGAAGTCCGAAGAGAGGGGGTGGAAAAGGTAATCCTCGAATCCGGCAACTTGTTCTATTACCGGGAGGGCGACCATCTGTCCCAAGGAGGTGTCGGATTTATCGTCCACAAGTCTCTCGTTAACAACGTTGTAAAGATTGAGTGTGGCGACGAAGGTTGCGTACCTTATACTCAGAATCACCAAACGGTATTCTCTGAAGGTCATACAGGTTTACGCACCAACCTCGGCACACCCCGATGAGGAGGTGGAGGAAATGTATGAGGATATCTCTAGAGCCATGCATTCCTCCAAAACCCAAGACAAGAGAGAATGTTGAGCTGAAAGTAGGGAAATTTGGAATAGGGCAACGGAACCCAAGGGGCCAGCAGCTGGCCGACTTCATGGAGAAAGAGGGACTCTTTATGATGAACTCTTTCTTCCAGAAGCGGCCCCACAGGAAGTGGACCTAGTCGAGCCCCGACGGTTCGACAAAAAATGAGATTGACTTCATTATGACGACCAAACGACAACTGTTCAGTGATGTCTCAGTGATCGCGAGAGTGAAAACCGGCAGCGATCACCGAATGGTTAGTTAAGTTGGAGAGGTCTCGTCTAATGAAGTCAACGCTCCGTCCCCCTCGTGCTCTAATCCAAAGTCCCGAAACCTTTCAGCTCGAGTTACAAAACCGTTTTCAGTGCCTAGAAGACTGCAACGAAGTGGACGATATGAATGACAAGCTCGTGGAAACTGTCCATGCGGTCGGAGCTACGTTCTGCAAGACCCGCCGCAGAAGAACACAAAAACTCTCCGATCACACTCTTAATCTCATGGTTGTTAGACGGGAGATGAAGCTACATTCTTCAACAGATTTGACAGCACACAGGCAACTGAACAGACAGAAGACGACTTCAACTTCGACTTGGAAGACGTTTTCAAGCTTCTGGACTGGAAACGATACTGTATCAACATCAATGGCGAGTACATCACTCACCTTCGATTTGCCGACGATATAGTTCTTATGGCAGAATCGCTGGAGGACCTAAGCACTATGCTCAATGACCACAATAGTGCTTCCCAACGGATAGGTCGTAAGATGAACATGGACAAAACAAAGATCATGTTTAATGTCCATGTCACACCTATGCCGGTAGTTGTTGGGAGCACTAAGGTCGAAGTTGTTGACGAGTATGTTTACCTGGGACAAATAGTCCGACTAAGTAAGTCCAACTTCGACCGATAGGTCAATCGACGGATTCAACTCGGTTGGGCCGCGTTCGGGAAATTACGACACATCTTCTCAATGTCTCAGATCCCACGGCATTGCTGACCATGCATATTAACCCATTTCATTAAGTATCAGAAACAATCAACTATAAAAGGGGAATGCCCACCGTTCATAGACACTTTGACCATGAGTGCCCACATATAAAAGCATATGGAAATGATAATATGCAATTAAGAAAATGAAATGGTTAAGGAATTGGTTTAAACAAAGTCCGGATTTTTAAGATATAAAGGTTTTTCATTTTCACAAGAACACTTTTTAACAACAAATAACTTCGTATTTTCGTGACATTTAAACCACAATTGATACACCGTAAATGTCCTCTTGAATGAGTTACTGAGAGCTGGGAAGAACTCTGGCCGGCGTGAAAGCTGGGGTCATCGTTAACAGTGGATATCGAGTCCAAGTTCGTGCAGAAGTGGCAGCGGGATTCATTTTCAGGCCGTGGTCAATAGGGTGAGAAGAATTATCGGAGTCCATTTAGAAAGCTTATTCGTTGTTTAGATTACAAATCTGCGAGAAAACAAACAAAATAACACTAATGCAAAGGAATTCGACTTGTGACTATTTAGTTTTGATAATTATGACATGGGCCTAGCTGTCAGATTCGATGTTGCCAATTAACAGACATAAAATCGATAAATAAATAGGGATTTTTTATTCGATTTATAATTTCATAAAAAAGAATAGTCTCTGATTCGCTTTAAGATCTGCGCTTCTTTTAAAATATGTTTTGTTTTATTTATTTTAATTCCATTTTAAATGTATTTTTAAGAACAGATAAGATTAACAGTTAAAATGTGCAGTAGCGTTTTTGATATGGTATAAAGAGTTCATGGTAAATCAACTAGCACTTCGCTTGTTTAATTATCATAACATCATAATAATTATCGAAATATAATATCACCATTATAATAATGACACCATAAAGAATCGATTGAAAAAACAAAATCGACATTTTTAACGAGATTTGTGATTGGCAACACTTTTTATTTTATCCACAAACTAATGAATTCCGGATTTACCTAATTTCATTTTTATCTTTTCGGTACTTTTTTTTGTGCAAATATATTGCAATCTTTTTTGGATACATAAATACCGCGATTAATTACCATAAAAAAGATGTATTTTTTTAACAAATGCAAATTGTTGGGCGTTTCATGGCCAGAATTGGGCATTCCCCTTTGTAATCATTCCAACAGATGCAAAAGGATGTTATAATTTCTTGAGAAACTTAAAGCGGGTGATTTTATTGATGATGCTGATGGCTTGGGTAATTCTATTGATTTCGGTATAGATGAAAAATTTGATTGAAGATTAAGCACTTTCTTGTTAACTTACACGTTAGTTGTTGTGATTTTTTAGCTATATTAGTTAAAGTGACGATCAAATTAGTTTTAGATAATATCAAGTCAAAGTGATTCTACAATGAGACTGATTAAAGTTCTGGATACATAAACACATCTAGGTGCGTGAACAGAGGATATGTTCTATATTTTCCATAATAGTGTGCCTTAAAGTGTTCCTTTTATGGTACCTTTGCGCCGGTGATATGATGCAAACAAAGGATTCTCTTGACAATATGGAAACAAAGGGCTCTCTAGACATCGTCCTCTTGCTGTCAAAGCAATATATACTCAGTAAGGATTGCAAAGATTCTCATACCATGAAAGGCTTGACTTCATCGCGCACGGTGTTCTTCCTGGTCCTCGCGGTCCCGTGCTCCTCCATCATGAACATGCTCCTTTCCATGGCAGTAATATTCTCAAACGTTGAGAAAGAACGCTTACAGTATGTGAACTTGGTCACGTGCACGTACGCGTTTGTTTGGGTCGGGTCGCTCGCGGTGGACATAACTTTAACCTCCCACTTCGCAATGGATAACAGATATCTGAACAAATACATGTCGAAACTTAAATCCACCGATTATCAATATAACAAGATAAACGCCATGCGCTATGGCGCAATGTACCTAGCGGCGCTGAGCATGAAGGGCTACGGGGCGTCCATGATAAACATCGTGCTCATTATTTATATGCTCTTAAACATGTATTATGGAGCGTTGCCTTCGGACAAGATGATTAATTCGGTCACCACCCGGGGAGCTCTGAGTGCGTTTGAAACCAGTATGAATGCCGCAGCCTTACGTCGAGACACACTACACCGGCTCCGCTCACGTAACAACCTTCCCATGTATTCCTCCAATCGGAATGAAGACATATCGCTGTGTGACTATGGCTTGCCCGTTAGGATTAATCGGAGCGCCGATATGCATGCAGGAGCCATACGTCGAGAACACGAAGACCGGCGGCGCCCCGCACGGAACAACCTTTCTAAGAAACGTGTGAACCAGCAACCCCAAGCTCGCCCGAAAATTAAAAATGAACATTTATTTGAAATTGAAGATTACATGGTCTACGCACCGGTGTTCTTTAGCCCGGCGGTGCTACGAACAAACTGTCGCCACTGCATACTTTCTTCGGTGGCCATTCCATCACCCGACTACAGCCCGCAAACGAGGCGTATGAGATCACCTACGATAACAGTGAATACATCCAGGCACCCAGTGGTCAGCGTCCAACCACGGCGCAGTGACATCCGGCCGTAAACTATGCAACGATCTAATTCAGCCGAGATCATGATGAAATAATCAAAAACTTGCTGTCTAATTGTGTAATGCTGCCATAATTTATAACTGGCTCCTTCGCATATCTTTAATAAACTCGTTAAAATAATGATTGTAGGAATATAAAAAAAAAACAAAAAAAGTAGTGATGTTTTAATCAATGGCAATAAATAGATAGTTTCAATTAATAGATAATAAAGTAGGTTTTTAAGGCGGAGCCACATACCAGATCCGCCGCTGGGGTCAGGAAAGCTGGTAGCTCACAGTGCTCCTTTTTTCCTTACTCACGCCTTCGCGTATCAGGGGGGAGGGGTTTACAATGCGCATGTAGAGTAAAGGCCGCGTAGAGAGACGGAAAGGAAGTAGAAGGAGAAATCCTCCCCCGAGGAGAGGCTGCTATGAAGCGGTCGGCGTTGGTGGTCATCTAAGTAAACTAATAATTGAACTATTACTTTAGATCGTGGCTTCGCCCGCACGGAGGTCGGCCCTACTTTTGGAGTAAACCACGCTCTGCTACCAGCAATGTTCACGCACCTAGCTGTCCCTACAAAGATCTACAATACAGGGGCCCATACAGCTGTTAGGTTCGACGGACAACTAAGGACGGGACCCAACTGGCCTTATGGAAAATATCCTATCCTACTACACAATAGGGAGAAGGCTAGGTGAATAAATAGTACGTACCTGTTCAGAGGCGAAGAAGGCTCCCAGGGCTCGTTCAGGCGTAATTGTCGTGAATGTGAGTAGTGTGTGAGAAGTGTATATCTGTGTAACCTGAATTAGCCCTCTTAATCAGCAGCCACCCTGACTTCGGCACCGCCCCCCGGCGTGGTATTCTCCAGCGGCGGCAGCAATGGACTATTTCTTTCTTCAATTCACTATGTCAGTCTATCAACTTTATCGTACATTTAACTAACTTCAAGACGCAACTAAATCCCGTTAATTATAATCAAAAAACGTAGCTCGCGGCACGAAGGATGACGTGGGTCAAAGTTCACTGACGTTCACTCCGCAACAAATTATTTCGAAAACCGAACGCGACCTTTTAAGGCGCTTAACGCAACGGTACAATTAAACACTAACTTCTTAATAATTAGCTAACCTGGCGTCCAATGTTCTAGACTACACAATTATTCGTCGCTGCACAAATCCGTTAACAAAATCGGCGCTATTAGAGGCAACCACGCGGCTCGATTCGACTCACAGCAATGCAGACATCATCATAACTCCAGCGAATGGTCGGATGGCCCTGACGCGGTCCGGTTGCTGGTAACCCACCATCATGTTAAGAATGCCCACGCTGGGTATAACGCTCTTTCGGCTATTTTGCAGCGGGAGATTTGGATTTTGGCTGGCCGACGCACCATTCGGAGCGTCATCTTTAAGTGCATACCATGTTATTTTTTTTTATTTATTCACAAAATCCACAGCTTGTAACAATCAATTACACTCAAAACTTATAAAATAGGTCTTGAAGCCAATTACGGATTTACAATATATTTATTAAGCTAATAAAACGTCACAAAGTATTCAACACCTTACTTAAAAATAGAAGTATGAAATATAAAAATATTTAAAGGTAAACAAAGCGCTCGAAATTTGTTTAAGTGCGGAAGAGTGTGTCTGTGTGTGTGTGTGTGTATGTGTGTGTGTGTGTGTGTGTGTGTGTGTGTGTGTGTGTGTGTGCGCGTGTGTGTGAACGTGATACAAAGTTTAATTAAGTAACGATATTTTAAAAAATATAGATAAATGTAATAAATATTATGACATTTATCTATATATTAGATAGTGAATTGAAGAAAGAAATAGTCCATTGCTGCCGCCACTGGAGAATAACACGCCGGGGGGCGGTGCCGGAGTCAGGGTGGCTGCTGATTGGGAGGGCTAATTCAAGTTACACAGATATACACTTCTCACACACTACTCACATTCACGACAATTACGCCTGAACGAGCCCTGGGAGCCTTCTTCATGCCACAGAGTGTGGCAGCATCGTTTCCGGGGCACCTGAGATTTTGAGTGAGATTGAGAGGTTCTATGGGCAGCTGTACACGTCATCGTTGGAGCCACACGCAAGTGTGAGTAACGATCCAAGAGCGAGTCTTATCCGACATTATTCCGATGATATCCCGGACGTCAGTCTGAGCGAGATTATAATGGCTCTCCAGCACCTTAAAAACGGCAAGGCCCCAGGCGAGGATGAAATTACAGCGGAGCTTCTGAAAGCGGGTGGAAAACCGGTACTTGAAGTCCTTCAGAAGCTCTTTAATTCCGTCATTCATGGTGGTATTACACCGGAGGCGTGGAGCAGAAGTGCGGTGGTCTTGTTCTTCAAGAAAGGCGACAACGCTCTCTTGAAGAACTACAGACCGATTTCCCTTCTGAGCCGCGTCTACGTGCTGTTTTCGAGACCCATTACGAATCGTCTCGCGCTCAGACTTGACGACTTCCAGCCTCCCGAACAAGCCAGTATCCGAAAAGGCTTTAGCACCATAGACCACATACGTACCCTTCGGCAAATTGTACAGAAGTCAGAGGAGTACAATTTGCCACTATGTCGGGCGCATGTGGACTATGAGAAAGCCTTTGATTCCGTCGAAATGTGGGCGGTGCTGCAGTCCCTTCAGCGGTGCCAAGTTGACTGTCGGTATATCGAAGTGCTGAAGTGCTTGTACAGTAGGGCTACGATGGCTATCCAAGTACAGAACCAGAGTACGAAACCTATCCAATTGCAGAGAGGTGTGAGACAGGGTGACGTCATATCCCCGAAACTCTTCACCGCTGCATTGGAAGACGTTTTCAAGCTTCTGGACTGGAAACGATACTGTATAAACATCAATGGCGAGTACATCACTCACCTTGGATTTGCCGACGATATAGTTTTTATGGCAGAATCGCTGGAGGACCTAAGCACTATGCTCAATGACCACAATAGTGCTTCCCAACGGATAGGTCGTAAGATGAACATGGACAAAACAAAGATCATGTTTAATGTCCATGTCACACCTATGCCGGTAGTTGTTGGGAGCACTAAGGTCGAAGTTGTTGACGAGTATGTTTACCTGGGACAAATAGTCCGACTAAGTAAGTCCAACTTCGACCGATAGGTCAATCGACGGATTCAACTCGGTTGGGCCGCGTTCGGGAAATTACGACACATATTCTCAATGTCTCAGATCCCACGGCATTGATGACCATGCATATTAACTCATTTCATTAAGTATCAGAAACAATCAACTATAAAATTTGTAATCATTCCAACAGATGCAAAAGGATGTTATAATTTCTTGAGAAACTTAAAGCGGGTGATTTTATTGATGATGCTGATGGCTTGGGTAATTCTATTGATTTCGGTATAGAAGAAAATTTGATTGAAGATTAAGCACTTTCTTGTTAACTTACACGTTAGTTGTTGTGATTTTTTAGCTATATTAGTTAAAGTGACGATCAAATTAGTTTTAGATAATATCAAGTCAAAGTGATTCTACAATGAGACTGATTAAAGTTCTGGATACATAAACACATCTAGGTGAGTGAACAGAGGATATGTTCTATATTTTCCATAATAGTGTGCCTTAAAGTGTTCCTTTTATGGTACCTTTGCGCCGGTGATATGATGCAAACAAAGGATTCTCTTGACAATATGGAAACAAAGGGCTCTCTAGACATCGTCCTCTTGCTGTCAAAGCAATATATACTCAGTAAGGATTGCAAAGATTCTCAGACCATGAAAGGCTTGACTTCATCGCGCACGGTGTTCTTCCTGGTCCTCGCGGTCCTGTGCTCCTCCATCATGAACATGCTCCTTTCCATGGCAGTAATATTCTCAAACGTTGAGAAAGAACGCTTACAGTATGTGAACTTGGTCACGTGCACGTACGCGTTTGTTTGGGTCAGATCGCTCGCGGTGGACATAACTTTAACCTCCCACTTCGCAATGGATAACAAATATCTGACCAAATACATGTCGAAACTTAAATCCACCGATTATCAATATAACAAGATAAACGCCATGCGCCATGATAAACATCGTGCTCATTATTTATATGCTCTTAAACATGTATTATAGAGCGTTGCCTTCGGACAAGATGATTAATTCGGTCACCACCCGGGGAGCTCTGAGTGCGTTTGAAACCAGTATGAATGCCGCAGCCTTACGTCGAGACACACTACACCGGCTCCGCTCACGTAACAACCTTCCCATGTATTCCTCCAATCGGAATGAAGACATATCGCTATGTGACTATGGCTTGCCCGTTAGGATTAATCGGAGCGCCGATATGCATGCAGGAGCCATACGTCGAGAACACGAAGACCGGCGGCGCCCCGCACGGAACAACCTTTCTAAGAAACGTGTGAACCAGCAACCCCAAGCTCGCCCGAAAATTAAAAATGAACATTTATTTGAAATTGAAGATTACATGGTCTACGCACCGGTGTTCTTTAGCCCGGCGGTGCTACGAGCAAACTGTCGCCACTGCATACTTTCTTCGGTGGCCATTCCATCACCCGACTACAGCCCGCAAACGAGGCGTATGAGATCACCTACGATAACAGTGAACACATCCAGGCACCCAGTGGTCAGCGTCCAACCACGGCGCAGTGACATCCGGCCGTAAACTATGCAACGATCTAATTCAGCCCAGATCAAGATGAAATACTCAAAAACTTGCTGTCTAAATGTGTAATGCTGCCATAATTTATAACTGGCTCCTTCGCATATCTTTAATAAACTCGTTAAAATAATGATTGTAGGAATATAAAAAAAAAACAATAAACGTAGTGATGTTTTAATCAATGGCAATAAATAGATAGTTTCAATTAATAGATAATAAAGTAGGTTTTTAAGGCGGAGCCACATACCAGATCCGCCGCTGGGGTCAGGAAAGCTGGTAGCTCACAGTGCTCCTTTTTTCCTTACTCACGCCTTCGCGTATCAGGGGGGGGGGGGGTGTACAATGCGCATGTGGAGTAAAGGCCGCGTAGAAAGACGGAAAGGAAGTAGAAGGAGAAATCCTCCCCCGAGGAGAGGCTGCTATGAAGCGGCCGGCGTTGGTGGTCATCTAAGTAAACTAATAATTGAACTATTACTTTAGACCGTGGCTTCGCCCGCACGGAGGTCGGACCTACTTTTGGAGTAAACCACGCTCTGCTACCAGCAATGTTCACGCACCTAGCTGTCCCTTCGATGGTGTACCATACAGGGGCCCATACAGCTGTTAGGTTCGACGGACAACTAAGGACGGGACCCAACTGGCCTTATGGAAAATATCCTATCCTACTACACAATAGGGAGAAGGCTAGGTGAATAAATAGTACGTACCTGTTCAGAGGCGAAGAAGGCTCCCAGGGCTCGTTCAGGCGTAATTGTCGTGAATGTGAGTAGTGTGTGAGAAGTGTATATCTGTGTAACCTGAATTAGCCCTCTTAATCAGCAGCCACCCTGACTTCGGCACCGCCCCCCGGCGTGGTATTCTCCAGCGGCAGCAGCAATGGACTATTTCTTTCTTCAATTCACTATGTCAGTCTATCAACTTTATCGTACATTTAACTAACTTCAAGACGCAACTAATTCCCGTTAATTATAATCAAAAAACGTAACTCGCGGCACTCGTGGGTTAAAGTTCACTGACATTCACTCAGCAACAAATTATTTCGAAAACCGAACGCGACCTTTTAAGGCGCTTAACGCAACGGTACAATTAAACACTAACTTCTCAATAATTAGCCAACCTGGCGTCTAATGTTCTAGACATAGACAAGTAATTATGGTCTAAATGGAAGCCAAAGGGTAAGTAAGATAAAAGAAGAGTAAATTGAGTCTGTACGACTAAGAATGGCCGCTTGGGTTTAAAACGCCCCTTAAAATAACGAACGCTGCACTGGCACCAAAGAGGCAAGATAAGGAGAATTTTTAAAATGTTACATTTAAAAAAAGTTGACCCTGTACTAGACGAGTTTTAATGTACTTGTATAGTTTACTTTGCCGTCTAGCGGCAGTATAAAAGCATGATAGAAGCGTTTTCTTCTGTTTTTTTTTTTTAACTGAAGTATCAAACGAACTTACACTCCATCTGATGATAAGTGGCTACAGCAGTCCATAAACACTGAAGCCATCTCTTGGGACTTAGATGGAATGCCTTACAGTCTGTAATTATAACGGCCACTGTAGAAACACAGTGTAAACACAATTATTCGTCGCTGCACAAATCCGTTAACAAAATCGGCGCTATTAGAGGCAACCACGCGGCTCGATTCGACTCACAGTAATGCAGACATCATCATAACTCCAGCGAATGGTCGGATGGCCCTGACGCGGTCCGGTTGCTGGTAATCCACAATCATGTTAAGAATGCCCACAATGGGTGTAACGCTCTTTCGGTTATTTTGCAGCGGGAGTTTTGGATTTTGGCAAATACCCCCCTATGAATGAATGTAACAAAGAGACGGCTTCCAGTCCCCGGCGGCCTCGCTATTCCTGGCTAGGGTGGCGACCATGGTAACGGCGGGGCAGGGGGTGCTAAGAATTTCTGGTGGAGGTTCGGTTGCCACCTACGACGACTCGACCTGGCAACATACAACGCACGCACCCTGAGGACTGACGAGAAGATTGTGGAGCTGGAAGAAGAAATAGACAATTTACGCTGGCATATTATAGGATTATCCGAAGTCAGAAGAGAGGGGGTGGAAACGCTAATCCTCGAATCCGGCAACTTGTTCTATTACCGGGAGGGCGACCATCTGTCCCAAGGAGGTGTCGGATTTATCGTCCACAAGTCTCTCGTTAACAACGTTGTAAAGACTGAGTGTGGCGACGAGGGTTGCGTACCTTATACTCAGAATCACCAACCGGTATTCGCTGAAGGTCATACAGGTTTACGCACCAACCTCGGCACACCTCGATGAAGAGGTGGAGGAAATGTATGAGGATATCTCTAGAGCCATGCATTCCTCCAAAACCCAAGACAAGAGAGAATGTTGAGCTGAAAGTAGGGAAATTTGGAATAGGGCAACGGAACCCAAGGGGCCAGCAGCTGGCCGACTTCATGGAGAAAGAGAGACTCTATATGATGAACTCTTTCTTCCAGAAGCGGCCCCACAGGAAGTGGACCTAGTCGAGCCCCGACGGTTCGACAAAAAATGAGATTGACTTCATTATGACGACCAAACGACAACTGTTCAGTGATGTCTCAGTGATCGCGAGAGTGAAAACCGGCAGAGATCACCGAATGGTTAGAGGCACACTGAACCCAAACGGTAAGTTGGAGAGATCTCGTCTAATGAAGTCAACGCTCCGTACCCCTCGTGCTCTAATCCAAAGTCCCGAAACCTTTCAGCTCGAGTTACAAAACCGTTTTCAGTGCCTAGAAGACTGCAATGAAGTGGACGATATGAATGACAAGCTCGTGGAAACTGTCCATGCGGTCGGAGCTACGTTCTGCAAGATCCGCCGCAGAAGAACACAAATACTCTCCGATAAGACTCTTAATCTCATGGTTGTTAGACGGGAGATGAAGCTACATTCTTCAACAGATTTGACAGCATACAGGCAACTGAACAGACAGAAGACGACTTCAACTTCGACTTGGAAGACGTTTTCAAGCTTCTGGACTGGAAACGATACTGTATCAACATCAATGGCGAGTACATCACTCACCTTCGATTTGCCGACGATATAGTTCTTATGGCAGAATCGCTGGAGGACCTAAGCACTATGCTCAATAACCACAATAGTGCTTCCCAACGGATAGGTCGTAAGATGAACATGGACAAAACAAAGATCATGTTTAATGTCCATGTCACACCTATGCCGGTAGTTGTTGGGAGCACTAAGGTCGAAGTTGTTGACGAGTATGTTTACCTGGGACAAATAGTCCGACTAAGTAAGTCCAACTTCGACCGATAGGTCAATCGACGGATTCAACTCGGTTGGGCCGCGTTCGGGAAATTACGACACATCTTCTCAATGTCTCAGATCCCACGGCATTGCTGACCATGCATATTAACCCATATCATTAAGTATCAGAAACAATCAACTATAAAATTTGTAATCATTCCAACAGATGCAAAAGGATGTTATAATTTCTTGAGAAACTTAAAGCGGGTGATTTTATTGATGATGCTGATGGCTTGGGTAATTCTATTGATTTCGGTATAGAAGAAAATTTGATTGAAGATTAAGCACTTTCTTGTTAACTTACACGTTAGTTGTTGTGATTTTTAGCTATATTAGTTAAAGTGACGATCAAATTAGTTTTAGATAATATCAAGTCAAAGTGATTCTACAATGAGACTGATTAAAGTTCTGGATACATAAACACATCTAGGTGCGTGAACAGAGGATATGTTCTATATTTTCCATAATAGTGTGCCTTAAAGTGTTCCTTTTATGGTACCTTTGCGCCGGTGATATGATGCAAACAAAGGATTCTCTTGACAATATGGAAACAAAGGGCTCTCTAGACATCGTCCTCTTGCTGTCAAAGCAATATATACTCAATAAGGATTGCAAAGATTCTCAGACCATGAAAGGCTTGACTTCATCGCGCACGGTGTTCTTCCTGGTCCTCGCGGTTCTGTGCTCCTCCATCATGAACATGCTCCTTTCCATGGCAGTAATATTCTCAAACGTTGAGAAAGAACGCTTACAGTATGTGAACTTGGTCACGTGCACGTACGCGTTTGTTTGGGTCGGGTCGCTCGCGGTGGACATAAATTTAGCCTCCCACTTCGCAATGGATAACAGATATCTGAACAAATACATGTCGAAACTTAAATCCACCGATTATCAATATAACAAGATAAACGCCATGCGCTATGGCGCAATGTACCTAGCGGCGCTGAGCATGAAGGGCTACGGGGCGTCCATGATAAACATCGTGCTCATTATTTATATGCTCTTAAACATGTATTATAGAGCGTTGCCTTCGGACAAGATGATTAATTCGGTCACCACCCGGGGAGCTCTGAGTGCGTTTGAAACCAGTATGAATGCCGCAGCCTTACGTCGAGACACACTACACCGGCTCCGCTCACGTAACATCCTTCCCATGTATTCCTCCAATCGGAATGAAGACATATCGCTGTGTGACTATCGCTTGCCCGTTAGGATTAATCGGAGCGCCGATATGCATGCAGGAGCCTTACGTCGAGAACACGAAGACCGGCGGCGCCCCGCACGGAACAACCTTTCTAAGAAACGTGTGAACCAGCAACCCCAAGCTCGCCCGAAAATTGAAAATGAACATTTATTTGAAATTGAAGATTACATGGTCTACGCACCGGTGTTCTTTAGCCCGGCGGTGCTACGAGCAAACTGTCGCCACTGCATACTTTCTTCCGTGGCCATTCCATCACCCGACTACAGCCCGCAAACGAGGCGTATGAGATCACCTACGATAACAGTGAACACATCCAGGCACCCAGTGGTCAGCGTCCAACCACGGCGCAGTGACATCCGGCCGTAAACTATGCAACGATCTAATTCAGCCGAGATCATGATGAAATAATCAAAAACTTGCTGTCTAATTGTGTAATGCTGCCATAATTTATAACTGGCTCCTTCGCATATCTTTAATAAACTCGTTAAAATAATGATTGTAGGAATATAAAAAAAAAACAAAAAAAGTAGTGATGTTTTAATCAATGGCAATAAATAGATAGTTTTAATTAATAGATAATAAAGTAGGTTTTTAAGGCGGAGCCACATACCAGATCCGCCGCTGGGGTCAGGAAAGCTGGTAGCTCACAGTGCTCCTTTTTTCCTTACTCACGCCTTCGCGTATCAGGGGGGAGGGGTTTACAATGCGCATGTAGAGTAAAGGCCGCGTAGAGAGACGGAAAGGAAGTAGAAGGAGAAATCCTCCCCCGAGAGGCTGCTATGAAGCGGTCGGCGTTGGTGGTCATCTAAGTAAACTAATAATTGAACTATTACTTTAGATCGTGGCTTCGCCCGCACGGAGGTCGGCCCTACTTTTGGAGTAAACCACGCTCTGCTACCAGCAATGTTCACGCACCTAGCTGTCCCTACAAAGATCTACAATACAGGGGCCCATACAGCTGTTAGGTTCGACGGACAACTAAGGACGGGACCCAACTGGCCTTATGGAAAATATCCTATCCTACTACACAATAGGGAGAAGGCTAGGTGAATAAATAGTACGTACCTGTTCAGAGGCGAAGAAGGCTCCCAGGGCTCGTTCAGGCGTAATTGTCGTGAATGTGAGTAGTGTGTGAGAAGTGTATATCTGTGTAACCTGAATTAGCCCTCTTAATCAGCAGCCACCCTGACTTCGGCACCGCCCCCCGGCGTGGTATTCTCCAGCGGCAGCAGCAATGGACTATTTCTTTCTTCAATTCACTATGTCAGTCTATCAAATTTATCGTACATTTAACTAACTTCAAGACGCAACTAATTCCCGTTAATTATAATCAAAAAACGTAACTCGCGGCACTCGTGGGTTAAAGTTCACTGACGTTCACTCAGCAACAAATTATTTCGAAAACCGAACGCGACCTTTTAAGGCGCTTAACGCAACGGTACAATTAAACACTAACTTCTCAATAATTAGCCAACCTGGCGTCTAATGTTCTAGACATAGACAAGTAATTATGGTCTAAATGGAAGCCAAAGGGTAAGTAAGATAAAAGAAGAGTAAATTGAGTCTGTACGACTAAGAATGGCCGCTTGGGTTTAAAACGCCCCTTAAAATAACGAGCGCTGCACTGGCACCAAAGAGGCAAGATAAGGAGAATTTTTAAAATGTTACATTTAAAAAAAGTTGACCCTGTACTAGACGAGTTTTAATGTACTTGTATAGTTTACTTTGACGTCTAGCGGCAGTATAAAAGCATGATAGAAGCGTTTTCTTCTGTTTTTTTTTTTTTTTAACTGAAGTATCAAACGAACTTACACTCCATCTGATGATAAGTGGCTACAGCAGTCCATAAACACTGAAGCCATCTCTTGGGACTTAGATGGAATGTCTTACAGTCTGTAATTATAACGGTTACTGTAGAAACACAGTGTAAACACAATTATTCGTCGCAGCACAAATGCGTTAACAAAATCGGCGCTATTAGAGGCAACCACGCGGCTCGATTTGACTCACAGCAATGCAGACATCATCATAACTCCAGCGAATGATCGGATGGCCCCGACGCGGTCCGGTTGCTGGTAATCCACCATCATGTTAAGAATGCCCACAATGGGTGTAACGCTCTTTCGGCTATTTTGCAGCGGGAGTTTTGGATTTTGGCAAAAATACCCCCCTATGAATGAATGTAACAAAGAGACGGCTTCCAGTCCCCGGCGGCCCCGCTATTCCTGGCTAGGGTGGCGACCATGGTAACGGCGGGGCAGGGGGTGCTAAGAATCTCTGGTGGAGGTTCGGTTGCCACCTACGACGACTCGACCTGGCAACATACAACGCACGCACCCTGAGGACTGACGAGAAGATTGTGGAGCTGGAAGAAGAAATAGACAATTTACGCTGGCATATTATAGGATTATCCGAAGTCCGAAGAGAGGGGGTGGAAACGGTAATCCTCGAATCCGGCAACTTGTTCTATTACCGGGAGGGCGACCATCTGTCCCAAGGAGGTGTCGGATTTATCGTCCACAAGTCTCTCGTTAACAACGTTGTAAAGATTGAGTGTGGCGACGAGGGTTGCGTACCTTATACTCAGAATCACCAAACGGTATTCTCTGAAGGTCATACAGGTTTACGCACCAACCTCGGCACACCCCGATGAGGAGGTGGAGGAAATGTATGAGGATATCTCTAGAGCCATGCATTCCTCCAAAACCCAAGACAAGAGAGAATGTTGAGCTGAAAGTAGGGAAATTTGGAATAGGGCAACGGAACCCAAGGGGCCAGCAGCTGGCCGACTTCATGGAGAAAGAGAGACTCTTTATGATGAACTCTTTCTTCCAGAAGCGGCCCCACAGGAAGTGGACCTAGTCGAGCCCCGACGGTTCGACAAAAAATGAGATTGACTTCATTATGACGACCAAACGACAACTGTTCAGTGATGTCTCAGTGATCGCGAGAGTGAAAACCGGCAGCGATCACCGAATGGTTAGAGGCACACTGAACCCAAACGTTAAGTTGGAGAGGTCTCGTCTAATGAAGTCAACGCTCCGTCCCCCTCGTGCTCTAATCCAAAGTCCCGAAACCTTTCAGCACGAGTTACAAAACCGTTTTCAGTGCCTAGAAGACTGCAACGAAGTGGACGATATGAATGACAAGCTCGTGGAAACTGTCCATGCGGTCGGAGCTACGTTCTGCAAGACCCGCCGCAGAAGAACACAAAAACTCTCCGATCACACTCTTAATCTCATGGTTGTTAGACGGGAGATGAAGCTACATTCTTCAACAGATTTGACAGCACACAGGCAACTGAACAGACAGAAGACGACTTCAACTTCGACTTGGAAGACGTTTTCAAGCTTCTGGACTGGAAACGATACTGTATCAACATCAATGGCGAGTACATCACTCACCTTCGATTTGCCGACGATATAGTTCTTATGGCAGAATCGCTGGAGGACCTAAGCACTATGCTCAATGACCACAATAGTGCTTCCCAACGGATAGGTCGTAAGATGAACATGGACAAAACAAAGATCATGTTTAATGTCCATGTCACACCTATGCCGGTAGTTGTTGGGAGCACTAAGGTCGAAGTTGTTGACGAGTATGTTTACCTGGGACAAATAGTCCGACTAAGTAAGTCCAACTTCGACCGATAGGTCAATCGACGGATTCAACTCGGTTGGGCCGCGTTCGGGAAATTACGACACATCTTCTCAATGTCTCAGATCCCACGGCATTGCTGACCATGCATATTAACCCATTTCATTAAGTATCAGAAACAATCAACTATAAAATTTGTAATCATTCCAACAGATGCAAAAGGATGTTATAATTTCTTGAGAAACTTAAAGCGGGTGATTTTATTGATGATGCTGATGGCTTGGGTAATTCTATTGATTTCGGTATAGAAGAAAATTTGATTGAAGATTAAGCACTTTCTTGTTAACTTACACGTTAGTTGTTGTGATTTTTTAGCTATATTAGTTAAAGTGACGATCAAATTAGTTTTAGATAATATCAAGTCAAAGTGATTCTACAATGAGACTGATTAAAGTTCTGGATACATAAACACATCTAGGTGCGTGAACAGAGGATATGTTCTATATTTTCCATAATAGTGTGCCTTAAAGTGTTCCTTTTATGGTACCTTTGCGCCGGTGATATGATGCAAACAAAGGATTCTCTTGACAATATGGAAACAAAGGGCTCTCTAGACATCGTCCTCTTGCTGTCAAAGCAATATATACTCAGTAAGGATTGCAAAGATTCTCAGACCATGAAAGGCTTGACTTCATCGCGCACGGTGTTCTTCCTGGTCCTCGCGGTCCTGTGCTCCTCCATCATGAACATGCTCCTTTCCATGGCAGTAATATTCTCAAACGTTGAGAAAGAACGCTTACAGTATGTGAACTTGGTCATGTGCACGTACGCGTTTGTTTGGGTCGGGTCGCTCGCGGTGGACATAACTTTAACCTCCCACTTCGCAATGGATAACAGATATCTGAACAAATACATGTCGAAACTTAAATCCACCGATTATCAATATAACAAGATAAACGCCATGCGCTATGGCGCAATGTACCTAGCGGCGCTGAGCATGAAGGGCTACGGGGCGTCCATGATAAACATCGTGCTCATTATTTATATGCTCTTAAACATGTATTATGGAGCGTTGCCTTCGGACAAGATGATTAATTCGGTCACCACCCGGGGAGCTCTGAGTGCGTTTGAAACCAGTATGAATGCCGCAGCCTTACGTCGAGACACACTACACCGGCTCCGCTCACGTAACAACCTTCCCATGTATTCCTCCAATCGGAATGAAGACATATCGCTGTGTGACTATGGCTTGCCCGTTAGGATTAATCGGAGCGCCGATATGCATGCAGGAGCCATACGTCGAGAACACGAAGACCGGCGGCGCCCCGCACGGAACAACCTTTCTAAGAAACGTGTGAACCAGCAACCCCAAGCTCGCCCGAAAATTGAAAATGAACATTTATTTGAAATTGAAGATTACATGGTCTACGCACCGGTGTTCTTTAGCCCGGCGGTGCTACGAGCAAACTGTCGCCACTGCATACTTTCTTCGGTGGCCATTCCATCACCCGACTACAGCCCGCAAACGAGGCGTATGAGATCACCTACGATAACAGTGAACACATCCAGGCACCCAGTGGTCAGCGTCCAACCACGGCGCAGTGACATCCGGCCGTAAACTATGCAACGATCTAATTCAGCCGAGATCATGATGAAATAATCAAAAACTTGCTGTCTGATTGTGTAATGCTGCCATAATTTATAACTGGCTCCTTCGCATATCTTTAATAAACTCGTTAAAATAATGATTGTAGGAATATAAAAAAAAACAAAAAAAGTAGTGATGTTTTAATCAATGGCAATAAATAGATAGTTTCAATTAATAGATAATAAAGTAGGTTTTTAAGGCGGAGCCACATACCAGATCCGCCGCTGGGGTCAGGAAAGCTGGTAGTTCACAGTGCTCCTTTTTTCCTGACTCACGCCTTCGCGTATCAGGGGGGAGGGGTTTACAATGCGCATGTAGAGTAAAGGCCGCGTAGAGAGACGGAAAGGAAGTAGAAGGAGAAATCCTCCCCCGAGGAGAGGCTGCTATGAAGCGGTCGGCGTTGGTGGTCATCTAAGTAAACTAATAATTGAACTATTACTTTAGATCGTGGCTTCGCCCGCACGGAGGTCGGCCCTACTTTACCTACTGGCACCTAGCTGTCCCTACAAAGTTCTACCATACAGGGGCCCATACAGCTGTTAGGTTCGACGGACAACTAAGGACGGGACCCAACTGACCTTATGGAAAATATCCTATCCTA
Organism: Parnassius mnemosyne; assembly: GCA_963668995.1. Classification (NCBI taxonomy): domain Eukaryota; kingdom Metazoa; phylum Arthropoda; class Insecta; order Lepidoptera; family Papilionidae; genus Parnassius; species Parnassius mnemosyne. Next base: position 1,726,173 of record CAVLGL010000097.1, on the reverse strand, counting down.
CTACACAATAGGGAGAAGGCTAGGTGAATAAATAGTACGTACCTGTTCAGAGGCGAAGAAGGCTCCCAGGGCTCGTTCAGGCGTAATTGTCGTGAATGTGAGTAGTGTGTGAGAAGTGTATATCTGTGTAACCTGAATTAGCCCTCTTAATCAGCAGCCACCCTGACTTCGGCACCGCCCCCCGGCGTGGTATTCTCCAGCGGCGGCAGCAATGGACTATTTCTTTCTTCAATTCACTATGTCAGTCTATCAACTTTATCGTACATTTAACTAACTTCAAGACGCAACTAATTCCCGTTAATTATAATCAAAAAGCGTAACTCGCGGCACGAAGAATGACCGGTGGGTTAAAGTTCACTGACGTTCACTCGGCAACAAATTATTTCGAAAACCGAACGCGACCTTTTAAGGCGCTTAACGCAACGGTACAATTAAACACTAACTTCTCAATAATTAGCCAACCTGGCGTCTAATGTTCTAGACATAGACAAGTAATTATGGTCTAAATGGAAGCCAAAGGGTAAGTAAGATAAAAGAATAGTAAATTGAGTCTGTACGACTAAGAATGGCCGCTTGGGTTTAAAACGCCCCTTAAAATAACGAGCGCTGCACTGGCACCAAAGAGGCAAGATAAGGAGAATTTTTAAAATGTTACATTTAAAAAAAGTTGACCCTGTACTAGACGAGTTTTAATGTACTTGTATAGTTTACTTTGCCGTCTAGCGGCAGTATAAAAGCATGATAGAAGCGTTTTCTTCTGTTTTTTTTTTTTTTTTTTAACTGAAGTATCAAACGAACTTACACTCCATCTGATGATAAGTGGCTACAGCAGTCCATAAACACTGAAGCCATCTCTTGGGACTTAGATGGAATGTCTTACAGTCTGTAATTATAACGGTTACTGTAGAAATACAGTGTAAACACAATTATTCGTCGCTGCACAAATCCGTTAACAAAATCGGCGCTATTAGAGGCAACCACGCGGCTCGATTCGACTCACAGCAATGCAGACATCATCATAACTCCAGCGAATGGTCGGATGGCCCCGACGCGGTCCGGTTGCTGGTAATCCACCATCATGTTAAGAATGCCCACAATGGGTGTAACGCTCTTTCGGCTATTTTGCAGCGGGAGTTTTGGATTTTGGCAAAAATACCCCCCTATGAATGAATGTAACAAAGAGACGGCTTCCAGTCCCCGGCGGCCCCGCTATTCCTGGCTAGGGTGGCGACCATGGTAACGGCGGGGCAGGGGGTGCTAAGAATCTCTGGTGGAGGTTCGGTTGCCACCTACGACGACTCGACCTGGCAACATACAACGCACGCACCCTGAGGACTGACGAGAAGATTGTGGAGCTGGAAGAAGAAATAGACAATTTACGCTGGCATATTATAGGATTATCCGAAGTCCGAAGAGAGGGGGTGGAAACGGTAATCCTCGAATCCGGCAACTTGTTCTATTACCGGGAGGGCAACCATCTGTCCCAAGGAGGTGTCGGATTTATCGTCCACAAGTCTCTCGTTAACAACGTTGTAAAGATTGAGTGTGGCGACGAGGGTTGCGTACCTTATACTCAGAATCACCAAACGGTATTCTCTGAAGGTCATACAGGTTTACGCACCAACCTCGGCACACCCCGATGAGGAGGTGGAGGAAATGTATGAGGATATCTCTAGAGCCATGCATTCCTCCAAAACCCAAGACAAGAGAGAATGTTGAGCTGAAAGTAGGGAAATTTGGAATAGGGCAACGGAACCCAAGGGGCCAGCAGCTGGCCGACTTCATGGAGAAAGAGAGACTCTTTATGATGAACTCTTTCTTCCAGAAGCGGCCCCACAGGAAGTGGACCTAGTCGAGCCCCGACGGTTCGACAAAAAATGAGATTGACTTCATTATGACGACCAAACGACAACTGTTCAGTGATGTCTCAGTGATCGCGAGAGTGAAAACCGGCAGCGATCACCGAATGGTTAGAGGCACACTGAACCCAAACGTTAAGTTGGAGAGGTCTCGTCTAATGAAGTCAACGCTCCGTCCCCCTCGTGCTCTAATCCAAAGTCCCGAAACCTTTCAGCTCGAGTTACAAAACCGTTTTCAGTGCCTAGAAGACTGCAACAAAGTGGACGATATGAATGACAAGCTCGTGGAAACTGTCCATGCGGTCGGAGCTACGTTCTGCAAGACCCGCCGCAGAAGAACACAAAAACTCTCCGATCACACTCTTAATCTCATGGTTGTTAGACGGGAGATGAAGCTACATTCTTCAACAGATTTGACAGCACACAGGCAACTGAACAGACAGAAGACGACTTCAACTTCGACTTGGAAGACGTTTTCAAGCTTCTGGACTGGAAACGATACTGTATCAACATCAATGGCGAGTACATCACTCACCTTCGATTTGCCGACGATATAGTTCTTATGGCAGAATCGCTGGAGGACCTAAGCACTATGCTCAATGACCACAATAGTGCTTCCCAACGGATAGGTCGTAAGATGAACATGGACAAAACAAAGATCATGTTTAATGTCCATGTCACACCTATGCCGGTAGTTGTTGGGAGCACTAAGGTCGAAGTTGTTGACGAGTATGTTTACCTGGGACAAATAGTCCGACTAAGTAAGTCCAACTTCGACCGATAGGTCAATCGACGGATTCAACTCGGTTGGGCCGCGTTCGGGAAATTACGACACATCTTCTCAATGTCTCAGATCCCACGGCATTGCTGACCATGCATATTAACCCATTTCATTAAGTATCAGAAACAATCAACTATAAAATTTGTAATCATTCCAACAGATGCAAAAGGATGTTATAATTTCTTGAGAAACTTAAAGCGGGTGATTTTATTGATGATGCTGATGGCTTGGGTAATTCTATTGATTTCGGTATAGAAGAAAATTTGATTGAAGATTAAGCACTTTCTTGTTAACTTACACGTTAGTTGTTGTGATTTTTTAGCTATATTAGTTAAAGTGACGATCAAATTAGTTTTAGATAATATCAAGTCAAAGTGATTCTACAATGAGACTGATTAAAGTTCTGGATACATAAACACATCTAGGTGCGTGAACAGAGGATATGTTCTATATTTTCCATAATAGTGTGCCTTAAAGTGTTCCTTTTATGGTACCTTTGCGCCGGTGATATGATGCAAACAAAGGATTCTCTTGACAATATGGAAACAAAGGGCTCTCTAGACATCGTCCTCTTGCTGTCAAAGCAATATATACTCAGTAAGGATTGCAAAGATTCTCAGACCATGAAAGGCTTGACTTCATCGCGCACGGTGTTCTTCCTGGTCCTCGCGGTCCTGTGCTCCTCCATCATGAACATGCTCCTTTCCATGGCAGTAATATTCTCAAACGTTGAGAAAGAACGCTTACAGTATGTGAACTTGGTCATGTGCACGTACGCGTTTGTTTGGGTCGGGTCGCTCGCGGTGGACATAACTTTAACCTCCCACTTCGCAATGGATAACAGATATCTGAACAAATACATGTCGAAACTTAAATCCACCGATTATCAATATAACAAGATAAACGCCATGCGCTATGGCGCAATGTACCTAGCGGCGCTGAGCATGAAGGGCTACGGGGCGTCCATGATAAACATCGTGCTCATTATTTATATGCTCTTAAACATGTATTATGGAGCGTTGCCTTCGGACAAGATGATTAATTCGGTCACCACCCGGGGAGCTCTGAGTGCGTTTGAAACCAGTATGAATGCCGCAGCCTTACGTCGAGACACACTACACCGGCTCCGCTCACGTAACAACCTTCCCATGTATTCCTCCAATCGGAATGAAGACATATCGCTGTGTGACTATGGCTTGCTCGTTAGGATTAATCGGAGCGCCGATATGCATGCAGGAGCCATACGTCGAGAACACGAAGACCGGCGGCGCCCCGCACGGAACAACCTTTCTAAGAAACGTGTGAACCAGCAACCCCAAGCTCGCCCGAAAATTGAAAATGAACATTTATTTGAAATTGAAGATTACATGGTCTACGCACCGGTGTTCTTTAGCCCGGCGGTGCTACGAGCAAACTGTCGCCACTGCATACTTTCTTCGGTGGCCATTCCATCACCCGACTACAGCCCGCAAACGAGGCGTATGAGATCACCTACGATAACAGTGAACACATCCAGGCACCCAGTGGTCAGCGTCCAACCACGGCGCAGTGACATCCGGCCGTAAACTATGCAACGATCTAATTCAGCCGAGATCATGATGAAATAATCAAAAACTTGCTGTCTAATTGTGTAATGCTGCCATAATTTATAACTGGCTCCTTCGCATATCTTTAATAAACTCGTTAAAATAATGATTGTAGGAATATAAAAAAAAAACAAAAAAAGTAGTGATGTTTTAATCAATGGCAATAAATAGATAGTTTCAATTAATAGATAATAAAGTAGGTTTTTAAGGCGGAGCCACATACCAGATCCGCCGCTGGGGTCAGGAAAGCTGGTAGTTCACAGTGCTCCTTTTTTCCTGACTCACGCCTTCGCGTATCAGGGGGGAGGGGTTTACAATGCGCATGTAGAGTAAAGGCCGCGTAGAGAGACGGAAAGGAAGTAGAAGGAGAAATCCTCCCCCGAGGAGAGGCTGCTATGAAGCGGTCGGCGTTGGTGGTCATCTAAGTAAACTAATAATTGAACTATTACTTTAGATCGTGGCTTCGCCCGCACGGAGGTCGGCCCTACTTTACCTACTGGCACCTAGCTGTCCCTACAAAGTTCTACCATACAGGGGCCCATACAGCTGTTAGGTTCGACGGACAACTAAGGACGGGACCCAACTGACCTTATGGAAAATATCCTATCCTACTACACAATAGGGAGAAGGCTAGGTGAATAAATAGTACGTACCTGTTCAGAGGCGAAGAAGGCTCCCAGGGCTCGTTCAGGCGTAATTGTCGTGAATGTGAGTAGTGTGTGAGAAGTGTATATCTGTGTAACCTGAATTAGCCCTCTTAATCAGCAGCCACCCTGACTTCGGCACCGCCCCCCGGCGTGGTATTCTCCAGCGGCGGCAGCAATGGACTATTTCTTTCTTCAATTCACTATGTCAGTCTATCAACTTTATCGTACATTTAACTAACTTCAAGACGCAACTAATTCCCGTTAATTATAATCAAAAAGCGTAACTCGCGGCACGAAGAATGACCGGTGGGTTAAAGTTCACTGACGTTCACTCGGCAACAAATTATTTCGAAAACCGAACGCGACCTTTTAAGGCGCTTAACGCAACGGTACAATTAAACACTAACTTCTCAATAATTAGCCAACCTGGCGTCTAATGTTCTAGACATAGACAAGTAATTATGGTCTAAATGGAAGCCAAAGGGTAAGTAAGATAAAAGAATAGTAAATTGAGTCTGTACGACTAAGAATGGCCGCTTGGGTTTAAAACGCCCCTTAAAATAACGAGCGCTGCACTGGCACCAAAGAGGCAAGATAAGGAGAATTTTTAAAATGTTACATTTAAAAAAAGTTGACCCTGTACTAGACGAGTTTTAATGTACTTGTATAGTTTACTTTGCCGTCTAGCGGCAGTATAAAAGCATGATAGAAGCGTTTTCTTCTGTTTTTTTTTTTTTTTTTTTAACTGAAGTATCAAACGAACTTACACTCCATCTGATGATAAGTGGCTACAGCAGTCCATAAACACTGAAGCCATCTCTTGGGACTTAGATGGAATGTCTTACAGTCTGTAATTATAACGGTTACTGTAGAAATACAGTGTAAACACAATTATTCGTCGCTGCACAAATCCGTTAACAAAATCGGCGCTATTAGAGGCAACCACGCGGCTCGATTCGACTCACAGCAATGCAGACATCATCATAACTCCAGCGAATGGTCGGATGGCCCCGACGCGGTCCGGTTGCTGGTAATCCACCATCATGTTAAGAATGCCCACAATGGGTGTAACGCTCTTTCGGCTATTTTGCAGCGGGAGTTTTGGATTTTGGCAAAAATACCCCCCTATGAATGAATGTAACAAAGAGACGGCTTCCAGTCCCCGGCGGCCCCGCTATTCCTGGCTAGGGTGGCGACCATGGTAACGGCGGGGCAGGGGGTGCTAAGAATCTCTGGTGGAGGTTCGGTTGCCACCTACGACGACTCGACCTGGCAACATACAACGCACGCACCCTGAGGACTGACGAGAAGATTGTGGAGCTGGAAGAAGAAATAGACAATTTACGCTGGCATATTATAGGATTATCCGAAATCCGAAGAGAGGGGGTGGAAACGGTAATCCTCGAATCCGGCAACTTGTTCTATTACCGGGAGGGCGACCATCTGTCCCAAGGAGGTGTCGGATTTATCGTCCACAAGTCTCTCGTTAACAACGTTGTAAAGATTGAGTGTGGCGACGAGGGTTGCGTACCTTATACTCAGAATCACCAAACGGTATTCTCTGAAGGTCATACAGGTTTACGCACCAACCTCGGCACACCCCGATGAGGAGGTGGAGGAAATGTATGAGGATATCTCTAGAGCCATGCATTCCTCCAAAACCCAAGACAAGAGAGAATGTTGAGCTGAAAGTAGGGAAATTTGGAATAGGGCAACGGAACCCAAGGGGCCAGCAGCTGGCCGACTTCATGGAGAAAGAGGGACTCTTTATGATGAACTCTTTCTTCCAGAAGCGGCCCCACAGGAAGTGGACCTAGTCGAGCCCCGACGGTTCGACAAAAATGAGATTGACTTCATTATGACGACCAAACGACAACTTTTCAGTGATGTCTCAGTGATCGCGAGAGTGAAAACCGGCAGCGATCACCGAATGGTTAGAGGCACACTGAACCCAAACGTTAAGTTGGAGAGGTCTCGTCTAATGAAGTCAACGCTCCGTCCCCCTCGTGCTCTAATCCAAAGTCCCGAAACCTTTCAGCACGAGTTACAAAACCGTTTTCAGTGCCTAGAAGACTGCAACGAAGTGGACGATATGAATGACAAGCTCGTGGAAACTGTCCATGCGGTCGGAGCTACGTTCTGCAAGACCCGCCGCAGAAGAACACAAAAACTCTCCGATCACACTCTTAATCTCATGGTTGTTAGACGGGAGATGAAGCTACATTCTTCAACAGATTTGACAGCACACAGGCAACTGAACAGACAGAAGACGACTTCAACTTCGACTTGGAAGACGTTTTCAAGCTTCTGGACTGGAAACGATACTGTATCAACATCAATGGCGAGTACATCACTCACCTTCGATTTGCCGACGATATAGTTCTTATGGCAGAATCGCTGGAGGACCTAAGCACTATGCTCAATGACCACAATAGTGCTTCCCAACGGATAGGTCGTAAGATGAACATGGACAAAACAAAGATCATGTTTAATGTCCATGTCACACCTATGCCGGTAGTTGTTGGGAGCACTAAGGTCGAAGTTGTTGACGAGTATGTTTACCTGGGACAAATAGTCCGACTAAGTAAGTCCAACTTCGACCGATAGGTCAATCGACGGATTCAACTCGGTTGGGCCGCGTTCGGGAAATTACGACACATCTTCTCAATGTCTCAGATCCCACGGCATTGCTGACCATGCATATTAACCCATTTCATTAAGTATCAGAAACAATCAACTATAAAATTTGTAATCATTCCAACAGATGCAAAAGGATGTTATAATTTCTTGAGAAACTTAAAGCGGGTGATTTTATTGATGATGCTGATGGCTTGGGTAATTCTATTGATTTCGGTATAGAAGAAAATTTGATTGAAGATTAAGCACTTTCTTGTTAACTTACACGTTAGTTGTTGTGATTTTTTAGCTATATTAGTTAAAGTGACGATCAAATTAGTTTTAGATAATATCAAGTCAAAGTGATTCTACAATGAGACTGATTAAAGTTCTGGATACATAAACACATCTAGGTGCGTGAACAGAGGATATGTTCTATATTTTCCATAATAGTGTGCCTTAAAGTGTTCCTTTTATGGTACCTTTGCGCCGGTGATATGATGCAAACAAAGGATTCTCTTGACAATATGGAAACAAAGGGCTCTCTAGACATCGTCCTCTTGCTGTCAAAGCAATATATACTCAGTAAGGATTGCAAAGATTCTCAGACCATGAAAGGCTTGACTTCATCGCGCACGGTGTTCTTCCTGGTCCTCGCGGTCCTGTGCTCCTCCATCATGAACATGCTCCTTTCCATGGCAGTAATATTCTCAAACGTTGAGAAAGAACGCTTACAGTATGTGAACTTGGTCATGTGCACGTACGCGTTTGTTTGGGTCGGGTCGCTCGCGGTGGACATAACTTTAACCTCCCACTTCGCAATGGATAACAGATATCTGAACAAATACATGTCGAAACTTAAATCCACCGATTATCAATATAACAAGATAAACGCCATGCGCTATGGCGCAATGTACCTAGCGGCGCTGAGCATGAAGGGCTACGGGGCGTCCATGATAAACATCGTGCTCATTATTTATATGCTCTTAAACATGTATTATGGAGCGTTGCCTTCGGACAAGATGATTAATTCGGTCACCACCCGGGGAGCTCTGAGTGCGTTTGAAACCAGTATGAATGCCGCAGCCTTACGTCGAGACACACTACACCGGCTCCGCTCACGTAACAACCTTCCCATGTATTCCTCCAATCGGAATGAAGACATATCGCTGTGTGACTATGGCTTGCCCGTTAGGATTAATCGGAGCGCCGATATGCATGCAGGAGCCATACGTCGAGAACACGAAGACCGGCGGCGCCCCGCACGGAACAACCTTTCTAAGAAACGTGTGAACCAGCAACCCCAAGCTCGCCCGAAAATTGAAAATGAACATTTATTTGAAATTGAAGATTACATGGTCTACGCACCGGTGTTCTTTAGCCCGGCGGTGCTACGAGCAAACTGTCGCCACTGCATACTTTCTTCGGTGGCCATTCCATCACCCGACTACAGCCCGCAAACGAGGCGTATGAGATCACCTACGATAACAGTGAACACATCCAGGCACCCAGTGGTCAGCGTCCAACCACGGCGCAGTGACATCCGGCCGTAAACTATGCAACGATCTAATTCAGCCGAGATCATGATGAAATAATCAAAAACTTGCTGTCTAATTGTGTAATGCTGCCATAATTTATAACTGGCTCCTTCGCATATCTTTAATAAACTCGTTAAAATAATGATTGTAGGAATATAAAAAAAAAACAAAAAAAGTAGTGATGTTTTAATCAATGGCAATAAATAGATAGTTTCAATTAATAGATAATAAAGTGGGTTTTTAAGGCGGAGCCACATACCAGATCCGCCGCTGGGGTCAGGAAAGCTGGTAGTTCACAGTGCTCCTTTTTTCCTGACTCACGCCTTCGCGTATCAGGGGGGAGGGGTTTACAATGCGCATGTAGAGTAAAGGCCGCGTAGAGAGACGGAAAGGAAGTAGAAGGAGAAATCCTCCCCCGAGGAGAGGCTGCTATGAAGCGGTCGGCGTTGGTGGTCATCTAAGTAAACTAATAATTGAACTATTACTTTAGATCGTGGCTTCGCCCGCACGGAGGTCGGCCCTACTTTACCTACTGGCACCTAGCTGTCCCTACAAAGTTCTACCATACAGGGGCCCATACAGCTGTTAGGTTCGACGGACAACTAAGGACGGGACCCAACTGACCTTATGGAAAATATCCTATCCTACTACACAATAGGGAGAAGGCTAGGTGAATAAATAGTACGTACCTGTTCAGAGGCGAAGAAGGCTCCCAGGGCTCGTTCAGGCGTAATTGTCGTGAATGTGAGTAGTGTGTGAGAAGTGTATATCTGTGTAACCTGAATTAGCCCTCTTAATCAGCAGCCACCCTGACTTCGGCACCGCCCCCCGGCGTGGTATTCTCCAGCGGCGGCAGCAATGGACTATTTCTTTCTTCAATTCACTATGTCAGTCTATCAACTTTATCGTACATTTAACTAACTTCAAGACGCAACTAATTCCCGTTAATTATAATCAAAAAACGTAACTCGCGGCACGAAGAATGACCGGTGGGTTAAAGTTCACTGACGTTCACTCGGCAACAAATTATTTCGAAAACCGAACGCGACCTTTTAAGGCGCTTAACGCAACGGTACAATTAAACACTAACTTCTCAATAATTAGCCAACCTGGCGTCTAATGTTCTAGACATAGACAAGTAATTATGGTCTAAATGGAAGCCAAAGGGTAAGTAAGATAAAAGAATAGTAAATTGAGTCTGTACGACTAAGAATGGCCGCTTGGGTTTAAAACGCCCCTTAAAATAACGAGCGCTGCACTGGCACCAAAGAGGCAAGATAAGGAGAATTTTTAAAATGTTACATTTAAAAAAAGTTGACCCTGTACTAGACGAGTTTTAATGTACTTGTATAGTTTACTTTGCCGTCTAGCGGCAGTATAAAAGCATGATAGAAGCGTTTTCTTCTGTTTTTTTTTTTTTTTTTTTTAACTGAAGTATCAAACGAACTTACACTCCATCTGATGATAAGTGGCTACAGCAGTCCATAAACACTGAAGCCATCTCTTGGGACTTAGATGGAATGTCTTACAGTCTGTAATTATAACGGTTACTGTAGAAATACAGTGTAAACACAATTATTCGTCGCTGCACAAATCCGTTAACAAAATCGGCGCTATTAGAGGCAACCACGCGGCTCGATTCGACTCACAGCAATGCAGACATCATCATAACTCCAGCGAATGGTCGGATGGCCCCGACGCGGTCCGGTTGCTGGTAATCCACCATCATGTTAAGAATGCCCACAATGGGTGTAACGCTCTTTCGGCTATTTTGCAGCGGGAGTTTTGGATTTTGGCAAAAATACCCCCCTATGAATGAATGTAACAAAGAGACGGCTTCCAGTCCCCGGCGGCCCCGCTATTCCTGGCTAGGGTGGCGACCATGGTAACGGCGGGGCAGGGGGTGCTAAGAATCTCTGGTGGAGGTTCGGTTGCCACCTACGACGACTCGACCTGGCAACATACAACGCACGCACCCTGAGGACTGACGAGAAGATTGTGGAGCTGGAAGAAGAAATAGACAATTTACGCTGGCATATTATAGGATTATCCGAAATCCGAAGAGAGGGGGTGGAAACGGTAATCCTCGAATCCGGCAACTTGTTCTATTACCGGGAGGGCGACCATCTGTCCCAAGGAGGTGTCGGATTTATCGTCCACAAGTCTCTCGTTAACAACGTTGTAAAGATTGAGTGTGGCGACGAGGGTTGCGTACCTTATACTCAGAATCACCAAACGGTATTCTCTGAAGGTCATACAGGTTTACGCACCAACCTCGGCACACCCCGATGAGGAGGTGGAGGAAATGTATGAGGATATCTCTAGAGCCATGCATTCCTCCAAAACCCAAGACAAGAGAGAATGTTGAGCTGAAAGTAGGGAAATTTGGAATAGGGCAACGGAACCCAAGGGGCCAGCAGCTGGCCGACTTCATGGAGAAAGAGGGACTCTTTATGATGAACTCTTTCTTCCAGAAGCGGCCCCACAGGAAGTGGACCTAGTCGAGCCCCGACGGTTCGACAAAAAATGAGATTGACTTCATTATGACGACCAAACGACAACTTTTCAGTGATGTCTCAGTGATCGCGAGAGTGAAAACCGGCAGCGATCACCGAATGGTTAGAGGCACACTGAACCCAAACGTTAAGTTGGAGAGGTCTCGTCTAATGAAGTCAACGCTCCGTCCCCCTCGTGCTCTAATCCAAAGTCCCGAAACCTTTCAGCACGAGTTACAAAACCGTTTTCAGTGCCTAGAAGACTGCAACGAAGTGGACGATATGAATGACAAGCTCGTGGAAACTGTCCATGCGGTCGGAGCTACGTTCTGCAAGACCCGCCGCAGAAGAACACAAAAACTCTCCGATCACACTCTTAATCTCATGGTTGTTAGACGGGAGATGAAGCTACATTCTTCAACAGATTTGACAGCACACAGGCAACTGAACAGACAGAAGACGACTTCAACTTCGACTTGGAAGACGTTTTCAAGCTTCTGGACTGGAAACGATACTGTATCAACATCAATGGCGAGTACATCACTCACCTTCGATTTGCCGACGATATAGTTCTTATGGCAGAATCGCTGGAGGACCTAAGCACTATGCTCAATGACCACAATAGTGCTTCCCAACGGATAGGTCGTAAGATGAACATGGACAAAACAAAGATCATGTTTAATGTCCATGTCACACCTATGCCGGTAGTTGTTGGGAGCACTAAGGTCGAAGTTGTTGACGAGTATGTTTACCTGGGACAAATAGTCCGACTAAGTAAGTCCAACTTCGACCGATAGGTCAATCGACGGATTCAACTCGGTTGGGCCGCGTTCGGGAAATTACGACACATCTTCTCAATGTCTCAGATCCCACGGCATTACTGACCATGCATATTAACCCATTTCATTAAGTATCAGAAACAATCAACTATAAAATTTGTAATCATTCCAACAGATGCAAAAGGATGTTATAATTTCTTGAGAAACTTAAAGCGGGTGATTTTATTGATGATGCTGATGGCTTGGGTAATTCTATTGATTTCGGTATAGAAGAAAATTTGATTGAAGATTAAGCACTTTCTTGTTAACTTACACGTTAGTTGTTGTGATTTTTTAGCTATATTAGTTAAAGTGACGATCAAATTAGTTTTAGATAATATCAAGTCAAAGTGATTCTACAATGAGACTGATTAAAGTTCTGGATACATAAACACATCTAGGTGCGTGAACAGAGGATATGTTCTATATTTTCCATAATAGTGTGCCTTAAAGTGTTCCTTTTATGGTACCTTTGCGCCGGTGATATGATGCAAACAAAGGATTCTCTTGACAATATGGAAACAAAGGGCTCTCTAGACATCGTCCTCTTGCTGTCAAAGCAATATATACTCAGTAAGAATTGCAAAGATTCTCAGACCATGAAAGGCTTGACTTCATCGCGCACGGTGTTCTTCCTGGTCCTCGCGGTCCTGTGCTCCTCCATCATGAACATGCTCCTTTCCATGGCAGTAATATTCTCAAACGTTGAGAAAGAACGCTTACAGTATGTGAACTTGGTCATGTGCACGTACGCGTTTGTTTGGGTCGGGTCGCTCGCGGTGGACATAACTTTAACCTCCCACTTCGCAATGGATAACAGATATCTGAACAAATACATGTCGAAACTTAAATCCACCGATTATCAATATAACAAGATAAACGCCATGCGCTATGGCGCAATGTACCTAGCGGCGCTGAGCATGAAGGGCTACGGGGCGTCCATGATAAACATCGTGCTCATTATTTATATGCTCTTAAACATGTATTATGGAGCGTTGCCTTCGGACAAGATGATTAATTCGGTCACCACCCGGGGAGCTCTGAGTGCGTTTGAAACCAGTATGAATGCCGCAGCCTTACGTCGAGACACACTACACCGGCTCCGCTCACGTAACAACCTTCCCATGTATTCCTCCAATCGGAATGAAGACATATCGCTGTGTGACTATGGCTTGCCCGTTAGGATTAATCGGAGCGCCGATATGCATGCAGGAGCCATACGTCGAGAACACGAAGACCGGCGGCGCCCCGCACGGAACAACCTTTCTAAGAAACGTGTGAACCAGCAACCCCAAGCTCGCCCGAAAATTGAAAATGAACATTTATTTGAAATTGAAGATTACATGGTCTACGCACCGGTGTTCTTTAGCCCGGCGGTGCTACGAGCAAACTGTCGCCACTGCATACTTTCTTCGGTGGCCATTCCATCACCCGACTACAGCCCGCAAACGAGGCGTATGAGATCACCTACGATAACAGTGAACACATCCAGGCACCCAGTGGTCAGCGTCCAACCACGGCGCAGTGACATCCGGCCGTAAACTATGCAACGATCTAATTCAGCCGAGATCATGATGAAATAATCAAAAACTTGCTGTCTAATTGTGTAATGCTGCCATAATTTATAACTGGCTCCTTCGCATATCTTTAATAAACTCGTTAAAATAATGATTGTAGGAATATAAAAAAAACAAAAAAAGTAGTGATGTTTTAATCAATGGCAATAAATAGATAGTTTCAATTAATAGATAATAAAGTGGGTTTTTAAGGCGGAGCCACATACCAGATCCGCCGCTGGGGTCAGGAAAGCTGGTAGCTCACAGTGCTCCTTTTTTCCTTACTCACGCCTTCGCGTATCAGGGGGGAGGGGTTTACAATGCGCATGTAGAGTAAAGGCCGCGTAGAGAGACGGAAAGGAAGTAGAAGGAGAAATCCTCCCCCGAGGAGAGGCTGCTATGAAGCGGCCGGCGTTGGTGGTCATCTAAGTAAACTAATAATTGAACTATTACTTTAGATCGTGGCTTCGCCCGCACGGAGGTCGGCCCTACTTTACCTACTGGCACCTAACTGTCCCTACAAAGTTCTACCATACAGGGGCCCATACAGCTGTTAGGTTCGACGGACAACTAAGGACGGGACCCAACTGGCCTTATGGAAAATATCATATCCTACTACACAATAGGGAGAAGGCTAGGTGAATAAATAGTACGTACCTGTTCAGAGGCGAAGAAGGCTCCCAGGGCTCGTTCAGGCGTAATTGTCGTGAATATGAGTAGTGTGTGAGAAGTGTATATCTGTGTAACCTGAATTAGCCCTCTTAATCAGCAGCCACCCTGACTTCGGCACCGCCCCCCGGCGTGGTATTCTTCAGCGGCGGCAGCAATGGACTATTTCTTTCTTCAATTCACTATGTCAGTCTATCAACTTTATCGTACATTTAACTAACTTCAAGACGCAACTAATTCCCGTTAATTATAATCAAAAAGCGTAACTCGCGGCACGAAGAATGACCGGTGGGTTAAAGTTCACTGACGTTCACTCAGCAACAAATTATTTCGAAAACCGAACGCGACCTTTTAAGGCGCTTAACGCAACGGTACAATTAAACACTAACTTCTCAATAATTAGCCAACCTGGCGTCTAATGTTCTAGACATAGACAAGTAATTATGGTCTAAATGGAAGCCAAAGGGTAAGTAAGATAAAAGAAGAGTAAATTGAGTCTGTACGACTAAGAATGGCCGCTTGGGTTTAAAA
This sequence comes from Parnassius mnemosyne, assembly GCA_963668995.1. NCBI lineage: Eukaryota > Metazoa > Arthropoda > Insecta > Lepidoptera > Papilionidae > Parnassius > Parnassius mnemosyne. Next base: position 1,711,077 of record CAVLGL010000097.1, on the reverse strand, counting down.
CGCCCCTTAAAATAACGAGCGCTGCATTGGCACCAAAGAGGCAAGATAAGGAGAATTTTTAAAATGTTACATTTAAAAAAAGTTGACCCTGTACTAGACGAGTTTTAATGTACTTGTATAGTTTACTTTGCCGTCTAGCGGCAGTATAAAAGCATGATAGAAGCGTTTTCTTCTGTTTTTTTTTTTTTTTTTAACTGAAGTATCAAACGAACTTACACTCCATCTGATGATAAGTGGCTACAGCAGTCCATAAACACTGAAGCCATCTCTTGGGACTTAGATGGAATGTCTTACAGTCTGTAATTATAACGGTTACTGTAGAAATACAGTGTAAACACAATTATTCGTCGCTGCACAAATCCGTTAACAAAATCGGCGCTATTAGAGGCAACCACGCGGCTCGATTCGACTCACAGCAATGCAGACATCATCATAACTCCAGCGAATGGTCGGATGGCCCCGACGCGGTCCGGTTGCTGGTAATCCACCATCATGTTAAGAATGCCCACAATGGGTGTAACGCTCTTTCGGCTATTTTGCAGCGGGAGTTTTGGATTTTGGCAAAAATACCCCCCTATGAATGAATGTAACAAAGAGACGGCTTCCAGTCCCCGGCGGCCCCGCTATTCCTGGCTAGGGTGGCGACCATGGTAACGGCGGGGCAGGGGGTGCTAAGAATCTCTGGTGGAGGTTCGGTTGCCACCTACGACGACTCGACCTGGCAACATACAACGCACGCACCCTGAGGACTGACGAGAAGATTGTGGAGCTGGAAGAAGAAATAGACAATTTACGCTGGCATATTATAGGATTATCCGAAATCCGAAGAGAGGGGGTGGAAACGGTAATCCTCGAATCCGGCAACTTGTTCTATTACCGGGAGGGCGACCATCTGTCCCAAGGAGGTGTCGGATTTATCGTCCACAAGTCTCTCGTTAACAACGTTGTAAAGATTGAGTGTGGCGACGAGGGTTGCGTACCTTATACTCAGAATCACCAAACGGTATTCTCTGAAGGTCATACAGGTTTACGCACCAACCTCGGCACACCCCGATGAGGAGGTGGAGGAAATGTATGAGGATATCTCTAGAGCCATGCATTCCTCCAAAACCCAAGACAAGAGAGAATGTTGAGCTGAAAGTAGGGAAATTTGGAATAGGGCAACGGAACCCAAGGGGCCAGCAGCTGGCCGACTTCATGGAGAAAGAGGGACTCTTTATGATGAACTCTTTCTTCCAGAAGCGGCCCCACAGGAAGTGGACCTAGTCGAGCCCCGACGGTTCGACAAAAAATGAGATTGACTTCATTATGACGACCAAACGACAACTGTTCAGTGATGTCTCAGTGATCGCGAGAGTGAAAACCGGCAGCGATCACCGAATGGTTAGAGGCACACTGAACCCAAACGTTAAGTTGGAGAGGTCTCGTCTAATGAAGTCAACGCTCCGTCCCCCTCGTGCTCTAATCCAAAGTCCCGAAACCTTTCAGCTCGAGTTACAAAACCGTTTTCAGTGCCTAGAAGACTGCAACGAAGTGGACGATATGAATGACAAGCTCGTGGAAACTGTCCATGCGGTCGGAGCTACGTTCTGCAAGACCCGCCGCAGAAGAACACAAAAATTCTCCGATCACACTCTTAATCTCATGGTTGTTAGACGGGAGATGAAGCTACATTCTTCAACAGATTTGACAGCACACAGGCAACTGAACAGACAGAAGACGACTTCAACTTCGACTTGGAAGACGTTTTCAAGCTTCTGGACTGGAAACGATACTGTATCAACATCAATGGCGAGTACATCACTCACCTTCGATTTGCCGACGATATAGTTCTTATGGCAGAATCGCTGGAGGACCTAAGCACTATGCTCAATGACCACAATAGTGCTTCCCAACGGATAGGTCGTAAGATGAACATGGACAAAACAAAGATCATGTTTAATGTCCATGTCACACCTATGCCGGTAGTTGTTGGGAGCACTAAGGTCGAAGTTGTTGACGAGTATGTTTACCTGGGACAAATAGTCCGACTAAGTAAGTCCAACTTCGACCGATAGGTCAATCGACGGATTCAACTCGGTTGGGCCGCGTTCGGGAAATTACGACACATCTTCTCAATGTCTCAGATCCCACGGCATTGCTGACCATGCATATTAACCCATTTCATTAAGTATCAGAAACAATCAACTATAAAATTTGTAATCATTCCAACAGATGCAAAAGGATGTTATAATTTCTTGAGAAACTTAAAGCGGGTGATTTTATTGATGATGCTGATGGCTTGGGTAATTCTATTGATTTCGGTATAGAAGAAAATTTGATTGAAGATTAAGCACTTTCTTGTTAACTTACACGTTAGTTGTTGTGATTTTTTAGCTATATTAGTTAAAGTGACGATCAAATTAGTTTTAGATAATATCAAGTCAAAGTGATTCTACAATGAGACTGATTAAAGTTCTGGATACATAAACACATCTAGGTGCGTGAACAGAGGATATGTTCTATATTTTCCATAATAGTGTGCCTTAAAGTGTTCCTTTTATGGTACCTTTGCGCCGGTGATATGATGCAAACAAAGGATTCTCTTGACAATATGGAAACAAAGGGCTCTCTAGACATCGTCCTCTTGCTGTCAAAGCAATATATACTCAGTAAGGATTGCAAAGATTCTCAGACCATGAAAGGCTTGACTTCATCGCGCACGGTGTTCTTCCTGGTCCTCGCGGTCCTGTGCTCCTCCATCATGAACATGCTCCTTTCCATGGCAGTAATATTCTCAAACGTTGAGAAAGAACGCTTACAGTATGTGAACTTGGTCACGTGCACGTACGCGTTTGTTTGGGTCAGGTCGCTCGCGGTGGACATAACTTTAGCCTCCCACTTCGCAATGGATAACAAATATCTGACCAAATACATGTCGAAACTTAAATCCACCGATTATCAATATAACAAGATAAACGCCATGCGCTATGGCGCAATGTATCTAGCGGCGCTGAGCATGAAGGGCTACGGGGCGTCCATGATAAACATCGTGCTCATTATTTATATGCTCTTAAACATGTATTATAGAGCGTTGCCTTCGGACAAGATGATTAATTCGGTCACCACCCGGGGAGCTCTGAGTGCGTTTGAAACCAGTATGAATGCCGCAGCCTTACGTCGAGACACACTACACCGGCCCCGCTCACGTAACAACCTTCCCATGTATTCCTCCAATCGGAATGAAGACATATCGCTGTGTAACTACGGCTTGCCCTTTAGGATTAATCGGAGCGCCGATATGCATGCAGGAGCCATACGTCGAGACGAAGAAGACCGGCGGCGCCCCGCATGGAACAACCTTTCTAAGAAACGTGTGAACCAGCAACCCCAAGCTCGCCCGAACTTTGAAAATGAACCTTTATTTGAAATTGAAGATGACATGGTCTACGCACCGGTGTTCTTTAGCCCGGCGGTGCTACGAGCAAACTGTCGCCACTGCATACTTTCTTCGGTGGCCATTCCATCACCCGACTACAGCCCGCAAACGAGACGTATGAGATCACCTACGATAACAGTGAACACATCCAGGCACCCAGTGGTCAGCGTCCAACCACGGCGCAGTGACATCCGGCCGTAAACTATGCAACGATCTAATTCAGCCGAGATCATGATGAAATAATCAAAAACTTGCTGTCTAATTGTGTAATGCTGCCATAATTTATAACTGGCTCCTTCGCATATCTTTAATAAACTCGTTAAAATAATGATTGTAGGAATATAAAAAAAACAAAAAAAGTAGTGATGTTTTAATCAATGGCAATAAATAGATAGTTTCAATTAATAGATAATAAAGTAGGTTTTTAAGGCGGAGCCACATACCAGATCCGCCGCTGGGGTCAGGAAAGCTGGTAGCTCACAGTGCTCCTTTTTTCCTTACTCACGCCTTCGCGTATCAGGGGGGAGGGGTTTACAATGCGCATGTAGAGTAAAGGCCGCGTAGAGAGACGGAAAGGAAGTAGAAGGAGAAATCCTCCCCCGAGGAGAGGCTGCTATGAAGCGGCCGGCGTTGGTGGTCATCTAAGTAAACTAATAATTGAACTATTACTTTAGATCGTGGCTTCGCCCGCACGGAGGTCGGCCCTACTTTTGGAGTAAACCACGCTCTGCTACCAGCAATGTTCACGCACCTAGCTGTCCCTACAAAGATCTACAATACAGGGGCCCATACAGCTGTTAGGTTCGACGGACAACTAAGGACGGGACCCAACTGGCCTTATGGAAAATATCCTATCCTACTACACAATAGGGAGAAGGCTAGGTGAATAAATAGTACGTACCTGTTCAGAGGCGAAGAAGGCTCCCAGGGCTCGTTCAGGCGTAATTGTCGTGAATGTGAGTAGTGTGTGAGAAGTGTATATCTGTGTAACCTGAATTAGCCCTCTTAATCAGCAGCCACCCTGACTTCGGCACCGCCCCCCGGCGTGGTATTCTCCAGCGGCAGCAGCAATGGACTATTTCTTTCTTCAATTCACTATGTCAGTCTATCAAATTTATCGTACATTTAACTAACTTCAAGACGCAACTAATTCCCGTTAATTATAATCAAAAAACGTAACTCGCGGCACTCGTGGGTTAAAGTTCACTGACGTTCACTCAGCAACAAATTATTTCGAAAACCGAACGCGACCTTTTAAGGCGCTTAACGCAACGGTACAATTAAACACTAACTTCTCAATAATTAGCCAACCTGGCGTCTAATGTTCTAGACATAGACAAGTAATTATGGTCTAAATGGAAGCCAAAGGGTAAGTAAGATAAAAGAAGAGTAAATTGAGTCTGTACGACTAAGAATGGCCGCTTGGGTTTAAAACGCCCCTTAAAATAACGAGCGCTGCACTGGCACCAAAGAGGCAAGATAAGGAATACTTTTTAAATGTTACATTTAAAAAAAGTTGACCCTGTACTAGACGAGTTTTAATGTACTTGTATAGTTTACTTTGCCGTCTAGCGGCAGTATAAAAGCATAATAGAAGCGTTTTCTTCTGTTTTTTTTTTTTTAACTGAAGTATCAAACGAACTTACACTCCATCTGATGATAAGTGGCTACAGCAGTCGATAAACACTGAAGCCATCTCTTGGGACTTAGATGGAATGTCTTACAGTCTGTAATTATAACGGCCACTGTAGAAACACAGTGTAAACACAATTATTCGTCGCTGCACAAATCCGTTAACAAAATCGGCGCTATTAGAGGCAACCACGCGGCTCGATTCGACTCACAGCAATGCAGACATCATCATAACTCCAGCGAATGGTCGGATGGCCCCGACGCGGTCCGGTTGCTGGTAATCCACCATCATGTTAAGAATGCCCACAATGGGTGTAACGCTCTTTCGGCTATTTTGCAGCCGGAGTTTTGGATTTTGGCAAATACCCCCCTATGAATGAATGTAACAAAGAGACGGCTTCCAGTCCCCGGCGGCCCCGCTTTTCCTGGCTAGGGTGGCGACCATGGTAACGGCGAGGCCGGGGGTGCTAAGAATCTCTGGTGGAGGTTCGGTTGCCACCTACGACGACTCGACCTGGCAACATACAACGCACGCACCCTGAGAGCTATTACGCACTGTGGACTAGTCGCCGGCGACTCAGTTGTCGACGACTGTAATATTGTATAGTTTAAATAGGTGTTTACGCACTAGTCACCGGTTGCCCGGGCGACTCGGCGACTCGCCGCGCAGTGGCGACGCACAAGCAACTGCCGGTCGCCGGCGACCAATAGGAGCACGGTTTCAAATTGCTTTCATTGAAAGCATTCACACTGCGAGCAACTGTCGTAACGACCGGACGGCCGCGCACAATGAGTTTTGACACGGATAAATTTATATCGGAAATACAATCCCGAAAAGCTATTTGGGATTTACAAAGTGAGGAATATGCTAATCGGGATTTGAAGAAAAAACAGTGGGAAGAAATAGTGGAGTTATTTGGAGGTGAAGAATTATCAGACGAAGAAAAAAAAAACTCAGGTAAGTAAGAAATGCCATTTATTTTTTATTAATTAATACTGCTCATCTGCCAAGATAATTGACCCTCAGTTGTAAAGTAATCAGCAAATACATCTCTGTATGATGCACCACGTCGCGTAGCTCTTTGGAAACCGTTTGGGACTTCTTCAAAGCCAGGAATGCTCAGGGTATCTTCAAATTTATATCCGTCTCTTTCTCGGACATAGTTGTGAAGAGCGCAACATGTTTTGATGATGCATGATACTAGATCTAAATTCACGTTGATAGGTCTGTGAAAAATCTGCCACTTGTTTGCTAATATGCCGAATGAACATTCAATATGGCGTCGTGCACGAGAAAGCCTATAATTAAATATTTTTTTCTTTGTTGTTAAATTTGATCCACCGAACGGTCGCATAATTTTGTCAGTTTGTCCAAATGCTTCGTCACCCACAATAACAAACGGTACTGGTATAGGGTTTGTCGATGAAATGGGCTTAGGTTCGGGTATTTGCAAATCATTGTTCATTAGCTTTTGATAAAACGTTGAATTTGTAAATATAGTTGAATCGCAATCCTTTCCATAGGAACCAACGTCTATGTATATGAACTTATAGTCAGAGTCACAAATGGCAAGCAAAATTACAGAAAAGAAGTGTTTGTAATTATAACACAATGATCCACTGTTGTATGGTTTTATAATTCTTACATGCTTACCATCTACGGCACCTATGCAATTTGGAAAATTGGCCCGTAAATGAAAATCTTTTGCGATTTTTAACCAATTTTCTTTTGTCGGTTGCGGTAAACACATGTCTTTTAGTACAACCCATATAAAATGACAAACTTCTCTTATTATTTCAGCTATAGTTGAAATCCCAAGTCTGTATGAGTAATGTAAATCTACAAATTTACAACCGCTTCCAAGATATCTGGAATTAAAAAATAATTTAAATATATACATTATTTACAGGTCATTCACTTCAAAAGAAATGGAAAAATATAAGAAGCTGCTTTTCGCGAGAAGTACGAAGTTTTAAAAATACTAAAAGCGGATCTGCTGCTTCCCATAAAACTCCCTATATTTATTATAATCAGCTGTTATTTTTGAAGAATACCGTTGGTAATTTGAACACAGAGAGTAACATTGCTGAACAAGAACATTTGACAAATGATCAAGAACCTTTAGGACCTTACTCGAGAGAAAATATAGTCGGAAGAAAAAAGAAAAAAACGTCAGATGATGGCACAAGCGAACTGTTAACCACATTAAACAAGTGTATTGAAACTCGCAAAAATAAGGAGGATATTTTGGAACAAGATGAGGACAGAATGTTCCTGATGTCCCTATTATCATCATTTAGGGCAATTCCGGAGCACAAAAAGTCAGCTGCGAAAATTCAATTAATCAGTGTAATCGAATCATTCCGATCCTCTACTCAAAATAATATATATCCAAACACAATGTGGCGAAATTTTAATGAGTACGAGTATGAGCGTGGTTACTTCACACCGGAGGCCGGGCGTTCAACAGCACCAAGTCAACAATCACGCCCTGAAGCACAACATTATTATACGCTACCAACTTCAACTCCTTCAGAACGTGAACGCCCAGAGTCGCGATTTTCTACTGTCACTTCAAATACCTCGCAAGATTCTGACATTTTGGATCTATTTTGAATATTTCCTTTTGTTGTGCAATCGTTTATAATATTGATTTCATTAAGTACTTTAAAAAAATACATGTTTTATAATTATTTACCGTATATTTTTAAATTATGTCATCGAAGAGTAGACTTACAGATAGTGCCATCCACGAAGACGCGCCCCACTCTTTGTTCAAATGCATGTGTGCTATCTTCCGCATGTGTTAAACATCTGTCGATACACGCTAATTATCGATGAATGCAAACGCACACTAATAGAAATTGACTAATCAGGAAAGAGTATTATGAATAGCACGAAAGATGCTCTATTTAAATTTAATCGCGCATCTTCGTGGATGGCATTATCTGTAACTCTAAACACACTCCCGGACACATCTATCGGCCCACCTTGAGTTTTAAGTTTTGACTGGAGACCAGCTAAAAATAAATGTTAGGAAGAGCAATAAGTTTTTGCAGGTGTGAAGCTGATTTACTGGCCATCGTTTTCGTAAAAAACTGCATAAAAACTTATTGCACCACTTAACATTTATTTTTAGCTAGGGATTGTCAACACTTTAAACACTAGGTTTGGCGGATAGATGTGTCCGGGAATGTAATGTAAATTGTGTTAAAATCCCGTAAAAAATAAATGTTAGGAATGAATTTTATTTGAATTGTCACTTACCTTAGTGTTATAAAAAGTTTTTCTTCCGGAGAAATACATGGTCGCATATTTGTATCTATGCCAGTTATATGTGGTTTTAGAAGACACAATAAGACATCAAACGAACTCACAGACATTCTTGCATAATTAAAAAATTTACGAGGATATTTTCTAACGTCTTCATAAAATATTTTAAACATTCCCTTTGACCTCCGTTCTTCTAACAAAGGATGCACCCAATACTCTTTTGATTTTTTTTTATTTGTCTTTCTTTTTATAATTAGTAGCGCCGCTACTATTGCAAGTTCTTCAACGTCCATTCTGCACGAATGTACTTGGAATACTGTCGCTCGGCTCGGTCTCCGGGCCCTGTTTCCCATGTTTCGGTCGCCGAGGGACTGAGTCGCCGGCGACTAGTCGACAGTGCGTAATAGCCCTGAGGACTGACGAGAAGATTGTGGAGCTGGAAGAAGAAATAGACAATTTACGCTGGCATATTATAGGATTATCCGAAGTCCGAAGAGAGGGGGAGGAAACGGTAATCCTCGAATCCGGCAACTTGTTCTATTACCGGGAGGGCGACCATCTGTCCCAAGGAGGTGTCGGATTTATCGTCCACAAGTCTCTCGCTAACAACGTTGTAAAGATTGAGTGTGGCGACGAGGGTTGCGTACCTTATACTCAGAATCACCAAACGGTATTCTCTGTAGGTCATACAGGTTTACGCACCAACCTCGGCACACCCCGATGAGGAGGTGGAGGAAATGTATGAGGATATCTCTAGAGCCATGCATTCCTCCAAAACCCAAGACAAGAGAGAATGTTGAGCTGAAAGTAGGGAAATTTGGAATAGGGCAACGGAACCCAAGGGGCCAGCAGCTGGCCGACTTCATGGAGAAAGAGGGACTCTTTATGATGAACTCTTTCTTCCAGAAGCGGCCCCACAGGAAGTGGACCTAGTCGAGCCCCGACGGTTCGACAAAAAATGAGATTGACTTCATTATGACGACCAAACGACAACTGTTCAGTGATGTCTCAGTGATCGCGAGAGTGAAAACCGGCAGCGATCACCGAATGGTTAGAGGCACACTGAACCCAAACGTTAAGTTGGAGAGGTCTCGTCTAATGAAGTCAACGCTCCGTCCCCCTCGTGCTCTAATCCAAAGTCCCGAAACCTTTCAGCTCGAGTTACAAAACCGTTTTCAGTGCCTAGAAGACTGCAACAAAGTGGACGATATGAATGACAAGCTCGTGGAAACTGTCCATGCGGTCGGAGCTACGTTCTGCAAGACCCGCCGCAGAAGAACACAAAAACTCTCCGATCACACTCTTAATCTCATGGTTGTTAGACGGGAGATGAAGCTACATTCTTCAACAGATTTGACAGCACACAGGCAACTGAACAGACAGAAGACGACTTCAACTTCGACTTGGAAGACGTTTTCAAGCTTCTGGACTGGAAACGATACTGTATCAACATCAATGGCGAGTACATCACTCACCTTCGATTTGCCGACGATATAGTTCTTATGGCAGAATCGCTGGAGGACCTAAGCACTATGCTCAATGACCACAATAGTGCTTCCCAACGGATAGGTCGTAAGATGAACATGGACAAAACAAAGATCATGTTTAATGTCCATGTCACACCTATGCCGGTAGTTGTTGGGAGCACTAAGGTCGAAGTTGTTGACGAGTATGTTTACCTGGGACAAATAGTCCGACTAAGTAAGTCCAACTTCGACCGATAGGTCAATCGACGGATTCAACTCGGTTGGGCCGCGTTCGGGAAATTACGACACATCTTCTCAATGTCTCAGATCCCACGGCATTGCTGACCATGCATATTAACCCATTTCATTAAGTATCAGAAACAATCAACTATAAAATTTGTAATCATTCCAACAGATGCAAAAGGATGTTATAATTTCTTGAGAAACTTAAAGCGGGTGATTTTATTGATGATGCTGATGGCTTGGGTAATTCTATTGATTTCGGTATAGAAGAAAATTTGATTGAAGATTAAGCACTTTCTTGTTAACTTACACGTTAGTTGTTGTGATTTTTTAGCTATATTAGTTAAAGTGACGATCAAATTAGTTTTAGATAATATCAAGTCAAAGTGATTCTACAATGAGACTGATTAAAGTTCTGGATACATAAACACATCTAGGTGCGTGAACAGAGGATATGTTCTATATTTTCCATAATAGTGTGCCTTAAAGTGTTCCTTTTATGGTACCTTTGCGCCGGTGATATGATGCAAACAAAGGATTCTCTTGACAATATGGAAACAAAGGGCTCTCTAGACATCGTCCTCTTGCTGTAAAAGCAATATATACTCAATAAGGATTGCAAAGATTCTCAGACCATGAAAGGCTTGACTTCATCGCGCACGGTGTTCTTCCTGGTCCTCGCGGTCCTGTGCTCCTCCATCATGAACATGCTCCTTTCCATGGCAGTAATATTCTCAAACGTTGAGAAAGAACGCTTACAGTATGTGAACTTGGTCACGTGCACGTACGCGTTTGTTTGGGTCGGGTCGCTCGCGGTGGACACAACTTTAACCTCCCACTTCGCAATGGATAACAGATATCTGAATAAATACATGTCGAAACTTAAATCCACCGATTATCAATATAACAAGATAAACGCCATGCGCTATGGCGCAATGTACCTAGCGGCGCTGAGCATGAAGGGCTACGGGGCGTCCATGATAAACATCGTGCTCATTATTTATATGCTCTTAAACATGTATTATGGAGCGTTGCCTTCGGACAAGATGATTAATTCGGTCACCACCCGGGGAGCTCTGAGTGCGTTTGAAACCAGTATGAATGCCGCAGCCTTACGTCGAGACACACTACACCGGCTCCGTTCACGTAACAACCTTCCCATGTATTCCTCCAATCGGAATGAAGACATATCGCTGTGTGACTATGGCTTGCCCGTTAGGATTAATCGGAGCGCCGATATGCATGCAGGAGCCATACGTCGAGAACACGAAGACCGGCGGCGCCCCGCACGGAACAACCTTTCTAAGAAACGTGTGAACCAGCAACCCCAAGCTCGCCCGAAAATTGAAAATGAACATTTATTTGAAATTGAAGATTACATGGTCTACGCACCGGTGTTCTTTAGCCCGGCGGTGCTACGAGCAAACTGTCGCCACTGCATACTTTCTTCGGTGGCCATTCCATCACCCGACTACAGCCCGCAAACGAGGCGTATGAGATCACCTACGATAACAGTGAACACATCCAGGCACCCAGTGGTCAGCGTCCAACCACGGCGCAGTGACATCCGGCCGTAAACTATGCAACGATCTAATTCAGCCGAGATCATGATGAAATAATCAAAAACTTGCTGTCTAATTGTGTAATGCTGCCATAATTTATAACTGGCTCCTTCGCATATCTTTAATAAACTCGTTAAAATAATGATTGTAGGAATATAAAAAAAAACAAAAAAAGTAGTGATGTTTTAATCAATGGAAATAAATAGATAGTTTCAATTAATAGATAATAAAGTAGGTTTTTAAGGCGGAGCCACATACCAGATCCGCCGCTGGGGTCAGGAAAGCTGGTAGTTCACAGTGCTCCTTTTTTCCTGACTCACGCCTTCGCGTATCAGGGGGGAGGGGTTTACAATGCGCATGTAGAGTAAAGGCCGCGTAGAGAGACGGAAAGGAAGTAGAAGGAGAAATCCTCCCCCGAGGAGAGGCTGCTATGAAGCGGTCGGCGTTGGTGGTCATCTAAGTAAACTAATAATTGAACTATTACTTTAGATCGTGGCTTCGCCCGCACGGAGGTCGGCCCTACTTTACCTACTGGCACCTAGCTGTCCCTACAAAGTTCTACCATACAGGGGCCCATACAGCTGTTAGGTTCGACGGACAACTAAGGACGGGACCCAACTGACCTTATGGAAAATATCCTATCCTACTACACAATAGGGAGAAGGCTAGGTGAATAAATAGTACGTACCTGTTCAGAGGCGAAGAAGGCTCCCAGGGCTCGTTCAGGCGTAATTGTCGTGAATGTGAGTAGTGTGTGAGAAGTGTATATCTGTGTAACCTGAATTAGCCCTCTTAATCAGCAGCCACCCTGACTTCGGCACCGCCCCCCGGCGTGGTATTCTCCAGCGGCGGCAGCAATGGACTATTTCTTTCTTCAATTCACTATGTCAGTCTATCAACTTTATCGTACATTTAACTAACTTCAAGACGCAACTAATTCCCGTTAATTATAATCAAAAAACGTAACTCGCGGCACGAAGAATGACCGGTGGGTTAAAGTTCACTGACGTTCACTCGGCAACAAATAATTTCGAAAACCGAACGCGACCTTTTAAGGCGCTTAACGCAACGGTACAATTAAACACTAACTTCTCAATAATTAGCCAACCTGGCGTCTAATGTTCTAGACATAGACAAGTAATTATGGTCTAAATGGAAGCAAAAGGGTAAGTAAGATAAAAGAATAGTAAATTGAGTCTGTACGACTAAGAATGGCCGCTTGGGTTTAAAACGCCCCTTAAAATAACGAGCGCTGCACTGGCACCAAAGAGGCAAGATAAGGAATACTTTTTAAATGTTACATTTAAAAAAAGTTGACCCTGTACTAGACGAGTTTTAATGTACTTGTATAGTTTACTTTACCGTCTAGCGGCAGTATAAAAGCATAATAGAAGCGTTTTCTTCTGTTTTTTTTTTTTAACTGAAGTATCAAACGAACTTACACTCCATCTGATGATAAGTGGCTACAGCAGTCGATAAACACTGAAGCCATCTCTTGGGACTTAGATGGAATGTCTTACAGTCTGTAATTATAACGGCCACTGTAGAAACACAGTGTAAACACAATTATTCGTTGCTGCACAAATCCGTTAACAAAATCGGCGCTATTAGAGGCAACCACGCGGCTCGATTCGACTCACAGCAATGCAGACATCATCATAACTCCAGCGAATGGTCGGATGGCCCCGACGCGGTCCGGTTGCTGGTAATCCACCATCATGTTAAGAATGCCCACAATGGGTGTAACGCTCTTTCGGCTATTTTGCAGCCGGAGTTTTGGATTTTGGCAAATACCCCCCTATGAATGAATGTAACAAAGAGACGGCTTCCAGTCCCCGGCGGCCCCGCTTTTCCTGGCTAGGGTGGCGACCATGGTAACGGCGAGGCCGGGGGTGCTAAGAATCTCTGGTGGAGGTTCGGTTGCCACCTACGACGACTCGACCTGGCAACATACAACGCACGCACCCTGAGGACTGACGAGAAGATTGTGGAGCTGGAAGAAGAAATAGACAATTTACGCTGGCATATTATAGGATTATCCGAAGTCCGAAGAGAGGGGGAGGAAACGGTAATCCTCGAATCCGGCAACTTGTTCTATTACCGGGAGGGCGACCATCTGTCCCAAGGAGGTGTCGGATTTATCGTCCACAAGTCTCTCGTTAACAACGTTGTAAAGATTGAGTGTGGCGACGAGGGTTGCGTACCTTATACTCAGAATCACCAAACGGTATTCGCTGAAAGTCATACAGGTTTACGCACCAACCTCGGCACACCCCGATGAGGAGGTGGAGGAAATGTATGAGGATATCTCTAGAGCCATGCATTCCTCCAAAACCCAAGACAAGAGAGAATGTTGAGCTGAAAGTAGGGAAATTTGGAATAGGGCAACGGAACCCAAGGGGCCAGCAGCTGGCCGACTTCATGGAGAAAGAGGGACTCTTTATGATGAACTCTTTCTTCCAGAAGCGGCCCCACAGGAAGTGGACCTAGTCGAGCCCCGACGGTTCGACAAAAAATGAGATTGACTTCATTATGACGACCAAACGACAACTGTTCAGTGATGTCTCAGTGATCGCGAGAGTGAAAACCGGCAGCGATCACCGAATGGTTAGAGGCACACTAAACCCAAACCATAAGTTGGAGAGGTCTCGTCTAATGAAGTCAACGCTCCGTCCCCCTCGTGCTCTAATGCAAAGTCCCGAAACCTTTCAGCTCGAGTTACAAAACCGTTTTCAGTGCCTAGAAGACTGCAATGAAGTGGACGATATGAATGACAAGCTCGTGGAAACTGTCCATGCGGTCGGAGCTACGTTCTGCAAGACCCGCCGCAGAAGAACACAAAAACTCTCCGATCACACTCTTAATCTCATGGTTGTTAGACGTGAGATGAAGTTACATTCTTCAACAGATTTGACAGCATACAGGCAACTGAACAGATAGATCTCCAAATGCATGCGGCGGGACTTACGCAACTTCAATACAGCTCGTATTGAAAAAGCGATCGAGCGGAACTAAGGCTCCAAAGTCTTTGCCAGAAATCTGTCTGCCAGAAAGAGCCAACTGTCAAAGCTGAAGACAGAATGTGGCAGCATCGTTTCCGGGGCACCTGAGATTTTGTGTGAGATTGAGAGGTTCTATGGGCAGCTGTACACGCAAGTGTGAGTAACGATCCAAGAGCGAGTCTTATCCGACATTACTCCGATGATATCCCGGACGTCAGTCTGAGCGAGATTAGAATAGCTCCAGCACCTTAAAAGCGGCAAGGCCCCAGGCGAGGATGAAATTACAGCGGAGCTTCTGAAAGCGTGTGGAAAACCGGTATTTGAAGTCCTTCAGAAGCTCTTTCATTCCGTCCTCCATGGTGTCATTACACCGGAGGCGTGGGGCAGAAGTGCCGCCGCACTTCTGCCCCACTTGTTCTTCAAGAAAGGCGACAACGCTCTCTTGAAGAACTACAGACCGATTTCCCTTCTGAGCCGCGTCTACGTGCTGTTTTCGAGAGTCATTACGAATTGTCTCGCGCGCAGACTTGACGACTTCCAGCCTCCCGAACAAGCCGGTTTCCGAAAAGGCTTTAGCACCATAGACCACATACATACCCTTCGGCAAATTGTACAGAAGTCAGAGGAGTACAATTTGCCACTATGTCTGGCGTATGTGGACTATGAGAAAGCCTTTGATTCCGTCGAAATTTGGGCGGTGCTGCAGTCCCTTCAGCGGTGCCAAGTTGACTGTCGGTATATCGAAGTGCTGAAGTGCTTGTACAGTAGGGCTACGATGGCTATCTGAGTACAGAACCAGTATACGAAACCTATCCAATTGCAGAGCGTTGTAAGACAGGGTGACGTCATATCCCCGAAACTCTTCACCGCTGCATTGGAAGACGTTTTCAAGCTTCTGGACTGGAAAGGATACGGTATCAACATCAATGACGAGTACATCACTCACCTTCGATTTGCCGACGATATAGTCCTTATGGCAGAATCGCTGGAGGACATAAGCACTATGCTCCATGACCTCAATAGTGCTTCCCAACGGATAGGTCGTAAGATGAACATGGACAAAACAAAGATCATGTTTAATGCCCATGTCACACCTATGCCGGTAGTTGTTGGGAGCACTAAGCTCGAAGTTGTTGACGAGTATGTTTACCTGGGATAAATAGTCCGACTAGGTAAGTCCAACTTCGACCGATAGGTCAATCGACGGATTCAACTCGGTTGGGCCGCGTTCGGGAAATTACGGCACATCTTCTCGTCAGGTATACCTCAAAACTTAAAAACGAGACTGTACAACCAGTGCGTGTTGCCAGTGATGACATACGGTACTGAGACGTGGTCCTTCACTGCTGGCCGGATGAGGAAGCTCAAGGTCGCTCAGCGAGCTATGGAGAGGGCTATGCTCGGAGTTTCTCTGCGTGATAAACTCAGAAATGAGGATATCCGCAGTAGAACCAGAGTGACCGACATAGCCCAACGGATTAGTAAGCTGAAGTGGCAATGGGCCGGCCATATAGCTCGAAGAGCCGACAACCGATGGGGAAAAAAGGTTCTCGAGTGGCAGCCTCGTACCGGCAGGCGATGTGTTGGGCGTCCCCCCAAAATACTTTAAATGTACATAAAATCGTCTTGTTTACATTGCCTTACATACAGGGTTGGCCGCAGGAAAATAAAATAAGCTATGATATAAATTTATTAATGAATAACTTTTCATGTAATAATAATTTAAACTTGACATTTAGTTGTTACAATTATAATGATAGAATTAATTTAATAGATATAAATAATTTTATTAAGAAATTTTTGACTAGAGATAGATCTACCTAAATCTAAAACAATCAAATATATAAATGTACCTGTAATTACATAAATCCACCAGCATTCTTTACTTATAATTTGTTTTTCACAACATAACTTAAAACTTATTTTGCCACTTCACTGTCACCTGACATTGACCTTTGTGACGGCGCTGTCGTCGCGCCACAAGCGAAACACATCGAAGCCTAAATCGCGCTATCAAAGTTCCGAAATTAAAGCAGCATATATAGAATAGCTCCGAACTACCAATCGGAGCGCAGACCGCTCCCCGGGCAGAACACCTTGCCCGGCGGGAGATCTCCCCTTTTCCTTCCACCCACTACAGTGGTGACCAACCGACGTGATATGAACACGCAACCAACAACCTTCGGAAACTACACCTTCAAACCTTCATTATCCTTAAGTACCCCATTCATTCGCTCCCGAGCAGACATTGTCTGCAGTCTTCCCATTCTGCAAGCCATCTAGCTTTACAAAGGTTCATCGCAGCATTGGAATAATAATGCTTCCTGTTCCTTCAAGCTACTCTCTGCGCTACAGTGTTCGGTACGGCTCTGAGCCTTACTGCTCGCCTCTGCTTCACGGCACTCTCGCAGATTACTTGCCTTCTTCTCGACTCACCGCAGACTACAAGGCAATCCCTGGCACTTGCTCCGGCTCTTCGTTCTCACCGGCATCACTTGCAAGTGCGTAGTACGGCATGCATTACACACCGGCATATCATTCGCACCGGCGTCACTTGCCCTTACGCACACAGCATGCATTCCCCACCGGCATTTAAGGACGCACCGGCAATCGGACTGCACTATCGACCTCCGGTCTGAGCAGGGGGGTGATGTGGCGGCGCTGTCATCGCGCCACAAGCGAAACACATCGAAGCCTAAATCGCGCTATCAAAGTTCCGAAATTAAAGCAGCATATATAGAATAGCTCCGAACTACCAATCGGAGCGTTGGCCGCTCCCCGGGCAGAACACCTTGCCCGGCGGGAGATCTCCCCTTTTCCTTTCACCCGCTACACCTTTAAGTGACCTTTATTTAAATATTCAACATGGATTTACTTAAGAAGTCAATTGAAGAGCTAACGCTGAATTTCACTTCACGTATGGATGAGTTCCAGAGGGAAGTCAGAACATCCATCCCTGCAACAAGCCCTTCTTCCAACATTAATGCACAATTTAATGCCTTTGGGGCATTTGTTCTGTCAGCACTTGAGAATCTGCAACTTCAGCTTCAGCTTCTCTCTAGGCAACAAGATGAAATGGAGGTAAGGACCAGGAGGAAGATGTTGCTTGTACATGGAATGCCAGAAGCTCGAGATGAGAACCCAGTATTTTGCACAAGTAAGTTATTATCGGAGCGGCTGAACATCCCTGAAATAAGTGTGAGCTCTATCACCAGATGCCATCGCTTAGGGCACCCCCGTGGTGACAAGCCTCGAGCGCTGCTTGTGAAATTTCGAGATCAGGAGCTCCATGACAAAGTTTGGTTTTCCAAAACCAAGCTAAAGGGTAGCGGAGTTACTCTATCTGAGTTCATGACTAAGGGCCGTCATGAGGCGTTCGTTGCTGCTCGGAAGCGGTTTGGTGTATCCCAGTGTTGGTCAAGAGATGGACATGTTGTGGTGCTCGGGTCTGATGGCACGAAGCACCGGGTGTACACCGTGGCTGAGGTGCTCGCCATTCCTGATGCAGCCGGTAGTGACCCCACTACCTCATCCTTGACTGCGGCGACGGCGGCGGCAGCATCTTCGGCTCCTAAGCCCAGTGTTACTACTGCTAGGGCTAGGAAGACGACGAAAAAATGAACGTAGTGGCGTGTTTTCTTGTGGTTTCGCTTTTATTCATTTAGTTCAGCAGCTCAATTCATTTTTTTTTGCAACTTTTGGTTAATCAGTTTAATTACAACTCTTTGCCATTCACTTCTATGACAAAAATTTCATAATAGGTTTGCACTGGTTTGATGACTGTTACTCTAATTATTTTAATTATTGCCCATTACAGGTAGATTAATTGATCATTCGTTATTGTTATAATATTTATTATTTGTGTATAAATAACTTTATACTGACAGTTGCTACCTGTAAGCCTGTAACCATAGATTACTGTGTATAACCGCAGAGGCATTCTTAGATTTTATTTTATTTTTTATTTTATTAGTTTGGCAAAGGCATGTTAAACCATTCTGCCTAGTCTGAAGTTTATAGATTCATAATTCTTACAATTTTTTGGCGTCAGACTGCAAGTTTTTGGTAATTTTAATACTAAACTGATTGTTTTATTTCTTTAAGTTGTTGTTTTGTTATATGCTTTCTCTTTCATGCTGCTGGTGGTTGTAATAGTGTAGGTACTGTTTGATTTTGCATTTATATTTATATATATATTATTTTTATTTATTTGTTTATTTTAGTATAGCATTTATGACATCCTCAAACATTTGTAATGATAGTGATTTGTTTCTGTCGTTGTCTTCAGATGATGAGACACTTAGTGATGCTAGTTATCACAGTACAACTGCTTCTCCTTCACTCAACATCACCTTAAATTCTTGTTTCTCAGACTGTGTGAATAACTTCAATGCTATTCATATTAACACCCAAAACATTCCGGCTCATTATCCTGACATGCTTGCGTCATTTGAATCCCAAAATATTCACGCCATTTTAGTTTCAGAATCTTGGCTAAAACCCTGTCTTCCTTCCACTTCTTATTCTTTGCCTGGGTTTCATCTAATTAGAAATGATCGCACTAATAGGGGTGATGGGGGCGTGGCGATCTATCTTAGATCCTACTTTCCATTTAAAATTGTTAGTTCGTCAAGTCAACCACCTCCTGTTGCTTCTGCTGAGCATTTGCTGGTTGAAGTCTCCCTGTCTCAGAATAAAATCCTACTTGGTGTTTTCTACAGTCCCTCTCTTTCTGTAAACTATTTTACTTCTTTCGAATCTCTCTTAGAATCACTAGTCCCTACGTATTAGTCACACTATTTTGATGGGTGACTTTAACACCTGTTTACTTAAAGGCGACAATCGGGCTATAAAACTTGAGTCTATAACTGAAGCGTGTAATATGCAAATCCTACCCCTTTCTGCTACTCATAACTTTCCTAACAGTACTCCTTCTCTTCTTGACTTAATAATGGTGTCATCTTCAAATCTAGTTTTCAAGCATGGACAGTGTCCTGCTGATGCATTCTCTTATCACGATTTAATTTTTCTTTCGTATAAACTACGCCCTCCTAAAATCAAACCTAAATTAGTTCTGCGACATAATTTTGGAGGAATGGATATTGACCAACTCTGTCAAGATGCTCTCAATATTGACTGGTCAGTGATTGAGAAGGCTCCGTGCATTGACGATAAATTGGAACTTTTTTGTTCCCTACTCACGCAGCTTTACGACGTTCACGCGCCAATGCATTATGTGAGACTCAAACACTTGCCTGCTCCATGGCTCTCAGATGATCTGAAAAGGCTTATTTTAAAGAAGAATGCGGCATTGTCAAAGCTTAAGAGGAATAAAACAGATGAAAATTTAAGGAAATACGCCAAAATCAGGAATCGCTGCAACACATTATGTAGAGATGCACAAGGACGCCATATTCATACATCAGTCGAGAACGGCGACTCATCTAGGGTGTGGAAGTTTCTTAAAACAGTTGGAGTTGGTAGAACAGCCCTACATGCTTCACCTCCTAGTGTTGATTTTGAGCTATTAAATCAACATTTTTCTAATCCTTCTAACTCTTTTGATAGTGTCCATAAACTGCAAACACTTTATTCTCTTTCTGTAACTCCGACTCCTAATTATCCTCCGTTCGTTTTTAGTCAGTTTACTGTATGTGATGTTAAGAAGATCATATTATCCATCTCCACAAATGCTGTCGGTAGCGACAACATTAGCCGTAATATGATTATTCCTCTCCTTGACTCTCACTCATTTACTTAATGCATCTGTCTCTTCCTCTAAATTCCCTCAAGCCTGGAAGAGTTGCTCATGTTATACCCCTTCCGAAGAGATCTAATCCCGTCAACCCCTCTGATTTTCGTCCCATCTCGATCTTACCTTTCCTTTCTAAAGTCCTTGAAAAACTAATTTGCCAACAGCTGACCCTTTTCCTCAATGAGCACAATTTATTAAATTCTTTACAATCCGGTTTCCGTCCTGGTCATAGTACGGCTACTGCCTTAATCAAAGTTACTGATGACATACGATGGGGTATGGATAATAAACTACTCACAGTCATGACCTTGCTGGATTTCAGTAATGCGTTCAATACTGTTGACTATGATATACTGTTGAGTCTGTTGTGTTCCCTTAACATATCTCCATCAGTAATTAACTGGTTTCAAAGTTATCTCTGTGGCCGTCGGCAGTGTATTCGTTTCGATGAAACTCACTCATCTTGTTGTGATATTACTGCAGGCGTGCCGCAGGGTGGTGTGTTGTCACCTTTACTCTTTTCCATTTTCATTAATTCAATTACTCATAAAATATCTTCTCTCTACCACATGTATGCGGATGATGTCCAGATTTACACACAGTCAACTCTTGAGAATTTGCCGAATGCAATCGCTACATTGAATAACGATCTAAATATTATTCATGATTGGAGTAAATCATATGGCCTAAATGTGAATCCTAAAAAGTCTCAGGCTATCATTATTGGTAGCCAGAGTTTTATCTCAAGAGTTGATTGGTTCACCGTACCACCTATAGTATTCGATGGAGTTGTAATCCCTTACTTTGACAATGTCAAAAACCTTGGTATTTATATTGATAATTCCTTAAATTGGATACGCCAACTGAATGAGGTAAGTAAGAAAACCTTTGTCGCTCTTTGTTCACTGCGTCGCCTTCGATCATTTCTTCCCATTCTTACAAAAATTATGCTCGCACAGTCTCTTCTCCTTCCGATCCTCGACTATGCTGACGCAAGCTATGTAGACATAACTGAGGACCAGCTAAATAAGCTTGAGAGACTTCAAAATACTAGTATTCGGTTCATATTTGGATTGCGCAAATATGACCATATTTCCCAATTTCGCTCAAGTCTCAAGTGGTTACCTATCCGACTTCGCCGGAACATGCATATTCTTTCTATTCTCTACTGTGTATTATTTCATCCTTCTGCTCCTCCCTATCTAAAAGAGAAGTTTAATTTTGTGGGGCTTTCGGGGGAACCTCTACGCTCTTCTAGAAAATTAGTTTTAAGGGTACCAACTCACAAAACATCGTTTTTTAATAAATCGTTCACTGTCGAGTCTATTAAGCTCTGGAATGCCCTACCTTTGCACACACGTGAAGCACAATCTATTGTAATCTTTAAGAGACTACTTAAAGAACATTACTTGTCTCAATCGTCCGGAGACCGTTAGGATAATTATGTGATTATGTATTTATTGTATTTATCAGCTTTATATTATTGTTTGAGGAAATTTGTAATTTATTTATGTATTTTTGGGTAGATATGTAAGTTTGTTTATATACTCTTATATATGTATGTTTATGTATGTATTATATGCTTTACTTTATCTTTTATTATGTATTAGTAATTTATATCATTTCATGTGTTAGTTATTTATATGTTATTTTATTGCATTTATTGTCTATATATCGCATGTATTGATATTATATTTTGTATAATTATATTGCACCAGCTACCCAGTATTCATTGTTTATTCCTTTACATCCTTGGTTGCCTGGAAGAGATAGCTATGTAGCGATAAGGCCGCCAAATTGTACATTTAACCTGTCTATTGTTATGTAATTTGTTTATTAGTTTGTGGTGTACAATAAAGTATATTCATTCATTCATTCATTCATTCATTACCTATCAAAATATAATTTAAGACAGATAGCAAATGTGCTATCTTATTATTTATATATTAACTCAGCCAAGGACTTGGCTACACAGACATCTGCTTCTTTTGAGCAGTGTAATGACTTAATATGCAATTTGTAATCAGTTCCAAGTAATTTAAATTAGAAAATGAGACAATAGAGGTAATCACTAGCAGTTATAATAACTTAAATAATTTAGAATGTGGCTTACAAATCTTTAATTGTATGACTCCACAGAAAGATAATGAAAATTGTTTACACCTGGTTGAATCAAAATATACAAGGCATGATAGGCAAAGAGCTAGAAATTGAGTTGTTCTTAAATACCAACAATATTCATATTTTATGTATTACTGAACATTGGTTAAAAGCTTATAATTTAATGTTTAACTTTTGTAATCACCAGGTGGTCAGTTCTTTCAATACGGTTTTAAGAGGTGGCTCCTTAATATTAGCTAGTAAATTATTATCATGTAAAGAACGTAAAGACATTGTGAGCCTCTCTGTTGAGCGAACTGTAGAAATGGCATGTGTTGAGTTTGAGCACCTCATTGTTGTGAGCGTCTAGAGACCCCCATGTCGTACATATGATACTTTTGAAAACATTATGGAGGAAGTTTTTGCTAAGCTTAATAAACAGAATAAATCTGTTGTTTTTTTTTTATAGGATAAGGGTGACAAACGAGCACACAGTCCACCTGATGGTAAGTGGTTGCTGTGGCCCATAGACATCTACATCTATCCTCTATTACAAATCAATATGTAGATGCGTTGTCACCCGTGAGGACTAAGATGGAATGCCTCATTTCCAGGAAAAAGGGCCTCCGGCCACCTGCACTCACCAAGCGAAACGCAGAGGTAAACCTCTACTTCACGCTGGTTTTCTGTGAGGTCGTGGTACCACCCCGGTTCGAGCCGGCCCATCCGTGCGACAGCAAAAGCTGCCGCGTGGCTCTACCACTGTTAAAATAATTGTAATATGTGGATACTTTAATATCAATCTCCTAGAATCTTCCTGCATCAATATTAAATTTAGATCATTGTTTAAATCATATGGTCTTTTTAATTTATTTATAGAGCCTACGCGTATTTCTCAATCTAGTGCAACATGTATAGATAACATTTTTACAAATGTGAAGCCGTTGCATAAATGTATAATTCAAAACTGAGACTGAGTCTTATAGATACCACCATTTTTCTTGGAATCACACTAGACGCGAAGCTTCAATGGAGCCCCCATATATAAAAACTAGCAAGCAGACTTAGTTCTTCAGCATATGCTGTAAAAAAAATTAGAAGTCTAACCAGTGTTGAAACAGCTATACTAGTTTACTTTAGCTATTTCCATAGCATAATGTCGTATGGTATTTTGCTATGGGGACACGCAGCTGACACTGAAATTATATTTGTTTTACCGAAGAGGGCCATAAGAGCAATTTATGATTTAAAGCCTAAAGAGTCGCTGCGACAAAAATTTAAGGAAATTAATATATTAACTTTGGCCTCTCAATACATTTATGAAAATGTAATGTACGTACACAAAAATAAAAATAGTTTTACAAAAATAAGTGATATTCATTCTGTAAATACTAGGAACAGACACAAGCTAGTAGTACCAGTTACTCGACCCCATCGAGTCAGTAATTCATTCTTGGGGCGATGTATACGCTTTTACAACAAAATTCCAGAATATATACAAAGTTTGACCTGCTCAAAGTTCAAAAACTTTATTAAACTAAGTTTGTATAAAAAGGGTTATTATAATATTAAGGAATTTATGGATGATAATAGCCCCTGGAAATGAGGTGATCGCTACCAAGCTATTTCTAATTTGTTGTGTTGTTAATTTGTGTAACATCATGATTGTAAGCTGTTATTTAAAAAAAAAGTCCCGCTGGGTTTCTGGCTGGTTCTTCCCAGGACAGAGGTTTTTTTTCCGAACCAGTGGTAATCAAACAAAGAGTGACTTTCAATAAGTATTATTTATAATCTATATTGAATAAAAAAGTTTCTGTTTCTGTTTCCCACTAGATGGAGTGAGACCTGGTGAGATGTGCAGGAAGTCGATGGATGCAGGTGGCTCAGGACTGTGCTTTGTGGCATTACTTGGGGGAGGCCTATGTTCAGCAGTGGACTTGTGAAGGGCTGTAATGATGATGATGACATAAACACATGCTTAGTTTAAAATTATTGAGCTAGTAAGGAAGAATGACTAAGTTTTGTAAAAAAAAAGAACGTTATTTTTGTTATTATTAGTTACAATATAAAATGTTATTGTAATTTACATTTTAATTTTATATGAATACTTAAAAATGTTTCTAAAGATCTCTAAAATCAAAAATCTCGAGGAGCAACCTCAGGTGATTGCCATTTCAAAAAGTGGAAAGAGTCGAAAACAAAAACCGAATTTTGCACTTGATCTTCCTATCTTATCCCCAAATGGGCGTGAACTATCAGCTGCGAAAATTCAAGACTTAAAAGATTTGTTCCATAACTCAGTCATTAATTGACTAACATTTTATATTTTCTTCAAAAGAGTCTTGACCTTACTTACAAGTTTAACATGTCCTCTAAAAAGGGTAAACAGCAATGGGGGAATAAAACCTCCCATAAGCCATTGGAGATTCCTCCAAATTTTCAAAAGAATCTTTCTGATGAACTTGGATATGACAAAACTCTAGTGGACAGCATGAACATTCCAGAAATCAACACTCCCTCCACCTCTTCCTTACAAATGAAGCAGTTAGACAACCCAAAAACTGTTCCACCCACCACTGCAGCTGAATCAAAAAAGGCCAAGAAGATTAACTCGGCTCCATCACAACAGGATCCCAATAAGATCTCATCCCGACCATCAGATCCTGAAGAGAACCCTGTAGAGCTGTTTCAAATCGGGTGGGCAAATCTGAAAGCAGAATGTCAGGACACCTCTAGCAACCTTAAAGTAATTGAAACTAGAAGACCAGACATTATAAAGTTAATCAAAAGTACTCTCCCCCTCCCTGCAACAATAGTTACATTACTGGACGACCAATGGGAAAGCTTAGGGAAGAATCGTATCAACATATTCCTCACAACTTACTTCATTTCACCTCCCCCTCACGGGACCCCGAATGATGCCCCGGATCCTGGTTCTTTTCTAAGAGGCATCATAGCCTCTATGACTGAGGGGGAGAGACTCACACTAAAAGATGTGATGGAAAATATGGCTAATCTAGCTGCAGATCAGAAACTTGCAGCCCATTCTGTTCATGAGTTCAAAAAGTCAGTTACATCTGTGGAGAAAATTTGGAGAGATCAGTCCTCAATTATATCGACTACATACTACTCTACATTGTAGGAACATGTGAAGACTTGGTTAGAGAAGTCCACCAATCCAACAACCGCCCCCAAAGATGTACCACCACCCAAGATTACAAAGAAGGTTATCAAATATGCTCAATTTACCTATGAGCTTGAAGAAGGTCAGATATCTGTAAAACCTCATGTACCTATAACGAAGATGATCAGTTCTATAGAATCCCAACTTAAGGAGCTTCTCTCTCGTTACCCTGACACACAAGAACTGCTACACTACGACCCAACCCTTTTGATCAAAACTTTTTGGAGTGTTGCAAAAGCAAACCCTAAGGAAAGCCTTATGTCCTCCCTAACCAAGGCAATGTCTCAGATCCTACGGCATTGCTGACCATGCATATTAACCCATTTCATTAAGTATCAGAAACAATCAACTATAAAATTTGTAATCATTCCAACAGATGCAAAAGGATGTCATAATTTCTTGAGGAACGTTAAGTCGGGTGATTTTATTGATGATGCTGATGGCTTGGGTAATTCTATTGATTTCGGTATAGAAGAAAATTTGATTAAAGATTAAGCACTTTCTTGTTAACTTACACGTTAGTTGTTGTGATTTTTTGGCTATATTAGTTAAAGTGACGATCAGATTAGATTTAGATAATATTAAGTCAAAGTGATTCTACAATGAGACTGATTAAAGTTCTGGATACATAAAAACATGCTTAGTTTAAAATTATTGAGCTAGTAAGAAAGAATGACTAAGTTTTGTAAAAGAAAGAACGTTATTTTTGTTATTATTAGTTACCATATAAATTGTTATTGTAATTTACATTTTAATTTTATATGAATACTTAAAAATTTTTGTAAGATCTGAAAAATCAAAAATCTCGAGGAGCATCCTCAGGTGATTGCCATTTCAAAAAGTGGAAACAGACAGAAACAAAAACCGAATTTTGCACTTGATCTTCCTATCTTTTCCCCAAATGGGCGTGCACTATCAGCTGCGAAAATTCAAGACTTAAAAGATTTGTTCTATGGAACAAATCTTTTAAGTCTTGAAGTCTTTAAGGCTTTTTAATTATTAATTTTGGTCCGATCTACGCAGAATGAACTAACTGTGTCTTGAAGTCTTGCAGTGGTATGCTTGGGTTTAGTTTTAGTTATGACTCAGTCATTAATTGACTAACATTTTATATTTTCTTCAAAAGAGTCTTGACCTTAATTACAAGTTTAACATGTCCTCTAAAAAGGGTAAACAGCAATGGGGGAATAAAACCTCCCATAAGCCATTGGATATTCCTCCAAATTTTGAAAAGAAGCCTTCTGATGAACTTGGATATGAAAAAACTCTAGTGGACAGCATGAACATCCCAGACATCAACACTCCCTCCACCTCTTCCTTACAAAAGAAGCAGTTAGACAACCCAAAAACTGTTCCCCCCTCCACTGCAGCTGAATAGCCGCGTACTGATTGAGCGAGCAGCCTCGCGAGGTAAATCCTCGGTCGGTCAAGACGTGCCTCACCCTAGGCAAACGCACGCGCTGCCTCGCCCGAGCGTGCCGCGGCCCGAGCCAAGCGTTGTCGGTTTTTGTCGATGCTTAAAGGCGCCTCAGTACGTTTGCCGCGCTCACTCAAGACGGTAATATTTTGCCTCGCTTATTCGTTGCGTGTTAGTTGTGCGTCATGGATAAAGAACAGTGTCTTAAATGAATACAACTATATGGTGAATATAGACGACTTTGGGATGCGCAATGTCCTGATTACACAAATAGAGGACTAAGGGAAGATGCATAGAGAAAAATAAGCTAGGAAATGAACCTTCCAATAGCTGAATTAAAGAAAAAAATGGACTCTTTACAAGGGTCTTACAAGAGGGAATATTCGAGAGAAAAAAAAGCCGAATCACAGGATCAGGTATTTATTATTTAATGTTTATAATTAGAGTTAACAACATTCATTTTATTATATCCAAAGTTACACCGGTTTTTATATAATTTCTAATTTTTTATTTTTATTTTATACTGCAGGTCGTGGTGAAATATAAGACAAGAAATATAAGAATATAAGACAATTCGTGTAATTTATAGGGAATCGGTGAAATAAACGTTTGTGTTGCTCTGAAAAAACAAAGGTTTTATTAGTATAAATTATTTGTACATTTGTATTTTTCACTTAACTACACCTTACAATAATCACTAAACATACCTGAAAAAACAAAGAAACGACATTAAAAGTTATTACACTTGTCGATTCCCTTTATTAGTTATTTTATTATTATCCGATTGTTTACGTGTTTTACAATTTTAACATTTTATTGACGCCATCTTCGAAACCGTCTGCTTTATCTACAGTCCACTCCAATACTTTGACAGCGCCATCTATCAAGTAGCGAAGTAAATTGTTACTGCTTTATCGACTAACCATAAAAGAATTTAATAAACAATAACAAAACTTAAAGAAATGTAATTTCTTTACAACTCCTCCCCCAGGGCAGAAAATTTCATCGAAATTTTCGGTAACAATAACTAAACTTACTTACAATTATTATAATAGTTATAACTAAATCACACTCGTTGTACATCATGTTCTTAACTCGGTTCTTTATTTAGGAACTGGAATGAGCTTTGTGACGTGAAAAAGGTTTGACTCGGATTTTCTGTGTCCTGTATCTATTCTATATATTGAAGATGATATTTTTTCTTCAATTTTAAAAGGTCCAATCCTTAGCTCATCCAGTTTTTTCCTATTTAATTTATGTCCATTCTCAACATATACCAAATCACCCCTATTAAAACTATAGTCTTTTCTTTTTCTGTCAATCAACATTTTATTATAGTTATGAGATTTTATTGTATTTTGTAACGCTTTTTTCCTATCTTCAATCCATTCCTCTATTCTTTTGCCTTGTTTTAATTCATTTGGCACAATTGTAACATCTGTCCCATCTAGTAGGTATCTCGGTGCGAAGCCGGTGACTGTATGCTCCGTGTCGTTGTATTTACTTACGCAGTTATGAGCAATTGTTGTCCATGCTATGGTGTTAGGTTTTTCATTTATCTGGCATCTTATTTTGTTGACCAGCGTTTGATTTAATCGCTCATTTAAGCCATTTGAAAATGGTGAATTTACTGCGGTGAAAACTAGCGCAATTGATTTGTCATTCAAAAACGTCTTAAGCTCCTTTGAATTTATTCCAGGGTACTGGTCTGCGAGAATAATATCGATATCATTTAAGTTCGTTATATTACTAACCAGTTTTATGAAGTCCTTTGCATTCTGTGTCTTCGAGGTTAGTATATATGCGTAACGAGTGAAGTGATCCACTAGAAGATGTAGATATCTCTTCGTCGACCGCGAGCCTCCGAAGCCTCCAATTGTGTCTATGGAGATAATTTCAAATGGTTTTGTGGCGGGTCCTAAGTGTGACACTAGGCCATATTTAGCTTGTCCTCTTGTTTTATTCTTTATACATATATCGCAAGTTTTACAAATATTATTTATGTTTGCTGTTAATTTTTTTGCTGTATATCTTGTACCAATTGCTTTTTGCATCTGTCTTACACCTATGTGACACATATTTTCATGAATATTTTTTATAAATTTTATACTGAAATCTTCCGACAGTATTATTTTTTCATGTTTTTTTACTTTTTTATAATATATGTTGTTTTTGTATGTCAAATTATTCTTGTTATCATGTATATCTTTATTTTTCTCTTGATCTGTGATGATATCTTCTAATTTTACCAAATTTACTATTTTTAATTGTTCATCAATATCTTCATTTTCATTCAGTACCGGGTTTCTGCTTAAGCAATCTGCTTCCAAATTTTCTCTACCTGGAGCATATTTTATCTGAAAGTCATACTGCGATAAATAATACACTAGTTCTCCCAATTCTTCATCAGGTCTAGATTTAACATTCATGTTCTCCAACGGTTTGTGATCTGAATATACTGTGAATGGTTTCCCTATTAACCAATATTGCCAATATCGTACTGCTTCTTTAATAGCCAGACATTCTAAGTATATTGCTTTCTTCTTCTTTTGGGATTCATTTAATTTTCTTGAAAAATAGGCTACTGGCTTTTCTTTTCCGTCTGGCTGAATTTGTTTTAGCACTGCTCCAATACCTTCCAATGATGCATCTGTGTATATATTTACTGGCAAGTTTTGATCATAAATTTCCAAGATGGGTTGTGAGCAAAGTAAATCTTTTATTTCTTCAAATGAATTTTTACAGTCCGTTGACCAAATGAATTTTTGATTTTTCCTCAGTAAATTATATAGAGGCTCTAATATAATTGTGCTCTTGGGTATGTATTCATGGTAGAAATTAATTTTCCCCAAAAATTGTCTGACATTTTTCAGAGTTTTTGGCGTAGGGAATTCTCTTATTGAAATTAAATTATCTCTGACTGGTCGAACTGTATTATTTTCTATTATGTGTCCAAGATATTTTACAGAATTCGACGCAAACGTACATTTTGTAAATTTTAGTCGAAATCCTTCTTGTTTTATTGCTTCCAGTAATTGTGATAAATGGTTTATATGTTCATTATAAGACTTTGAAAACACCAGGATATCATCTATATAATTAACTGTAAAATCAGTTAATTGATGTTTTCTTAGTATGTTGCTCAGGATTCTTTGAAATATTGCGGGAGAGGTTTTCAAGCCGAAGGGTAGACACGTCCATTGAAAGTGGCCTTCTTGTGTAACAAAAGCTGTTTTTTTTCTGTCTTCAATTCGCAGTGGGATGGACCAAAATGCAGAGTTAATATCTAATGTTGAGAAGTACTTGCAGTTTCTTGTTTTTATTACCAAGTCTTCAATTAACGGGAATGGTTGAGCTTGTGGTGTTACTATTTTGTTGAGATCTCTGAAATCAATACATAATCTGTTTCTTTTATTATCTTCTTTCTTAAAAGCTAAAGTTACAGGTGCTGCAAACGGGCTGTATGATTCTTCTATAAGATTTTTCTGAAGTAATTTTGCCACCTGTTCTTCTATCTCTTTTTTGTCCTCCATTGAACATCTATAGGGCCTTTTACTACAGTATTTGTCCGTTAGGAGGTCGATATGTGCTTCATAGTCTCTTACTGTTCCAATGTCGTATTTATCCTTCGCAAAACTCGATTTATATTTGTCAATCAGTGTATTTATTTCAAATTCTTGTTGAGCATTTAAATTACCCATTTTTATCTCAAAATTTTTTTCATTTACATGTTGATTGAAATTTATAGAGAATTTATTAGAGTAAAATTGTGCATTACTCTTACCTTCCTTAGAAGTCAATTTCTCATTTAGTTCCATATCAGTGTTGTCTTTGGTTTTTTGTGTGATTTCCAGGTTTTCATTCTGAACTAATCTAAACTCTTTTATCATGTCTAGTCCAATAAGGAAATCATATTGAAAATCTTTTCCATCCACAATATACACGTCGCATTTTTTTTCTATGTTTAGTATTTTAATCTTTATTGTTGTCAAACCTCCTGTACTCTTCACACCATTAATTGTTACTAAATTTGCATTACTAAACTCTCTTTTTCCTTCTTCTTGTTTTAGTTTTACTAATTTGGAATTAATCAAGGACACATTAGATCCTGAATCATATATGCCAAAAACGTTTAGTTTTTCATCTAATGTAAGTTTGACTTTGATTAATGGTGTGATTGTTAGTTTTTTGGATCTTTATCATTTAATTCAAGATCTAATATAGTATTGTTTATATTCCTGTAGTGATTTCTCTTGTTTTCTTGTTGCTCACTTTTTTTAAACCAGCATTTTTCTTCTGGGTGATAACGAGTTCCCTTGTTCAAATTTTCACAGATTTTGCAGGCTTGATATTTATCAGATTTTCCTTTATTTTCAAATGTGTCTCGTTTTGGTTTATAGTAGGTATGTTTATTTGTTGTATGCTCAAATTTACCAATTTCATTGAAAAGACTTGCAGTGGATGTAATAGATTCCTTATCAATTTTGCCCAATATGTAATCTGGTAGGCCAGTTGCGATAAGATTTATTATCGTCTGTGTATCTATGTGTTTATTTACCTCTAATAACAGCCTTTCCTTTTTCGTAGCATATTCCAGTGCTGAACCCGCTTGAAATTTATAGGCAAATGCATATTTAACCTGTGACCAACCTTTATTTCCGTATGTCTCAGTAAAGTTATTTTTCCAAACAGTCCATTCTGAATTTACAGTGAATTTTATCAACATACTAGTGTACCAATCATGGCATTGTTTCTCTAGTAGATGCTTTAAAGTCTCAATTTTCTCTGTATCCTGTAGTATTTCGAATCGTTCACACTCATTCTCAAATTCACCTATCCATTGATTCACATTGGAATTTTTTCCTGAAAATTTCTCAATTAAAAATTTTTCAGATGTTTTTCCTAGGTTTTTATTTCCAGACCCGACGTCGCAGTTTTTGTGAACTAGTGGTCTGGATTCCTCTGCAATTTCATCTAAATATTGATCTCCAAACTGCAAATTTTCGCCTTCATCTAAATAGATTTTTTTCAATTCCGGAGATAATGGAATCCACAATTTACGTATTTGATGTCTTTTTTTTAGAGAATTCTTGACCTTCGTGAATACCTCTGTGCTCACAATACTCGTGTGTTTGCTTGCAGGCTTCATTTCGTCCGGAACATTATAATTACGTCCATCGGGTGTTTCAATTGAGGTTATGCAGATTACATTTGTTTTGCCATCACTTGCCGCTAATACCGCAAAAGTAAATCTTAACTTCTCCATTTTCTTTAACTAGAAATGTCGTTTTATAAGACAATTCGTGTAATTTATAGGGAATCGGTGAAATAAACGTTTGTGTTGCTCTGAAAAAACAAAGGTTTTATTAGTATAAATTATTTGTACATTTGTATTTTTCACTTAACTACACCTTACAATAATCACTAAACATACCTGAAAAAACAAAGAAACGACATTAAAAGTTATTACACTTGTCGATTCCCTTTATTAGTTATTTTATTATTATCCGATTGTTTACGTGTTTTACAATTTTAACATTTTATTGACGCCATCTTCGAAACCGTCTGCTTTATCTACAGTCCACTCCAATACTTTGACAGCGCCATCTATCAAGTAGCGAAGTAAATTGTTACTGCTTTATCGACTAACCATAAAAGAATTTAATAAACAATAACAAAACTTAAAGAAATGTAATTTCTTTACATATGTTTCGAATTGGTATGCCTATGAAGCCTTCAGTTTTCTGGGAGACAGAAATCACCCAGGAAATACACAAGATACTTTAGGTGAAGAAGTGAGTACCTATTATTTACTGATAATTATTCTGCCAAGAAATTGCTCCGTTTCTTATGAAATGTCTCCCTAAATGTGAACGTATTTCTTTTATATTTGTTGATCCTCGCCGTGGTATGGCTTGAATAGATAGCATTGATGAGATTTCTGTATCCTGTCGCCATCGGCCGGGTATTACTGTCCCTTCAACTTCGGCATCGAATGATCCTGGGGGAGTGAACCTTTGCGAGGAAGCTTGATCTCTACGCAAGTAGTTATATAAGCATATGGTAGTCAATACGACTTTCGTAGCTTTTTCTGGTTTTAATAGTAGCGGCTTCCTCAGTACTCTAAAAACGGAGCTTAAAATGCCAAAGGCATTCTCCACAACTCTTCTTGCTCTGGACAGCCTATAATTGAAAATTCTTTCCATTGAACCTCTTTCTCGAGTACCTTCATAAAGTTTCAATGTGTCATCATTGAGAGCAAAAGCTTTATCGCCTAGAATAAAATAGGGCACTGCAATTTTATACGGTATTTGTAATATTTCTGGCGGAGGAATGTTCAATTCCTTCTTTTCGACCTTTTTATATAAATTGGTGTTTTTAAACACACCGCAATCTGATATACATCCCTTGCTGCTAACGTCTACGTACAGAAATTTATAGTTAGCGTCAACTAAAGCAAACTGCGCTATACTTGGAAACATTTTGTAACAGTCATAATCATTGCCACTATTTATCGGCGACTGTAATATAACATGCTTCCCATCTATTGCTCCTATGACATGTGGAAATTCCATTTGCTCTCAAACTCTTTCACTACGGTAAGCCACTCTTCTTCGGATGATGTTATCTGTAAATAAAATTAAGTAATAATTTCTACCTTTACAGAATGCAAGTCTGGATAATACTCGAAATGATGACGGTAACGAAGAAAGAAATGAAACTTCAAACTCGACGATAACGGAAGGACCTAAACAAAAGTCAACTAGACCTAAAAAGAGATCCAAAATGAACGAAAGTGATGATCTTACTGATAACGCCATATCTGAAGCATTAACACTTTTACAACAATGTGCATGCGATAATATATCAGGAAAGAATGGTCCCTATACTGTGTATGGCCAATATATAGGAAATGAGTTGAGAAAATATGATAAAATTACATTGAATCAAACTACTTTTACGGATTTTATCGCGTTTAATTAAGTTATTCTGTATTCCCGACGTTTCGGTTGCTTTCCAGCAACCGTGGTCACGGGGGACTGAGGTGATTGACGTCCCGATGTCAAAGTTAACCCGGAGTATCTTCAGCTTTTTAATTATTAATTTTGGTCCGATCTACGCAGAATGAACTAACTGTGTCTTGAAGTCTTGCAGTGGTATGCTTGGGTTTAGTTTTAATTTTATGAATTACAGGATCCCAAGCAGGTGGTAGTACCCAGCCTCCCTCTCTATTGAAATTAGGATGTTTTTTAATTTCAATAGCCTCACGTATCATCCTTGGCAGGAATCGATGTTCTTTCGCGAGAACTTGTGGTTTATCAAATCTAATGTAATGGCGGGGGCCGTTTAGGATATGATCACAAACTGCAGACTTCCCGGAACGTCGGTGCTTCACGTCAGCTATGTGTTCTTTTACGCGGGTTTTTATTGATCGTTTTGTTTGCCCTATATATGAGAGACCACACTCACAATCAAGCTTGTATACTCCTGCATCTTGTAGAGGAATATTGCACTTGACGGATGGTAAGAACTGACTAATCTTCTTCAGCGGCTTGAAGAATGTTCTAATAGAAGCTCGCTTCAAGATGTAGCCAATCTTGTCTGTGACACCTCTGACATATGGTAGTACAGCAGGCACACGCTCGACTGTGGCCGGCTTCACTCGGTCACGTAGGCGCGGAACCCGGAGCTTGTTGTCGTGCAGAACCTGCTTGACGTGCTGAAGCTCGGCGGCTAGGTGTTTGCTGTCACAGATCCCTCGTGCTCTCTGCAACAAAGATTTGCCCACGGTAGCTAACTGTGAAGGGTGATGGTGAGATTCACCGTTTAAGTATCGGTTTGTATGGGTCTTTTTTCTATACACAGTGTGACCTACGGTGTTATTAGGATTTCGAATGACTAACACATCTAGGAAAGCTAAAGAATTATTTGCCTCTAACTCCATAGTAAATTGAATTTTAGAGTTTATGGAATTAAGATGTTCTAAAAATGCAGTTACTTTGTCTGATGGTAAAATTGTGAAAGTATCGTCTACGTACCGCTTGTAGAAACTTGGAGTTACTGGTGCAGTAAGCAGGGCTTTCTCCTCAAAGTCCTCCATGAAAATATCGGCGACAATGGGAGATACCGGTGAGCCCATCGCAACACCATCTACTTGCTTGTAAAACTGTTACTTCCACAATAGGTAGCCAGATGTAAGGCAATGTCTGAGTAATACTGCATATTCTGCTGGCATGTTGTTTTCCTCTAGTTTCCTAGTTACAATTGAGATGCAGTCTTCAACACCCGTTGAAGACTGCATCTCAATTGTAACATATGGCATGTTACAATTGAGATGCATGTGGCATGTAAATAGAGACTGAACATCAAAACTGACCATAGTTTCATTGTCAGTAAGACATAGGTCTTTTATCTCACTGACAAAATGGTATGAATCCTTAGTGTGTGCTCTTGTATGTCCTCTGAGTGGTGATAGTACTTTTGCTAAGTGTTGAGTCGGCGGTTTGGCACACGCAGTTGTATGGGTTACCAAAAATACACAAACCGAACGCTCCATTACGTCCAATAGTGAGTCAGATCGATTCGCCAACTTACAAATTGGCTCCGAAACGCCGGGAATACAAAATAACTTAATTAAACGCGATAAAATCCGTAAAAGTAGTTTGATTTAATGTGTAGTGTTCGCGTAAATATAAGAAATCATTATGATAAAATTACATTAGCATACGTAAAAAATGCAATAAATTAAATTATCTTGGATGCAGACATGGGAGCATACAGTGGTTATGGTTATTATAGTCAATCATATGGTGAACACGAGAATTTAAGATATATGTCTCATCTCTCTTCCTCATCGACGCCATCTACATATTCGATGCCTGCTGCCTCACAAATGCCTTCTACTTCACAGATGCCTCTTGCCTCGCCCATGCCTCCTTCCTCACTGATGCCTCCTACCTCACCGATGCCTCCTGCCTCATTGATGCCTCCTGCCTCATCGATGCCTCCTGCCTCATTGATGCCTCCTACTTCACCGATGTCTCTTGCCTCGCCTATGCCTCCTACCTCACTGATGCCTCCTACCTCACCGATGCCTCCTACCTCACCGATGCCTCCTACCTCACCGATGCCTCCTACCTCACCGATGCCTCCTACCTCACCGATGCCTCCTACCTCACCGATGCCTCCTGCCTCATTGATGCCTCCTGCCTCATCGATGCCTCCTGCCTCATTGATGCCTCCTACTTCACCGATGCCTCTTGCCTCGCCCATGTCTCCTACCTCACCGATGCCTGCTGCCTCACCAATGCCTCCCCTTCCTCCTTCTCCAGCTCCTCATCATTAAATATTTGTTTGTTTAATTTTCTTATATTATTTGTCCAATTTTCTAATTTGTTAATAAAAAAATAATAAAAATATGTAATTTTATTTTACCTTAACATAATCCTTTAACACCTCAATTATAGCATCACAGACTTCAGGAACTATAACCGATATCCTTTGTTTTGATATACGAAATAGATACTGTAGACTGGTATAAGAATCTCCTGCAGTCAAAAATCTCAACGTCACTAATAATCTTTCCCTAGCGGATATTGCTTCTCGAAAATTTGTGTTTTTCTTGCTTATTTTGGCGTTTATGAGAGAATACACATTGTCAAATTCGATTTTACTCATTCGAGTGAAATTTTTGTCTTCGTCATCGAAGCACAACTCTTCAAACAATCTGTTCCCAACCTGTAATCTATTTTTGTATAAGAGTTTAATCCAAAAACGTTTAGTTTTTTTGTTTTCTTTTTTTTTTTTTGCAAGCCTTAGAATTATTAAAAAGGCAGTGGTAGCGACAGCTTTCCGAATGTGCGGCCTCATGGTGGTCTCGGGCAAACTATACGCACGCGTGGTCTCTATTCGACTTCAAGTTAAACTGAGCGTCGATGCTCACGGTGGCTCGGCCTTGCCGCGCGAGGCAGCCTCGGATTAGAAAACTTACAGACCGAGGCCGCCTCGCGCGGCATGCGTACTTCGGCAAATTGTAGTGTATGTGCCTCCACCCTACTAGTAGTGTAAGAAATACATGTACTCTTAAGTTTATTAATCAGTAAAATAAGTCTTGAACTGGGAACCACATCTTCTATTCATTCAACACCTTTCCGACATTACATGGCGACCATGCCAGGCGGTGCGCTGCTACAATGCATGCGCACCGCCGCGGCCTACAAAATGATTAAAATTACAATATAATTTAATCATTGTAATTTACTCAAATTGACACAATTATATACCCGGACTACACGGAATATATACCCGGATGTGACGAAAAAATAACTAAATATGAATACAAGAAGAGGCCTTAATAATAATTTTACAGAAGGTGACTGAAAAATTAAAAAGTATAATGTATATGAAAATAAAGTGATTTTTTTATAATGAGCAAAATTCAAGAAACGGCAAATTAATTTAATAAGGAAAGGAGCAGTTGTACTTTAGCGAGCTTTGTCCAGTAGGATATGAAAATTAAACCGAAAAGAAAAAAGAAGGTATAAGAGGTAACATCGCATCAGCGTAATTTTTTAACACTTAATTTTAATTATTTTTTATTATGTTTTATATTAAATAAATAAGTAATGCATTAAATATTAAATGCACGGTATTTGCAAATAACTTGAAAATATTTGTCATATTTAACATTTTATAATATTTGTAATATTTTAGTAGGTATTGTATTAAAAAAAATACAATATATTAAGTTACATTTTACAATGACAAGATTCGTATTAAATTAAATATATTTTTATATTCAGCCCAATTGTTTTCCGTGATAAATTTTATTTAAATGTAAGTATACATTTTTGAATAGGGTTTTATAAAAAAAATCGCTATTATTATAAGTCATAATTATTTTTCTTCTTTTCTAAAGGCATGAAAACCTTAAAGTAACTATATAAATAAATACATAACCTTTAATAAATGACCTTAAAGTTAATATAACCTGCTTAAAAATCAAAAATTGGAAATAGCTTAATGTTTTGTTTAATATAAACTTAGCTGTAATAGTGATTATGTAAATTAAATGTATAACTAATGCTAATATATTTTTTGACTTTTGACAACTTTTGTGTCAGTTAGAAA
This sequence comes from Parnassius mnemosyne, assembly GCA_963668995.1. Lineage (NCBI taxonomy): Eukaryota > Metazoa > Arthropoda > Insecta > Lepidoptera > Papilionidae > Parnassius > Parnassius mnemosyne. Next base: position 1,672,894 of record CAVLGL010000097.1, on the reverse strand, counting down.
ATATTTAAAACTATCATTTTAATGTGATAAGGAAAATAATAATTAAAAGAGGTTTTAATAATAATGTTTCTTAGAAAAGTTAAACACGGACATGAAAAGTTGACATATATTACCTCATTTTTTTTTTACAATATTAAAAAGTATATATTTAAAAGGCGTGAGGAATGAGAGAAGGAATGTTCAAATGTGTGGATACGAATGATTGAATTGCTAAGTTTCGTCAATATTGGACTGATCACCCAAATATTTGATGATGCTTAAAATCCTGGTATTGAAACCATTATGAGCGAGAATTATGAAAGTTAGTAATGGAAATAGAGTATGAAAGTATATAAAAGTTACCGATACAGTCAAGTTGATAACAGCAGGTACAATAAAGATAAAGAAAGAAAAAAAAATTACGAAGAGAATCAAAATAAAATAAAAGATGACCTTGATAAATAAATCATGGAGAGATACGGGAACGTCCATCACTGGTAAAGCATATAGTCCTCGAGCAGGGTATGTTTCCATGATTGGATGATAAAATTGGAAGTAACGGGTACTAGGGAACAATACCTTCAGTACAAGTGAGATGTGAACGAGTTTACTCATATTAGCACTGTTGGGGACCAGAGAAGTCTTAAATTTGTTACCCTTAATAGGGGTACATAGAGGTCACATCCTTCATTGGATCATAGTGTGAACTTAGTTTTCCTCCGTGACAATTGTTGGAGTCCTTTTAAAATGACTTAAACATGGATCTCAAGGTTGTGCGCACAACCCAAGGTACAGTTCTACCTTGATATAATATGATAAAAAAAGTTTATGTACCAATAAAATGAAATGAATGTTATAAAAAAGTAATATAATACCCAAGTAAATGGGGGGCCCATATTTATAAAGTACCCGCGTAATAAATATCACGAATCTAATTAATAAATAAATATATAAGGGAAGAGAATACTCAAAGAAATAATTAATAGAATCAGGCGTTACTTTGCGGAAATCTATTATATAAAAGCTTTTAGAAAAATTTACTTCGCAAATATCCGCGTTATAAAATAAAATGATGTGTCTTACCTAGTATGAAGAGCACCTCCCGCCCTCCCTCAATTGCGTGCACTATCCCCGTCACCACTAATCCCAGCACCGCTACTCCCAACACCACTACACTAGGCAAGACACACCACATTAATAACATAACATAAATATCAACAAAATAAAATAAATATGTAGGAAGTATAATGGGTATAGTACAGAGACTGATTTTGTAGTTAGGAATAATAATTAATTCGTTTACACGAATTAATTATCCAACGAGTCGAGGATAAACTAGTAACGCAATACGACAGGCGCACCGTTCCACGTCAGAGCCAAGACTGTCTTAACGGCGGCCGCTCAGTCCGTTTTATACAAGCAGGATGGGCGGCCGCGCAGGTGCAATGCCGCAGGTGTGCGGTACACGTGTCGTTTACAAGAATTTTGCCTAGCTAGACCAACGCCACCGCATCTACAACGGTGCAGGTGCCGTCACGGCCATACTGACATGCGTGCGTCCTCGCACGCGCTCCATCACAATTTTAGTTATCTGTAACAACTGTAATCTGTAAAACATCGTTCGATTATCCTGACAAAACAGCGTCTGGTCCGGTCTATATTGACCCTTCAGACTCGGGTGACAGTCAGTTTTGTTCCGGCAATAAGCCCTACAAAACTTTAATCATCTTTATGTTAGATCGGAATGATTAGTCTGTAGCCTTTTCTATTTTCTCTCTTTTTTTTCAAGTACTGTTTTCGCTAGTCCGGAATAACTATTCCCTATAGCCATATCATTGGACCGGCACAAAGCCCTGCAATGATAGTAAGAACTATTTTTTTCTTACGCTTTTTTTTTCAAGTACTATTTATGCTAGTCCGGAATCACTATTCCCTTTAGCTATATCATTGGACCGGCAAACGCCCTGCAATGATAGTAAGAACCACATTTTTTTTTCTTACTCTCTTTTTTTTCAATTCACTATAGAACAGTTACAGACCAACCATACCGCAAACATGTCCCCGTTACAATCACACAAAAGTGTATCGTGAGGGGCGTAGTGACACGATAACACCTAAGTATGTAAACCAACAGCAACTCGACACATATCCCAGTGCAGCACAGACCAGCCTCCCTGCAACTTCATGTTCCTTTCCTGCACTAGAATAATTACTTCGCTAGAGTATTGCAACGTCTCTAGTATTTTCTAGATGCACAGACACTGCTACCTCTGACTGTCGCACGTCCTCGTGCGGTTGACAGTTAACAGCATACGGTCTATCAGTTATCACCACCTGCTAACAGATATTAACTCTTGTTAAATATTACAACGGTCGAACATCCCCGACTTCATTTAAGTCTGGAACGCGCCGATATGGCTACCTCCAGACAAACGCACTACAGCTTTTCGTTCTGCTGCGTTCGTGCCACATTCGCGCCAGCAAGCAGTCGCGCCGTACTAGCGCTAGCGAATCGTAACACTGCTTTGCAAAATTAAAAGAAATCGAGATAAGTGTATTGCGAACCATGGAATTCCGAGCTTCCAAAATTCATCACATATTCTCTTAAGAAACGGCAACTGTATGACATTTGAAAACATTGCAAAAAACGAAAATTATGTGTAGAGACGGATACCATCATATATTTCAAAGGGAAGGAGGCAACTGCGCAAAATCTACGAAAGCCGGCCAAGCCTCAGACGTTCATTTACAGCACCAAAGGACCATGTGTTCGGCGGCCGCTTGAATTGTCTTGCCGTAAGATCTGCCGATAAGTTACAGACTGTAGCGGTGTAGGCTCAATCTTACTAGCGCTCGGCCGTACCTGACCATGTTCGATTAGCCGTCACAACATCTTCCTCATTGATCATTGTTGTAGAGACTTCTACGAATCTCTCGACATCAAGCCCCAATCTTGTCGACCATACAGTATTCGGAGCAAACTGCAACACTGATCAATACATTAGAACACAAAAATGTCACTTATTATTTTTAATTCATAGCGTGTTAAAGTTAATCCTTTATTGTAGTACAACCTTTAAAAGTTTTGAACTTCAAAATATAGCAAATGATAATCATGTTTCGCGTGAACTATCAAATTACAACAAAACGAGAGCAGCAGGAGCACCTGAGGGTTTACAAGCATCGTCGGGGTTGTAGTCATCATGATCTGCGTGAAAAACAAATTGTTAACTATAAGGACAACATACACAGTTGCCTGTTCTCTCATCTATCACACATACGAGGCCCTAAATTAGAAATTCGTTCTCATACCTTGGACTATAATAAAGCACTTCGCTTTCACAAGTAAACATAGGTCTTCATACGAAGTATCTGACACATACTCTTACTTGAATTTGCGAGATCCCACGTTAACTACGTGAACCACATTAAAAACGTGAACCGGGACAGCGCCTGCCAGGACAGAGCCTAATACATGTTCAGAAAACATTACCGTGCACACAGCATACGACTTCCGCGCACACAGTGTGACTCCCACGCATACAGAGTACACGACTTCCGAGGCATCGCCATGGACAGCATACGCGCGCTCCGGGATGGCGCCTGCGTATACGCGCATACGCATCTGCCGAAACCAGGCCATGTTACAGCTGGACCTGGCAGTCCGTTACGACCAGCAAGGCACACACTCACGCACTTGTAATCACATCACACGTGCTACTGTAACACATAAAAGAAAACATTAAAAATACTCAGTCGGAACTTGATTTCAAGAAATGCAGCACTACTCTTGGTACACCATTCGCCTTTCTAGGGCACCAAATACTGAGCTGCGGCTACACGACAACCTCTGGTATGGTCCAATCCTCATGTAAACTTAAATACTCTCTTCAATGTCAGAACTAATTGGCTCTACTTCACTTTCATCAGTTATACTTCGGTTTTCCGGCATTTTTCGCAACCAATTAAAAATGTAAACACTCATTCTTACAAAATAGTTTCTGAGCCAATGTTTAGGATAAATTTACTTTCCTCATGTTATCTAATGGTGATCAGTAGCAGCGACAAATAATAAGTCCGCGGCGTCATAAGCAGACAGCATACTCAAAAGCGAGCGCTACAGCTCCACACTTTCCACTAAACCATTCCAAGTTTGTCGACTACGTAATGCTCGGAGTAAACTGTAACACTTATCATCACATTAGATCACAAAAATACTACTTAGTGTTTTTAAGTTTTTACTTTTTTTCGGTACATCGTTTAAACATTTTGAACTTTCAAACTAGGCCATGTAAATCACACCTCGTGTATCAAATTATAACATTACTTGAGCAAGTTAAACTTCCACTGAATGCAAACTATAACTCATTCAGAATATCTCCAACATTTCTTTCATTTGTTAACATATTTAGGTACGTCCGAAATAATGAAAATACTTGAGGGTACTTTTAATACAAATCGAACAAAAGGATTTATCTTTTGCCTTAAATAATTTCACTTTATCTTTTCTCTACACTTTAATGATACGACAATATCGTAAGTAGGACAGCAAATTTTATTACGGTATTTAACATAAAAAGAGATCCATCAATGCGAAATGCATTATAGCCTTTACAAATGTAATAATTCTCATACTATTCAAAGATTGTATGTGGGCAAAAATGGGGACTTTATCCCACTTCTGATGTAGGAAGTATAATGGGTATAGTACAGAGACTGATTTTGTAGTTAGGAATAATAATTAATTCGTTTACACGAATTAATTATCCAACGAGTCGAGGTTTAACTAGTAACGCAATACGACAGGCGCACCGTTCCACGTCAGAGCCAAGACTGTCTTAACGGCGGCCGCTCAGTCCGTTTTATACAAGCAGGACGGGCGGCCGCGCAGGTGCAATGCCGCAGGTGTGCGGTACACGTGTCGTTTACAAGAATTCTGCCTAGCTAGACCAACGCCACCGCATCTACAACGGTGCAGGTGCCGTCAAATACATAAAAAATACATAAATAAATAAAAACCCAACCAGATGTAAGCCCTCGGCAGGGGAGACCAAACGGCCGACGGTTAGGGGGAAAGGGAAAGAAACCGGCGGACGATGCGGGCGGTATCGAGGAGCACCGCCTTGTGCATTTGAGCTTGGAGCGGTCCGTCACGGAGTCTCAGTCGCCTCAGATGACCCGAGAGGCTGACTGGGATTAACCTGTTCGCAGAAATGACTACAGTTATAATTTCGGCCGGCAGTCCACCCCACATGTCGGTGACCTCGTGAGCCAGATCCAGATATTTTGTTCGCTTATCTGTTTCGGCTTTCACGAGGTTCTCGTCATACGGAATGGTAATGTCGACCAAAAATATCCTTGACTGTGCCCGGTCTATCAGCACAATATCAGGCTTATTCGCAAGAATGATCCTGTCTGTGATGATGGCCCGGTTCCAGTAGAGCCTTGCGCGGTCATTTTCGAGCACGGCTTCCGGCATTTACTTACAATAAGGCAGTTTCCGATCCACGAAACCATATTTCAGAGCGAGCTCTTGGTGTAGAATCCTAGCTACTAGGTTGTGCCTATGCTAGTACTCAGAGTGAGAAAGCGCCGAACAACCGGAGATGACATGCCTAAGTGATTCACCGGGATGGCGACAAGCTCGACAAATGTCGACGGTGCCATCCCTTAGGATGTATCTCCGATAGTTGTTTGTCTTAATAACCTTATCCTGTATTGCACAGACAAAACCCTCGGTTTCCCCGAAGAGGTCACCAAAACGTAGCCAGTGGAGGGAGGCAACTGTGTCTACCCCGTGCGGGTTCGCTTGGCAAGGAAGCACAATTCACTATTAAATTAAAAAGTAAACGCTGTTTTAATCTTTGAACAACATAGGTAAAAGACAAGGACGTAATGTAACGTTTTCAAAAGTTTTCGAATTGAACGTTTTCGATAGTTTTAACCTGTTTTTTTTTTTTTGAGGAAAAAAGAAAGGTAAATCTTAAAACATTTGTTGTGTGATAAAAATAAAATTAGTGGTGTAATTTTTGAATCTCTTCTGATATAATGTTGTATTTTTATGGGAATAAAACAAATACCTTTTATATAGTGGTTTAATTTCATAATCCTTACCCTATAAGTACAAGAAACCGGCAAAATTACGTCACACAATTTTGAAATGAGATTGATAATATTATAAAAATAGAATTTAGTACATACAAAGTAGAATTAAATAGCTGAATTCATGACGAAGCGATGCATATAAATTTTATATATAGCTGGCATCATCATCATCATTACAGCCCTTCACAAGTCCACTGCTGAACATAGGCCTCCCCCAAAGAATGCCACAAAGCACGGTCCTGAGCCACCTGCATCCATCGACTTCCTGCATGTCTTACCAGGTCGTCACTCCATCTCGTGGGGGGACGCCCTGCACTTCGCCTACCGGTACGAGGCTGCCACTCGAGAACCTTTCTTCCCCATCGGTTGTCGGTTCTTCGAGCTATATGGCCGGCCCATTGCCACTTCAGCTTACTAATCCGTTGGGCTATGTCGGTCACTCTGGTTCTACTGCGGATATCCTCATTCCTAAGTTTATCACGCAGAGAAACTCCGAGCATGGCCCTCTCCATAGCTCGCTGAGCGACCTTGAGCTTCCTCATCCGGCCAGCAGTGAAGGACCACGTCTCAGTTCCGTATGTCATCACTGGCAACACGCACTGGGTGTACAGTCTCGTTTTCAAGGTTTGAGGTATACCTGACGAGAAGATGTGCCGTAATTTCCCGAACGCTGCCCAACCGAGTTGAATCCGTCGATTGACCTCTCGGTCGAAGTTGGACTTACCTAGTCGGACTATTTGTCCCAGGTAAACATACTCGTCAACAACTTCGAGCTTAGTGTTCCCAACAACTACCGGCATAGGTGTGACATGGACATTAAACATGATCTTAGTTTTGTCCATGTTCATCTTGAGACCTATCCGTTGGGAAACACTATTGAGGTCATTGAGCATAGTGCTTCAGTCCTACAGCGATTCTGCCATAAGGACTATATCGTCGGCAAATCGAAGGTGAGTGATGTACTCGCCATTGATGTTGATACCGTATCCTTTCCAGTCCAGAAGCTTGAAAACGTCTTCCAATGCAGCGGTGAAGAGTTTCGGGGATATGACGTCACCCTGTCTTACACCTCTCTGCAATTGGATAGGTTTCGTACTCTGGTTCTGTACTCGGATAGCCATCGTAGCCCTACAGTACAAGCACTTCAACACTTCGATATACCGACAGTCAACTTGGCACCGCTGAAGGGACTGCAGCACCGCCCAAATTTCGACGGAATCAAAGGCTTTCTCATAGTCCACATACACCAGACATAGTGGCAAATTGTACTCTTCGGACTTCTGTACAATTTGCCGAAGGGTATGTATGTGGTCTATGGTGCTAAAGCCCTTTCGGAAACCGGCTTGTTCGGGAGGCTGGAAGTCGTCAAAGCTGCGCGCGAGACGATTCGTAATGACTCTCGAAAACAGCACGTAGACGCGGCTCAGAAGGGAAATCGGTCTGTAGTTCTTCAAGAGAGCGTTATCACCTTTCTTGAAGAACAAGACCACCGCACTTCTGCTCCACGCCTCCGGTGTAATGCCACCATGGAGGACGGAATTAAAGAGCTTCTGAAGGACTTCAAGTACCGGTTTTCCACCCGCTTTCAGAAGCTCCGCTGTAATTCCATCCTCGCCTGAGGCCTTACCGTTTTTAAGGTGCTGGAGAGCCATTCTCATCTCGCTCAGACTGACGTCCGGGATATCTTCGGAATAGTGTCGGATGAGACTCGCTCTTGGATCGTTACTCACACTTGCGTGTGGCTCCAACGATGACGTGTACAGCTGCCCATAGAACCTCTCAATCTCACTCAAAATCTCAGGTGCCCCGGAAACGATGCTGCCACATTCTGTCTTCAGCTTTGACAGTTGGCTCTTTCTGGCAGACAGATTTCTGGCAAAGACTTTGGAGCCTTAGTTCCGCATGATCGCTTCTTCAATACGACCTGTATTGAAGTTGCGTAAGTCCCGCCGCATGCATTTGGAGATCTGTCTGTTCAGTTGCCTGTATGCTGTCAAATCTGTTGAAGAATGTAGCTTCATCTCCCGTCTAACAACCATGAGATTAAGAGTGTGATCGGAGAGTTTTTGTGTTCTTCTGCGGCGGGTCTTGCAGAACTTAGCTCCGACCGCATGGACAGTTTCCACGAGCTTGTCATTCATATCGTCCACTTCATTGCAGTCTTCTAGGCACTGAAAACGGTTTTGTAACTCGAGCTGAAAGGTTTCGGGACTTTGGAACAGAGCACGAGGGGGACGGAGCGTTGACTTCATTAGACGAGACCTCTCCAACTTAACGTTTAGGTTCAGTGTGCCTCTAACCATTCGGTGATCGCTACCAGTTTTCACCCTCGCGATCACGGAGACATCACTGAACAGTTGTCGTCTGGTCGTCATAATGAAGTCAATCTCATTTTTTGTCGAACCGTCGGGGCTCGACTAGGTCCACTTCCTGTGGGGCCGCTTCTGGAAGAAAGAGTTCATCATAAAGAGTCCCTCTTTCTCCATGAAGTCGGCCAGCTGCTGGCCCCTTGGGTTCCGTTGCCCTATTCCAAATTTCCCTACTTTCAGCTCACCGTTCTCTCTTGTGCCTAGTTTTGCATTAAAGTCTCCCATTAACACCGTATATTGGGTTTTGGAGGAATGCATGGCTCTAGAGATATCCTCATGCATTTCCTCCACCTCCTCATCGGGGTGTGCCGAGGTTGTTGCGTAAACCTGTATGACCTTCAGCAAATACCGTTTGGTGATTCTGAGTATAAGGTACGCAACCCTCGTCGACACACTCCCGATCTTTACAACGTTGTTAACGAGAGACTTGTGGACGATAAATCCGACACCTCCTTGGGACAGATGGTCGCCCTCCCGGTGATAGAGCAAGTTGCCGGATTCGAGGATTACCGTGTCCTCCTTCTCTCTTCGGACTTCGGATAATCCTATAATATGCCAGCGCAACTTGTCTATCTCTTCTTCCAGCTCCACGATCTTCTCGTCAGTCCTCAGGGTGCGTGCGTTGTACGTTGCCAGGTCGAGTCGTCTAAGGTGGCAACCGAACCTCCACCGGAGATTCTTAGCACCCCCTGCCCCGCCGTTACCATGGTCGCCACCGTAGCCAGGAATAGCGGGGCCGCCGGGGACTGGGGGCCGTTATTTTGTTACTGTCATTCATAGGGGGGTATTTGCCATAGTTGCCACGCTTGGCGAGCGGGTTGGCAACCGCAGTTTTTTTTTATTGTTAGTTTGTTGTTATCAAGAAGATGCTGCTGCCCATCTCCTGCCTGTTTCCCTTTGTCGCCTTTTACGACACCCACGGGATGATATGGGGTAGTGGATATTCTTGACCGCCAGTACACGGCAGCTGGCATACAAAATTAAAAATATATCATTGTTTACTTTAGCGCCTACCGGTGTAACCCTGACAAAAAAAAACGTAAAAAATAGAATGACCGGGCACATGAGGGGGTAGTAGAGCCACGCTGCAGCTATGCTAGCTATACATTACTGCAGCACGATTGGGCCGGCTCGACCGGGGTGTGACTATGCTCTCACAGAATACTATTTATTATATTATATTATTATAGTACTTTATATTAATTTGGTATTTTTGTAAACTGAAATTGAAAACAGGAAACATTAAATTATTAGTACCTCTCTTTTTGACATCTTCATATATTACGATAGTAAGTGTTTACTTATAAAAAGATAAATAATATAAAATAATTAGAAATATTCATAGCAATTCATTTTCATCATCATCATTATTACAGCCCTCTACAAGTCCACTGCTGCACAGACCTCTCCCAAGGAATGCCACAAAGCACGGTTCTGAGCCACTTGCATCCATCGACTTCCTGCATGTCTTACCAGATCGTGGATATTCTTAACCGTCTACACGGCAGTTTATTTTCATCATCGTCTTTACAGCCCTTCACAAGTCCACTGCTGAACATAGGCCTCCCCCAAGGAATGCCACAAAGCACGGTCCTGAGCCACCTGCATCCATCGACTTCCTGCATATCTTACCAGGTCGACACTCCATCTAGTGGGGGGACGCCCAACACTTCGCCTGCCGGTACGAGGCTGCCACTCGAGAACCTTTCTTCCCCATCGGTTGTCGGTTCTTCGAGCTATATGGCCGGTCCATTGCCACTTCAGCTTACTAATCCGTTGAGCTAGTTTATTTTAGTTATACGGAAATATCTATTGAATTTAATAAAGATTGCAGCATAATGTCAAGTATTTATTATTCCCAGCACTTCAATTTTCTTAAGGAGTATAAATATTTACAATGTAAATACCTATAATATAACACAATCAGCTTTTTCCTTTTCAAAGTCATTCAATGATTTTTTTAATACAAACGGTCACCACCGATTGCTCGCTGTTAAGTTATTCCATTAAATTAACTCAGATATACATATTTAAGGCCTGACGGAACGTACATTGAACAATGAGTTCAATTTTAGTGGCTCAATTGTTTCTATACTCGTAAATATTTGTAAGTTATACAAATAAATCTTCCGTGTAGGATTCAAACACAGGGCCCGCTACAGAGCATTTATCCTTAATCCTACAGGCTGGTGAGTTTTGGCGGAAACTTGACCGCCCGCTGGCAGATTCCTGCTTTTATTTTATAGTTTAAATAAAAGTTTGAAGTGGATTTGGTAAAGTGGTGGGATTTTGTGTATTAAAGTTATTGTCCGCAAAGCTATTGTCAAAATATTTTAAGAACATTGCAATGAGAGACTAAAAGCGTGGCTCAACAACTTTCAAAATTCACTCAACTTTTGCTATTGCACGTATAGGCCGGATCGAGCCGGGTTGGTACCACGACCTCACAGAATACCGGCGTGAAGTAGAAGCTCTGCTTGTACGCTTCGTCTGGTGCGTACATGGTAGCGGAATTAAATGAAAGACAACTTCAGGAGGGTGCTCAGGCTGCCCCGCGTATTCTGGGGAGGGGGGGGGGGGGCAAAATTCCACTCAACACAATAACTGCTCGGGGCAAACTGAGCAGGAAGACCAAGGCGACACCTGCCACGCGCCAGGGGACTTTACTCGAACCTAAACGCCGTCCACTACCATCTCGAGACGATGAAGCCGGTCTTGCTCTTTTTGACCGAGGCACAGGTGTCCTCTCCGGCTGATACTTCGTATTTCTCCTACCCGGGGTACGAATTGGAACACTCTTTTGTGCCTTGGGCTGGAGTTTGCGTATATGTCAGAGAGAGGACATCTGTTCTCGACGCCTCGGCAGTCTTTAAGGGTCGAACCTGTCCATCCTTTGGCTACGCGTAGGCAGCGACGACCATACGTACCTCTACGGGTGCCTCTATAGGTCTCATAGCGGTAGCGCCGAAAGTGAACGACTCATCGACCAAGTCTAAATGGCTACAGATTCCTTGCTACAATAGGTCCCATCCGCAGAGATCGTGATCCTTGGCGATATTAACGCCCACCACGCCGAGTGGCTCGGTTCACGTTTAACCGATCATGCGGGGAGATCTGTTCGTGATTTTGCCCTTGTCTGATACAACTGGTTACTATGCCTACGCGGATTCCAGATATGAAGGATCATGCACCTTCCCTGTTGGACCTTCTGCTGAGCTCTCATAAGGACAGATATCAGGTCTCCGTCGACGCCCCTCTTGGCTCCTCGGACCATTGTCTAATCCGGAGTGTGGTGCCATTCAAGCTGATTCGCGCTTGCTTTCTGCAGGCTGCCACCATGTTTGGCACTATAGCTCGGCCACTTGGTATGGGATGCGGTCTTTCTTTGCATTCTACCCTTGGGGGTGGGTTTGCTTCTCGCCAGGCGATCCCAATGTTCCTGCTAATTCTGTTGCTGATGTGGTACTTCAGGGTATGGAACTTTTTATAACTTCTTCTGTGGTGCTCATCGAAGGCAGATCTCAGCCATGGTTTGTGCGCTCCTGTAAGCATCACGCTACTTTACGTATAAGCAGGAGTGCTTTTTAGCTTTAGCTTTTTTTATAAGATTCGGTGTCAACATTTAACCAGAGAAGCGAGGTAGTGCAATGAAGCTTATGTTGGCATTGTTGGCAGTCATATCATTATATTAAGGTTGTAATTTCGTTACTGAGAGAGTGACGTGGTTGCTAAGCAGCGCACTGGAATAAATTGGATTACCGCCGCAAGACGAGATCGAATTTTATGAATAACGGCAAGAAGACAATCTAAAGTTACGACAAAGTTTTGAGGATACAGTTAGAACACCAGGTTTTGGTAAACGATCATAATGTGAGGAAAAGACTGCATTAAGTCAACCTTAACGCACGTAGACCACTTCGAATTCCATCACTACATTCCACCCAGAAATCATGGTATGAGCGTTAATACGACTTGGCGGGAGAACTGACCTCGTTTTGGGTTACATATAACTGCTGCAAAATACCGTCAAGAACAAAAAAGTCAACAAAATACCGTGTTTCCCAGGTCGAGCTAATCCATTATTTTTATGGATATTTCACGTAATTCTGTATAGTTTCTTGACAATACAAGAAATTATAAAAAATTACCCTAAATTGTGTTGATTTGTTTATTACCAATCCTGATATACAAACTACACTTACGTACTCAAAGCAACTCTTTCAAATATTGCGTGTAATGGCAAATTCTTTGAAAATATAGCTATTAGCTATATACCAAAAAGAAAACTAAATTTTTTTTTCGACAATATATATCAAAATTTCAATCTATTTGATATAGGTAGTTTTGGAACGAAGTTCCTTATCGCATGGTACGAATTTGACGGATTTCCCTTTCTATAGAGCGAGCGAGATGGAATAATATCCATCTCCTTAGCACTTTTTTTTTTATATTGCCATGAAAGAAATATTATTTTAAATAACGCTTCATTTTAATGGACGCTAGTAATTCATTTATTTGTGTTTGTTAATCAATAATATAAAACGTTTGTCAATAATAATATATAATTAATAGAATCAGGCGTTACTTTGCGGAAATCCATTATATAAAAGCTTTTAGAAAAATTTACTTCGCAAATATCCGCGTTATAAAATAAAATGATATGTCTTACCTAGTATGAAGAGCACCTCCCGCCCTCCCTCAATTGCGTGCACTATCCCTGTCACCACTAATCCCAGCACCGCTACTCCCAACACCACTACACTAGGCAAGACACACCACTGACGATAATACAACACGTGTTTCGCCTCTACACGAGGCATCTTCAGGTGATATAGACTCTACGGTGGCTAACCGCTAAGTGAGCGGCGAGCCAAAACAAGTGCCTTTTATACAGACTGATGACGCAACCGCTCTTTACTTAAGGAGCGAGCGACTGTGTCATGCGATAAAACATGCGACCAATCACCGCTGGAGTTACGCAGCCGTTTGTAAAATTAAAAACAAACCGCCGCGCAACGCCCACCCTCCAACCCCGCAACCAATCGCCGATCACCGTGAGGATGACAAACGACCATATTGCGAGGCTCTCTATTATTAGAGAGCAGGTTTAGAGATATTTAAGAGATGTGATTTAGTAACATTTGTTTGTTCATTCAGCAATGCAACGGTATTATTATTACTTTTTAATATCTCTAACTGTTCCAGCACACACAGCCACAGCCTTTTATTACACGTATGTAAGACTTTAAAGGAGTGGTCGTTGGCTAGGTTGTGTCCAGTGTCCAAAAGATGTTTGGCACAATGGGATTTATCGGGATTGCAATTCCTGTACGCGGCTAAATGCTCTTTATAACGTGTCTCGAAATTGCGACCAGTCTGACCCATGTAAACGGCGTGGCATTCTTCACAAACAAGTTTGTAAACACCTGACTTTTGACTAGAAAACTAAATTTTTTTTTCGACAATATATATCAAAATTTCAATCTATTTGATATAGGTAGTTTTGGAACGAAGTTCCTTATCGCATGGTACGAATTTGACGGATTTCCCTTTCTATAGAGCGAGCGAGATGGAATAATATCCATCTCCTTAGCACTTTTTTTTTTATATTGCCATGAAAGAAATATTATTTTAAATAACGCTTCATTTTAATGGACGCTAGTAATTCATTTATTTGTGTTTGTTAATCAATAATATAAAACGTTTGTCAATAATAATATATAATTAATAGAATCAGGCGTTACTTTGCGGAAATCCATTATATAAAAGCTTTTAGAAAAATTTACTTCGCAAATATCCGCGTTATAAAATAAAATGATATGTCTTACCTAGTATGAAGAGCACCTCCCGCCCTCCCTCAATTTTCATTCCTGTACGCGGGATTGCAATTCCTGTACGCGGCTAAATGCTCTTTATAACGTGTCTCGAAATTGCGACCAGTCTGACCCATGTAAACGGCGTGGCATTCTTCACAAACAAGTTTGTAAACACCTGACTTTTGACGAATATCCAAATTATCTTTATTATTACAGATATTTCTAAGAGAATTGTTTATTTTGAACGCCACATGAACGCCGTTTTGTCGAAGAGTATTAGCTACTTTTTCAGATATGGGGCCTAAGTAGGTCAAACTGCTCACATATCGATGAACACTTTGAGTTTGAACCGTGTACAGAGAGTTGCGAACAACATGCTTTTGTTTCTTTTTAATTAAATTGTTAATGAGATTTTTTGAAAAACCGTTAGAGACCGCTATTTGATAAATTATATTAAGTTCTTTTAAATAATTTTCTTTACTTAATGGGACAGTGAACAAACGGTTAATGTAACAATAAAAAGCGGCTACTTTATGTTGCCACGGATGACATGATGACGCGGGGATGACCGTGTCGGTGTGAGTTGGCTTTCGATAAATTTGGAAAACATGTGACGATTCTTTTCTTGTTATTGTTAAGTCGAGAAAATTAAGGGAACAATCTTGTTCCAATTCAAGTTTAAATTTAATTTTGTCATGGACTCTATTTATTTTATTGAGGAAAACATCCAGTTGTCTCCTTGTGCCAGTCCAGCAAATAATTCTGTCGTATACATATCGATAGTAATATAAGATATTTTGATTGACAACTATATGTTAGATCTCTTTGAAAAACGTCGTCTACATCCCGGGGAAATAAATGATCTTCTTAATTTAACCTCTCTTTGTTTGAAACAAAACTATTTCCGGTTTAATAACCGTTTCTTTCTACAAAAAGAAGGGTTAGCTATGGGGTCCCCTCTAAGTCCCCTTATGGCGGACATTTTCATGGATAATTTCGAAAAACAACATATAGTTGTCAATCAAAATATCTTATATTACTATCGATATGTAGACGACATAATTATTTGCTGGACTGGCACAAGGAGACAACTGGATGTTTTCCTCAATAAAACAAATAGAGTCCATGACAAAATTAAAGAACAATGGCAGACTTTCATACATAAAATTAGTTGAGAAGAAATGGTAGCGTCCATATACCAAAAATATCTTAAAATGTTAAGCGTCAGTCCCTTAATAACTCTGTCAAAGAATTTTGTACTGAGAAGGCCTCAAAAAAAGATATTTACATTTGAACCTTTTTAGGTTATGTCCTATGTCACTTGGAAAAGTCATGCTTCCTGTGGTTGTTTGATGTTAGCTTAATACATAATACATAATTGAGAGTTTTTAGATTATTGTATTTCTATTATATATTTGCATACTATAAATGTATATTTCTGGCATGGCTCCAGGGCTTTTGTATCATAGTTACATTCTCAGAAGGGCTAGAACCCAGAGCCGTAAAGCCAGTAAAAAAAACAGTGACATTTTATTTTAGCTAGTGTTGGCATAACATTAAATGGTATTGTTACATAGTACTATGATTGAGATAATGTATTATTGTAGGAAATTCTTTGTTAGAGACTTATTGTCAGCCATATCACTTTTATTTTTATTATTACTTATAGTACAGTTATTACTAATAATAACTTAATATAAAAATATTTTGTGTGTTGTGTTGGTAGTCTCACAAAGTGTATACGAAAATAGTATGAATATACTAAATGGCAACATTTAAATAGCGTAAAATGATTTAAGTCATTTGATATTCCCAAAAATGTTTATTTTTTTCTGTGGCTTTAATTAAAATACATTTTTATTTGAAAAATCATAGAATAATAATAAAACTCATTTTATATATAACTTATTTCTAGACGCTATAACTTTTGTCAACTATTTTTCTGCCATTTCTCTTTAAACTTGAATTGGAACAAGATTGTTCCCTTAATTTTCTCGACTTAACAATAACAAGAAAAGAATCGTCACATGTTTTCCAATTTATCGAAAGCCAACTCACACCGACACGGTCATCCCCGCGTCATCATGTCATCCGTGGCAACATAAAGTAGTCGCTTTTTATTGTTACATTAACCGTTTGTTCACTGTCCCATTAAGTAAAGAAAATTATTTAAAAGAACTTAATATAATTTATCAAATAGCGGTCTCTAACGGTTTTTCAAAAAATCTCATTAACAATTTAATTAAAAAGAAACAAAAGCATGTTGTTCACAACTCTCTATACGCGGTTCAACCTCAAAGTGTTCATCGATATGTGAGCAGTTTGACCTACTTAGGTCCCATATCTGAAAAAAGTACCTAATACTCTTCGACAAAACGGCGTTCATTTGGCGTTCAAAACAAACAATTCTCTTATAAATATCTGTAATAATAAAGATAAGTTGGATATTCGTCAAAAGTCAGGTGTTTACAAACTTGTTTGTGACGAATGCCACGCCGTTTACGTGGGTCAGACTGGTCGCAATTTCGAGACACGTTATAAAGAGCATTTAGCCGCGTACAGGAATTGCAATCCCGATAAATCTCATTTTGCCAAACATCTTTTGGACACTGGACACAACCTAGCCAACGACCAATCCTTTAAATTCTTACATACGTGTAATAAAGGGCTGCGGCTGTGTGTGCTGGAACAGTTAGAGATATTAAAAAGTAATAATAATACCGTTGCATTGCTGAATGAACAAACAAATATTACTAACTCACCTCTCTTAAATATCTTTAAGCCTACTCTCTAATAATAGAGAGCCTCGCAATATGGTCGTTTGTCACCCTCACGGTGATCGGCGATTGGTTGCGTGGTTGCAGGGTGGGCGTTGCGCGGCGGTTTGTTTTTAATTTTACAAACGGCTGCGTAAGTCCAGCGGTGATTGGTCGCATGTTTTATTGCATGACGCAGTGTCTCGCTCCTTAAGTAGAGAGCGGTTGCATCATCGGTCTGTATAAAAGGCACTTCTTTTGGCTCGCCGCTCACTTAGCGGTTAGTCACCGTAGAGTCTATATCACCTGAGGATGCCTCGTGTAGAGGCGAAACACGTGTCGTATTATCGTCAGTGGTGTGTCTTGCCTAGTGTAGTGGTGTTGGGAGTAGCGGTGCTGGGATTAGTGGTGACGGGGATAGTGCACGCAATTGAGGGAGGGCGGGAGGTGCTCTTCATACTAGGTAAAACATATCATTTTATTTTATAACGCGGATATTTGCGAAGTAAATTTTTCTAAAAGCTTTTATCAAAGAAATAAAGCTAGCTAAAGGTCAAAAATATAAGAAAGAAATAAAGTACGTACAACAATTATGAAAAAAAAATAGGCCTGACAATCAAAAAGGAATGTAATGAGATGTGCATATCTATGGAGATGTGCTAGTATGAAAATAATTAACATGCAGGGACATGAGAACAATTAAAATGAGGTCATAATGGAATCCCCGCCCAAAGCAAAAAACAACCACAGTAAAAAAAAATGATAAATACGTTTTAGCTTAGATATATTTTATATGAATTTGCAAAACTTTTTCATATTTTCAATAACTCTACCCTAAATTTCTCTTAGTTTTTTTTGGTTAATGTAAAATTTCTACAATTTTAAACTAAATTTTGTATATTAGTTACTAAAAGCAAGTCGAAAGTGTATCTACTCTATTATTATAAGTTTCATAACGCAATAGTATTTTTTTTATTATCGACAACGAAACATAAAATTATGTTATCTGCTTTAAAAAAAATTGTCTTTTTTAATGTTAATAAATATTTTGTTTAAACAAACTTTAGGTGTGTAATAGTGTATATTTTAAATTTCTGTCTCAATTAACATAACATATATACATAAACACTCACGCCTGTCACCCAGAGGGGTAGGCAGAGATTATGGACTTCCATTTGGCACGATCCTGACACACCTCTCTCGCTTCCTCCACATCCATATACCTACGCATACACGCTCGTCGGTTAAAGGTACTCTTGATTTGGCCCATTTTTAATATATCGCCAATTTGGTCGATAAACTTTCGCCTAGGGCGACCCTTCCCGACTATGCCGTTCACCTCTGCAACATAAATTTGCTTTGTCACTCTTTCCTCATTCATTCTTTCTACATGGCCAAACCACCGAAGCATTCCTTTCTTAATCCTGGTCACAACATCATCTTGCAAACCACACTCTTCTCTTATTAAACAATTTCTCACTCTGTCATTCAGCTTCATCCCTAACATACTCCTTAATGACCGCATTTCTACAGCATTTATTCTACTCTCATGCTTCTTCTGCCACACCCAACTTTCACTACCATACATTAAAGTAGGTACTAACACAGCATTGTGAATTGCCATACGTGCCTTTTTGGACACATTCTGACTTTTCACAATAGAGTGTAGAGCCCCATTCACTCTATTTCCTGCATTCACTCGTCGTTCTATATCCTTATCATATCTACCATCCCTGCTAAACACACATCCCAAATATACAAACTCATCTACTTGCTCTACCAACTCCCCTTCTATTCTTATTTCACATATCGTTTTACTTTCTTCTCTTTCAAAAACCATAACTTTCGTCTTACTTGCGTTCACTTTCATTCCCTTTTCTTTTAATGTCCTGTTCATTAATGTAACCATCATTTGCAACTCGGCTGCCGACGACGCAAGTATGACTTGATCATCGGCGTACAAAAGGCATTTGACGGTTAACTCACCCATTCTTAACCCGCATTCTTCTACTTTCAAATTTTCCAAACAACTGTCCATAAATAGGTTGAACAACCACGGGGAAGCCACACAGCCCTGTCTGACACCTTTATGGATGTCAAACCAGTCCGAGTAGGCCCCGTTGATCCTGACACAAGCACTAGAGTCCCTATATAGAGACTTCAATGCCTGTATCAGACCAGCGCTCAACCCAAATGAGTTCAGTGTTTGCCATAACACATCCCTGTCCACTCTGTCATAAGCCTTCTCCAAGTCCATGAACGCACAAAAAACTTTTTGGTTTTTGGCCAAAAACTTCTCGGCGATCATGCGCATGGAAAAGACCTGATCCGTACATCCCATTCCCTTTCTAAATCCCGCTTGCACATCCCAAATTTTTCCGTCAGTTTCTTTCATAACTCTTTCAATTAGTACCTTAGCATACAGTTTTCCCACAATGCTAAGAAGGCTGATACCACGGTAGTTTTTACAGTCCTGCTGTGATCCTTTTCCCTTATATATTGGGACTATCACGGCTTTGCACCAGTCTCCCGGTACCCGCTTAAGTTCCCAACATAAATTAAACAAGGTGTACAGCAGGTCTGCCACCACTTCTTCTCCAGCCCTTAGCATTTCGAGAGATACTCTATCATAACCAGCTGCCTTACCTACTTTCATACTTTTCATTGCTTTCATTATTTCATCTATACTTATATCTCTATCTATTTCCTCTTCTTTCGGAATTTCTATTTCATTTAATTCAAACGTCTCATCACTCATAAACACGCTTTCAAAGTATTCCTTCCATCTCCTTAAACTCAAAACTTCGTCATTCAGAATACAGCCATTCTGGTCTCGTATAGCATTCATTCTAGGCTGTTGTGAAACATATTCCATAAAAGTCATAAAATAAAAAAGTAGTATTGTGTTTTCGACTATTATAAATAACTTAAATAATGAATACTTGATAATGTATGTAAACCTATTATCACAATGAAATGTTACTACCTAAACTGTGTAAATGATTTTATTCACGATATCATTTTATTGTATTGTTGAAAGTAGGTACCATCATACGATGTAATCTCAAACGTTTCCATATAGGTACGTGTACTTTGGAATTTAAAACAAAGGTGTCACAAATCGCTCACGTGGCTGAGAGCACAACATGTATTTTGATCTGTCTGTTGTTATGTTAACGAAAATGATTAGGTACGTTGCTTTGCATTGACTTCTTTGTTCTGGATATCTAAATATGAAATGTAATAAATTATTTAGGTATAATATTGATTGAACTTTCAAAATATCATAAACTTTCATCTATTACAATTAATTATTTTCTGAGATAATAGTAGAGTAATGCCAACTTAGTTGTATGGATTATAAAAATAATTACTTTATTTAATACGATTTTGAAACTCATTATACTATGTTTGCAATTAATTAATTTAAATTTTGTTGTGACCAAAATATTGTGAGCCTCAATCCCTGACTGACAATGATATATGTACCTAAATATTATACGAGACTATATTATGATATAAATTTGTAATGCCTGTAAAATAGTAAAAAAAAATTATATACTCGTATTTATTGTATTGCCTAATTATGTCAAATATGTTTGTTGTATTTCAACAATTGAACAAAAGCGATCTAATTATTGAACACAAGTTTTATGTTTTTAATTCATTACCAATTATGGCGATTGGTATCATCGGTCGAGATCTATTAAAAAATAGATCAGTTTCGCATTTTGATTCGAATATTTTAATATTATATGACCATCTAGGTAGATCATAATATAACTTATTTCACACACTTGTAATAATTCCTTGGCAAGTTTTTCTTTTTCTTTTATTAACACCTTTCCGACATTACAAAATGTCCGAGGCTGCCTCGCGAAGCCGCTAGCTTGGTTAGTACGCGGCTAATCAAAAAAGGCCAAGAAGATTAACTCGGCTCCATCACAACAGGACCCCAATAAGACCTCATCCCGACCATCAGATCCTGAAAAGAACCCTGTAGAGATGTTTCAAATCGAGTGGGCAAATCTGAAAGCAGAATGTCAGGACACCTCTAGCAACCTTAAAGTAATTGAAACTAGAAGACCAGGCATTATAAAGTTAATCAAAAGTACTCTCCCCCTCCCTGCAACAATAGTTATATTACTGGACGACCAATGGGAAAGCTTAGGGAAGGATCGTATCAACATATTCCTCACAACTTACTTCATTTCACCTCCCCTCACGGGACCCCGAATGATGCCCCGGATCCTGGTTCTTTTCTAAGAGGCATGATAGCCTCTATTATTGAGAGGGAGAGACTCACACTAAAAGATGTGATGGAAAATATGGCTAATCTAGCTGCAGATCAGAAACTTGCAGCCCATTCTGTTCATGAGTTCAAAGAGTCAGTTACATCTGCGGAGAAAAGTTGGAGAGATCAGTCCTCAATTATATCGACTACAAACTACTCTAAATTGAAGAAACATTTGAAGACTTGGTTAGAGAAGTTCACCAATGCAACAACCGCCCCTAAAGATGTACCACCACCCAAGATTACAAAGAAGGTTATCAAATATGCTCAATTTACCTATGAGCTTGAAGAAGGTCAGATATCTGTAAAACCTCATGTACCTATAGCGAAGATGATCAGTTCTATAGAATCCCAACTTAAGGAGCTTCTCTCTCGTTACCCTGACACATAAGAACTGCTACACTACGACCCAACCTTTTTGGTCAAAACTTTTTGGAGTGTTGCAAAAGCAAACCCTAAAGAAAACCCTATGTCCTCCCTAACCAAGGCAATGTCTCAGATCCCACGGCATTGCTGACCATGCATATTAACCCATTTCATTAAGTATCAGAAACAATCAACTATAAAATTTGTAATCAATCCAACAGATGCAAAAGGATGTTATAATTTCTTGAGGAACGTTAAGTCGGGTGATTTTATTGATGATGCTGATGGCTTGGGTAATTCTATTGATTTCGGTATAGAAGAAAATTTGATTGAAGATTAAGCACTTTCTTGTTAACTTACACGTCAGTTGTTGTGATTTTTTGGCTATATTAGTTAAAGTGACGATCAGATTAGTTTTAGATAATATTAAGTCAAAGTGATTCTACAATGAGACTGATTAAAGTTCTGGATACATAAACACATCTAGGTGCGTGAACAGAGGATATGTTCTATATTTTCCATAATAGTGTGCCTTAAAGTGTTCCTTTTATGGTACCTCTGCGGCGGTGATATGATGCAAACAAAGGATTCTCTTGACAAGATGGAAACAAAGGGCTCTCTAGACATAGTCCTCTTGCTGTCAAAACAATATATACTCAGTTAGGATTGCAAAGCTTCTCAGACCATGGAAGACTTGACTTCATCGCGCACGGTGTTTTTCCTGGTCCTCGCGGTCCTGTGCTCCTCCATCATGAACATGCTCCTTTCCATGGCAGTAATATTCTCAAACGTTGAGAAAGAACGCTTACAGTATGTGAACTTGGTCACGTGCACGTACGCGTTTGTTTGGGTCGGGTCGCTCGCGGTGGACATAACTATAGCCTCCCACTTCGCAATGGATAACAGATATCTGACCAAATACATGTCGAAACTTAAATCCACCGATTATCAATATAACAAGATAAATGCCATGCGCTATGGCGCAATGTACCTGGCGGCGCTGAGCATGAAGGGCTACGGGGCGTCCATGATAAACATCGTGCTTATTATTTATATGCTCTTAAACATGTATTATAGAGCGTTGCCTTCGGACAAGATGATTAATTCGGTCACCACCCGGGGAGCTCTGAGTGCGTTTGAAACCAGTATGAATGCCGCAGCCTTACGTTGAGACACACTACACCGGCCCCGCTCACGTAACAACCTTCCCATGAATTCCTCCAATCGGAATGAAGACATACCGCTGTGTGACTATCGCTTGCCCGTTAGGATTAATCGGAGCGCCGATATGCATGCAGGAGCCATACGCCGAGACGAAGAAGACCGGCGGCACCCCGCACGGAACAACCTTTCTAAGAAACGTGTGAACCAGCAACCCTAAGCTCGCCCGAACATTGAAAATGAACATTCATTTGAAATTGAAGATGACATGGTCTACGCACCGGTGTTCTTTAGCCCGGCGGTGCTACGAGCAAACTGTCGCCATTGCATACTTTCATCGGTGGCCATTCCATCACCCGACTACAGCCCGCAAGCGAGGCGTCTGAGATCATCTACGATAACAGTGAACACATCCAGGCACCCAGTGGTCAGCGTCCAACCACGGCGCAGTGACATCCGGCCGTAAACTATGCAACGATCTAATTCAGCCGAGATCATGATGAAATAATCAAAAACTTGCTGTCTAAATGTGTAATGCTGCCATAATTTATAACTGGCTCCTTCGCATATCTTTAATAAACTCGTTAAAATAATGATTGTAGGAATATAAAAAAAAAAAAAACAAAAAAAGTAGTGATGTTTTAATCAATGGCAATAAATAGATAGTTTCAATTCATAGATAATAAAGTAGGTTTTTAAGGCGGAGCCACAGACCAGATCCGCCGCTGGGGTCAGGAAAGCTGGTAGTTCACAGTGCTCCTTTTTTCCTTACTCACGCCTTCGCGTATCAGGGGGGGGGGGGGGGTTTACAATGCGCGTGTGGAGTAGAGGCCGCGTAGAAAGATGGAAAGGAATTAGAAGGAGAAATCCTCCCCCGAGGAAAGGCTGCTATGAAGCGGCCGGCATTGGTGGTCATCTAAGTAAATTAATAATTGAACTATTACTTTAGATCGCGGCTTCGCCCGCACGGAGGTCAGCCCTACTTTTGGAGTAAACCACGCTCTGCTACCAGCAATGTTCACGCACCTAGCTGTCCCTACAAAGTTCTACCATACAGGGGCCCATACAGCTGTTAGGTTCGACGGACAACTAAGGACGGGACCCAACTGGCCTTATGGAAAATGTCCTATCCTACTACACAATAGGGAGAAGGCTAGGTGAATAAATAGTACGTACCTGTTCAGAGGCGAAGAAGGCTCCCAGGGCTCGTTCAGGCGTAATTGTCGTGAATGTGAGTAGTGTGTGAGAAGTGTATATCTGTGTAACCTGAATTAGCCCTCTTAATCAGCAGCCACCCTGACTCCGGCACCGCCCCCCGGCGTGGTATTCTCCAGCGGCGGCAGCAATGGACTATTTCTTTCTTCAATTCACTATGTCAGTCTATCAAATTTATCGTACATTTAACTAACTTCAAAACGCAACTAAATCCCGTTAATTATAATCAAAAAACGTAACTCGCGGCACGAAGGATGACCGGTGGGTCAAAGTTCACTGACGTTCACTCCGCAACAAATTATTTCGAAAATCGAACGCGACCTTTTAAAGCGCTTAACGCAACGGTACAATTAAACACTAACTACTCAATAATTAGCCAACCTGGCGTCTAATGTTCTAGACTACACAATTATTCGTCGCTGCACATATCCGTTAACAAAATCGGCGCTATTAGAGGCAACCACGCAGAAACAGGCAGGAGATGGGCAGCAGCATCTTCCTGATAACAGCAAAAATGCAATAAAAAAACTGCGGTTGCCAACCCGCTCGCCAAGCGTGACAACTATGGCAAATACCCCCCTATGAATGAATGTAACAAAGAGACGGCCCCCAGTCCCCGCCGGCCCCGCTATTCCTGGCTACGGTGGCGACCATGGTAGCGGCGGTGCAGGGGGTGCTAAGAATCTCCGGTGGAGGTTCAGTTGCCACCTACGACGACTGGACCTGGAAACATACAACGCAGGCACCCTGAGAACTGACGAGAAGATTGTGGAGCTGGAAGAAGAGATAGACAAGTTACGCTGGCATATTATAGGATTATCCGAAGTCCGAAGAGAGGGGGAGGACACGGTAATCCTCGAATCCGGCAACTTGTTCTATTACCGGGACCATTTGTCCCAAGGAGGTGTCGGATTTATCGTCCACAAGTCTCTCGTTAACAACGTTGTAAACATTGAGAGTGTGTCGACGCGGGTTGCGTACCTTATACTCAGAATCGCCAAACGGTTTTTTCTGAAGGTCATACAGGTTTACGCACCAACCTCGGCACACCCCGATGAGGAGGTGGAGGAAATGTATGAGGATATCTCTAGAGCCATGCATTCCTCCAAAACCCAATATACGGTGTTAATGGGAGACTTCAATGCAAAACTAGGCACAAGAGAGAATGGTGAGCTGAAAGTAGGGAAATTGGGAATAGGGCAATGGAACCCAAGGGGCCAGCAGCTGGCCGACTTCATGGAGAAAGAGGGACTCTTTATGATTAACTCTTTCTTCCAGAAGCGGCCCCACAGTAAGTGGACCTGGTCGAGCCCCGACGGTTCGACAAAAAATGACATTGACTTCATTATGACGACCAGACGACAACTGTTCAGTGATGTCTCAGTGATCGCGAGGGTGAAAACCGGCAGCGATCACCGAATAGTTAGAGGCACACTGAACCTAAACGTTAAGTTGGAGAGGTCTCGTCTAATGAAGTCAACGCTCCGTCCCCCTCGTGCTCTAATCCAAAGTCCCGAAACCTTTCAGCTCGAGTTACAAAACCGTTTTCAGTACCAAGAAGACTGCAATGAAGTGGACGATATGAATGACAAGCTCGTGGAAACTGTCGATGCGGTCGGAGCTAAGTTCTGCAAGACCCGCCGCAGAAGAACACAAAAACTCTCCGATCACACTCTTAATCTCATGGTTGTTAGACGGGAGATGAAGCTACATTCTTCAACAGATTTGACAGCATACAGGCAACTGAACAGAATCCCAACTTAAGGAGCTTCTCTCTCGTTACCCTGACACACAAGAACTGCTACACTACGACCCAACCCTTTTGGACAAAACTTTTTGGAGTGTTGCAAAAGCAAACCCTAAAGAAAGCCCTATGTCCTCCCTAACCAAGGCAATGTCTCAGATCCCACGGCATTGCTAACCATGCATATTAACCCATTTCATTAAGTATCAGAAACAATCAACTATAAAATTTGTAATCATTCCAACAGATGCAAAAGGATGTTATAATTTCTTGAGGAACGTTAAGTCGGGTGATTTTATTGATGATGCTGATGGCTTGGGTAATTCTATTGATTTCGGTAAAGAAGAAAATTTTATTGAAGATTAAGCACTTTCTTGTTAACTTACACGTTAGTTGTTGTGATTTTTTGGCTATAATATTTAAAGTGACGATCAGATTAGTTTTAGATAATATTAAGTCAAAGTGATCCTACAATGAGACTGATTAAAGTTCTGGATAAATAAACACATGTTTAGTTTAAAATTATTGAGCTAGTAAGGAAGAATGACTAAGTTTTGTAAAAGAAAGAACGTTAATTTTGTTATTATTAGTTACAATATAAATTGTTATAGTAATTTACATTTTAATTTTATATGAATACTTAAAAATGTTTCTAAAGATCTCTAAAATCAAAAATCTCGAGGAGCAACCTCAGGTGATTGCCATTTCAAAAAGTGGAAAGAGTCGGAAACAAAAACCGAATTTTGCACTTGATCTTCCTATCTTATCCCCAAATGGGCGTGAACTATCAGCTGCGAAAATTCAAGACTTAAAAGATTTGTTCCATAACTCAGTCATTAATTGACTAACATTTTATAGTTTCTTCAAAAGAGTCTTGACCTTACTTACAAGTTTAACATGTCCTCTAAAAAGGGTAAACAGCAATAGGGGAATAAAACCTCCCATAAGCCATTGGAGATTCCTCCAAATTTTCAAAAGAATCTTTCTGATGAACTTGGATATGACAAAACTCTAGTGGACAGCATGAACATCCCAGACATCAACACTCCCTCCACCTCTTCCTTACAAAAGAAGCAGTTAGACAACCCAAAAACTGTTCCCCCCTCCACTGCAGCTGAATTAAAAAAGGCCAAGAAGATTAACTCGGCTCCATCACAAAAGGACCCCAATAAGACCTCATCCCGACCATCAGATCCTGAAGAAAACCCTGTAGAGCTGTTTCAAATCGGGTTGGCAAATTTGAAAGCAGAATGTAAGGATACCTCTAGCAACCTTAAAGTTTTTGAAACTAGAAGACCAGACATTATAAAGTTAATCAAAAGTACTCTCCCTCTCCCTACAACAATATTTACATTACTGGACGACCAATGGGAAAGCTTAGGGAAGGATCGTATCAACATATTCCTCACAACTTACTTCATTTCACCTCCCCCTCACGGGACCCCGAATGATGCCCTGGATCCTGGTTCTTTTCTAAGAGGCATGATAGTCTCTATGATTGAGGGGGACTCACACTAAAAGATGTGATGAAAAAAATGGCTAATCTAGCTGCAAATCAGAAACTTACAGCCCATTCTGTTCATGAGTTCAAAAAGTCAGTTACATCTGCGGAGAAAAGTTGGAGAGATCAGTCCTCAATTATATCGACTACATACTACTCTAAATTGGAGGAACATGTGAAGACTTTGTTAGAGAAGTTCACCAATCCAACAACCGCCCCCAAAGATGTGCCACCACCCAAGATTACAAAGAAGGTTATAAAATATGCTCAATTTACCTATGAGCTTGAAGAAGGTCAGATATCTGTAAAACCTCATGTACCTATAACGAAGATGATCAGTTCTATAGAATCCCAACCTAAGGAGCTGCTCTCTCGGTACCTAACACACAAGAACTGCTACTCTACGACCCAACCCTTTTGGTCAAAACTTTTTGGAGTGTTGCAAAAGCAAATATAAAATATACACTTGTTTACGTGACTAGTACCGCGAAGATATATATCTTCGCGGTACTAGTCACCTAAACGTTAAGTTGGAGAGGTCTCGTCTAATGAAGTCAACGCTCCGTCCCCCTCGTGCTCTAATCCAAAGTCCCGAAACCTTTCAGCTCGAGTTACAAAACCGTTTCCAGTGCCAAGAAGACTGCAATGAAGTGGACGATATGAATGACAAGCTCGTGGAAACTGTCGATGCGGTCGGAGCTAAGTTCTGCAAGACCCGCCGCAGAAGAACACAAAAACTCTCCGATCACACTCTTAATCTCATGGTTGTTAGACGGGAGATGAAGCTACATTCTTCAACAGATTTGACAGCATACAGGCAACTGAACAGAATCCCAACTTAAGGAGCTTCTCTCTCGTTACCCTGACACACAACAACTGCTACACTACGACCCAACCCTTTTGGACAAAACTTTTTGGAGTGTTGCAAAAGCAAACCCTAAAGAAAGCCCTATGTCCTCCCTAACCAAGGCAATGTCTCAGATCCCACGGCATTGCTAACCATGCATATTAACCCATTTCATTAAGTATCAGAAACAATCAACTATAAAATTTGTAATCATTCCAACAGATGCAAAAGGATGTTATAATTTCTTGAGGAACGTTAAGTCGGGTGATTTTATTGATGATGCTGATGGCTTGGGTAATTCTATTGATTTCGGTATAGAAGAAAATTTTATTGACGATTAAGCACTTTCTTGTTAACTTACACGTTAGTTGTTGTGATTTTTTGGCTATAATATTTAAAGTGACGATCAGATTAGTTTTAGATAATATTAAGTCAAAGTGATCCTACAATGAGACTGATTAAAGTTCTGGATAAATAAACACATGTTTAGTTTAAAATTATTGAGCTAGTAAGGAAGAATGACTAAGTTTTGTAAAAGAAAGAACGTTATTTTTGTTATTATTAGTTACAATATAAATTGTTATAGTAATTTACATTTTAATTTTATATGAATACTTAAAAATGTTTCTACAGATCTCTAAAATCAAAAATCTCGAGGAGCAACCTCAGGTGATTGCCATTTCAAAAAGTGGAAAGAGTCGGAAACAAAAACCGAATTTTGCACTTGATCTTCCTATCTTATCCCCAAATGGGCGTGAACTATCAGCTGCGAAAATTCAAGACTTAAAAGATTTGTTCCATAACTCAGTCATTAATTGACTAACATTTTATATTTTCTTCAAAAGAGTCTTGACCTTACTTACAAGTTTAACGTGTCCTCTAAAAAGGGTAAACAGCAATAGGGGAATAAAACCTCCCATAAGCCATTGGAGATTCCTCCAAATTTTGAAAAGAAGTTCTCTGATGAACTTGGATATGACAAAACTCTAGTGGACAGCATGAACATCCCAGACATCAACACTCCCTCCAACTCTTCCTTACAAAAGAAGCAGTTAGACAACCCAAAAACTGTTCCCCCCTCCACTGCAGCTGAATCAAAAAAGGCCAAGAAGATTAACTCGGCTCCATCACAAAAGGACCCCAATAAGACCTCATCCCGACCATCAGATCCTGAAGAGAACCCTGTAGAGCTGTTTCAAATCGGGTTGGCAAATTTGAAAGCAGAATGTAAGGATACCTCTAGCAACCTTAAAGTTTTTGAAACTAGAAGACCAGACATTATAAAGTTAATCAAAAGTACTCTCCCTCTCCCTACAACAATATTTACATTACTGGACGACCAATGGGAAAGCTTAGGGAAGGATCGTATCAACATATTCCTCACAACTTACTTCATTTCACCTCCCCCTCACGGGACCCCGAATGATGCCCTGGATCCTGGTTCTTTTCTAAGAGGCATGATAGTCTCTATGATTGAGGGGGACTCACACTAAAAGATGTGATGAAAAAAATGGCTAATCTAGCTGCAAATCAGAAACTTACAGCCCATTCTGTTCATGAGTTCAAAAAGTCAGTTACATCTGCGGAGAAAAGTTGGAGAGATCAGTCCTCAATTATATCGACTACATACTACTCTAAATTGGAGGAACATGTGAAGACTTTGTTAGAGAAGTTCACCAATCCAACAACCGCCCCCAAAGATGTGCCACCACCCAAGATTACAAAGAAGGTTATCAAATATGCTCAATTTACCTATGAGCTTGAAGAAGGTCAGATATCTGTAAAACCTCATGTACCTATAACGAAGATGATCAGTTCTATAGAATCCCAACCTAAGGAGCTGCTCTCTCGGTACCCTGACACACAAGAACTGCTACTCTACGACCCAACCCTTTTGGTCAAAACTTTTTGGAGTGTTGCAAAAGCAAATATAAAATATACACTTGTTTACGTGACTAGTACCGCGAAGATATACATCTTCGCGTTACTAGTCACGTAAACAAGTGCTCCACACATTAAAAATAATTATAAATAGTTTTCTTTTGTAATAATTCGTAATTTATAGTAAAATGCGAAGTTAAAGTGCCAATACGGATGTACAAGTGTTATCTAAGCTAAATATCAAGAACAAGTTACTTTAAAACGTTTCATTAACTCAGTGCATAAAGACATACCTAAAACTAAAAATAACTTATAATTTGAGCAATCAGTATCAAATACGTCTTTAAAATAGTAAATATAAGCATCAGAACTAAGCAGTGTATAAAAATTTAAAATCATTAGTGTGTAGTGATAGTATATATCTGAACATTATTTTAAATACGAGTATTTTGTATAATTTTTGTGGCATAAAATAAACTAGTGATCTAAGTCTATATTTATTGGAACCTATATAACAAAAGAAGACTATTTAATATAAAAACTATGTGTTAAGCATTAACATTTTAGCAATAAAAGTATATCATTATGGATAAAGTGTTAGAAAATAAGTCTAAGGTATAAAGCATTGAAATCAATTGTGTGACGGTGGATTAAAATTTAAAAGTACTCTACGAACGGTGCTCGTTATGAATCATTTGCATATTATTAAGCATTAAAAACCACTTTTTAAACTTGTAGCAATATTTAGACACGTTTGCCCATGCATCATAATACATACAACTAATTATTACTAAATCGACAAACAACAAGATGTTTTTGTAAATATTTTTGTTTTTGTTTTGTTTTGTTTTGTTTTCTTTTATTTTTCTTTATGATTATAATTGTTATATTAAATGTCTATATATAAAAAATTCAGTAATTAGGAACTAGTGAAAGTCATAGAGGTCACCAATAAAAGGTAAAAGGTTGTTTAGGCCTTATCGGGACTTTGTAAATAAAATAAGTGGACTGTATTTAACTATAGATTTAATGCCGTAAAATACTCTGAACAAATACAACGCAAATTGAATACTGAAGTGCCCATCTGCTACCGCGTCACGCAGCTGAGTGTCCGACGGAAGCGCCTGCGCAGTCGCAGGGTCAACGACCGGTCCGCGCCCCCCGCGTCCTCCACTTTTGGCCAAGGCGCGATGACTTGCGCCGACATATTCCCCGGGTTGAAGAGACGTCTTCAATCTTCAATTGGCAGAGGACAGATGCAGTTGACAGCACGACGAATGATGCCTCGCTTCGTCTTCAACTCAGCCACTCGCGTGACTCCGTCTACGCCGGGATAGGTCGTCATGACCCGGCCCAGGGACCAGAGCAGCGGTGGTGTTGTCTTGTCCTTGATAAGAACTAAAGACTACTGCTTCACTTCACCTCTGGAATGAAACCACTTGGATTTGGCCTGCAGCAGAGAGATGTATTCATTATGAAATCGGCTCCAGAAATGCTGTCTGATGTACTGTATTCTCCTCCAGCGATCCAGTCGCGTGATGTTGGCATCAGTCACCTGGGAATGTGGTACAGATAAGAGTGGTCGTCCAATCAGGAAATGAGAGGGAGTAAGTGCCGAAAAATCGTTAGGGTCTGAAGAGAGAGGAGTAAGAGGACGCGAATTCAAGACCGCCTCTATGTGCGTAAGACAAGTAACCATCTCCTCAAAGGTAAAATGGGTAAGCTTTAAAAGTCTTTTTAAATGTTGTTTGCAAGATTTAACAGCAGCCTCAGCTAGTGAATTAAAATGTGGGCTGTAAGCAGGCGTGAAAATAAATTCGATACCCTGTTGTGCGATTTCAGATGCAACACTCGATGAATGCAAGAACCTATGCATTTCATTTGATGCGCCTACGAAATTTGTCCCGTTATCGGACGTAATGCTTTGAGGCTTGCCTCGACGCGCCACGAAACGATTTAAAGCGGCCATGTAAGCCTCAGAGGTGAGGTCACTGACGAGCTCCAAATGTACGGCTTTCAGTGCAGAGCAAACAAAAATGCACATATAAGATTTTGTAAGTTTGCAGCCGCGACTTCTGCGATCGGCCACCAATACTGGCCCAGCGTAGTCAACATAACAATTTAAAAATGGAAATTCGAGATGAGTTCTTGACTGAGGTAGTTGACCCATTATAGGCTGAACGCTTTGAGCTTTATGTCTGAAACACTTAAGGCATTTATTCACGATATTTCTAGAAAGGTTTCTACCACCCATGGGCCAATAAGTCTGTCTTATATGTGACAATAGTAATTGAGGACCGGCATGTAGTAGCTCTAAATGTTTCATTTGAAATATGAGCTTAGTAAGTATGTGCTTACTGCAAATTATTATGGGATGCTTTACACTAAAATCGTAGGGGGAGTTATCAAGCCTCCCGCCCACGCGGATGAGGTTATGATCGTCAATGAACGGAGTCAAAGAAATCAATCTACTATTGCGTGGCAATTTTTGTTTAGATTTTAAAAGATGAAATTCTTCAGAAAACATTTCTAACTGTGAATAATGTATTATTGCATTATACGAATCTTGGAGTTCTGTTACGGAAAGATCGCCACACAATTTATTTTTATTTTTTAGATTATGTATAAATCTTTGTACATATGCAAACAACCTTTGAATTTTTGGAAAACTAGAATATTTTTCTAATAAGCGATGAATGATAGATGAATATATGGTTGAATGTGAATGATTACTAAGTACATGATGGTCGCTATCACTACATGTGAAATGAGTCACTACCTCCGGCAAATCGTGTTCCTCTGTATTTGGCATTTTAGGCCACTCATTTTCATTACGCAACAGAAAAGAGGGTCCGGACCACCACATTGGTGTGTCCTTGATAACGTTAGCTTTAAGACCACGGGAAACAAGATCCGCCGGGTTGTCCCTCGACGGTACGTAGCTCCAGGTATGACCATAAGTGCTCTCCTGTATCTCGTTGACTCTATTTCTCACAAAAGATTTTAATTGATTAGCTGGAGTAGAGAGCCAACCCAAGACTATGGTTGAGTCGCACCAGAATCTACATCGGTGAATGGGTAAAGAAAGCGCTTCCTGAACCTTGGTACACAGTCTGGCACCTAACAATGCTTCACATAGTTCAAGCCTTGGTAT
The DNA here is from genome assembly GCA_963668995.1 of Parnassius mnemosyne. NCBI lineage: Eukaryota > Metazoa > Arthropoda > Insecta > Lepidoptera > Papilionidae > Parnassius > Parnassius mnemosyne. Next base: position 1,639,706 of record CAVLGL010000097.1, on the reverse strand, counting down.
TGTTGTCGGCTTGATGGGCGCTATACGATTTTTAGAAACTAGAAGTTGTACGCCAATAGTATTACTGTTACTGCATGACCGAATGTACACACATGCGCCATAAGCTTTTTCGGACGCATCGGTGAAGACGTGTACTTCATGCGTACTAGAGTTTTCACGCAAAACCCAACGAGGAATCTTTAAATTATTTAAAGATGTTATTGTATTTTCGAATGTCGACCAAAGGTTTCTGACCTCGAGCGATACTTCGTCGTCCCAGTCATAGTTGTGTAGCCATAAACGCTGCATGACTATTTTCGCTTCGACAACGCATGGACCTACAAGGCCTAATGGGTCAAAAATCTGACTGATAACTGAGAGGACGTGACGTTTAGTAACTTTAGTGGTCGACTTTATGTTAATAGTATAAGTAAGTGAATCAGAATCGCAATCCCAATTAAGACCCAAAGTTTTAGATTGATGTGAATTTAAACCCTGCTTATAAAAATGCAACGTATGAGTATCATACGATTCGTTACTGTTTGTAATTTGATTTAGAATTTGAGGATGGTTTGATCGCCATTTGCGTAAGTTAAATTTAGCGGAAGATAGAACCGATTGTACGCGTTTTGCAATTGTTACAGTCTCAGCTATGGTGTTTCCTCCACTCAAATAGTCATCAACGTAGAAGTCACGTCGTATGGCCCGCTGGACCTGACTATCCTCAATGTTATCAGCCAGACTTACCAGGCACTTCGTGGCTAAATAAGGAGCAGAAGCGGTACCATAGGTGACCGTATTTAATGTATAGGTTCTAAGAGGTTCTGAAGGATCAAACCGAAAAATAATTTTTTGTAGAGGACGTTGGACTGGATTTAGCTCAATGGCTCTATACATCTTCTCTACATTACCTGAGACCACGTATCTATGTTGACGAAAACGTATTAAAATGGAAAAGAGATCGTCTTGCACTACGAGACCGACCATCTGAATGTCATTAAGAGACACGCCCGAACTGGTAGAGGCTGATGCGTCGAATACTACGCGTAGTTGAGTAGTGGTACTAGAGCTACGAATGACTCCATGATGTGGAATGAAATATGTGATCACGGAGTTTTTAGGCGTAGAAGTACAGTCAGAGTCTAAAATCATATGACCTAAATGCTCATATTCTCTCATAAATTCACAATATTTAGTTTTAAATGAAGGATCGCGTTTAAATCGCCGTTCCAGGGATAGAAAACGATTTTTTGCGTTTTCATACGAATGCCCTAAAGTTCTAGAGTCCTCTTTTAAGGGCATCGTCACGACAAACCTACCATCATTTTTACGAACGGTGGTTTGGGCAAAAAGTTGTTCACAGACCCTTTCTTCAAGAGAAAGTGAATGTTTTGACGACACGTTGTCAAGCTCCCAAAATTGAGTTAGGTCGGGAGTGACGTTGGAATGCTGACAAAGGTGTGATGAAACAAAACTAGATTGATGTGAAATACTTTACCGGAGACAAGCCAACCGAATTTAGTTTCGCACAATTTAGGTAAATGTTTCCCTAAATCTATAGTTTTGCTGCCTAAGACATTCCAAAACACCTCAGCCCCTACCAGGATGTCTACGACCGACGGAACATTAAAGTTCGGGTCTGCTAGTGTTAGACCTGAAGGAATAGGGACGTGATTTATATGCACGAATGAAGACGGTAGAACCTTTGTTATTTCGGGTAAAATATGACACTCGATATCGACAGTAAATACACAGCATAAAGACTCAATTGTGAGGTGACAAGACTGTGTACTGGTGGATATGTGATTATTAATACCCATTACCTTGGTGCTCGTATCGCGATGTGACAAACCCAGTTTCTCTGATAGTCTCTGCGTAACAAAGTTGGCGGTACTACCGTTGTCCAGCAGTAGCCGCGCAGTGTACTTCTTACCCGTCCCGCTAATCACGTTCACCATAGCTGTGGACAGTAAAACATGCGCAGGAGTAGCAAGCTGCAAGGAATTGGCTGATAGTGCGATGTTTAACGCAGAAGGCAAAGCAGAAGGCAATGGATTCGAAAATGGTTTGTGTTCACTAAATTCTAAATGCAAAAGCGTATTGTGCTTTGTTTTGCAATATTTTCAATGTGTTAGTTTACACTGCTTAACAGAATTTCCGACGCACAAGCAGTTAAGACAAACATTGTAATCATTTGCCTTTTTTATGCGATCCTCTATAGTTAAGTTTCTAAAGGATTCACATTTATATAATGTATGAGCCTGGGAGCAAAGTGGACATTTATTTATTTTATTAAAATTATTATGTGATTTTTTATTAACTTGAGTGACTTGAGAATTGGAATGTTTATATGTATGACTATTATTTAAAGCTACAGTAGTATTCATCTGAGAAGAATTGATATTTGACTCGACGGACTCTAACCAATCCGCTTTCTTGTTTAAAAAAGAACAAAATTGCATTAAAGTAGGATCATCTTTTAAAATATTGTTCCTATGCTCTTCCCAGCCACGACTTGTTGTCAAATCTAATTTTTTAGTCATGACATATATTAATAATGTGTCCCAATATTGAGTAGGCTGATTTAGTTTTGTTAGTGCCCTTACATTTTTATTAAGTGTATCTACCAGGTTTCTGATTGAGACACTTGACTCCTTGACTATAGGATCGATATCAAACAAAGCTTGCATATGATTATTGACAAGGAGACGGTTGTTGTTATACCGCTCACACAACATGTCCCACGCAATTTTATAATGATCGCCTTTAAAATCAATATTTTTAATAACTAAGGCTGCGTTTCCCTGCAATGAAGCGCGCAAATATTGGAACTTGTTTATTTCATTGATACTAGAGTTATCGTGTATTAATGACGTAAATGTATCTCGAAATTCGAGCCAGCACTGGTAGTTCCCATCGAAATGAGGTAAATCTATTTTAGGCAAACGAACAAAACTATTCTTATTTAAACAGTGTGCACCTGAGTCAGCATCTCTGAAGCCCGCCTCTGACCCAGCACCGTTGGACGAAGCACCGAGCAAGCTGCGCCTGATGGCCACCAGATTAAAGAACTGACGGTCAAAGTCCTCACGCTCAACCAACGCAGACCCCGCATCATCGGCAAGCACTTCTATGTTTGTCTGTAATTCATCAAATTCTGAATATAAGGTTTCGAATTTATTAAAACGCTCCGCTAAGTCTAGACGTACAACTCAGAAATATCAGAACTACTTTTAATTAAATTTAAATAATTGTTGTAAATTGTAAGCTTTGATTTTATCGAACTACGCTTCTTCAATAAAGTTTTTAAACTATCTGCCATTTTATTTTTATATAAACACAGCAAAGGAAAAGAAAACGTCGATAACTTTAGGATAAAAAAGATAACTGCTGTGCGAGAACAAAAGGACTGTTGCGCGCAGGTAAAATATGAATCAGCGCAAGGTCAACGAATGGACACTTGAGCGCTTGATATTTGTAACGGAATAAGCATTTAAATTTAAACAAGCGAACGTTGTAATGACAAAGCAATTTTTAAAGCACTGAAGTAAATTAGGTACCTACTTATTATAAGTAAATGAAGTATTACTTATATAACTTAGCCAATGAAATATGTAGAAATGATTTTCTCGGCATGAAAAAAAGTGGAAAAATAACTAATTGGAACAAGCTCACTCAAATACAGTTTTTATACTCCCAGGATGACATCAGCGTCTTCAATGATGACGCAGGCTGCTACGGGAACGACTTCCTTCTTCAATATACGTGGCCGTGGGTTCAAAGTTCGCACGGTGACCGTTGACAATGTCGACGTTAATTACGGCAAAAAACTGGTAAATGTTTAGCGATCGAAGGACCATATGTTTAGGCCTTATCGGGACTTTGTAAATAAAATAAGTGGACTGTATTTAACTATAGATTTAATGCCGTAAAATACTCTGAACAAATACAACGCAAATTGAATACTGAAGTGCCCGTCTGCTACCGCGTCTCGCAGCTGAGTGTCCGACGGAAGCGCCTGCGCAGTCGCAGGGTCAACGACCGGTCCGCGCCCCCCGCGTCCTCCACTTTTGGCCAAGGCGCGATGACGTGCGCCGACAAAGGTATTTTTTACATTAATAGAAAAATAATTAAGAGCTATGGGTAAACAATGCAATAAATGTAAACAGATTATTAAAGGAAGACAATATCTTAACTGTACTATTTGTAAAGGAATATTTGACCTTAATTGTTCTAAAACAGAAAAAAGGTACTACATAATGACACCTACGCAAAAAAGAAATTGGAAATGTAGTGATTGTTTAAGTAACGTCCCAAGCACGTCATATACAACTCCTGCTAATGATAATTTCACGACCGTATCAATTACAAAGAAAACACACAGTCCCACTTCAAATCTCAAAACTAAAATTCTATTACTTGAAAAATTTACTCCTAAAAGTGAAAGACGAAACTTACTATTGGATCAATGCACTCCTGAGTCAGGATTCAGACTAGATTCTCCTAAAAGTAGACAGGATAAGAATATAACGTGTCAAATAAAGCACACAAGTAACATACCAATAGAAAATTCTTTTGACTCGCTCTCAGTTGATGACAAAGAGGAGGATACAGTGCTCTCATCTCCCGAGCTACTACACAATACATTGAACAGAAGCTGTCCTGACTTGAGACCGGATGACAATGAAAAAATACAGGATATGGTGCGTATAATAGGAGAACTAAATGAAAAATTAGCATCAGCAAATCAAGAAATTGACAGTGTACTTTTAGAGAACAGTTTATTAAAGAAAAAAATAGCTACACAAGAGCAAAAAATTACGCAACTATTACAAATATGCGGATCAACTGAAAAACCACCCAAAAAAAAATACGCGTAAGATGATTAACACGAAGAATATAGGGCTGTCCTCCACGGATTTACAAAATGAAAACTCATTAATAGAAAATTTAGAAATAGAAGAAAATGAAAATGCAGCTATTAAAAACCTTGAACAGGACAAATCACTGGATAATTTATTACATATGCATCAGTTAACCAGCCCTGTTAAAAACAAACAAAAAATTGGTAATTTTGGGGGACGAACAACTTTCCGGGCTATCCCTTGCCTTACTCAAAACTAGAGCTGAAAAATGGAACGACAAGTACAATGTAAGTGCATTTATAATAAGTCAAGCACCAAGCTCACATATTCTGAAATACCTTGACGACTCGTTCCTTAACAGTCTCACAAAAGAAGACGTGATTGTGCTTGGTGTAGGAGGGCATGATGACAACATAATAAAACTGGAGTCTGAACTTTACTTAGCACTTAACAAAGTGAAACATATACGTGTCTATGTAGTGCCAGTGCACTTTAATAAACATTTCAATGTAAAATTGTTAAACAATAGGCTATCATTATGTACAAAGTTATTTCCAAAATGCAAATTTTTTGATTTTTCATCGGATAATTTTTATAATAAATTTGTATTAAGATATAATTAAGACATAAGCAGCTTTGTAATAAAATTAATTTAGATATTGATAGTGACGAATATGCACAAAGTTTTCTAGACCCTAAAAAAATTGTTATCTATGCTCGTTATTCTATGAAAACTAAATGTTACAGACCTATGAATACATTTCATTTACGGCAAACTACTATATTAGATTATTTTTCTGTGTTAAAAAATAAAACTCAACTCAATCAAATGACTAAAATATGCAATAACAATAACTTTTTTCTTTCATAAATACCAGGAAACTGCGTCGAATTTTACAGTATTTCATCAAAATATACAGGGTTTGTTAAGTAAATTGGACACATTGGAAATATGTATTAATGACTTTGCTAAAAACAATAATGAATTGGATGTACTCTGTTTTTCGGAAATCTTTGTAAAGAGAGGGAGCGAAACGAATATACGATTAAAACAATTTCAATTAGCCACATCGTACTGTAGAAAAAACCAAAAACGCGGTGGAGTATGTATATTGTTACGGAAATCAATTGTTTTTAAACCAATTGCTATATGTTCTTCATTGACAAAAGAGAGAGATTTTGAGGCGTGTGCTGTTGACATACCCTTGTTTAATTGTATTATAATTTGCGTTTATAGAATACCTGATAATTCTAACTTACCTGTATTTATGAATGCATTTGATCTTCTCTTATTTAGGCTAACTAGGAATGGAAAAAGAAAAATAATTCTTGCCGGTGATCTGAATATCGATACACTAAAAAATAATAACGTAACTAAGCAACTAAAAATCGTACTGGCAACTTATAATCTAAAACTTCATATTGACGTTCCTACAAGGCTTAACTCATGTATTGACTATTTTACTAGTAATATCGAAGACGCTAAAGGCAGAGTCCACTATCTCTATTTATCTGACCATGATACTGCTCAAACCTTGGAATTTAGTAATATTGCAAAAATGAAAAGAAACCTGAATCACTGGTACAAAAAGGTTAGAGAAATAACTAAAGAAAATATAAATAAATTCAAGGAATGCATTTCTAATCTTAGCTGGAGTGAGGTATATAGACATAAAACTAACTTGAATACAGCATTCAATAATTTTCACGAAGATATATGCTTATATTTTAAACTTTTTTTCCCAGAGAAAAGGATTAAAGTAAAAGTAAATGACGTACGACCAAAATAGATAACAAAAGGCATTACAATATCTAGTACAAAAAAAAGAACTCAGGTAATTTCACTATAGAGACAAAACCTTGAAAAGTAAGCTGAGATTTAAAAAATATACTAAATTATTAAGACAATGTGTCAACGCATCAAAGAGAATATACAATAATAGAATACTTACAAACGCTAAAAATAAATGCAAAGCAGCCTGGAGTGTAATCAAGGATAATAGTGATAGAATGAAAGAATTTAATGAAATTAATAAGATAATGGTAAATAATAAGAGTATTGATGATCCTTATAAAATTGCTACAGCCTTTAATAATTATTTTTTAAATTTTAATAATAAACAAAATAATATCGTAGTCCCATTGCAACGTTACGTTAATAATGTATGTAGCAGCTTATTTTTATTGCCATGTTCTGAACAAGAAATTACTAATATAGTTAAATCTTTAAATAACACCAAACCTGTGGGTATTGACTTACTGCCTACATTATTGTTTAAGTCATGTATAGTAAAACTTGAACCTCTTTTGAGCTTCCTCGTAAACATTTCTTTTGTTCAAGGTGTATTTCCCGAAGCTCTAAAGCAGTCTATAGTAAAGCCTTTACATAAGAAAAATAGTACTGAAGATATGGACAACTACCGTCCAATAACTCTCGTCCCTATACTTTCTAAAATTTTTGAAAAGGTAATGATAAAAAGAATTATAGACTTTTTTAAAAAGCATAGTGTAATAGCTGAAGAGCAAAACGGCTTCCAGGCGAATAAATCGACAACTCTTGCAGCCTACTCTCTAATAAAAATAATAACAGAAAACATAGACAAGAAGGTGCCAGTTGTGTCTATATTTTTCGATATGAGCAAGGCTTTTGATCTTGTAGATCATGAGATACTCTTGACTAAATGTGAAAGATGCGGTATAAGAGGGAATGCTCTGAACTGGATTAGGAGTTACCTTTTTAATCGTCTGCAATGCATAGAAATCAGTAAGATAAATAAAAGTTATGAAATAGTTTCATTTAAATCACCTCTTCTATATAATAAATACGGTGTCCCACAAGGGAACCTAAATTAATTAATTATCCATCAGTTTTATATGCAGATGATTTATCAGTAGTAATTCCAAACCGTGATAAAGCCGCAAGCTACAACCAAACAATCAATGAAACACTTAAATATATAAATGAATGGCTACTCCAAAATAATGTGTGTAATGTAGTGGCGGTCAAGAATATCCACTACCCCATATCCTCCCGTGGGTGTCGTAAAAGGCGACAAAGGGAAACAGGCAGGAGATGGGCAGCAGCATCTTCCTGATAATAGCCAAATTACAATAAAAAAACTGCGGTTGCCAACCCGCTCGCCAAGCGTGGCAACTATGGCAAATACCCCCCTATGAATGACAGTAACAAAAAAACGGCCCCCAGTCCCCGGCGGCCCCGCTATTCCTGGCTACGGTGGCGACCATGGTAACGGCGGGGCAGGGGGTGCTAAGAATCTCCGGTGGAGGTTCGGTTGCCACCTTAGACGACTCGACCTGGCAACGTACAACGCACGCACCCTGAGGACTGACGAGAAGATCGTGGAGCTGGAAGAAGAGATAGACAAGTTGCGCTGGCATATTATAGGATTATCCGAAGTCCGAAGAGAGGGGGAGGACACGGTAATCCTCGAATCCGGCAACTTGCTCTATCACCGGGAGGGCGACCATCTGTCCCAAGGAGGTGTCGGATTTATCGTCCACAAGTCTCTCGTTAACAACGTTGTAAAGATCGGGAGTGTGTCGACGAGGGTTGTGTACCTTATACTCAGAATCACCAAACGGTATTCGCTGAAGGTCATACAGGTTTACGCACCAACCTCGACACACCCCGATGAGGAGGTGGAGGAAATGTATGAGGATATCTCTAGAGCCATGCATTCCTCCAAAACCCAATATACGGTGTTAATGGGAGACTTCAATGCAAAACTAGGCACAAGAGAGAACGGTGAGCTGAAAGTAGGGAAATTTGGAATAGGGCAACGGAACCCAAGGGGCCAGCAGCTGGCCGACTTCATGGAGAAAGAGGGACTCTTTATGATGAACTCTTTCTTCCAGAAGCGGCCCCACAGGAAGTGGACCTGGTCGAGCCCCGACGGTTCCACAAAAAATGAGATTGACTTCATTATGACGACCAGACGACAACTGTTCAGTGATGTCTCCGTGATCGCGAGGGTGAAAACTGGTAGCGATCACCGAATGGTTAGAGGCACACTGAACCTAAACGTTAAGTTGGAGAGGTCTCGTCTAATGAAGTCAACGCTCCGTCCCCCTCGTGCTCTGTTCCAAAGTCCCGAAACCTTTCAGCTCGAGTTACAAAACCGTTTTCAGTGCCTGGAAGACTGCAATGAAGTGGACGATATGAATGACAAGCTCGTGGAAACTGTCCATGCGGTCGGAGCTAAGTTCTGCAAGACCCGCCGCAGAAGAACACAAAAACTCTCCGATCACACTCTTAATCTCATGGCTGTTAGACGGGAGATGAAGCTACATTCTTCAACAGACTTGACAGCATACAGGCATCTGAACAGACAGATGTCCAAATGCATGCGGCGGGACTTACGCAACTTCAATACAGCTCGTATTGAAGAAGCGATCGAGCGGAACCAAGGCTCCAAAGTCTTTGCCAGAGATCTGTCTGCCAGAAAGAGCCAACTGTCAAAGCTGAAGACAGAATGTGGCAGCATCGTTTCCGGGACACCTGAGATTTTGAGTGAGATTGAGAGGTTCTATGGGCAGCTGTACACATCATCGTTGGAGCCACACGCAAGTGTGAGTAACGATCCAAGAGCGAGTCTCATCCGACACTATTCCGAAGATATCCCGGATGTCAGTCTGAGCGAGATTAGAATGGCTCTCCAGCACCTTAAAAACGGTAAGGCCCCAGGCGAGGATGGAATTACAGCGGAGCTTCTGAAAGCGGGTGGAAGACCGGTACTTGAAGTCCTTCAGAAGCTCTTTAATTCCGTCCTCCATGGTGGCATTACACCGGAGGTGTGGAGCAGAAGTGCGGTGGTCTTGTTCTTCAAGAAAGGTGACAACGCTCTCTTGAAGAACTACAGACCGATTTCCCTTCTGAGCCGCGTCTACGTGCTGTTTTCAAGAGTCATTACGAATAGTCTTGTGCGCAGACTTGACGACTTCCAGCCTCCCGAACAAGCCGGTTTCCGAAAGGGCTTTAGCACCATAGACCACATACATACCCTTCGGCAAGTTGTACAGAAGTCCGAAGAGTACAATTTGCCACTATGTCTGGCGTATGTGGACTATGAGAAAGCCTTTGATTCCGTCGAAATTTGGGCGGTGCTGCAGTCCCTTCAGCGGTGCCAAGTTGACTGTCGGTATATCGAAGTGTTGAAGTGCTTGTACAGTAGGGCTACGATGGCTATCCGAGTACAGAACCAGAGTACGAAACCTATCCAATTGCAGAGAGGTGTAAGACAGGGTGACGTCATATCCCCGAAACTCTTCACCGCTGCATTGGAAGACGTTTTCAAGCTTCTGGACTGGAAAGGATACGGTATCAACATCAATGGCGAGTACATCACTCACCTTCGATTTGCCGACGATATAGTCCTTATGGCAGAATCGCTGGAGGACCTAAGCACTATGCTCAATGACCTCAATAGTGTTTCCCAACGGATAGGTCTTAAGATGAACACGGACAAAACAAAGATCATGTTTAATGTCCATGTCACACCTATGCCGGTAGTTGTTGGGAGCACTAAGCTCGAAGTTGTTGACGAGTATGTTTACCTGGGACAAATAGTCCGACTGGGTAAGTCCAACTTCGACCGAGAGGTCAATCGACGGATTCAACTCGGCTGGGCAGCGTTCGGGAAGCTACGACACATCTTCTCGTCAGACATACCTCAAAACCTTAAAACGAAATTGTACAACCAGTGCGTGTTGCCAGTGATGACTTACGGAACTGAGACGTGGTCCTTCACTGCTGGCCGTATGAGGAAGCTCAAGGTCGCTCAGCGAGCTATGGAGAGGGCTATGCTCGGAGTTTCTCTGCGTGATAAACTTAGGAATGAGGATATCCGCAGTAGAACCAGAGTGACCGACATAGCCCAACGGATTAGTAAGTTGAAGTGGCAGTGGGCCGGCCATATAGCTCGAAGAACCGACAACCGATGGGGAAGAAAGGTTCTCGAGTGGCAGCCTCGTACCGGTAGGCGAAGTGTAGGGCGTCCCCCCACGAGATGGAGTGACGACCTGGTAAGACATGCAGGAAGTCGATGGATGCAGGTGGCTCAGGACCGTGTTTTGTGGCATTCTTTGGGGGAGGCCTATGTTCAGCAGTGGACTTGTGAAGGGCTGTAATGATGATGTAATGACTCCAAAATAAACTGTGTGTCAATGTATTAAAATCAAAATTTATACAGTTTTCGCATTATAATTCAAATCGAGTGAATCTCAAAATAGTTTTGCCAAGAACAAGAAATTCAAGAAGCAGAGGATACCAAATTTTTGGGTATTAATCTTGACCAGCATTGCAATTGGAAGGCACACATACAAAGCATTTGCACAAAATTGAGCAGTGTCCTTAGGCGTTTAAGATGTACATCTGGAGAAAAAACGGCATTAACCGCATATTACGGCTATGTTGCATCAGTACTGAGATATGGCCTTATATTATGGGGAAATTCTCCAGATATAAGTAAAACATTTATCATACAAAAAAAATGTGTAAGAGCTATTTCAGGAGCAGGAGCAAGAGATACATGCCGACCATTATTTAAAAAATTTAAATTATCGACGTTAACAGGCCTCTACATCTTAGAGGTAGGACTTTTTGTTAGAAATCATCCACGTTTATTTCAGAAATTTGAAATGGTCAATCAACGGCTACGCCCCAGAGACACTAACCGCCTTTTGGCTCCATCATGTAAAAGCTCACTTTTTGAAAAAAATTGCTACATGATGACTATTAAAATTTATAACAAAATTCCCTCTGATATCAGGGAGTTATCTTCTCCTCTCTTTATAAAGGCGCTTAAATCATGGCTGATTGATAAATGTTTATATAGTGTAACAGAGTATTTTGAGATAACATAATACCTTTGTATACAATTAATTATAAATTTGTCATATTTACTGTATTAATGTAAAATATAGTTTTAATGAATTTAATGAATATAGACATTTTATTTTTAAAACATAACTAATTTATATTGATTATTTATTTATTAAAATGTAAAATAATGTATTAAGTTAAATGGAATAATATTTGAATAATAGCAAGAGATTTGTAAATTATAATTTTATTGCAATTAAAATTATGAATTAATTTATACTGTAATGTAATAATTAAAATAATAATGGCTTAACTAATATCACATAATGTTTAATGTTTAATCATGTAAAAATAATTCAATTAATAATTTATGAAAAATTTATTGTATAAGAATTCAAGAATTCTTTATATTTGAATGAGTCTGTATAAGCATTTAATTGTACATAATATTTGAATTCAAAAAGAATATTTGTTCATATTTTTTAAGTAATGATGAAGTAATTTTAAAATGTAAGATTGGCTTAGTGTAATTAGTTTTAAGTATTTCATTAATTTTTGCATGCCAATTATGGCAAAACATGTCAGTTCCACATCATTGACCATCTTATGAACCATGTTTTAAGCAAATAAATGTTCTATTCTATTCTATTCTATTCAAACTCTAAAGAAAGCCCTATGGCCTCCCTAACCAAGGCAATGTCTCAGATCCCACGGCATTGCTGACCATGCATATTAACCCATTTCATTAAGTATCAGAAACAATCAACTATAAAATTTGTAATCATTCCAACAGATGCAAAAGGATGTTATAATTTCATGAAGAATGTTAAGTCGGGTGATTTTATTGATGATGCTGATGGCTTGGGTAATTCTATTGATTTCGGTATAGAAGAAAATTTGATTGAAGATTAAGCACTTTCTTGTTAAATTACACGTTAGTTGTTGTGATTTTTTGGCTATATTAGTTAAAGTGACGATCAGAATAGTTTTAGATAATATTAAGTCAAAGTGATTCTACTAGATCTCAAAAATCAAAAATCTCTAGGAGCAACCTCAGGTGATTGCCATTTCAAAAAGTGGAAAGAGTCGGAAACAAAAACCGAATTTTGCACTTGATCTTCCTATCTTATCCCCAAATGGACGTGAACTATCAGCTGCGAGAATTCAAGACTTAAAAGATTTGTTCCATAACTCAGTCATTAATTGACTAACATTTTATATTTTCTTCAAAAGAGTCTTGACCTTACTTACAAGTTTAACATGTCCTCTAAAAAGGGTAAACAGCAATGGGGGAATAAAACCTCCCATAAGTAATTGGAGATTCCTCCAAATTTCTTTCTGATGAACTTGGATATGACAAAACTCTAGTGGACAGCATGAACATCCCAGTCATCAACACTCCCTCCACCTCTTTCTTACAAAAGAAGCAGTTAGACAACCCAAAAACTGTTCCACCCTCCACTGCAGCTGAATCAAAAAAGGCCAAGAAGATTAACTCGGCTCCATCACAACAGGACCCCAATAAGACCTCATCCCGACCATCAGATCCTGAAGAGAACCCTGTAGAGCTGTTTCAAATCGGATGGGCAAATCTGAAAGCAGAATGTCAGGATACCTCTAACAACCTTAAAGTAATTGAAACTAGAAGACCAGACATTATAAAGTTAATCAAAAGTACTCTCCCCCTCCCTGCAACAATAGTTACATTACTGGACGACCAATGGGAAAGCTTAGAAGATGATCAGTTCTATAGAATCCCAACTTAAGGAGCTTCTTAAAAGTTGGTTTACTACAAACGATCTTTTATTAAACACAAATAAAACATACGCAATGCTTTTTAAATCTACAGCAAGACAAAAAGATTCAATAAACGTTAACATTGACGGTATAAGTATTGACTCTGTTGAATCAGTCAAATTTCTAGGAATCCACATAGACATGTATTTAAATTGGAAAAAGGAAATTAAAGCACTAGATCCACTATCAGTTCAGCATGCTATGCCTTAAGAAGTTTACGAGAAGAAGTTACATTAGAACAGCTAAAAATGGTTTATTTTGCTCTGGTTGAATCTAAACTACGTTATAGCATAATATTCTGGGGCAATAGTTATAAGTATAATATTAAGGCAGCGTTTGTACTACAAAAAAGGGCGATCCGTACCATGTTACGTATTCCACAAATTGAATCGTGTAAGGAACATTTCCGAAATCTTGGCATATTAACGGTTCCCTCTCTGTATATCTTAGTTTCACTTACTCATTTAGTAAAGAACTTTCACAAATATGAAACATACGAAGAAAGGAAAAAGAGAGATATAACCCGCCGAAATGATATAAAAATTTCTATCACACCAACATTGAATGTTGTACGCCACAGCACAAGATATCAAGCCATTGGACTATTTAATTCTTTGCCTATCTCATTTAAAACTATTTATTGCCACCACAAATTTCAAAATAAATTAAAATCTTTATTAATTAAAAAAAGCTACTACTCAGTTGACGATTACTTAAATGACAAAAATAAACATAATCAATGTTAATTTTTATTGTTTATGTATTGTATAATTTTTAATGTAATTTGTAGTGTATTATGACATGAAAATTATTTAATTAATTTGTTAAATGATGTTTAAATTTTATCGATTTCAATTTTAATTAAAATAATTGCATGTAAATGTCTCTATGCATGTAATAAATTTCCAATACAACGTAATATTGTTCTATGGAATAAATGACTATGACTATGACTATGACTATTCTTTCTCGTTACCCTGACACACAAGAACTGCTACACTACGACCCAACCCTTTTGGTCAAAACTTTTTGGAATGTTGCAAAAGCAAACCCTAAAGAAAGCCCTATGTCCTCCCTAACCAAGGCAATGTCTCAGATCCCACGGCATTGCTGACCATGCATATTAACCCATTTCATTAAGTACCTGAAGCAATCAACTATAAAATTTGTAATCATTCCAACAGATGCAAAAGGATGTTATAATTTCTTGAGGAACGTTAAATCGGGTGATGTTATTGATGATGCTGATGGCTTGGGTAATTCTATTAATGTCGGTATTAATCGAAATGGGATCCGCTACTCTTTTGACCATTAAACGAAGTGGGAGCTTTATGCAGGGCTCCGTATCGTTCAAACGCAGACTTCTTCTTAACCATAGGATAATGAAGTTAAATGAAACTATTGTTTATATAAAAACAAGAGCGGCTTGTGAAGTGTAGCTTGTTGAGGCAGTGTCTGTTGGGCTGGATGCAGAGCGAACGATGAGCGAGTGACGAGTAATGAGCTGGTAATGATTTGGGTCGCTCACAGCATGCCTTTTATTTCGTTCGCTCAGTTGCACAACTCGTGCAAGCGCCCGTGAGGCGCATATGCTCTATTTGACCAATGAACGGACAGGAGGGATGTGTGCGGGGGTGTGTGTAGTATGACTCATAACTTATTTCACAATTATACATTTTCATACAACAAATCTTTGCAAACAAATATTAATAAGTATGTGACACAATATAAGACATACAGCAAATCTCTATAAACAGCTACTAATAAGTATGTGACACAATATAAGACATACAGCAAATCTTTATAACAACTACTAATAAGTTTGTAACAAACATTATAAAACACACCACTTTGCATAGGCATACAAACATTAATTATGTATTTGCCAAACACTATAAAGACATATAACAGATCTTTATTTGGCAATAACTACTACAAATACATAGGTGACAATCACTATAAAGATATACAACAACCCTTTATAGGCATACAAAAAATATTAATAAGCTTACGTACAATTGTAAGCTTACGTGACTAAAACTTAAATAACTACATA
Organism: Parnassius mnemosyne; assembly: GCA_963668995.1. Taxonomy (NCBI): domain Eukaryota; kingdom Metazoa; phylum Arthropoda; class Insecta; order Lepidoptera; family Papilionidae; genus Parnassius; species Parnassius mnemosyne. The sequence continues at coordinate 1,624,168 of CAVLGL010000097.1, read as the reverse complement.
AATCGTCTTAAAGGATATTCAACATTAATAACGTCTTAAATCTAGGCTGTTATTTACAGGTATAGAAGAAAATTCGATTGAAGATTAAGCTAATTAATAGAATCAGGCGTTACTTTGCGGAAATCCATTATATAAAAGCTTTGAAGCTTTGAAGATTAAGCACTTTCTTGTTAACTTACACGTTAGTTGTTGTGATTTTTTGGCTATATTAGTTAAAGTGACGATCAGATTAGTTTTAGATAATATTAAGTCAAAGTGATTCTACAATGAGACTGATTAAAGTTCTGGATACATAAACACATGCTTAGTTTAAAATTATTGAGCTAGTATATTCTGTTCATGAGTTCAAAAAGTCTGACGGTGTAAAGTTTGACGGTGGTAGAGCCACGCTGCAGGTTTTGCTGTTGCACGTATGGGCCGGCTCTAGCCGGGTTAGTACCACGACCTCACAGAATACCGGCGTGAAGTGGAAGCTCTGCTTCCGCGTTTCGTCTGGTGAGTGCAGGTGACCGGAGGCGCAATTCCCCCCCCCCCCCATCAACATGGTAGCAGAATTACATCATAAACTACCCCAGGAGGGTACCAGTACCCCTGGAGAATCCCTCGCTGAGCATCCACGACCATGCTATTCCACTCCTGAGCGCGGGTGCTCAGGCTGCTCTGCGTATTCTGGGCGGGGGGGGGTGGGGCAAAATTCCGGTCAACACAATAACTGCTCGGGGCAAACTGAGCAACAAGACCAAGGCGAGCCCTGCCAAGCTATCCGTGAATTTCTGCAACATCAGGGGACTTCACTCGAACCTAAACGCCGTCCACTACCATCTCGAGACGGCGAAGCCGGCCTTGCTCTTTCTGACCGAGACGCAGGTGTCCTCTCCGGCTGATACTTCGTATCTCTCCTGCCCGGGGTACAAATTGGAGCACTCCTTTGTGCCTCGGGCTGGAGTTTGCGTGTATGTCAGAGAGGACATCTGTTCTCGACGCCTCGGCAGTCTTGAAGGTTCGGACCTGTCCATCCTTTGGCTACGCGTAGACAGCGACGACCATCCGCGCGTCTACGTGTGCCTCTATAGGTCCCATAGCGGTAATGCCGAAACAGACCGACTCATCGACCACGTCCAAATGGCTACAGATTCCTTGCTACAACAGGTCCCATCCGCAGAGATCGTGATCCTTGGCGATTTTAACGCCCACCACGCCGAATGGCTCGGTTCACGTTTAACCGATCATGCGGGGAGATCTGTTTATGACTTTGCCTTGGCATATGGTCTGACACAACTGGTTACATCGCCTACGCGGATTCCAGATGTTGGGGATCATACACCTTCCCTGTTGGAACTTCTGCTGACCTCTCATCCGGACGGATATCAGGTTTCCGTCGATGCTCTTCGGACCATTGTCTGATCCGGAGTGTGGTGCCACTCACGCTCCCCTCGCGGTTGCGTTCTGCAGGTTGCCGCCGTGTTTGGCATTACAAGTCAGCGGATCGGGACGGAATGCGGTCTTTCTTTGCTTCCTACCCATGGGGGCGGGTTTGCTTCTCGCCGGATGATCCCAGCGCTGTTGCTGACTCTGTCACTGATGTGGTGCTACAGGGAATGGAACTATTTATTCCATCATCTGTGGTACCCATCGGAGGCAGATCTCAGCCTTGGTTTGGTCGCTCCTGTAAGACTGCTTTACGCAGTAAGCAGGAGTGTTCTCAAGCCTGGGCTGCGGCTTCGGCGACTCGGGATGTAAACACCAGCATACTTAAAAAGAAGTATAACTTCGCCTCCAGGTCCTTCAAAAGAGTTAATGCCAAGGCAAAGTCAGAGCACATAGGCAGAATTGGGGAGAAACTAGTTCGCCTTCCTTCGGGAATCCGTGCATTCTGGTCTCTCGCCAAGGCTGTCCAAGGGAATTTCTGTAAGCCATCACTACCATCTCTGCACAGGGAGGACGACTCACTGGCCCACGACGCAAAAGAGAAAGCCGACCTTTTAGGCTCCCTTTTTGCATCCAACTCGACTGTTGATGACGGGGGGAACACACCGCTGACCGTCCCGCGGTGTGAGTGCTCCATGCCGAATGTGCGGTTCTCACAGCGCTCGGTTCGCAGAGCACTCCTCTCCCTTGACATCCACAAGTCGAGTGGGCCTGACGGAATCCCCCCAATTGTGCTGAGGACGTGTGCTCCGGAGTTGGCACCGGTTCTAACGCGTCTTTTCCGGTACTCCTACTCCCTAGGCGTAGTCCCGAATTCATGGAAGACAGCTTTTGTCCACCCGATCCCTAAAAAAGGCGACCGCTCAGACCCGTCCAACTACAGGCCTATCACCATCACCCCCTTGTTCTCCAAAATAATGGAATCCGTTATAAATTGCCACCTCATGCGGTACCTTGAGAATCACCAGCTGATTAGTGACCGCCAGTACGGTTTTCGACGGGGTCGATCAGCTGGTAATCTTCTGGTCTACTTAACTCATAGATGGGCGGAGGCAGTAGAGTCCAAGGGGGAGGCATTGGCCGTTAGTTTGGACATTGCGAAGGCCTTCGATCGGGTTTGGCACAAAGTGCTTCTTTCAAAGCTCCCTTCCTATGGGCTTCTCGAGAAATTATGCAATTTGATCACCAGCTTTCTTACAGATCGGAGCATCAAGGTCGTTGTAGACGGTGCATGCTCCGACTACAAGCCTATTAACGCTGGTGTTCCACAAGGCTACGTGCTATCACCAACGCTGTTACTTCTGCATATCAATGATATGTTGCAAGCCGGTAGCATTAATTGCTATGCGGATGACAGCACTGGTGATGCTCTATACACCGGCCGCGCCAATATTTCTCGGGAAAACGTCACTGAGTACCGGAACAAACTTGTGTCTGAAGTCGAGTCTTTGCTGGACAAAGTCTCGGATTGGGGGCGACTAAATCTAGTCCAGTTTAATCCTCAGAAGACACAAGTTTGCGCGTTTACCGCTAAAAAGAACCCCTCCTCAGTTTCAAGGTACTCCCCTTATTGCCTCAGCCAGTATCGGAATCCTCGGCGTCGAAATATCGAGTGACGTGCAGTTTCGTAGTCACTTGGAAGAAAAGGCCAAATTGGCCTCTAAAAAGCTTGGCGTGCTCAGCAGAGCGGGACAGTATTTCATGCCAGGTCAACGTCTGCAACTATACAAGGCGCAGGTTCGGCCTCACATGGAATACTGTTCCCATCTCTGGGCTGGGGCTCCCCAGTGCCAGCTCCTTCCACTTGACCGCATCCAGCGCAGAGCGGCTCGAATCGTCGACGACCGAGTCCTTTCCGATCGGCTCGACTCATTGGCACTGCGAAGAGATGTTGCATCTCTTTGCATTTTCTTTCGCATTTACCATGGGGAGTGCTCTGAGGAATTGTTCGGATTAATCCCAGCCGCCAAATTTCACGAACGCACATCGCGGCAGAACTCCCGATACCATCCACACCATCTGGATGATTGGCGGTCCACCACTGTGCGATTTAGAAGATGTTTTCTTCCTCGCACAACTTCCTTGTGGAATAGTTTACCACCAGCGATTTTTCCGGACCGATACGACTTAAGGACCTTCAAGAAAAGAGCCTACTCCTTTTTAAAAGGCCGGCAACGCATCTGCAATTCCCCTGGTGTTGCGGTTGTTCATGGGCGGTGGTAGTCACGTACCATCAGGTGAGCCGCATGCTCGTTAGCCCCCTCTCCTATAAAAAAAAAGAGTCAGTTACATCTGCGGAGAAAAGTTGGAGAGATCAGTCCTCAATTATATCGACTACATACTACTCTAAATTGGAGGAACATGTGAAGACTTGTTTAGAGAAGTTCACCAATCCAACAACCGCCCCCAAAGATGTGCCACCACCCAAGATTACAAAGAAGGTTATCAAATATGCTCAATTTACCTATGAGCTTGAAGAAGGTCAGATATCAGTAAAACCTCATGTACCTATAACGAAGATGATATCAGTTCTATAGAATCCCAACTTAAGGAGCTTCTCTCTCGTTACCCTGACACACTATTGATTTCGGTATAGAAGAAAATTTGATTGAAGATTAAGCACTTTCTTCTTAACTTACACGTTAGTTGTTGTGATTTTTTGGCTATATTAGTTAAAGTGACGATCAGATTAGTTTTAGATAATATTAAGTCAAAGTGATTTTCTTCTAGATCTCAAAAATCAAAAATCTCAAAGAGCAACCTCAGGTGATTGCCATTTCAAAAAGTGGAAAGAGTCGGAAACAAAACCGAATTTTGCACTTGATCTTCCTATCTTATCCCCAAATGGACGTGAACTATCAGCTGCGAAAATTCAAGACTTCAAAGATTTGTTCCATAACTCAGTCATTAATTGATTAACATTTTATATTTTCTTCAAAAGAGTCTTGACCTTACTTACAAGTTTAACATGTCCTCTAAAAAGGGTAAACAACAATGGGGAAATAAAACCTCCAATAAGCCATTAGAGATTCCTCCAAATTTTGAAAAGAAGTTCTCTGATGAACTTGGATATGACAATACTCTAGTGGACAGCATGAACATCCCAGACATCAACACTCCCTCCACCTCTTCCTTACAAAAGAAGTAGTTAGACAACCCAAGAACTGTTCCCCCCTCCACTGCAGCTGAATCAAAAAAGGCTAAGAAGATTAACTCGGCTCCACCACAACAGGACCCCAATAAGATCTCATCCCAACCATCAGATCCTGAAGAGAACCCTGTAGAGCTGATTCAAATCGGGTGGGCAAATCTGAAAGCAGAATGTCAGGACACCTATAGCAACCTTAAAGTAATCGAAACTAGAAGACCAGACATTATAAAGTTAATCAAAAGTATTCTCCCCCTCCCTGCAACAATAGTTACATTACTGGACGACCAATGGGAAAGCTTAGGGAAGGATCGTATCAACATATTCCTCACAACTTACTTCATTTCACCTCCCCCTCACGGGACCCTGAATGATGCCCCGGATCCTGGTTCTTTTCTAAGAGGCACGATAGCCTCTGTGATTGAGGGGGACAGACTCACACTAAAAGATGTGATGGAAAATATGGCTAATCTAGCTGCAGATCAGAAACTTGCAGCCCAATCTGTTCATGAGTTCAAAAAGTCAGTTATATCTGCGGAGAAAAGTTGGAGAGATCAGTCCTCAATTATATTGACTACATACTACCCTAAATTGGAGGAACATGTGAAGACTTGGTTAGAAAAGTTCACCAATCCAACAACCGCCCCCAAAGATGTGCCACCACCCAAGATTACAAAGAAGGTTATCAAATATGCTCAATTTACCTATGAGCTTGAAGAAGGTCAGATATCTGTAAAACCTCATGTACCTATAACGAAGATGATCAGTTCTATAGAATCCCAACTTAAGGAGCTTCTCTCTCGTTACCCTGACACACAAGAACTGCTACATACACTACGACCCAACCCTTTTGGTCAAAACTTTTTGGAGTGTTGCAAAAGCAAACCCTAAAGAAAGCCCTATGTCCTCCCTGACCAAGGCAATGTCTCAGATCCCACGGCATTGCTGACCATGCATATTAACTCATTTCATTAAGTATCAGAAACAATCAACTATAAAATGTGTAATCATTCCAACAGATGCAAAAGGATGTTATATAATTTCTTGAGGAACGTTAAGTCGGGTGATTTTATTGATGATGCTGATGGCTTGGGTAATTCTATTGATTTCGGTATAGAAGAAAATTTGATTGAAGATTAAGCACTTTCTTGTTAACTTACACGTTAGTTGTTGTGATTTTTTGGCTATATTAGTTAAAGTGACGATCAGATTAGTTTTAGATAATATCAAGTTAAAGTGATTCTACAATGAGACTGATTAAAGTTCTGGATACAGTAACGATATTGTGGATATTGTAACGAACCCCCCCCCCCCTCCCCATCTTTTTTCTTTTCTACTATATATCCACTTATACTTGTATTTCTTTATAATCTATATCTGTAAGATATATAAATATATCTAATTTACGTGACCAGTATATCTTGATCTTTCTAAAGGTTTAAATATAGGCCGTTTAATAAATTTATGGCGTGATCGTCTTAGTTAGGACCCTTTTTTACGTTGTGTTTGTATAGTAACTTAGTTCTTTTAGGTGTATCTTGGAAGAATGAATATTCACGAGAGCAATCAAAAGCTGTTGGTAGTCTTATAAGCTTAAAGAACCCCGTTCACGAAGACAGAGCTTAAAAAAGTTTAAGAACAATAAATTGTCCCTATTCCACTTGTATCTGGTTCACAATAGTCAATTCCTTATTAATTAATCCCTTCCCGCTTGGAAAAGGCTCACAATATTTATATCAAATACCAGCTACAAGAGCTTCGCTCTCCCACATTTAAAAAAAATGTGGAGGAGGTACACGGCTCCGCACACGCCGCGCACGGTGAGCGCCAACCATTTTAATGCGCTCCCCCCGAAGGGTACGCTAAGTTGGGAACTAGACCGTAGTCCACAGCAAAATAACTGGCGAACCAGTAAAAGAGGACTTGGCTCCTTGATAGTGCGTAAGCACAAACATCGACCGAAGTCGCGCATGTCAATGCATGTAAACGCCATACAGAATACGATCAAATCCAGCCACAGTGAATGTACGTCACACGGGTTAGGCAACAATAGGCACACTGACCATAAAAATCCCTCCGTGAGCGCCACCACCTGCCAGACCGCCGTTTCTGCAGACGTGATGTAAGTGTAAGGCATCACCACCAATTGCATGGTCAGCACGGCCAATTGGCCGCAGAGCGTGTCATGAGTCTACCGCTCACCTCAAGGGAATGGGGTCCCACGTTGCGCGGCTTTCGGCCGCAGCCTTGAGAGCCTCCTCAGATTCTCCCTCCAGCTACCACCCGCATGAGGTCGACACATATGCTCCACCAACCAATACAATGGCAGATATAGCCGATAGGCAGTTATAAGATAATATTAATAATTCGCCATCAGAAAGGGTTTGTGTCACTGACGTTGAGTATATGCATTTTTCGATCATGTTTGTCTCACCCACCAACAAGTTGCCTTTAATCTCTCAAAGGTGGGAACTTTATAGAGATATATTATTAAGTTGTTATATAAAACATCATGGAGGACAGACAGTCTGCAGCCCCGCAATGAAGGGACCCGACTTGGGCAAAGCTACTTAGGTTGTGAGTCAAACCAAGACGCAGAGAGCGCCATTGAGAATAGCGACCCGCCAAACAACCATCGTAGAGACGCAATGCTACAGAATGCAACAAGCATCAATACGACTATCGTCGGGCTTACACCATCCCAAGGTCCCCCATACAGTCCCAGCAGACATCACCACCCGCATACCTCCATCGACCAGAACCACAAGATGTGTCGAATCAGGTGCAGCACACCCGCAGATCCATCACAAGACACAATACTGCAAGTAGCAGTAAGCATCAATGCAACTATCATACGGATGGCGCCCCCTCACAACACACCCACATGATCCCTATCGACTTTAGTAACAAAATTGATAATGTTGTTAACTAAAAATACCACCAACGTATCATAGTAGTACGGTACTAAGACGTCAGTAGCCAAAACTCCACGTATCATAGCGCTATTGCACTAAGACATGAAGTTGAGTATGCTTGCTGCACTTAAAAGTACTACCAAATACACTCACCCTAATCCGAAAGATAGCCGACGTATCATAACGCTATGCGTTAAGACGCCGCTCACAAACGGTAGGGGTGTGCGATGTCCACGGGGAAGTCGTATTGCTACAACAAACCCGCTTATCACCGGCACTAAGATGATATGGCTAGGACACATCGGTTAGTGAGTCCAAGTTTACCTCGGTCTCAGAGGCTGCGAAGCAACCTACACGCCACTATAATAATCCTTTTCAAGTCCCATTTCTTTCAATATAATGCTTTTACATATTTGAGACCTTCCACATATTTGCTTTATTTCATAGACCATACTACTGTATGTCTTATTCATATGGGACTTCAAGTCATAACTCTGCTATCATAATGCTTATGCATCATAGAGACCTTCTATATTAATGCTTTGGTTCGTTAGACCTTACTATGATAAGTCCCTAATATAGGACTAGTCATTGTGCAACCTTAGTAATAGCAGTCGGTCAGCCGACCACCCCATATATATGTACAACCTTGGGTATGTGTCTCCGGCAACGCCCCAATATAAGGGAACATTACAAGAACACGTTCATAAACTTAGAAATTTTCCAATTATTACAAGAACACCTTCATCAACTTAGAAAATTTTAATTCATTTTTTCTATTATATTACAAATGTTATTGCTTCTTCATATGCCAAATTGAACTTACTCATAACTTTATTATCAGCATCTTATCTACTAGATCTTGAAATTTTTACTAAGTCACCAATATTATATTTCGCTTATCAAATTTTGTGTTTCTTATTCGACTTGCCTCTTTTAAATTTTTACGCACTTGTTGTCTAATTTGTTCGACATTATGTTTGTCTTTACTTTTGGAAATTACTTTGTCAAAAGACATCTCATTAGACTCACCATAAAGAATCTCACAAGGCGTGAAGCCTGTACTATTGTGATAAGAATTATTATACAATTCTTCTAATTTCGGCAATATTAACGCCCAATCTTTGTGGTTAGTATGACAAAGCGTCCTAAATAATCTGCTCAACTCTTTATTTACTCGCTCTCTTGTATTTGGTCTAGGATTTCTAACTGTGGTATATATTGGCTTTATATTTAATTATCTCATTGATTGTTTCCAGTGATTACTTATGAACTGTTTTCCATTATCTGTCATTATTGCCTTGGGCTTTATAATCTCAACAAAATGCTTTACTTTTGTTACAACAGACTTTGCTGTTGACTGTTTTAAAGGATACAATTAATAAAATGCCAAACATCCATGTCAACGTAGAAACGAAACGCAACAACCGTTGACCACAGACGCAAACAATAAACAACGCACGGTCTATAATTTGTCAAAAGAAACACTGGACGAACCTACAATAAAAGTATTGTCGAAAGGCTTGAATTTTGCTATAACGCCGCAAAAAATCCCGTACGAGGAAATTATCTGTAGTGTTGAGGATTGTCTGTTTAAGAATAATATCGGTAAAGAGGATTTAGATGCTATACGTCAAGACATTTCGTCCTTGTTACGTCGAAGTTCAGCGCCGAAACTAAATCTTCCCAAAGACGAATTTAAAGCGTTGTACAACTTACGCAACAGACCAGACCTCACGATTCTCCGCGCGGATAAAGGAAATGCTACGGTAATAATGGACACGTCAGAGTATGATTTCAAAATACAACAACTTTTATCGGACGTAAGTACATACAAAAAGGTCAAAATAGACCCTACAACTAATACACTCAAAACAACTACTGATTTAATAAAGAAATACTCCGAAAAATTAGATCTTGACGTGAATTCGACAATACCATCATGTGCCAAACCACCGAGGTTGTATGGGTTACCGAAAATACACAAACCAAACGCTCCACTACGTCCTATAGTAAGCCAGATCGATTCACCAACTTATAAGTTGGCTCAACACTTGGCAAAAATACTGTCACCACTAAGAGGACATACCAGAGCACACACAAAGGATTCATACCATTTTGTTAGTGAGATTAAAGACCTACATCTCGCTGACAATGAAACTATGGTCAGTTTTGATGTTCAGTCACTATTCACATGCCTACCTATTGAAGACTGCATCTCGATTGTTACTAGAAAGCTAGAAGATAACAACATGCTTACAGAATATGCAGTATTACTCAAACACTGCCTCACATCTGGCTATTTATTGTGGAAAGAAGAGTTCTACATGCAAGTAGACGGAGTGGCAATGGGCTCACCTGTATCTCCCGTAGTCGCCGACATATTCATGGAGGACTTTGAGGAGAAAGCCCTTCTTACTGCTCCTGTAAATCCAAGATTCTACAAGCGGTACGTAGACGATACTTTCACAATTTTACCATCTGACAAAGTAACTGCATTTTTAAACCACCTTAATTCCATAAACCCTAAAATACAATTCACAATGGAGTTAGAGGCAAACAATACTTTAGCTTTTCTAGATGTTTTAGTCATCCGAAATCCTGATAACACTATTGGTCATACTGTGTACAGAAAAAATACCCATACCAACCGATATTTAAATGGTGAATCTCACCATCATCCTTCACAGTTAGCTACCGTGGGAAAATCTTTGTTTCAGAGAGCACGAGGGATCTGTGACAGAAAACATCTGGCCGCCGAGCTTCAGCACGTCGAGCAAGTACTGCAAGACAACAAGCTTCGGGTCCCGCGCCTACGTCACAGTGACCGAGTGAAGCCAGCCACAGTCGAGCGTGTGCCTGCTGTACTACCCTATGTCAGAGGAGTCACAGACAAGGTTAGCTACATCTTGAAGCGAGCTTCCATTAAAACGTACTTCAAGCCGCTGAAGAAGATTGGTCAATTTTTACCATCCGTCAAGTGTCATATCCCTCTACAAGATGCAGGAGTGTACAAGCTGGATTGTGAATGTGGTCTCTCGTACATAGGACAAACAAAAAGATCTATTAAAACCCGCGTTAAAGAACATATAGCTGACGAGAAGCACCGACGTATCGGGAAGTCTGCAGTTTGTGAACATGTTCAAGATCGTCCCCGCCATTACATTAGATTTGATAGACTACAAATCCTCGCAAAAGAACACCGATTCCTCCCAAGGATGATTCGCGAGGCTATTGAAATTAAAAAAACATCCTAATTTCAATAGAGAAGATGGATGGGTGCTGCCATCTGCTTGGGATCCCATAATTAATAAAATCAAATCCAAACCCAAGTATACCACTGCTAGACTTCAAGATACTGTGAGCTCATTCTGCGTAAATCGAACCAAAAATTAATATTAAAAAAACTGAAGGTAGCCGGGCTAACTATGACAGCAGGACGTCAAACAACTCAGTCCCCCGTAACCACGGGTGCTGGAAAGCACCCGAAACGTCGGGAATATAAAAATAAGTTAATATACGCGATAAAATCCGTAAAATTAGTTTTATTTAAAAAAAGGATATAATTTGATAAATTTACTGAATGAATCTTGAATGACAAATATGAAAGTGTACCCAAAGGTACCTGATACAAGTGGTCCATATAAGCCTGCCATGACTATATCGCCAATGTTTTCTGTTATTATAGATTTGCAGGGACCCACATATGTTATATTGCTTTTCTTAGATAACTGACATAAATGACAAGCCCTTAATTGGTTTTTAATATCTTTTGTTAAACCTTTCCAACACTTGGTACACTACGACCCAACCCTTTTGGTCAAAACTTTTTGAGTGTTGCAAAAGCAAACCCTAAAAAAGCCCTATGTCCTCCCTAACCAAGGCAATGTCTCAGATCCCACGGCATTGCTGACCATGCATATTAACCCATTTCATTAAGTATCAGAAACAATCAACTATAAAATTTGTAATCATTCCAACAGATGCAAAAGGATGTTATAATTTCTTGAGGAACGTTAATTCGGGTGATTTTATTGATGATGCTGATGGCTTGGGTAATTCTATTGATTTCGGTATAGAAGAAAATTTGATTGAAGATTAAGCACTTTCTTGTTAACTTACACGTTAGTTGTTGTGATTTTTTGGCTATATTAGTTAAAGTGACGATCAGATTAGTTTTAGATAATATTAAGTCAAAGTGATTCTACAATGAGACTGATTAAAGTTCTGGATACATAAACACATGCTTAGTTTAAAATTATTGAGCTAGTAAGGAAGAATGACTAAGTTTTGTGAAAGGAAGAACGTTATTTTTGTTATTATTAGTTACAATATAAATTGTTATTGTAATTTACATTTTAATTTTATATGAATACTTAAAAATGTTTCTACAGATCTCAAAAATCAAAAATCTCGAGGAGCAACCTCAGGTTATTGCCATTTCAAAAAGTGGAAAGAGTCGGAAACAAAAACCGAATTTTGCACTTGATCTTCCTATCTTATCCCCAAATGGGCGTGAACTATCAGCTGCGAAAATTCAAGACTTAAAAGATTTGTTCCATAACTCAGTCATTAATTGACTAACATTTTATATTTTCTTCAAAAGAGTCTTGACCTTACTTACAAGTTTAACATGTCCTCTAAAAAGGGTAAACAGCAATGGGGGAATAAAACCTCCCATAAACCATTGGAGATTCCTCCAAATTTTGAAAAGAATCTTTCTGGTGAACTTGGATATAACAAAACTCTAGTGGACACCATGAACATCCCACACATCAACACTCCCTCCACCTCTTCCTTACAAAAGAAGCAGTTAGACAATCCAAAAACTGTTCCCCCCTCCACTGCAGCTGAATCAAAAAAGGCCAAGAAGATTAACTCGGCTCCATCACAACAGGACCCCAATAAGACCTCATCCCGACCATCAGATCCTGAAGAGAACCCTGTAGAGCTGTTTCAAATCGGGTGGGCAAATCTGAAAGCAGAATATCAGGACACCTCTAGCAACCTTAAAGTAATTGAAACTAGAAGACGAGACATTTTAAAGTTCATCAAAAGTACTCTTCCCGTCCCTGCAACAATAGTTACATTACTGGACGACCAATGGGAAAGCTTAGGGAAGGATCATATTCCTCACAACTTACTTCATTTCACATCCCCCTCACGGGACCCCGAATGATGCCCCGGATCCTGGTTCTTTTCTAAGAGGCATGATAGCCTCTATGATTGAGGGGGAGAGACTCACACTAAAAGATGTGATGGAAAATATGGCTAATCTAGCTGCAGATCAGAAACTTGCAGCCCATTCTGTTCATGAGTTCAAAAAGTCAGTTACATCTGCGGAGAAAAGTTGGAGAGATCAGTCCTCAATTATATTTTTTATTTATTTTATTTATTTATTTATTTAAAACCAACAAGACATACACTAACAAAAGCATAATATTTTTGCAAAAAATCATAAAAACTAAGTGTTGACTTAATTACAGGTGTTACACACATTTCATAAAAAAAAAAATAGACACAAGTAGACATATGCAGTGAATTAAATTGAATACAAGAATTAAGAGATCAATAAATATATCAGAATTTAGTATTATATAATTATTTAAATTAAATCATGCATTGATTCCACTATGTTATTAACATTAGAAATTTTATAAACGTTAAACATAACAAAAATAAAATAATTAATAAATCATAATATACAATCATTAATTAATCACAATTTAGCTTTTATATTACTAGTAAGAAAAACAATATAATTTTACTGTTTACAATTATTTGAGGAATATAAATGTAATAAATCACTTTTAAATTTCCAAAGATTATCTGAAAATATGTCAATATCAACTTTTCTATCTTTATGTTTATTATCAGTATTCATTGTGGCACTAATACAATTCTTATGTGATAATTTATATATAGCATTATAACTCAACATCAATCTATTAATCGGAGAATAGCGCGCTTGACGAGAACGTGTGCTCTTTTCTACGAATGGTATAAAAGACAACGGCCTTTTTGACTTCAATGGGGTACGAAAATTTAATTTGGCTAGTAAATAAGAACTATCAATGACGCCATTCACCAACTTATACAAGAAAATAAGGTCAAGGAGCTGTCTTCGATTCGAAAGTGGCTGAAGGTTAAAGTAATTTAGCCTATCTTCGTAAGTTCTAAGAGTTTTAACTAGATTATGATCGTAAGATAAATGCAAAAGAAATCTCTTTTGTATCCTTTCGATTATGTGTGAGTAAATATTAAAGTGGGGATTCCATACTACGCTGCAATATTCCAAGATACTTCGTACCAAAGCTGAGTAAATAATTATTTTAGTGCGAGTATCCCTGAATTGCTTACAGTTACGGAAGAGGAAGCCAAGAGTCCTAAAGCCCTTGTTGACAACATTATCAATGTGGATATTATAACGAAGCTTATTGTCAAGCGTAACTCCTAAATCGCGTATGTGAGGAACTTCAGACAGAATACGACCATCAATGTAATATGTTGTTGCAAGAGATGTTTTCTTTCTAGAAAATTTTATAACATGACATTTGTCAGCATTTAGTGTCATACCGTTGTTACGACACCATAATGTCAAGTTATTTAAGTCTTCCTGTAAGAATTCTAGAATTCTATGTAAAGAATTTGAGGAGACAGGTCTAAAGATCTTTAGGTCGTCAGCAAATAAATAAAACTTAGAATTCTCAAAGCATTTATTGATGTCGTTGATGAAAATGTTAAACAACAAAGGCCCAAGATGAGATCCTTGAGGTACGCCAGAATAGGCAAAAAACGGCTCAGAAGCATAACCATCAACAACAACAGTTGACGACCGATTGGCAAGATATAACTTAAACCAGTCCAGCAAAGGGTTTGCTATATCTATCCTTTTGAGTTTGACAAGTAAAATAGAGTGATCAACCTTGTCAAAGGCCTTACTGAAATCTGTGTAGATTGCATCAACGGATTGGCCAGTATCAAGAGATTCAGTAATTTCTTCCACAAAGGAAACAAGGTTAGTTACTGTTGATCGAGCCTTCACAAATCCATGCTGTTCAGATGTAACAAATTGTTTAAAGTGCCATGAAATAACGGGACATATAAGTTTCTCAAACACCTTTGCAAAAACAGAAATAATGTAAATAGGTCTATAATTTTTAGCATCCTCTTTGTCTCCGGTTTTGAACAAAGGTAACACAAGGGCTTCTTTCCATAAGGTTGGATATGTACTAGTCCTAAGAGATCTATTGATTATCAGTGCAATAGGCAGGGCCAATGCGTTAGCGCAATTGCGTACAAATATTGATGGAATGCCATCTGCTCCAGCTCCTTTCCTAAAGTCAAGTCTTTTTAAAACATTGTAAACCTGGTCCACTGTATAAGATATATAATCAAGGTACAAATTGCAACAAGGGTTCATAAGATTAGGACTAGTATCGAAGTTTTGAATATTATTATTGCGACTGTATACTGACGAAAAATGACTAACAAAAACATTACAAATGTCTGTTCCATTAGAAACAAATTTATTACCGTCTTTAATTTTAGAAGGATACGAACCTTTCTTTTGTTTTAGGAATGACCAAATCAATTTTGGGTTTGACTTTAAAGAGAGTTCAAGGCGTTCTCTATACTTAGCGTAGGAGTATGCTAGCATCTCCTCACATCTTCTTTTCAGTAAGTCAAAAGAAAGTTTATCACGAGGATTGTTATATTTGCGAACTTTCATCCTACATTTATATTTTTCTTTAATACATTTTATCAGACACGGATTCTCTATACTTAGCGTAGGAGTATGCTAGCATCTCCTCACATCTTCTTTTCAGTAAGTCAAAAGAAAGTTTATCACGAGGATTGTTATATTTGCGAACTTTCATCCTACATTTATATTTTTCTTTAATACATTTTATCAGACACGGAGTAAACCAAACTGGGTATTTATGACTACGCGGTTTAGCCTTAGGTACATATTTACGTATTAACTTACGAATTATGTCATAAAATACTGCAACCATATCATTAACACAAAGACATTCACCCAAAATTTCCCTCCAGTCAATTTCATTTAGATCCTTCCTTATATTTTCATAATCAGCCTTGTGAAAGCAAAATTTTGTAATTGTGTTATTAGGGACTAGTGGTGCCGGATCTGTAAAATCTATTGAAAAAACTAATGGCGGATGAAAGGGATCAACACATGTCAAAGGATCAGGACATGACAGAATGTCAACAATATTAATATTAGACAAGACAAGATCGAGCATTTTATTTTTAGAGTTCTTAATTTGATTAAATTGGTTCAATTCATTGCACGAGAGAAAGTCTGTTAAGAGATTCTGTAGATAGCTGTTGGAGTATTTTGCACAAAGATGCCCGTGGGGCTCTAAAGACCATGTTATACTACTTAGATTAAAATCTCCAGCAACAATTATATTTTCATCGAGTGATTCCAATACTCGACTCGAGTTATTAATAAAACGCTCAAAAATGTGTTTTTGGACGGGTGGGGGAATATACACAGCACATATATTATAAAGTCTTTCAGACTTGCCTTGGACGTTTTCTACTTCTACGCAAACCCAAAGATCCTCGCACTTGGACTCGAAATTAAAGAGCCGCTCTGAATTTATTTGCTTAGATACAGCTATAAGTACACCCCCGCCAATTTTTTTATTTTGTGCCTTTATGTAATAAAAAAAAAAACAATTTAGCGAATTTAGCGCCACTCTATGACAAATTATTCACAGTATCATGATTTCGTATATGAATGTAGTTTGATCCTTCAGATTTTCTAACAAAAATCTTTCCATCACGAACCCAAACAAAACGGAAACCAAGTTCTTTCGCCTTACGGCGAGCTGCAACATGTAAGATTTTTCCCTCTGGCGTAAGATTTTCAGCAACGTATATTGGAGTATTCTTCGCACTTGCGATTCCCAAATGGCTAGTGTTAAGCTTATCCGTACTATTTGTTTTATTATATTTAATGGTGGCTGCTAAAAAATTGTCACGTAGTCTAGGACTACTGAACTTTACTAATATCGGACTAATATCGACTACATACTACTCTAAATTGGAGGAACATGTGAAGACTTGGTTAGAGAAGTTCACCAATCCAACAACCGCCCCCAAAGATGTGCCACCACCCAAGATTACAAAGAAGGTTATCAAATATGCTCAATTTACCTATGAGCTTGAAGAACGTCAGATATCTGTAAAACCTCATGTACCTATAACGAAGATGATCAGTTCTATAGAATCCCAACTTAAGGAGCTTCTCTCTCGTTACCCTGACACACAAGAATTGCTACACTACGACCCAACCCTTTTGGTCAAAACTTTTTGGAGTGTTGCAAATGCAAACCCTAAAAAAGCCCTATGTCCTCCCTAACCAAGGCAATGTCTCAGATCCCACGGCATTGCTGACCATGCATATTAACCCATTTCATTAAGTATCAGAAACAATGAACTATAAAATTTGTAATCATACCAACAGATGCAAAAGGATGTTATAATTTCTTGAGGAACGTTAAGTCGGGTAATTTTATTGATGATGCTGATGGCTTGGGTAATTCTATTGATTTCGATATAGAAGAAAATTTGATTGAAGATTAAGGCGCAGGTTGAGCAAAATGTCGCGCTAGTCGTTATTTGTGCGGTTTTCAGAAGCTATCTACTTTTTATTTAAAAGATATATCAACAAATAAAAAACACATTATATTTCTACATAATCTTGATTCCATAAAAGCTATATCCAATTTTTTTTTAAACTAATAAATATTAATATAATCTCCTTACAACGAAACCACATAAATGTGAAATTATTATTGATAACATGGATCTCCTCGTAAAGTAAGTATTATTTTATTTTGCGATTTACACCAATGGATAGACAATTTATTAATAAACATTTCTATAGTAAATTTTTTTTCAAAAGACCAAAATTTGATTTTATTAAGAAATTATTTTAAAATCTGGGCATATTCACTGCTCACGGGCTTGCTGGAGTCATTGAGCCCTGAGCTCTTCGACGCGAAGCCCGTGTCGTTAGAGCGTCGACCAGCGCCGCATACACTCACGTAATATCAGTCGATAAATAATATTACTTATTAGGTTATTTATAGGTAGTATTATTTGTTTGTTTTGGGTATAATTTTTCGTATTAGTTATACATATATTTGTTGTGTTTTTTACTGCGCGATGAAGCTTTTTGCGTGTATTTTCTTTGAAGTAAATGCAAATAAAAAAATGAAGCACCATTGGCATGTAAGGTTCGAATCCATAATTAAAATTTCGACAAATATTATAATTTACACTATAAAAGGCTAATTCAATATTATCACCCAACCACAATATCTTATTATGTACAGTACTACCTCGTTGGTCTAGTGGTTGTATTAGTGCGACTGCTGATCATTAGGTCCCGGGATCGAATCCTGGGTCGGGCCCTGTCAGTTATGAGTTTTTCATTTATGTTCTAAGTTATAATTAGTATTACTAAGTTATAGTTTTTTGCTAAAATATAGTATATTATTTATTGCTTGTTTTTTCTTCTTTTTCAAAAAATAATTGAGTACATAAGGTGTTCTATACTTATACTTCGGTAAAAAGTATCTAAGTAGGTACTAATATACCTACTTTTTACTACTAAAAATTTTTAAAACTAAATTTAACTAAAAAGACTAAACTGACCATTTATTTTTTAACTCAAAACAGGACATGGGTTTATTTATACTCTAAAAACTATAACTTTATACAATTAGTGTTCACTGTAAAATTATATTCGGTATAGACGGTAATTATTAAATGCAACATATTTTTCTTAATTATTAATTACATTTGTCAGTGGATTAAATTTTCTTTAATAAAGTTAGTGATGATTTTAAATAAAAATAAAATTCTGCTCAAGTTTTTTTATTGTTATCTTTGTTAACAACATCGCCTTTAGAACTCTGGAACCGTAAGTGTTTCTTTCAGACGTCCACAATTTATTCAAAATAAAAAAAAATACTCTTTCTACCGGAGCATTCGTACCAGGTAGACATAAAATATATTCGATTTAAAAAAATTATGTTGAAGATTGTTGACTTTGAATACTTCCATCCAACGAGTTACGGGACAATTTTGTGTCCCGGAGCTTTGTTTGGGGACAATGGGACAGGTGACCGAGAAAAGGGACAGTCCCGTTCAAAACGGGACGTGTGGTCACTTTAGCTATAACCCGGCGACGGCTCCGTGGGGCAGTGGCTTAGCAATTAGTTGTTGCGCTGGGGGCCGCGGGTTCGAATCCCGCACGGAACAAGTATTTGTATGGCTTACAAATAATTGTTCCGGGTCTGGATGTTTGTCCTTGTGCAATTTATGTTTGTAAACTGCCTCCACGACACAGGAGAAAATCCTAGTGTGGGGGTAACGTTTCTTTACAATTGAGATTGAAAGATTGAACCCTTATACTTCTTGTTGATTTTTGTATTAGTAGTTAGGTATATTACTTTTCAATACGCGACACGTAAAAATTAACAATAATCAAAAACACATCTACGAAACATCCTATTTATTTATTTATTATTTATTGCACCAAATATTTGTACAAAAGGCGAGCTATCTATTTATTTACCTATAGTGAATAGGTATCTTTTAAACTCATAATTTTCAATGCTTCATTTTTAATATATAATTAATTATAAAATTTCATAATTAGATAATATATGAAAATACATAATTCTAATATAATGCAACTAATATACCGAATAAAAAAATTAAAATACATTTATCGTTGTACGCTGTGTGCAAAGATATTTTATGACCTATAAAACATCTTTGGCTGTGTGTATTTCCATAAATTAGTTCATTGATGTTGAAAAAATAATACTACGTTCGTACCTACAATAGGTGGTGGCGTCGTACATATTTCAAATAAGCAATATATTGAGGCGAGCGGCGTGCCGCCGGCAAAATGCTCAAGGTCGTTCGCATGGAGTAGCCCCTTAAGCACTTTCTTGTTAACTTACACGTTAGTTATTGTGATTTTTTGGCTATATTAGTTAAAGTGACGATCAGATTAGTTTTAGATAATATCAAGTCAAAGTGATTCTACAATGAGACTGATTAAAGTTCTGGATACATAAACACATCTAGGTGCGTGAACAGAGGATATGTTCTATATTTTCCATAATAGTGTGCCTTAGTGTTCCTTTTATGGTACCTCTGCGGCGGTGATATGATGCAAACAAAGGATTCTCTTGACAATATGGAAACAAAGGGCTCTCTAGACATCGTCCTCTTGCTGTCAAAGCAATATATACTCAGTAAGGATTGCAAAGCTTCTCAGACCATGGAAGGCTTGACTTCATCGCGCACGGTGTTCTTCCTGGTCCTCGCGGTCCTGTGCTCCTCCATCATGAACATGCTCCTTTCCATGGCAGTAATATTATCAAACGTTGAGAAAGAACGCTTACAGTATGTGAACTTGGTCACGTGCACGTACGCGTTTGTTTGGGTCGGGTCACTCGCGGTGGATATCATTTTAGCCTCCCACTTCGCAATGGATAACAGATATCTGACCAAATACATGTCGAAACTTAAATCCACCGATTATCAATATAACAAGATAAACGCCATGCGCTATGGCGCAATGTACCTAGCGGCGCTGAGCATGAAGGGCTACGGGGCGTCCATGATAAACATCGTGCTCATTATTTATATGCTCTTAAACATGTATTATAGAGCGTTGCCTTCGGACAAGATGATTAATTCGGTCACCACCCGGGGAGCTCTGAGTGCGTTTGAAACCAGTATGAATGCCGCAGCCTTACGTCGAGACACACTACACCGGCCCCGCTCACGTAACAACCTTCCCATGTATTCCTCCAATCGGAATGAAGACATATCGCTGTGTAACTACGGCTTGCCCTTTGGGATTAATCGGAGCGCCGATATGCATGCAGGAGCCATACGTCGAGACGAAGAAGACCGGCGGCGCCCCGCATGGAACAACCTTTCTAAGAAACGTGTGAACCAGTAACCCCAAGCTCGCCCGAACATTGAAAATGAATCTTTATTTGAAATTGAAGATTACATGGTCTACGCACCGGTGTTCTATAGCCCGGCGGTGCTACGAGCAAACTGTCGCCACTGCATACTTTCTTCGGTGGCCATTCCATCACCCGACTACAGCCCGCAAACGAGGCGACTTACTGTTATCGAGATCACCTACGATAACAGTAAACACATCCAGGCACCCAGTGGTCAGCGTCCAACCACGGCTCAGTGACATCCGGCCGTAAACTATGCAACGATTTAATTCAGCCGAGATCAAGATGAAATACTCAAAAACTTGCTGTCTAAATGTGTAATGCTGCCATAATTTATAACTGGCTCCTTCGCATATCTTTAATAAACTCGTTAAAATAATGATTGTAGGAATATAAAAAAAAAAAAAACAAAAAAAGTAGTTATGTTTTAATCAATGGCAATAAATAGATAGTTTCAATTAATAGATAATAAAGTAGGTTTTTAAGGCGGAGCCACAGACCAGATCCGCCACTGGGGTCAGGAAAGCTGGTACTTCACAGTGCTCCTTTTTTCCTGACTCACGCCTTCGCGTATCAGGGAAGTACCCTGCGTACTTCTCCCGTAAAACCAAGATTCTACAAGCGGTATGTAGACGACACTTTCTCAATTCTCCCTTTAGATAAAGTAACTACATTTCTAGACCATCTTAACTCCTTAAATTCTAAAATTCAGTTCACAATGGAGTTAGAGGCAAACAATTCTTTAGCTTTTTTAGATGTGTTAGTAATTCGGAATCCTGATAACACCTTGAGCCACACTGTGTATAGAAAAAAGACCCATACAGATAGATATTTAAACGGTGATTCTCACCACCATCCTTCATAGTTAGCTACCGTGAGTAAATCTTTGTTTCAGAGAGCACGAGGGATCTGTGACAGTAAACACCTGGCCGCCGAGCTCCAACACGTCAAGCAAGTTTTGCACGACAATAAGCTTCGGGTCCCGCGCCTACGTCACAGTGAACGAGTGAAGCCGGCCACAGTCGAGCGAGTGCCGGCTGTACTGCCATATGTGAGAGGTGACACTGACAAGATTGGCTTCATCTTGGAGCGTGCTTCCATTAAAACATATTTCAAGCCGCCGAAGAAGATTAGTCAGTTTTTACCATCAGTCAAGTGTAATATTCCTCTGCAAGATGCAGGAGTTTACAAGCTGGATTGTGAATGTGATCTCTCTTATATAGGACAAACTAAAAGATCCATAAAAACCCGCGTTAAAGAACACATAGCTGATGTGAAGAATAGACGCTCCGGGAAGTCTGCAGTCTGTGAACACGTACAGGATCGCCCCCGTCACTACATTAGATTTGATAGACCATAAATCCCCGCTAAATAACACCGATTCCTTCCAAGGATGATTCGCGAGGCTATTGAAATCAAGAAACATCCTAATTTCAATAGAGAAGATGGCTGGGTGCTACCATCTGCTTGGGATCCCATAATTAATAAAATTAAATCCCAACCCAAGCATACAACTTCAAGACTTCATGATACTGTAAGTTCATACTGCGTAGATCGGAACAAAAATTAATTATTTTTAATCTGGAGGTAACCGTGGTTAACTATGGCATTGGGACGTCATACACCTTAATTCCCCCCGTGACCATGGGTGCTGTAAAGTGCTTGAAACGTCGGGAATGTAAAATAAGTTAATATACGCGATAAAATCCGTAAAATTAGTTTTATTTAAAAGTGTATATCTGTGTAACCTGAATTAGCCCTCTTAATCAGCAGTCACCCTGACTCCGGCACCGCCCCCTGGCGTGGTATTCTCCAGCGGCGGCAGCAATGGACTATTTCTTTCTTCAATTCACTATGTCAGTCTATCAACTTTATCGTACATTTGACTAACTTCAAGACGCAACTAAATCCCGTTAATTATAATCAAAAAACGTAACTCGCGGCACGAAGGATGACCGGTGGGTCAAAGTTCACTGGTGTCCACTCCGCAACAAATTATTTCGAAAACCGAACGCGACCTTTCAAGGCGCTTAACGCAACGGTACAATTAAACACTAACTTCTCAATAATTAGCCAACCTGGCGTCTAATGTTCTAGACTACACAATTATTCGTCGCTGCACAAATCCGTTAACAAAATCGGCGCTATTAGTTGCAACCACGCGGCTAGATTCGATTCACAGCAAAGCACCGACCGGCCGCCGCTTGACGACAAAAAATACCCGATCTCCCCCGCGCTCAGCGCGTGCGGGGAGGCGCCTGCGAGCCGCGTGCCCGCCGGTGCTAGGTACATCGAAGAATCGCGCTAACGCGTCTCCGTTATAGTAATTTTAAATTTTAGCGTTTGGCGCAAACAAACCCCCGTCCCGGGCATAAGGACTTATGTCCGCGAGTAAATTGGCAAACGGGATAGGGTCGCGACGGCACGCTGCAAGACCGAATCTCTAACCAAAACCTCGACCACCCTAGGCACTCCATCTAATCCATACGACAACTTAACAATGCGCCCACGGCGCCAATACAAAGGCAAAGCGTTAGGTTCTTTAACTAACACGAGGTCTCCAACCCGAGGAGGATCCGTCTTGTCAGACCACTTAATGCGCTGCTGCAAAAGATGTAGGTACTCCAGAGACCATCGGTGCCAAAAACTCTGAGTCATCTGTTGCAGCAGGTCAAATCTGCTCAGCCGCGAAAAGTTTACTTCCCTGAAGTACTACTTTACTTCCTTGAGTACCCCACTCGGGTAGGGCGTTAAGCGGCTGGCCATTCAGGAAGTGTCCCGGGGTTAGAACCTCCAAATGATTCGGATCGGACGAGAGGGGACAGAGGGGCCGAGAGTTGAGTACCGCCTCAATTTTACAGAATACAGTGGCAAGCTCCTCAAACGTCAAAATAATTTCGCCAATAACGCGACGGAGATGCGTTTTTGCAACCTTAACCACCGCCTCAAAAATACCGCCCCAGTGTGGGCAAGCCGGAGGGTCGAATTTCCACTGGATGCCCTTCTTGGACATCGCAGTACCTAAATACGTCCTGTTGTTGGACAGAAATTCGACGACCTCTTTCAAATATCTATCCGTGCCCTTATAATTCGTTCCGCAATCAGACCGTATAAGGTCCGGCAGACCGCGACGCGATACGAAGCGGCCCAGCGTGGCCACAAAGGCTTCAGTGCTGAGGGCATTTACCAACTATAAGTGAACGGCCTTAGTGGAGAGGCACACGAAAACGCACAGATAGGCCTTATGTGAACGCGCGTTACGAAGGTTGGAGGACTTGACGAGGGAGGGGCCAGTAAAGACTGTTCCGACTCCAGCGAATGGTCGGATGGCCCTGACGCGGTCGGGTGGTAAGTCACCCATCATAGGCTGCGATATGGTGACCTTCAGTTTATAACATGGTATGCGCTTAAAGATGACGCTCCGAATGGTGCGTCGGCCAGCCAAAATCAAAAACTCCCGTTGCAAAATAGCCGAAAGAGCGTTACACCCATTGTGGGCATTCTTAACATGATGGTAGGTTACCAGCAACCGGACCGCGTCAGGGTCATCCGACCATTCGCTAGAGTTATGATGATGTCTGCATTGCTGTGAGTCGAATCGAGCCGCGTGGTTGCCTCTAATAGCGCCGATTTTGTTAACGGATTTGTGCAGCGACGAATAATTGTGTAGTCTAGAACATTAGACGCCAGGTTGGCTAATTATTGAGAAGTTAGTGTTTAATTGTACCGTTGCGTTAAGCGCCTTAAAAGGTCGCATTCGGTTTTCGAAATAATTTGTTGCTGAGTGAACGTCAGTGAACTTTGACCCACCGGTCATCCTTCGTGCCGCGAGTTACGTTTTTTGATTATAATTATCGGGATGTAGTTGCGTCTTGAAGTTAGTTAAATGTACGATAAAGTTGATAGACTGACATAGTGAATTGAAGAAAGAAATAGTCCATTGCTGCCGCCGCTAATACCACGCCGGGGGGCGGTGCCGGAGTCAGGGTGGCTGCTGATTAAGAGGGCTAATTCAGGTTACACACATATACACTTCTCACACACTACTCACATTCACGACAATTACGCCTGAACGAGCCCTGAGAGCCTTCTTCGCCTCTGAACAGGTACGTACTATTTATTCACCTAGCTTTCTCCCTATTGTGTAGTAGGATAGTACATTTTCCATAAGGCCAGTTGGGTCCCGTCCTAAGTTGTCCGTCGAACCTAATAGCTGTATGGGCCCCTGTATGGTTAATCTTTGTAGGGACAGCTAGGTGCGTGAACATTTACCGTGTAGTGGCGGTTAAGAATATCCACTACCCCATATCTTCCCGTGGATGTCCTAAAAGGCGACAAAGGGAAACAGGCAGGAGATGGGCAGCAGCATCTTCCTGATAACAGCAAAAATACAATAAAAAAACTGCGGTTGCCAACCCGCTCGCCAAGCGTGGCAACTATGGCAAATACCCCCCTATGAATTAATGTAACAAAGAGACGGCTTTCAGTCCCCGGCGGCCCCACTATTCCTGGCTATGGTGGCGACCATGGTAACGGCGGGGCAGGGGGTGCTAAGAATCTCCGGTGGAGGTTCGGTTGCCACCTACGACGACTCGACCTGGCAACATACAACGCACGCACCCTGAGGACTGACGAGAAGATTGTGGAGCTGGAAGAAGAAATAGACAATTTACGCTGGCATATTATAGGATTATCCGAAGTCCGAAGAGAGGGGGAGGAAACGGTAATCCTCGAATCCAGCAACTTGTTCTATTACCAGGAGGGCGACCATCTGTCCCAAGAAGGTGTCGGATTTATTGTCCACAAGTCTCTCGTTAACAACGTTGTAAAGATTGAGTGTGTCGACGAGGGTTGCGTACCTTATACTCAGAATCACCAAACGGTATTCGCTGAAGGTCATACAGGTTTACGCACCAACCTCGGCACACCCCGATGAGGAGGTGGAGGAAATGTATGAGGATATCTCTAGAGCCATGCATTCCTCCAAAACCCAATATACGGTGTTAATGGGAGACTTCAATGCAAAACTAGGCACAAGAGAGAATGGTGAGCTGAAAGTAAGGAAATTCGGAATAGGGCAACGGAACCCAAGGGGCCAGCAGCTGGCCGACTTCATGGAGAAAGAGGGACTCTTTATGATGAACTCTTTCTTCCAGAAGCGGCCCCACAGGAAGTGGACCTGGTCGAGCCCCGACGGTTCGACATAAAATGAGATTGACTTCATTATGACGACCAGACGACAACTGTTCAGTGATGTCTCAGTGATCGCGAGGGTGAAAACCGAAAGCGATCACCGAATGGTTAGAGGGACACTGAACCGAAAAGTTAAGTTGGAGAGGTCTCGTCTAATGAAGTCAACGCTCCGTCCCCCTCTTGCTCTAATCCAAAGTCCCGAAACCTTTCAGCTGGAGTTACAAAACCGTTTTCAGTGTCTAGAAGACTGCAATGAAGTGGACGATATGAATGACAAGCTCGTGGAAACTGTCCATGCGGTCGGAGCTAAGTTCTGCAAGACCCGCCGCAGAAGAACACAAAAACTCTCCGATCACACTCTTAATCTCATGGTTGTTAGACGGGAGATGAAGCTACATTCTTCAACAGATTTGACAGCATACAGGCAACTGAACAGACAGATCTCCAAATGCATGCGGCGGGACTTACGCAACTTCAATACAGCTGGTATTGAAGAAGCGATCGAGCGGAACTAAGGCTCCAAAGTCTTTGCCAGAAATCTGTCTGCCAGAAAGAGCCAACTGTCAAAGCTGAAGAAAGAATGTGGCAGCATCGTTTCCGGGGCACCTGAGATTTTGAGTGAGATTGAGAGGTTCTATGGGCAGCTGTACACGTCATCGTTGGAGCCACACGCAAGTGTGAGTAACGATCCAAGAGCGAGTCTTATCCGACATTATTCCGATGATATCCCGGACGTCAGTCTGAGCGAGATTAGAATGGCTCTCCAGCACCTTAAAAACGGCAAGGCCCCAGGCGAGGATGAAATTACAGCGGAGCTTCTGAAAGCGGGTGGAAAACCGGTACTTGAAGTCCTTCAGAAGCTCTTAAATTCCGTCCTCTATGGTGGCATTACACCGGAGGCGTGGAGCAGAAGTGCGGCGGTCTTGTTCTTCAAGAAAGGCGACAACGCTCTCTTGAAGAACTACAGACCGATTTCCCTTCTGAGCCTCGTCTACATGCTGTTTTCGAGAGTCATTACGAATCGTCTCGCGCGCAGACTTGACGACTTCCAGCCTCCCGAACAAGGCTGTTTCCGAAAAGGCTTTAGCACCATAGACAAATTCTACAGAAACAAGTTCTTCGGCAAATTGTACAGAAGTCAGAGGAGTACAATTTGCCACTATGTCTGGCGTATGTGGACTATGAGAAAGCCTTTGATTCCGTCGAAATTTGGGCGGTGCTGCAGTCCCTTCAGCGGTGCCAAGTTGACTGTCGGTATATCAAAGTGCTGAAGTGCTTGTACAGTAGGGCTACGATGGCTATCTGAGTACAGAACCAGTGTACGAAACCTATCCAATTGCAGAGCGTTGTAAGACAGGGTGACGTCATATCCCCGAAAGTCTTCACCGCTGCATTGGAAGACGTTTTCAAGCTTCTGGACTGGAAAGGATACGGTATCAACATCAATGACGAGTACATCACTTACCTTCGATTTGCCGACGATATAGTCCTTATGGCAGAATCGCTGGAGGACATAAGCACTATGCTCAATGACCTCAATAGTGCTTCCCAACGGATAGGTCGTAAGATGAACATGGACAAAACAAAGATCATGTTTAATGTCCATATCACACCTATGCCGGTAGTTGTTGGAAGCACTAAGCTCGAAGTTGTTGACGAGTATGTTTACCTGGGACAAATAGTCAGACTAGGTAAGTCCAACTTCAACCGATAGGTCAATCGACGGATTCAACTCGGTTGGGCCGCGTTCGGGAAATTACGGCACATCTTCTCGTCAGGTATACCTCAAAACTTGAAAACGACACTGTACAACCAGTGCGGGTTGCCAGTGATGACATACGGAACTGAGACATGGTCATTCACTGCTGGCCAGATGAGGAAGCTCAAGGTCGCTCAGCGAGCTATGGAGAGGGCAATGCTCGGAGTTTATCTACGTGATAAACTCAGAAATGAGGATATCCGCAGTAGAACCAGAGTGACCGACATAGCCCAACGGATTAGTAAGCTAAAGTGGCAATGGGCCGGCCATATAGCTCGAAGAACCGACAACCGATGGGGAAAAAAGGTTATCGAGTGGCAGCCTCGTACCGGCAGGCAAAGTGTTGGGCGTCCCCCCACTGGATGGAGTGATGACCTGGTGAGATGTGCAGGAAGTCGATGGATGCAGGTAGCTCAGGACCGTGCTTTGTGGCATTCATTGGGGGAGGCCTAAGTTCAGCAGTGGACTTGTGAAGGGCTGTAATGATGATGATGACATAAACACATGCTTAGTTTAAAATTATTGAGCTAGTAAGGAAGAATGACTAAGTTTTGTAAAAGAAAGAACGTTATTTTTGTTATTATTAGTTACAATAGAAATTGTTATTGTAATTTACATTTTAATTTTATATGAATACTTAAAAATGTTTCTAAAGATCTCAAAAATCAAAAATCTCGAGGAGCAACCTCAGGTGATTGCCATTTCAAAAAGTGGAAAGAGTCGGAAACAAAAACCGAATTTTGCACTTGATCTTCCTATCTTATCCCCGAATGGGCGTGAACTAACAGCTGCGAAAATTCAAGACTTAAAAGATTTGTTCCATAACTCAGTCATTAATTGACTAACATTTTATATTTTCTTCAAAAGAGTCTTGACCTTACTTACAAGTTTAACATGTCCTCTAAAAAGGGTAAACAGCAATGGGGGAATAAAACCTCCCATAAGCCATTGGAGATTCCTCCAAATTTTGAAAAGAATGTTTCTGATGAACTTGGATATGACAAAACTCTAGTGGCCAGCATGAACATCCCAGACATCAACATTCCCTCCACTTCTTCCTTACAAAAGAAGCAGTTAGACAACCCAAAAACTATTCCCCCCTCCACTGCAGCTGAATCAAAAAAGGCCAAGAAGATTAACTCGGCTCCATCACAACAGGATCCCAATAAGACCTCATCCCGACCATCAGATCCTGAAGAGAACCCTGTAGAGCTGTTTCAAATCGGGTGGGCAAATCTGAAAGCAGAATATCAGGACACCTCTAGCAACCTTTAAGTAATTGAAACTAGAAGACCAGACATTATAAATTTAATCAAAATTACTCTCCCCATCCCTGCAACAATAGTTACATTACTGGACGACCAATGGGAAAGCTTAGGGAAGGATCGTATCAACATATTCCTCACAACTTACGTCATTTCACCTCCCCCTCACGGGACCCCGAATGATGCCCCGGATCCTGGTTCTTTTCTAAGAGGCATGATAGCCTCTATGATTGAGGGAGAGAGACTCACACTAAAAGATGTGATGGATATGGCTAATCTAGCTGCAGATCAGAAACTTGCAGCCCATTCTGTTCATGAATTCAAAAAGTCAATTACATCTGCGGAGAAAAGTTGGAGAGATCAGTTCTCAATTATATAGACTACATACTACTCTAAATTGGAGGAACATGTGAAGACTTGGTTAGAGAAGTTCACCAATCCAACAACCGCCCCCAAAGATGTGCCACCACCCAAGATTACAAAGAAGGTTATCAAATATGCTCAATTTACCTATGAGCTTGAAGAAGGTCAGATATCTGTAAAACCTCATGTACCTATAACGTAAATGATCAGTTCTATAGAATCACAACTTAAGGAGCTTCTCTCTCTTTACCCTGACACACAAGAACTGCTACACTACGACCCAACACTTTTGGTCAAAACTTTTTGGAGTGTTGCAAAAGCAAACCCTAAAGAAAGCCCTATGTCCTCCCTAACCAAGGCAATGTCTCAGATCCCACGGCATTGCTGACCATGCATATTAACCCATTTCATTAAGTACCTGAAGCAATCAACTATAAAATTTGTAATCATTCCAACAGATGTAAAAGGATGTTATAATTTCTTGAGGAACGTTAAGTCGGGTGATTTTATTGATGATGCTGATGGCTTGGGTAATTCTATTGATTTCGATATAGAAGAAAATGTGATTGAAGATTAAGCACTTTCTTGTTAACTTACACGTTAGTTGTTGTGATTTTTTGGCTATATTAGTTAAAGTGACGATCAGATTAGTTTTAGATAATATTAAGTCAAAGTGATTCTACAATGAGACTGATTAAAGTTCTGGATACATAAAAACATGCTTAGTTTAAAATTATGGAGCTAATAAGGAAGAATGACTAAGTTTTGTAAAAGAAAGAACGTTATTTTTGTTATTATTAGTTACAATAGAAATTGTTATTGTAATTTACATTTTAATTTTATATGAATACTTAAAAATGTTTCTAAAGATCTCAAAAATCAAAAATCTCGAGGAGCAACCTCAGGTGATTGCCATTTCAAAAAGTGGAAAGAGTCGGAAACAAAAACAGAATTTTGCACTTGATCTTCCTATCTTATCCCCGAATGGGCGTGAACTAACAGCTGCGAAAATTCAAGACTTAAAAGATTTGTTCCATAACTTAGTCATTAATTGACTAACATTTTATATTTTCTTCAAAAGAGTCTTGACCTTACTTACAAGTTTAACATGTCCTCTAAAAAGGGTAAAAAGCCATTGGAGAATCCTCCAAATTTTGAAAAGAATCTTTCTGGTGAACTTGGATATAACAAAACTCTAGTGGACACCATGAACATCCCAGACATCAACACTCCCTCCACCTCTTCCTTACAAAAGAAGCAGTTAGACAACCCAAAAACTGTTCTCCCCTCCACTGCAGCTGAATCAAAAAATGCCAAGAAGATTAACTCGGCTCCATCACAACAGGACCCCAATAAGACCTCATCCCGACCATCAGATCCTGAAGAGAACCCTGTAGAGCTGTTTCAAATCGGGTGGGCAAATCTGAAAGCAGAATGTCAGGACACCTCTAGCAACCTTAAAGTAATTGAAACTAGAAGACCACACATTTTAAAGTTAATCAAAAGTACTCTCCCCCTCCCTGCAACAATATTTACATTACTGGACGACCAATGAGAAAGCTTAGGGAAGGATCGTATCAACATATTCCTCACAACTTACTTCATTTCACATCCCCCTCACGGGACCCCGAATGATGCCCCGGATCCTGGTTCTTTTCTAAGAGACATGATAGCCTCTATGATTGAGGGGGAGAGACTCACACTAAAAGATGTGATGGATATGGCTAATCTAGCTGCAGATCAGAAACTTGCAGCCCATTCTGTTCATGAATTCAAAAAGTCAATTACATCTGCGGAGAAAAGTTGGAGAGATCAGTTCTCAATTATATCGACTACATACTACTCTAATTTGAAGGAACATGTGAAGACTTGGTTAGAGAAGTTCACCAATCCAACAACCGCCCCCAAAGATGTGACACCACCCAAGATTACAAAGAAGGTAATCAAATATGCTCAATTTACCTATGAGCTTGAAGAAGGTCAGATATCTGTAAAACCTCATGTACCTATAACGAAAATGATCAGTTCTATAGAATCACAACTTAAGGAGCTTCTCTCTCGTTACCCTGACACAAAAGAACTGCTACACTACGACCCAACACTTTTGGTCAAAACTTTTTGGAGTGTTGCAAAAGCAAACCCTAAAGAAAGCCCTATGTCCTCCCTAACCAATGCAATGTCTCAGATCCCACGGCATTGCTGACCATGCATATTAACCCATTTCATTAAGTACCTGAAGCAATCAACTATAAAATTTGTAATCATTCCAACAGATGTAAAAGGATGTTATAATTTCTTGAGGAACGTTAAGTCGGGTGATTTTATTGATGATGCTGATGGCTTGGGTAATTCTATTGATTTCGATATAGAAGAAAATGTAATTGAAGATTAAGCACTTTCTTGTTAACTTACACGTTAGTTGTTGTGATTTTTTGGCTATATTAATTAAAGTGACGATCAGATTAGTTTTAGATAATATTAAGTCAAAGTGATTCTACAATGAGACTGATTAAAGTTCTGGATACATAAAAACATGCTTAGTTTAAAATTATGGAGCTAATAAGGAAGAATGACTAAGTTTTGTAAAAGAAAGAACGTCAAAGGTCTAAGAACAAGCTGTAAAACTAAACGGTCACTAAGATGTAATTATTATAAAAAAAAAACAGCAAGCAATAAAATCAAATATATAAATTATTCGAAAGTATTAAAAAAATGTGTTAATACCGCCAAAAGGATTTCACACATAAAATATATAAATAAAAGTAAAAACAAATGTAAAGCGACATGGAATATAATAAAAAAGGAAATCAATGGCTTAAAATGTGACAATATCATAAATGCAATAAATTTAAACAAAAAACAGTTGACAAATCCTTTTGACATAGCCTCAGCTTTTAATGACCATTTTATTGAATTGACTAATACATATAATCTGACGACAAATAAGACACAAAAAACAACTACTAAGAGCAAAATTATACCAAACACGATGTTTCTTCTTCCAACTTCAAAAGAAGAAGTAAAAAAAGAAATTATGGGTTTGAACAACACCAATTCAGAAGGCTTCGACGGAATCAGTACAAGAATAATTAAAATGTGTACTGATGAACTAGTGCCTGTATTGACGTATTTAATTAATTTATCATTTTCATCTGGTACGTTTCCGGAAGCATTAAAACAATCAGTCGTCAAACCATTGTATAAGAGAGGTAAAAAAAATGATGTCAACAATTATCGCCCGATTACTCTTATACCTGTTCTATCGAAGGTGTTCGAGAAATGCATGCACCTGAGAATACTTAATTATTGCAACACATACAACATCATTAATAAAGATCAATTCGGTTTCCAAAAAGAAAAGTCGACAAATCTAGCAATATTTACTCTTGTACAAACAATACTCACAAAATTAAATAAAGGTTACCTAACAACAGGTCTATTTTTTGACTTGTCCAAGGCGTTTGATTTTGTAGACCACGAACTCTTATTAAATAAAATTGAAACGTTTGGAATAAGAGGACCTACACTACAGTGGCTATCATCCTACTTGAGGAATCGGTGTCAGTGCGTCACTGTTAATAAAATCATAAATAGCGAACTGATAACATGTTCTTCTACCCTAAAAAATAACACGTGTGGTATCCCTCAGGGAAGTGTGCTAGGTCCACTTATGTTTATATTATACATAAATGACATAACCAGAGTGACTGGTCATAAATGTATCTTGTTTGCAGATGACATATCAGTAATTGTGACATCAGATAAAAATAAATATAATTCAATACATGACCATGAAATTGAAATTAATAATACTATTGACAACATTATTAAATGGATAGAGGAAAATAATCTAAAATTAAATTTAAATAAATCGAATTTCATACATTTTAATAAACCCAAACATGATAAACACAATTTTAACCTCAATATCGAAAAGATTAAAGAAACTACACATACCAAATTTTTAGGTGTAACGATAGACCAGGATCTAAACTGGAAATTACATATTGAGACCTTATGCAAGCGTATCAACAGCTTTGTTTATGCTCTTTATAAAACAAGGAGCGTAACTAACTTGCAAACAGCTATTACCACTTATCACGCGTATGTAGCCTCCATTCTACGTTATGGGGTGATGATATGGGGTAATAGTACTGAGAGACAAAGAGCATTTGTAGCGCAAAAAAAATGCATCAGAGCCATATGTGGGATTCCACCGGGCGAGTCCTGTAGAGCATCTTTTTGGAGCCTGGGCTTACTTCCGTTGCCAGCACTATACATTTTTGAAATGAGTTGCTTTGTCAAAAGTCATACTGAGCTCTTCCAGAAAGCCAGAGATATAAACTCTAGATTGAAAAGAAATCCGGATAGATTAGTGTTAAGCGTCATTCCGAGATCTGCTAAATTCAGAAAAAGTTGTGTAGCAATGTGTGTTAAGATATATAATAAGATCCCCAATGACATTAAAAACCTTAAAATGAATTTATTTAAATCGAGACTATATAGGTGGCTTATTGAACTAAAAGTGTACGACATTAAAGAATTTATTGACCTTAGGCTTTAATAATTATTGATTTGTTAATATTAATTTTATGAATGTATTTGACCCTTTTTTTAAATAAATGTAACTTTAAATGTATATAACATAAACTTAAATTTGCATGCTAATTATAAGCAAAACATGTGTACTTATTTTACTGTACCACCTACAAATACCATGTTTTAAGCAAATAAAGAAATTATTATTATTATTATTATTATTATGTTATTTTTGTTATTATTAGTTACCATATAAATTGTTATTGTAATTTACATTTTAATTTTATATGAATGCTTAAAAATGTTTCTAAAGATCTCAAAAATCAAAACTCTCGAGGAGCATCCTCAGGTGATTGCCATTTCAAAAAGTGGAAAGAGACGAAAACAAAAACCGAATTTTGCACTTGATCTTCCTATCTTATCCCCAAATGGTCGTGAACTATCAGCTGCGAAAATTCAAGACTTAAAAGATTTGTTCCATAACTCAGTCATTAATTGACTAACATTTTATATTTTCTTCAAAAGAGTCTTGACCTTACTTACAAGTTTAACATGTCCTCTAAAAAGGGTAAAAAGCCATTGGAGATTCCTCCAAATTTTGAAAAGAATCTTTCTGGTGAACTTGGATATAACAAAACTCTAGTGGACACCATGAACATCCCAGACATCAACACTCCCTCCACCTCTTCCTTACAAAAGAAGCAGTTAGACAACCCAAAAACTGTTCCCCCCTCCACTGCAGCTGAATCAAAAAAGGCCAAGAAGATTAACTCGGCTCCATCACAACAGGACCCCAATAAGACCTCATCCCGACCATCAGATCCTGAAGAGAACCCTGTAGAGCTGTTTCAAATCGGGTGGGCAAATCTGAAAGCAGAATGTCAGGACACATCTAGCAACCTTAAAGTAATTAAAACTAGAAGACCACACATTTTAAAGTTAATCAAAAGTACTCTCCCCCTCCCTGCAACAATATTTACATTACTGGACGACCAATGGGAAAGCTTAGGGAAGGATCGTATCAACATATTCCTCACAACTTACTTCATTTCACATCCCCCTCACGGGACCCCGAATGATGCCCCGGATCCTGGTTCTTTTCTAAGAGGCATGATAGCCTCTATGATTGAGGGGGAGAGACTCACACTAAAAGATGTGATGGAAAATATGGCTAATCTAGCTGCAGATCAGAAACTTGCAGCCCATTCTGTTCATGAGTTCAAAAAGTCAGTTACATCTGCGGAGAAAAGTTGGAGAGATCAGTTCTCAATTATATCGACTACATTCTACTCTAAATTGGAGGAACATGTGAAGACTTGGTTAGAGAAGTTCACCAATCTAACAACGCCCCCAAAGATGTGCCACCACCCAAGATTACAAAGAAGGTTATCAAATATGCTCAATTTACCTATGAGCTTGAAGAAGGTCAGATATCTGTAAAACCTCATGTACCTATAACGAAGATGATCAGTTCTATAGAATCCCAACTTAAGGAGCTTCTCTCTCGTTACCCTGACACACAAGAACTGCTACACTACGACCCAACCCTTTTGGTCAAAAATTTTTTGGAGTGTTGCAAAAGCAAACCCTAAAGAAAGCCCTATGTCCTCCCTAACCAAGGCAATGTCTCAGATCCCACGGCATTGCTGACCATGCATATTAACCCATTTCATTAAGTATCAGAAACAATCAACTATAAAATGTGTAATCATTCCAACAGATGCAAAAGGATGTAATAATTTCTTGAGGAACGTTAAGTCGGGTGATTTTATTGATGATGCTGATGACTTGGGTAATTCTATTGATTTCGGTATAGAAGAAAATTTGATTGAAGATTAAGCACTTTCTTGTTAACTTACACGTTAGTTGTTGTGATTTTTTGGCTATATTAGTTAAAGTGACGATCAGATTAGTTTTAGATAATATTAAGTCAAAGTGATTCTACAATGAGACTGATTAAAGTTCTGGATATATAAACACATGCTTAGTTTAAAATTATTGAGCTAGTAAGGAAGAATTTCTAAGTTTTGTAAAAGAAAGAACGTTATTTTTGTTATAATTAGTTACCATATAAATTGTTATTGTAATTTATATTTTAATTTTATATGAATACTTAAAAATGTTTCTAAAGATCTCAAAAATCAAAAATCTCGAGGAGCATCCTCAGGTGATTGCCATTTCAAAAAGTGGAAAGAAACGGAAACAAAAACCGAATTTTGCACTTGATCTTCCTATCTTATCCCCAAATGGGCGTGAACTATCAGCTCCGAAATTTCAAGACTTAAAAGATTTGTTCCATAACTCAGTCATTAATTGACTAACATTTTATATTTTCTTCAAAAGAGTCTTGACTTTACTTACAAGTTTAACATGTCCCCTAAAAAGGGTAAACAGCAATGGGGGAATAAAACCTCCCATAAGCCATTGGAGATTCCTCCAAATTTTGAAAAGAATCTTTCTGGTGAACTTGGATATAGCAAAACTCTAGTGGACACCATGAACATCCCAGAACTCAACACTTCCTCCACCTCTTCCTTACAAAAGAAGCAGTTAGACAACCCAAAAACTGTTCCCCCCTCCACTGCAGCTGACTCAAAAAAGGCCAAGAAGATTAACTTGGCTCCATCACAACAGGATCCCAATAAGACCTCATCCCGACCATCAGATCCTGAAGAGAACCCTGTAGAGCTGTTTCAAATCGGGTGGGCAAATCTGAAAGCAGAATGTCAGGACACCTCTAGCAACCTTAAAGTAATTGAAACTAGAAGACCAGACATTATAAAGTTAATCAAAAGTACTTTTCCCCTCCCTGCAACAATAGTTACATTACTGAACGACCAATGGGAAAGCTTAGGGAAGGATCGTATCAACATATTCCTAAAATTTACTTCATTTCACCTCCCTTCACGGGACCCCGAATGATGCCCCGGATCCTGGTTCTTTTCTAAGAGGCATGATAGGATCTATGATTGAGAGGGAGAGACTCACACTAAAAGATGTGATGGAAAATATGCCTAATCTAGCTGTAGATCAGAAACTTGCAGCCCATTCTGTTCATGAGTTCAAAAAGTCAGTTACATCTGCGGAGAAAAGTTGGAGAGATCAGTCCTCAATTATATCGACTATATACTGCTCTAAATTGGAGGAACATGTGAAGACTTGGTTAGAGAAGTTCACCAATCCAACAACCGCCCCCAAAGATGTGCCACCACCCAAGATTACAAAGAAGGTTATCAAATATTCTCAATTTACCTATGAGCTTGAAGAAGGTCAGATATCTGTAAAACCTCATGTACCTATAACGAAGATGATCAGTTCTATAGAATCCCAACTTAAGGAGCTTCTATCTCGTTACCCTGACACACAAGAACTGCTACACTACGACCCAACCCTTTTGGTCAAAACTTTTTGGAGTATTGCAAAAGCAAACCCTAAAAAAAGCCCTATGTCCTCCCTAACCAAGGCAATGTCTCAGATCCCACGGTATTGCTGACCATGCATATTAACCCATTTCATTAATTATCAGAAACAATCAACTATAAAATTTGTAATCATTCCAACAGATGCAAAAGGATGTTATAATTCCTTGAGGAACGTTAAGTCGGGTGATTTTATTGATGATGCTGATGGCTTGGGTAATTCTATTGATTTCGGTATAGAAGAAAATTTGATTGAAGATAAAGCACTTTCTTGTTAACTTACACGTTAGTTGTTATGATTTTTTGGCTATATTAGTTAAAGTGACGATCAGATTAGTTTTAGATAATATTGAGTCAAAGTGATTCTACAATGAGACTGATTAAAGTTCTGGATACATAAACACATGCTTAGTTTAAAATTATTGAGCTAGTAAGGAAGAATGACTAAGTTTTGTAAAAGAGAGAACGTTATTTTTGTTATTATTATTTACCATATAAATTGTTATTGTAATTTACATTTAAATTTTATATGAATACTTAAAAATGTTTCTAAAGATCTCAAAAATCAAAAATCTCGATGAGCATCCTCAGGTGATTGCCATTTCAAAAAGTGGAAAGAGACGGAAACAAAAACCGAATTTTGCACTTGATCTTCCTATCTTATCCCCAAATGGGCGTGAACTATCAGCTGCGAAAATTCAAGACTTCAAAGATTTGTTCCATAACTCAGTCATTAATTGACTAACATTTTATATTTTCTTCAAAAGAGTCTTGACCTTACTTACAAGTTTAACATGTCCTCTAAAAAGGGTAAACAGCAATGGGGGAATAAAACCTCCCATAAGCCATTGGAGATTCCTCCAAATTTTGAAAAGAAGCTTTCTTATGAACTTGGATATGACAAAACTCTAGTGGACAGCATGAACATCCCAGAAATCAACACTCCCTCCACCTCTTCCTTACAAATGAAGCAGTTAGACAACCTAAAAACTGTTCCACCCTCCACTACAGCTGAATCAAAAAAGACCAAGAAGATTAACTCGGCTCCATCACAACAGGATCCCAATAAGACCTCATCCCGACCATCAGATCCTGAAGAGAACCCTGTAGAGCTGTTTCAAATCGGGTGGGCAAATCTGAAAGCAGAATGTCAAGACACCTCTAGCAACCTTAAAGTAATTGAAACTAGAAGACCAGACATTATTAAGTTAATTAAAAGTACTCTCCCCCTCCCTGCAACAATAGTTACATTACTGGACGACCAATGGGAAAGCTTAGGGAAGGATCGTATCAACATATTCCTCACAACTTACTTCATTTCATCTCCCCCTCACGGGACCCCGAATGATGCCCCGGATCCTGGTTCTTTTCTAAGAGGCATGATGATTGAAGGGGAGAGACTCACACTAAAAGATGTGATGAAAGATATGGCTAATCTAGTTGCAGATCAGAAACTTGCAGCCCATTCTGTTCATGAATTCAAAAAGTCAATTACATCTGCGGAGAAAAATTGGAGAGATCAGTTCTCAATTATATCGACTACATACTACTCTAAATTGGAGGAACATGTGAAGACTTGGTTAGAGAAGTTCACCAATCCAACAACCGCCCCCAAAGATGTGCCACCACCCAAGATTACAAAGAAGGTTATCAAATATGCTCAATTTACCTATGAGCTTGAAGAAGGTCAGATATCTGTAAAACCTCATGTACCTATAACGAAAATGATCAGTTCTATAGAATCCCAACTTAAGGAGCTTCTCTCTCGTTACCCTGACACACAAGAACTGCTACACTACGACCCAACACTTTTGGTCAAAACTTTTTGGAGTGTTGCAAAAGCAAACCCTAAAGAAAGCCCTATGTCCTCCCTAACCAAGGCAATGTCTCAGATCCCACGGCATTGCTGACCATGCATATTAACCCATTTCATTAAGTACCTGAAGCAATCAACTATAAAATTTGTAATCATTCCAACAGATGTAAAAGGATGTTATAATTTCTTGAGGAACGTTAAGTCGGGTGATTTTATTGATGATGCTGATGGCTTGGGTAATTCTATTGATTTCGATATAGAAGAAAATGTGATTGAAGATTAAGCACTTTCTTGTTAACTTACACGTTAGTTGTTGTGATTTTTTGGCTATATTACTTAAAGTGACGATCAGATTAGTTTTAGATAATATTAAGTCAAAATGATTCTACAATGAGACTGATTAAAGTTCTGGATACATAAAAACATGCTTAGTTTAAAATTATGGAGCTAATAAGGAAGAATGACTAAGTTTTGTAAAAGAAAGAACGTTATTTTTGTTATTATTAGTTACCATATAAATTGTTATTGTAATTTACATTTTAATTTTATATGAATGCTTAAAAATGTTTCTAAAGATCTCAAAAATCAAAAATCTCGAGGAGCATCCTCAGGTGATTGCCATTTCAAAAAGTGGAAAGAGACGAAAACAAAAACCGAATTTTGCACTTGATCTTCCTATCTTATCCCCAAATGGGCGTGAACTATCAGCTGCGAAAATTCAAGACTTAAAAGATTTGTTCCATAACTCAGTCATTAATTGACTAACATTTTATATTTTCTTCAAAAGAGTCTTGACCTTACTTACAAGTTTAACATGTCCTCTAAAAAGGGTAAAAAGCCATTGGAGATTCCTCCAAATTTTGAAAAGAATCTTTCTGGTGAACTTGGATATAACAAAACTCTAGTGGACACCATGAACATCCCAGACATCAACACTCCCTCCACCTCTTCCTTACAAAAGAAGCAGTTAGACAACCCAAAAACTGTTCCCCCCTCCACTGCAGCTGAATCAAAAAAGGCCAAGAAGATTAACTCGGCTCCATCACAACAGGACCCCAATAAGACCTCATCCCGACCATCAGATCCTGAAGAGAAACCTGTAGAGCTGTTTCAAATCGGGTGGGCAAATCTGAAAGCAGAATGTCAGGACACCTCTAGCAACCTTAAAGTAATTGAAACTAGAAGACCACACATTTTAAAGTTAATCAAAAGTACTCTCCCCCTCCCTGCAACAATATTTACATTACTGGACGACCAATGGGAAAGCTTAGGGAAGGATCGTATCAACATATTCCTCACAACTTACTTCATTTCACATCCCCCTCACGGGACCCCGAATGATGCCCCGGATCCTGGTTCTTTTCTAAGAGACATGATAGCCTCTATGATTGAGGGGGAGAGACTCACACTAAAACATGTGATGGAAAATATGGCTAATCTAGCTACAGATCAGAAACTTGCAGCCCATTCTGTTCATGAGTTCAAAAAATTATGTTACATCTGCGGAGAAAAGTTGGAGAGATCAGTCCTCAATTATATCGACTACATACTACTCTAAATTGGAGGAACATGTGAAGACTTGGTTAGAGAAGTTCACCAATCCAACAACCACCCCCAAAGATGTGCCACCACCCAAGATTACAAAGAAGGTTATCAAATATGCTCAATTTACCTACGAGCTTGAAGAAGGTCAGATATCTGTAAAACCTCATGTACCTATAACGAAGATGATCAGTTCTATAGAATCCCAACTTAAGGAGCTTCTCTCTCGTTACCCTGACACACAAGAACTGCTACACTACGACCCAACCCTTTTGGTCAAAACTTTTTGGAGTGTTGCAAAAGCAAACCCTAAAGAAAGCCCTATGTCCTCCCTAACCAAGGCAATGTCTCAGATCCCACGGCATTGCTGACCATGCATATTAACCCATTTCATTAAGTACCTGAAGCAATCAACTATAAATTTTGTAATCATTCCAACATATGCAAAAGGATGTTATAATTTCTTGAGGAACGTTAAGTCGGGTGATTTTATTGATGATGCTGATGGCTTGGGTAATTCTATTGATTTTTTTTTTTTTATAGGATAAGGGTGACAAACGAGCACACAGTCCACCTGATGGTAAGTGGTTGCTGCGGCCCATAGACATCTACATCTATCCTCTGTTACAAATCAAAATGTAGATGCGTTGTCTAAAAAAGAATTCGGTATAGAAGAAAATTTGATGCACTTTCTTGTTAACTTACACGTTAGTTGTTGTGATTGTTTGGCTATATTAGTTAAAGTGACGATCAGATTAGTTATAGGTAATATTAAGTCGAAGTGATTCTACAATGAGACTGATTAAAGTTCTGGATACATAAACACACGCTTAGTTTAAAATTATTGAGCTAGTAAGGAAGAATGACTAAGTTTTGTAAAAGAAAGAACGTTATTTTTGTTATTATTAGTTACAATAGAAATTGTTATTGTAATTTACATTTTAATTTTATATGAATACTTAAAAATGTTTCTAAAGATCTCAAAAATCAAAAATCTCGAGGAGCAACCTCAGGTGATTGCCATTTCAAAAAATGGAAAGAGTCGGAAACAAAAACCTAATTTTGCACTTGATCTTCCTATCTTATCCCCGAATGGGCGTGAAATATCAGCTGCGAAAATTGAAGACTTAAAAGATTTGTTCCATAACTCAGTCATTAATTGACTAACATTTTATATTTTCATCAAAAGAGTCTTGACCTTACTTACAAGTTTAACATGTCCTCTAAAAAGGGTAAACAGTATTGGGGGAATAAAACCTCCCATAAGCCATTGGAGATTCCTCCAAATTTTGAAAATAATCTTTCTGGTGAACTTGGATATAGCAAAACTCTAGTGGACACCATGAACATCCCAGAACTCAACACTTCCTCCACCTCTTCCTTACAAATGAAGCAGTTAGACAACCCAAAAACTGTTCCACACTCCACTGCAGCTGAATCAAAAAAGGCCAAGAAGATTAACTCGGCTCCATCACGACAGGACCCCAATAAGACCTCATCCCGACCATCAGATCCTGAAGAGAACCCTGTAGAGCTGTTTCAAATCGGGTGGGCAAATCTGAAAGCAGAATGTCAGGACACCTCTAGCAACCTTAAAGTAATTGAAACTAGAATACCAGACATTTTAAAGTTAATCAAAAGTACTCTCCCCCTCCCTGCAACAATAGTTACATTACTGAACGACCAATGGGAAAGCTTAGGGAAGGATCATATTCCTCACAACTTACTTCATTTCACATCCCCCTCACGGGACCCCGAATGATGCCCCGGATCCTGGTTCTTTTCTAAGAGGCATGATAGCCTCTATGATTGAGGGGGAGAGACTCACACTAAAAGATGTGATGGAAAATATGGCTAATCTAGCTGCAGATCAGAAACTTGCAGCCCATTCTGTTCATGAGTTCAAAAAGTCAGTTACATCTGCGGAGAAAAGTTGGAGAGATCAGTCCTCAATTATATCGACTAGGTACTACTCTAAATTGGAGGAACATGTGAAGACTTGGTTAGAGAAGTTCACCAATCTAACAACGCCCCCAATGACGTGCCACCACCCAAGATTACAAAGAAGGTTATCAAATATGCTCAATTTACCTATGAGCTTGAAGAAGGTCAGATATCTGTAAAACCTCATGTACCTATAACGAAGATGATCAGTTCTATAGAATCCCAACTTAAGGAGCTTCTCTCTCGTTACCCTGACACACAAGAACTGCTACACTACGACCCAACCCTTTTGGTCAAAAATTTTTTGGGAGTGTTGCAAAAGCAAACCCTAAAGAAAGCCCTATGTCCTCCCTAACCAAGGCAATGTCTCAGATCCCACGGCATTGCTGACCATGCATATTAACCCATTTCATTAAGTATCAGAAACAATCAACTATAAAATGTGTAATCATTCCAACAGATGCAAAAGGATGTTATAATTTCTTGAGGAACGTTAAGTCGGGTGATTTTATTGATGATGCTGATGACTTGGGTAATTCTATTGATTTCGGTATAGAAGAAAATTTGATTGAAGATTAAGCACTTTCTTGTTAACTTACACGTTAGTTGGTGTGATTTTTTGGCTATATTAGTTAAAGTGACGATCAGATTAGTTTTAGATAATATTAAGTCAAAGTGATTCTACAATGAGACTGATTAAAGTTCTGGATATATAAACACATGCTTAGTTTAAAATTATTGAGCTAGTAAGGAAGAATTTCTAAGTTTTGTAAAAGAAAGAACGTTATTTTTGTTATAATTAGTTACCATATAAATTGTTATTGTAATTTATATTTTAATTTTATACGAATACTTAAAAATGTTTCTAAAGATCTCAAAAATCTAAAATCTCGAGGAGCATCCTCAGGTGATTGCCATTTCAAAAAGTGGAAAGAGACGAAAACAAAAACCGAATTTTGCACTTGATCTTCCTATCTTATCCCTAAATGGGCGTGAACTATCAGCTGCGAATTTTCAAGACTTAAAAGATTTGTTCCATAACTCAGTCATTAATTGACTAACATTTTATATTTTATTCAAAAGAGTCTTGACCTTACTTACAAGTTTAACATGTCCTCTAAAAAGGGTAAACAGCAATGGGGGAATAAAACCTCCCACAAGCCATTGGAGATTCCTCCAAATTTTTAAAAGAATCTTTCTGGTGAACTTGGATATAGCAAAACTCTAGTGGACACCATGAACATCCCAGACATCAACAATCCCTCCACCTCTTCCTTACAAAAGAAGCAGTTAGACAACCCAAAAACTGTTCCCCCCTCCACTGCAGCTGAATCGAAAAAGGCCAAGAAGGTTAACTCAGCTCCATCACAACAGGACCCCAATAAGACCTCATCCCGACCATCAGATCCTGAAGAGAACCCTGTAGAGCTGTTTCAAATCGGGTGGGCAAATCTGAAAGCAGAATATCAGTACACCTCTAGCAACCTTAAAGTAATAGAAGACCAGAGAATATAAAGTTAATCAAAAGTACTCTCCCCCTCCCTGCAACAATAGTTACATTACTGGACGACCAATGGGAAAGCTTAGGGAAGGATCGTATCAACATATTCCTCACAACTTACTTCATTTCACCTCCCCCTCACGGGCCCCGAATGATGCCCCGGATCCTGGTTCTTTTCTAAGAGGCACGATAGCCTCTATGATTGAGGGGGAGAGACTCACACTAAAAGATGTGATGGAAAATATGGCTAATCTAGCTGCAGATCAGAAACTTGCAGCCCATTCTGTTCATGAGTTCAAAAAGTCAGTTACATCTGCGGAGAAAAGTTGGAGAGATCAGTCCTCAATTATATCGACTACATACTACTCTAAATTGGAGGAACATGTGAAGACTTGGTTAGAGAAGTTCACCAATCCAACAACCGCCCCCAAAGATGTGCCACCACCCAAGATTACAAAGAAGGTTATC
Organism: Parnassius mnemosyne; assembly: GCA_963668995.1. Classification (NCBI taxonomy): domain Eukaryota; kingdom Metazoa; phylum Arthropoda; class Insecta; order Lepidoptera; family Papilionidae; genus Parnassius; species Parnassius mnemosyne. The sequence goes on along the minus strand of CAVLGL010000097.1, from coordinate 1,579,831 downwards.
AAATATGCTCAATTTACCTATGAGCTTGAAGAAGGTCAGATATCTGTAAAACCTCATGTACCTATAACAAAGATAATCAGTTCTATAGAATCCCAACTTAAGGAGCTTCTCTCTCGTTACCCTGACACACAAGAACTGCTACACTACGACCCAACCCTTTTGGTCAAAAATTTTTTAGAGTGTTGCAAAAGCAAACCCTAAAGAAAGCCCTATGTCCTCCCTAACCAAGGCAATGTCTCAGATCCCACGGCATTGCTGACCATGCATATTAACCCATTTCATTAAGTATCAGAGACAATCAACTATAAAATGTGTAATCATTCCAACAGATGCAAAAGGATGTTATAATTTCTTGAGGAACGTTAAGTCGGGTGATTTTATTGATGATGCTGATGACTTGGGTAATTCTATTGATTTCGGTATAGAAGAAAATTTGATTGAAGATTAAGCTTTTTCTTGTTAACTTACACGTTAGTTGTTGTGATTTTTTGGCTATATTACTTAAAGTGACGATCAGATTAGTTTTAGATAATATTAAGTCAAAGTGATTCTACAATGAGACTGATTAAAGTTCTGGATATATAAACACATGCTTAGTTTAAAATTATTGAGCTAGTAAGGAAGAATTTCTAAGTTTTGAAAAAGAAAGAACGTTATTTTTGTTATTATTAGTTACCATATAAATTGTTATTGTAATTTACATTTTAATTTTATATGAATGCTTAAAAATGTTTCTAAAGATCTCAAAAATCAAAAATCTCGAGGAGCATCCTCAGGTGATTGCCATTTCAAAAAGTGGAAAGAGACGGAAACAAAAACCGAATTTTGCACTTGATCTTCCTATCTTATCCCCAAATGGGCGTGAACTATCAGCTGCGAAAATTCAAGACTTCAAAGATTTATTCCATAACTCAGTCATTAATTGACTAACATTTTATATTTTCTTCAAAAGAGTCTTGACCTTACTTACAAGTTTAACATGTCCTCTAAAAAGGGTAAACAGCAATGGGGATGTTCGCGCAAAACACTTTCAAGGATTGACGCGAGAGGGCGCTCGGCGCGGTGCATTCATACCGGTTTGACTTTCGGTCGTGCGAAAAACGCCCAAGGGCAGTCAGTCGTCCTTAGGCAGTGCTCACGATTGGCACGCTGCCAATTAAGCGCGGGAACTCGGAATAATTAAGCGCGGACAGTAAAAATACGGTCTAGGAATTTTGTGTCGCGTATCCCTACTGGAGAGCTTCCCCGGGACTTATTGGGTCCGACTCAGAATCTGTATAAGTGCATTCGACAATATTAGCTAGTGTGGCCTCTGTATTCTAGAACTAACTGTTGCAACGCGAAACGGTAGTGACCTTTGATCCAGAAACTCCGTGCGTGTTTTGTGTGGTAACCTTATACCCCGCGATAGTTAGTGGCTTCTTTAAGCTAGTTAATCGTACGATAGAGTTAAGTGACTGTCATCGTGACGAACAAGGAAAGTGACTGTGGTCCGGCGCCGAAGCAGTCTGAAGCAGTGTGGCAGCATTTTGGAGCAGCCTGGAACTCGGCAGCAGCTGGTCGCCTATGCTTGACAAGGCCCCACACATTCACCCCTCACTGTACACTACTCTCCATCCACTATTACACACACTCACGGCCTGCCCAAGCCTTGGTGCGAAGTTAGCTTCGGATAATGGTAAGTACTATGTCCTTCTAACGTCCTCCCATCTGGTTTATTGTAATTAGGAATTTCCACGTGGCCACATTGAGGCCCGACCTACGTTTGCTCGGGAAGTCTTCTGCTCATGGGCCCCAGAGGATTGGATCCTTTAAGGGAGCAGCCGTAGGCCGTAACAAAATGGTAGCAGAGCGCGGTTCCGGGTTCGATTCCCCGGTCGATACCGACCATAGTGTTTGATAAAAATTAAACAATTCTGGTGGCAGGGAGCGTTGGTTTGATTGGTTTAATTTGTATCTACAATCACGCCCGTCCGTAATACGTAAAAATATTTTTTTATACGTAATAATAGAATTATTTCCCTTTGTTGTTTGTTGCTTGCCTTTTTTTTTGGTTAGTAGGTAGTTTGAAAAGCCGCGCCCTAGGTTGCGCAAGCGGGAGTTTTTCTAGAGATATACGTCATGTAGGTAGATGGTTATTTTTACGTAATCGGTTAATTATCGTTGTCGGATAGTTGTAGTGGATTACTTATCGAAGGGTCGATTTCCGAGCTAGGCATTTTTTGTTGATCGACTGTGATGTGTATCTTCGTTTATACTGTAATTTGTATTTGAACTAAAGATTAGTAATTGTATTTGCGCAATTTCAATTTAACTTGATTTGATCGCACTAGTATTTGTTATTTGTCAATTTGATTTGTGTCTTTTCTTTTGTGCTAACTTGTATTTGGTTGATACGTAGTAATTCGTATTTGTGTAATTTCCATTCAACGCGATTTGATAGGAACTGCATTTATTAACTGTTAATTTTTGTTGTCTTTTTTGTTTGTTATCTTTGTAATTTGTGCTCGAGCCGCGTCGTAATTTGTATTTAATAGTGATGTTATCGCCCAAGCTACTGATCCGTTGTCTGCGGACTGAATTACGCTGGGCCACAAGCGCCCATGCTTTGATAGAGCGACCGGATAGGGTCCATAACTTGATGAAGCGGTTCGAGCAGGTGGCTGCTCGAAGGGCCGCAGTGGAGGAGGCTTACGCTGAGCTCGAGGATTCGGATGTGGAGAAGGGAGTCCTGGACTCCTGCTTCGCGGACTATGAGCAGTTCTTGTGGCTCACGGACGAGTTGATCGAGGCTGAAGGCAGGTATGCCGAGGAGGCCCGTGAAGCTCGGATGAGTGACCTGTCCGAGTCCTATCTGAAGCAGCTTCAGCCGGAGCTGTTGGGACGACTCCCAACTCCGGACCTGCCAAAGTTCTCCGGGGTCCTTTCCGAATGGCTGACCTTCGTTGGTCTTTTCGACAGCCTAGTGGACGCCCGGAGTGACCTGACCCCGAGCCAAAAGATGGCGTACCTCCTAGCCTCACTGGAGGGGGAGGCCCTGGGCGTCGTCGCCCACTTGAAATTGTCGGACGACGCCTACCAGACTGCTCGGGACCTCCTAGCCAGAAGATACGCCAACGTCCGGCGAATTGCGGACGAACATGTTAAGCAGCTTCTAAGCCTCCCGCTGCTTAGTGACCGGGCCAGACTACGTCCGGACCTGTTGGATCCAGTCTTGGTGGCCTGTAATGCGTTGAGGCGGCTGGATTTACCAGTGGGCGAATGGGCCTTTTTGTTGCTCCGCATCGTGCTGTCCCGTCTACCTCTCGACCTTCGAATCCATTTTGAGGAGAGGTACGGCGGGGACGAGGCCTCTTATATTCCGCCCTTCTATGACCTGCTGCGGTTTTTGGAGGAGCAGTGCCGGCAGATAGAGAGCGCGGCGGGCACCGTTGACGACTTACGAGCCGTGCCCAGTGAGAGGCTGAATCCTCCAGGCAAGTCGTCGTCAACCCCCCCCCCCTGCTCCTATTGTCGAGCATCTGATCATCGGGTAACGTCGTGCCCGAAATTATTAGGTAAGCCGGTTTCGGCGAGGCGAACTATCGCCAAGGAGCGCCGCTGGTGCTGTACATGTTTGGAAGGGCACCTCCAGCGAGACTGTCCGCATCGGCGGCCCTGTCTGCATTGCCAGGGCAATCATCATGCAGTTTTGTGCCTGGGTGCGAACGGCGTCTCTTCTCGGGACTCTGCCGGGCCCTCGTCCCCCACGGGCGGGGGCGCTCGGCCGCGCCCTCTGCCGGGCGACAATTGGCGCCCGCCGGCCAGCCACCAGGCCCCTAAGTTTGAAATGGGCCCCTCCCCCGACCAGTCGGGGGGTAATTCTCCCAGGGGCGGGGGTGTCATCACCCCCCCTCAGCGTGTGGAGAGGAACTTCACGGCCACTCATCGGTCCGCTGGACCCTTCTCACTCCCGTTAGCTAAGTGGCCGCGACTGGTGTACCACTGTTCCCCATTTGATGGAGGCGGCCCTGGCTAGCTGCCGCCTTAGCTCCCACCACGGCCATCTCCACTGAGCCTTAAGCCGTCAACAGTCCACTTGTCAAAATGTTCTGTTGCCGACGGCCTCAGTGAAGGCGTACAACCCGAGTGGCGACTGTTAGCGGTTGTGCTCTATTGATTTCGGGTTCACGCCAAGTGGCCTCCCCTTGGTGGTGGGAAGATTAGGGCCCCTCTGGAGCGTTAAATCACGCTGTCAAGGGGTATTAGATTTGGTTTGGTCGAGCACTTAGTCAAAAAATACTTTAATTAAAATTAAAAATTGCTTTGGGCTTTCCGCGAAATTTTCCTATTTGTAGCGGTTTAAATTAAAAGAATTGAATTTAATCTACTCCTTTAAATGCTACTGCATGTGTTTTGTACATATATTTAATCACTGTATTTGATTGTTGCGTCTGTTTGCTGAAAGGAAATTGAATGGCGCGCTATTTGAAAAATCATGTAACATATACATAGATAGTGTTTAATCATTTTGCTTTGCGAAGAAGTAGGGCTGTCCCTTACGTTATTGTTTTGTTTAATTTGCAAGTTGACCTATGCGCATCGGTGATTAATTTGGTTGAATTAATTCTGTAGTTGAACATTGATGCTTTTGAAAAATTAGTTGAAATATGAGCATAGGACTACTTGCCTAACAGGCTAGCTAGTTTTGGAGATTATCAGATTGAAATCAGCTACCGCACTATTTTAGTAAATGATAATATGGTGGGTGGCCTGGCTAGGCCTACTTGTTGAAAATTCATACTAGAGACTATCTGTGCGTTTCGTTCGGCTCTCCACAGACGACGTTCATGTGGAATTTGTGGGTGCTCTCTGCACTGAAGCTTAGGAGGCCGCTCGGGGCCGCTTCGTGTCGCGTCGCTGTTTGCAGAGCTGATCCGGTCGGATTGTGGAACTAATCATAGGGGCACAGATAGGTGTTTGAAAGAGGTCGTCGGACTTCTGTCCAGTACAGGACTTGTTAAAGTGCTGCGATGCCCAGGAGGGGCATCCAGTGGAGGCTGACCCTCCGGCTTGCCACATTAGGGCTATTTTTTGAGGCGCTGGTTAGGGTTGCAAGATCTGATGGGGTGCCTAAGGTGGCCTGGTTTGGTTGTAGATTCGGTCTTGCAACTTGCCTTCGCGACCTTGTCCCGCTGACCGGTTTGCTCGCGGACCTAAATCCTTATGTCCGGGACGGGGGTTTGTTCGCGCAAAACACTTTCAAGGATTGACGCGAGAGGGCGCTCGGCGCGGTGCATTCATACCGGTTTGACTTTCGGTCGTGCGAAAAACGCCCAAGGGCAGTCAGTCGTCCTTAGGCAGTGCTCACGATTGGCACGCTGCCAATTAAGCGCGGGAACTCGGAATAATTAAGCGCGGACAGTAAAAATACGGTCTAGGAATTTTGTGTCGCGTATCCCTACTGGAGAGCTTCCCCGGGACTTATTGGGTCCGACTCAGAATCTGTATAAGTGCATTCGACAATATTAGCTAGTGTGGCCTCTGTATTCTAGAACTAACTGTTGCAACGCGAAACGGTAGTGACCTTTGATCCAGAAACTCCGTGCGTGTTTTGTGTGGTAACCTTATACCCCGCGATAGTTAGTGGCTTCTGTAAGCTAGTTAATCGTACGATAGAGTTAAGTGACTGTCATCGTGACGAACAAGGAAAGTGACTGTGGTCCGGCGCCGAAGCAGTCTGAAGCAGTGTGGCAGCATTTTGGAGCAGCCTGGAACTCGGCAGCAGCTGGTCGCCTATGCTTGACAAGGCCCCACACATTCACCCCTCACTGTACACTACTCTCCATCCACTATTACACACACTCACGGCCTGCCCAAGCCTTGGTGCGAAGTTAGCTTCGGATAATGGTAAGTACTATGTCCTTCTAACGTCCTCCCATCTGGTTTATTGTAATTAGGAATTTCCACGTGGCCACATTGAGGCCCGACCTACGTTTGCTCGGGAAGTCTTCTGCTCATGGATTAGATCCTTTAAGGGAGCAGCCGTAGGCCGTAACAGGGGGAATAAAACCTCCCATAAGCCATTGGAGATTCCTCCAAATTTTGAAAATAATCTTTCTGGTGAACTTGGATTTAACAAAACTCTAGTGGACACTATGAACATCCCAGACATCAACACTCCCTCCACCTCTTCCTTACAAAAGAAGCAGTTAGACAACCCAAAAACTGTTCCCCCCTCCACAGCAGCTGAATCAAAAAAGACCAAGAAGATTAACTTGGCTCCATCACGACAGGACCCCAATAAGACCTCATCCCGACCATCAGATCCTGAAGAGAACCCTGTAGAGCTGTTTCAAATCGGGTGGGCAAATCTGAAAGCAGAATGTCAGGACACCTCTAGCAACCTTAAAGTAATTGAAACTAGAAGACCAGACATTATAAAGTTAATCAAAAGTACTTATCCCCTCCCTGCAACAATAGTTACATTACTGAACGACCAATGGGAAAGCTTAGGGAAGGATCGTATCAACATATTCCTCAAATTTACTTCATTTCACCTCCCCTCACGGGACCCCGAATGATGCCCCGGATCCTGGTTCTTTTCTAAGAGGCATGATAGCCTCTATGATTGAGGGGGAGAGACGCACACTAAAAGATGTGATGGAAAATATGGCTAATCTAGCTGCAGATCAGAAACTTGCAGCCCATTCTGTTCATGAGTTCAAAAAGTCAGTTACATCTGCGGAGAAAAGTTGGAGAGATCAGTCCTCAATTATATCGACTATATACTACTCTAAATTGGAAGAACATGTGAAGACTTGGTTAGAGAAGTTCACCAATCCAACAACCGCCCCCAAAGATGTGCCACCACCCAAGATTACAAAGAAGGTTATCAAATATGCTCAATTTACCTATGAGCTTGAAGAAGGTCAGATATCTGTAAAACCTCATGTACCTATTACGAAGATGATCAGTTCTATAGAATCCCAACTTAAGGAGCTTCTCTCTCGTTACCCTGACACACAAGAACTGCTACACTACGACCCAACCCTTTTGGTCAAAACTTTTTGGAGTATTGCAAAAGCAAACCCTAAAAAAAGCCCTATGTCCTCCCTAACCAAGGCAATGTCTCAGATCCCACGGTATTGCTGACCATGCATATTAACCCATTTCATTAATTATCAGAAACAATCAACTATAAAATTTGTAATCATTCCAACAGATGCAAAAGGATGTTATAATTCCTTAAGGAACGTTAAGTCGGGTGATTTTATTGATGATGCTGATGGCTTGGGTAATTCTATTGATTTCGGTATAGAAGAAAATTTGAAGATGAAGCACTTTCTTGTTAACTTACACGTTAATTGTTGTGATTTTTTGGCTATATTAGTTAAAGTGACGATCAGATTAGTTTTAGATAATATTAAGTCAAAGTGATTCTACAATGAGACCGATTAAAGTTCTGGATACATAAAAGTAAAGTAAAGTAAAGTTGCAGCCTATTTACGTCCCACTGCTGGGCACAGGCCTCCTCTCATTTCTGAGAGGGTTTTAGGGCAAGGAAATGTCCACCGCGCTGCCCCAATACGTGTTGGCGAACTTCACATGTCATCGAAATATTTTTTTTTATTTCTCAAACATGCAGGTTTCCTCACGATGTTTTCCTTCACCGCCGAGCACGTGGTAAATCAGCACTTAAAATTGCAATTAACAATTTCATTGGTGCCGGCGGGGATCGAACCCGGGTTGCTCGAGTACTGTGAAGCTTACAGCGAGCGCTAACCATCTGAGCTACCACGGCTAAACACATGCTTAGTTTAAAATTATTGAGCTAGTAAGGAAGAATGACTAAGTTTTGTAAAAGAAAGAACGTTATTTTTGTTATTATTAGTTACAATATAACTTGTTATTGTAATTTACATTTTAATTTTATATGAATACTTAAAAATGTTTCTAAAGATCTCAAAAATCAAAAATCTCGAGGAGCAACCTCAGGTGATTGCGATTTCAAAAAGTGGAAAGAGTCGGAAACAAAAACCGAATTTTGCACTTGATCTTCCTATCTTATCCCCGAATGGGCGTGAAATATCAGCTGCGAAAATTCAAGACTTAAAAGATTTGTTCCATAACTCAGTCATTAATTGACTAACATTTTATATTTTCTTCAAAAGAGTCTTGACCTTACTTACAAGTTTAACATGTCCTCTAAAAAGGGTAAACAGCAATGGGGGAATAAAACCTCCCATAAGCCATTGGAGATTCCTCCAAATTTTGAAAAGAAGCTTTCTGATGAACTTGGATATGACAAAACTCTAGTGGACAGCATAAACATCCCAGAAATCAACACTCCCTCCACCTCTTCCTTACAAATGAAGCAGTTAGACAACCCAAAAACTCTTCCACCCTCCACTGCAGCTGAATCAAAAAAGGCCAAGAAGATTAACTCGGCTCCATCACAACAGGATCCCAATAAGACCTCATCCCGACCATCAGATCCTGAAAAGAACCCTGTAGGGCTGTTTCAAATCGGGTGGGCAAATCTGAAAGCAGAATGTCAGGAAACCTCTAGCAACCTTAAAGTAATTGAAACTAGAAGACCAGACATTTTAAAGTTAATCAAAAGTACTCTCCCCCTCCCTGCAACAATAGTTACATTACTGGACGACCACTGGGAAAGCTTAGGGAAGGATCGTATCAACATATTCCTCACAACTTACTTCATTTCATCTCCCCCTCACGGGACCCCGAATGATGCCCCGGATCCTGGTTCTTTTCTAAGAGGCATGATAGCCTCTATGATTGAAGGGGATATAGACTCACACTAAAAGATGTGATGAAAGATATGGCTAATCTAGTTGCAGATCAGAAACTTGCAGCCCATTCTGATAGCAAATGTGCTATCTTATTATTTATATATTAACTCAGCCAAGGACTTGGCTACACAGACATCTGCTTCTTTTGAGCAGTGTAATGACTTAATATGCAATTTGGAATCAGTTCCAAGTAATTTAAATTAGAAAATGAGACAATAGAGGTAATCTCTAGCAGTTATAATAACTTAAATAATTTAGAATGTGGCTTACAAATCTTTAATTGTATGACTCCACAGAGTAATAATGAAAATTGTTTACACCTGGTGCATCAAAATATACAAGGCATGATAGGCAAAGAGCTAGAAATTGAGTTGTTCTTAAATAGCAACAATATTCATATCTTATGTATTACTGAACATTGGTTAAAAGCTTATAATTTAATGTTTAACTTCAGTAATCACCAGGTGGTCAGTTCTTTCAATAGAGATACGGTTTTAAGAGGTGGCTCCTTAATATTAGCTAGTAAATTATTATCATGTAAAGAACGTAAAGACATTGTGAGCCTCTCTGTTGAGCGAACTGTAGAAATGGCATGTGTTGAGTTTGAGCACCTCATTGTTGTGAGCGTCTACAGACCCCCATGTTGTACATATGATACTTTCGAAAACATTATGGAGGAAGTTTTTACTAAGCTTAATAAACAGAATAAATCTGTTGTAATATGTGGAGACTTTAATATCAATCTCCTAGAAGCTTCCTCCATCAATATTAAATTTAGATCATTGTTTAAATCATATGGTCTTTTTAATTTATTTATAGAGCCAACGCGTATTTCTCAATCTAATGCAACATGTATAGATAACATTTTTACAAATGTGAAGCCGTTGCATAAATGTATAATTCAAAAATTAAGTTCTGATCACTGTGGACAAGTAGTTTCGTTACCTTATGTTCACAAAAAGCGAGTAGATGAGAAATTTGTGTCTGTTCCAGTAAATGCACGTCGCTTGGAGAAATTTAGAAGTAACATAGTGAAAAAACTTCCATCACTTTCATACCAAAATGATCCTAATTTTTTGTATGGAACATTATTTAAGCTTATTTGCAATGAATTTAATAATACTTTTACTTCTAAAACATTCTCCTTGAACAGTCGGAAGTCATTCAATGAATGGGCGACAGTAGGAGTCCATAAGAGCAGGCATAGGTTATATGATCTTTACCATGAAAGGTCATATAATCATAGCGTCGAATTTAGGGAATATGTAAAAAAATATTCAAAAATATTTAAAAGAGTGTGCTCCATAGCCAAGTCTTTGCATTTGAGCAACAAAATTAAGACGGCTTCCAATAAAATTAAAATGACATGGAGTATAATTAATAGCGAAACTGGTAAGATCAACTCTCGCAATTCAAATTACCAGTTAAGTGTTAACAACAAATTAACTGTATCAGATCAGGACGTAGCAATGGTTTTTGAGAAATATTTTACTGATATTCCGATCTTGACCACTAAGTCACTGAATTCTTCTCCTGCCGTCGCCGAATCATTACTTAAACAAAATGTAAATGTGTGTACAAAGAATTTTACATTTCATAAAGTGTCATCAAAAGATATTGTAAAATATTTTAAAACTATTGATGTTAAGAAAACTGCGGATCTGTGGGGGATTTCCGTTAAAGTTATTGCGTCTATAATAGATACAATCGCGCCTCATTTAGCTATTATTTTTAATACTAGTATCGAATCTGGTGTGTTTCCTGATTTAATGAAGCATAGTAAAGTAATACCTTTATTTAAATCTGGTAGTACATTAGACCCCGCCAATTTTAGACCTATTTCTGTACTACCAACACTTAGTAAGATTTTTGAAAAAATTGTTCTTGATCAAATGTTAAATTTTTTTAATATAAATAATTTACTTCATAAAAATCAATTTGGTTTCACAAGGGGTCGCTCGACAACTGATGCCGGTGTTGAGCTGATTAAATATATCTTTAATGCATGGGAGAATTCACAGGATGCTTTGGGTATATTTTGTGACCTATCCAAGGCCTTCGATTGTGTTCACCATGAAACATTAATCAGGAAACTTCAACACTACGGTGTAAGAAGTGATGCCCTTAAATTAATTATTTCATATTTAAGTAAGAGAACGCAAAAAGTTGTCATTAACAATATGAGCTCTTCCGGATCGATGGTACAAATGGGCGTGCCTCAAGGCTCAATTCTCGGCCCCTTTCTGTTTCTTGTATACATTAATGACTTACCTTACATAGTAGGGGATAACCATGATATAGTATTATTTGCAGATGACACTTCTTTAATTTTCAAATTAAGTCGACAATTACTAAAATATGACGAAGTAAATAATGCTATATCTAAATTAGTAAATTGGTTCGATGTTAATAATTTGCATTTAAATGGCACTAAAACAAAATGTATGAAATTCGTGACTCCAAATGTCAAACAATTAAATACTAATGTAATTTTAAATGGGGAGAAACTGAGTCTTGTAGATACCACCATTTTTCTTGGAATCACACTAGACGCGAAGCTTCAATGGAGCCCCCATATATCAAAACTAGCAAGCAGACTTAGTTCTGCAGCATATGCTGTAAAAAAGATTAGAAGTCTAACCAGTGTTGAAACAGCTAGACTAGTTTACTTCAGCTACTTCCATAGCATAATGTCGTATGGTATTTTGCTATGGGGACACGCAGCTGACACTGAAATTATATTTGTTTTGCAAAAGAGGGCCATAAGAGCAATTTATGATTTAAAGCCTAAAGAGTCGCTGCGACAAAAATTTAAGGAAATTAATATATTAACTTTGGCCTCTCAATACATTTATGAAAATGTAATGTACGTACACAAAAATAAAAGTAGTTTTACAAAAATAAGTGATATTCATTCTGTAAATACTAGGAACAGACACAAGCTAGTAGTACCAGTTACTCGACTCCATCGAGTCAGTAATTCATTCTTGGGGCGATGTATACGCTTTTACAACAAAATTCCAGAAAATATACAAAGTTTGACCTGTTCAAAGTTCAAAAACTTTATTAAACTAAGTTTGTATAAAAAGGGTTATTATAATATTAAGGAATTTATGGATGATAATAACCCCTGGAAATGAGGTGATCGCTACCAAGCTATTTCTAATTTGTTGAGTTGTTAATTTGTGTAACATCATGATTGTAAGCTGTTATTTTAAAAAAAAAAGTCCCGCTGGGTTTCTTGCTGGTTCTTCCCAGGACAGAGGTTTTTTCCGAACCAGTGGTAATCAAACAAAAGAGTGACTTTCAATAAGTATTATTTATAATCTATATTGAATAAAAAAGTTTCTGTTTCTGTTTCTGTTTCTGTTTCTGTTCATGAGTTCAAAAAGTCAGTTACATCTGCGGAGAAAAGTTGGAGAGATCAGTCCTCAATTATATCGACTACATACTACTCTAAATTGGAGGAGCATGTGAAGACTTGGTTAGAGAAGTTCACCAATTCAACAACCGCCCCCAAAGATGTGCCACCACCCGAGATTACAAAGAAGGTTATCAAATATGCTCAATTTACCTATGAGCTTGAAGAAGGTCAGATATCTGTAAAACCTCATGTACCTATAACGAAGATGATCAGTTCTATAGAATCCCAACTTAAGGAGCTTCTCTCTCGTTACCCTGACACACAAGAACTGCTACACTACGACCCAACCCTTTTGGTCAAAACTTTTTGGAGTGTTGCAAAAGCAAACCCTAAAAAAAGCCCTATGTCCTCCCTAACCAAGGCAATGTCTCAGATCCCACGGCATTGCTGACCATGCATATTAACCCATTTCATTAAGTATCAGAAACAATGAACTATAAAATTTGTAATCATACCAACAGATGCAAAAGGATGTTATAATTTCTTGAGGAACGTTAAGTCGGGTAATTTTATTGATGATGCTGATGGCTTGGGTAATTCTATTGATTTCGGTATAGAAGAAAATTTGATTGAAGATTAAGCACTTTCTTGTTAACTTACACGTTATTTATTGTGATTTTTTGGCTATATTAGTTAAAGTGACGATCAGATTAGTTTTAGATAATATCAAGTCAAAGTGATTCTACAATGAGACTGATTAAAGTTCTGGATACATAAACACATCTAGGTGCGTGAACAGAGGATATGTTCTATATTTTCCATAATAGTGTGCCTTAGTGTTCCTTTTATGGTACCTCTGCGGCGGTGATATGATGCAAACAAAGGATTCTCTTGACAATATGGAAACAAAGGGCTCTCTAGACATCGTCCTCTTGCTGTCAAAGCAATATATACTCAGTAAGGATTGCAAAGCTTCTCAGACCATGGAAGGCTTGACTTCATCGCGCACGGTGTTCTTCCTGGTCCTCGCGGTCCTGTGCTCCTCCGTCATGAACATGCTCCTTTCCATGGCATTAATATTATCAAACGTTGAGAAAGAACGCTTACAGTATGTGAACTTGGTCACGTGCACGTACGCGTTTGTTTGGGTCGGGTCACTCGCGGTGGATATAATTTTAGCCTCCCACTTCGCAATGAATAACAGATATCTGACCAAATACATGTCGAAACTTAAATCCACCGATTATCAATATAACAAGATAAACGCCATGCGCTATGGCGCAATGTATCTAGCGGCGCTGAGCATGAAGGGCTACGGGGCGTCCATGATAAACATCGTGCTCATTATTTATATGCTCTTAAACATGTATTATAGAGCGTTGCCTTCGGACAAGATGATTAATTCGGTCACCACCCGGGGAGCTCTGAGTGCGTTTGAAACCAGTATGAATGCCGCAGCCTTACGTCGAGACACACTGCACCGGCCCCGCTCACGTAACAACCTTCCCATGTATTCCTCCAATCGGAATGAAGACATATCGCTGTGTAACTACGGCTTGCCCTTTAGGATTAATCGGAGCGCCGATATGCATGCAGGAGCCATACGTCGAGACGAAGAAGACCGGCGGCGCCCCGCATGGAACAACCTTTCTAAGAAACGTGTGAACCAGCAACCCCAAGCTCGCCCGAACTTTGAAAATGAACCTTTATTTGAAATTGAAGATGACATGGTCTACGCACCGGTGTTCTTTAGCCCGGCGGTGCTACGAGCAAACTGTCGCCACTGCATACTTTCTTCGGTGGCCATTCCATCACCCGACTACAGCCCGCAAACGAGGCGTCTGAGATCACCTACGATAACAGTAAACACATCCAGGCACCCAGTGGTCAGCGTCCAACCACGGCTCAGTGACATCCGGCCGTAAACTATGCAACGATCTAATTCAGCCGAGATCAAGATGAAATACTCAAAAACTTGCTGTCTAAATGTGTAATGCTGCCATAATTTATAACTGGCTCCTTCGCATATCTTTAATAAACTCGTTAAAATAATGATTGTAGGAATATAAAAAAAAAAAACAAAAAAAGTAGTTATGTTTTAATCAATGGCAATAAATAGATAGTTTCAATGAATAGATAATAAAGTAGGTTTTTAAGGCGGAGCCCCAGACCAGATCCGCCGCTGGGGTCAGGAAAGCTGGTACTTCACAGTGCTCCTTTTTTCCTGACTCACGCCTTCGCGTATCAGGGGGGGGGGGGGGGCACTGCGTACTTCTCCCGTAAAACCAAGATTCTACAAGCGGTATGTAGACGACACTTTCTCAATTCTCCCTTTAGATAAAGTAACTGCATTTCTAGACCATCTTAACTCCTTAAATTCTAAAATTCAGTTCACAATGGAGTTAGAGTGTATAGAAAAAAGACCCATACAGATAGATATTTAAACGGTGATTCTCACCACCATCCTTCATAGTTAGCTACCGTGGGTAAATCTTTGTTTCAGAGAGCACGAGGGATCTGTGACAGTAAACACCTGGCCGCCGAGCTCCAACACGTCAAGCAAGTTTTGCACGACAATAAGCTTCGGGTCCCGCGCTTACGTCACAGTGAACGAGTGAAGCCGGCCACAGTCGAGCGAGTGCCGGCTGTACTGCCATATGTGAGAGGTGACACTGACAAGATTGGCTTCATCTTGGAGCGTGCTTCCATTAAAACATATTTCAAGCCTTTACAAAAATTTACTTCGCAAATATCTATTAATTCTATTAATTATATTTGTAAAAGCTTTTATATAATGGATTTCCGCAAAGTAACGCCTGATTCTATTAATTATATATTTCAAGCCGCCGAAGAAGATTAGTCAGTTTTTACCATCAGTCAAGTGTAATATTCCTCTGCAAGACGCAGGAGTGTACAAGCTGGATTGTGAATGTGGTCTCTCTTATATAGGACAAACTAAAAGATCCATAAAAACCCGCGTTAAAGAACACATAGCTGATGTGAAATAGACGCTCCGGGAAGTCTGCAGTCTGTGAACATGTACAGGATCGCCCCCGTCACTACATTAGATTTGATAGACCACAAATCCTCGCTAAAGAACACCGATTCCTTCCAAGGATGATTCGCGAGGCTATTGAAATCAAAAAACATCCTAATTTCAATAGAGAAGATGGCTGGGTGCTACCATCTGCTTGGGATCCCATAATTAATAAAATTAAATCCCAACCCAAGCATACAACTGCAAGACTTCATGATTCTGTAAGTTCATACTGCGTAGATCGGAACAAAAATTAATAATTTTTAATCTGGAGGTAGCCGTGGTTAACTATGACATTGGGACGTCATACACCTCAGTCCCCCCCGTGACCATGGGTGCTGTAAAGTGCTTGAAACGTCGGGAAAGTAAAATAAGTTAATATACGCGATAAAATCCGTAAAATTAGTTTTATTTAAATGTGTAGTGTTCGCGTAAATATAAGAAATCATTATGCGGTGGAGTATGTTTAAGCGGCATATTTATTACCTTTGACAAAGTACTAGGACAACAGAAATGCGTACTTACTTGAATTAAGACGACAGATCAATATTACGTTTAGAGGTCTTACTTTTTTGACGACGATCGACGATTCAGTACAAATACTATGGTCACCACTTTATGTTGACCCCTCGCAATTGTACTCCGTTTATAGTACTAGTATTCCTTCGTGTATATTATGTTTCACCAACAGCAGCGAAACAAATTAATCTCTTGCTAGTGCTTTTTTTCTATTATTTACTTTAAATTATTGTTTAATTTATTTGTAATTTTAATTAAAAAAAAAGGATTACAAAATCACGTCTATTCGTCACAAAAGTCCGGGGGGAAGGGGAAAAAAGGATTACAAAATTGAGCTAGTAAGGAAGAATGACTAAGTTTTGTAAAAGAAAGAACGTTATTTTTGTTATTATTAGTTACAATATAAATTGTTATTGTAATTTACATTTTAATTTTATATGAATACTTAAAAATGTTTCTAAAGATCTCAAAAATCAAAAATCTCGAGGAGCATCCTCAGGTGATTGCCATTTCAAAAAGTGGAAAGAGTCGGAAACAAAAACCGAATTTTGCACTTGGTCTTCCTATCTTAACCCCAAATGGGCGTGAACTATCAGCTGCGAAAATTCAAGACTTAAAAGATTTGTTCCATAACTCAGTCATTAATTGACTAACATTTTATATTTTCTTCAAAAGAGTCTTGACCTTACTTACAAGTTTAACATGTCCTCTAAAAAGGGTAAACAGCAATGAGGGAATAAAACCTCCCATAAGCCATTGGAGATTCTTTCAAATTTTGAAAAGAATCTTTCTGGTGAACTTGGATATAACAAAACTCTAGTGGACACCATGAACATCCCAGACATCAACACTCCCTCCACCTCTTCCTTACAAAAGAAGCAGTTAGACAACCCAAAAACTGTTCCCACCTCCACTGCAGATGAATCAAAAAAGGCCAAGAAGATTAACTCGGCTCCATCACAACAGGATCCCAATAAGACCTCATCCCGACCATCAGATCCTGAAGAGAACCCAGTAGAGCTGTTTCAAATCGGGTGGGAAAATCTGAAAGCAGAATATCAGGACACCTCTAGCAACCTTAAAGTAATTGAAACTAGAATACCAGACATTATAAAATTAATCAAAAGTACTCTCCCCATCCCTGCAACAATAGTTACATTACTGGACGACCAATGGGAAAGCTTAGGGAAGGATCGTATCAACATATTCCTCACAACTTGGATATAACACAACACACTTGGTTCTTTCAACTTGGTTCTTTTATACGTGGTAGGGCCATGCTGCATCTATATTATAGTTGTAGCACGAATGGGTCGGCTCGACCGGGGAAGGACCACGCTCTCACAGAATACCAGCGTAAAATAGCAGCTTAACGCTGCTGTGTTTCGCATGGTGAGTGTAGAGAACCGGAGACCCTTTTTACTGGAAACGAGGCATTCCATCTTAGTCCTCACGGGTGACAACGCATCTGCATTTTGAATCTTAATCGAAGATAGATGTAGATGTCTATGGGCCACAGTGACCACTTACTATCAGGTGGACTGTGTGCTCGTTTGTCACCCTTATCCTATAAAAAAAAAAAAAAAAAAAAAAAAAAACTTACTTCATTTCACACCCCCCTCACGGGACCCCGAATGATGCCCCGGATCCTGGTTCTTTTCTAAGAGGCATGATAGCCTCTATGATTGAGGGAAAGAGACTCACACTAAAAGATGTGATGGAAAATATGGCTAATCTAGCTGCAGATCAGAAACTTGCAGCCCATTCTGTTCATGACTTCAAAAAGTCAGTTACATCTGCGGATAAAAGTTAGAGAGATCAGTCCTCAATTATATCGACTACATACTACTCTAAATTGGAGGAACATGTGAAGACCTGGTTAGAGAAGTTCACCAATCCAACAAACGCCCCCAAAGATGTGCCACCACCCAAGATTACAAAGAAGGTTATCAAATATGCTCAATTTACCTACGAGCTTGAAGAAGGTCAGATATCTGTAAAACCTCATGTACCTATAACGAAGATGATCAGATCTATAGAATCCCAACTTAAGGAGCTTCTCTCTCGTTACCCTGACACACAAGAACTGCTATACTACGACCCAGCACTTTTGGTCAAAACTTTTTGGGGTGTTTGCCGACCATGCATATTAACCCATTTCATTAAGTATCAGAAACAATCAACCATAAAATTTGTAATCATTCCAACAGATGTAAAAGGATGTTATAATTTCTTGAGGAACGTTAATGTACCTCATGTACATGTGTAAAAAATTTGGCGCTTAAACTTATTACTTCATATTTAAGTAACAGAACTCAAAAAGTCGTCATTAATGGTAAATGTTCCTCCGGATCGGTAGTATCAATGGGCGTTCCTCAGGGCTCGATTCTTGGCCCATTCCTGTTCTTAATCTATATTAATGACTTACCTTATCTTGTAGGGGACAATCACGATATAGTATTATTTGCTGACGATACCTCTTTAATTTTCAAACTGAAACGGCAGTCAATTAAATATGACGATGTAAATAATGCTCTATCGAAACTAGTACATTGGTTTAACGCCAACAATTTGCTCTTAAACGGCAATAAGACAAAATGTATTAAATTTACAATACCTAATGTAAAACATTCGAAAACCAATGTGCTCTTAAATGGGGAGGAGTTGAGTCTTGTGGATACCACTGTTTTTCTCGGTATTACTATTGACGCGAAACTTCAATGGGGCCCCCATATATCTAAATTAGCAAGCAGACTTAGTTCTGCAGCATATGCTGTAAGAAAGATTAGAAGTCTCACAGATGTTGAGACAGCTAGGTTAGTGTATTTTAGTTACTTTCATAGCGTAATGTCTTATGGAATTTTGCTATGGGGTAATGCGACTGATATTGAAGCTATATTTGTTTTGCAAAAGAGAGCCGTACGGGCGATTTATAATCTAAATTGTAAAGAGTCCCTTAGAGAAAAATTTAAAGAAATAAACATATTAACTTTGGCATCGCAATATATTTATGAAAATGTAATGTATGTACATAAAAACATAAATAGCTTTAATAAGAATAAGGATGTTCATACCTTAAACACTAGGAACAAACATAAGCTTGTAATGCCACTTACAAGACTCCACAGAATTAGTAATTCATTTATGGGGCAATGTATACGCTTTTACAACAGAATCCCAGAACATGTTTAAAGTTTGTCAATAAACAAGTTTAAAAGTTTTATTAAAGAAAAACTGTACAAAAAGGGTTATTATAATATCAAGGAATACATGAATGAAAATAACCCCTGGGAA
Organism: Parnassius mnemosyne; assembly: GCA_963668995.1. Lineage (NCBI taxonomy): Eukaryota > Metazoa > Arthropoda > Insecta > Lepidoptera > Papilionidae > Parnassius > Parnassius mnemosyne. The sequence goes on along the minus strand of CAVLGL010000097.1, from coordinate 1,560,822 downwards.
TAAGGTGATCGCCACCATGCTGGTTCTATGAAAATTCATTTAAAATTGTATAAACAAAATTATTGTTAAGTGAAATTATGTTTAAAAAAAAAGTCCCGCTGGGTTTCTTGCTGGTTCTTCCCAGGACAGAGGTATTTTCCGAACCAGTGGTAAATAAAATAATGACTTTCAATAAGTATTATGTAATAATCCATATTGAATAAAAATCATTCTATTCTATTCTATTCTATTCACCTATAACGAAGATGATCAGTTCTATAGAATCCCAACTTAAGGAGCTTCTTTCTCGTTACCCTGACACACAAGAACTGCTATACTACGACCCAGCACTTTTGGTCAAATCTTTTTGGAGTGTTGCAAAAGCAAACCCTAAAGAAAGCACTATGTCCTCCCTAACCAAGGCAATGTCTCAGATCCCACGGCATTGCCCACCATGCATATTAACCCATTTCATTAAGTATCAGAAACAATCAACTATAAAATTTGTAATCATTCCAACAGATGTAAAAGGATGTTATAATTTCTTGAGGAACGTTAAGTCGGGTGATTTTATTGATGATGCTGATGGCTTGGGTAATTCTATTGATTTCGATATAGAAGAAAATTTGATTGAAGATTAAGCACTTTCTTGTTAACTTACACGTTAGTTGTTGTGAGTTTTTGGCTATATTAGTTAAAGTGACGATCAGATTAGTTTTAGATAATATTAAGTCAAAGTGATTCTACAATGAGACTGATTAAAGTTCTGGATACATAAAAACATGCTTAGTTTAAAATTATGGAGCTGGTAAGGAAGAATGACTAAGTTTTGTAAAAGAAAGAACGTTATTTTTGTTATTATTAGTTACCATATAAATTGTTATTGTAATTTACATTTTAATTACTAATAAAGAGTGAAGATAGTCTTAAGCTTATCGTTTAAACAGTAATTATTGTAAAGTGAATGTTATGGCTCTTATACCTTTACAGGCGTAGATATATATTATCAAAACGTACGCGGGTTGAGAACTAAAACCAATGATGTGCTAAAGAATATCTTGACTACGGATTATAAAATTATTGCTTTTACCGAGACTTGGCTAAATTCTAGTGTCTTAGATAACGAACTATTTGATTCGCGTTATATCGTATATAGAAAAGATCGCACATGTTCCAATCAGTCTAAACGCGATGGAGGAGGCGTTCTAGTTGCTATCTCACGTGAGATATCTTCTTCTCGGCTTACTATTTGGGAGATGAAAGACGCCGAGTGCATATGGCTAGTGTTGGATACTAATAATAAAAATATTAAAAAAAAGAATTGGGTTATGTGTAGTCTATATGCCTCCTCCAGTCAAACATGATTTTCTCAATAAGTTTCTGGAGAATGTGGACAATATAACTAACCATGTTGATAATTTAATAGTGTTGGGTGATTTTAATATGGGTTTTATTAAATGGTGTGCTAATGATAACTGTTCATATATATCTCCGTGTAATCATAATAATGCCCTGGGACACTCATTAATTGATTTTATGTCTATCAACAGTCTGCATTAATTTAATTGTATAAGTAACTGTGACGATAGACACTTGGACCTAGTCTTAAGTAACCTAACTGATATTAAGGTACTAAAACCTCCTGATCTACTCACTAAATTAGATACTTACCACCCAAACTTGCTTATAAGAATTGACTTTTTACACGCATCCTACCTTAGTTCCAAAAGTCGTATTGATTACAATTACTTTAAAGCAGATTATGTTAATATTGTAAAGGAAATTAAGAACATTGACTGGTTGCAATTATTTTCCGAGTGTGAAGATGTCGATGCCATGGTTGATATATTTTACAAATGTCTCCATAAAATAATTGATAAATCAGTCCCTAAGCGTAAGACTAAGTCAACAAAATACCCTGCTTGGTTCAATTCCAATTTAATTAAGTTACTGACAGAAAAAGAAAACCTCCATAAAAAATTCCATAAGTACAACAACCCTCGCGACTATTTAGAATTCCAAATCACTCGAAGTCGGTGTCATAAGCTCTACGATATTTGTCTCAATAATTACAAACACTATGCAGAGACAAATATTGCTAAAAACCCATTATATTTTTGGAATTATTTCAAACGGAAAAAGAAATGTGAGTCATCTTTTCCTGCATTAATGAACCTGGACAATAGAGTTGCTAGTACTGGTACAGAAATCGTTAATCTATTTGCGAATCATTTCTCCTCAATTTATACCCAAGAGGCTGATCAATATTCAATTACTAACTTACACCAAAACGGTAACACGCAACAGCTATCCAAATTTAAATTCCTAGAGGCAGATGTGTTAAAGAAAATTAAAACGTTCGACATTCGAAAGGGGCCAGGTCCAGATTGCCTTCCGCCTATTTTTGTAAAACGTTGCGGTACAGGTCTTGCATTCCCTCTAACGCTGATCTTCAATCGTTCCCTTGATGAAGGTGTATTTCCTGAAGTGTGGAAAAGAGCACAAATCGTACCGATCTTCAAAAAGGGTGATCGAATGGATGTTAAAAATTATCGTCCAATATCAATTCTATCATGTTTTTCAAAACTGTTTGAAAGTCTTGTGCATCCCATCCTCACCAAACATCTGAACAACTTTCTAACGAGCGCTCAGCACGGTTTCAGAAGCGGCTTATCAGTTACAACTAACGGCCGGTCTCAATAACTTATCTATCTCTTACTGGAAGTTAAAATGGCTACCATTGGTATCTATAGTTACATTTTTCCGTTTCAATAATCAAAGATAGATAGAAATGTTTAACCATCACATTGATCTATCCTTCGGAGGACTTACCGACTACCTGAGTTAAGTGGGTTCATAGAAAAAAACATCTGACTGTTTCAATAACGTATTGGCAGTTAACTGGCGATAGTTCAAATTACCAGATGTTAGAGTTTTGTCTATCGCCCAATTTTGAGAGTTAGCAAATATTTGTCGTGATTTTAAATAAATAAAACCTATTTAATATCTAAAAAATGGATTTGTTCAGTGATGAAAGTGATAATGAAATGTATGAGATAGGTGTTTTTGATTCAGAAGGTATTGTAGATACTGAAAATCGCCGACTTTATAATCGAATAAATTACAGAAGTGAATTTTCTGACTCTGAATTTACATATAGATTTAGATTAAATAAAACGTCCGTGGATGAGTTATTATTGAAAATAACACCATCCTTAAAAGTAATTTCTTCAAGGTGAGTAAAGAAACTTGTGAACAAAATTTGGTTACATTATATGTATCGTCGAAATATGCCACCCAACATAATATGAATGACAGTTATTGTGATTTTTTTTACTTATATTTAACATTTTAGGAATAATGGAATATCGCCGTTACATCAGTTGTTGCTGACCTTGAGATTTTATGCACTGGGAACAATGCTTTTATCAGTAGCGGACTTTATTGGTGTATCGAAAGCTTCAGCCAGCCGAATTGTGCATCATGTATCTCGGGCTATAGCTGGCTTATACCCTCAATATGTGAAGACATTAAGCAATACCCAGAATGCCTTTCATGAAATCGCAGGATTTCCAAGAATTCTTGGCGCAATTGACTGCACGCATGTTCCCATACAGTCACCTGGTTAGTAGTACCAAATAAATAAATATTTATATAAAGTAGATCTAGGTAGAATCTTTTTCGTAGGCCATCTAGTGACCTGAAACTCAAACGTAGAACTTAATCCAAGTTTGGCCAGAATTGGATCAACTTCTACAAACATGCATACAATTCTTTATTATAATATTATTAAGTATAGATTCATTTATTTATATAGATTATACCTAATAACAGTCATAATTTTTGCAGATTCAAATATAGGAGAAGAATACAGAAATAGAAAAGGCATATTTTCAATGAATGTCCAAGGAGTCTGTAACGCAGACTTGTTATTTATGAATGTTGTTGCCCGTTGGCCAGGGTCTGCTCATGATGCTACTATATTTAACAACTCTAGGCTAAAAAGTAAGTAGGTACTTAGTTATCTAGAAGATTATAATAATAGGTCATCACATAAACATGATTAATATTTCTTTGTTATTTATTTTCAGTGCAATGTGAAGAGGGATTGTTTGGCAATAGATGGCTTATTGGAGACAGTGCATATCCCTGTACTTCATATCTTTTGACACCACTGCTCAACCCCACATCTGTTGCAGAGAATCATTACAATGAAGCACATATAAAGACTAGAAATACTATTGAAAGGTAAATATTATTTTATTAATATTTTTTTTTAAATTTCATGAATATAATATAAAATACTTTGTAACTTTTCAGATGTTTTGGTGTGTGGAAAAGGCGCTTTCCAATACTCTCTTTAAAAATCCGTGTAGCTATGCAGACAACACAGGCCATTATTATTGCCACTTCTGTATTACACAACATCTGCAGATTAAATAATATTAGAGATGTAGATCCAGAAGTTGCAATGCCGCAAGAATCAGGTGACATTACCTATGCTGAAGGGATAGGTCAACAAAATCACAGTGTCAGACAACAGCTAATTAATTGTGTATGTTATGAACTGATTAAAATTATAACTGAAAGCTTAAATTCACGAACTCCACTTTTAACTATATTTCTTGATATGAGCAAAGCTTTTGACTTCGTATCACACAGTCTTCTACTAGATAAATTAGAAAGGTATGGAATAAGAGGAACAGCCCAAAACTGGATAGAGAGTTATCTTAAAAAGCGTAAGCAGTGTGTTGAAGTTACAAAAATCATAAAGAACACAAAGATATCAAAACGCTCCCAATATCTTACAAACAGTTTTGGTGTTCCACAAGGCAGTGTACTGGGACCTTTGCTGTTCTTAATATACATTAACGATCTTCCTGACTTTACTACAAGCAAATGCATTTTATTCGCTGATGACACTACTCTTATAGTTAAAGGTAATAACAGATCTGCACTTGAAATCGCAGCTAATGGTGCTCTTAATGAGGTCATACAATGGATGAATATAAATAATTTAGATATAAATATAAATAAGACGAAATTTATTGAATATAAAACCCTCAAAAACATTTCAAATGACATTAAACTCACATATAACAACTCGATAATTAAAGAAGTCGTTTCCACGACATTTCTAGGAATAATATTTGATGAATTTTGTAGTTGGAAGCCGCATATAGAAAGCTTATGTACTAAAATAGATCGTTTCATTTTTGCATTGCATAGACTAAGAAATATTGTATCAGAAAGAGCTGCACTGATGGCATATCATGGATATATCTCATCCATACTACGATATGGTGTTCTACTCTGGGGGTATTCGGTGGATTCGGATAAAGCATTTAAAGCACAAAAACGCTGCATAAGAGCTCTTTGTGGTGTTGGTCCTTTAGTGAGTTGCAAACCTTTGTTCAAAGCTAAAAGGATCCTGCCTTTGCCTTCATTATACATATTTGAAATGTGCATGTTTGTTCATAAGCATCCACATTTATTTCAACGTAAGTGTGAAGTGAGTGAAAGTAAGGGTAGATACAAGAATAGGTTATATGCACCAGCAAATCGTCTAAGAGTTACAAAAAGAAATGCTTCTGCAATGTCGATAAGAATTTATAACAAATTACCTGATAATTTAAAGCGTAAAAGTTTATTGTCATTTAAGAAATCTGTTTTGGCATTGTTGCTCACTAAATGTTATTATTCTGTAGAAGAGTTCTTAAACGACAACGACCTACATACGAGTAATAATGAATGATAATTTTAGAATATGATTAATTACGTAATTACAAGATTCTAATGTTTAAAAAAATAATGTTTTTGATATTATTTTATATAAAATTTGACTTATGTATTTAATTAATTAATAAATTTGATGTAAAAATAGAAAGAAATTAATGACAATTGGATATGTAACATTATTTAATTATTGACATAAGAATAATAATTAATATATGACATTGACCTATAATAATAATCTTACTTGACATAATAATACTTACTTATATATTTGATGGCATTTTCTGACACTGTAGCATAATAGATTAATTATCAAATCAACTAATTAATATTAAATAATTTTATATTTTGTTAAATTAATATATGTTGTTAAATTCGATAAGTGTTGTTGTTTAGGTTGCTTGACCATTAATATTTGCACACCACTAAGGTAGAATATGTAGAACGAATTATACTCAAACACCATTGTACAACCATATTCTTGCAAATAAAGATTATTATTATTATTATTATTAAAATAATTATTTTAGTGTTTAAATTATGTTTAATTATATAAGAATTTTAATGTGTAAATAATGTTAAATTATACTAGAATAAATGTGCTTTATTTCAATATATATTTTATTTAATAAATGTCAAATAAAAATCAATGTATAAAATAGATTTTATTTTAGAATGAACTTAACAAAAACATTACATAATTTATAAAAAATACACCTTATTATCACTATTTACAAAATCTTAACATTAGTACTATAGTAATCACAAGTCACTTGTTTAATTTTTCTATTTCTAGCTGCAGTTTAACTTTTTCAAGTTTAACCACTTCAGTTTTGGCTTCAAAATAAGCAGCCATGGCTAATTCCTTGCTTATCTGAGCCCGTAATAGTTCTTCAGAGGGTTTTTGGCGTTTCTTTACTGTGAAAATAAAAAACATAGTTAAATTCTCATATTTTACACTCTCCTAGCTTGATAGAATTGATGACTGATGACCACAGAGATCGGGCATAGGAGATGACATAAAAAAACATTAGTAACAACTACTATCCAAACTACATTAGAGATTACCCAGAACCAACTACTATAGCCTATTTCACAATTTATCTTATTTGTCAGACAATTGAGTGGTAAGCCTTTAGATTTTCCTCATTAACCAGAAAAAAATACACAAAGTTGTAGCAAAACCTGCAACAAGCAATCACACTACTAGACCATAGAGAGGCGGTCTGTTTTGTCTACGGACTTTAAAAAGGAGCCAGTACTCAATTCGACTGTATGTTTTTTTTATGTGTGTTACTTCATAACTTTTTACTGGGTGAACCGATTTCTATGATTCTTTTTTTATTTAAAAGCTGGTGCTTCATATGTGGTCTCATATAAATTTGATCAAGGTCTGACCAATAGTTTTTGAGTTATTCTTAATAATTTATATTGAAGTTGGTTGTACAAAATTATAAATTATCTAGTAACAACTGAGGTTAAATATTACAGCTACAACTTACAGGGTTTGTAAGGATTATTAAAAGTAAATCTTTTTGGTGTGAAAATTTTCTCACTATTACCACCACACTCAGCACTACCACCATCTCCCATCACCAAATCACTAGTTACAGCTTCTGAATGCTCCGGTAAAGGTTGTAAGTCCATGAGTTCCACCACTGCATCTGGTGGAATCATTTCACTTTCCCCATCACCACCAAATTCCACAGTGAACCCCGTGCATGTTGCACCTAACATAGATGTTACACGATCTAGTGCTTCATCGGGAGGGATGTACATCTTTCCACCTCCAGTCTGCAAATAAAAATGTTTCAATAGAAATATTACATTAAAAAAAAATTCTAAGATGATTAGGTATATCTAACAAAATGTCACAAAATATTTAATGTATGTACTTATTACAAACCTTTAAATTATTTTGTCTTATCAATGCATTGCGTTTTCTTGACGACTTCTTTAAGTTTTCCCACTTTAAGCGTAGTTGCTCAGGACGCCGCAATTCTCCCGCCATCGCACTAAACTCCTGCGCTATAGATTTCCAAGCCTCTTCCTTTAATTTATTATTTGTGGCATTCGTAGCTTTAGTAGTAATTACTTTTTGCTTGGAAATCAAGTCAAGCAGAAAGAGTATTTCGTCCTTACCAAGGGCCCTTGTCTTCATCTGAAACAAAATTTTACAGGTGTCTTACATTTTTGGCGCGACTTTGAGACAAAGACTCAAGCTTTTGTAACATTACTGTAAATTTATATATCACGGCAAAGAGTTCACAATACTTACAGTATTTTGTTGAGCCATGTTAATGTTTATCGCTAATAAATTAATGCTACATAAACAATTATATTATGTGTAGTATATTTCTGCTGAGCTTCTTGAGGTTTGGTTGTGGTGGTGTACACAAACTGTCAACGTCAATTGTCAAGTCAAGCAACGCCAAGCGCTGTGTTTTGTTGCTTCGTATCGTTTCCTCGTATTTTAATATAAAAGTTTATCATTATTTGAAGAAAGCCTTAATTTAAAAATGTGTATAAAGGATAATTGCCAATATTATATTAAGAAATAATAACAAAAATAATTAAAAACATTATATATTTATCATAATATTTTAAATACATCATTATATTTTCTTGTAGAACGCGACGCAATTCACTTCGAAGCAAAAACAAAACGCTTAGGAGGGACGCATTAACCAAAGTTATCATGGACTATCTGCCTTTTATCTCTAGTAAGCTTTCGAACATTACGATATTGAGACGACAGTAACAGATAGTTTAAACTTAACTGTTTACCTTGGTTAGCTATCTACTTATAACTGATTGTAGGGAATTGAGACCGGCCGTAACTTGTCAAACTTTACCTCAGATCTGTTGGCAGATGTAGATAATGGACAACAGATCGATACTATTTATGCCGATTTTAGCAGCGCATTTGATAAGGTTGACCATCAGATTCTAATAAACAAGCTTTCGCAATATGGCATCGATGCCTCTTTAAATAAATGGTTCAAATCCTATCTAAGCCAGAGACCTCAGACGGTAGTAGTAAATGGGTTTGAATCTGAGAGATACATAGCTCGCTCTGGGGTACCACAGGGGTCTCACCTCGGGCCTTTGTTGTTTTTGGCCTTCATAAATGATATTACCACAGAGTTAAAGCATTGCAATTGCTCACTTTTTGCCGATGACTTAAAAATCTATAAAATTACAAAGTCGGATGAAGACACAAAATTAATACAAGAAGATCTTGATAGAATCACAAATTGGTGTGGCGTCAATAGTATGACTCTTAATGTTAACAAATATTTTCATGTAAAATATACCAGAAAAAAAAAGCCACTTGTCTCAAGTTATTCAATTGATAATATAGTATTACAAGAGTTACCAGAAATCAACGACTTAGGAGTTACTATTGACAGGAAGTTAACTTTTACATCACATGTAAACAATATTATTAAAAAAGCCACACAGTTCCTCGGATTCATTAGACGAAACACAAAAGGATTTACGCGCAGGACTAAAATTATTTTGTACAACGTGTTTGTGAGAAGTTGCCTCGAGTTTGCCAGTGTCATTTGGAATCCTTATTATCACATAAATTCCCAACGCATTGAAAACGTACAACGCGCTTTTACAAGGCACCTTGCATTCCATGAAACTGGTATCTCACACAGGCAGCCCTATAATCAAAGATTGGTTGAATTTAAAATGATGTCTCTCCGAAACAGGCGGGAGATACTTGATCTGTGCTTCTTGCATAAAATAATTAATTCCAAAGTCAAGTGCAGTAAGCTGCTTGAACAGGTTTCTCTATCAGTACCTATTAGATATCCTCGCTGTTGCAATACTTCTAGAAAAACATTTCACATACCTTTCACTAGAACGCATCTTGGTAAGCAAGCTCCCATGGTTCGCATATGTGCGAAATATAACGAAATATCTCGAGCTATACCTGGCATCGACATATTCCATAACTCTTATGCTGTATTTAAAAAAAAACGGTGAGGCCGCATTTACATTGAGAGAAAGGAAAAATGTATATGCGCGTGTGTATGTACGTATGTAAATGTATGTGTGTGTGTGTATTGATGTATGTATATATATGTATATATATATATATATATATATATATATATATATATATGTGTTTATATGGATGTACAATAACAAGTGTGTTTTTTTTTTCCTTTTTTGTTCATTCCCAATGTTTACATGTATTTTTGTTGGTAAATGTTATGTACACTTGTTATTGATATACATGTTGGCGCAACCAACAAACCTTTTATCGTACCGGGCCCACAGTGATGTCACGCATACATACGTCACACACATGCCACCACCCCGTTCGGGCCTCAGACTGCACCGTACAACCGTAGCGGCGACACACGTTTCTTATATCTTTATTTGTCATATACGACATTGTAAATATAGTTATTAAATCAAGTTATTAGTACTATCCTGGTCTTCTTCATTGACGATCCTGCGATCCTGGTCTGGAGAGAGCTTACCTGAGGAGTACACCCAACAAAAATGGCGACCGTGAACTTCTGTTGCTACGTGGACGCGTAGTACAAACCTGCATACTGAGGAGAAAAAAGGAATGCGCACTGCACTGCTGTTAGAATCAAGAACTGGACTATCAAGAAGATACCTACCAGCCAGTGTTATTTGAGCCACGACAAGTGTTAATTATTATGCCGCAAGAGGATTTTTAAAACAAAAGGGAGGTTTGCCCGTTCCTTATTTTCCTAGTTTAACTGTGCTAGCCCTGTAAAGCTTCGTTTGTGCGAGCAGATCTCATGTTTTTCTAATTAGTTCAAATCTATAAGCAAATTAAAATCAGCTGCCCAGCTAAATCGTTCATACCAAGCAGTTTACCGTTAACTTTAATTCTCACTCGCATAAATTATTCTACAAAGTTAAAATAAATATTCAATGCATTTATGGGTTTAATTTATGAACTATTTTAGGTTTTCTGGTGCTAAATCTTAAAAGTTAACTGCTTAAAGATAAGAGTTAAAGATTGCATCAGCCGTTTACGTAATCACCGTTAGCTAGCTACCTACTTTTTCTGAGCGCATCGATCGCATAATTGCATTGTTTATTATTTCGCTCGATCCTTCTTATCTGTCGCTTCTCTCATCGTATCAGTACGATACAAGTAGGCAAATAGTTAGTTTTTATAAGGTAATTAATAGTTGTCCGGCCGAATATTCCAGTGTGCCGTCCGCTGCGTATGCGCCGATCCACGTCGCCTGCGCCGAGCGTCTATTGTTCTGCGGTATCCCCGGTCTCGGCGCACAGCTGTTTCATATAAAAAAGGCAAGCCTACGTATTGAGGTATTTATTGCAATCTATTTTACCTACTAATCTTGTTTGTTTGCATAATGACTGACACAGAGTTCAAAGCGAAGAGGGCATCTATTAAGGGGCGATTAACTACATTTAGGAATTATTTGGAAGAGTTTAAAAGGCATAGGCAGGGAAATTTAAATGAGTTAAAATTACGATTACGGAAAGCGGACACATTGTTTGAAGACTATGATAAAATTCAAACTCAAATTGAGGTTAATGAGGCGAAGTCAGGCAAACCCGCCGAGGAGCAAGTGGAATTTAGCGAGCGGGAAAATACGGAAAAATTGTTTTTTATCGCGATGAGTAGTGCTCAGGAGTTGATCGCAGCTAATGAGCCTCGCTCCTCAGAGGCCACGGGATTTGATGGTGGGATGGACGCGCGCTTGTCCCACAGTGGGGCTGACGCCGGCGTTAGGCTTCCGACCATCAAGCTGCCTACATTTGATGGCAGTACAAACAAATGGTTAGAATTTCGCGATGTGTACCTGTCAATTGTGCACAATAATGACAATCTCAGTGATATTTGCAAGTATCAATATTTAAAAGCATCCTTATTAGGAAGCGCAGCGTCTGTTATTGAATCATCGGAATTATCGGCGGCAAATTACGAAGCAGCCTGGAAACTCGTTAGTGGTAGATTCGATAACAAACGTCAGCTGATTCATACTCACCTTAAGTCATTGTTTGATATGTCTTTTATTGGAAGGGAGTCTGATAAATCATTGCGTTTCTTAATTGACCATGTGTCGAAACATTTGAGGGCTTTAAGTAGTTTAGGTGAAAAGGTTGATAACTGGGACACGCTCATTATATTTATGTTCGCGAACAAATTAGATACTGCAACCAGTACGAAATGGGAGGAGTATAGGAATAGTTTAACCGAGAATCCCACTTTAGAAAACTTTTATGAGTTTTTGCGACAAAGGGCCGACGTTTTGGAAATGATAAGTGCAAGCACTAGCACTAGCGACAAGCCTGACAAGCAAGTTGCGTATAAACGAATGGATAAGGTTCAAAAGGCATTTGTCGCGACGGCAAGCGAGTCCAACACGTCGAGACACTTAAACGTAAATAATGCACGAGTTTGCCGCATATGTAGTGGGGATCATTTCTTATATAATTGTGAAAAATTTAACCAAATGTCAGTGGACGAAAGAAACACTTTAATAAGAAAATTAAAGATTTGTATGAACTGTTTCCGAGGTGGGCATTATTCCCACCAATGTAAAGCGAGTCCATGTGCTATATGTAGACGTAAACACAATACTCTGCTGCATAAAACAATGACATCCAGCCCTCAGAAAAGTGTAGAAAGCAAGGAGTCTGTGTCTACGCCTATATCGTTATCAGCCAGCGTTGAAAATCAGGTGTTACTATCAACTGCAATAATTTCAATAAAAAATGTAAACACAAACAAAACTTACGAAGCCCGCTGTCTATTAGACTGTGGTTCGCAGTCTTGTTTTATTACGGAGACGCTGAGGAATAAGTTAGGCATACAAAGTGAACCTGTTGACACGGTTCGGGTGACCGGCATTAATAATATTTCGTTTGATGCGCTAAGACGTTGCACCGTGTCAATCCAGCCGCGCGAGCGCAGTGATAAGGAATCGTGTATAAAGGTCGATGCTTTTGTTATTCCCCAGATAACGGGTCAGTTGCCGTTAGAACAGGTGGACGTTTCGAATATTGTTGTTCCACAAAATGTTGTTTTAGCTGACCCTGCTTATTATAAGCCTTCACAAATAGACATGTTATTGGGAGCGGACATTTTTTGGGATGTAATTAGCAGTGAAAGGTTAAGGCTGGGGCACAATAAGCCCATGTTGCAAAATTCTATATTTGGCTGGTTAATGGTAGGACCTGTAATGTTAAGTAGTAACGATAGCAGCAGTTCAAAGGTAAAAGGCACTCATTGTGGATTTAGTATGGAAATACGTAATCAGCTAAGCAAGTTTTGGGAGTTGGAGGAAGTGCCAACTACACCAGTGTTGTCCTCAGAAGAGGAGGCGTGCGAAGCTCACTTCAAGCAAAACACGAAACGCTTAGCTGACGGGAGGTTTTGCGTTACGTTGCCGTTTAGTACGCATCCAGATGTGCTGGGTGACTCATACAGATTAGCGAGAAAACGATTCGACTCATTAAAGAAACGTTTTAAGCGGCAGCCTGACGTAAAATCGCAATATGTAGATTTTATTAATGAATATGCCGAATTAGGTCATTTATCGGAGAGTGACAAACCAGAAAAAGCCTATTTCTTACCGCATCATCCAATTTTAAAAGAGCAAAGCGAGTCTACAAAGTGTCGCGTGGTATTTGATGCCTCAGTGAAGACTGATTCTGGTTATTCGCTCAATGATATCCTCATGGTGGGTCCCACGGTGCAAGACGACATCTTCTCTATTCTAATAAGATTTCGTCAACACGCTTTCATATTCACAGGAGATTTAGAGAAGATGTATAGACAAGTAGTCGTGGAACCAACACAGAGGCACCTTCAAATAATTTTATGGCGTAATAATGAAGCCGAGCGCATGAGGTATTTGGCGCTTAATACCCTGACGTACGGTACGTCATCGGCAAGCTACCTCAGCACTAGGTGTCTCGCTCAATTAGGTCATGAAGGCACCGATCCTTTGGTGAAAGAAGTAATATTACATGATTTTTACATAGACGACTTAATAACAGGTTTAAATGATGAGAAAAAATTAATAAATTTACACCAAAGGATCGACGAGACTTTAAGTTCTGCTCATTTTAATTTAAGAAAATTAAAAAGCAACTCAAAGGAGTTTCTCCGCAGTGTAGCGGAAGAAAACAATTGTCAGCAAGATAATTTGAAAATATCCAATCAAAGTAACACTTTAGGTGTTGAATGGAATCCTAATGAGGACAACATTTTAATCAAATGTTCGAAATTGCAGTTGATAGATAACTATGTTAAGTACACTAAAAGGGCTGTCCTATCTGTAGTGTCAAGTATTTTTGATCCTTTAGGGCTGTTGAGTGTATGTGTTATTTTATGTAAAATCTTCTTGCAATCACTCTGGTCACAGAAATTGGACTGGGACGAGGAAATTCCCCAGGCGCCTGACTGTATCTGGACTAGGTTTATAAATAACATAGGTTATTTAAAGGAAATAAGTATTCCGCGTCATGCAAGTTGTAGGAATGCGGTAACAATCGAAATCCATGCATTTTCGGATGCCTCGTTAAAGGCATATGCTGGATGTGTTTATTTGCGATCAATGGATGAGTTAGGTAATTACACAGTACGACTTTTATGCGCTAAGTCGAAGGTCGCACCTTTAAAGGCCACGACCATTCCCCGTCTGGAGCTTTGTGGAGCCTTATTAGTTTCACGCTTATGTGAAAAGGCTGTACAAGCTTTACGATGCAATATTAAGAATAGGTGCTTTTGGTCAGACAGTAAAATAGTATTGGGATGGCTGTGCATTCCGACAAACAAGTTATGCACGTTTGTATCGCACCGAGTCGCGGAGATTAATGACAAATGTTCAAACGCTATGTGGATGTATGTCCCCTCAGCGCAGAACCCAGCCGACCTGGCTTCGCGCGGAGTATACCCGGACGAAGTACAGTCGTTGTCACTGTGGTGGGAGGGACCTGCATTCCTGCAGGATAACGAAAGCCAATGGCCTGAACAGAGCGGCGCGGTACAAGCGAGCTTACCTGAGTTGCGTGCACACACTGTAAGCATTGATAAATCGATATCGCCAATAATCGACATGTCAAGGTATTCTAGTTTTCTTAAATTACGTCGCATATTTGCATATGTGTGTCGTTTTATCAATGTATTGGTGCATAAGCAAAGGTATGAGTCGAGTTTGCTAACAGTGGACGAGCTTGAACAGGCGGAGTCAAAGCTGGCTTATTTATCACAATGTGAAAGCTTTGCTGATTTTAAGAGCAACCCAAGTTCTATACCTGGTTCAAGTAAATTAAATCCTTACCAAGACGAGTCAGGATTAATACGTGTAGGTGGTCGATTAGATAACTCGAAATTTGTGTACGACAAAAAGCATCCTATAATTCTGGATACAAAGCATCATTTTACTAAATTGATATTTAGGTATTTTCATTTTAAATTGATGCATGCACCACCGCAGCTTCTTCTTTCAGCTATTCGTGAACATTATTGGCCTTTGAATGGCAGAGTACTGGCGAGACGTACTTATGGTGATTGTACGCGCTGTAAGAGGATGAAAGGAGAAGTTGCGCAACAAATAATGGGCAATTTACCAGCGCAACGGGTCACACCTGGATATGTTTTTGAGATCGTGGGAACTGATTTCGCAGGTCCCTTTTACACAGTTGACAGGTAAGGTCGCGGCGCAAGACTGTCAAGGAGTTACCTGTGTGTCATAATAGATTTTAAGGTTAAGGCCGTACATCTTGAGGCTGTCAGTTCTTTGAGTACTGAAGATTTTATTTTAGCATTGCGTCGCTTTATGGCTCGTAGAGGGCCCCCTCTAGAGATATTTTGCGACAATGGGAAAAATTTTGTTGGCGCTAACCGCGAGTTAGGTGAGTTTCTCACTGCCGCTTCTAACTCTGTGTCAGCGTCATTTGTAGAAGATAAGATTAAGTTTAATTTTGCACCCGCGTATGCTCCAAACTTTGGAGGCTTATATAAAGCAGCTGTCCGGTCTGCAAAATACCACACGAAAAGGGTGATAGGTAATACGCATTTAACCTTTGAGGAGCTAGCAACCCTGTTCGCACAGATTGAGGCTATACTTAATTCTAGGCCCCTATGTCCTATGTCCTCATCTCCGCACGACCTAGTCCCCCTCACCCCCGGGCATTTCCTCATAGGAAGACCGCTCATTTCATTACCGGCACCAGACCTGCAAGAAGTGAACCCTAACCGGCTTCAAAGATATGCGAAAATCGAGCAGGCAAGGCAACATTTTTGGTCAAGATGGAGCCAGGAATATATCTGAGAGTTGCAGCAGCGCACCCGTTGGCAGCGACGCCGCCCCGACATTCAACCTGGTCAGATGGTTCTGATAAAGGACGAGGTGACACCACCGCTCAAGTGGCCACTAGGACGGATTCAAGCAGTGCATCCTGGCACCGATGGCGCATGTCGAGTTGCGGACATACTTACAACGAAGGGCACGATTCGTCGAGCAATCAACCGAATCTGTCTATTCCTGGATGATGATGAAGCTTAAAGCCAGGAGCTTTAAGAGGCGGGAAGATGTTGGCACAACCAACAAACCTTTTATCGTACCGGGGCCACATTGACGTCACGCATACATACGTCACACACATGCCACCACCCCGTTCGGGCCTCAGACTGCACCGTACAACCGTAGCGGCGACACACGTTTCTTATATCTTTATTTGTCATATACGACATTGTAAATATAGTTATTAAATCGAGTTATTAGTACTATCCTGGTCTTCTTCATTGACGATCCTGCGATCCTGGTCTGGAGAGAGTTTACCTGAGGAGTACACCCAACAATACATATCAGTGAGTGTGTTACTTGTTATATAATCTAGTGTTAATGTTTAATATGTATATTGTAAGTGTGCTTATGAAACTAAAAAATAAAATAAATAATATTATATGAATACTTAAAAATGTTTCTAAAGATCTCAAAAATCAAAAATCTCGAGGAGCATCCTCAGGTGATTGCCATTTCAAAAAGTGGAAAGAGACGGAAACAAAAACCGAATTTTACACTTGATCTTCCTATCTTATCCCCAAATGGGCGTGAACTATCAGCTGCGAAAATTCAAGACTTAAAAGATTTGTTCCATAACTCAGTCATTAATTGACTAACATTTTATAGTTTCTTCAAAAGAGTCTTGACCTTACTTACAAGTTTAACATGTCCTCTAAAAAGGGTAAACAGCAATGGGGGAATAAAACCTCCCATAAGCCATTGGAGATTCCTCCAAATTTTGAAAAGAATCTTTCTAGTGAACTTGGATATAACAAACCTCTAGTGGACACCATGAACATCCCAGACATCAACACTCCCTCCACCTCTTCCTTACAAAAGAAGCAGTTAGACAACCCAAAAACTGTTCCCCCCTCCAGGGCAGCTGAATCAAAATAGGCCAAGAAGATTAACTCGGCTCCATCACAACAGGACCCCAATAAGACCTCATCCCGACCATCAGATCCTGAAGAGAACCCTGTAGAGCTGTTTCAAATCGGGTGGGTAAATCTGAAAGCAGAATGTCAGGACACCTCTAGCAACCTTAAAGTAATTGAAACTAGAAGACCAGACATTTTAAAGTTAATCAAAAGTACTCTCCCCCTCCCTGCAACAATAGTTACATTACTGGACGACCAATGGGAAAGCTTAGGGAAGGATCGTATCAACATATTCCTCACAACTTACTTCATTTCACATCCCCCTCACGGGACCCCGAATGATGCCCCGGATCCTGGTTCTTTTCTAAGAGACATGATAGCCTCTATGATTGAGGGGGAGAGACTCACACTAAAAGATGTGATGGAAAATATGGCTAATCTAGCTGCAGATCAGAAACTTGCAGCCCATTCTGTTCATGAGTTCAAAAATACAGTAACATCTGCGGATAAAAGTTGGAGACATCAGTCCTCAATTATATCGACTACATACTACTCTAAATTGGAGGAACATGTGAAGACTTGGTTAGAGAAGTTCACCAATCCATCAACCGCCCCCAAAGATGTGCCACCAGCCAAGATTACAAAGAAGGTTATCAAATATGCTCAATTCACCTACGAGCTTGAAGAAGGTCAGATATCTGTAAAACCTCATGTACCTATAACGAAGATGATCAGTTCTATAGAATCCCAACTTAAGGAGCTTCTCTCTCGTTACCCTGACACACAAGAACTGCTATACTACGACCCAGCACTTTTGGTCAAAACTTTTTGGGGTGTTTGCCGACCATGCATATTAACCCATTTCATTAAGTATCACAAACAATCAACTATAAAATTTGTAATCATTCCAACAGATGTAAAAGGATGTTATAATTTCTTGAGGAACGTTAAGTCGGGTGATTTTATTGATGATGCTGATGGCTTGGGTAATTCTATTGATTTCGATATAGAAGAAAATTTGATTGAAGATTAAGCACTTTCTTGTTAACTTACACATTAGTTGTTGTGATTTTTTGGCTATATTAGTTAAAGTGACGATCAGATTAGTTTTAGATAATATTAAGTCAAAGTGATTCTACAATGAGACTGATTAAAGTTCTGGATACATAAACACATGCTTAGTTTAAAATTATTGAGCTAGTAAGGAAGAATGACTAAGTTTTGTAAAAGAAAGAACGTTATTTTTGTTATTATTAGTTACCATATAAATTGTTATTGTAATTTACATTTTAATTTTATATGAATACTTAAAAATGTTTCTAAAGATCTCAAAAATCAAAAATCTCGAGGAGCATCCTCAGGTGATTGCCATTTCAAAAAGTGGAAAGAGACGAAAACAAAAACCGAATTTTGCACTTGATCTTCCTATCTTATCCCCAAATGGGCGTGAACTATCAGCTGCGAAAATTCAAGACTTAAAAGATTTGTTCCATAACTCAGTCATTAATTGACTAACATTTTATAGTTTCTTCAAAAGAGTCTTGACCTTACTTACAAGTTTAACATGTCCTCTAAAAAGGGTAAACAGCAATGGGGGAATAAAACCTCCCATAAGCCATTGGAGATTCCTCCAAATTTTGAAAAGAATCTTTCTGGTGAACTTGGATATGACAAAACTCTAGTGGACACCATGAACATCCCAGACATCAACACTCCCTCCACCTCTTCCTTACAAAAGAAGCAGTTAGACAACCCAAAAACTGTTCCCCCCTCCACTGCAGCTGAATCAAAAAAGGCCAAGAAGATTAACTCGGCTCCATCACAACAGGACCCCAATAAGACCTCATCCCGACCATCAAATCCTGAAAAGAACCCTGTAGAGCTGTTTCAAATCGGGTGGGCAAATCTGAAAGCAGAATATCAGTACACCTCTAGCAACCTTAAAGTAATAGAAGACCAGAGAATATAAAGTTAATCAAAAGTACTCTCCCCCTCCCTGCAACAATAGTTATATTACTGGACGACCAATGGGAAAGCTTAGGGAAGGATCGTATCAACATATTCCTCACAACTTACTTCATTTCACCTCCCCTCACGGGACCCCGAATGATGCCCCGGATCCTGGTTCTTTTCTAAGAGGCATGATAGCCTCTATTATTGAGAGGGAGAGACTCACACTAAAAGATGTGATGGAAAATATGGCTAATCTAGCTGCAGATCAGAAATTTGCAGCCCATTGTGTTCATGAGTTCAAAAAGTCAGTTACATCTGCGGAGAAAAGTTGGAGAGATCAGTCCTCACTTATATCGACTACATACTACTCTAAATTGGAGGAACATGTGAAGACTTGGTTAAAGAAGTTCACCAATCCAACAACCGCCCCCAAAGATGTGCCACCACCCAAGATTACAAAGAAGGTTATCAAATATGCTCAATTTACCTACGAGCTTGAAGAAGGTCAGATATCTGTAAAACCTCATGTACCTATAACGAAGATGATCAGATCTATAGAATCCCAACTTAAGGAGCTTCTCTCTCGTTACCCTGACACACAAGAACTGCTATACTACGACCCAGCACTTTTGGTCAAAACTTTTTGGGGTGTTTGCCGACCATGCATATTAACCCATTTCATTTAGTATCAGAAACAATCAACTATAAAATTTGTAATCATTCCAACAGATGTAAAAGGATGTTATAATTTCTTGAGGAACGTTAAGTCGGGTGATTTTATTGATGATGCTGATGGCTTGGGTAATTCCATTGATTTCGATATAGAAGAAAATTTGATTGAAGATTAAGCACTTTCTTGTTAACTTACACATTAGTTGTTGTGATTTTTTGGCTATATTAGTTAAAGTGACGATCAGATTAGTTTTAGATAATATTAAGTCAAAGTGATTCTACAATGAGACTGATTAAAGTTCTGGATACATAAACACATGCTTAGTTTAAAATTATTGAGCTAGTAAGGAAGAATGACTAAGTTTTGTAAAAGAAAGAACGTTATTTTTGTTATTATTAGTTACCATATAAATTGTTATTGTAATTTACATTTTAATTTTATATGAATACTTAAAAATGTTTCTAAAGATCTCAAAAATCAAAAATCTCGAGGAGCATCCTCAGGTGATTGCCATTTCAAAAAGTGGAAAGAGACGAAAACAAAAACCGAATTTTGCACTTGATCTTCCTATCTTATCCCCAAATGGGCGTGAACTATCAGCTGCGAAAATTCAAGACTTAAAAGATTTGTTCCATAACTCAGTCATTAATTGACTAACATTTTATAGTTTCTTCAAAAGAGTCTTGACCTTACTTACAAGTTTAACATGTCCTCTAAAAAGGGTAAACAGCAATGGGGGAATAAAACCTCCCATAAGCCATTGGAGATTCCTCCAAATTTTGAAAAGAATCTTTCTGGTGAACTTGGATATGACAAAACTCTAGTGGACACCATGAACATCCCAGACATCAACACTCCCTCCACCTCTTCCTTACAAAAGAAGCAGTTAGACAACCCAAAAACTGTTCCCCCCTCCACTGCAGCTGAATCAAAAAAGGCCAAGAAGATTAACTCGGCTCCATCACAACAGGACCCCAATAAGACCTCATCCCGACCATCAAATCCTGAAAAGAACCCTGTAGAGCTGTTTCAAATCGGGTGGGCAAATCTGAAAGCAGAATATCAGTACACCTCTAGCAACCTTAAAGTAATAGAAGACCAGACATTATAAAGTTAATCAAAAGTACTCTCCCCCTCCCTGCAACAATAGTTACATTACTGGACGACCAATGGGAAAGCTTAGGGAAGGATCGTATCAACATATTCCTCACAACTTACTTCATTTCACATCCCCCTCACGGGACCCCGAATGATGCCCCGGATCCTGGTTCTTTTCTAAGACGCATGATAGCCTCTATGATTGAGGGGGAGAGACTCACACTAAAAGATGTGATGGAAAATATGGCTAATCTAGCTGCAGATCAGAAACTTGCAGCCCATTCTGTTCATGAGTTCAAAAAGTCAGTTACATCTGCGGAGAAAAGTTGGAGAGATCAGTCCTCAATTATATCGACTACATACTACTCTAAATTGGAGGAACATGTGAAGACTTGGTTAGAGAAGTTCACCAATCCAACAACCGCCCCCAAAGATGTGCCACCACCCAAGATTACAAAGAAGGTTATCAAATATGCTCAATTTACCTA
Organism: Parnassius mnemosyne; assembly: GCA_963668995.1. Taxonomy (NCBI): domain Eukaryota; kingdom Metazoa; phylum Arthropoda; class Insecta; order Lepidoptera; family Papilionidae; genus Parnassius; species Parnassius mnemosyne. The sequence goes on along the minus strand of CAVLGL010000097.1, from coordinate 1,539,467 downwards.
CGAGCTTGAAGAAGGTCAGATATCTGTAAAACCTCATGTACCTATAACGAAGATGATCAGATCTATAGAATCCCAACTTAAGGAGCTTCTCTCTCGTTACCCTGACACACAAGAACTGCTATACTACGACCCAGCACTTTTGGTCAAAACTTTTTGGGGTGTTTGCCGACCATGCATATTAACCCATTTCATTAAGTATCAGAAACAATCAACTATAAAATTTGTAATCATTCCAACAGATGTAAAAGGATGTTATAATTTCTTGAGGAACGTTAAGTCGGGTGATTTTATTGATGATGCTGATGGCTTGGGTAATTCTATTGATTTCGATATAGAAGAAAATTTGATTGAAGATTAAGCACTTTCTTGTTAACTTACACATTAGTTGTTGTGATTTTTTGGCTATATTAGTTAAAGTGACGATCAGATTAGTTTTAGATAATATTAAGTCAAAGTGATTCTACAATGAGACTGATTAAAGTTCTGGATACATAAACACATGCTTAGTTTAAAATTATTGAGCTAGTAAGGAAGAATGACTAAGTTTTGTAAAAGAAAGAACGTTATTTTTGTTATTATTAGTTACCATATAAATTGTTATTGAAATTTACATTTTAATTTTATATGAATACTTAAAAATGTTTCTAAAGATCTCAAAAATCAAAAATCTCGAGGAGCATCCTCAGGTGATTGCCATTTCAAAAAGTGGAAAGAGACGAAAACAAAAACCGAATTTTGCACTTGATCTTCCTATCTTATCCCCAAATGGGCGTGAACTATCAGCTGCGAAAATTCAAGACTTAAAAGATTTGTTCCATAACTCAGTCATTAATTGACTAACATTTTATAGTTTCTTCAAAAGAGTCTTGACCTTACTTACAAGTTTAACATGTCCTCTAAAAAGGGTAAACAGCAATGGGGGAATAAAACCTCCCATAAGCCATTGGAGATTCCTCCAAATTTTGAAAAGAATCTTTCTGGTGAACTTGGATATGACAAAACTCTAGTGGACACCATGAACATCCCAGACATCAACACTCCCTCCACCTCTTCCTTACAAAAGAAGCAGTTAGACAACCCAAAAACTGTTCCCCCCTCCACTGCAGCTGAATCAAAAAAGGCCAAGAAGATTAACTCGGCTCCATCACAACAGGACCCCAATAAGACCTCATCCCGACCATCAAATCCTGAAAAGAACCCTGTAGAGCTGTTTCAAATCGGGTGGGCAAATCTGAAAGCAGAATATCAGTACACCTCTAGCAACCTTAAAGTAATAGAAGACCAGAGAATATAAAGTTAATCAAAAGTACTCTCCCCCTCCCTGCAACAATAGTTATATTACTGGACGACCAATGGGAAAGCTTAGGGAAGGATCGTATCAACATATTCCTCACAACTTACTTCATTTCACCTCCCCTCACGGGACCCCGAATGATGCCCCGGATCCTGGTTCTTTTCTAAGAGGCATGATAGCCTCTATTATTGAGAGGGAGAGACTCACACTAAAAGATGTGATGGAAAATATGGCTAATCTAGCTGCAGATCAGAAATTTGCAGCCCATTCTGTTCATGAGTTCAAAAAGTCAGTTACATCTGCGGAGAAAAGTTGGAGAGATCAGTCCTCACTTATATCGACTACATACTACTCTAAATTGGAGGAACATGTGAAGACTTGGTTAGAGAAGTTCACCAATCCAACAACCGCCCCCAAAGATGTGCCACCACCCAAGATTACAAAGAAGGTTATCAAATATGCTCAATTTACCTACGAGCTTGAAAAAGGTCAGATATCTGTAAAACCTCATGTACCTATAACGAAGATGATCAGTTCTATAGAATCCCAACTTAAGGAGCTTCTCTCTCGTTACCCTGACACACAAGAACTGCTATACTACGACCCAGCACTTTTGGTCAAAACTTTTTGGGGTGTTTGCCGACCATGCATATTAACCCATTTCATTAAGTATCAGAAACAATCAACTATAAAATTTGTAATCATTCCAACAGATGTAAAAGGATGTTATAATTTCTTGAGGAACGTTAAGTCGGGTGATTTTATTGATGATGCTGATGGCTTGGGTAATTCTATTGATTTCGATATAGAAGAAAATTTGATTGAAGATTAAGCACTTTCTTGTTAACTTACACATTAGTTGTTGTGATTTTTTGGCTATATTAGTTAAAGTGACGATCAGATTAGTTTTAGATAATATTAAGTCAAAGTGATTCTACAATGAGACTGATTAAAGTTCTGGATACATAAACACATGCTTAGTTTAAAATTATTGAGCTAGTAAGGAAGAATGACTAAGTTTTGTAAAAGAAAGAACGTTATTTTTGTTATTATTAGTTACCATATAAATTGTTATTGAAATTTACATTTTAATTTTATATGAATACTTAAAAATGTTTCTAAAGATCTCAAAAATCAAAAATCTCGAGGAGCATCCTCAGGTGATTGCCATTTCAAAAAGTGGAAAGAGACGAAAACAAAAACCGAATTTTGCACTTGATCTTCCTATCTTATCCCCAAATGGGCGTGAACTATCAGCTGCGAAAATTCAAGACTTAAAAGATTTGTTCCATAACTCAGTCATTAATTGACTAACATTTTATAGTTTCTTCAAAAGAGTCTTGACCTTACTTAAAAGTTTAACATGTCCTCTAAAAAGGGTAAACAGCAATGGGGGAATAAAACCTCCCATAAGCCATTGGAGATTCCTCCAAATTTTGAAAAGAATCTTTCTGGTGAACTTGGATATGACAAAACTCTAGTGGACACCATGAACATCCCAGACATCAACACTCCCTCCACCTCTTCCTTACAAAAGAAGCAGTTAGACAACCCAAAAACTGTTCCCCCCTCCACTGCAGCTGAATCAAAAAAGGCCAAGAAGATTAACTCGGCTCCATCACAACAGGACCCCAATAAGACCTCATCCCGACCATCAAATCCTGAAAAGAACCCTGTAGAGCTGTTTCAAATCGGGTGGGCAAATCTGAAAGCAGAATATCAGTACACCTCTAGCAACCTTAAAGTAATAGAAGACCAGACATTATAAAGTTAATCAAAAGTACTCTCCCCCTCCCTGCAACAATAGTTACATTACTGGACGACCAATGGGAAAGCTTAGGGAAGGATCGTATCAACATATTCCTCACAACTTACTTCATTTCACATCCCCCTCACGGGACCCCGAATGATGCCCCGGATCCTGGTTCTTTTCTAAGACGCATGATAGCCTCTATGATTGAGGGGGAGAGACTCACACTAAAAGATGTGATGGAAAATATGGCTAATCTAGCTGCAGATCAGAAACTTGCAGCCCATTCTGTTCATGAGTTCAAAAAGTCAGTTACATCTGCGGAGAAAAGTTGGAGAGATCAGTCCTCAATTATATCGACTACATACTACTCTAAATTGGAGGAACATGTGAAGACTTGGTTAGAGAAGTTCACCAATCCAACAACCGCCCCCAAAGATGTGCCACCACCCAAGATTACAAAGAAGGTTATCAAATATGCTCAATTTACCTACGAGCTTGAAGAAGGTCAGATATCTGTAAAACCTCATGTACCTATAACGAAGATGATCAGATCTATAGAATCCCAACTTAAGGAGCTTCTCTCTCGTTACCCTGACACACAAGAACTGCTATACTACGACCCAGCACTTTTGGTCAAAACTTTTTGGGGTGTTTGCCGACCATGCATATTAACCCATTTCATTAAGTATCAGAAACAATCAACTATAAAATTTGTAATCATTCCAACAGATGTAAAAGGATGTTATAATTTCTTGAGGAACGTTAAGTCGGGTGATTTTATTGATGATGCTGATGGCTTGGGTAATTCTATTGATTTCGATATAGAAGAAAATTTGATTGAAGATTAAGCACTTTCTTGTTAACTTACACATTAGTTGTTGTGATTTTTTGGCTATATTAGTTAAAGTGACGATCAGATTAGTTTTAGATAATATTAAGTCAAAGTGATTCTACAATGAGACTGATTAAAGTTCTGGATACATAAACACATGCTTAGTTTAAAATTATTGAGCTAGTAAGGAAGAATGACTAAGTTTTGTAAAAGAAAGAACGTTATTTTTGTTATTATTAGTTACCATATAAATTGTTATTGAAATTTACATTTTAATTTTATATGAATACTTAAAAATGTTTCTAAAGATCTCAAAAATCAAAAATCTCGAGGAGCATCCTCAGGTGATTGCCATTTCAAAAAGTGGAAAGAGACGAAAACAAAAACCGAATTTTGCACTTGATCTTCCTATCTTATCCCCAAATGGGCGTGAACTATCAGCTGCGAAAATTCAAGACTTAAAAGATTTGTTCCATAACTCAGTCATTAATTGACTAACATTTTATAGTTTCTTCAAAAGAGTCTTGACCTTACTTACAAGTTTAACATGTCCTCTAAAAAGGGTAAACAGCAATGGGGGAATAAAACCTCCCATAAGCCATTGGAGATTCCTCCAAATTTTGAAAAGAATCTTTCTGGTGAACTTGGATATGACAAAACTCTAGTGGACACCATGAACATCCCAGACATCAACACTCCCTCCACCTCTTCCTTACAAAAGAAGCAGTTAGACAACCCAAAAACTGTTCCCCCCTCCACTGCAGCTGAATCAAAAAAGGCCAAGAAGATTAACTCGGCTCCATCACAACAGGACCCCAATAAGACCTCATCCCGACCATCAAATCCTGAAAAGAACCCTGTAGAGCTGTTTCAAATCGGGTGGGCAAATCTGAAAGCAGAATATCAGTACACCTCTAGCAACCTTAAAGTAATAGAAGACCAGAGAATATAAAGTTAATCAAAAGTACTCTCCCCCTCCCTGCAACAATAGTTATATTACTGGACGACCAATGGGAAAGCTTAGGGAAGGATCGTATCAACATATTCCTCACAACTTACTTCATTTCACCTCCCCTCACGGGACCCCGAATGATGCCCCGGATCCTGGTTCTTTTCTAAGAGGCATGATAGCCTCTATTATTGAGAGGGAGAGACTCACACTAAAAGATGTGATGGAAAATATGGCTAATCTAGCTGCAGATCAGAAATTTGCAGCCCATTCTGTTCATGAGTTCAAAAAGTCAGTTACATCTGCGGAGAAAAGTTGGAGAGATCAGTCCTCACTTATATCGACTACATACTACTCTAAATTGGAGGAACATGTGAAGACTTGGTTAGAGAAGTTCACCAATCCAACAACCGCCCCCAAAGATGTGCCACCACCCAAGATTACAAAGAAGGTTATCAAATATGCTCAATTTACCTACGAGCTTGAAAAAGGTCAGATATCTGTAAAACCTCATGTACCTATAACGAAGATGATCAGTTCTATAGAATCCCAACTTAAGGAGCTTCTCTCTCGTTACCCTGACACACAAGAACTGCTATACTACGACCCAGCACTTTTGGTCAAAACTTTTTGGGGTGTTTGCCGACTATGCATATTAACCCATTTCATTAAGTATCAGAAACAATCAACTATAAAATTTGTAATCATTCCAACAGATGTAAAAGGATGTTATAATTTCTTGAGGAACGTTAAGTCGGGTGATTTTATTGATGATGCTGATGGCTTGGGTAATTCTATTGATTTCGATATAGAAGAAAATTTGATTGAAGATTAAGCACTTTCTTGTTAACTTACACATTAGTTGTTGTGATTTTTTGGCTATATTAGTTAAAGTGACGATCAGATTAGTTTTAGATAATATTAAGTCAAAGTGATTCTACAATGAGACTGATTAAAGTTCTGGATACATAAACACATGCTTAGTTTAAAATTATTGAGCTAGTAAGGAAGAATGACTAAGTTTTGTAAAAGAAAGAACGTTATTTTTGTTATTATTAGTTACCACATAAATTGTTATTGTAATTTACATTTTAATTTTATATGAATACTTAAAAATGTTTCTAAAGATCTCAAAAATCAAAAATCTCGAGGAGCATCCTCAGGTGATTGCCATTTCAAAAAGTGGAAAGAGACGAAAACAAAAACCGAATTTTGCACTTGATCTTCCTATCTTATCCCCAAATGGGCGTGAACTATCAGCTGCGAAAATTCAAGACTTAACAGATTTGTTCCATAACTCAGTCATTAATTGACTAACATTTTATAGTTTCTTCAAAAGAGTCTTGACCTTACTTAAAAGTTTAACATGTCCTCTAAAAAGGGTAAACAGCAATGGGGGAATAAAACCTCCCATAAGCCATTGGAGATTCCTCCAAATTTTGAAAAGAATCTTTCTGGTGAACTTGGATATGACAAAACTCTAGTGGACACCATGAACATCCCAGACATCAACACTCCCTCCACCTCTTCCTTACAAAAGAAGCAGTTAGACAACCCAAAAACTGTTCCCCCCTCCACTGCAGCTGAATCAAAAAAGGCCAAGAAGATTAACTCGGCTCCATCACAACAGGACCCCAATAAGACCTCATCCCGACCATCAAATCCTGAAAAGAACCCTGTAGAGCTGTTTCAAATCGGGTGGGCAAATCTGAAAGCAGAATATCAGTACACCTCTAGCAACCTTAAAGTAATAGAAGACCAGAGAATATAAAGTTAATCAAAAGTACTCTCCCCCTCCCTGCAACAATAGTTATATTACTGGACGACCAATGGGAAAGCTTAGGGAAGGATCGTATCAACATATTCCTCACAACTTACTTCATTTCACCTCCCCTCACGGGACCCCGAATGATGCCCCGGATCCTGGTTCTTTTCTAAGAGGCATGATAGCCTCTATTATTGAGAGGGAGAGACTCACACTAAAAGATGTGATGGAAAATATGGCTAATCTAGCTGCAGATCAGAAATTTGCAGCCCATTCTGTTCATGAGTTCAAAAAGTCAGTTACATCTGCGGAGAAAAGTTGGAGAGATCAGTCCTCACTTATATCGACTACATACTACTCTAAATTGGAGGAACATGTGAAGACTTGGTTAGAGAAGTTCACCAATCCAACAACCGCCCCCAAAGATGTGCCACCACCCAAGATTACAAAGAAGGTTATCAAATATGCTCAATTTACCTACGAGCTTGAAAAAGGTCAGATATCTGTAAAACCTCATGTACCTATAACGAAGATGATCAGTTCTATAGAATCCCAACTTAAGGAGCTTCTCTCTCGTTACCCTGACACACAAGAACTGCTATACTACGACCCAGCACTTTTGGTCAAAACTTTTTGGGGTGTTTGCCGACCATGCATATTAACCCATTTCATTAAGTATCAGAAACAATCAACTATAAAATTTGTAATCATTCCAACAGATGTAAAAGGATGTTATAATTTCTTGAGGAACGTTAAGTCGGGTGATTTTATTGATGATGCTGATGGCTTGGGTAATTCTATTGATTTCGATATAGAAGAAAATTTGATTGAAGATTAAGCACTTTCTTGTTAACTTACACATTAGTTGTTGTGATTTTTTGGCTATATTAGTTAAAGTGACGATCAGATTAGTTTTAGATAATATTAAGTCAAAGTGATTCTACAATGAGACTGATTAAAGTTCTGGATACATAAACACATGCTTAGTTTAAAATTATTGAGCTAGTAAGGAAGAATGACTAAGTTTTGTAAAAGAAAGAACGTTATTTTTGTTATTATTAGTTACCATATAAATTGTTATTGAAATTTACATTTTAATTTTATATGAATACTTAAAAATGTTTCTAAAGATCTCAAAAATCAAAAATCTCGAGGAGCATCCTCAGGTGATTGCCATTTCAAAAAGTGGAAAGAGACGAAAACAAAAACCGAATTTTGCACTTGATCTTCCTATCTTATCCCCAAATGGGCGTGAACTATCAGCTGCGAAAATTCAAGACTTAAAAGATTTGTTCCATAACTCAGTCATTAATTGACTAACATTTTATAGTTTCTTCAAAAGAGTCTTGACCTTACTTAAAAGTTTAACATGTCCTCTAAAAAGGGTAAACAGCAATGGGGGAATAAAACCTCCCATAAGCCATTGGAGATTCCTCCAAATTTTGAAAAGAATCTTTCTGGTGAACTTGGATATGACAAAACTCTAGTGGACACCATGAACATCCCAGACATCAACACTCCCTCCACCTCTTCCTTACAAAAGAAGTAGTTAGACAACCCAAAAACTGTTCCCCCCTCCACTGCAGCTGAATCAAAAAAGGCCAAGAAGATTAACTCGGCTCCATCACAACAGGACCCCAATAAGACCTCATCCCGACCATCAAATCCTGAAAAGAACCCTGTAGAGCTGTTTCAAATCGGGTGGGCAAATCTGAAAGCAGAATATCAGTACACCTCTAGCAACCTTAAAGTAATAGAAGACCAGACATTATAAAGTTAATCAAAAGTACTCTCCCCCTCCCTGCAACAATAGTTACATTACTGGACGACCAATGGGAAAGCTTAGGGAAGGATCGTATCAACATATTCCTCACAACTTACTTCATTTCACATCCCCCTCACGGGACCCCGAATGATGCCCCGGATCCTGGTTCTTTTCTAAGACGCATGATAGCCTCTATGATTGAGGGGGAGAGACTCACACTAAAAGATGTGATGGAAAATATGGCTAATCTAGCTGCAGATCAGAAACTTGCAGCCCATTCTGTTCATGAGTTCAAAAAGTCAGTTACATCTGCGGAGAAAAGTTGGAGAGATCAGTCCTCAATTATATCGACTACATACTACTCTAAATTGGAGGAACATGTGAAGACTTGGTTAGAGAAGTTCACCAATCCAACAACCGCCCCCAAAGATGTGCCACCACCCAAGATTACAAAGAAGGTTATCAAATATGCTCAATTTACCTACGAGCTTGAAGAAGGTCAGATATCTGTAAAACCTCATGTACCTATAACGAAGATGATCAGATCTATAGAATCCCAACTTAAGGAGCTTCTCTCTCGTTACCCTGACACACAAGAACTGCTATACTACGACCCAGCACTTTTGGTCAAAACTTTTTGGGGTGTTTGCCGACCATGCATATTAACCCATTTCATTAAGTATCAGAAAATATCAACTATAAAATTTGTAATCATTCCAACAGATGTAAAAGGATGTTATAATTTCTTGAGGAACGTTAAGTCGGGTGATTTTATTGATGATGCTGATGGCTTGGGTAATTCTATTGATTTCGATATAGAAGAAAATTTGATTGAAGATTAAGCACTTTCTTGTTAACTTACACATTAGTTGTTGTGATTTTTTGGCTATATTAGTTAAAGTGACGATCAGATTAGTTTTAGATAATATTAAGTCAAAGTGATTCTACAATGAGACTGATTAAAGTTCTGGATACATAAACACATGCTTAGTTTAAAATTATTGAGCTAGTAAGGAAGAATGACTAAGTTTTGTAAAAGAAAGAACGTTATTTTTGTTATTATTAGTTACCATATAAATTGTTATTGAAATTTACATTTTAATTTTATATGAATACTTAAAAATGTTTCTAAAGATCTCAAAAATCAAAAATCTCGAGGAGCATCCTCAGGTGATTGCCATTTCAAAAAGTGGAAAGAGACGAAAACAAAAACCGAATTTTGCACTTGATCTTCCTATCTTATCCCCAAATGGGCGTGAACTATCAGCTGCGAAAATTCAAGACTTAAAAGATTTGTTCCATAACTCAGTCATTAATTGACTAACATTTTATAGTTTCTTCAAAAGAGTCTTGACCTTACTTACAAGTTTAACATGTCCTCTAAAAAGGGTAAACAGCAATGGGGGAATAAAACCTCCCATAAGCCATTGGAGATTCCTCCAAATTTTGAAAAGAATCTTTCTGGTGAACTTGGATATGACAAAACTCTAGTGGACACCATGAACATCCCAGACATCAACACTCCCTCCACCTCTTCCTTACAAAAGAAGCAGTTAGACAACCCAAAAACTGTTCCCCCCTCCACTGCAGCTGAATCAAAAAAGGCCATGAAGATTAACTCGGCTCCATCACAACAGGACCCCAATAAGACCTCATCCCGACCATCAAATCCTGAAAAGAACCCTGTAGAGCTGTTTCAAATCGGGTGGGCAAATCTGAAAGCAGAATATCAGTACACCTCTAGCAACCTTAAAGTAATAGAAGACCAGACATTATAAAGTTAATCAAAAGTACTCTCCCCCTCCCTGCAACAATAGCTACATTACTGGACGACCAATGGGAAAGCTTAGGGAAGGATCGTATCAACATATTCCTCACAACTTACTTCATTTCACATCCCCCTCACGGGACCCCGAATGATGCCCCGGATCCTGGTTCTTTTCTAAGACGCATGATAGCCTCTATGATTGAGGGGGAGAGACTCACACTAAAAGATGTGATGGAAAATATGGCTAATCTAGCTGCAGATCAGAAATTTGCAGCCCATTCTGTTCATGAGTTCAAAAAGTCAGTTACATCTGCGGAGAAAAGTTGGAGAGATCAGTCCTCACTTATATCGACTACATACTACTCTAAATTGGAGGAACATGTGAAGACTTGGTTAGAGAAGTTCACCAATCCAACAACCGCCCCCAAAGATGTGCCACCACCCAAGATTACAAAGAAGGTTATCAAATATGCTCAATTTACCTACGAGCTTGAAAAAGGTCAGATATCTGTAAAACCTCATGTACCTATAACGAAGATGATCAGTTCTATAGAATCCCAACTTAAGGAGCTTCTCTCTCGTTACCCTGACACACAAGAACTGCTATACTACGACCCAGCACTTTTGGTCAAAACTTTTTGGGGTGTTTGCCGACCATGCATATTAACCCATTTCATTAAGTATCAGAAACAATCAACTATAAAATTTGTAATCATTCCAACAGATGTAAAAGGATGTTATAATTTCTTGAGGAACGTTAAGTCGGGTGATTTTATTGATGATGCTGATGGCTTGGGTAATTCTATTGATTTCGATATAGAAGAAAATTTGATTGAAGATTAAGCACTTTCTTGTTAACTTACACATTAGTTGTTGTGATTTTTTGGCTATATTAGTTAAAGTGACGATCAGATTAGTTTTAGATAATATTAAGTCAAAGTGATTCTACAATGAGACTGATTAAAGTTCTGGATACATAAACACATGCTTAGTTTAAAATTATTGAGCTAGTAAGGAAGAATGACTAAGTTTTGTAAAAGAAAGAACGTTATTTTTGTTATTATTAGTTACCATATAAATTGTTATTGTAATTTACATTTTAATTTTATATGAATACTTAAAAATGTTTCTAAAGATCTCAAAAATCAAAAATCTCGAGGAGCATCCTCAGGTGATTGCCATTTCAAAAAGTGGAAAGAGACGAAAACAAAAACCGAATTTTGCACTTGATCTTCCTATCTTATCCCCAAATGGGCGTGAACTATCAGCTGCGAAAATTCAAGACTTAACAGATTTGTTCCATAACTCAGTCATTAATTGACTAACATTTTATAGTTTCTTCAAAAGAGTCTTGACCTTACTTACAAGTTTAACATGTCCTCTAAAAAGGGTAAACAGCAATGGGGGAATAAAACCTCCCATAAGCCATTGGAGATTCCTCCAAATTTTGAAAAGAATCTTTCTGGTGAACTTGGATATGACAAAACTCTAGTGGACACCATGAACATCCCAGACATCAACACTCCCTCCACCTCTTCCTTACAAAAGAAGCAGTTAGACAACCCAAAAACTGTTCCCCCCTCCACTGCAGCTGAATCAAAAAAGGCCAAGAAGATTAACTCGGCTCCATCACAACAGGACCCCAATAAGACCTCATCCCGACCATCAAATCCTGAAAAGAACCCTGTAGAGCTGTTTCAAATCGGGTGGGCAAATCTGAAAGCAGAATATCAGTACACCTCTAGCAACCTTAAAGTAATAGAAGACCAGACATTATAAAGTTAATCAAAAGTACTCTCCCCCTCCCTGCAACAATAGCTACATTACTGGACGACCAATGGGAAAGCTTAGGGAAGGATCGTATCAACATATTCCTCACAACTTACTTCATTTCACATCCCCCTCACGGGACCCCGAATGAAGCCCCGGATCCTGGTTCTTTTCTAAGACGCATGATAGCCTCTATGATTGAGGGGGAGAGACTCACACTAAAAGATGTGATGGAAAATATGGCTAATCTAGCTGCAGATCAGAAATTTGCAGCCCATTCTGTTCATGAGTTCAAAAAGTCAGTTACATCTGCGGAGAAAAGTTGGAGAGATCAGTCCTCACTTATATCGACTACATACTACTCTAAATTGGAGGAACATGTGAAGACTTGGTTAGAGAAGTTCACCAATCCAACAACCGCCCCCAAAGATGTGCCACCACCCAAGATTACAAAGAAGGTTATCAAATATGCTCAATTTACCTACGAGCTTGAAGAAGGTCAGATATCTGTAAAACCTCATGTACCTATAACGAAGATGATCAGTTCTATAGAATCCCAACTTAAGGAGCTTCTCTCTCGTTACCCTGACACACAAGAACTGCTATACTACGACCCAGCACTTTTGGTCAAAACTTTTTGGGGTGTTTGCCGACCATGCATATTAACCCATTTCATTAAGTATCAGAAACAATCAACTATAAAATTTGTAATCATTCCAACAGATGTAAAAGGATGTTATAATTTCTTGAGGAACGTTAAGTCGGGTGATTTTATTGATGATGCTGATGGCTTGGGTAATTCTATTGATTTCGATATAGAAGAAAATTTGATTGAAGATTAAGCACTTTCTTGTTAACTTACACATTAGTTGTTGTGATTTTTTGGCTATATTAGTTAAAGTGACGATCAGATTAGTTTTAGATAATATTAAGTCAAAGTGATTCTACAATGAGACTGATTAAAGTTCTGGATACATAAACACATGCTTAGTTTAAAATTATTGAGCTAGTAAGGAAGAATGACTAAGTTTTGTAAAAGAAAGAACGTTATTTTTGTTATTATTAGTTACCATATAAATTGTTATTGTAATTTACATTTTAATTTTATATGAATACTTAAAAATGTTTCTAAAGATCTCAAAAATCAAAAATCTCGAGGAGCATCCTCAGGTGATTGCCATTTCAAAAAGTGGAAAGAGACGAAAACAAAAACCGAATTTTGCACTTGATCTTCCTATCTTATCCCCAAATGGGCGTGAACTATCAGCTGCGAAAATTCAAGACTTAAAAGATTTGTTCCATAACTCAGTCATTAATTGACTAACATTTTATAGTTTCTTCAAAAGAGTCTTGACCTTACTTACAAGTTTAACATGTCCTCTAAAAAGGGTAAACAGCAATGGGGGAATAAAACCTCCCATAAGCCATTGGAGATTCCTCCAAATTTTGAAAAGAATCTTTCTGGTGAACTTGGATATGACAAAACTCTAGTGGACACCATGAACATCCCAGACATCAACACTCCCTCCACCTCTTCCTTACAAAAGAAGCAGTTAGACAACCCAAAACTGTTCCCCCCTCCACTGCAGCTGAATCAAAAAAGGCCAAGAAGATTAACTCTGCTCCATCACAACAGGACCCCAATAAGACCTCATCCCGACCATCAAATTCTGAAAAGAACCCTGTAGAGCTGTTTCAAATCGGGTGGGCAAATCTGAAAGCAGAATATCAGTACACCTCTAGCAACCTTAAAGTAATAGAAGACCAGAGAATATAAAGTTAATCAAAAGTACTCTCCCCCTCCCTGCAACAATAGTTATATTACTGGACGACCAATGGGAAAGCTTAGGGAAGGATCGTATCAACATATTCCTCACAACTTACTTCATTTCACCTCCCCTCACGGGACCCCGAATGATGCCCCGGATCCTGGTTCTTTTCTAAGAGGCATGATAGCCTCTATTATTGAGAGGGAGAGACTCACACTAAAAGATGTGATGGAAAATATGGCTAATCTAGCTGCAGATCAGAAATTTGCAGCCCATTCTGTTCATGAGTTCAAAAAGTCAGTTACATCTGCGGAGAAAAGTTGGAGAGATCAGTCCTCACTTATATCGACTACATACTACTCTAAATTGGAGGAACATGTGAAGACTTGGTTAGAGAAGTTCACCAATCCAACAACCGCCCCCAAAGATGTGCCACCACCCAAGATTACAAAGAAGGTTATCAAATATGCTCAATTTACCTACGAGCTTGAAGAAGGTCAGATATCTGTAAAACCTCATGTACCTATAACGAAGATGATCAGTTCTATAGAATCCCAACTTAAGGAGCTTCTCTCTCGTTACCCTGACACACAAGAACTGCTATACTACGACCCAGCACTTTTGGTCAAAACTTTTTGGGGTGTTTGCCGACCATGCATATTAACCCATTTCATTAAGTATCAGAAACAATCAACTATAAAATTTGTAATCATTCCAACAGATGTAAAAGGATGTTATAATTTCTTGAGGAACGTTAAGTCGGGTGATTTTATTGATGATGCTGATGGCTTGGGTAATTCTATTGATTTCGATATAGAAGAAAATTTGATTGAAGATTAAGCACTTTCTTGTTAACTTACACATTAGTTGTTGTGATTTTTTGGCTATATTAGTTAAAGTGACGATCAGATTAGTTTTAGATAATATTAAGTCAAAGTGATTCTACAATGAGACTGATTAAAGTTCTGGATACATAAACACATGCTTAGTTTAAAATTATTGAGCTAGTAAGGAAGAATGACTAAGTTTTGTAAAAGAAAGAACGTTATTTTTGTTATTATTAGTTACCATATAAATTGTTATTGTAATTTACATTTTAATTTTATATGAATACTTAAAAATGTTTCTAAAGATCTCAAAAATCAAAAATCTCGAGGAGCATCCTCAGGTGATTGCCATTTCAAAAAGTGGAAAGAGACGAAAACAAAAACCGAATTTTGCACTTGATCTTCCTATCTTATCCCCAAATGGGCGTGAACTATCAGCTGCGAAAATTCAAGACTTAACAGATTTGTTTCATAACTCAGTCATTAATTGACTAACATTTTATAGTTTCTTCAAAAGAGTCTTGACCTTACTTACAAGTTTAACATGTCCTCTAAAAAGGGTAAACAGCAATGGGGGAATAAAACCTCCCATAAGCCATTGGAGATTCCTCCAAATTTTGAAAAGAATCTTTCTGGTGAACTTGGATATGACAAAACTCTAGTGGACACCATGAACATCCCAGACATCAACACTCCCTCCACCTCTTCCTTACAAAAGAAGCAGTTAGACAACCCAAAAACTGTTCCCCCCTCCACTGCAGCTGAATCAAAAAAGGCCAAGAAGATTAACTCGGCTCCATCACAACAGGACCCCAATAAGACCTCATCCCGACCATCAAATTCTGAAAAGAACCCTGTAGAGCTGTTTCAAATCGGGTGGGCAAATCTGAAAGCAGAATATCAGTACACCTCTAGCAACCTTAAAGTAATAGAAGACCAGAGAATATAAAGTTAATCAAAAGTACTCTCCCCCTCCCTGCAACAATAGTTATATTACTGGACGACCAATGGGAAAGCTTAGGGAAGGATCGTATCAACATATTCCTCACAACTTACTTCATTTCACCTCCCCTCACGGGACCCCGAATGATGCCCCGGATCCTGGTTCTTTTCTAAGAGGCATGATAGCCTCTATTATTGAGAGGGAGAGACTCACACTAAAAGATGTGATGGAAAATATGGCTAATCTAGCTGCAGATCAGAAATTTGCAGCCCATTCTGTTCATGAGTTCAAAAAGTCAGTTACATCTGCGGAGAAAAGTTGGAGAGATCAGTCCTCACTTATATCGACTACATACTACTCTAAATTGGAGGAACATGTGAAGACTTGGTTAGAGAAGTTCACCAATCCAACAACCGCCCCCAAAGATGTGCCACCACCCAAGATTACAAAGAAGGTTATCAAATATGCTCAATTTACCTACGAGCTTGAAGAAGGTCAGATATCTGTAAAACCTCATGTACCTATAACGAAGATGATCAGTTCTATAGAATCCCAACTTAAGGAGCTTCTCTCTCGTTACCCTGACACACAAGAACTGCTATACTACGACCCAGCACTTTTGGTCAAAACTTTTTGGGGTGTTTGCCGACCATGCATATTAACCCATTTCATTAAGTATCAGAAACAATCAACTATAAAATTTGTAATCATTCCAACAGATGTAAAAGGATGTTATAATTTCTTGAGGAACGTTAAGTCGGGTGATTTTATTGATGATGCTGATGGCTTGGGTAATTCTATTGATTTCGATATAGAAGAAAATTTGATTGAAGATTAAGCACTTTCTTGTTAACTTACACATTAGTTGTTGTGATTTTTTGGCTATATTAGTTAAAGTGACGATCAGATTAGTTTTAGATAATATTAAGTCAAAGTGATTCTACAATGAGACTGATTAAAGTTCTGGATACATAAACACATGCTTAGTTTAAAATTATTGAGCTAGTAAGGAAGAATGACTAAGTTTTGTAAAAGAAAGAACGTTATTTTTGTTATTATTAGTTACCATATAAATTGTTATTGTAATTTACATTTTAATTTTATATGAATACTTAAAAATGTTTCTAAAGATCTCAAAAATCAAAAATCTCGAGGAGCATCCTCAGGTGATTGCCATTTCAAAAAGTGGAAAGAGACGAAAACAAAAACCGAATTTTGCACTTGATCTTCCTATCTTATCCCCAAATGGGCGTGAACTATCAGCTGCGAAAATTCAAGACTTAACAGATTTGTTTCATAACTCAGTCATTAATTGACTAACATTTTATAGTTTCTTCAAAAGAGTCTTGACCTTACTTACAAGTTTAACATGTCCTCTAAAAAGGGTAAACAGCAATGGGGGAATAAAACCTCCCATAAGCCATTGGAGATTCCTCCAAATTTTGAAAAGAATCTTTCTGGTGAACTTGGATATGACAAAACTCTAGTGGACACCATGAACATCCCAGACATCAACACTCCCTCCACCTCTTCCTTACAAAAGAAGCAGTTAGACAACCCAAAAACTGTTCCCCCCTCCACTGCAGCTGAATCAAAAAAGGCCAAGAAGATTAACTCGGCTCCATCACAACAGGACCCCAATAAGACCTCATCCCGACCATCAAATTCTGAAAAGAACCCTGTAGAGCTGTTTCAAATCGGGTGGGCAAATCTGAAAGCAGAATATCAGTACACCTCTAGCAACCTTAAAGTAATAGAAGACCAGAGAATATAAAGTTAATCAAAAGTACTCTCCCCCTCCCTGCAACAATAGTTATATTACTGGACGACCAATGGGAAAGCTTAGGGAAGGATCGTATCAACATATTCCTCACAACTTACTTCATTTCACCTCCCCTCACGGGACCCCGAATGATGCCCCGGATCCTGGTTCTTTTCTAAGAGGCATGATAGCCTCTATTATTGAGAGGGAGAGACTCACACTAAAAGATGTGATGGAAAATATGGCTAATCTAGCTGCAGATCAGAAATTTGCAGCCCATTCTGTTCATGGGTTCAAAAAGTCAGTTACATCTGCGGAGAAAAGTTGGAGAGATCAGTCCTCACTTATATCGACTACATACTACTCTAAATTGGAGGAACATGTGAAGACTTGGTTAGAGAAGTTCACCAATCCAACAACCGCCCCCAAAGATGTGCCACCACCCAAGATTACAAAGAAGGTTATCAAATATGCTCAATTTACCTACGAGCTTGAAGAAGGTCAGATATCTGTAAAACCTCATGTACCTATAACGAAGATGATCAGTTCTATAGAATCCCAACTTAAGGAGCTTCTCTCTCGTTACCCTGACACACAAGAACTGCTATACTACGACCCAGCACTTTTGGTCAAAACTTTTTGGGGTGTTTGCCGACCATGCATATTAACCCATTTCATTAAGTATCAGAAACAATCAACTATAAAATTTGTAATCATTCCAACAGATGTAAAAGGATGTTATAATTTCTTGAGGAACGTTAAGTCGGGTGATTTTATTGATGATGCTGATGGCTTGGGTAATTCTATTGATTTCGATATAGAAGAAAATTTGATTGAAGATTAAGCACTTTCTTGTTAACTTACACATTAGTTGTTGTGATTTTTTGGCTATATTAGTTAAAGTGACGATCAGATTAGTTTTAGATAATATTAAGTCAAAGTGATTCTACAATGAGACTGATTAAAGTTCTGGATACATAAACACATGCTTAGTTTAAAATTATTGAGCTAGTAAGGAAGAATGACTAAGTTTTGTAAAAGAAAGAACGTTATTTTTGTTATTATTAGTTACCATATAAATTGTTATTGTAATTTACATTTTAATTTTATATGAATACTTAAAAATGTTTCTAAAGATCTCAAAAATCAAAAATCTCGAGGAGCATCCTCAGGTGATTGCCATTTCAAAAAGTGGAAAGAGACGAAAACAAAAACCGAATTTTGCACTTGATCTTCCTATCTTATCCCCAAATGGGCGTGAACTATCAGCTGCGAAAATTCAAGACTTAAAAGATTTGTTCCATAACTCAGTCATTAATTGACTAACATTTTATAGTTTCTTCAAAAGAGTCTTGACCTTACTTACAAGTTTAACATGTCCTCTAAAAAGGGTAAACAGCAATGGGGGAATAAAACCTCCCATAAGCCATTGGAGATTCCTCCAAATTTTGAAAAGAATCTTTCTGGTGAACTTGGATATGACAAAACTCTAGTGGACACCATGAACATCCCAGACATCAACACTCCCTCCACCTCTTCCTTACAAAAGAAGCAGTTAGACAACCCAAAACTGTTCCCCCCTCCACTGCAGCTGAATCAAAAAAGGCCAAGAAGATTAACTCGGCTCCATCACAACAGGACCCCAATAAGACCTCATCCCGACCATCAAATTCTGAAAAGAACCCTGTAGAGCTGTTTCAAATCGGGTGGGCAAATCTGAAAGCAGAATATCAGTACACCTCTAGCAACCTTAAAGTAATAGAAGACCAGAGAATATAAAGTTAATCAAAAGTACTCTCCCCCTCCCTGCAACAATAGTTATATTACTGGACGACCAATGGGAAAGCTTAGGGAAGGATCGTATCAACATATTCCTCACAACTTACTTCATTTCACCTCCCCTCACGGGACCCCGAATGATGCCCCGGATCCTGGTTCTTTTCTAAGAGGCATGATAGCCTCTATTATTGAGAGGGAGAGACTCACACTAAAAGATGTGATGGAAAATATGGCTAATCTAGCTGCAGATCAGAAATTTGCAGCCCATTCTGTTCATGAGTTCAAAAAGTCAGTTACATCTGCGGAGAAAAGTTGGAGAGATCAGTCCTCACTTATATCGACTACATACTACTCTAAATTGGAGGAACATGTGAAGACTTGGTTAGAGAAGTTCACCAATCCAACAACCGCCCCCAAAGATGTGCCACCACCCAAGATTACAAAGAAGGTTATCAAATATGCTCAATTTACCTACGAGCTTGAAGAAGGTCAGATATCTGTAAAACCTCATGTACCTATAACGAAGATGATCAGATCTATAGAATCCCAACTTAAGGAGCTTCTCTCTCGTTACCCTGACACACAAGAACTGCTATACTACGACCCAGCACTTTTGGTCAAAACTTTTTGGGGTGTTTGCCGACCATGCATATTAACCCATTTCATTAAGTATCAGAAACAATCAACTATAAAATTTGTAATCATTCCAACAGATGTAAAAGGATGTTATAATTTCTTGAGGAACGTTAAGTCGGGTGATTTTATTGATGATGCTGATGGCTTGGGTAATTCTATTGATTTCGATATAGAAGAAAATTTGATTGAAGATTAAGCACTTTCTTGTTAACTTACACATTAGTTGTTGTGATTTTTTGGCTATATTAGTTAAAGTGACGATCAGATTAGTTTTAGATAATATTAAGTCAAAGTGATTCTACAATGAGACTGATTAAAGTTCTGGATACATAAACACATGCTTAGTTTAAAATTATTGAGCTAGTAAGGAAGAATGACTAAGTTTTGTAAAAGAAAGAACGTTATTTTTGTTATTATTAGTTACCATATAAATTGTTATTGAAATTTACATTTTAATTTTATATGAATACTTAAAAATGTTTCTAAAGATCTCAAAAATCAAAAATCTCGAGGAGCATCCTCAGGTGATTGCCATTTCAAAAAGTGGAAAGAGACGAAAACAAAAACCGAATTTTGCACTTGATCTTCCTATCTTATCCCCAAATGGGCGTGAACTATCAGCTGCGAAAATTCAAGACTTAAAAGATTTGTTCCATAACTCAGTCATTAATTGACTAACATTTTATAGTTTCTTCAAAAGAGTCTTGACCTTACTTACAAGTTTAACATGTCCTCTAAAAAGGGTAAACAGCAATGGGGGAATAAAACCTCCCATAAGCCATTGGAGATTCCTCCAAATTTTGAAAAGAATCTTTCTGGTGAACTTGGATATGACAAAACTCTAGTGGACACCATGAACATCCCAGACATCAACACTCCCTCCACCTCTTCCTTACAAAAGAAGCAGTTAGACAACCCAAAAACTGTTCCCCCCTCCACTGCAGCTGAATCAAAAAAGGCCAAGAAGATTAACTCGGCTCCATCACAACAGGACCCCAATAAGACCTCATCCCGACCATCAAATCCTGAAAAGAACCCTGTAGAGCTGTTTCAAATCGGGTGGGCAAATCTGAAAGCAGAATATCAGTACACCTCTAGCAACCTTAAAGTAATAGAAGACCAGACATTATAAAGTTAATCAAAAGTACTCTCCCCCTCCCTGCAACAATAGCTACATTACTGGACGACCAATGGGAAAGCTTAGGGAAGGATCGTATCAACATATTCCTCACAACTTACTTCATTTCACATCCCCCTCACGGGACCCCGAATGATGCCCCGGATCCTGGTTCTTTTCTAAGACGCATGATAGCCTCTATGATTGAGGGGGAGAGACTCACACTAAAAGATGTGATGGAAAATATGGCTAATCTAGCTGCAGATCAGAAATTTGCAGCCCATTCTGTTCATGAGTTCAAAAAGTCAGTTACATCTGCGGAGAAAAGTTGGAGAGATCAGTCCTCACTTATATCGACTACATACTACTCTAAATTGGAGGAACATGTGAAGACTTGGTTAGAGAAGTTCACCAATCCAACAACCGCCCCCAAAGATGTGCCACCACCCAAGATTACAAAGAAGGTTATCAAATATGCTCAATTTACCTACGAGCTTGAAAAAGGTCAGATATCTGTAAAACCTCATGTACCTATAACGAAGATGATCAGTTCTATAGAATCCCAACTTAAGGAGCTTCTCTCTCGTTACCCTGACACACAAGAACTGCTATACTACGACCCAGCACTTTTGGTCAAAACTTTTTGGGGTGTTTGCCGACCATGCATATTAACCCATTTCATTAAGTATCAGAAACAATCAACTATAAAATTTGTAATCATTCCAACAGATGTAAAAGGA
The DNA here is from genome assembly GCA_963668995.1 of Parnassius mnemosyne. Lineage (NCBI taxonomy): Eukaryota > Metazoa > Arthropoda > Insecta > Lepidoptera > Papilionidae > Parnassius > Parnassius mnemosyne. The sequence goes on along the minus strand of CAVLGL010000097.1, from coordinate 1,517,998 downwards.
TGTTATAATTTCTTGAGGAACGTTAAGTCGGGTGATTTTATTGATGATGCTGATGGCTTGGGTAATTCTATTGATTTCGATATAGAAGAAAATTTGATTGAAGATTAAGCACTTTCTTGTTAACTTACACATTAGTTGTTGTGATTTTTTGGCTATATTAGTTAAAGTGACGATCAGATTAGTTTTAGATAATATTAAGTCAAAGTGATTCTACAATGAGACTGATTAAAGTTCTGGATACATAAACACATGCTTAGTTTAAAATTATTGAGCTAGTAAGGAAGAATGACTAAGTTTTGTAAAAGAAAGAACGTTATTTTTGTTATTATTAGTTACCATATAAATTGTTATTGTAATTTACATTTTAATTTTATATGAATACTTAAAAATGTTTCTAAAGATCTCAAAAATCAAAAATCTCGAGGAGCATCCTCAGGTGATTGCCATTTCAAAAAGTGGAAAGAGACGAAAACAAAAACCGAATTTTGCACTTGATCTTCCTATCTTATCCCCAAATGGGCGTGAACTATCAGCTGCGAAAATTCAAGACTTAACAGATTTGTTCCATAACTCAGTCATTAATTGACTAACATTTTATAGTTTCTTCAAAAGAGTCTTGACCTTACTTACAAGTTTAACATGTCCTCTAAAAAGGGTAAACAGCAATGGGGGAATAAAACCTCCCATAAGCCATTGGAGATTCCTCCAAATTTTGAAAAGAATCTTTCTGGTGAACTTGGATATGACAAAACTCTAGTGGACACCATGAACATCCCAGACATCAACACTCCCTCCACCTCTTCCTTACAAAAGAAGCAGTTAGACAACCCAAAAACTGTTCCCCCCTCCACTGCAGCTGAATCAAAAAAGGCCAAGAAGATTAACTCGGCTCCATCACAACAGGACCCCAATAAGACCTCATCCCGACCATCAAATCCTGAAAAGAACCCTGTAGAGCTGTTTCAAATCGGGTGGGCAAATCTGAAAGCAGAATATCAGTACACCTCTAGCAACCTTAAAGTAATAGAAGACCAGACATTATAAAGTTAATCAAAAGTACTCTCCCCCTCCCTGCAACAATAGCTACATTACTGGACGACCAATGGGAAAGCTTAGGGAAGGATCGTATCAACATATTCCTCACAACTTACTTCATTTCACATCCCCCTCACGGGACCCCGAATGATGCCCCGGATCCTGGTTCTTTTCTAAGACGCATGATAGCCTCTATGATTGAGGGGGAGAGACTCACACTAAAAGATGTGATGGAAAATATGGCTAATCTAGCTGCAGATCAGAAATTTGCAGCCCATTCTGTTCATGAGTTCAAAAAGTCAGTTACATCTGCGGAGAAAAGTTGGAGAGATCAGTCCTCACTTATATCGACTACATACTACTCTAAATTGGAGGAACATGTGAAGACTTGGTTAGAGAAGTTCACCAATCCAACAACCGCCCCCAAAGATGTGCCACCACCCAAGATTACAAAGAAGGTTATCAAATATGCTCAATTTACCTACGAGCTTGAAGAAGGTCAGATATCTGTAAAACCTCATGTACCTATAACGAAGATGATCAGTTCTATAGAATCCCAACTTAAGGAGCTTCTCTCTCGTTACCCTGACACACAAGAACTGCTATACTACGACCCAGCACTTTTGGTCAAAACTTTTTGGGGTGTTTGCCGACCATGCATATTAACCCATTTCATTAAGTATCAGAAACAATCAACTATAAAATTTGTAATCATTCCAACAGATGTAAAAGGATGTTATAATTTCTTGAGGAACGTTAAGTCGGGTGATTTTATTGATGATGCTGATGGCTTGGGTAATTCTATTGATTTCGATATAGAAGAAAATTTGATTGAAGATTAAGCACTTTCTTGTTAACTTACACATTAGTTGTTGTGATTTTTTGGCTATATTAGTTAAAGTGACGATCAGATTAGTTTTAGATAATATTAAGTCAAAGTGATTCTACAATGAGACTGATTAAAGTTCTGGATACATAAACACATGCTTAGTTTAAAATTATTGAGCTAGTAAGGAAGAATGACTAAGTTTTGTAAAAGAAAGAACGTTATTTTTGTTATTATTAGTTACCATATAAATTGTTATTGTAATTTACATTTTAATTTTATATGAATACTTAAAAATGTTTCTAAAGATCTCAAAAATCAAAAATCTCGAGGAGCATCCTCAGGTGATTGCCATTTCAAAAAGTGGAAAGAGACGAAAACAAAAACCGAATTTTGCACTTGATCTTCCTATCTTATCCCCAAATGGGCGTGAACTATCAGCTGCGAAAATTCAAGACTTAACAGATTTGTTTCATAACTCAGTCATTAATTGACTAACATTTTATAGTTTCTTCAAAAGAGTCTTGACCTTACTTACAAGTTTAACATGTCCTCTAAAAAGGGTAAACAGCAATGGGGGAATAAAACCTCCCATAAGCCATTGGAGATTCCTCCAAATTTTGAAAAGAATCTTTCTGGTGAACTTGGATATGACAAAACTCTAGTGGACACCATGAACATCCCAGACATCAACACTCCCTCCACCTCTTCCTTACAAAAGAAGCAGTTAGACAACCCAAAAACTGTTCCCCCCTCCACTGCAGCTGAATCAAAAAAGGCCAAGAAGATTAACTCGGCTCCATCACAACAGGACCCCAATAAGACCTCATCCCGACCATCAAATTCTGAAAAGAACCCTGTAGAGCTGTTTCAAATCGGGTGGGCAAATCTGAAAGCAGAATATCAGTACACCTCTAGCAACCTTAAAGTAATAGAAGACCAGAGAATATAAAGTTAATCAAAAGTACTCTCCCCCTCCCTGCAACAATAGTTATATTACTGGACGACCAATGGGAAAGCTTAGGGAAGGATCGTATCAACATATTCCTCACAACTTACTTCATTTCACCTCCCCTCACGGGACCCCGAATGATGCCCCGGATCCTGGTTCTTTTCTAAGAGGCATGATAGCCTCTATTATTGAGAGGGAGAGACTCACACTAAAAGATGTGATGGAAAATATGGCTAATCTAGCTGCAGATCAGAAATTTGCAGCCCATTCTGTTCATGAGTTCAAAAAGTCAGTTACATCTGCGGAGAAAAGTTGGAGAGATCAGTCCTCACTTATATCGACTACATACTACTCTAAATTGGAGGAACATGTGAAGACTTGGTTAGAGAAGTTCACCAATCCAACAACCGCCCCCAAAGATGTGCCACCACCCAAGATTACAAAGAAGGTTATCAAATATGTTCAATTTACCTACGAGCTTGAAGAAGGTCAGATATCTGTAAAACCTCATGTACCTATAACGAAGATGATCAGTTCTATAGAATCCCAACTTAAGGAGCTTCTCTCTCGTTACCCTGACACACAAGAACTGCTATACTACGACCCAGCACTTTTGGTCAAAACTTTTTGGGGTGTTTGCCGACCATGCATATTAACCCATTTCATTAAGTATCAGAAACAATCAACTATAAAATTTGTAATCATTCCAACAGATGTAAAAGGATGTTATAATTTCTTGAGGAACGTTAAGTCGGGTGATTTTATTGATGATGCTGATGGCTTGGGTAATTCTATTGATTTCGATATAGAAGAAAATTTGATTGAAGATTAAGCACTTTCTTGTTAACTTACACATTAGTTGTTGTGATTTTTTGGCTATATTAGTTAAAGTGACGATCAGATTAGTTTTAGATAATATTAAGTCAAAGTGATTCTACAATGAGACTGATTAAAGTTCTGGATACATAAACACATGCTTAGTTTAAAATTATTGAGCTAGTAAGGAAGAATGACTAAGTTTTGTAAAAGAAAGAACGTTATTTTTGTTATTATTAGTTACCATATAAATTGTTATTGTAATTTACATTTTAATTTTATATGAATACTTAAAAATGTTTCTAAAGATCTCAAAAATCAAAAATCTCGAGGAGCATCCTCAGGTGATTGCCATTTCAAAAAGTGGAAAGAGACGAAAACAAAAACCGAATTTTGCACTTGATCTTCCTATCTTATCCCCAAATGGGCGTGAACTATCAGCTGCGAAAATTCAAGACTTAAAAGATTTGTTCCATAACTCAGTCATTAATTGACTAACATTTTATAGTTTCTTCAAAAGAGTCTTGACCTTACTTACAAGTTTAACATGTCCTCTAAAAAGGGTAAACAGCAATGGGGGAATAAAACCTCCCATAAGCCATTGGAGATTCCTCCAAATTTTGAAAAGAATCTTTCTGGTGAACTTGGATATGACAAAACTCTAGTGGACACCATGAACATCCCAGACATCAACACTCCCTCCACCTCTTCCTTACAAAAGAAGCAGTTAGACAACCCAAAACTGTTCCCCCCTCCACTGCAGCTGAATCAAAAAAGGCCAAGAAGATTAACTCTGCTCCATCACAACAGGACCCCAATAAGACCTCATCCCGACCATCAAATTCTGAAAAGAACCCTGTAGAGCTGTTTCAAATCGGGTGGGCAAATCTGAAAGCAGAATATCAGTACACCTCTAGCAACCTTAAAGTAATAGAAGACCAGAGAATATAAAGTTAATCAAAAGTACTCTCCCCCTCCCTGCAACAATAGTTATATTACTGGACGACCAATGGGAAAGCTTAGGGAAGGATCGTATCAACATATTCCTCACAACTTACTTCATTTCACCTCCCCTCACGGGACCCCGAATGATGCCCCGGATCCTGGTTCTTTTCTAAGAGGCATGATAGCCTCTATTATTGAGAGGGAGAGACTCACACTAAAAGATGTGATGGAAAATATGGCTAATCTAGCTGCAGATCAGAAATTTGCAGCCCATTCTGTTCATGAGTTCAAAAAGTCAGTTACATCTGCGGAGAAAAGTTGGAGAGATCAGTCCTCACTTATATCGACTACATACTACTCTAAATTGGAGGAACATGTGAAGACTTGGTTAGAGAAGTTCACCAATCCAACAACCGCCCCCAAAGATGTGCCACCACCCAAGATTACAAAGAAGGTTATCAAATATGCTCAATTTACCTACGAGCTTGAAGAAGGTCAGATATCTGTAAAACCTCATGTACCTATAACGAAGATGATCAGATCTATAGAATCCCAACTTAAGGAGCTTCTCTCTCGTTACCCTGACACACAAGAACTGCTATACTACGACCCAGCACTTTTGGTCAAAACTTTTTGGGGTGTTTGCCGACCATGCATATTAACCCATTTCATTAAGTATCAGAAACAATCAACTATAAAATTTGTAATCATTCCAACAGATGTAAAAGGATGTTATAATTTCTTGAGGAACGTTAAGTCGGGTGATTTTATTGATGATGCTGATGGCTTGGGTAATTCTATTGATTTCGATATAGAAGAAAATTTGATTGAAGATTAAGCACTTTCTTGTTAACTTACACATTAGTTGTTGTGATTTTTTGGCTATATTAGTTAAAGTGACGATCAGATTAGTTTTAGATAATATTAAGTCAAAGTGATTCTACAATGAGACTGATTAAAGTTCTGGATACATAAACACATGCTTAGTTTAAAATTATTGAGCTAGTAAGGAAGAATGACTAAGTTTTGTAAAAGAAAGAACGTTATTTTTGTTATTATTAGTTACCATATAAATTGTTATTGAAATTTACATTTTAATTTTATATGAATACTTAAAAATGTTTCTAAAGATCTCAAAAATCAAAAATCTCGAGGAGCATCCTCAGGTGATTGCCATTTCAAAAAGTGGAAAGAGACGAAAACAAAAACCGAATTTTGCACTTGATCTTCCTATCTTATCCCCAAATGGGCGTGAACTATCAGCTGCGAAAATTCAAGACTTAAAAGATTTGTTCCATAACTCAGTCATTAATTGACTAACATTTTATAGTTTCTTCAAAAGAGTCTTGACCTTACTTACAAGTTTAACATGTCCTCTAAAAAGGGTAAACAGCAATGGGGGAATAAAACCTCCCATAAGCCATTGGAGATTCCTCCAAATTTTGAAAAGAATCTTTCTGGTGAACTTGGATATGACAAAACTCTAGTGGACACCATGAACATCCCAGACATCAACACTCCCTCCACCTCTTCCTTACAAAAGAAGCAGTTAGACAACCCAAAAACTGTTCCCCCCTCCACTGCAGCTGAATCAAAAAAGGCCAAGAAGATTAACTCGGCTCCATCACAACAGGACCCCAATAAGACCTCATCCCGACCATCAAATCCTGAAAAGAACCCTGTAGAGCTGTTTCAAATCGGGTGGGCAAATCTGAAAGCAGAATATCAGTACACCTCTAGCAACCTTAAAGTAATAGAAGACCAGACATTATAAAGTTAATCAAAAGTACTCTCCCCCTCCCTGCAACAATAGCTACATTACTGGACGACCAATGGGAAAGCTTAGGGAAGGATCGTATCAACATATTCCTCACAACTTACTTCATTTCACATCCCCCTCACGGGACCCCGAATGATGCCCCGGATCCTGGTTCTTTTCTAAGACGCATGATAGCCTCTATGATTGAGGGGGAGAGACTCACACTAAAAGATGTGATGGAAAATATGGCTAATCTAGCTGCAGATCAGAAATTTGCAGCCCATTCTGTTCATGAGTTCAAAAAGTCAGTTACATCTGCGGAGAAAAGTTGGAGAGATCAGTCCTCACTTATATCGACTACATACTACTCTAAATTGGAGGAACATGTGAAGACTTGGTTAGAGAAGTTCACCAATCCAACAACCGCCCCCAAAGATGTGCCACCACCCAAGATTACAAAGAAGGTTATCAAATATGCTCAATTTACCTACGAGCTTGAAAAAGGTCAGATATCTGTAAAACCTCATGTACCTATAACGAAGATGATCAGTTCTATAGAATCCCAACTTAAGGAGCTTCTCTCTCGTTACCCTGACACACAAGAACTGCTATACTACGACCCAGCACTTTTGGTCAAAACTTTTTGGGGTGTTTGCCGACCATGCATATTAACCCATTTCATTAAGTATCAGAAACAATCAACTATAAAATTTGTAATCATTCCAACAGATGTAAAAGGATGTTATAATTTCTTGAGGAACGTTAAGTCGGGTGATTTTATTGATGATGCTGATGGCTTGGGTAATTCTATTGATTTCGATATAGAAGAAAATTTGATTGAAGATTAAGCACTTTCTTGTTAACTTACACATTAGTTGTTGTGATTTTTTGGCTATATTAGTTAAAGTGACGATCAGATTAGTTTTAGATAATATTAAGTCAAAGTGATTCTACAATGAGACTGATTAAAGTTCTGGATACATAAACACATGCTTAGTTTAAAATTATTGAGCTAGTAAGGAAGAATGACTAAGTTTTGTAAAAGAAAGAACGTTATTTTTGTTATTATTAGTTACCATATAAATTGTTATTGTAATTTACATTTTAATTTTATATGAATACTTAAAAATGTTTCTAAAGATCTCAAAAATCAAAAATCTCGAGGAGCATCCTCAGGTGATTGCCATTTCAAAAAGTGGAAAGAGACGAAAACAAAAACCGAATTTTGCACTTGATCTTCCTATCTTATCCCCAAATGGGCGTGAACTATCAGCTGCGAAAATTCAAGACTTAACAGATTTGTTCCATAACTCAGTCATTAATTGACTAACATTTTATAGTTTCTTCAAAAGAGTCTTGACCTTACTTACAAGTTTAACATGTCCTCTAAAAAGGGTAAACAGCAATGGGGGAATAAAACCTCCCATAAGCCATTGGAGATTCCTCCAAATTTTGAAAAGAATCTTTCTGGTGAACTTGGATATGACAAAACTCTAGTGGACACCATGAACATCCCAGACATCAACACTCCCTCCACCTCTTCCTTACAAAAGAAGCAGTTAGACAACCCAAAAACTGTTCCCCCCTCCACTGCAGCTGAATCAAAAAAGGCCAAGAAGATTAACTCGGCTCCATCACAACAGGACCCCAATAAGACCTCATCCCGACCATCAAATCCTGAAAAGAACCCTGTAGAGCTGTTTCAAATCGGGTGGGCAAATCTGAAAGCAGAATATCAGTACACCTCTAGCAACCTTAAAGTAATAGAAGACCAGACATTATAAAGTTAATCAAAAGTACTCTCCCCCTCCCTGCAACAATAGCTACATTACTGGACGACCAATGGGAAAGCTTAGGGAAGGATCGTATCAACATATTCCTCACAACTTACTTCATTTCACATCCCCCTCACGGGACCCCGAATGATGCCCCGGATCCTGGTTCTTTTCTAAGACGCATGATAGCCTCTATGATTGAGGGGGAGAGACTCACACTAAAAGATGTGATGGAAAATATGGCTAATCTAGCTGCAGATCAGAAATTTGCAGCCCATTCTGTTCATGAGTTCAAAAAGTCAGTTACATCTGCGGAGAAAAGTTGGAGAGATCAGTCCTCACTTATATCGACTACATACTACTCTAAATTGGAGGAACATGTGAAGACTTGGTTAGAGAAGTTCACCAATCCAACAACCGCCCCCAAAGATGTGCCACCACCCAAGATTACAAAGAAGGTTATCAAATATGCTCAATTTACCTACGAGCTTGAAGAAGGTCAGATATCTGTAAAACCTCATGTACCTATAACGAAGATGATCAGTTCTATAGAATCCCAACTTAAGGAGCTTCTCTCTCGTTACCCTGACACACAAGAACTGCTATACTACGACCCAGCACTTTTGGTCAAAACTTTTTGGGGTGTTTGCCGACCATGCATATTAACCCATTTCATTAAGTATCAGAAACAATCAACTATAAAATTTGTAATCATTCCAACAGATGTAAAAGGATGTTATAATTTCTTGAGGAACGTTAAGTCGGGTGATTTTATTGATGATGCTGATGGCTTGGGTAATTCTATTGATTTCGATATAGAAGAAAATTTGATTGAAGATTAAGCACTTTCTTGTTAACTTACACATTAGTTGTTGTGATTTTTTGGCTATATTAGTTAAAGTGACGATCAGATTAGTTTTAGATAATATTAAGTCAAAGTGATTCTACAATGAGACTGATTAAAGTTCTGGATACATAAACACATGCTTAGTTTAAAATTATTGAGCTAGTAAGGAAGAATGACTAAGTTTTGTAAAAGAAAGAACGTTATTTTTGTTATTATTAGTTACCATATAAATTGTTATTGTAATTTACATTTTAATTTTATATGAATACTTAAAAATGTTTCTAAAGATCTCAAAAATCAAAAATCTCGAGGAGCATCCTCAGGTGATTGCCATTTCAAAAAGTGGAAAGAGACGAAAACAAAAACCGAATTTTGCACTTGATCTTCCTATCTTATCCCCAAATGGGCGTGAACTATCAGCTGCGAAAATTCAAGACTTAACAGATTTGTTTCATAACTCAGTCATTAATTGACTAACATTTTATAGTTTCTTCAAAAGAGTCTTGACCTTACTTACAAGTTTAACATGTCCTCTAAAAAGGGTAAACAGCAATGGGGGAATAAAACCTCCCATAAGCCATTGGAGATTCCTCCAAATTTTGAAAAGAATCTTTCTGGTGAACTTGGATATGACAAAACTCTAGTGGACACCATGAACATCCCAGACATCAACACTCCCTCCACCTCTTCCTTACAAAAGAAGCAGTTAGACAACCCAAAAACTGTTCCCCCCTCCACTGCAGCTGAATCAAAAAAGGCCAAGAAGATTAACTCGGCTCCATCACAACAGGACCCCAATAAGACCTCATCCCGACCATCAAATTCTGAAAAGAACCCTGTAGAGCTGTTTCAAATCGGGTGGGCAAATCTGAAAGCAGAATATCAGTACACCTCTAGCAACCTTAAAGTAATAGAAGACCAGAGAATATAAAGTTAATCAAAAGTACTCTCCCCCTCCCTGCAACAATAGTTATATTACTGGACGACCAATGGGAAAGCTTAGGGAAGGATCGTATCAACATATTCCTCACAACTTACTTCATTTCACCTCCCCTCACGGGACCCCGAATGATGCCCCGGATCCTGGTTCTTTTCTAAGAGGCATGATAGCCTCTATTATTGAGAGGGAGAGACTCACACTAAAAGATGTGATGGAAAATATGGCTAATCTAGCTGCAGATCAGAAATTTGCAGCCCATTCTGTTCATGAGTTCAAAAAGTCAGTTACATCTGCGGAGAAAAGTTGGAGAGATCAGTCCTCACTTATATCGACTACATACTACTCTAAATTGGAGGAACATGTGAAGACTTGGTTAGAGAAGTTCACCAATCCAACAACCGCCCCCAAAGATGTGCCACCACCCAAGATTACAAAGAAGGTTATCAAATATGCTCAATTTACCTACGAGCTTGAAGAAGGTCAGATATCTGTAAAACCTCATGTACCTATAACGAAGATGATCAGTTCTATAGAATCCCAACTTAAGGAGCTTCTCTCTCGTTACCCTGACACACAAGAACTGCTATACTACGACCCAGCACTTTTGGTCAAAACTTTTTGGGGTGTTTGCCGACCATGCATATTAACCCATTTCATTAAGTATCAGAAACAATCAACTATAAAATTTGTAATCATTCCAACAGATGTAAAAGGATGTTATAATTTCTTGAGGAACGTTAAGTCGGGTGATTTTATTGATGATGCTGATGGCTTGGGTAATTCTATTGATTTCGATATAGAAGAAAATTTGATTGAAGATTAAGCACTTTCTTGTTAACTTACACATTAGTTGTTGTGATTTTTTGGCTATATTAGTTAAAGTGACGATCAGATTAGTTTTAGATAATATTAAGTCAAAGTGATTCTACAATGAGACTGATTAAAGTTCTGGATACATAAACACATGCTTAGTTTAAAATTATTGAGCTAGTAAGGAAGAATGACTAAGTTTTGTAAAAGAAAGAACGTTATTTTTGTTATTATTAGTTACCATATAAATTGTTATTGTAATTTACATTTTAATTTTATATGAATACTTAAAAATGTTTCTAAAGATCTCAAAAATCAAAAATCTCGAGGAGCATCCTCAGGTGATTGCCATTTCAAAAAGTGGAAAGAGACGAAAACAAAAACCGAATTTTGCACTTGATCTTCCTATCTTATCCCCAAATGGGCGTGAACTATCAGCTGCGAAAATTCAAGACTTAAAAGATTTGTTCCATAACTCAGTCATTAATTGACTAACATTTTATAGTTTCTTCAAAAGAGTCTTGACCTTACTTACAAGTTTAACATGTCCTCTAAAAAGGGTAAACAGCAATGGGGGAATAAAACCTCCCATAAGCCATTGGAGATTCCTCCAAATTTTGAAAAGAATCTTTCTGGTGAACTTGGATATGACAAAACTCTAGTGGACACCATGAACATCCCAGACATCAACACTCCCTCCACCTCTTCCTTACAAAAGAAGCAGTTAGACAACCCAAAACTGTTCCCCCCTCCACTGCAGCTGAATCAAAAAAGGCCAAGAAGATTAACTCTGCTCCATCACAACAGGACCCCAATAAGACCTCATCCCGACCATCAAATTCTGAAAAGAACCCTGTAGAGCTGTTTCAAATCGGGTGGGCAAATCTGAAAGCAGAATATCAGTACACCTCTAGCAACCTTAAAGTAATAGAAGACCAGAGAATATAAAGTTAATCAAAAGTACTCTCCCCCTCCCTGCAACAATAGTTATATTACTGGACGACCAATGGGAAAGCTTAGGGAAGGATCGTATCAACATATTCCTCACAACTTACTTCATTTCACCTCCCCTCACGGGACCCCGAATGATGCCCCGGATCCTGGTTCTTTTCTAAGAGGCATGATAGCCTCTATTATTGAGAGGGAGAGACTCACACTAAAAGATGTGATGGAAAATATGGCTAATCTAGCTGCAGATCAGAAATTTGCAGCCCATTCTGTTCATGAGTTCAAAAAGTCAGTTACATCTGCGGAGAAAAGTTGGAGAGATCAGTCCTCACTTATATCGACTACATACTACTCTAAATTGGAGGAACATGTGAAGACTTGGTTAGAGAAGTTCACCAATCCAACAACCGCCCCCAAAGATGTGCCACCACCCAAGATTACAAAGAAGGTTATCAAATATGCTCAATTTACCTACGAGCTTGAAGAAGGTCAGATATCTGTAAAACCTCATGTACCTATAACGAAGATGATCAGTTCTATAGAATCCCAACTTAAGGAGCTTCTCTCTCGTTACCCTGACACACAAGAACTGCTATACTACGACCCAGCACTTTTGGTCAAAACTTTTTGGGGTGTTTGCCGACCATGCATATTAACCCATTTCATTATGTATCAGAAACAATCAACTATAAAATTTGTAATCATTCCAACAGATGTAAAAGGATGTTATAATTTCTTAAGGAACGTTAAGTCGGGTGATTTTATTGATGATGCTGATGGCTTGGGTAATTCTATTGATTTCGGTATAGAAGAAAATTTCATTGAAGATTAAGCACTTTCTTGTTAACTTACACGTTGGTTGTTGTGATTTTTTGGCTATATTAGTTAAAGTGACGATCAGATTAGTTTTAGATAATATTAAGTCAAAGTGATTCTACAATGAGACTGATTAAAGTTCTGGATACATAAACACATGCTTAGTTTAAAATTATTGAGCTAGTAAGGAAGAATGACTAAGTTTTGTAAAAGAAAGAACGTTATTTTTGTTATTATTAGTTACCATATAAATTGTTATTGTAATTTACATTTTAATTTTATATGAATACTTAAAAATGTTTCTAAAGATCTCAAAAATCAAAAATCTCGAGGAGCATCCTCAGGTGATTGCCATTTCAAAAAGTGGAAAGAGACGAAAACAAAAACCGAATTTTGCACTTGATCTTCCTATCTTATCCCCAAATGGGCGTGAACTATCAGCTGCGAAAATTCAAGACTTAACAGATTTGTTTCATAACTCAGTCATTAATTGACTAACATTTTATAGTTTCTTCAAAAGAGTCTTGACCTTACTTACAAGTTTAACATGTCCTCTAAAAAGGGTAAACAGCAATGGGGGAATAAAACCTCCCATAAGCCATTGGAGATTCCTCCAAATTTTGAAAAGAATCTTTCTGGTGAACTTGGATATGACAAAACTCTAGTGGACACCATGAACATCCCAGACATCAACACTCCCTCCACCTCTTCCTTACAAAAGAAGCAGTTAGACAACCCAAAAACTGTCCCCCCTCCACTGCAGCTGAATCAAAAAAGGCCAAGAAGATTAACTCGGCTCCATCACAACAGGACCCCAATAAGACCTCATCCCGACCATCAAATTCTGAAAAGAACCCTGTAGAGCTGTTTCAAATCGGGTGGGCAAATCTGAAAGCAGAATATCAGTACACCTCTAGCAACCTTAAAGTAATAGAAGACCAGAGAATATAAAGTTAATCAAAAGTACTCTCCCCCTCCCTGCAACAATAGTTATATTACTGGACGACCAATGGGAAAGCTTAGGGAAGGATCGTATCAACATATTCCTCACAACTTACTTCATTTCACCTCCCCTCACGGGACCCCGAATGATGCCCCGGATCCTGGTTCTTTTCTAAGAGGCATGATAGCCTCTATTATTGAGAGGGAGAGACTCACACTAAAAGATGTGATGGAAAATATGGCTAATCTAGCTGCAGATCAGAAATTTGCAGCCCATTCTGTTCATGAGTTCAAAAAGTCAGTTACATCTGCGGAGAAAAGTTGGAGAGATCAGTCCTCACTTATATCGACTACATACTACTCTAAATTGGAGGAACATGTGAAGACTTGGTTAGAGAAGTTCACCAATCCAACAACCGCCCCCAAAGATGTGCCACCACCCAAGATTACAAAGAAGGTTATCAAATATGCTCAATTTACCTACGAGCTTGAAGAAGGTCAGATATCTGTAAAACCTCATGTACCTATAACGAAGATGATCAGTTCTATAGAATCCCAACTTAAGGAGCTTCTCTCTCGTTACCCTGACACACAAGAACTGCTATACTACGACCCAGCACTTTTGGTCAAAACTTTTTGGGGTGTTTGCCGACCATGCATATTAACCCATTTCATTAAGTATCAGAAACAATCAACTATAAAATTTGTAATCATTCCAACAGATGTAAAAGGATGTTATAATTTCTTGAGGAACGTTAAGTCGGGTGATTTTATTGATGATGCTGATGGCTTGGGTAATTCTATTGATTTCGATATAGAAGAAAATTTGATTGAAGATTAAGCACTTTCTTGTTAACTTACACATTAGTTGTTGTGATTTTTTGGCTATATTAGTTAAAGTGACGATCAGATTAGTTTTAGATAATATTAAGTCAAAGTGATTCTACAATGAGACTGATTAAAGTTCTGGATACATAAACACATGCTTAGTTTAAAATTATTGAGCTAGTAAGGAAGAATGACTAAGTTTTGTAAAAGAAAGAACGTTATTTTTGTTATTATTAGTTACCATATAAATTGTTATTGTAATTTACATTTTAATTTTATATGAATACTTAAAAATGTTTCTAAAGATCTCAAAAATCAAAAATCTCGAGGAGCATCCTCAGGTGATTGCCATTTCAAAAAGTGGAAAGAGACGAAAACAAAAACCGAATTTTGCACTTGATCTTCCTATCTTATCCCCAAATGGGCGTGAACTATCAGCTGCGAAAATTCAAGACTTAAAAGATTTGTTCCATAACTCAGTCATTAATTGACTAACATTTTATAGTTTCTTCAAAAGAGTCTTGACCTTACTTACAAGTTTAACATGTCCTCTAAAAAGGGTAAACAGCAATGGGGGAATAAAACCTCCCATAAGCCATTGGAGATTCCTCCAAATTTTGAAAAGAATCTTTCTGGTGAACTTGGATATGACAAAACTCTAGTGGACACCATGAACATCCCAGACATCAACACTCCCTCCACCTCTTCCTTACAAAAGAAGCAGTTAGACAACCCAAAACTGTTCCCCCCTCCACTGCAGCTGAATCAAAAAAGGCCAAGAAGATTAACTCTGCTCCATCACAACAGGACCCCAATAAGACCTCATCCCGACCATCAAATTCTGAAAAGAACCCTGTAGAGCTGTTTCAAATCGGGTGGGCAAATCTGAAAGCAGAATATCAGTACACCTCTAGCAACCTTAAAGTAATAGAAGACCAGAGAATATAAAGTTAATCAAAAGTACTCTCCCCCTCCCTGCAACAATAGTTATATTACTGGACGACCAATGGGAAAGCTTAGGGAAGGATCGTATCAACATATTCCTCACAACTTACTTCATTTCACCTCCCCTCACGGGACCCCGAATGATGCCCCGGATCCTGGTTCTTTTCTAAGAGGCATGATAGCCTCTATTATTGAGAGGGAGAGACTCACACTAAAAGATGTGATGGAAAATATGGCTAATCTAGCTGCAGATCAGAAATTTGCAGCCCATTCTGTTCATGAGTTCAAAAAGTCAGTTACATCTGCGGAGAAAAGTTGGAGAGATCAGTCCTCACTTATATCGACTACATACTACTCTAAATTGGAGGAACATGTGAAGACTTGGTTAGAGAAGTTCACCAATCCAACAACCGCCCCCAAAGATGTGCCACCACCCAAGATTACAAAGAAGGTTATCAAATATGCTCAATTTACCTACGAGCTTGAAGAAGGTCAGATATCTGTAAAACCTCATGTACCTATAACGAAGATGATCAGTTCTATAGAATCCCAACTTAAGGAGCTTCTCTCTCGTTACCCTGACACACAAGAACTGCTATACTACGACCCAGCACTTTTGGTCAAAACTTTTTGGGGTGTTTGCCGACCATGCATATTAACCCATTTCATTATGTATCAGAAACAATCAACTATAAAATTTGTAATCATTCCAACAGATGTAAAAGGATGTTATAATTTCTTAAGGAACGTTAAGTCGGGTGATTTTATTGATGATGCTGATGGCTTGGGTAATTCTATTGATTTCGGTATAGAAGAAAATTTCATTGAAGATTAAGCACTTTCTTGTTAACTTACACGTTGGTTGTTGTGATTTTTTGGCTATATTAGTTAAAGTGACGATCAGATTAGTTTTAGATAATATTAAGTCAAAGTGATTCTACAATGAGACTGATTAAAGTTCTGGATACATAAACACATGCTTAGTTTAAAATTATTGAGCTAGTAAGGAAGAATGACTAAGTTTTGTAAAAGAAAGAACGTTATTTTTGTTATTATTAGTTACCATATAAATTGTTATTGTAATTTACATTTTAATTTTATATGAATACTTAAAAATGTTTCTAAAGATCTCAAAAATCAAAAATCTCGAGGAGCATCCTCAGGTGATTGCCATTTCAAAAAGTGGAAAGAGACGAAAACAAAAACCGAATTTTGCACTTGATCTTCCTATCTTATCCCCAAATGGGCGTGAACTATCAGCTGCGAAAATTCAAGACTTAAAAGATTTGTTCCATAACTCAGTCATTAATTGACTAACATTTTATAGTTTCTTCAAAAGAGTCTTGACCTTACTTACAAGTTTAACATGTCCTCTAAAAAGGGTAAACAGCAATGGGGGAATAAAACCTCCCATAAGCCATTGGAGATTCCTCCAAATTTTGAAAAGAATCTTTCTGGTGAACTTGGATATGACAAAACTCTAGTGGACACCATGAACATCCCAGACATCAACACTCCCTCCACCTCTTCCTTACAAAAGAAGCAGTTAGACAACCCAAAACTGTTCCCCCCTCCACTGCAGCTGAATCAAAAAAGGCCAAGAAGATTAACTCTGCTCCATCACAACAGGACCCCAATAAGACCTCATCCCGACCATCAAATTCTGAAAAGAACCCTGTAGAGCTGTTTCAAATCGGGTGGGCAAATCTGAAAGCAGAATATCAGTACACCTCTAGCAACCTTAAAGTAATAGAAGACCAGAGAATATAAAGTTAATCAAAAGTACTCTCCCCCTCCCTGCAACAATAGTTATATTACTGGACGACCAATGGGAAAGCTTAGGGAAGGATCGTATCAACATATTCCTCACAACTTACTTCATTTCACCTCCCCTCACGGGACCCCGAATGATGCCCCGGATCCTGGTTCTTTTCTAAGAGGCATGATAGCCTCTATTATTGAGAGGGAGAGACTCACACTAAAAGATGTGATGGAAAATATGGCTAATCTAGCTGCAGATCAGAAATTTGCAGCCCATTCTGTTCATGAGTTCAAAAAGTCAGTTACATCTGCGGAGAAAAGTTGGAGAGATCAGTCCTCACTTATATCGACTACATACTACTCTAAATTGGAGGAACATGTGAAGACTTGGTTAGAGAAGTTCACCAATCCAACAACCGCCCCCAAAGATGTGCCACCACCCAAGATTACAAAGAAGGTTATCAAATATGCTCAATTTACCTACGAGCTTGAAGAAGGTCAGATATCTGTAAAACCTCATGTACCTATAACGAAGATGATCAGTTCTATAGAATCCCAACTTAAGGAGCTTCTCTCTCGTTACCCTGACACACAAGAACTGCTATACTACGACCCAGCACTTTTGGTCAAAACTTTTTGGGGTGTTTGCCGACCATGCATATTAACCCATTTCATTATGTATCAGAAACAATCAACTATAAAATTTGTAATCATTCCAACAGATGTAAAAGGATGTTATAATTTCTTAAGGAACGTTAAGTCGGGTGATTTTATTGATGATGCTGATGGCTTGGGTAATTCTATTGATTTCGGTATAGAAGAAAATTTCATTGAAGATTAAGCACTTTCTTGTTAACTTACACGTTGGTTGTTGTGATTTTTTGGCTATATTAGTTAAAGTGACGATCAGATTAGTTTTAGATAATATTAAGTCAAAGTGATTCTACAATGAGACTGATTAAAGTTCTGGATACATAAACACATGCTTAGTTTAAAATTATTGAGCTAGTAAGGAAGAATGACTAAGTTTTGTAAAAGAAAGAACGTTATTTTTGTTATTATTAGTTACCATATAAATTGTTATTGTAATTTACATTTTAATTTTATATGAATACTTAAAAATGTTTCTAAAGATCTCAAAAATCAAAAATCTCGAGGAGCATCCTCAGGTGATTGCCATTTCAAAAAGTGGAAAGAGACGAAAACAAAAACCGAATTTTGCACTTGATCTTCCTATCTTATCCCCAAATGGGCGTGAACTATCAGCTGCGAAAATTCAAGACTTAAAAGATTTGTTCCATAACTCAGTCATTAATTGACTAACATTTTATAGTTTCTTCAAAAGAGTCTTGACCTTACTTACAAGTTTAACATGTCCTCTAAAAAGGGTAAACAGCAATGGGGGAATAAAACCTCCCATAAGCCATTGGAGATTCCTCCAAATTTTGAAAAGAATCTTTCTGGTGAACTTGGATATGACAAAACTCTAGTGGACACCATGAACATCCCAGACATCAACACTCCCTCCACCTCTTCCTTACAAAAGAAGCAGTTAGACAACCCAAAACTGTTCCCCCCTCCACTGCAGCTGAATCAAAAAAGGCCAAGAAGATTAACTCGGCTCCATCACAACAGTACCCCAATAAGACCTCATCCCGACCATCAAATTCTGAAAAGAACCCTGTAGAGCTGTTTCAAATCGGGTGGGCAAATCTGAAAGCAGAATATCAGTACACCTCTAGCAACCTTAAAGTAATAGAAGACCAGAGAATATAAAGTTAATCAAAAGTACTCTCCCCCTCCCTGCAACAATAGTTATATTACTGGACGACCAATGGGAAAGCTTAGGGAAGGATCGTATCAACATATTCCTCACAACTTACTTCATTTCACCTCCCCTCACGGGACCCCGAATGATGCCCCGGATCCTGGTTCTTTTCTAAGAGGCATGATAGCCTCTATTATTGAGAGGGAGAGACTCACACTAAAAGATGTGATGGAAAATATGGCTAATCTAGCTGCAGATCAGAAATTTGCAGCCCATTCTGTTCATGAGTTCAAAAAGTCAGTTACATCTGCGGAGAAAAGTTGGAGAGATCAGTCCTCACTTATATCGACTACATACTACTCTAAATTGGAGGAACATGTGAAGACTTGGTTAGAGAAGTTCACCAATCCAACAACCGCCCCCAAAGATGTGCCACCACCCAAGATTACAAAGAAGGTTATCAAATATGCTCAATTTACCTACGAGCTTGAAGAAGGTCAGATATCTGTAAAACCTCATGTACCTATAACGAAGATGATCAGTTCTATAGAATCCCAACTTAAGGAGCTTCTCTCTCGTTACCCTGACACACAAGAACTGCTATACTACGACCCAGCACTTTTGGTCAAAACTTTTTGGGGTGTTTGCCGACCATGCATATTAACCCATTTCATTATGTATCAGAAACAATCAACTATAAAATTTGTAATCATTCCAACAGATGTAAAAGGATGTTATAATTTCTTAAGGAACGTTAAGTCGGGTGATTTTATTGATGATGCTGATGGCTTGGGTAATTCTATTGATTTCGGTATAGAAGAAAATTTCATTGAAGATTAAGCACTTTCTTGTTAACTTACACGTTGGTTGTTGTGATTTTTTGGCTATATTAGTTAAAGTGACGATCAGATTAGTTTTAGATAATATTAAGTCAAAGTGATTCTACAATGAGACTGATTAAAGTTCTGGATACATAAACACATGCTTAGTTTAAAATTATTGAGCTAGTAAGGAAGAATGACTAAGTTTTGTAAAAGAAAGAACGTTATTTTTGTTATTATTAGTTACCATATAAATTGTTATTGTAATTTACATTTTAATTTTATATGAATACTTAAAAATGTTTCTAAAGATCTCAAAAATCAAAAATCTCGAGGAGCATCCTCAGGTGATTGCCATTTCAAAAAGTGGAAAGAGACGAAAACAAAAACCGAATTTTGCACTTGATCTTCCTATCTTATCCCCAAATGGGCGTGAACTATCAGCTGCGAAAATTCAAGACTTAAAAGATTTGTTCCATAACTCAGTCATTAATTGACTAACATTTTATATTTTCTTCAAAAGAGTCTTGACCTTACTTACAAGTTTAACATGTCCTCTAAAAAGGGTAAACAGCAATGGGGGAATAAAACCTCCCATAAGCCATTGGAGATTCCTCCAAATTTTGAAAAGAATCTTTCTGGTGAACTTGGATATGACAAAACTCTAGTGGACACCATGAACATCCCAGACGTCAACACTCCCTCCACCTCTTCCTTACAAAAGAAGCAGTTAGACAACCCAAAAACTGTTCCCCCCTCCACTGCAGCTGAATCAAAAAAGGCCAAGAAGATTAACTCGGCTCCATCACAACAGGACCCCAATAAGACCTCATCCCGACCATCAGATCCTGAACAGAACCCTGTAGAGCTGTTTCAAATCGGGTGGACAAATCTGAAAGCAGAATGTCAGTACACCTCTAGCAACCTTAAAGTAATAGAAGACCAGACATTATAAAGTTAATCAAAAGTACTCTCCCCCTCCCTGCAACAATAGTTACATTACTGGACGACCAATGGGAAAGCTTAGGGAAGGATCGTATCAACATATTCCTCACAACTTACTTCATTTCACATCCCCCTCACGGGACCCCGAATGATGCCCCGGATCCTGGTTCTTTTCTAAGACGCATGATAGCCTCTATGATTGAGGGGGAGAGACTCACACTAAAAGATGTGATGGAAAATATGGCTAATCTAGCTGCAGATCAGAAACTTGCAGCCCATTCTGTTCATGAGTTCAAAAAGTCAGTTACATCTGCGGAGAAAAGTTGGAGAGATCAGTCCTCAATTATATCGACTACATACTACTCTAAATTGGAGGAACATGTGAAGACTTGGTTAGAGAAGTTCACCAATCCAACAACCGCCCCCAAAGATGTGCCACCACCCAAGATTACAAAGAAGGTAATCAAATATGCTCAATTTACCTACGAGCTTGAAGAAGGTCAGATATCTGTAAAACCTCATGTACCTATAACGAAGATGATCAGATCTATAGAATCCCAACTTAAGGAGCTTCTCTCTCGTTACCCTGACACACAAGAACTGCTATACTACGACCCAGCACTTTTGGTCAAAACTTTTTGGGGTGTTTGCCGACCATGCATATTAACCCATTTCATTAAGTATCAGAAACAATCAAGTATAAAATTTGTAATCATTCCAACAGATGTAAAAGGATGTTATAATTTCTTGAGGAACGTTAAGTCGGGTGATTTTATTGATGATGCTGATGGCTTGGGTAATTCTATTGATTTCGATATAGAAGAAAATTTGATTGAAGATTAAGCACTTTCTTGTTAACTTACACGTGAGTTGTTGTGATTTTTTGGCTATATTAGTTAAAGTGACGATCAGATTAGTTTTAGATAATATTAAGTCAAAGTGATTCTACAATGAGACTGATTAAAGTTCTGGATACATAAACACATGCTTAGTTTAAAATTATTGAGCTAGTAAGGAAGAATGACTAAGTTTTGTAAAAGAAAGAACGTTATTTTTGTTATTATTAGTTACCATATAAATTGTTATTGTAATTTACATTTTAATTTTATATGAATACTTAAAAATGTTTCTAAAGATCTCAAAAATCAAAAATCTCGAGGAGCATCCTCAGGTGATTGCCATTTCAAAAAGTGGAAAGAGACGAAAACAAAAACCGAATTTTGCACTTGATCTTCCTATCTTATCCCCAAATGGGCGTGAACTATCAGCTGCGAAAATTCAAGACTTATAAGATTTGTTCCATAACTCAGTCATTAATTGACTAACATTTTATAGTTTCTTCAAAAGAGTCTTGACCTTACTTACAAGTTTAACATGTCCTCTAAAAAGGGTAAACAGCAATGGGGGAATAAAACCTCCCATAAGCCATTGGAGATTCCTCCAAATTTTGAAAAGAATCTTTCTGGTGAACTTGGATATGACAAAACTCTAGTGGACACCATGAACATCCCAGACATCAACACTCCCTCCACCTCTTCCTTACAAAAGAAGCAGTTAGACAACCCAAAAACTGTTCCCCCTCCACTGCAGCTGAATCAAAAAAGGCCAAGAAGATTAACTCGGCTCCATCACAACAGGACCCCAATAAGACCTCATCCCGACCATCAAATCCTGAAAAGAACCCTGTAGAGCTGTTTCAAATCGGGTGGGCAAATCTGAAAGCAGAATATCAGTACACCTCTAGCAACCTTAAAGTAATAGAAGACCAGAGAATATAAAGTTAATCAAAAGTACTCTCCCCCTCCCTGCAACAATAGTTATATTACTGGACGACCAATGGGAAAGCTTAGGGAAGGATCGTATCAACATATTCCTCACAACTTACTTCATTTCACCTCCCCTCACGGGACCCCGAATGATGCCCCGGATCCTGGTTCTTTTCTAAGAGGCATGATAGCCTCTATTATTGAGAGGGAGAGACTCACACTAAAAGATGTGATGGAAAATATGGCTAATCTAGCTGCAGATCAGAAACTTGCAGCCCATTCTGTTCATGAGTTCAAAAAGTCAGTTACATCTGCGGAGAAAAGTTGGAGAGATCAGTCCTCACTTATATCGACTACATACTACTCTAAATTGGAGGAACATGTGAAGACTTGGTTAGAGAAGTTCACCAATCCAACAACCGCCCCCAAAGATGTGCCACCACCCAAGATTACAAAGAAGGTTATCAAATATGCTCAATTTACCTACGAGCTTGAAGAAGGTCAGATATCTGTAAAACCTCATGTACCTATAACGAAGATGATCAGATCTATAGAATCCCAACTTAAGGAGCTTCTCTCTCGTTACCCTGACACACAAGAACTGCTATACTACGACCCAGCACTTTTGGTCAAAACTTTTTGGGGTGTTTGCCGACCATGCATATTAACCCATTTCATTAAGTATCAGAAACAATCAACCATAAAATTTGTAATCATTCCAACAGATGTAAAAGGATGTTATAATTTCTTGAGGAACGTTAAGTCGGGTGATTTTATTGATGATGCTGATGGCTTGGGTAATTCTATTGATTTCGATATAGAAGAAAATTTGATTGAAGATTAAACACTTTCTTGTTAACTTACACGTTAGTTGTTGTGATTTTTTGGCTAAATTAGTTAAAGTGACGATCAGATTAGTTTTAGATAATATTAAGTCAAAGTGATTCTACAATGAGACTGATTAAAGTTCTGGATACATAAACACATGCTTAGTTTAAAATTATTGAGCTAGTAAGGAAGAATGACTAAGTTTTGTAAAAGAAAGAACGTTATTTTTGTTATTATTAGTTACCATATAAATTGTTATTGTAATTTACATTTTAATTTTATATGAATACTTAAAAATGTTTCTAACGATCTCAAAAATCAAAAATCTCGAGGAGCATCCTCAGGTGATTGCCATTTCAAAAAGTGGAAAGAGACGGAAACAAAAACGGAATTTTGCACTTGATCTTCCTATCTTATCCCCAAATGGGCGTGAACTATCAGCTGCGAAAATTCAAGACTTAACAGATTTGTTCCATAACTCAGTCATTAATTGACTAACATTTTATAGTTTCTTCAAAAGAGTCTTGACCTTACTTACAAGTTTAACATGTCCTCTAAAAAGGGTAAACAGCAATGGGGGAATAAAACCTCCCATAAGCCATTGGAGATTCCTCCAAATTTTGAAAAGAATCTTTCTGGTGAACTTGGATATAACAAAACTCTAGTGGACACCATGAACATCCCAGACATCAACACTCCCTCCACCTCTTCCTTACAAAAGAAGCAGTTAAACTACCCAAAAACTATTCCCCCCTCCACTGCAGCTGAATCAAAAAAGGCCAAGAAGATTAACTCGGCTCCATCACAACAGGACCCCAATAAGACCTCATCCCGACCATCAGATCCTGAAGAGAACCCTGTAGAGCTGTTTCAAATCGGGTGGGCAAATCTGAAAGCAGAATGTCAGGACACCTCTAGCAACCTTAAAGTAATTGAAACTAGAAGACCAGACATTTTAAAGTTAATCAAAAGTACTCTCCCCCTCCCTGCAACAATAGTTATATTACTGAACGACCAATGGGAAAGCTTAGGAAAGGATCGTATCAACATATTCCTCACAACTTACTTCATTTCACATTCCCCTCACGGGACCCCGAATGATGCCCCGGATCCTGGTTCTTTTCTAAGACGCATGATAGCCTCTATGATTGAGGGGGAGAGACTCACACTAAAAGATGTGATGGAAAATATGGCTAATCTAGCTGCAGATCAGAAACTTGCAGCCCATTCTGTTCATGACTTCAAAAAGTCAGTTACATCTGCGGAGAAAAGTTGGAGAGATCAGTCCTCAATTACATCGACTACATACTACTCTAAATTGGAGGAACATGTGAAGACTTGGTTAGAGAAGTTCACCAATTCAACAACCGCCCCCAAAGATGTGCCACCACCCAAGATTACAAAGAAGGTTATCAAATATGCTCAATTTACCTACGAGCTTGAAGAAGGTCAGATATCTGTAAAACCTCATGTACCTATAACGAAGATGATCAGTTCTATAGAATCCCAACTTAAGGAGCTTCTCTCTCATTACCCTGACACACAAGAACTGCTATACTACGACCCAGCACTTTTGGTCAAAACTTTTTGGGGTGTTTGCCGACCATGCATATTAACCCATTTCATTAAGTATCACAAACAATCAACTATAAAATTTGTAATCATTCCAACAGATGTAAAAGGATGTTATAATTTCTTGAGGAACTTTAAGTCGGGTGATTTTATTGATGATGCTGATGGCTTAGGTAATTCTATTGATTTCGATATAGAAGAAAATTTGATTGAAGATTAAGCACTTTCTTGTTAACTTACACGTTAGTTGTTGTTATTTTTTGGCTATATTAATTTGTGGCGACATGCATTTTTGTCATTCTTTTGCATGTTTAAGTAACGGCGTGTGCGCCGACGCGAGGTTCGTGTCGGTTGGGGTCGGAAATGCTCGGCCCCGTTAGTGCTGCCTTCGTGACGGTCCGGGCGCCTTCGGTTTTTACTGGCAGTCAGCATTTAAACGGCCTCAACGCTAGACCTCACACTCGCGCCGCCGGAATAACGGTTATTTTTAAATCACGTCTAACTTATTCTCGGCTTCCTATCTCGAGCACTCCTTACTTCTAATTAGTAATTGTATTTTCATTATTCATTGTTATTTGCTACGTACTTATAAATTTAAATTGCCTGTGTAATAGAAGAATATATCTACATTTTGTTTTTGAGAGTGAAGACGCTTTTATTTGCCTAGCAACAACCCCACAAGTGGTGACCCCGAGAAGAACATAGCGTACAAAGTACATCAATGTGGCAAGATGCTAGCGCAGATGCATCGAAAAGCAGCACTGGTGACAAGGAAGCGGTACTTTGCCGAGTAGGCATTAAGATGCCGCCATTTTGGCCCGAAAAACCGACGCTTTGCTTTGCACAGTTGGATTGCCAATTCGCATTAGCGAATATTACATCGGATGTCACAAAATATTATCATGTTATATCAGTGTTGGATCCAAAAATTGCTGCGGAAGTCGAAGATCTAATAATTAGACCACCGGCGAACGAGAAATACGACGCATTAAAACGTGAGTTGATTGCTAGACTATCTGCTTCAAGAAGTGAGCAAATCAAACAGTTGCTCATGAATGAGGAATTGGGAGATCGCAAGCCAAGACAGTTTTTGCGGCATATTCGCAGTTTAGCCGGATCAGGGTTCCCAGATGAGGTCGTGCGCACCTTATGGTCGAGTCGGCTACCCAGTTTGCTACAAACTATAGTGGCAATGCAAGATAACCTTCCACTCGACCAACTTGCCCAATTAGCCGATAAAGTAGCTGAGGTTACGCCACATACGTCAGCACAACAAGTAGCTTCAACATCCACTTCAGACTCATCGCCAGCATTCGAAGACCTGAATCGGAAGATTGATGCGCTGACCAAGAGGCTCGATGAAATGTCGACAGCAAGAGGACGTCGCGACTTCCCGAAAAGGAGGTCGAAATCCAGCAGCCGGCGCCGCAGTCAGTCGAGAAGTCGTTCTCGTGCTGATGGCCAGCGATACTGCTGGTATCACTTCAACTACGGCGAGAAAGCAGCTAAGTGCATAAAGCCTTGTAAATATACAAAAAACTAGTTGGGCGGTCGATAGCTGCGACCGCTGATGAGTGTAAGTCGAACGCTAAGCGTTTGTTCGTCACTGACGCTAAAACTAAAGTGCAGTTTTTAGTCGACACTGGATCTGATTTGTGTGTTTACCCGTTAAGCTTAGTGCGCATGCAGCGACGCAATAAAACTAATTATGAGCTTTTCGCTGCAAATAATACTGTAATTTCTACATATGGTTGGTTAAGTTTATGTTTAGATTTAGGTTTAAGGCGCGCATTTTCTTGGCGCTTTGTAATAGCTAATGTGAGCAAGCCGATAATAGGTGTAGACTTTCTATCCTTCTATAACTTACTCGTGGACGTACGTAATTCGCGATTAATTGATAATTGCACTTCGCTTACGTCAGTCGCCTCGAATGCATTTGCTTGCCCGTGCCCGCACATAAAGGTCATTTTAGGTGATTCATCGTTCCATCGGATACTCCAAGAATATCCTGATATAATGCGGCCGGTCGGAGCTCCTTTGGAGCCAAAAATCAAGCACCATACGCAGCATTATATCAGAACGACCCCAGGCCCACCTGTGTGTTCGCGACTAAGGCGACTAGCACCTGATCGCTTAAAAATCGCGAAGCAGGAGTTTGAAGAAATGGTTCGTACGGGTATAGCGCGTAGGTCGGAGAGCTCATGGTCGTCACCCCTCCATTTAGTGCCTAAAAAGGGCGAAGGTTGGCGACCCTGTGGGGATTACCGTGCACTAAATGCTCGCACGATACCAGATCGATACCCAGTACGCCACATTGCTGACTTTTCACACAATCTCTTTAATCGTAAAATTTTTAGTAGACTAGACTTAGTGCGAGCGTACCATCAGATACCGGTTGCGATAGAGGATGTAGAGAAGACAGCTATTACGACACCTTTCGGACTTTTTGAGTTCCCACTAATGAACTTTGGCCTGCGAAATGCCGCGCAAACCTTCCAGCGCTTTATGGACGAGGTCCTCAGGGATCTCGATTTCTGCTTTGCGTACATCGATGACGTATTAGTTGCTTCCGCTAATGAGATGGAGCACCAGGAACATCTACGTGCGGTATTTTCGCGTTTCAGCGAATACGGTATTTTATTAAATACAAATAAGTGTGTATTCGCCGTGCCGCAGGTGGAGTTTCTGGGCTACCTGGTTTCTTCGGAAGGCACTAAACCGGTTGGTGACAAGGTGAAGGCTATTCTCGACTTTAAACTACCTAAAACTATCAGGGATCTTAGGCGGTTTTTAGGAGCATTAAACTTTTATAGACGCTTTATA
Source organism: Parnassius mnemosyne (assembly GCA_963668995.1). Taxonomy (NCBI): domain Eukaryota; kingdom Metazoa; phylum Arthropoda; class Insecta; order Lepidoptera; family Papilionidae; genus Parnassius; species Parnassius mnemosyne. Next base: position 1,490,530 of record CAVLGL010000097.1, on the reverse strand, counting down.
CAGGATGCTGCCAAGCTTCAGGCTCCTCTCCATGCACTACTTAGTGGTCCATCGGTGAAGAGCAAGAGCAACATTAACTGGACTGCTAACCTAGAAAGCGCTTTTAATGCTTGCAAGGCAAGCATCGCTAATGCCGCTCTTCTGGCTCATCCAGATATGTCTGCTCCGTTGGCCATAGTAACTGACGCATCCAACTCCGCCATTGGTTCAGTATTGCAGCAGAAGGTCCTAGGTCATTGGCAGCCGTTAGGATTCTTTTCGCGTAAGCTTTCACCAACGCAAATTAAATACAGTGCATATGATCGTGAACTCTTAGCTATTTACGAGTCAGTAAAATATTTTCGACATATGATAGAATTAAAACCCTTCTTTATAATGACTGATCATAAACCAATTATTTCAGCCTTTAAGAAGTCCCGCGACGCTTGCTCCCCGCGACAATTTAGGTATTTAGATTTTATATCCCAATTCACAACGGATATCCGTCACATTACCGGGAAGGACAATGTTGTTGCGGATGCGTTATCGAGAACGGATGCAATAACATGTTCGCTAGACCCTATTGCCTTAGCAGCTTCTCAGGACACGGACTCAGAACTCAAAAATATTTTGCGAACCGGTTCGTCTCTCAAGTTACAGAAGGTCTGTATTGGTGGTACGAAAATCTTCTGTGACATATCTGGGCCCAGACATAGACCATTCATAACACCTGCATTCCGTAAAATGGTTTTTGATAATATTCATGGACTTAGTCATCCAAGTGCTAGGGCCACTATCAAATTGGTGACTGAGAGGTATGTATGGCCGGGCATTAGGAAGGATTGCCGGAATTGGGCGCGCTGGTTAAGAGTGATGACCCCTCTAATATCTGCTTTACAAGCACTCCTAATAAGTAGGCCGTGCGTCACCGTACGGATCGCTTAGTAAGATGTAAATTTATATAAATACTAGAATAATTGATTGTTAGATTGATATTGGTTTTGGAAGTAATTATAAGTTGTAACGCTGTTACTTTATATAAATAAATTATATTTTTTAGTAAAGTCGTTGTTGTTAACTTAATTGGCGCAGCCGGTAGGATATTCGTAGTTGTTTAGGAGAATCTGTATCGTCGGTTATAATCATCGTGATCCAGTATCGGTATCCTGACAACGTGCGTTTCAACGCTTTGACGAATATCACCGAACAAACAAATAAATTAAGAACTTCGCGACTCCAGCAGAAACAGCCGAGACTCCAGAACCAGCAATATCCCAGAGGGACATGGGCAGACCTGCGAGACTGTGAGTAAAACTCTTCACTTCCCGTAACTTTCCTTTTGTTCCCTCTTGTACTAGTTATACGTAGGTATTGTCTTGGATTAGAAAACGCCATAACAATACTCTTCTACTAAGCAATCTAAATTTTATTAGTAGATCTTAGTTAAATCAATTTTATTTGGGTATATTTTTTTTATTTGTGTGTGTGATAGTTATTTTATTTTTAAAATGGAAAACATTGAAAGAATCCCCGTAGAGATGACAAAAATTATCCCACTTTTTGATGGAGACGCTAGACTACTACCTTTATTCATAAAAAAATGTGAATATATTTTACAAAGATTCCAAGGTAGTAATTTACAAAATGAATATTTATTTCATGTCATTACTAGTCGCTTGACAGGGGAAGCCGCTAATTTAGTGGGAGAAAGGGAACAGATAGACTCTTGGGCAGACCTCAAGTCGTTGCTAAACCAACACTTTGGCGATCCAAGGTCCGAAGAATGCTTAGCTATGGAGTTAGAAAGTCTAAGAAAATATAGAAACGAAAGTTACCAAGAATTTTGTCACCGGGTACAACATTTAAAAAGCATTTTGTTTTCTAAAATAAACGAAACTATTAATAACCGAGACTTACGACTAGCTAAACAAACTATATACGACAACACGGCATTGAATGTTTTCTTATACAATTTACCTGCTTATTTAGTGAGATTAGTGAGACTACGTAATGTTACTACCTTAGAAGATGCATTAAAAATCGTCTTAGAGGAACAGAACTTCCAAACAGTCTATGATAATAGGAACCAAAGGTCTAATCAAAATTTTAGACAAAACCATTTCCAAAATCATCCTAACTTTAACCGTAATAGTAATTATAAAGGCCCAAGTTTTCAATCTCAAACAAACGGCCATCCATCGTATAACCAAAATAATTCATTTAATTCAAATAATATTTCTCCTCACTTCGGGAATAATCATACAATGAACAATAGAAATAACTTAATTACGAACTCTGCAACTAGGTCGCCAGTACGACCGTCATCGGCGCAACACCGTCAGCATTTTTCGCGAAACGCAACGAATAATATGCAATATCAAGCGCCACATGTGTCGTCGAACTCAAGTACTGACGTCACAATGAGGACAGCTAGTTCAAGACGCGTAAATTATACAGACACTGAAAATAATATTCAACCTAGTACCTCGCAAAACCAAGGTGATTTTAACGCTTATTCGGCCGATAGGGAATATGAACAGATAGGAAATTTTTTTATAATAGCCTCAACAATACGGAAAAAATAGAGATTAATTATACAAAAATTTTAAATTTGCCTCATATACGTATACCAGAATTGAATGCAGTTTTCATGTTAGACACGGGGAGCACAAGATCGTTTATCAGCCCGGAGGTAGCAAATTATTATTATAAAAGTTTTAAGCTATTCGAGCCTTTCGAAGTCATCAGCACTCATGCGTCAAGTAGACATGAGGAAGTTGTTTATATTACCTTGCCTAGCATTTTTAAAACTCAAATAAAACATAAATTTTACGTTTATAGTGTGGACGAAAGATATGATGGCTTAATAGGAAGCGAATTATTAAAAGTTTTAGATGCTTCTATCGATATGAAAAATTTAACTCTAATTACAAAAAATGCTAAAATTCCTATAATTTATTCACCACCGATAAAAAAAACGTATATGTTGCCGCCAAGATGTGAACTTAGAGTTTCATTACCAGTAAACCTAAGTAAAGGAGAAGCAATTTTGAATCACGTACAATTTAGCGAAGGTGTTAGAATGCCGACAGCTTTGGTTAAGTGTGAAAATAGTCTCGCCACCACAGTAATACAAAATTGTACTGACGTAGAACAAAAACTGGTAGTTACGTCACCTTTTAAAGTGGAACCATTTGAAATAGCAACATTATTAAAGAAAAACAATGAAACAAATTTAAATTTTGCAAATCACCGAGATGTAAACGAACTACTTCATGAAAATTTAAAAAAGTTGAGGTTAGATCATATGAATGAAGAGGAGAAAAATATGATAGAAAAATTATGTAGAGAATATAAAGATATCTTCTACTGCGAACATTTACCCTTAACATTTACTAATGAAGTAAAACACGAGATAAGGACTAAAAACGAGGATCCAATCAATATTAAAGCTCACCGTCTACCACCAGTCCAAACGGAAGAAATAAAAAGACAGGTAGAAAAAATGTTAAAAGATAACATTATTCAGGAATCTCACTCTCCTTGGAGTGCACCGGTTCATCTAGTGCCAAAAAAATTAGACGCATCGGGTATCAAAAAATGGAGAATGGTCATAGATTATCGAAGAATAAACGAAATTACGACTGATGATAAATATCCTTTGCCCAACATTAACGATCTATTCGACATGTTAGGTAAAAGTACATATTTTACAACACTGGACTTAGCATCAGGCTATCACCAGATAGAAGTCAGAGAAGAAGATAGATCAAAGACCGCATTTAGTACACCTTTCGGTCACTATGAGTTTAATAGAATGCCTTTTGGAATGAAGACAGCTCCTGCTACGTTTCAAAGAGCAATGGACAACGTGCTGAGAGGACTACAAGGAATACATTGTTTAGTCTATTTGGACGATGTCATTATTTTCTCAAAAAGCTTACCTGAACACATAGAAAAACTTAAAGCCGTTTTTGAAAGATTTAGAAGAACAAACCTCAAAGTACAGCTGGATAAGTCACATTTTTTAAGAAAAGAGGTGTTGTACTTAGGTCATACAATAACTAATGAGGGCCTCAAGCCCAATACAGATAAAATAGATGCTGTACTTAAGTACCCTCTTCCAAAAACAGTGACAGAAATCAAAAGTTTTTTAGGATTAGTCGGTTACTATCGCAAATTCATCAAAGACTTTGCGAAAATAACAAGACCTCTTACAGCTTGTTTAAAAAAGGGTAATAAGATAATTTTGAACGAAGAATATAAGGAAAGTTTTGAAACCTGTAAAAAACTTTTAACAAATGCTCCATTATTACAATTTCCAGATTTTGAAAAACCTTTTATATTAACAACCGATGCATCCAATTTTGCTATTGGAGCGGTTCTATCACAGGGCACTATTGGAAACGATAAACCAATAGCTTACGCAAGTAGGACATTAAGTGACACAGAAACTAGATATAGTACTATAGAAAAAGAGCTTTTAGCGGTAGTTTGGGCGGTAAAACATTTCAGACCCTATTTATACGGAAAAAAATTTACTATTTATACGGACCACAGGCCTCTAGCCTGGCTATACTCTCTTAAAGAACCCAACAGTAAGTTAACCCGTTGGCGACTTAGATTGGAAGAATACGATTTTGAAATTAAATATAAAAAAGGACAGCAAAACACAAACGCAGATGCCCTGTCAAGAATAAGATTAAACGCATTAGATAACGATCTCGACTCAACTTTAGCTAATATAGACGATGAAGATGAACGTATAAAACAAATAGTCAAAGAATTAAACGACGAATTTGTAACAATTAGAGATAAGAAACCTAAAACACCATCAGTTATATCAAATTACGACACAGAAAGTGAAAGATCCATAGTTGTTTCTGATATCGAAGTTGAGCCACCAATGGAACTGATGGAATTATCAGACGATGGTGTCACAGCTAACTCAATATCAAACAGGGAACATGAAGGGATTCCTATCCTGAATGAAGCTATAGACACAAAACCACGTCAAATTTTAGTCTCCACATGGTTTACTGATAAAATATCTGTTAAAGATATTTCAAATAAGAAGCAACGTATACTAGAAGTTCACATGCCTCTAAATAATGAGAGACTTGTCAAACAGTTTCTTAAAGAATATATTGATTTTAAACATAAATATTATATCTATTTCGAAAACGCGGAATTCAGGAAATCTTTTAGTAGAGTAGTAATCGAATTATACAAAAAGGGAACTTATAATTTGATCGAATGTACAGACAGAATAGTTAATCTAACCGATTCAGAACAAGACCAAAGACGAGTAGTTGTAGCGTACCACGAAGGAAAAACGTGTCATAGAGGTATCAACGAGACCTTAGCAAAAATCAAAAGACACTACTGGTGGGCAAACATGAAAGAAACTATAACAGCCATTATTAATTCATGCGAGCCGTGTCGAAAAATGAAATACGAAAGAAAACCCATAAAACCTCTTATCCAACTAACACAAAATCAATACAGCCCATTCCAAGAAGTCTTCATGGATCTTTTATTTATAGAAAAACAGTATTACCTTACTGTGGTTGATGCTTTCAGTAAGCTTGGACAGGCTATAAACATTCCCAATAGAAGTACACCAGAAGTAGTCAGAGCATTAATAAAATATTTCAGTATGTACGGAATTCCACGCAAAATAAACAGCGATTCCGGAGCTGAATTTAATAATGAACTAATTAAAGAACTTTTAAACCTGTACAAAATAGAACTTCATATTAGCACACCAAATAATCCTAGTTCAATGGCCATAGTGGAAAGATTCCACTCCACAGTAATCGAAATATATAGGTTGGCAAAGTATGATAAAAGTGATCTTGATGCATGTTCAGTAATGACATACGCTATAATGGCATACAATAATAGTATCCATTCAGCAACGGAATTCACGCCTTTTGAAATAGTTTTCGGTAATACTGACAGCGGTAATATTTTTGATATTAATAGGGAACACAACCTAATGCAAAAGCTATTGCAAGATCACAGAAAACGCCTAAAAGTACTCTACGAATATGTTGGGGAAAAACTAAAAGATAATAAAGCCAAAGTTAGGAACAAGAAAGGAGGTGAAGAAATACCAAAACTCAAAGAAGGTGATACAGTATTTATGAAAACAACTCGGACAAGGAAAGCTAAGGAATTACCACGTTATGAAAAAGCAAAAGTAATAGGTGAAACAAATCGTAACATTGTTCCAGTAGAGTTAAATAAAAGAAAAACTAGAGTAGCTGCTAAAAACATAAAACGTCCTCCACAGGTCGTGGCTGGTACTTCTGGCACTTGTGAACCAGATCCACAGCCTGGAACTTCAAAATCTGGAGCGGAACCCGGGAATAACCATGCTGAAATATGGAACAGCAGTGATGAGGAGTAGTTATTGGACAGTTTACAAAACAGTAGAGATAAACGCATTAGGAATACAAATAAATAATAATATAAATATATACAACAAAATTAATACAATTATAACAGAAAATAGCCTAGAAAAAGAACTATTAGTTATACAAAAACAAATAGACTGGTTAGTTAAATTAGTTCAGGACAAATACGATCAAATAAGTCCTATCCATAAAAGAAAAAGAGCCATTATGAGTCCTTTGGGGTCCATAATAAAAATTATATCAGGTAATTTAGATGAAGAAGATGCCATCAAATTCAACGAAGAAATCGCAAATTTGAGAGTTAAAGAAAACTTAGCAGAACGTAAAGTATCGTCAATGCAAAAAGCGTTTAATGCGTTAACCAATGTATCTGAGGTTATCAATAGTAACGTTGAAAACTTGCACTTTAAGTTTAAACAAGTTGACAAACTAGAGTCAAAAACTGACAATGTCATTCGTACAATGAATAGCCTTTATCAAATTCTTAATAACTTTCGTTACATTTATGAAAATATCCAGGAAATTGAAACAGCCATAGCATTCAGTAAATTACGCACCCTACATCAATCTATCATTAATTCTACAGAATTACTAAACATTTTTAAAACTATAGAACAAAATGCACAAACTATTTACCCAGTAACAAGAAATAACTTATTAAAATTAGAACGTAACATTATCCTAAAATGTTATATAGATAAAGATAAAATAGTTTTTATTTTAGAAATACCATTAATAGAAAAAGAAACGTATAACTATTACAAGATTATTCCCATCCCTAAAAAAAAATTAACCAGCACCTATACTATAATTCCTAAATATCCCTACCTATTAGTGAATGGTTTGAAATACAGAAACGTAGTAAATCCGTGTACCCAGATAGAGTCGAACAAACACTTATTTTCGGAGGAAAATATAGCACCAGTTGAGGAAGAAACATGCATTGAGGAAATAATGCTGATTAAAAACAACTTCAGTCATTGCCAGCAACATGAAATAAAAATAGAAAAGCTGAAAATACAGAAAATAACTTTTGACCACTGGATACTATATGCAGAAGACAATGTTATACTGACGGAGCAGTGCAAAGATGATACCCACAGAATTAATCTACAGGGGACATACATCTTGACGCCGAGCAAAGGTTGCAGCATACAGATAGGAAAAATAATAATTGGCCTATCGAGTAATATGTCAGATGCCAGTCTGCAGATACCACTTGTGAAGATTCCGGAGGTGCAGTACGACATGCCGAAAGAAAAAAAGAGTTTGGATTTAACAAACGTGGACTTTAGTGACGTTAAAGAAATCATGAATAGTGCTAGAAATAGTGAAATGGTGGTAGAAACTTTAGTGACTAGTAAAATAAGTATATGGACTTTAAGTCTTTATGTTGTAATACTGTTAATTATAATTTTTATTGTATTTAAATGGAAATTTAATAGTTTAAGTCAGAGACAAAATTATCCGAAGTCAACTCCGTTTCCTTCGAATAATTTTTCTCTTGGGGAGGGAGAGGTTAAGAGTGATGACCCCTCTAATATCTGCTTTACAAGCACTCCTAATAAGTAGGCCGTGCGTCACCGTACGGATCGCTTAGTAAGATGTAAATTTATATAAATACTAGAATAATTGATTGTTAGATTGATATTGGTTTTGGAAGTAATTATAAGTTGTAACGCTGTTACTTTATATAAATAAATTATATTTTTTAGTAAAGTCGTTGTTGTTAACTTAATTCGCTCGTGTATCTCATGCCAGAGATCGAAAGTATCGAGACACGTACACGCCCCTATCCAGGATTTTAAGCTTCCTACGGCCCGTTTCTCTCACGTTCACGTAGACTTGATAGGTCCACTTCCCGTCTCTGATGATTACCGATACTGCTTCACAGCTATAGATAGGTTTACCAGGTGGCCGGAGGCAGTGCCGTTAAAGGATATCAGAGCGGAGAGTGTAACAAAAGCTTTTATATCATCGTGGATATCACGTTTTGGTTGCCCAGAAAAGGTAACCACAGATAGGGGGAAACAGTTTGAATCTCATCTTTTCAGGCAGATATCAGCGCTTATAGGTTCACGACATATACAAACTACTGCGTATCACCCGGCTGCCAATGGTCTAGTGGAACGCTTCCATCGACAACTTAAGGCAGCTATTATGTGTCACGCAGACGAGAACTGGACTGAGAAACTTCCACTTGTACTTCTGGGTATTCGTAGTGCATGGAAGGATGATTTGTCTGCTTCTACTGCTGAACTAGTTTACGGAGAACCGCTTAAGTTACCCGGCGACTTGTTTGAACCGACGGCTGATAGACTGACTGACTACACCGACTTTCTGGACAGGTTGCGTTTACATATGAAAAGGTTACAACCTACACCAGATACTGGACATGGTACACGTAAAATCTTCGTTTTTAAAGATTTAGCGACTGTTTCACATGTATTTTTACGACAGGACTTTGTACGGAGATCGTTACAACCACCTTATGCCGGTCCGTATAAGGTAATAGAGCGCGGTAAAAAAAATTTCAAAATTGACGTTGCTGGTAGAATAGTCAACGTTTCTATCGACAGGTTGAAACCGGCCTATATCCTGACGGATGAACCAGGTAGTTCTGGTGCGACGTCGACTATACCAAGGACGCAGGGGACTAACGCTGCGAGTGATGGTACAAGAGCACTTTCAACTCCTCCGCAATTCAGGACGTCTCACTACGGTCGCCGAGTACGATTCCCTGATTTCTATCGACCTTAAAGGTCTCCAGGGGGGCTGATGTGGCGACATGCATTTTTGTCATTCTTTTGCATGTTTAAGTAACGGCGTGTGCGCCGACGCGAGGTTCGTGTCGGTTGGGGTCGGAAATGCTCGGCCCCGTTAGCGCTGCCTTCGTGACGGTCCGGGCGTCTTCGGTTTTTACTGGCAGTCAGCATTTAAACGGCCTCAACGCTAGACCTCACACTCGCGCCGGCGGAATAACGGTTATTTTTAAATCAACGTCTAACTTATTCTCGGCTTCCTATCTCGAGCACTCCTTACTTCTAATTAGTAATTGTATTTTCATTATTCATTGTTTTTTGCTACGTACTTATAAATTTAAATTGCCTGTGTAATAGCAGAATATATCTACATTTTGTTTTTGAGAGTGAAGACGCTTTTATTTGCCTAGCAACAACCCCACAAGTTAAAGTGACGATCAGATTAGTTTTAGATAATATTAAGTCAAAGTGATTCTACAATGAGACTGATTAAAGTTCTGGATACATAAACACATGCTTAGTTTAAAATTATTGAGCTAGTAAGGAAGAATGACTAAGTTTTGTAAAAGAAAGAACGTTATTTTTGTTATTATTAGTTACCATATAAATTGTTATTGTAATTTACATTTTAATTTTATATGAATACTTAAAAATGTTTCTAAAGATCTCAAAAATCAAAAATCTCGAGGAGCATCCTCAGGTGATTGCCATTTCAAAAAGTGGAAAGAGACGAAAACAAAAACCGAATTTTGCACTTGATCTTCCTATCTTATCCCCAAATGGGCGTGAACTATCAGCTGCGAAAATTCAAGACTTAAAAGATTTGTTCCATAACTCAGTCATTAATTGACTAACATTTTATAGTTTCTTCAAAAGAGTCTTGACCTTACTTACAAGTTTAACATGTCCTCTAAAAAGGGTAAACAGCAATGGGGGAATAAAACCTCCCATAAGCCATTGGAGATTCCTCCAAATTTTGAAAAGAATCTTTCTGGTGAACTTGGATATGACAAAACTCTAGTGGACACCATGAACATCCCAGACATCAACACTCCCTCCACCTCTTCCTTACAAAAGAAGCAGTTAGACAACCCAAAAACTGTTCCCCCCTCCACTGCAGCTGAATCAAAAAATGCCAAGAAGATTAACTCGCCTCCATCACAACAGGACCCCAATAAGACCTCATCGCGACCATCAGATCCTGAAGAGAACCCTGTAGAGCTGTTTCAAATCGGGTGGGCAAATCTGAAAGCAGAATATCAGTACACCTCTAGCAACCTTAAAGTAATAGAAGACCAGACATTATAAAGTTAATCAAAAGTACTCTCCCCCTCCCTGCAACAATAGTTATATTACTGGACGACCAATGGGAAAGCTTAGGGAAGGATCGTATCAACATATTCCTCACAACTTACTTCATTTCACCTCCCCTCACGGGACCCCGAATGATGCCCCGGATCCTGGTTCTTTTCTAAGAAGCATGATAGCCTCTATGATTGAGAGGGAGAGACTCACACTAAAAGATGTGATGGAAAATATGGCTAATCTAGCTGCAGATCAGAAACTTGCAGCCCATTCTGTTCATGAGTTCAAAAAGTCAGTTACATCTGCGGAGAAAAGTTGGAGAGATCAGTCCTCAATTATATCGACTACATACTACTCTAAATTGGAGGAACATGTGAAGACTTGGTTAGAGAAGTTCACCAATCCAACAACCGCCCCCAAAGATGTGCCACCACCCAAGATTACAAAGAAGGTTATCAAATATGCTCAATTTACCTACGAGCTTGAAGAAGGTTAGATATCTGTAAAACCTCATGTACCTATAACGAAGATGATCAGTTCTATAGAATCCCAACTTAAGGAGCTTCTCTCTCGTTACCCTGACACACAAGAACTGCTATACTACGACCCAGCACTTTTGGTTAAAAGTTTTTGGGGTGTTTGCCGACCATGCATATTAACCCATTTCATTAAGTATCAGAAACAATCAACTATAAAATTTGTAATCATTCCAACAGATGTAAAAGGATGTTATAATTTCTTGAGGAACGTTAAGTCGGGTGATTTTATTGATGATGCTGATGGCTTGGGTAATTCTATTGATTTCGATATAGAAGAAAATTTGATTGAAGATTAAGCACTTTCTTGTTAACTTACACGTTAGTTGTTATGATTTTTTGGCTATATTAGTTAAAGTGACGATCAGATTAGTTTTAGATAATATTAAGTCAAAGTGATTCTACAATGAGACTGATTAAAGTTCTGGATACATAAACACATGCTTAGTTTAAAATTATTGAGCTAGTAAGGAAGAATGACTAAGTTTTGTAAAAGAAAGAACGTTATTTTTGTTATTATTAGTTACCATATAGATTGTTATTGTAATTTACATTTTAATTTTATATGAATACTTAAAAATGTTTCTAACGATCTCAAAAATCAAAAATCTCGAGGAGCATCCTCAGGTGATTGCCATTTCAAAAAGTGGAAAGAGACGGAAACAAAAACCGAATTTTGCACTTGATCTTCCTATCTTATCCCCAAATGGGCGAGAACTATCAGCTGCGAAAATTCAAGACTTAAAAGATTTGTTCCATAACTCAGTCATTAATTGACTAATATTTTATATTTTCTTCAAAAGAGTCTTGACCTTACTTACAAGTTTAACATGTCCTCTAAAAAGGGTAAACAGCAATGGGGGAATAAAACCTCCCATAAGCCATTGGAGATTCCTCCAAATTTTGAAAAGAATCTTTCTGGTGAACTTGGATATAACAAAACTCTAGTGGACACCATGAACATCCCAGACATCAACACTCCCTCCACCTCTTCCTTACAAAAGAAGCAGTTAGACAACCCAAAAACTGTTCCCCCCTCCACTGCAGCTGAATCAAAAAAGGCCAAGAAGATTAACTCGGCTCCATCACAACAGGACCCCAATAAGACCTCATCCCGACCATCAGATCCTGAAGAGAACCCTGTAGAGCTGTTTCAAATCGGGTGGGTAAATCTGAAAGCAGAATGTCAGGACACCTCTAGCAACCTTAAAGTTAATGAAATTAGAAGACCAGACATTTTAAAGTTAATCAAAAGTACTCTCCCCTTCCCTGCAACAATAGTTACATTACTGGACGACCAATGGGAAAGCTTAGGGAAGGATCGTATCAACATATTCCTCACAACTTACTTCATTTCACATCCCCCTCACGGGACCCCGAATGATGCCCCGGATCCTGGTTCTTTTCTAAGACGCATGATAGCCTCTATGATTGAGGGGGAGAGACTCACACTAAAAGATGTGATGGAAAATATGACTAATCTAGCTGCAGATCAGAAACTTGCAGCCCATTCTGTTCATGAGTTCAAAAAGTCAGTTACATCTGCGGAGAAAAGTTGGAGAGATCAGTCCTCAATTATATCGACTACATACTACTCTAAATTGGAGGAACATGTGAAGACTTGGTTAGAGAAGTTCACCAATCCAACAACCGCCCCCAAAGATGTGCCACCACCCAAGATTACAAAGAAGGTTATCAAATATGCTCAATTTACCTACGAGCTTGAAGAAGGTCAGATATCTGTAAAACCTCATGTACCTATAACGAAGATGATCAGTTCTATAGAATCCCAACTTAAGGAGCTTCTCTTTCGTTAACCTGACACACAAGAACTGCTACACTACGACCCAGCACTTTTGGTCAAAACTTTATGGAGTGTTGCAAAAGCAAACCCTAAAGAAAGCACTATGTCCTCTCTAACCAAGACAATGTCTCAGATCCCACGGCATTGCCGACCATGCATATTAACCCATTTCATTAAGTATCAGAAACAATCAACTATAAAATTTGTAATCATTCCAACAGATGTAAAAGGATGTTATAATTTCTTGAGGAACGTTAAATCGGGTGATTTTATTGATGATGCTGATGGCTTGGGTAATTCTATTGATTTCGATATAGAAGAAAATTTGATTGAAGATTAAGCACTTTCTTGTTAACTTACACGTTAGTTGTTGTGATTTTTTGGCTATATTAGTTAAAGTGACGATCAAATTAGTTTTAGGTAATAATAAGTCAAAGTGATTCTACAATGAGACTGATTAAAGTTCTGGATACATAAACACATGCTTAGTTTAAAATTATTGAGCTAGTAAGGAAGAATTTCTAAGTTTCATAAAAGAAAGAACGTTATTTTTGTTATAATTAGTTACCATATAAATTGTTATTGTAATTTATATTTTAATTTTATATGAATACTTAAAAATGTTTCTAAAGATCTCAAAAATCAAAAATCTCGAGGAGCAACCTCAGGTGATTGCCATTTCAAAAAGTGGAAAGAGTCGGAAACAAAAACCGAATTTTGCACTTGATCTTCCTATCTTATCCCCAAATGGGCGAGAACTATCATCTGCGAAAATTCAAGACTTAAAAGATTTGTTCCATAACTCAGTCATTAATTGACTAACATTTTATATTTTCTTCAAAAGAGCCTTGACCTTACTTACAAGCTTAACATGTCCTCTAAAAAAGGTAAACAGCAATGGGGGAATAAAACTTCCCATAAGCCATTGGAGATTCCACCAAATTTTGAAAAGAATCTTTCTGATGAACTTGGATATGACAAAACTCTAGTGGCAGCATGAACATCCCAGACATGAACACTCCCTCTACCTCTTCCTTACAAAAGAAACAGTTAGACAACCCAAAAACTGTTCCCCCCTCCACTGCAGCTGAATCAAAAAAGGCCAAGAAGATTAACTCGGCTCCATCACAACAGGACCCCAATAAGACCTCATCCCGACCATCAGATCCTGAAGAGAACCCTGTAGAGCTGTTTCAAATCGCGTGAGCAAATCTGAAAGCAGAATGTCAGGACACCTCTAGCAACCTTAAAGTAATCGAAACTAGAAGACCAGACATTTTAAAGTTAATCAAAAGTACTCTCCCCCTCCCTGCAACAATAGTTACATTACTGGACGACCAATGGGAAAGCTTAGGGAAGGATCGTATCAACATATTCCTCACAACTTACTTCATTTCACATCCCCCTCACGGGACCCCGAATGATGCCCCGGATCCTGGTTCTTTTCTAAGACGCATGATAGCCTCTATGATTGAGGGGGAGAGACTCACACTAAAAGATGTGATGGAAAATATGGCTAATCTAGCTGCAGATCAGAAACTTGCAGCCCATTCTGTTCATGAGTTCAAAAAGTCAGTTACATCTGCGGAGAAAAGTTGGAGAGATCAGTCCTCAATTATATCGACTACATACTACTCTAAATTAGAGGAACATGTGAAGACTTGGTTAGAGAAGTTCACCAATCCAACAACCGCCCCCAAAGATGTGCCACCACCCAAGATTACAAAGAAGGTTATCAAATATGCTCAATTTACCTACGAGCTTGAAGAAGGTCAGATATCTGTAAAACCTCATGTACCTATAACGAAGATGATCAGGTCTATAGAATCCCAACTTAAGGAGCTTCTATTTCGTTAACCTGACACACAAGAACTGCTACACTACGACCCAGCACTTTTGGTCAAAACTTTTTGGAGTGTTGCAAAAGCAAACCCTAAAGAAAGCACTATGTCCTCTCTAACCAAGACAATGTCTCAGATCCCACGGCATTGCCGACCATGCATATTAACCCATTTCATTAAGTATCAGAAACAATCAACTATAAAATTTGTAATCATTCCAACAGATGCGAAAGGATGTTATAATTTCTTGAGGAACGTTAAGTCGGGTGATTTTATTGATGATGCTGATGGCTTGGGTAATTCTATTGATTTCAGTATAGAAGAAAATTTGATTGAAGATTAAACACTTTCTTGTTAACTTACACGTTAGTTGTTGTGATTTTTTGGCTATATTAGTTAAAGTGACGATCAGATTAGTTTTAGGTAATATTAAGTCAAAGTGATTCTACAATGAGACTGATTAAAGTTCTGGATACCTCCTAAACACATGCTTAGTTTAAAAGTATTGAGCTAGTAAGGAAGAATGACTAAGTTTTGTAAAAGAAAGAACGTTATTTTTGTTATTATTAGTTACAATATAATTTGTTATTGTAATTTACATATTAATTTTATATGAATACTTAAAAATGTTTCTAAAGATCTCAAAAATCAAAAATCTCGAGGAGCATCCTCAGGTGATTGCCATTTCAAAAAGTGGAAAGAGTAGGAAACAAAAACCGAATTTTGCACTTGATCTTCCTATCTTATCCCCAAATGGGCGTGAACTATCAGCTGCGAAAATTCAAGACTTAAAAGATTTGTTCCATAACTCAGTCATTAATTGACTAACATTTCATATTTTCTTCAAAAGAGTCTTGATCTTACTTACAAGATTAACATGTCCTCTAAAAAGGGTAAACAGCAATGGGTGAATAAAACCTCCCATAAGCCATTGGAGATTCCTCCAAATTTTGAAAAGAATCTTTCTGATGAACTTGGATATGACAAAATTCTAGTGGACAGCATGAACATCCCAGACATCAACACTCCCTCCACCTCTTCCTTACAAAAGAAGCAGTTAGACAACCCAAAAACTGTTCCCCCCTCCACTGCAGCTGAATCAAAAAAGGCCAAAAAGATTAACTCAACTACATCACAACAGGACCCCAATAAGACCTCATCCCGACCATCAGATCCTGAAGAGAACCCTGTAGAGCTGATTCAAATCGGGTGGGCAAATCTGAAAGCAGAATGTCAGGACACCTCGAGCAACCTTAAAGTAATTGAAACTAGAAGACCAGACATTATAAAGTTAATCAAAAGTACTCTCCCCCTCCCTGCAACAATAGTTACATTACTGGACGACCAATGGGAAAGCTTAGGGAAGGATCGTATCAACATATTCCTCACAACTTACTTCATTTCACCTCCCCCTCACGGGCCCCGAATGATGCCCCGGATCCTGGTTCTTTTCTAAGAGGCACGATAGCCTCTATGATTGAGGGGGAGAGACTCACACTAAAAGATGTGATGGAAAATATGGCTAATCTAGCTGCAGATCAGAAACTTGCAGCCCATTCTGTTCATGAGTTCAAAAAGTCAGTTACATCTGCGGAGAAAAGTTGGAGAGATCAGTCCTCAATTATATCGACTACATACTACTCTATATTGGAGGAACATGTGAAGACTTGGTTAGAGAAGTTCACCAATCCAACAACCGCCCCCAAAGATGTGCCACCACCCAAGATTACAAAGAAGGTTATCAAATATGCTCAATTTACCTACGAGCTTGAAGAAGGTTAGATATCTGTAAAACCTCATGTACCTATAACGAAGATGATCAGTTCTATAGAATCCCAACTTAAGGAGCTTCTCTCTCGTTACCCTGACACACAAGAACTGCTATACTACGACCCAGCACTTTTGGTTAAAAGTTTTTGGGGTGTTTGCCGACCATGCATATTAACCCATTTCATTAAGTATCAGAAACAATCAACTATAAAATTTGTAATCATTCCAACAGATGTAAAAGGATGTTATAATTTCTTGAGGAACGTTAAGTCGGGTGATTTTATTGATGATGCTGATGGCTTGGGTAATTCTATTGATTTCGATATAGAAGAAAATTTGATTGAAGATTAAGCACTTTCTTGTTAACTTACACGTTAGTTGTTATGATTTTTTGGCTATATTAGTTAAAGTGACGATCAGATTAGTTTTAGATAATATTAAGTCAAAGTGATTCTACAATGAGACTGATTAAAGTTCTGGATACATAAACACATGCTTAGTTTAAAATTATTGAGCTAGTAAGGAAGAATGACTAAGTTTTGTAAAAGAAAGAACGTTATTTTTGTTATTATTAGTTACCATATAAATTGTTATTGTAATTTACATTTTAATTTTATATGAATACTTAAAAATGTTTCTAACGATCTCAAAAATCAAAAATCTCTAAGAGCATCCTCAGGTGATTGCCATTTCAAAAAGTGGAAAGAGACGGAAACAAAAACCGAATTTTGCACTTGATCTTCCTATCTTATCCCCAAATGGGCGAGAACTATCAGCTGCGAAAATTCAAGACTTAAAAGATTTGTTCCATAACTCAGTCATTAATTGACTAATATTTTATATTTTCTTCAAAAGAGTCTTGACCTTACTTACAAGTTTAACATGTCCTCTAAAAAGGGTAAACAGCAATGGGGGAATAAAACCTCCCATAAGCCATTGGAGATTCCTCCAAATTTTGAAAAGAATCTTTCTGGTGAACTTGGATATAACAAAACTCTAGTGGACACCATGAACATCCCAGACATCAACACTCCCTCCACCTCTTCCTTACAAAAGAAGCAGTTAGACAACCCAAAAACTGTTCCCCCCTCCACTGCAGCTGAATCAAAAAAGGCCAAGAAGATTAACTTGGCTCCATCACAACAGGATCCCAATAAGATCGGTCTGTGTCGGCATTACCGCTATGGGACCTATAGAGGCACCCGTAGACGCGGGGATGATCGTCGCTGTCTACGCGCAGCCATAGGATGGACAGGTCCGTACCTTCAAGGCTGCCGAGGCGTCGAAAACAGATGTCCTCTCTGACGTATACACAAACTCCAGCCCGGGGCACAAAGGAGTGTTCCAATTTGTATCCCGGGTAGGAGAGATATGAAGTATCAGCCGGAGAGGACACCTGAGTCTCGGTTAAAAAGAGCAAGGCCGGCTTCGCCGTCTCTAGATGGTAATGGACAGCGTTAAAGTTGGAATGAAGTCCCCTGATGTTGCAAAAATTCACGGATAGCGTGACAGGGGTCGCCTTGGTTGTATTGCTCCGCTTGCCCCGAGCAGCATTAGTCACGAGCGGAATTTTGCCCCCCCCAGAATACGCGGGGCAGCCTGAGCACCCACGCTCAGGAGTGAAGTAGTTTGGTCGTGGATGCTCAGCGAAGGATTCTCCAGGGGTGCTGGTACCCGCCTGGGGTAGTCTTGTATTTAATTCCACTACCATGTTGATGGGGGGGGGGGGGGGAATTGGGCCTCCGGCCACCTGCACTCACCAAGCGCAACGCAGAGGTAAACCTCTACTTCACGCTGGTATTCTGTGAGGTCGTGGTACCACCCCGGTTCGAGCTGGCCCATCCGTGCGACAGCAAAAGCTACCGCTTAGCTCTATCACTGTTAAACTAATATACTTACCTATATCCAAGGCGACTGGTCCCTCCGGAGTCGGTCAAGTCGCATGTGGTTTTGTAGTGCAAGGAAAATAAAGTGATGTGATGTGTATCTGGGTGTGACTGATGGTGATTGAACCTAGACCTTGGCCGTCGGCAGCAGCCCGAGCGTCGACATCGCTCCAACTTGAGGGGGCCTTCCGAGGTTGTCCACCGTCACTTTCCTCTTTCGTCACGATGACAGTCGATTAACTCTATCGTACGATTAACTAAATTACAGAAGCCACTAACTATCGCTGGGTATAAGGTTAACGCACAAAACGCACACGGAGTTTCTGGATCAAAGGTCACTACCGTTTCGCGTGGCAACAGTTAGTTCTAGAATATCAGAGGCCACACTAGCTAATATTGCCGAATGCACTTATGCAGATTCTGAGTCAGACACATGAGTCCCTGGGAAGCTCTCCAGCAGGAATGCGCGTCACAATGGTAGATCGTATATTTACTGGCCGCGCTGAATTATTCCGAGTTCCCGACAAAAATGGCAGCGTGCCGTTCCAAGCACAGCTGACAGGCGACTACTTGCCCTTGTGCGTTTTTCGCACGACCGAAAGTCAAACCGGTATGAATGCACCGCGCCGAGCGCCCTCTCGCGTCAATCCTTGATACTAGCGTTTGGCGCGAACAAACCCCCGTCCCGGACATAAGGATTTAGGTCCGCGAGCAAACCGGTCAGCGGGACAAGGTCGCGACGGCAAGTTGCAAGACCGAATCTACAGCCAAACTAGGCCACCTTAGGCACCCCAGCAGATCTTGCAACCCTAACCAACGTCTCAAAAGATAGCCCTAATATGGCAAGCCGGAGGGTCAGCCTCCACTGGATGCCCCTCCTGGGTATCGCAGCACTTTAACAAGTCCTGTACTGGACAGAAGTCCGACGACCTCTTTCAAACACCTATCTGTGCCCTTATGATTAGTTCCGCAATCCGACCGGATCAGCTCTGCAAACAGCGACGCTACACGAAGCTGCCCAGACAAATTTTGTGCAAGCAGTTGCTTCAGTGCAGAGCGCACCCACAAATTCCACATGAACGTCGTCTGTGGAGAGCCGAACGAAACGCGCAGATAGTCCCTAGTATAAATTTTCAACAAGTAGGCGTAGCCAGGCCACCCACCATATTATCATTTACTAAAATAGCTGCTGCACAGCTGATTTCAATCTGATAATCTCCAAAACTAGCTAGCCTGTTAGACAAGTAGTCCTATGCTCATATTTCAACTAATTTTTCAAAAGCATCAATGTTCAACTACAGAATCAATTCAACCAAATTAATCACCGATGCGCAAAGGTCAACTTGCAAATTAAACAAAACAATAACGTAAGGGACAGCCCTACTTCTTCGCAAAGCAAAATGATTAAACACTATCATAAACATATACATAATTTTTCAAATAGCGCGCCATTCAATTTCCTTTCAGCAAACAGACGCAACAATCAAATACAGTGATTAAATATATGTACAAAACACATGCATTAAAGGAGTAGATTAAATTCAATTCTTTTAATTTAAACCGCTACAAATAGGAAAATTTCGCGGAAAGCCCAAAGCAGTTTTTAATTTTAATTCAAGTATTTTTTGACTAAGTGCTCGACCAAACCAAATCTAATACCCCTTGACAGCGTGATTCAACGCTCCAGCGGGGCCCTAATCTTCCCACCACCAAGGGGAGGCCACATGGCGTGAACCCGAGATCAATAGAGCACAACCGCTAACAGTCGCCACTCGGGTTGTACGCCTTCACTGAGGCCGTCGGCAACAGAACATTTTGACAAGTGGACTGTTGACGGCTTAAGGCTCAGTGGAGGCGGCCGTGGTGGGAGCTAAGGCGGCAGCTAGCCAGGGCCGCCTCCATCAAATGGGGAACAGTGGTACACCAGTCGCGGCCACTCAGCTAACGGGAGTGAGAAGGGTCCAGCGGACCGATGAGTGGCCGTGAAGTTCCTCTCCACACGCTGAAGGGGGGTGATGACACCCCCGCCCCTGGGGGAATTACCCCCCGACTGGTCGGAGGAGGGACCCCTTCCAAACTTTGGGGCCTGGTGGCTGGCCGGCGGGCGCCGATTGTCGCCCGGCAGAGGGCGTGGCTGAGCGCCCCCGCCCGTGGTGTCGAGGGCCTGGCAGAGCCCCGAGAGGAGACGCCGTTCGCACCCAGGCACAAAACCGCACTGTGATTGCCCTGGCAATGCAGACAGGGCCGTCGATGCGGACAGTCTCGATAGAGGTGCCCTCCCAGACATGAACAGCACCAGCGGCGCTCCTTGGCGATAGTTCGCCTCGCTGGAACCGGCTTACCTAATAATTTCGGGCACGATGTTACCCGATGATCAGACGCTCGACAATAGGAGCAGGGGAAGGTTGACGACGACTTGCCTGGAGGATTCAGCCTCTCACTGGGCACGGCTCGTAAGTCGTCAACGGTGCCCGCTGCGTTCTCTATCTGCCGGCACTGCTCCTCCAAAAACCGCAGCAGGTCATAGAAGGGCGGAATATAGGAGGCCTCGTCCCCGCCGTACCTCTCCTCAAAATGGATTCGAAGGTCGAGAGATAGACGGGACAGCACGATGCGTAGCAACAAAAAAGCCCATTCGCCCACTGGTAAATCCAGCCGCCTCAACGTATTACAGGCCACCAAGACTGGATCCAACAGGTCCGGACGCAGTCTGACCCGGTCACTAAGCAGCGGGAGGCTTAGAGGCTGCTTAACATGTTCGTCCGCAATTCACCGGACGTTGGCGTATCTTCTGGCTAGGAGGTCCCGAGCAGTCTGGTAGGCGTCGTCCGACAATCTCAAGTGGCCGACGACGCCCAGGGCCTCCCCCTCCAGTGAGGCCAGGAGGTACACCATCTTTTGGCTCGGGGTCAAGTCACTCCGGGCGTCCACTAGGCTGTCGAAAAGACCAACGAAGGTCAGCCATTCGGCAAGGACCCCGGAGAACTTTGGCAGGTCCAGAGTTGGGAGTCGTCCCAACAGCTCCGGCTGAAGCTGCTTCAGAGAGGACTCGGACAGGTCACTCATCCGAGCTTCACGCGCCTCCTCGGCATACCTGCCTTCAGCCTCGATCAACTCGTCCGTGAGCCACAAGAACTGCTCATAGTCCGCGAAGCAGGAGTCCAGGACTCCCTTCTCCACATCCGAATACTCGAGCTCAGCGTAAGCCTCCTCCACTGCGGCCCTTCGAGCATCCACCTGCTCGAACCGCTTCATCAAGTTATGGACCCTATCCAGTCGACCTATCAAAGCATGGGCGCTTATGGCCCAGCGCAACTCAGTCCGCAGAGTACGGATCAGTAGCTTGGGTGATGACATCACTACTAAATACAAATTACGACGCGGCTCGAGCACAAATTACAAAGATAACAAATAAAAAATACACCAAAAAATGAACAGTTAATAAATGCAGTTCCTATCAAATCGCGTTGAATAGAAATTACACAAATACGAATTACTACGTATCAACCAAATACAAGTTAGCTCAAAAGAAAAGACACAAATCAAATTAACAAATAACAAATACTAGTGCGATCAAATCAAGTTAAATTCAAATTGCGCAAATACAATTACTACTCTTTAGTTCAAATACAAATTACAATACAAACGAAGATACACATCACGGTCGATCAACAAAAAATGCCTAGCTCGGAAATCGACCCTTCGATAAGTAATCCACTACAACTATCCGACAACGATAATTAACCGATTACGTAAAAATAACCATCTACCTACATAACGTATATCTCTAGAAAAACTCCCGCTCAACCTAGGGCGCGGTTTTTCAAATTACCCACTAACCAAAAAAAAAGGCAAGCAACAAAGCAACAAAGGAAAATAATTTTATTATTACGTACAAAAAAATATTTTTACGTATTACGGACGGGCGTGATTGTAGATACAAATTAAACCAATCAAACCAACGCTCCCTGCCACCAGAATTGTTTAATGTTTATCAAACACTATGGTCGGGATCGACCGGGAATCGAACCCGGAACCGCGCTCTGCTACCAGTTTGTTACGGCCTACGGCTGCTCCCTTAAAGGGTCAAATCCTCAGGGGCCCATGAGCTGAAGACTTCCCGAGCAGACGTAGGTCGGGCCTCAATGTGGCCACGTGGAATCTCTCTAATTACACTAAAATATATGGGGGAGCGTTCTATAATACGGCCAGTCGACCGGGAGGAATTTGGACGTAGCTTACTTACCTATATCCAAGGCGACTGGTCCCTCCGGAGTCGGTCAGGTCGCATGTGGTTGTGTAGTGCAAGGAAAATAAAGTGATGTGATGTGTATCTGGGTGTGACTGATGGTGATTGAACCTAGATCTTGGCCGTCGGCAGCAGCCCGAGCGTCGACATCGCTCCAACTTGAGGGGGCCTTCCAAGGTTGTCCACCGTCACTTTCCTCTTTCGTCACGATGACAGTCAATTAACTCTATCGTACGATTAACTAAATTACAGAAGCCACTAACTATCGCTGGGTATAAGGTTAACGCACAAAACGCACACGGAGTTTCTGGATCAAAGGTCACTACCGTTTCGCGTGGCAACAGTTAGTTCTAGAATATCAGAGGCCGCACTAGCTAATATTGCCGAATGCACTTATGCAGATTCTGAGTCAGACACATGAGTCCCTGGAAAGCTCTCCAGCAGGAATGCGCGTCACAATGGTAGACCGTATATTTACTGGCCGCGCCGAATTATTCCGAGTTCCCGACAAAAATGGCAGCGTGCCGTTCCAAGCACAGCTGACAGGCAACTACTTGCCCTTGTGCGTTTTTCGCACGACCGAAAGTCAAACCGCTATGAATGCACCGCGCCGAGCGCCCTCTCGCATCAATCCTTAAAACTAGCGCTTGGCGCGAACACCAACTTAAGGAGCTTCTCTCTCGTTACCCTTACACACAAGAACTGCTACACTACGACCCAACCCTTTTGGTCAAAACTTTTTGGAGTGTTGCAAAAGCAAACCCTAAAGAAAGCCCTATGTCCTCCTATGATTTTATTGATGATGCTGATGGCTTGGGTAATTCTATTGATTTCAGTATAGATGAAAATTTGATTGAAGATTAAGCACTTTCTTGTTAACTTACACGTTAGTTGTTGTGATTTTTTGGCTATATTAGTTAAAGTGACGATCAGATTAGTTTTAGATAATATTACGTCAAAGTGATTCTACAATGAGACTGATTAAAGTTCTGGATACATAAACACATGCTTAGTTTAAAAGTATTGAGCTAGTAAGGAAGAATGACTAAGTTTTGTAAAAGAAAGAACGTTATTTTTGTTATTATTAGTTACAATATAATATGTTATTGTAATTTACATTTTAATTTTATATGAATACTTAAAAATGTTTCTAAAGATCTCAAAAATCAAAAATCTCGAGGAGCATCCTCAAAAAGTGGAAAGAGACGGAAACAAAAACCGAATTTTGCACTTAATCTCCATATCTTACTCCAAATGGGCGTGAACTATCAGCTGCGAAAATTCAAGACTTAAAAGATTTGTTCCATAACTCAGTCATTAATTGACTAACATTTTATATTTTCTTCAAAAGAGTCTTGACCTTACTTACAAGTTTAACATGTCCTCTAAAAAGGGTAAACAGCAATGGGGGAATAAAACCTCCCATAAGCCATTGGAGATTCCTCCAAATTTTGAAAAGAATCTTTCTGATGAACTTGGATATGACAAAACTCTAGTGGAAAGCATGAACATCCCAGACATCAACACTCCCTCCACCTCTTCCTTACAAAATAAGCAGTTACACAACCCAAAAACTGTTCCCCCCTCCACTGCAGCTGAATCAAAAAAGGCCAAGAAGATTAACTCGGCTCCATCACAACAGGACCCCAATAAGACCTCATCCCGACCATCAGATCCTTAAGAGAACCCTGTAGAGCTGATTCAAATCGGGTGGGCAAATCTGAAAGCAGAATGTCAGGACACCTCTAGCAACCTTAAAGTAATTGAAACTAGAAGACCAGACATTATAAAGTTAATCAAAAGTACTCTCCCCCTCCCTGCAACAATAGTTACATTACTGGACGACCAATGGGAAAGCTTAGGGAAGGATCGTATCAACATATTCCTCACAACTTACTTCATTTCACCTCCCCCTCACGGGCCCCGAATGATGCCCCGGATCCTGGTTCTTTTCTAAGAGGCACGATAGCCTCTATGATTGAGGGGGAGATACTCACACTAAAAGATGTGATGGAAAATATGGCTAATCTAGCTGCAGATCAGAAACTTGCAGCCCATTCTGTTCATGAGTTCAAAAAGTCAGTTACATCTGCGGAGAAAAGTTGGAGAGATCAGTCCTCAATTATATCGACTACATACTACTCTAAATTGGAGGAACATGTGAAGACTTGGTTAGAGAAGTTCACCAATCCAACAACCGCCCCCAAAGATGTGCCACCACCCAAGATTACAAAGAAGGTTATCAAATATGCTCAATTTACCTATGAGCTTGAAGAAGGTCAGATATCTGTAAAACCTCATGTACCTATAACGAAGATGATCAGTTCTATAGAATCCCAACTTAAGGAGCTTCTCTCTCGTTACCCTGACACACAAGAACTGCTACACTACGACCCAACCCTTTTGGTCAAAATTTTTGGAGTGTTGCAAAAGTAAACCCTTAAGAAAGCCCTATGTCCTCCCTAACCAAGGCAATGTCTCAGATCCCACGGCATTGCTGACCATGCATATTAACCCATTTCATTAAGTATCAGAAACAATCAACTATAAAATTTGTAATCATTCCAACAGATGCAAAAGGATGTTATAATTTCTTGAGGAACGTTAAGTCGGGTGATTTTATTGATGATGCTGATGGCTTGGGTAATTCTATTGATTTCGGTATAGAAGAAAATTTGATTGAAGATTAAGCACTTTCTTGTTAACTTACACGTTAGTTGTTGTGATATTTTGGCTATATTAGTTAAAGTGACGATCAGATTAGTTTTAGATAATATTAAGTAAAAGTGATTCTACAATGAGACTGATTAAAGTTCTGGATACATAAACACATGCTTAGTTTAAAATTATTGAGCTAGTAAGGAAGAATTTCTAAGTTTTGTAAAAGAAAGAACGTTATTTTTGTTATTATTAGTTACAATATAAATTGTTATTGTAATTTACATTTTAAGTTTATATGAATACTTAAAAATGTTTGTAAATATCTCAAAAATCAAAAATCTGGAGGAGCAACCTCAGGTGATTGCCATTTCAAAAAGTGGAAAGAGTCGGAAACAAAAACCGAATTTTGCACTTGATCTTCCTATCTTATCCCCAAATGGGCGTGAACTATCAGCTGCGAAAATTCAAGACTTAAAAGATTTGTTCCATAACTCAGTCATTAATTGACTAACATTTTATATTTTCTTCAAAAGGGTCTTGACCTTACTTACAAGTTTAACATGTCCTCTAAAAAGGGTAAACAGCAATGGGGGAATAAAACCTCCCATAAGCCATTGGAGATTCCTCCAAATTTTGAAAAGAATCTTTCTGATGAACTTGGATATGACAAAACTCTAGTGGACAGCATGAACATCCCAGACATCAACACTCCCTCCACCTCTTCCTTACAAAAGAAGCAGTTAGACAACCCAAAAACTGTTCCCCCCTCCACTGCAGCTGAATCAAAAAAGGCCAAGAAGATTAACTCGGCTCCATCACAACAGGACCCCAATAAGACCTCATTCCGACCATCAGATCCTGAAGAGAACCCTGTAGAGCTGATTCAAATCGGGTGGGCAAATCTGAAAGCAGAATGTCAGGACACGTCTAGCAACCTTAAACTAATTGAAACTAGAAGACCAGACATTATAAAGATACCCCTCACAGGCCAGACCCTAACTTTTGCGAGTGTCACTTTACAAATTTTTATATCTTTATTCGACAACTGTAATACAGCGGGGATGAGCTCGCACGATAGTGAGTGTAGTCGTTTAAACCTATTTAAATATTTGTGCCAACAACTCGCGCCGCTGAGCGTCAGTTTGCTTGCGTGGCCGTGCATGGTGTGTGAGTTACAGTTCGATTTTGTGTGGCTAAATTTAAACTAATCGGTAAGCTAATTTGTGTTTGTTTTTATTTTATTGTAATTAGATTGATATAAAAAGGCCATGTTACTTAAAATTAAGGATTAATTCACTACGATCTGTGAGTTATACTATCGTTAAATTCACCCTCACGATAGTGACTGTTCGGTTTGTATTGTAAAATGTGCAAACATTTTCATAGAAATAAAATATCTATTTTTGCCTTGTTTTAGGTTTTGTTTCTATGTAAAACTATCAGGATGCGTAGAAGAAATTTAATCTGCAACGATGATGATAGTTTGGATGCTATTAATGATTGTGATTTTGGGGAGGACGCCGATGAAGATGAAAATTGGTTAGCACCAGGAGAATGCGTATTGATAGTGTCGACATGTGTTGGTGCTCAACTTTTGGAGAATGTACAGCGATGGGACAAAACAACTAAGAGATATACTGAGGTCCCATGCCCTAATATATAAAAAAAGAACAATGAATATATGGGTGGAGTGGATGTTAGCGATCAGATGTTAGAAGCATATAGGTCTTGGCATAAAACGCGAAAATGGCCTCTGAAAGTATTTATGCATCTTTGATATGGCGCTCGTTAACGCTTGGTATGAATATCGCGAAGCATCTTTGTTGAATAAACAGAAACCTATGGATTATCTTGATTTTAAGCTGAGTTATGTTTGATTTTTTGCTTGGTGGCCCTACTAGAAAGAGGCACCGTGATCCTATAGACGATTTAGCCGAAATGACTGAAACATCTCATTACAAACCAGCTACGAGACCAACGATTGACAAAAGGCTCGATGGATACAATCACTGGCTCCTAGATGTTGTAGTTTAAAAGGCTGCAACAGTCGATCCAAAGTGAGATGCACAAAGTGCAACGTATATCTTTGTAATACCAAAGATAACCACTGTTTTTATGCATTTCACAATGAAAGATAAGTAATTATTGTGAAATACATAAAAATAGTGAAACTTTGTTTACAAGTTTTTTTATTTTTTTTATTTTTAACGACCCTATTAAATCACTTGACCGTCACTGGAAGCTTTACATTGAGATAGCATTTCCGGTTCTCTCGTTTTTTATCAGTTTTCTTACTTTTATCGATGTGATATCCGGTCCAGTGGCGTCACCTGGTGATCGGGGTCGACATTTTTAGTTCATAAAATGTGTAGCACCGATTTTTACTCATTGGCGTTTCGTTATCCGTCGAAGTAACTTGTGAGCAAGCGGCTCTGTCCTTGCGACAATCAACGTTCACAAAGTAAAATATATTTAAATTGATTAGTGTTAATAGTTAAAAGTGTTGAATCCCGAGAAATTGTGGATACGACTTAACCACCGGTAAGGTACTTAAAGGTTAACTTTATTTTTAAACGGAATTTTCCGTTCGAATCATTAGCTATATTTACCTTAAGTACGAGTTATATTTGTACATTATAAAAATTCTAGTATAAAAAGTTAAAGTACCTCCATTTACCTAATTATTGTTGGTTTGTATAATTGATGAAATATTTTAATGTAAATATTTGAATTTGTACACTGTTTAATAATTCTAGTATAAAAAGTTAAACTACCTACAATTAATTATTGTTGGTTTGAACAAATTGATGAAATATTTTAATATGAAAATAGTTGACTTTATGAATTTATAGTACGTAACTTCATTACAGTAATGGATAATTTTGATACTTCGGTTCCCATCGCTACCGAGCCTGTGGCTGGTCCAAGTGGAGAGGCTCGTAAAAGGTATCGAAGCAGCAGCAGTAGTTCGCCTAGTAGCAGTTCCTCTAGTTCACCCTCTTCAAATAATAAACGAGGTAAGCGATCTCAATGTCATCGGCGGCGTAAGAAAAATAAACGTGTTCGACACTCTAGTCATACGATAGATAAACTATTGAAAGAAATTGGCGAACTTCGGAAACATGTCATCACATCTAATAACTTGTATAGTTATTTGTCTTATGCCGATAAAGCATATGCAGCTATAACTTACGGCATATTAAAGCAAAAAGAAGCATTACAAGATGGTTTCCGTAATCTTCTTTCATGGGCTAAAAACACTGAAATTACAAACGATAACTTAAGTCTTAAGGTGGAAGAGATATTTCAAAAAGGGGAGTTTCATAAAATCTCTTCAGACTTATTACAGTTAGTTTGCGGCCATCGTGCCGAAGTTATTGAAATGCGCCGTGAAACGATAACCAGCCAAGCTCGAGATCCCTTGTTGAAAACGTCGTTAAACAGAATACCTCCTACACCTTGTTATTTATTTGAACCTGAACGTTTCACATCTATGTTGGAAAAATCTGGCGGGGTGCGCAAAGCATTTTGGCCACCAAAAACTGATGCTTTTTCTCAACTCAAATCAATATAACCACCGTCCCTCGCGGGGACGAGGCACACGAAAACCATCAGCTCCATCGCGTGGAACTCTATATACTTTTAATGAAGTGGATATGCCAATGCGCGTGCATACGGACAACAACCAACCTTCGCGAGGTGGGCACCATAAATTCAAACATCAATCCAGAGGGCAGTACTCAAGGTATCAGTACGATAACCACAATAATAATGGAAGGGGTTCATTTCACAACCGACGCTTGCAACCCGATGTTTCAAGACCCTCAAATGCTCCGAGAGTATCCAAAGGAAAAAGGTTTAAGCAATGACTCGACACCCTTTCGAGCAGGTCAGCTAGTTCTCTATCTGACGCAGTGGAAGGAGATGAGAGCACCAGAAATTATAATAAAATTGATTCAAGGGTATCGCATACCTTTCTTTCAAAAGCCTCCGCTTGTTTACCCAAATGTTATAAAAAACCCTTTTCAAACTCCTGTCTCAGAGGTTATGTCGGGAATTGTACAAGATATGAAGAAACAGGGCATTTTAAAAGTTGCTCCAAATGCACCAAGCTTCATCTCTCCTCTATTTCTGGTGCCAAAATCCGACGGCTCACTTCGGCCGATATTCAACCTCAGGGCGCTCAACGAGTATGTGATAGCAAAACCTTTTCACCTAATAAACATAAATCGAATTCCAGATTTTCTTCAACACCAGGACTGGATGTGCAAAGTAGACTTGTCTCAGGCCTACTTTCATTTACAAATAAAAGAGTCACAAAGACGATTCCTTCGCATTATATACAACCAAGAATTACTAGAAATGACTTGCCTTCCGTTCGGCCTAAGTTCGGCTCCGAGAACCTTTTCTATACTCACAAATTGGTTAGCGCAATCGCTAAGGGAAAAGTACAATATAAGAATCCTAGTTTATCTGGACGATTTCTTAATAGCACATCAAAATGTTTGCACGCTACAGGAACATGTAGAACTTGCAGTAAAAACCTTGCAAAAACTGGGATGGCGAATAAACTTCGAGAAATCGATTATTTGTCCACAAAAGTCTATAACCTATTTAGGAGTACTTTGGGATCCTTGGAAAAAATCAAAAATCTCTTCCGAGAGAAAAAACTGTCACGTTAATCAAAAAATTAAGTCGTGCCTTAGAAAGAAAAAAGCTAAGCTTAAAGGAATTGCAGAGCGTAGTAGGTGTCTTGAATTTTGCCAGTTTTGTTGTTCCAAGAGGCCGGCTCCATCATCGAAGCTTATTAATGTTTATGAACACTGTATTAAAGCACCCACAGAAGATGCACACCTTACCAGAAGAAGCCCGGCAAGAGTTGAAGTGGTGGATTCACAATTGCCAGTCGTCGACGCTCCTACATTACCCGCCACCAAAAAACTTTTTAGCTACAGATGCATCGGACCAAGCGTGGAGAGCACAATTGAACAATATGGCTCTCTCGGGCACTTGGAGAGAGGAAGAGCAAGGTATTCATTGCAATCAAAAAGAAATGTTGGCCATACTTTATGCTCTTCAAAGTCAAGTCCAACTATTGCGTCACAGCTCAATCCTTATACAGAGCGACAACAAGACTGCAGTCGCTCATCTTCGAAAAGAAGGAGGTACGAAATCAAAACCGTTAATGGAAATAACCTACAAGATTTTGAATTTGCTGGATCGACATCAAATACATTTCAGCATACACTATATCCCCGGCAAACACAACAACCATGCCGATCACTTATCGTGTCATCGCCATCCTCCAGAATGGCACCTACTACCATCTTGTGTGGAGACGGTGTTCGCAAAATGGGGAACCCCGGTGATAGATCTGTTTGCATCGAAGATGGCTCATGTAGTGTACAACTATGTATCACGAGATGTGAAAGATACTCAAGCCCTATTTCACGACGCGTTCAGTACTCCATGGAACTACCCGCTTGCGTGGGTATTCCCACCACCCTTTCTAGTTCCCAAAGTCTTAGCCCACCTGAATCAATCGACAGGAATATTTCTGTTAGTCGTTCCCAGATGGGAAAAGGTATTCTGGCGCGCGGACCTCAAAGTTCGGGCACTCGCAGCACCGATGTCATTGAAAAACCTTCAGAATCACCTAGTCGACACATCAACGGGACACCCACCACCGAATGTGGAGAACATCATACTCGAGGTATGGAAATGTGGGGGTGGTCCAAGGAGGTAGAAACATGGAATACTGAACAACTCAAGTTACTTAAAAATTCATGGCGAAAGTCTACTTTGAGAATTTATGAGGCCGCTTGGAAACGCTGGGTTTCGTGGTCTTGTAACAAAAAGGTTGACCCTAAAAATCCCACGGGTTCACAACTAGCGCAATTTTTATCAGATTTGTATTTAATCCATGGCTTGACATACAATACAATACTTTTACATAAGTCTGTAGTTGCTACTCTGTGTAACATTGAAAATTCAACACATCTAAGCTCACATGTTCTCGTTAAGCATGTACTTAAATCAATTTCTCTGAAAAATCCGAAACAGTCTAAACCACCTATTTGGAATGTTAGTGAATTAATTTCATTTTTGACCGCCTACAAAGTAGATTCCAAGAATATTTTTCAAACATCTAGACATACCGCAAGTTTATTACTTATATACTCGGGTAGACGTTTACATGATTTAACATTACTAAGAGTAGATCCTAATCACTGCATAAAGTCTGAAGATAGTATAATATTTTGGCCTGAATTTGGCTCAAAAACTGATCGAAGTGATTATAGACAATCTGGGTGGAAATTTGTTGCAAATAATACTCATTGCAACCTAAATCCTCTGTTCTGGATAGAACAAACTATAACATTATTAAATGAAAGACGCAGTTCTGCACGATCTTCTAACCTATTTATTACACTTAGAGGTGCAGCTAAGCCCGCTTCACGTACAGTCATTGCGGGCTGGGTAAAAACCTATTTTCAAGGAAGCTGGCATTTCTGCAACACCAGGAAGCATCCGATCTGCAGTAGCTTCAAAGAGTTGGTACGACAATCATCCACTGGACGAAATTTTGGCCCGCGGTAATTGGCAATCAGCTAATACTTTTAAAAAATATTACAGAAGAGAAGTGATTAACTGTA
Source organism: Parnassius mnemosyne (assembly GCA_963668995.1). NCBI lineage: Eukaryota > Metazoa > Arthropoda > Insecta > Lepidoptera > Papilionidae > Parnassius > Parnassius mnemosyne. The sequence continues at coordinate 1,458,659 of CAVLGL010000097.1, read as the reverse complement.
GTGATCCGACAAATGTTTCAAATTGTTTCATTCCCTTAAATTGATTATAATATAATTATATTAATCTTGTACAATTAATATTATTAGTACGGTATGTTAAAGTTAATTCAAATATCTTAAATCTAATAAATTATTGTGAATAATTATACATTGTGTAATTATTAATATGTACTATTATCACATTGGCGTTTTTTAAACAAATGGCGTCACCAGGCGACAACAAACAAGTCTCAATGTAAAGCTTCCAGTGACGGTCAAATGATTTAATAGAAGCGTTTTACCTGAAATAAAACGCATATTAAAATACTTACCTCACTGGAAGCTTTAATTTGATTTCTGCCTGGTGAAAATTGAGCCAATGAGTAAAAATCGGTGCTACACATTTTATGAACTAAAAATGTCGACCCCGATCACCAGGTGACGCCACTGGACCGGATATCACATCGATAAAAGTAAGAAAACTGATAAAAAACGACGGAACCGGAAATGCTATCTCAATGTAAAGCTTCCAGTGAGGTAAGTATTTTAATATGCGTTTTATTTCAGGTAAAACGCTTCTAATATGATATAATTGTTCCTGAGAAAGCTAAGTTTCTAAAAAGTTATAGTTATTCGTTTTGTTTATTAATTATAATGAAAAAGACTGATTTGTTACGTTAAATAGTAAATACTGTATTTGATTAAGACTAATTAAGACTGTTCATAATAATTAAAGTTTAATTTCTACTAATAAATGGTGTTATTTATGCCTTATTTTAAACACTCACGATCGTGAGTGTACCAAGCTTTGGCCCGAACTATCACAATCGTGAGTATCCTGAAAAACCATTTTTCAGTGTTCATACATTTTTTTTTTTTTTGGTAGCATATTCGTTTTTAGAGACTAAAATATAGCTAAAAACATTCACTTTAAATTAAAAATATTTCGTCAGTTACATTCAGGTCTTTGTAATTGAAACTAGAAGACCAGACATTATAAAGTTAATCAAAAGTACTCTCTCCCTCCCTGCAACAATAGTTACATTACTGGACGACCAATGGGAAAGCTTAGGGAAGGATCGTATTAACATATTACTGACAACTTACTTCACCTCCCGCTCACGGGACCCCGAATGATGCCCCGGATCCTGGTTCTTTTCTAAGAGGCATGATAGCCTCTATGATTGAGGGGGAGAGACTCACGCTAAAAGATGTGATGGAAAATATGGCTAATCTAGCTGCAGATCAGAAACTTGCAGCCCATTCTGTTCATGAGTTCAAAAAGTCAGTTACATCTGCGGAGAAAAGTTGGAGAGATCAGTCCTCAATTATATCGACTACATACTACTCTAAATTGGAGGAACATGTGAAGACTTGGTTAGAGAAGTTCACCAATCCAACAACCGCCCCCAAATATGTGCCACCACCCAAGATTACAAAGAAGGTTATCAAATATGCTCAATTTACCTATGAGCTTGAAGAAGGTCAGATATCTGTAAAACCTCATGTACCTATAACAAAGATAATCAGTTCTATAGAATCCCAACTTAAGGAGCTTCTCTCTCATTACCCTGACACACAAGAACTGCTACACTACGACCCAACCCTTTTGGTCAAAACTTTTTGGAGTGTTGCAAAAGCAAACCCTAAAGAAAGCCCTATGTCCTCCCTAACCAAGGCAATGTCTCAGATATCCCACGGCATTGCTGACCATGCATATTAACCCATTTCATTAAGTATCAGAAACAATCAACTATAAAATTTGTAATCATTCCAACAGATGCAAAAGGATGTTATAATTTCTTGAGGAACGTCGTGTGATTTTATTGATGATGCTGATGGTTTGGGTAATTCTATTGATTACGGTATAGAAGAAAATTTGATTGAAGATTAAGCACTTTCTTGTTAACTTACACGTTAGTTGTTGTGATTTTTTGGCTATATTAGTTAAAGTGAAGATCAGATTAGTTTTAGATAATATTAAGTCAAAGTGATTCTACAATGAGACTGATTAAAGTTCTGGATACATAAACACATGCTTAGTTTAAAATTATTGAGCTAGTAAGGAAGAATGACTAAGTTTTGTAAAAGAAAGAACGTTATTTTTGTTATTATTAGTTACAATATAAATTGTTATTGTAATTTACATTTTAATTTTATATGAATACTTAAAAATGTTTCTAAAGATCTCAAAAATCAAAAATCTCGAGGAGCAACCTCAGGTGATTGTCATTTCAAAAAGTGGAAAGAGTCGGAAACAAAAACCGAATTTTGCACTTGATCTTCCTATCTTATCCCCAAATGGGCGTGAACTATCAGCTGCGAAAATTCAAGACTGAAAATATTTGTTCCATAACTCAGTCATTAATTGACTAACATTTTATATTTTCTTCAAAAGAGTCTTGACCTTACTTACAAGTCTAACATGTCCTCTAAAAAGGGTAAACAGCAATGGGGGAATAAAACCTCCCATAAGCCATTGGAGATTCCTCCAAATTTTGAAAAGAATCTTTCTGATGAAATTGGATATGACAAAACTCTAGTGGACGGCATGAACATCCCAGACATCAACACTCCCTCCACCTCTTCCTTACAAAAGAAGCAGTTAGACAACCCAAAAACTTCCCCCCTCTACTGCAGCTGAATCAAAAAAGGCCAAGAAGATTAACTCAGCTCCATCACAACAGAACCCCAATAAGACCTCATCCCGACCATCAGATCCTGAAGAGAACCCTGTAGAGCTGTTTCAAATCGGGTGGGCAAATCTGAAAGCAGAATGACAGAACACCTCTAGCAACCTTAAAGTAATTGAAACTAGAAGACCAGACATTATAAAGTTAATCAAAAGTACTCTCCCTCTCCCTGCAACAATAGTTACATTTCGTTTCATTATCGAGAATGATATTTCTTACAAAGAAAACATGATTGGGTTTCCGGCATATGGTGCAAACGTCATGATGGGTCATCTCAACTCTTTATCAACAAGGTTTCAAGGAGATATTCCGCATTTTATGTAGCCAAATGCATCTGTCACTCATTTCATCTGTGTGTCTCCAATTATTGCTTGAAATTACCAAGAGAACCAGAATATAATCAGAGATGTCTATAACTACATTGTTGCGCGCCACTATTAATGTCTTGTTCATGGCAACACTAGTTACCACTAGCGCCCTCTAGCATCGAGTAGCAGAACTAGAAGAGTCAAGATCCTTCTAGAAATTTTGGGACCGATATGTATGTATGTATGTATGTGAATGTGTGGTTTTTTTGCTTTTTTATTATAAAGTAATGTATATTGATGTAAATAAATTACATTATTTTATTAATTCATGATTTTTTTATTTTTTTTTATTTAATCTTTTTTGTTGACACCTTAATAACAAGGGTAACAAAGGGCGGACTTAATGCCTAGCGGCATTCTCTGCCAGTCAACCCGTGGAGTGATGAGATTTTGTGGCAGGTGCAAATACACACATATATACATATATACATACATACACACACACATACATATATATACATATATAACATACACATTCATATATATATATATACATACATACACACATACACATACACATACATACATACATACATACATACATATACTCATACATACACATATACATACATACATACTAAGATATGCGTATAATATACAAAAACTTTACATATGTAATATGATAATATGAACAAAATATGTATCATACATAGATATAATATATACGTTACATATAATAATAAAATACATATATTGAAATTACAAATAATAAAACATCTAAATGTGTCAAAATTATCATCACCATTCTTAACATTGAACATCACTTCGACTCAAAAAAAAGTCGCGTACCAACTTTTTAAAACAATCCTTACTTGGCGCTCTTCTTATGTTATCGGGCAAGGAGTTCCAGAGTAGTGTTGCCTGAATAGTAAAAGAATTGTTGGTGAATCCAGTGAAATGAGATGGAATACTGATCTTATGATTAGATGAGGAGCGAAGAACCTTATCATGAGTTGAAAAGAGATATTGGAATTTGTCCTTCAGATATGTTGGAGAAGTTGGATTATTCAAAATTGAGAAAAGAACAAGCAAAATTCTAAAGTTTCGTCTTTGTTGGATAGTGAGCCATTTAAGGCGTTCACGATAATGAGAGATGATCATAATTTCGAAGACCAAATATATATCTAATACAGCTATTGAGAAGACGTTCTAGCTTATTAAGAAGATTTTGGTTCACATCTGGGTAGCACACATCTACATAATCAATAATGGGTATTATAAGTGTTTGCGCAAGTGTTAGCTTAGTCTTGATTGGAACAAAGTTCTTCAGACGATAAAGGGATCGTAAGGTGGCAAAGACTTTGCTGCTAATTTCAGTGACATGCGTACACCAGTTCATTGTGTTATCCATATACAGGCCAAGATTTTTTACAGAGGAAGAGAACGGTATCAGTATATTGTTGTAATAGACAGCAGGTAGGCTTGTCACATCAATTTTTGACAACATTTTCGAGCTACCTATGATTATAGCTTGACACTTCGTTGGATTAACTGATATTCCATAACGCCTAGACCATTCTTTAATAGCTTCCAAGTTCAGATTTAACATTCTAATAGCGTCATGGAGCTCTTCAATAGATGATTGCAAGTAAATTTGGAGGTCGTCAGCATACAGATGGTACGAACAGTTAAGAATAGATGTGACCGAGTTTATAAAAACTGAGAAAATTAATGGAGAAAGTATACCGCCTTGCGGGACGCCAGCATCAAGACTAGCCCACTTGGAACTCTTCTGTCCCAGATGGACAGACTGCTGAAGCCCGCGAAGATATGAAGAGAACCAATCCAAGACTGAGGGTGCAAATCTTAAATAGGACAGGATAGATAAAAGGACATTATGGTCCACTGCGTTAAAAGCATTAGAAAAGTCAACAAGCACCATTACAGTCACTTTCTTCTTTTCCATACCTTGTCTGATGTCTTCCGTAACTTTGAGTAATGCTGTAGTGGTGCTGTGACCGAGACGAAACCCAGACTGATAATCGCTGAGTAGATTATGATTAAGTACAAAATTGGAGACTTGCTTATGTACGCAGCCTTCCAGAACTTTTGATAGAAAGGGCAAAATAGATATCGGACGAAGGTGATTAGGTAATGTGGGATTCGTTATTTTGGGAATAGGGCGTATGAAAGCCTTTTTCCAGAGATTTGGGTACTGACCTGAGTCCAGCGAAAAGTTTATAATGAGAGTAAGTGCAGGTAGTACATACTCCAGTATATTGACTATCATAGTTCTGCTGATTTCATCACAACCCACAGCCTTGGATTTAATTGCTAGAACAATTTTTTTAAGGTCATCCAGATGAACTGGAGAAAATTGAAAAGGAATTTGAGGAGATTGGATAGAAGCTAAATAAGCTATCGTTTGAGATCGTACAGTAGTGTCCATAACAGGAGCAGAAGCAAAATGGTGATTAATGTCATCACAAGACAGATAAGAGGCGCACTCCAGAGTAGGCTCCATCTCACCCACGCCAATTGACCTGAGAAACTTCCAGACATTAGCTGGCGAAGAATTAATTATATTATTATGGATATAACGGCGTTTGGCGTAACGCACCATCTGATTGCATCTGTTCCTAGCTTTCTTAAAACATGTCCAATTCTCTTCCGTACGCTCTCTTTTGAAACGCTGAAAAGCCCTATTCCGCCTTGTCATCGCCATCCGAACTCCCTCAGTCATCCAAGGAGAAGGTTGATGTTTAAGTCTAACTTTACGTACAGGGGCATGGGCGTTATATAGGCTAATTATTTTATTATTAAAGATGGATAACATATCATCAACAGTGGTTGATAATTTTAATTGATCAAAATTTAAATTAGAAGCGTCACTTCTTAGTTTATCCAAATTAATTTTAGAAAAGTTGCGCAAGTGAATAAAAGTAGGCAAAGATTTAGGAGATTTTAGCTTGTATGCAACGTAAATGAGGTCGTGACGCGAGAATCCTGGAGCGGAACACTGTCCATGTGATATCACATGATCAGGAGAAGCTGTAATAACAAGGTCAATCAAAGAGTCATTGGAGTCGAAATTATGATGAGTTGCCCCTGAAGGTAGAATGTGAAGATTGACTGACTCAATGATTGTACGAAGTTTTTGGGAACGGTTAGAATTTATCAAGAGGTTGGTGTTAAAATCACCCATGATTATGCAGTGTGCACACTCAGAGACAATTTTTTCGAGAGCCGTTTCTAAAGTGGCGAAATAGTCAATGGAAGGAGGACAATACACTACTCCAAGAATCACCTTTACGCCTCTGACGCTGACTTTTAAGAATAAGAACTCCGGAGAACCTGAATAAAGCGAAGGAGGAGCTAAAATAATTTCATACGAAAATGACGAGTGTAGGTAAATGGCAACACCGCCTCCCCTTTTACCAACACGGTCATTTCTAATTAGTACAAAACCCGGAAGTGGATACAAAGCAGAGTGAAGACTTGGCTTTAACCAACTTTCGGAGATTAGAATAGCTTGTATCAAGTTCGGGTTAAAAGACGCTTCCAGCTCAGAAAAGTGACTCGGAATACTTTGAGCATTAATATGACAGATATTGAAGGATTTATTGTAAGATTGAAAAGTTTCATTTAACTGTGTATATAAGGTAGTAGAAATGTTTATAGAATCGTTACACGACAAGAATGATGAATCAGAACTGTTAAACGAATGAAATGAATCGGTATCAGACATTATTATATGTAATAAATTTATAATATTATAAATATATATATTTATATATACAGACAATTTAAAAGAAGACTGCTATAATTCTATTAGCTAAAAATTTTAAATTATTTAGGAATCTCACAAAATACCATCCCACCAGCTGACTGTTTACACAACATGAAAAATTAAACATCTTAATGATAACATAATGATTACACAGGGTTATACAATAACGAATATGCTTAAATTATTAAGTAGTTACATACTCATATTGGGCTATACTACTTCACCAATATGTTATATAATTATTAATACTACAAATTAAAACCGCCAAAACACGCTGGTGATACTTTGATGTGAAACAAAAGAAAATAAAAAAATAAAAACTAAGATACAATAATAACTATTCACTAAATAAGTAAAACATAAAATGTTGCATGCAAATGACGGCGATGATAACTTATACAATTTGTTCATATTTGTCATATACATTAATAGGCCGTATCTTTTTGACATCTGTGCCTTCTGAGGCTTACCATCAAAGAGTTTAAAAACTCTACGGGGATATAATGTCTATGGCATATAATATCTCTATGTATAATCACAGAGTACCTTTGTATAAACCGAAAGTATAATAACAGTAATGACGGAAGATGACAATGACAGATTAATCTCCAAATGCTACATATTTATTTATCTATTTTAACTTCTTTTTACCCTAAAGTAAACAAATTATAAGCATAGTTTCAATAATACTATTAACGTTGTGTATTATCTTATCTGAAATAGTATTTATAGTATTATAAAACAATAGCGATTATTCAAAGAGCAGGGTCACAAAAAAGTAGATTTAAATAATTAAAGAACCCAGCTAATCATAACATTACCGAATCTCTTCATACTTATCAGGAATACGCAATAAACACACTGATAAAATAACTAATATTAAAATTACTCAAAGGAACGTCAACAATTAAACAAAATTTTTTACATAAAAATTGAAGCACATTAAGTAGGAGTAATAACACTAAATATGACTATATTAAAAATTACATGGAATGCAATATGTTCAAAATTTGCTAAGTAAAGATTGCATCACCAATTACATTAACATAGAAAAACAAAAGCATGAGTTTCATATATGCAAAGTTGCAAAAAGTACTAAAAATTAACAACTTTATATCAATGAATACTATAAACGTAGTGAATTATTTCATCTGAAATAGTATTTATAGTATTAGAAAACAATAACGATAATTCCAAGAGCAGTATCATATCATAGTAAATAAAAAAGTAAATTTAAGTATCTAATATAACTGATAATCAGAACATTACCAAAACACTTCATACTTATCAGGATTGCATCATAAACACACAGATAAAATAACTAATATTAAAATTACAGTGGAAGTCAAAGGAATTTTAACAACGAAACAAAAAATATTACATAAAAGTTGAAGCACAACAAGCAGTAGTTATAAGACTAAATATGACTATATTAAAAATTACATTGAATGCAGTAATATGTTCAAAATTTGCAAAGTAAAGATTACATCACCAATCACTTTAGCGTAGTGGAACAGATGCATGAATGCTATTTTTTGACTACAGGCCGCCGAGATCTCTTGGTATCATCACTATTGGTCACTGCTGTAGTAGTACGACGGAATGTTTCTTGCACACGTTTAGTGCTAGATGAACCTTGTGTTGACATCAACTTATTTGTAATATCCGAGGTAGTAAAAGCAGTGTCTGACCTGGTTGGAGTGCTTGTTGTGGGATATTTTGCCATCAAAGCATCTAACTGCTCCATTGCAAGGATCTTATCATAACTATCAGGATGTTTAACATAAATAACACCATCCAAAGTCCACACATTCTTTATTCCAAAATGTTTTCGACCTGTTTTATGTATTGATTGCCTGGTTTTAGTAAGGAACTCGGAAACAGAGATTAGCGAGCCTTTCAATTTTGATTTAACTTTCCACACTTCACGTTTTGTATGGTGATCACGAAAATATACTATAACAGGCCTAATGTGGTTACTTTGCTGCACACCAAGTCTATAGCAGCTGTCCAAACTAATGGCACTTATATGCGTTAAACCTAATTTATTGTGCAACAATTGTAGTATTTCATCTGTTATATTAGTCACAGATGCCTCAGGGATGCCATTAAAAACAATAGCCTTTCGACGATGCCACATGTTAATAGTATCAACATTCTTCATGCACTCATGAACCTAATGCCGTAAAAGATTTAGCATTTTGATAACAAGTTCCTTAAAGGAGTAAAATTCTTCCTGTAGCTGTGCCAGTGTTGGGATTATTGGAGTGGGTGCATCCTTCAAGCGTTTCTCAAATTCGGCCATTTTCTGCCTCCAACAATCTTCCAACTCTCTCTGCATATTCTCAACATCCATAACATTTGCCATTATTCAAGAACTTATACCACTATAGTTATTTACTATGTAAACAAATGAACGTTGTCACGAATTGAGGTTATGATGGGACTCGCATTAAAATCGATATAAACTATTGAATAAAACTATTTGTTTTTACGGATTTTATCGCGTTTAATTAACTTATTTTATATTCCCGACGTTTCGGTTGCTTTCCAGCAACCGTGGTCACGGGGGACTGAGGTGATTGACGTCCCGATGTCAAAGTTAACCCGGAGTACCTTCAGCTTTTTAATTATTAATTTTGGTCCGATCTACGCAGAATGAACTAACTGTGTCTTGAAGTCTTACAGTGGTATGCTTGGGTTTAGTTTTAATTTTATGAATTACAGGATCCCAAGCAGGTGGTAGTACCCAGCCTCCCTCTCTATTGAAATTAGGATGTTTTTTAATTTCAATAGCCTCACGTATCATCCTTGGCAGGAATCGATGTTCTTTCGCGAGGACTTGTGGTTTATCAAATCTATTGTAATGACGGGGGCCGTCTAGGATATGATCACAAACTGCAGACTTCCCGGAACGTTGGTGCTTCACGTCAGCTATGTGTTCTTTTACGCGGGTTTTTATTGATCGTTTTGTTTGCCCTATATATGAGAGACCACACTCACAATCAAGCTTGTATACTCCTGCATCTTGTAGAGGAATATTGCACTTGACGGATGGTAAGAACTGACTAATCTTTTTCGGCGGCTTGAAGAATGTTCTAATAGAAGCTCGCTTCAAGATGTAGCCAATCTTGTCTGTGACACCTCTGACATATGGTAGTACAGCAGGCACACGCTCGACTGTGGCCGGCTTCACTCGGTCACTGTGACGTAGGCGCGGAACCCGAAGCTTGTTGTCGTTCAGAACCTGCTTGACGTGCTGAAGCTCGGCGGCCAGGTGTTTGCTGTCACAGATCCCTCGTGCTCTCTGCAACAAAGATTTGCCCACGGTAGCTAACTGTGAAGGGTGATGGTGGGATTCACCGTTTAAGTATCGGTTTGTATGGGTCTTTTTTCTATACACAGTGTGACCTACGGTGTTATTAGGATTTCGAATGACTAACACATCTAGGAAAGCTAAAGAATTATTTGCCTCTAACTCCATAGTAAATTGAATTTTAGAGTTTATGGAATTAAGATGTTCTAAAAATGCAGTTACTTTGTCTGATGGTAAAATTGTGAAAGTATAGTCTACGTACCGCTTGTAGAAACTTGGAGTTACTGGTGCAGTAAGCAGGGCTTTCTCCTCAAAGTCCTCCATGAAAATATCGGCGACAATGGGAGATACCGGTGAGCCCATCGCAACACCATCTACTTGCTTGTATAACTGTTCCTTCCACAATAGGTAGCCAGATGTAAGGCAATGTCTGAGTAATAATGCATATTCTGCTGGCATGTTGTTTTCCTCTAGTTTTCTAGTTATAATTGAGATGCAGTCTTCAACAGGTAGGCATGTAAATAGAGACTGAACATCAAAACTGACCCTAGTTTCATTGTCAGTAAGACATAGGTCTTTTATCTCACTGACAAAATGGTATGAATCCTTAGTGTGTGCTTACTGCACCAGTAACTCCAAGTTTTTACAAGCGGTACGTAGACGATACTTTCACAATTTTACCATCAGACAAAGTAACTGCATTTTTAGAACATCTTAATTCCATAAACTCTAAAATTCAATTTACTATGGAGTTAGAGGCAAATAATTCTTTAGCTTTCCTAGATGTGTTAGTCATTCGAAATCCTAATAACACCGTAGGTCACACTGTGTATAGAAAAAAGACCCATACAAACCGATACTTAAACGGTGAATCCCACCATCACCCTTCACAGTTAGCTACCGTGGGCAAATCTTTGTTGCAGAGAGCACGAGGGATCTGTGACAGCAAACACCTGGCCGCCGAGCTTCAGCACGTCAAGCAGGTTCTGAACGACAACAAGCTTCGGGTTCCGCGCCTACGTCACAGTGACCGAGTGAAGCCGGCCACAGTCGAGCGTGTGCCTGCTGTACTACCATATGTCAGAGGTGTCACAGACAAGATTGGCTACATCTTGAAGCGAGCTTCTATTAGAACATTCTTCAAGCCGCCGAAGAAGATTAGTCGGTTCTTACCATCCGTCAAGTGCAATATTCCTCTACAAGATGCAGGAGTATACAAGCTTGATTGTGAGTGTGGTCTCTCATATATAGGGCAAACAAAACGATCAATAAAAACCCGCGTAAAAGAACACATAGCTGACGTGAAGCACCAACGTTCCGGGAAGTCTGCAGTTTGTGATCATATCCTAGACGGCCCCCGTCATTACAATAGAATAGAATAGAATAGAATAGAATGATTTTTATTCAATATGGATTATTACATAATACTTATTGAAAGTCATTATTTTATTTACCACTGGTTCGGAAAATACCTCTGTCCTGGGAAGAACCAGCAAGAAACCCAGCGGGACTTTTTTTTTTAAACATAATTTCACTTAATAATTTTGATTATACAATTTTAAATGAATTTTCATAGAACCAGCATGGTGGCGATCACCTTATTCCCAGGGGTTATTTTCACTCATGTATTCCTTGATATTATAATAACCCTTTTTGTACAGTTTTTCTTTAATAAAACTTTTAAACTTGTTTATTGACAAACTTTGAACATGTTCTGGGATTCTGTTGTAAAAGCGTATACATTGCCCCATAAATGAATTACTAATTCTGTGGAGTCTTGTAAGTGGCATTACAAGCTTATGTTTGTTCCTAGTGTTTAAGGTATGAACATCCTTATTCTTATTAAAGCTATTTATGTTTTTATGTACATACATTACATTTTCATAAATATATTGCGATGCCAAAGTTAATATGTTTATTTCTTTAAATTTTTCTCTAAGGGACTCTTTACAATTTAGATTATAAATCGCCCGTACGGCTCTCTTTTGCAAAACAAATATAGCTTCAATATCAGTCGCATTACCCCATAGCAAAATTCCATAAGACATTACGCTATGAAAGTAACTAAAATACACTAACCTAGCTGTCTCAACATCTGTGAGACTTCTAATCTTTCTTACAGCATATGCTGCAGAACTAAGTCTGCTTGCTAATTTAGATATATGGGGGCCCCATTGAAGTTTCGCGTCAATAGTAATACCGAGAAAAACAGTGGTATCCACAAGACTCAACTCCTCCCCATTTAAGAGCACATTGGTTTTCGAATGTTTTACATTAGGTATTGTAAATTTAATACATTTTGTCTTATTGCCGTTTAAGAGCAAATTGTTGGCGTTAAACCAATGTACTAGTTTCGATAGAGCATTATTTACATCGTCATATTTAATTGACTGCCGTTTCAGTTTGAAAATTAAAGAGGTATCGTCAGCAAATAATACTATATCGTGATTGTCCCCTACAAGATAAGGTAAGTCATTAATATAGATTAAGAACAGGAATGGGCCAAGAATCGAGCCCTGAGGAACGCCCATTGATACTACCGATCCGGAGGAACATTTACCATTAATGACGACTTTTTGAGTTCTGTTACTTAAATATGAAGTAATAAGTTTAAGCGCCAAATTTTTTACACCGTAATGTTGTAGTTTCCTGATTAATGTATCATGATGAACACAATCGAAAGCCTTGGAAAGGTCACAGAAAATACCTAAGGCATCTTGTGAATTCTCCCAGGCATTAAAAATATATTTCATAAGCTCAACACCGGCGTCAGACGTCGAGCGACCCCTTGTAAAACCAAATTGATATTTATGAAGTAATTTATTTGTATTAAAAAAAATTAACAATTGATCCAAAATTATTTTTTCAAAAATTTTACTGAGAGTTGGTAGTACAGAAATAGGTCTATAATTAGCGGGGTCCAATGTACTACCAGATTTAAATAAAGGTATTACTTTACTATACTTCATTAAATCAGGAAACACACCAGAATCGATACAAGTATTAAAAATAATAGCAAGATGAGGTGCAATTAAATCTATTATGGACGTAATCACTGTAACGGAAATCCCCCACAAATCTGCGGTTTTCTTTACATCAATGGTTTTGAAGTATTTTACAATATTATGCGGTAATACTTTTTCAAATCTAAATTCTTTTAAACAGGTATTAACATTCTGTTTAAGTAATGATTCGGCGACAGTTGGAGAAGCATTCAATGACTCTGTTGTCAAGATAGGAACATCAGTGAAATATTTCTCAAACACCGCTGCAACTTCTTGATTTGATTTAGTCAATTCATTATTAATTTTTAATTGATAGTTTGAATTACGAGGTTTCTCATTACCGGTTTCGCTGTTAATTATACTCCACGTCATTTTAATTTTATTCTTAGCGGTCTTAATTTTGTTACTAATATGTAATGATTTGGCTGTGGAGCAAACTCTTTTAAACATTTTAGAATAATTTTTTACATATTCTTTAAAAGCATCGGAAAGATTATACGATCTTTCATGGTAAAGGTCATATAACCTTCGTCTGCTTTTATGAATTCCTACTGTCGCCCACTCATTAAATGCCTTGCGACTGTTTCTGGAGAATGTTTTAGAAGTGAATGTTTTATTAAATTCATTGTTTATAAAGGTAAATAATTCTCTATATAAATAGTCTGCATTGTTCTTATAAGAAAGGGATGGAAGGATTTTTAACATATTACTTCTAAATCTCTCCAGGCGTTTTGCATTAATAGGAACAAACACAATTTTCTCATTTACCTGTTTTTTGTGCATATAAGGTAACGAAACCAGTTGTCCACAGTGATCTGAACTAAGTTTTTGAATTATTGATTTGTTGATTGGTACAACACCTGTAAAAATATTATCAATACAAGTTGCACTACACCCTGCAATACGTGTAGCTTCAAAGAATAAATTATTAAGATTATAGGATTTGAACAAAGAACAGAATTTAATACTGATGGAAGAAGTTTCCAGGAGATTGATATTAAAGTCTCCACACACTACAAGAGATTTATTCTGTTTATTAAGCTTAACTAAAACTTCTTCCATAATTTTTTCAAAAGTATCATAACTTGAACATGGGGGTCTGTAAACACTGACAACAATAAGGTGCTCAAGCTCAACACATGCCATTTCTACAGTACGCTCAACAGAGAGGCTCACAATGTCTTTACGTTCTTTACATGATAAGGACTTATTAGCTAATATTAAGGAGCCACCACGTAATTTAGTATCTCTATTGAACGAACTGACCACCTGGTGATTACTGAAATTAAATATGGAGTTGTATTCTTTCAACCAATGTTCTGTAATACATAAAATATTTATACTGTTACTATTTAAAAATAATTCAATTTCTAATTCTTTGCCTAACATACCTTGTATATTTTGATGCACCAGGTTGATACAGTTTTTATTATTTTTATTTTGTAAAATTGCATAATTATGTATTGGTAAGTTGCATTCTAAGCTATTTAAATTATCTTTGCTAGAGATTACCTCTATTGTCTTATTATCTAATTTAAATTACTTGGAACTGGTTCCAAATCAAATGTAAAATTATTTTGTTGCTCAAAAGAAGCAGGTGTCAAGGTAGCCAAATCATTGGCTGAGTTAAAATATAAATAATAAGATAGCGTATCTGCTACCAGTCTTAAACTATACTTTGATAGGTAATACCTATCTCTTGTCAAAAACTTCTTAGTTAAATTATTAATATCAATTAAATGAAATTTATCATTATTATTCTTACAATTAAATGTCAAATTTAAGTTATTGTTACATGTCAAGTTATGCATCATTAAATTTAAATTATGTCTTAGTTTATTTTCCTGTGGCCACCCCTCTATATAAGGCAATGTAAACAAGATAACTTTAACCACATTTATGTTATTGAGATATTCAATATATTTTAATAATTGATTCTTGTTCATATTGCCTCTTCTCCCAACAAAAATTATTAATATACTATTAGGGTTAAATTTACTAGTTAAAATTTTATTCATAATATCACTGAATGATGCTCCAGGCATGCAGTAATTACTTATCTGTTGCCTTTTTAAACAGTTATTCAATGATATACCCAAGTTTTTGCCTATGTCATCACTATACACAATTATATTATTTTTTTCATTATATGAATTACTTTTTAAATTTATCTGCTTTGTTATGGTACTATCATAGAGTGTAGGTAAAGAAAATGAAGTATTACTGCTTGTCATATTATTAACACACACTGTCCCTAAAGAACCTGGCAGTGAGCGCTGATATTCAGTTTGATATTTTAATAAGGAGTCAAAACGTTCCTCGTTATTGATAATAATAGATTTGATAAACCACAAGTCCTCGCGAAAGAACATCGATTCCTGCCAAGGATGATACGTGAGGCTATTGAAATTAAAAAACATCCTAATTTCAATAGAGAGGGAGGCTGGGTACTACCACCAGCTTGGGATCCTGTAATTCATAAAATTAAAACAAAACCCAAGCATACCACTGTAAGACTTCAAGACACAATTAGTTCATTCTGCGTAGATCGGACCAAAATTAATAATTAAAAAGCTGAAGGTACTCCGGGTTAACTTTGACATCGGGACGTCAATCACCTCAGTCCCCCGTGACCACGGTTGCTGGAAAGCAACCGAAACGTCGGGAATATAAAATAAGTTAATTAAACGCGATAAAATCCGTAAAAAAAAAAATAGTTTTACTCAATGTGTAGTGTTCGCGTAAATATAAGAAATCGATATAAACTAGATTTATTTAAACATATCGCAGAAGTTTTATTGGTTCCATGCCCAGCCACGCTAGTACAACTCTTGATTCTAAAGAACAATGGCAGACTTTCATACAAAAAATTTGTTGAGAAGGAATGGTAGCCTCTATATATGTAAAAAATCTTAAAATGTTAAGCGTCAGTCCCTGTATAACTTTGTCAAAGAATTTTGTCCTGATAAGGCCTCAAAAAAAGATATTTAGATTTGAACCTCTTTAGATTATGTCTTATGTCACTTAGAAAATGTCATGCATGCTGTGGTTGTTTGATGTTATTTTTTTTTATAGGAGAGGGGGCAAACGAGCATGCAGCTCACCTGATGGTCAGTGACTACCGCCGCCCATAAACAACTGCAACACCAGGGAGCGAATCGCAGATGCGTTGCCGGCCTTTTAAAAAGGAGTAGTCTCTTTTCTTGAAGTTCCCTAAATCGTATCGGTCCAGAAAAATCGCTGATGATAATCGATTCCACAAGGAAGTCGTGCGAGGAAGAAAACATCTTCTAAATCGCACAGTGGTGGACCGCCAATCATCCAGATGGTGCGGATGGTATCGGGAGTTCTGCCGCAATGTGCGTTCGTGAAATTTGGCGGCTGGGATTAATCCGAACAATTCCTTAATACATTCTCAACATAATGTACCTACTTACATAATTGAGAGTTTTTAGATTATTGTATCTCTGTTATATACACATATGTTATATACATAAATCTCTGTTATATATATTTGACGACTCCGTGGCGTAGTGGCTTAGCAATGAGTTGCATGCAACGCTTGGGGCCGCGGGTTCGAATCCCGCACGGAACAAGTATTTGTATGGCCTACAAATAATTGTTCCTGGTCTGGATGTTGGTCCTTGTGCAATATATGTTTGTAAACTGCCTCCACGATACAGGAGAAAATCCTAGTGTGGGGGTAACGGTTTTTTTTAAAACAAAATAAAAAAAAAACAAAGAAAAAAGAAATGAAAAAAAAAAAGAAATATATTTGCATACTATAAATGTATATTTATGGCATGGCTCCAGGGCCTTTGTCATACAGTGATATTTTCAGAAGGGCTAAAACCCAGAGTCGTAGAGCCAGTGAATATAAACAGTAGCATTTTGTTTTAGCTAGTGTTGCCATAACATTTACGTGGTAGAGCCATGCTGCAGCTATATTAATAGTATAGTTGTAGCACGAATGGGTCGGCTCGACCGGGGAAGGACCACGCTCTCACAGAATACCAGCGTAAAATAGCAGCTTAATGCTGCTGTTTCGTATGGTGAGTGTAGAGAACCGGAGACCCATTTTACTGGAAAAGAGGCATTCTATCTTAGTCCTCAAGGCTGACAACGCATCTGCATTTTAATTCACAAACGAGGATAGATGCAGATGTCTATGGGCCACAGCAAACACTTACCATCAGGTGGACTGTGTGCTCGTTTGTCACCCTAATTCTATTAAAAAAAAAAAAAAAAAAAAAAAAAACATTAAATGGAATTGTTACATAGTACTATGATTGAGATAATGTGTTATTGTAGGAAGTTCTTTGTAAGAGACATTTTCAACCATATCACTTTTATTTTTATTATTACTGATTGTATAGTTATTACTAATAATAACTAAATATAAAAATATTTTGTGTTTGTGTTTTGATGTGTTGGTAGTTTTACAAAGTGTATACGAAAATAGTATGAACATAGTAAATGGCAACACTTGAATAGAGTACAATGATTTAGGTCATTTGATATTGAAATTTGAAAAATGTTTGGTTTTTGAAGTTGATGAAGCTACATTCTTCAACAGATTTGACAGCATACAGGCAACTGAACAGACAGATCTCCAAATGCATGCGGCGGGACTTACGCAACTTCAATACAGCTCGTATTGAAGAAGCGATCGAACGGAACCAAGGCTCCAAAGTCTTTGCCAGAGATCTGTCTGCCAGAAAGAGCAAACTGTCAAAGCTGAAGACAGAATGTGGCAGCAGCGACGTCAGTCTGAACGAGATTAAAATGGCTCTCCAGCACCTTAAAAACGGCAAGGCCCCAGGCGAGGATGAAATTACAGCGGAGCTTCTGAAAGCGGGTGGAAAACCGGTACTTGAAGTCCTTCAGAAGCTATTTAGTTCCGTCCTCCATGGTGGCATTACACCGGAGGCGTGAAGCAGAAGTGCGGCGGTCTTGTTCTTCAAGAAAGGCGACAACGCTCTCTTGAAGAACTACAGACCGATTTCCCTTCTGAGCCGCGTCTACGTGCTGTTTTCGAGAGTCATTGCGAATCGTCTCGCGCGCAGACTTGACGACTTCCAGCCTCCCGAACAAGCCGGTTTCCGAAAAGGCTTTAGCACCACAGACCACATACATACCCTTCGGCAAATTGTACAAAAGTCAGAGGAGTACAATTTGCCACTATGTCTGGCGTATGTGGACTATGAGAAAGCCTTTGATTCCGTCGAAATTTGGGCGGTGCTGCAGTCCCTTCAGCGGTGCCAAGTTGACTGTCGGTATATCGAAGTGCTGAAGTGCTTGTACAGTAGGGCTACGATGGCTATCCGAGTACAGAACCAGAGTAAGAAACCTATCCAATTGCAGAGAGGTGTAAGACAGGGTGACGTCCCCGAAATTCTTCACCGCTGCATTGGAAGACGTTTTCAAGCTTCTGGACTGGATAGGATACGGTATTAACATCAATGGCGAGTACATCACTCACCTTCGACTTCAACTCGGTTGGGCAGCGTTCGGGAAATTACGGCACATCTTCTCGTCAGGTATACCTCAAAACCTTAAAACGAAATTGTACAACCAGTGCGTGTTGCCAGTGATGACCTATGGAACTGAGATGTGGTCCTTCACTGCTGGCCGAATGAGGAAGCTCAAAGTCGCTCAGCGAGCTATGGAGAGGGCTATGCTCGGAGTTTCTCTGCGTGATAAACTCAGAAATGAGGATATCCGCAGTAGAACCAGAGTGACCGACATAGCCCAACGGATTAGTAAGCTTAAGTGGCAGTGGGCCGGCCATATAGCTCAGAGAACCGACAACCGATGGGGAAGAAAGGTTCTTGAGTGGCAGCCTCGTACCGGTAGGCGAAGTGTAGGGTTGACCCCCCACGAGATAGAGTGACGACCTGTTAAGACATGCAGGAAGTCGATGGATGCAGGTGGCTCAGGACCGTGCTTTGTGGCATTTCTTAGGGGAGGCCTATGTTCAGCAGTGGACTTGTGAAGGGCTGTAATGATGATGATGATGATGATATTTTTATTTGTAAAATCATAGAAAAATAATAAAACTCATTTTATAAATAAGTTATTTTATTAGTAGTTATATTCTCTTAGCGTGAACTTGGACTAATATAAAACACCAACACAGATATAGGCATATCAGCTATAAGCTGCTTGCCTATTACCAGATAATAATAATAATAATATTTCTAGATTCAATAATTTTTGTCAACTATTTTTCTGCCATTGTTCTTTAAGTACACATTGATATTAAATTCTAACTTAAGAAGATTATGGAGGCGTTTAGCCATTATAGTTAATGACACCTAGGTGTGCTTAGCTCTTTATTGATGGGACATATCCAAGAATTTGTCACTTACAAAAGACTTACAAAGAGCACATTTAAAGTTGAACCCACATTTTTCAGTATATTCATTAAGGCAAACAGTACCAGGCCTCCGCCACTCGCTCAAGGCCCTGCGTTATATGCCTACCGTTCTGTGTATCGCCCACGATACAACCGACATTGGGCTGCCGCACGCTTGAGCGCTTGCACCGCGCACGTTTCCCGCGCTTACTCGTCGAAATGCCGAAACCACGTAATTATTGTGCAGTGGATGGGTGTCAGAGTCAAAAAACAAATGAAAAATAGTCATTTTTTTCTTAACTATAAGATTACATCGAAGCAACAGCATAACAGTACTGTGATTTATAAATTGAGTGACAACCTGGACACCCAAATTATATAAAAGTCTTAAATAATTTTGACAACACCATAATGAATCGGCCTGGCAGCAGCGTGTTACAAATTTTACAAACCATTGATTTTCCTCCGCTTTGCTCCTGTTTTCCTTATGATTGTTTATTAAAATTATTTACGCGATTTAGGATATTTTCAACTATAAGATTTAATAACCGAGAATTCAAAGAAGGAAAAAAATGTATAAATCATTTTATAAAACTCAAACATATTTGATTGAAAAATACAAAATATGGTTATTTCGCAAGATTCGTTTTATTACAATAATCATTATAGGTACAACCCTAGCGCATTCGTGCGATGACGCGCTTGCACGTGAGGCGCATGGCGGTCAACACAATCTCGACTCTTTATGTGGGTACTTATGGTACATTTTCTTCTCGCTGCGAACAGCAGATATTATTATTAAGATTTTGTAGGCTGTTATAGCGTAGGTATTTTCGCTTTTGTATAGGAGTGATGTATCTGTTTAGTAAACTATTAAGTAATCTGTGACAGTACACAATTTACTATTATTTATTATAGTATTAATTAATATTAATTTACTATAATTCTAACTTTAGAATTATATCACAGCCTATAAAAGTCCACTGCTGAACATAGGCCTCCCCAATAGATTGCCTCACAGGAGGGATTTTGCCATAGTTGCCACACTTAGCAGGTGGCAGGTAAAAATTGCATATTGATGTATTATTGTACATTTAGTTACACAATGAATATTTGAACGTGGTTATGCAAAAAGGATCCAACCAGAGTTTGTGTCAAAAAATGTTGACTTGAAAAATAATGTTTGTGGTCTATACTATTATGTGATGTAACAATTTTAGCAAACGTAACACAAATAAGAAGAAAAATTACAAACAGACAGAAACCATACCGATAATTTGAGTTTATATTTGAAGTATGGATACTTCAAATATCATAAACTCAAATTAACTTATTGCGGGTTGGATCCTTTTTGCATAACTATGTCCATTTAAGATTTGATTAACATGGTGTGTAATTTGTGGTTTCTTGTCATAAGGTTGCCTATGCAAATGAAGCGCAACTGCATAAAACCTTAGTCTTAACATCTAGAGGTTCTGCTATTCAAAATGTAGTTATCTGTGACAAATGCTTATTATCGAGAATAAGTGAGTGAACAAACCTATAAAATAATAATTAGGTACTCACTTGTTTTCTTTGTTTCGTATGTTTATTAGAGGAAGGCTTTGGTTTGGCTTTGGTTATTGGCATCATTTTCAGCCTTGTCGAGAATCTTTGCATGATATCCTGATAATGTATAAATAATCATCGGAGATATTTGTGTTAAAGGCGCAAGAATGAGATTTTTGCACTATTTCCACAGTCTTCACTGTCAATTGGATTCAGCAACTGTATATCGATATTTTATCATGAATAATCAGAGAATACCTTGATGAGGCGCTCCCTTTCAATTGTTAAACTTCGAAATCTAATTTTACAAAATCACAATATCACACAAGTAATTATCGGGATATCGGGTTTCGTTGATTTGCAACGTACTCTTGACGCAGTTTGCCTTTAACCTTTTTATTTATTTTTCACTCACTTTTACAATAAATTTAATAAGTATGTACTAGAAACTATTATAGAAACTAAAATAAGATCAAAAAGTAAAAACACAAAATTACAATCTAAATGCACAAGCGGTTCTCAACTTTTCAACATCTTTCCAAAATCCAAAATTCCAAAAGGAAATGGATACGTAGTATCCACTAAGTAGTCTGTGGCAAATGGCGTCGTTCTCAAAGTGTTGCATTGTTGTGTTTTTATTTTTCACTCGAGAGAGAGCAGGCAAAGGAAGTATGCCATACAGCGTTGTTTTTAAGTATTATTATCCTTTATAGTGCACTGCTTCACAATATGTTGATGCGTCACATTGTGTAGCCCTTGGGAGATTTTGACGGCAACTTGAGCCAGCAGGCAGCTGATAGTTGGCGATGGTATCTAAAGGCGCCTATGCAAAGCTCATTCGATCAATATCATTCGATCTCGCGCTGCTGTGTTTGTCGATTCTGTGTTAACATATTTTAATACATGTGGTAACTACCCCCTAAATAAAATATTAATACGAAAACATAATGACTAAATGTGATATCTGCAACAAAGTTATAACCACCAAGATACCTGGACTGGAATGTAGATCCTGTGGTAAGGTGGTTCATGCTAGTAAAGCTTGCTGTGGTCTAAACGCGAAGCAACTTTCCGCGCTTCGTAATGCGGACAGACTAGACTGGACATGTGACGAATGCCATCAAAATACACCTAACAGAAAATCATCCTTTATTATAGCGGAAGAAGATGATGAAGATAATGATGTCGTGGTCTCTGACAAAAACTCAGACAACTGTATGATAGACACAGAGAAGTTTTTAAAGGAAATCACAGCAGAAATGAAAAAAGTTTTAAAAATAGAACTACAACCAATCGAAACATCTGTGAGCTTCTGTTGTGCAAAAATTGACGATCTTTTCAAAACTGTGGAAGCTCAAAACCAACATATTCAGTAATTAGAAAAGAAGTACAACCATCTACATAACGAAAAAACTCATCTTGAGCTTGAAATGAGTTCACTGAAACAATATCTACGTAATATTGAACAACAGCGTCTAGATAATGTGATAGAAGTGATAGGAATCCCTAAAGCTAAAGACGAAAATCTTGAAAACATATCTCTCAAGCTAGCTGAGACACTCAACATGGACAGGACGCAGGTAATGAATATTACACGTGTTGAAAGTCGAAATATTCAAGACGGAAACATCCAGTTGCAGCTCAAGCATGTAGAACACGCAAGTTTATGGGTGCGAGCCTCCAAACAGGAAGAACTAGTGGTAGAACAAATCATTCCCGAGGCTCCCGTGGAAGTTGCTAAGATGAAAGTGACCATGCGACGCGCCCTGACTAAAGCCAATAAGTCATTATTATGGCTAGCACAACAAAAATTAAGACCGGCCTACAAATATGTCTGGTTCCAAGATGGAAAGGTACTACTCCGTAAAGATGACAAAGCCAAGCCTGAAGTCGCCCGAAGCGAAGCTGACATTGAGAAGCTCTCAGCACAAACAAAAATAATCGGCCACAGTTTTAATCGGAAATAGATTTCAAAATTAGTCACCCAGGTTCTCTTTTCCGATCATCAAGAAATATTAGATTGTGCTGATATTAATAACTTTTGTAGGCATATACCCCCCATTTATAAAAACCATCTTAATATTGTCCATATAAACGTAAGATCGTTGATTAAAAATTTTTGCTATGTAACACAGTTAATTAACTCTTCTAAAATGATTATTGATATTTTAATCTTAAGTGAAGTAAATATAAATGATAATATAGTTTCTATGTTTAATATCAATGGCTATAGAATGCACAGTATGCTACGTAAAAATAGAAAAGGCGGTGGTATAATTCTATATGCCAGATATGTCCACTCATTCGCGCCAGTAAGTCACTCATTAATATACTGTGAGACTATTATTGGTAAGATCACTACGCCTTACAAATACTCCGCTTACATCTGTGCTGTTTATAGACCACCAAGTCAGAGTAAGCACCTATTTGTAAAGGAAATAAGTAGCCTACTATCAAATTCTATGTTTCAACTATGTGACACTTATCTCTTGAGCGACGTTAACATAGACTTAAAAACATGCGACAACATACGAGACTACTACATTAGTAGTATGTCCGAGTGCGGTCTAACAAGCGCGATATCGGATTACACAAGAATTGAAATACGCGGTAATAACACGACTCGCAGCTGCATAGATCACATTTTTACTCGTACGCGCTCGTTAGACCTTTACTCGGCTGCGCTCGGAACTGTAATGGCTGACCATTGTATGATTATACTCTCGTGCGTAGGATTCGTCCAAACACAAATACAGAATGATACAAAAATAATCCAACAAATTAATAATTATAAAATTAAAAATTTACTTAATAATCTAGATTGGACCGAAGTAAAAGATATAGAGTGTCCAACTAAACTTTACGATTGTATCAAAAATAAATTAAATGGTTTTTATAGTGATTCAAAATATATAAGAAAAATAAATAAAATTAGTAACAGAAATAAATATCCTTGGATAAATAGTACAATTGATAATATGTGTAAAAAGAAGAACAAATTATTCATCAAATGGAAAAATGATTCTACAGACAAATTAATAAAATTAGAGTATAATAAATTAAGAAATAAGACACGTTAAATAATTGAAAAAAGTAAAAATAAATATTATATAGAACAAATAAATAGTAATAAAATGAATCTTAGAAATCTATGGCAAATTTTGAATACACTATCTGGTCGAAACAAAAACTCAATTGATGAGGCAAGATTTAAGAACAATATTGACACAAAATCAAAAGCTAATAACTTTGCAACAGAATTTAGAAATTGTGTAAAAAAAATCTTACCGAAATGTAACCAAAGTCTTCTAGATGAATCAGAATATATGTTCCCCGAAAATAAATCTATGTATTTCAAAAGAGCCTCAACCAAAAGTGTGATGAAGATTGTGAAAAACCTTAAAACCAATAAAGCTCCTGGTATGGATAATATCCGATGTGTCGACATACAATCTATCTGTGATAAGATGATAGGAGTTATTGTCAAATTAATAAATAATAGTATACATCAAGCGAAGTACCCAGATGAATTAAAAATAGGTATTGTGAGACCGATTTATAAAAAAGGCAGTCACAGTGATTATGCCAATTACAGACCAATTACTATCCTACCAGTCATTGACAAGATAGTAGAAAAATACGTCTGTAATCAGATACAAGACTTTTACATTAAAAATGACATCTTATCAAACTCACAATATGGTTTCCAACCTAACAAATCTACCTCTAAGCTGCTATCAAAATTTACAAATGATGTAAACAAATTTCTAGATGACAAAAACCACGTTATCCTGCTATTCATAGATTTCAGCAAAGCGTTTGATACGCTTCGACACGATACGCTCTTGACAAAACTAGAGAATACCGGTGTACGTGGCCCGATTTTAAAGTGGTGCAAAGACTACCTCTATAATCGTAAATATAAAGTTAAAATCTGTGATGAAGTTAGTGATGCTATCGATGTTACTGAAGGAACAGCTCAAGGTTCGGTGCTTGGACCCTTGCACTATTTAGCATATGTTAACGATATGGAACATGTAGTCAACCATTGTTCAGTTTATCAATACGCGGACGACACGTGTATTTTGGCTACCAGCAAGGACCTAAAAGAAGCAGCGCAATGGCTACAACAAGATTTTACACAAATATCCAAATGGACACATGATGCGGGACTTGTCTTGAATGCAAATAAAACCAAAATCATTCACGTTCACTCAAACTATATAAAACACAACACGGATTTTAAGGTGGTTGCTCACAGTCACAGATGTCTGCACAAATCAATTTCATCTAGGGCTTGTAAATGTGAGGCAATCGAACAAGTAACGCATTACACTTACTTAGGATTAATTGTAGATAATAGATTTAGCTGGAGATTTCACATAGATTCTGTCTGTGACAAATTACGAGCTATATTGGCTAAATTCTACATTTTAAAACCTAAAGTACCATATAATATCCTACTCAATATGTATAAAGCCTTAGCTGAGTCAATTATATCATACGGAATTTCAAGTTATGGACGAACCTTTAAGTCATATACCGAAAAAATATATAAACTACAACTAAGATTACTTAAACTTATTGTACCTCAAAAAATAAAACAACAATATAAAGATAACTTATTAGACATTTTCAAATACTGCAATATATTACCCATGCAGATGAAATTTCACATGACCCTCTTAATTGAACAATTTAATAATAAAATCATCCAAGTGCCCATATCCCATAAAATAATTACAAGAAATATTACCAAACAAAAATTAAATGTGCCTAGGATCTCAAATTACTATGGTAGGCGAACAATAGAATTTTTAATTCCAACTCTTTTAAATAACATCACGCAAAACATCCAAAAAGAATTAAACACAAAAAACTATAAAGAAAAACTCAAAAAATACTATTACGATAATATAAAGAACTTTGTCTTATAAAATGAATCAGAATTATAGTTATTATTTAGTTACTTATTAGTGAAACAACCTGTATATAATTAGAAGTATGCACTGTCTAGTCTAGTAGAACAGGTTCCACAACAAAAGCAATGAGCGCTCAAGTCGGTGGCGCTCAATTCCGGAACGTCCCAAGTAAAAATTGCTAATGGGTGCTTACCACTTACATAATAAAGGAGGTATATTTTAATGTATATTTTTGATTACTGTTAAGATTAACTAATTATTTAATGTTAAGCAGTGCGGTAGTTGCGAATGTGAGTACCAATACAAACCATTTTTGGTTTAATGGTACAAATAAAAAAAAAATATGTATGAACACTTTAATCAATAAATAAAAAAAAAAACAAACAGCTTATCTTGAGAATCCATCACCATCAGAGCAATTGTTTCACAGTTTCCACTAATAGTTCATATGCGTAGATAGTTAATACATAAAATCGCACCACTTTTACATATCAAAATCCACTTCAATCTATATAAACTATAATACAGGAGCAGCAAACCGCCGCCGATCAAGTTCCCGCCAAAACTCCTCAAAGTGTTGCAATAGTGAACATTTAAAATCGCTAGATTTGCCAACTAAAAATCGGAAGAAATCGAGAGATTTTATTTACATCCATCGGTTTAGAAATGTATCATAAAACAACTTCTTTTAGACGTCGTTCTTTCTCGTTTAAAATTTTCTCGCTCTTTCTCTCGTTTAAAATTTAAACTAAATTTTAATAATTATATATTTTTGCAATAAGCTTTATCTTTAGTTAACAACTGGAGTATAGAATACAACCAGGGTATTTTAACCAGACATCTTTATTGCAGCTTTGGCAACAGCTGCAATTAGCGTAGCTTTATTCCTTTTCGGCTTTCTTTTAACCAATTAGAACTTTCTGGTCGTAGTTCCCATTCCTTTTTATAATTTTGCGAGTATTTTTTTCGTTTAACTCGAGCACTAGTAATTAGTTGATTATCAGAGTCACTATCGGATTTGGACATCATAAAGAACAACAGTTCACAACACAACAGAAGAAGGCAAGTAATAGGCTATTTAACAATATTGAAAATATAAGTACTACAGATTGTGATCACATAATAGCTTAAAAAAATATGTTTCACTTTATTTTAAACTAAAATATGTATATTTTATGCAAAATAAACAAAAATGGAACATAATAATTTTTGAAATCTATACAAATAAATAAAAATGAAGTGTCGGTTTGTATTGTCAAAATAACAGCTTTTACTTCACGCATATGAAAGTATATACGGTACTTATAACAAAAACAAAATTATAAATTTGTTTGTTTGTCTGTCTGTTTCGGCTAATCTCCAAATAGGCTGGACCGATTATTACGGGACTTTCACTGGCAGATAGCTGATGTTATAAGGAGTAACTTAAGTTACTTTTATTTTAGAAAAAGAATTAGGGTACCGGGCAAAAATTTTAAAACATTATATTATACGCGGGCGGCACAGCTAATTTTATCTATGACGGGAACGCCATGTGATTGGTTGCAACTCTGGTGGTGGTCACACAGGAGTAAACATAGCTGCCTTGATTGGTTGTAGTTTGTGTTCCATGTTTCTGGGTGCTATATTCTGTCTTTGACCTATTTTTGAAACATTTTTTTTAATAAATTGAATAACTAGGGACATAAATATTCGTTTTTTGAATCTCAAAATGGAGTCAAATTTTGGGCGAGCTAATAACAATAACCTATGTTACGTAGGAATTATTTATGTTATGTATGATCATAAAACATAATATAACGACTGAGGTATCTATATTAAGTTTGACAAGATGATATACATACATTATAGAAAACTTTAAAGATGGCTAAACAACAAAACAGAAAATATTTGAAAACCTACAGGGATTGAAAAGGATCCTTCCAACTTATGCTGTAAGATTAAACCATATTAAGAGGTTAGGTATCAAAGATGTTATTCATCATCATCATTACAGCCTTTCATAAGTCCACTGCTGAACATAGGCCTCCCCCAAGGAATGTCACAAAGCACGGTCCTGAGCCACCTGCATCCATCGACTTCCTGCATGTCTTACCAGGTCGTCACTCCATCTCGTGGCAGTTCGCCCTACACTTCGCCTACCGGTACGAGGCTGCCACTCAAGAACCTTTCTTCCCCATCGGTTGTCGGTTCTTCGAGCTATATGGCCGGTCCACTGCCACTTCAGCTTACTAATTCATTGGGCTATGTCGGTCACTCTGATTCTACTGCGGATATCCTCATTTCTGAGTTTATCACGCAGAGAAACTCCGAGCATAGCCCTCTCCATAGCTCGCTGAGCGACCTTGAGCTTCCTCATAGGGCCAGCAGTGAAGGACCACGTCTCAGATCCGTAAGTCATCACTGGCAACACGCACTGGTTGTACAATTTCGTTTTAAGGTTTTGAGGTATGTCTGACGAGATGTGTCGTAGCTTCCCGAACGCTGCCCAGCCGAGTTGAATCCGTCGATTGACCTCTCGGTCGAAGTTGGACTTACCTAGTCGGACTATTTATCCCAGGTAAACATACTTGTCAACAACTTCGAGCTTAGTGCTTAGTGTGACATGGACATTAAACATAATCTTTGTTTTGTCCATGTTCATCTTAAGACCTATCCGTTGGGAAGCACTATTGAGGTCATTGAGCATAGTGCTTAGGTCTTCCAGCGATTCTGCCATAAGTACTATATCGTCGGCAAATCGAAGGTGAGTGATGTATTCGCCATTGATGTTAATACCGTATCCTTTCCAGTCCAGAAGCATGAAAACGTCTTCCAATGCAGCGGTGAAGAGTTTCGGGGATATAACGTCACCCTGTCTTACACCTCTCTGCAATTGGATAGGTTTCGTACTCTGGTTCTGTACTTGGATAGCCATCGTAGCCCTACTGTATAAGCACTTCAGCACTTCGATATACCGACAATCAATTTGGCACCGCTGAAGGGACTGCAGCACCGCCCAAATTTCAACAGAATCAAAGGCTTTGTCATAGTCCACATACGCCAGGCATAGTGGCAAATTGTACTCCTCGGACTTCTGTACAACTTGCCGAAGGGTATGTATGTGGTCTATGGTGCTAAAGCCTTTTCGGAAACCGGCTGGTTCGGGAGGCTGGAAGTCGTCAAGTCTGCGTGCGAGATGATTCGTAATGACTCTCGAAAATAGCACGTAGACGCGGCTCAGAAGGGAAATCGGTCTGTAGTTCTTCAAGAGAGCATTGTCACCTTTCTTGAAGAACAAGACCACCGCACTTCTGCTCCACGCCTCCGGTGTAATGTCACCATGGAGGACGGAATCAAAGAGCCTCTGAAGGACTTCTAGTACCGGTTTTCCACCCGCTTTCAGAAGCTCCGCTGTAATTCCATCTTCGCCTGGGGCCTTGCTGTTTTTAAGATGCTGGAGAGTCATTCTAATCTCGCTCAGACTGACGTCCGGGATATCTTCGGAATAGTGTCGGATAAGACTCGCTCTTGGATCGTTACTCACACTTGCGTGTGGCTCCAACGATGACGTGTACAGCTGTCCATAGAACCTCTCAATCTCACTCAAAGCTCAGGTGCCCCGGAAACGATGCTGCCACAGTCGGTCTTCAGCTTTGACAGTTGGCTCTTTCTGGCAGACAGATCTCTGGCAAAGACTTTGGAGCCTTGGTTCCGCTCGATCGCTTCTTCAATACAAGCTGTATTGAAGTTGCGTAAGTCTCGCCGCATGCATTTGGAGATCTGTCTGTTCAGTTACCTGTATGTTGTCAAATCTGTTGAAGAATGTAGCTTCATCTCCCGTCTAACAGCTAGAGATTAAGAGTGTGATCAGAGAGTTTTTGTGTTCTTCTGCGGCGGGTCTTGCAGAACTTAGCTCCGACCGCATGGACAGTTTCCACGAACTTGTCATTCATATTTTCCACTTCATTGCAGTCTTCTAGGCACTGAAAACGGTTTTGTAACTCGAGCTGAAAGGTTTCATGTTATTATTTTATGTAAAATATCTTCACACAAACAAACATAATTGGCTAATTATAACCACAGTTTTCGTCTTTTGGGATTCGTTGGAACAGAAACAAACAGTTTCTGTGTACTACTTATAGTCGGCATCGACATTTCGGCACTACACCACATTTACACGCCATTTTAGCGAATAAATAAGACGGTCCAAAATTGTATGGAGCGTAGGCCTAGTTTATGTACTAGTATGGAAATAAATTAAAATAATATATTATGATGAGGAGATGGAGGAAATGTATGAGGATATCTCTAGAGCCATGCATTTCTCCAAAACCCAATATACGGTGTTAATGGGAGACTTCAATGCAAAACTAGGCACAAGAGAGAACGGTGAGCTGAAAGTAGGGAAATTTGGAATAGGGCAACGGAACCCAAGGGGCCAGCAGCTGGCCGACTTCATGGAGAAAGAGGGACTCTTTATGATGAACTCTTTCTTCCAGAAGCGGCCCCACAGGAAGTGGACCTGGTCGAGCCCCGACGGTTCGACAAAAAATGAGATTGACTTCATTATGACGACCAGACGACAACTGTTCAGTGATGTCTCCGTGATCGCGAGGGTGAAAACTGGTAGCGATCACCGAATGGTTAGAGGCACACTGAACCTAAACGTTAAGTTGGAGAGGTCTCGTCTAATGAAGTCAACGCTCCGTCCCCCTCGTGCTCTGTTCCAAAGTCCCGA
This sequence comes from Parnassius mnemosyne, assembly GCA_963668995.1. NCBI lineage: Eukaryota > Metazoa > Arthropoda > Insecta > Lepidoptera > Papilionidae > Parnassius > Parnassius mnemosyne. Next base: position 1,428,020 of record CAVLGL010000097.1, on the reverse strand, counting down.
AACCTTTCAGCTCGAGTTACAAAACCGTTTTCAGTGCCTAGAAGACTGCAATGAAGTGGACGATATGAATGACAAGCTCGTGGAAACTGTCCATGCGGTCGGAGCTAAGTTCTGCAAGACCCGCCGCAGAAGAACACAAAAACTCTCCGATCACACTCTTAATCTCATGGCTGTTAGACGGGAGATGAAGCTACATTCTTCAACAGACTTGACAGCATACAGGCATCTGAACAGACAGATCTCCAAATGCATGCGGCGGGACTTACGCAACTTCAATACAGCTCGTATTGAAGAAGCGATCGAGCGGAACCAAGGTTCCAAAGTCTTTGCCAGAGATCTGTCTGCCAGAAAGAGCCAACTGTCAAAGCTGAAGACAGAATGTGGCAGCATCGTTTCCGGGACACCCGAGATTTTGAGTGAGATTGAGAGGTTCTATGGGCAGCTGTACACGTCATCGTTGGAACCACACGCAAGTGTGAGTAACGATCCAAGAGCGAGTCTCATCCGACACTATTCCGAAGATATCCCGGACGTCAGTCTGAGCGAGATTAGAATGGCTCTCCAGCACCTTAAAAACGGTAAGGCCCCAGGCGAGGATGGAATTACAGCGGAGCTTCTGAAAGCGGGTGGAAGACCGGTACTTGAAGTCCTTTAGAAGCTATTTAATTCCGTCCTCCATGGTGGCATTACACCGGAGGCGTGGAGCAGAAGTGCGGTGGTCTTGTTCTTCAAGAAAGGTGACAACGCTCTCTTGAAGAACTACAGACCGATTTCCCTTCTGAGCCGCGTCTACGTGCTGTTTTCGAGAGTCATTACGAATCGTCTCGCGCGCAGACTTGACGACTTCCAGCCTCCCGAACAAGCCGGTTTCCGAAAGGGCTTTAGCACAATAGACCACATACATACCCTTCGGCAAATTGTACAGAAGTCCGAAGAGTACAATTTACCACTATGTCTGGCGTATGTGGACTATGAGAAAGCCTTTGATTCCGTCGAAATTTGGACGGTGCTGCAGTCCCTTCAGCGGTGCCAAGTTGACTGTCGGTATATCGAAGTGTTGAAGTGCTTGTACAGTAGGGCTAAGATGGCTATCCGAGTACAGAATCAGAGTACGAAACCTATCCAATTGCAGAGAGGTGTAAGACAGGGTGACGTCATATCCCCGAAACTCTTCACCGCTGCATTGGAAGACGTTTTCAAGCTTCTGGACTGGAAAGGATACGGTATCAACATCAATGGCGAGTACATCACTCACCTTCGATTTGCCGACGATATAGTACTTATGGCAGAATCGCTGGAAGACCTAAGCACTATGCTCAATGACCTCAATAGTGCTTCCCAACGGATAGGTCTTAAGATGAACATGGACAAAACAAAGATTATGTTTAATGTCCATGTCACACTAAGCACTAAGCTCGAAGTTGTTGACGAGTATGTTTACCTGGGACAAATAGTCCGACTAGGTAAGTCCAACTTCGACCGAGAGGTCAATCGACGGATTCAACTCGGCTGGGCAGCGTTCGGGAAGCTACGACACATCTTCTCGTCAGACATACCTCAAAACCTGAAAACGAAATTGTACAACCAGTGAGTGTTGCCAGTGATGACTTACGGAACTGAGACGTGGTCCTTCACTGCTGGCCGTATGAGGAAGCTCAAGGTCGCTCAGCGAGCTATGGAGAGGGCTATGCTTGGAGTTTCTCTGCGTGATAAACTTAGGAATGAGGATATCCGCAGTAGAACCAGAGTAACCGACATAGCCCAACGGATTAGTAAGCTGAAGTGGCAGTGGGCCGGCCATATAGCTCGAAGAACCGACAACCGATGGGGAAGAAAGGTTCTCGAGTGGCAGCCTCGTACCGGTAGGCGAAGTGTAGGGCGTCCCCCCACGAGATGAAGTGACGACCTGGTAAGACATGCAGGAAGTCGATGGATGCAGGTGGCTCAGGACCGTGCTTTGTGGCATTCTTTGGGGGAGGCCTATGTTCAGCAGTGGACTTGTGAAGGGCTGTAATGATGATGATGATGAATATATTAAACCACTTTTGATCATTCAAATCCATGAATTTGCCTTAATTTCAGTGGTATTAATATTTTATTCTCACCAAAAAATGCAACACTAATGGCGGATTGATGTCGTTTTGATTTGATGTTAGCTGTCATCTCTGATATATACTCATATCACCTATAGCCTATCAGGTAGATTTATTATGTAAAATAGCTAAAATGTCTCGAAACTAGTAGAAAAGTAAGGCAAAAAAGTTGTATTTTTTGATCAAAACGCGAATAAAGTGTAATAAAATTGTGTATGTGCTTTTTTGATCTTAAAACAACTAACGTTCGTGTTGATACTTGTAAAACAAATATAAAAAGTACTACCTAATTCCAGACAAGAAGATTGTTGAGATAAATCAAAGGTGTCTACATACAAAATTATTTCATTGCATTCATTAGTGTGTACTAATGCACACTTCAGTCCCAGGGGCATCCAAGACTTTTTTGTTTTACATGGGGAAATGAGGCCTAGGTGTTTTGTTAGTTTTTACAAAAATTTTGTGCCAGATAGCTCAAATCCGAGATTATATGTGAATAGCGGGTAACTTCGTTTCTCTACCCTAAAAATTCACCCTGAGATACTACTTTATTGCACTGATAATAAAGAATATATTCAATTTATTTTACTTTAGAGTGGCTGTAAGGTGCATAAACAGAATAATCCTGAATACTAATTTCTGTTCAGTTATATGTGTCTATCTGGGCTGCTGAAGTGCTAGAGTACAATCATAGATAATATAATTTATTTGTTATAATATGGTACATTACAGTTGTTACAAAAGAATTCACATTCTAAATACGTTTCCGGCATACAAATATTTTCATATAACAGGTCCTCAGCGTGTCAGAGTATGCCTTGAGCCTTGACAGACATTTAAAGCCTGGATAATGTCATAACAAAGTTAACAGTCCTATGAATTATAGAAAGTGAAACATTAGGTCAATCATGTTTTAGATACTTAAGGTAATATAAATAAAACAGCTTAATTTTTTTATTTTTTATTTATTTATCCTACTTCAAAATCCTCTCTTACTAAAATGCCATCCAGAATTGATGCCGGTGCGGTTATGAAATTTTAATACCACGCCCAACACAAATACCAGACAACGGTCATTATGTGGGCACAGCAACCCACTGTCTGTTGTCCAGAATTGCAACTGCAATAATAACCTGTAATCATCTCATCCCAACTTGTCCCTTGTCTCGCCAACAGTATATATGTATAATAAGCTCTGTCCGAGTGATGGCGAGATTGTATACGGCCTCTTATTAAAACAGAGTCTTGTATGATGGGATGATATTAATTGGGTCACAACTTATCTGCTACTCAGTCTTCGTTGACACCAAACATACAATATACTGATAATATTGGCATTAGGGCGCTGGAGCTCATTTTCATGATTTGTGCCGACAGATAATTCTTGTAATACGTTTGCAAAACATTGTGAACATATTGGTGCATTTTCATCCATCTAGAACAAAACAATCTTACTTTAATAAACTATCTATATTGCAGAAGCATATTTTAAACAGTGCAACATGTTTTAACAGGTGAACTGAAAGATAATTACATCATATTAAGATTTTGCAGCCATTATGAACTTATGTAGAAATTAATAATTATTAACAGACTATAGATAGAAGCATGTCATTCAAATGCGTTTAATAGCTTAAGGAATCATCTTTCTTTAGTACATACCTGCTTACTGATTCAAAATGTGATTCTACAGAATACAGATGTCCGATATCAACGAAATCGAAATCTCACGTAAATCATTAAGTCCATAAAACAAAAGCAGAGTTAATCAAGTAGTAACTAGAAATCCACAATTAAACACATTCACGAGTTCAGAACTACACAACCAAGCTCGGAATAAATAAAAATATCATTTGACAGAAATGACATTTGACAAATAACCGTGTCTTTTTTACTTTTTTATGACTGGAAGGGCACCATCTTGTAAAACCATGAAAAACTTTGGATTGCATTTTTATTTTTTGCAAGTTGTTTAGTTTGATTTAATTTCTCATTTTATTTTTAACAAAATCCCTGAATTTTTCTCTTTTTTACGGTATATTGTACATAGACTGGACCAGAAATGGACCGTCTCCTTTGAAGAAAAATTATAAAATTAGCTTCAGCTGCACTGTTTTATTATCCTTATTGACTTATTTACATGAGTGTGTCGTCACACATGTCATATAATCAGCGCCGTTACAGAATCAGCGTTTTTGGCGCGGTTTTGGAAATTTAAACTGAAACCTTCTGATTATGTAATAAAGAATAATTTACAATGGTTTCCAAAATTAGTCAGATAGCCTATTTATACATACACACACGACTTAAGCTAAATACTTCGAGAACCAACCCGAACAAAGTTATCTGTAGAATAGAATAGAATAGAATGATTTTTATTCAATATGGATTATTACATAATACTTATTGAAAGTCATTATTTTATTTACCACTGGTTCGGAAAATACCTCTGTCCTGGGAAGAACCAGCAAGAAACCCAGCGGGACTTTTTTTTTTAAACATAATTTCACTTAACAATAATTTTGTTTATACAATTTTAAATGAATTTTCATAGAACCAGCATGGTGGCGATCACCTTATTCCCAGGGGTTATTTTCATTCATGTATTCCTTGATATTATAATAACCCTTTTTATACAGTTTTTCTTTAATAAAACTTTTAAACTTGTTTATTGACAAACTTTGAACATGTTCTGGGATTTTGTTGTAAAAGCGTATACATTGCCCCATAAATGAATTACTAATTCTGTGGAGTCTAGTAAGTGGCATTACAAGCTTATATTTGTTCCTAGTGTTTAAGGTATGAACATCCTTATTCTTATTAAAGCTATTTATGTTTTTATGTACATACATTACATTTTCATAAATATATTGCGATGCCAAAGTTAATATGTTTATTTCTTTAAATTTTTCTCTAAGGGACTCTTTACAATTTAGATTAAGTATAAATCGCCCGTACGGCTCTCTTTTGCAAAACAAATTTAGCTTCAATATCAGTCGCATTACCCCATAGCAAAATTCCATAAGACATTACGCTATGAAAGTAACTAAAATACACTATCCTAGCTGTCTCAACATCTGTGAGACTTCTAATCTTTCTTACAGCATATGCTGCAGAACTAAATCTGCTTGCTAATTTAGATATATGGGGGCCCCATTGAAGTTTCGCGTCAATAGTAATACCGAGAAAAACAGTGGTATCCAAAAGACTTTAGAAAGAAAAAAAATTTTTTTTCTGTGGCAGCCCCGGTGACAAATAGTTAAAAAATTAAACTCCCAAATAATTTCGTAAAAAGAATTATTGTAATTGATAATTTCCACCTCAAATTTAAGTTATAATTGTTAATTACGAACAAATTGTATTGTGTAATAAATAAAAGTGGTAAATATTTAAATAAATACATTTTTAGTGCCTCTCAACTTAAAGTGACAGCAGGTAACGAACATCGTTTAAAAGTTGACTGTAATTCTTGTTATCCCTTTTAAAGTGGATCAATTTCTGTACTAAAACAATATTCAGGGAATTTTAAAAAATGCAGTTAAGAGCATAGGACGCAATCGTATTTCTATTGAGTTTTCTTTCCCCCAACTAGCTAACGATTTTGTTGTAAGTCCATTACTTGCTAAAGCAAATTTTGTAGCAGAAATTCATACCTATGCTATTACGAGAATGGGTATCATTAGAGGTGTTCCAATCGATATAGGAATGGATGAATTCGTTTCTGCATCAGAAGTTGCTTCTTCTACGGAAATAATTTGCGCTCGTCGTCTAAACCATAAAGTTATTAAAGCAGACAAGTCTGTTGAGTGGATTCCAACACAAACGATCGTTATTACGTTCTCCAGTAAATTACTGCCCTCGCATGTTTTTGCCTATTTCACTTCATATCCTGTAGAACCTTACCTCTTACCTACAATACAATGTTATAATTGCTGTCATTTTGGTCATGTTAAGTTTAAATGCAGATCTAAGCCTCGTTGTTATAAATGTGGAGAACCTCATGATGGAGAATCATGTGAAGTTACCTCGGTCACATGTCTTCACTGTACTGGTAATCATGCAGCTATTAGTTCATCCTATCCAGAATTTAATAGACAAAAATCTATTAAAGTGATTATGTCCCAAGAACATATCTCTTATGATGAAGCATCTGTAAGAGTTCGCCCGTCAAAACGAGCCTATTCAGATGTTGCAAGTAAAACTCCTTTAAATCCATCTCCTCATACTAGTAATAAGAATTTATATAAAAAAACTTTCTATATAAATAGGAAACCACATTCTCCGGCATCTGATCATGGGTATGACCATACAGCCTATGAATCCATGATCCAAACCCCAAGAAGTTCTCTTCCTAATGGAAGTGCTTACCCTAAAGATAATGTTAGCCATACTTCTCCAAACGAAAATCTCATCTGTCATATGTAGAATTAGATTGGGACACACTTGTTCACCTGTATTTTCGGCAAAACTAAAGATTAAAGCTAGCTCAATTTGTGTGTGAATGTGGATTAGATGAAGGTACGACCTTTCCGTTTCATTATACGATTTTCTTCCTAATAACATCCCTCGTCGTCTTTGTTAAATTTAGTTTACACTCCTTTTGTACAAACTTTATTAGACTTCATATCCATTAATAACATTAAACTATAGTACCTTTGCCACTTACCTATATTCATATTATTATATTAGCAATAATTTTGTAAAAATATAATGTTAATTCATTCGAAAATAACTACATAAGTAAGTTCGTAACATAAAGCTAAGTAAGCGCATCTACGGAAACGGAAACTAGTAAATAGTCTGTGTGACTCTCATGAAATACTTGACGCTGGCAGAATCCATTGGAAGTTGCCAAACTAGGAAAAAAAAAATTAAATTGAATACAAATGTGTAGTGGACTGCAGTGGACTGAATGTGATTTTACTGATTTACTGTTAGGCTGAACTATGCTCAGAGAGGTTTATGGAAGAAAAGATGGTACTCTTGACGATTATATATTATCAGTCTTATTCATAAAAAGTTAAAATAGGTTTATTAGCTTCTTATTAAGAGGTACCCGTAAAACACTATTCATAAACGCACTATAACGCTAAAACGTACTATAAGTGTTCAATAGCGGCTTCATAAGTTATAGAAGGGTCCACCGTACTATAAACCCATTATAAGGGAAAAATGGCAGATCTGCGTGCGAGCAACAAACAGCTGATTGTTGAAGTTGTATAGATCATTGTTGGTGAAATTGTTTTTTGTGGATTTTAATTGCTAATGCGTCGTTATGCAAGCTTTAGGAGCTATGGACCAAGTAGAAAATGCTCCGCATCATCGTCGTAAGGTTTACCGGAAGAGATATGATCCGTTTTCTTTGCCTGATATAGAGTTCAAACAGAGATACCGCTTCAAAAAACATACACGGCATCTTTTATAATTGATCTCGTCAAGCAGGATTTACAACTGGACTCAAGAGGTTGTGGAACGTCACCAGAATTGCAGGTGTAAACCGCCATTAGATGTCGGGGACGTCGTGAAGTAAGTCAACTTGTAGCGTACAAGTAATAATATCCTATTTGAGTGTGTAAACGTTTTTGTACCTATCCTTTTTAGGTTCAAGACTATGGAGGAGACCTTCATGGGTTGAGTCAATCAATTGTGAGTCGCATTTGTGCCAGAGTAGCTCGTGCGATTGCTTGTCACTCTGACACCTACATAAAAATGCCGCAGTCCTTGGCAGAAGAGCAAAGGATTATAAGGGAACTTTTAGAGATAAGAAATTTTCCTTGTGTTGGGTTGCATCGATTGCACTCACATAAAAATAAAGAAATTTGGTGGTGATGCAGCTCAGTATTATATAAACCGAAAAGGGTTTTATTCATTGAATGTGCAAGTTCATATTATAATACAATGCAGTTCTTTGTCAGGTGATATATTACTCATATACATATGTAATTATTTTACCTACATACATAACTGTGCTCACATATTTTTCATTTTTAATGCAGGTAGTTTGCGATGTAAAACTATATATCAGAGACATGGTTGCCAGATGGTGAGGCAGTACCCATGATTCCCATGTCTTTAATGAATCCGCTTTGAAAGAAGAGAGTTAAGAGGCAGACTCTTAGGAGATTCAGGCTACAGATTAGAGCCATATCTATTTACACCTATACTAAGACCTCAAAATGAGCATGAAGAAAGATATAATCGAGCATAAATTGCCACTCGGAACTGTGTTGAACGTTGCTTTGGTGTGTGGGAGCAGCAGTGTCAGTCTATTTTCTGGCATGACAGTAAGACATGAAAAATGTGAAACCTACAATTGTCTCTTGCAGTGTTGCACAATATTGCAATAGGACAAGATTCAGTACCAGGTAATTTGCACACAAATAATTTTAATCATTCATGAATATAATATTTTTTTTACATAATAATATTTGTAATATAATTTTCAGATCATGATGACAAACTCAATGCAATTGTGGATGTTGAACTTCTACTGCAAATTGGTGAGGCCAGAGGAAGACACTCCAATAATGCTCTTTTATGAGCATTCATTAATAGGCATTTTAACTAATTAAGGCTATCAGTAAGTAGGTGCTACATTTTAGTTTTCAATTATTTATTTTGCAAGAACTTGTAGTTTTTATTATAATATTCAATTTTTATTTTTATTAATGTCTCCTCTAGGTCCAAGTTTCGTGCTTTCCTTCCTTCATTTGCCAATTGGCTTGATGGACCTCTTTCCTACACTCAATTTCAGTATTGGCTATACTTGCTGGTCTGAAATAAAAATAGTTATGTTTGAGTATTTAAAAAAAATCAAACCAACAATTTCATAAATTAACACAATCCCTATTAGAATAGAGGTCATTGTATTTACCTTTTCCTCACTTTTATATTTTCTTCCAGGTTTCTTAGAAGGTGTAAACAGTGGTTTTGGTGGTGAGCCAGTAGCTACAACCTGCAGCAATGAAAACCGTTAAAAGAAACTTGTTTACATTAACTTAATCTTAAATGTTTCATCAAATAAAATTCAAGTTTAAATAGACCATTTCATTTTATTCAAGTCATACTTTTATCCCTAAACTTTACAATCCACATACTGGGAGATAACTGCTTCCATGGCTTCAACAATATCAGAATTACAAATCAATTTACGGGTTCAATTTCCATTTTGGCACATGTTTACTTAATTTACAACTTTTCACATATTTACCTCTTGTGTATTTTGAACGTCCTGAAGTATTTCTACTGTGACATCCTTTACTGTACTCATTGTGTCCTACAACAGTAAAATAAGATAAAAATAAAATTAGATATGAAAAATATAAAAATGACTTGCTATCTCAATACATTATTGATGCTTACAATATCTGAAGTCTTGTTTTCAATGTTGACAAGTTTAATTATCATCCACTTTGATCTCATTTTGTGATGGCTCCCCAATCTACAAATAATGCAATAAATAATTTAATTACTAATGAACTATATTATGTAAGTATGATTTTTTTTTTGATAACAATATTATTAAGTAAACTTGAGTAGGTTATTTAGGCAGAAAAGGAACAACAATGTTTATCAAATGAAAGTTTGCACTAGGTAGAGATAAAATTTGCAACTTTTAACTTAGAATCTTGACATACATAATACCAGATTTATTTCATCAGAATCAAATTCATTTGTGTCAATGACAAATTCGTTAGGGAGTCATGAACAGATGTCATCTGCATTTTCGGGGTTTGTTGTTGGAGGTGGACCACCACCAGTCTGGAGAAGATTCTTACATTCAACAGACTTAATTTTCTTTTTTGCATTTTAATAATTATCCATTGGTATTTTATTTGTGGGAGGGTTCGAGTGCCACCTTTGCACATACTGTTGAAACTGGAAAAAAATATAACAATGTACATAAATGTTTAACATTTTAATATTCAAAATGGGCTAATCTTAATGCAAGCAATCCTGAGAACTTGGTTGCACTTTCTCATATATCAACCCGTCCAATCCTATGTTCTATGAGCTATGTGGACTGCCCACTGTTGCTTAAGTTTTCAACTTAAGTCTAAACCTGTGTCAGCAACTTTATTATTCAATAAGTTTCATCATAATGACTCATATTGAATAGGGAGGCTCCTGTCATAGCTCTTCCCGAAGACTGTTATGTGACTAAAGTTATATGTATTATGCCAGCTAGAGACAAAGTGACATGCTTCTGTTGCATAGTAATGTAACTGACCGTATATAGAATATTATTGCGTTGAAGACTCGTCTTCAAACACTTCACATTGATAGACAAAAATAGGTCTGCATAATAAATCCGCCTATGCTGCTAGCTTTTTTGAGTTCGTATTTGTATCAGTATTTTTATTTTCAATCACTAATACACGTTCTCTTACCAAATCCATTAATAAATACTATGGAAAGAAAAAGGATATTATTATAACAACACAGTGAACTAACACTTTTGCACTAAGCATGAATATATGAAGAAAATTACTTTAGTTACGTACTAACCTTATCTTCCTCCAGCCAAATTTCGCTTCTTTGCCGCTTTTTACTTGTACTGTTTTCCATTACTATTGAGTTAAAAATATAACTCAATCAATTTCTTGAACCGATATAAGAAAACAACGCGCTTAATTTGACGCGAATGTCACAATTGCTGTCAAACTTTTTTTTTTACCGTCGCTAGTCTATGGATTCATCAGAATGACAACATAATAAAACTAAAGTATTCCTTAAGTACGATTTAACTAAAAGAGGTTTATAGAACGTTTATGAATACAGAATTTTATAATAGGTTTATTAGTACTAATGAGCACTTTAACTAAAGAGTGTTATAACGCCATTTTAAGGGATTTTTATGAATAAGACTGTATAACTATTTACAATACTGCAATAACTATTATTCACAAGATGGGAGTCTTCTATGGCGTCGTTTCTTGCCTTTTGTCTCTTGATGTTTCTTCTTGAAGTGCCGCTGTCGAAATGAACAACTCGGAGCCCAAAACGCCCTTATATTCCCGTGGAAGGTGTCTCGGCACGAGTGTGGTCTTATTAGGTGTGCCGCGCGCTAATTGGTTGGCGGCATCACGTGATGTTCGGGCGGTGTGCGGGGTGTGTGAGGTGTAACGGGGTATGAAGGGGCGACGGAGCGGCGGCTCCCCTTGCCGTCCGTCCGTACGCCCCGCGTAGCAAGCGAACATACTCTTCTTTCGGGAGGCCGGCGATCTCCCTCACCGGTCGTCGCAGTACTCCGCCTCTGTTACGAATTTCCACGTTGCGTACCACGCCGTTAGGTTCTGGAAACGTTCTTGTTATTATTCTCCTCGGCCACGTTCTGCGGTAGGTTGCCGTCTGCAACCACGACGAGGTCGTCTTTTTTCACTTCTTGTCGCTAGACGTCCCGAAAAGCTACGTACGTGATCAGCGTTGGCAAGTACTCCCACACCCAGCGCCTCCAGTACTCGTCGGCGAGCCCCTGCGCCACTCTCCACGCCCGACGATCGATGGGTGAGCACGGCGCGGTGGTAGGGAGGCCCGATGATCCCAACATGATGAAGTGGTTGGGTGTCAATGCTTCTTGATCGTCGACGTCGACCGGCACATGGGTCAACTGTAGAGAGTTGACCGTGTTTTCCGCTTCCGTTAATAGAGTTGCTAGAGTCTTCTCTCTTGGGCTCTTCTGATAAAGAGTGACTTCCAGCGCTGTCTTCACAGAACGCACGAGACGCTCCCATGCGCCTCCTTGGTTGGGCGCACGCGGCGCGATGAATTTCCACTCCGTACATCGAGTCCGCGCGAAGTCCTTCAGCTGCGGCGCCCACTCTTCCATCGCCCGTCGTAACTCTGCATCTGCTACATGAAAATTAGTTCCGTTGTCCGAATATATGACCCGTGGCCACCCGCGCCTAGCCGCCATGCGCCGCAATGCCGATATCGCCAAGTCTGTCATTATGGAGTAAACTAGCTGTAGATGAACCGCGCGCGTCGTTAAACATGTAAACAATGCTACCCACCGCTTTTCGTGCCGTCATCCTATCGTAACCGACAAAGGCCCGAAATAATCTATTCCGGTGTACGTAAACGGTCGCGCAAACGCTCCTAACCGTTCGGGTGGTAAGTTTACTATAACCGCTGGCCGTGGTGTTGCCTTGCGTACTCTACATCGCAGACATCTCCGCTCCACTTCTCGTACTGTCGGTCGTAGTCGGAGTATATGATATCTGGTGCGTAAGTCGTTGACCACCCTCTCCCTGTTGGCGTGGCTTGCCTCTTGATGCGCCCTCTTTATCAGCAGCTTCACAAATCGGTGGCGTCCATTCAGTATTATGGGTCGCTTCATACGGTCATCCACGTCGGCTGCGTCAATTCTTCCCCTGGCTCGTAGTATCCCGTCTTCAAGTATGGGGTCGAGCTTCCTCAGAGCGCTGCCGGTGACTAGATTCTTCCCCTGCTGAAGTCGGCTGATATCTTCAGCGAAGCTGTCGAGCTGATTGCGTTCCACCCATATCCGCTCTGCCTTCTGGATGTGCTGTAACGTTAACTCTCGTGCCCGTCCTCATATGGCATCGATGATTTGCAGTACTCATGCTGTGGCCCTGATCAGTCTCTCGTAGGAAGAGAAGCGTTCTATCTCTGGCAGGTGTGGAGCGTCCTTGGTGTCGCTCTCGATTTGTTTAAATATTTTTTTATAATAAATACTGTTTTACTATCGTATTATCTTATCCTTCGAGATGTCAATTACAGATCGACCACCTGGTTGGCCGTAGATTATTATCTAATATATAACTCAAGTCGTAATACGGCTGCACTACGTTTCTAATAAAAAATTTTTGTAATTATTATTAAAAAAAAATCGCTAGTATTGTATCTGTCCGAAACCACCTGATGGTGAAAAAATAATACAAAAAAGAGCGAGATATGCATCCGGATCCGGTTGTGCATCCGCTTCTTTTGTTAGACAATAACCGGTTGGGTCGGGTCGGCGAACAGGTAAAGTCCGGTAAGTAAAAGTAAAGTAAAGTAAAGTCAGTAAAGTCCTTTATCCATTATGCGTCCATATCGCATTTAAGGTATTACAACTTGTTTTATAATAATTTGCGTAAATGAGCAGCAATAATATTACTCTCATATTAATTTGTGTCAAAATTTCGTTAACTGCATTTTAAACAAAATCGACTTATCTGGGAGAAGAATAGTATATTTTTCATTATTTTTAAAGAAAAGACGCTAGTGTTGTATCTTTCCGAAACCACCATCAAACAAGGCATTTTTAAGGTTATTGTAAAAAACTGTCAAATATATATTTTTTTCACCACTGTAGGTTAAAATGAAGCGATATGAAAATCGCCCAGTAAAAAATATTTAAAAATATTTATTTCTTGGACACATTTTTGTTTTTGATAGAAAAAAGACTTATTGTTGAGTAGAATGACTATTCACAAATAACTTGATGTAAAAAAAAATAGTAGAAAAGGAATTTTTCATTACGATATGCTTAAAAATCTGGTTCAAGGTAGAGGTTTTCGATATTTTGGAAAATTTAGTATAACTTTAAATCCGTAACATTTTGCGGAACATATATTGTGTTCTTTTGGTAGATTTTGACCCAAGCCATCACCCCCTGAACTATGTTGTACTATTTACTGGACAACTTGTATATAAGAGACCACATTCACAATCAAGCTTGTACACTATTGCATCTTGTAGAGGGATATTACACTTGACGGATGGTAAGAACTGACTATTCTTCTTCGGCGGTTTGAAGAATGTTTTAATGGAAGCTCGCTTCAAGATGTAGCCAACTTTGTCTGTGACTCCTCTGACATAGGGTAGTACAGCAGGCTTCACTCGGTCACTGTGACGTAGGCGCGAGACCCAAAGCTTGTTGTCTTTCAATTCTTGCTCAACTTGCTCTTAGTCCTCAGGGGTGGCGGTGCATCTGCATTTTGATTCGCAATTGAGGATAGACGTAGATGTATATGGGCCACGGCAACCATTTATCATCAGGTGGACTATGTGCTCGTTTGTTACCCTTATCTTATAAAAAATATATTAATTAATAACACTTTAATATACACTTATTAATAATACACTTTTTACGTACCTTAATTCTGGTCTTTGCCTTCATTCCTCGACTGCCAAACGCCACACAAAATAATAAAAAGGCGTGGATCTCATTCTATTTATTCTTAATAAAAATATTCTAAACTTATATCAACGAAAAACCCACAGAAACTTAAAACTAAGACTTCTCTATAGAGTTCTCGCTGTAAAAATGTCGGTGAGAACAATTTCGTAGTTCTCTACAGTGGATAGACGATAACGTACGTCAAAACTAGATTCGTGCTGCCGAAATCCACACATTTTGCGTCTTACAGCAACTTGCGTGTTTCAGCAAAGTAAAAATAAAAACAATGTTTTGTACGAACTCCCTATTTCACTGAAATTTCTTCCAGCAGGCCAATACTGGACAATTCAAAGAGAAGCAGACTTATTCTGCACTCTATATAAAAATTATCATTATTTTAAGATATACACAATATAAAATATAGATAATAAGTTACATATATATAGTTGTTGGGAGCACTAAGCTCGAAGTTGTTGACGAGTATGTTTACCTGGGACAAATAGTCCGACTAGGTAAATCTAACTTCGACCGAGAGGTCAATCGACGGATTTAACTCGGTAGGGCAGCGTTTAGGAAATTACGGCACATCTTCTCGTCAGGTATACCTCAAAACTTAAAAACGAGACTGAACAACCAGTGCGTGTTGCCAGTGATGAACTATGGAACTGAGATGTGGTCCTTCACTGCTGGCCGAAGCTCAAGGTCGCTCAGCGAGCTATGGAGAGGGCTATAATCGGAGTTTCTCTGCGTGATAAACTTAGAAATGAGAATATCCGCAGTAGAACCAGAGTGACCGACATAGTCCAACAAATTAGTAAGCTGAAGTGGCAATGGGCCGGCCATATAGCTCGAAGAACCGACAATCGATGGGGGAAAAAGGTTCTCGAGTGGCGGCCTCGTACCGGCGGACGAAGTGTAGGGCATCTCCCCACTAGATGGAGTGACGACCTGGTAAGATATGCAGGAAGTCGATGGATGCAGGTGGCTCAGGACCGTGCTTTGTGACATTCTTTGGGGGAGGCCTATGTTTAGCAGTGGACTTGTGAAGGGCTGTAATGATGATGGTGATGGTGACATACCTATATACATACACATACACACAAGTCTTGCATTAAATCATTGGATCAATGATGAAAGATAGTGCTCTTTAACTTGCCTTTTAAGCACTGACACTGTTTGAGCCTCATGAATTAAAGCGGGAACATAATTGCATTTGGTTGACTCGACCACGCTCTCATAGAATACCAGCGTTAAATAGCAGCTTAACATTGCTGTGTTTTGTATGGTGAGTGTAGAGAACCGGAAACCCTTTTTACTGGAAATGAGGCATTCCATATTAGCCCTCATGGGTGACAATACATCTGCATTTTGATTCATAATTGAGGATCGATGTAGATGTCTATGGGCTGTAGCAACCACTTACCATCAGGCAATGATGCCAACTTAGCAACTTTATAGCTAGATACAGCTATTTTTTGGTGATGGACAGCTACAATTTAATGAAATTTGTAGCTAAACTTTTTAGCTACTTTTTATAGCAACTTTTCATTTCATCATGAAATGTGAGACTATCGAGATTCGTAGAATAGGGTACCGAGTCTCGAAAGAAAAAATAAAAACTAAACGAGAATCTATGGTCATAATAGTTGCTATGGCTATGGTAGGTTTAGGTCGGTGTTGGCCGGGAATTCCCCGTTTCCTGCTGCGTTACGCCAGATTACTCACTAACCTACCACTAACCAAAATAGTACACGCTACTCGTATGCTACCTTGTGTTGTTTTGTTTTATCCATATAAACTAATTTTATTTGAAAATGGATTTATCTTCGAAAAAAAAGCGTATGCACAGAAATATAGACCGAAGTGGGAAAATATGGACGAATTTAAAGGTTGGTTGAGTTTCATAACTCTGAACTCAATCCTCTGCATTAGTGACTCCCTCAGGAAAAGTGATAATTGCTGCTATAACCGTGTTTTGTCTAAAGATGTACTGTATAAAATGGGCACCGCTGTGAAATATTCGGAATTAACGACGATAGACACTGAACCCCAAATATCGACATCTTCTTTGATTGATTAATTTTAAGCTTATTTTTTTTATTCAATAACGTACAGTCACGACCAATAATATGTAAACAACATAGAACATCGTCACGTTAAGCGTTCCGAAACAAAACTATTTGTGCCACAAAAGTCGACAATAAATATAAAAAAATCCTTTGTTGTTTACATATTATTGCTCGTGACTGTACACAAGACATTTTTAACTCTTCTTCTTTCTTTTTTTATGGCGGTTTTTAATTATTCGCCAATGTCAGCGTGGAAGTGTTTATTGAGTACAAGCTCAGTAGTTACAAATACTATTTCCACAGTGGTAGAGCCACGCGGCAGCTTTTGCTGTCGCACGGATGGGCCGGCTCGAACCGGGGTGGTACCACGACCTCACAGAATACCAGCGTGAAGTAGAGGTTTACCTCTGCGTTTCGCTTGGTGAGTGCAGGTGGCCGGAGGCCCTTTTTACTGGAAATGAGGCATTCCATCTTAGTCCTCACGGGTGGCAACGCATCTGCATTTTGATTCGCAAACGAGGAAAAATGTAGATGTCTATGGGCCGCAGCAACCACTTACCATCAGGTGGACTGTGTGCTCGTTTGTCACCCTTATCCTATAAAAAAAAAAAAAAAAAAAAAAAAAAACTATGCCCATGTACTAAAGAAGATTGTGATAATACAAGTATCTTATTTTCTTTAAACAATAAAATTTTCCCTTTTTATCTTGTAATACTAGTGGTTGTACTGTTGAATTACCTAGAACAAATGACAAACACAGTTGCTATAACTACATTAGTATATTAGTATTGACAAACATTAAACTTTTATACTATTAGTGTTAATAAAATCACACAGAATATATACATAATGTTAACATACTTATTATGTTAAGGATAATTATATCACTGTTGAAGCGCCTGTCAAATTATATTAGCAGTTCTCATGCCAATATTAGTCCGTAAGCTGTGTAGGTATGTTTAAAAAATGTTGTACCTGTCGTCGTTGTAAAATTTAGAGATCAAGTAAAGGTCGATTGAGCAAATTACTGCATTTTACTATTAAAAAGAGATCATTTTCCTATTCATGGTCCTAAATCGAAGCCGGATTTGAAAAAACGTAATTGGACAAGATATTATTTAGTGGAATACGCTTGGGAAGTCTTAAATATTCGTTGTGGAAATACCACCGAGGGAGTGAAGATATTTAACCAAGAAATCTGGAGTCTTAGCCCCTTAGATATTGGACTATTATTTAATTTATTTAACCCAGCACTCATTATCAGGTAGTATTTTGTGTAAATCGACTGCTAATTTATCAGGTTAGTACCAAATTACCTATAAAATAATTACGTATAACTTAAAGTATTTAATCGGCTAAAATTCATTTAATATTGTTTTATATAGTTTCTAATAACCGTCAAATCATGATTAAATCAAATTATAAAGCTTAGTTAAATTATATTGACGATATTATAATTTTTTTTTTCTCTTTATTGGTTTAAACTGTTTTTTAAAAAAAAAAAAAAATAAGTCAAGAGAGTGTATAATTGAAAAAATTGCATAATATTATTTATTACATACTAAGGCATACCTGTGAAGCTGTTTGATGGTCTGAATTGTATTTGTTACCCTTAATTGTTGTTAATTATAAAGTTAAATATCAAGGTAGTACATGTACCATTTTGTTTAATTATTTAAGAGTTTGAAAAATAAGTAAGGGAATTAGTTTTCATTTCTTTACAACTGTAAGCAAAATTGTATAAAACTACTTATGAATTATATTTTATAAAATATAAACTTCTTGTTTGTATAAATTTCAGGCATTTGCACTAGTCTCCCAATACCAGCCAGCATGCCAGAAGATAAGGAGCAAATTAGGAAACGAGCTAGTTACAAGGGACAAATAACAGCTTTTTCAAATTATTTAAATTCACTGAAGGTATCTTCATTGGCTGCTACTGAGGTAAATGAGTTGCAATTACGTATTAGTAGGATTGAGTCAATGTATGAACGATATGATGAGGTACAATTATCCATCGAGTGTAATACTGATAATATAGACGCCCAGATATCAGAACGAACTGATTTTGAATCCCTGTATTTTAAATCGCTTTCTCTTGCAAAAAGGATCTTAGCAGATTGCATTAAGTCAGATGACGTAAGCAGTGACGGTGGCTCTCATTCCGGCAATCATAAATTTGTTAAACTGCCCACTATTCAACTACCTAAATTTAATGGTTCTTATGATAATTGGTTAGAGTTTCATGACACGTTCATGAGCCTCATACATTCAAATGACGAGATAGATGACATAAATAAGTTTCACTATCTGAGAGCGTCGTTGGAAGGGCCCGCTGCTGTGGTAATACAGTCAATCGAATTCTCGGCAGCTAATTACACCGTCGCATGGACTATATTATGTGATAGATATGATAATAAAAGACTACTAATTCAAAATCACGTGACAGCCTTATTTAATATAGCACCAATTAATAAAGAATTGTCTGTCAACTTAAAACGTCTTATTGACCAAATAAATAAAAATTTACGTGCACTAGAATCTCTCGGTGAGCCAACTAAACAATGGGACACACTTCTCATTCATATTATTACTCAAAAATTAGATGCTAAGACATATCGTGAATGGGAAGAGTCTAAAGGTCGTTTGGAGAAAGATACACCTATTACGTTCGATATATTTTTGATGTTTTTAAAAAATCGAGCCGATTTAATCGAAACACTAGAAATGTCTAATTCTGGTGCTACTAACCGTTTAAATTCTTCTATAAAATATGCTCCAAAAGTTAAGGCAATGGTTTCAGTGCGGGATACCGGTAATAAAAACGGTTCGGCCTTTTCCGCCAAACTGTGTCCTAAATGTAAGGGTGACCATAAGTTAAGCAGTTGTCCTCAGTTTCTTGGATTAAGTAACGATGTGCGTCTACAGTTACTGCCAGAGTATAAAGTATGTTTCAATTGTCTTAATTCAGGACATTATGCAAATCACTGCAAAAAGCCAGGATGCAAAATATGCCACCGAAAGCATAACACTCTCGTGCACGTCGCAGATTACCAGTCAAAACCAATTACAGATATTAATACATCTAACACGAGTAGTGGTAATAATAAGCCCGTTATGCAAGGTCATTTCGAACAAACAAACAGTTCGACAGGCTCACAGTTGTCATCCAATTCTAACGCACATCTGTCATTATCCGCAAAGGTAGGCACTGCATCGTGTAGTGAACAAGGCGACGTATTGTTATCGACGGCATTAATTAAAGTTATAGGTAAGAATGGTTGTCCATATATTGCTCGTGCTATTCTTGATAGTGGCAGTAACGCTTGTTTAATAACTGAAGAGTTATATCAAAGGCTAGGTTTGCCCGCTCAAAATGTAAATCAGTCGGTAGTCGGTATTAATAATGCTTCGGCACACATCAAGAAGATTTGTAAGGTATCGATAAAATCATTGAATGATAACTTCTCTAGTAATCTTCATTGTTTTGTCCTACCATCAATAACCCAAAATGTACCTACTAGATATGTTAATTTGTCAAACTTAAAAATTCCATCTAATATTTCTCTGGCAGATCCTAATTTTCACTCACCTGCTCCCGTTGACATGCTTATAGGTGCTGATGTCTTTTGGGACTTAATAGGAACGCAGAGATTAAAATTAGGGGACGGTCAGCCGATTCTTTGTGAAACTAGCTTAGGATGGTTAGTATCAGGTCCGATAGATTATAGATATGTAAAGAAAGGGGTTAACTTTATTAAATGTAATTTTACAAGAATATTTCAAGATGAGGCTAGTAAAGATTTAGATGAAGATATACAAAAACAATTAGTACGCTTCTGGCACCTCGAAGAGGTAAGCCCTGCGTCTCTTTATTCAAACGAAGAAAAATTATGCGAAGAACACTTTTTAAAAAACACCACGCGACTGGCAAATGGTCGATTTTGCGTGAGGATACCCTTAAAACATAATCCTGACGTATTAGGTGATTCTTGGCCACGAGCTAAAAAGTGTTTACTATCGCTAGAGCGCAGGTTAGCAGGTCAATCTCAGGTCTATGAAATGTATAAAGAATTTATGTCAGAGTATGAAAGTCTGGGTCATATGGAGAAATGTGAGAATGATAATTTACCACGTAAGATGCATTTTATACCACATCACGGTGTGCTTCGGGAAAGTAGTACTACTACTAAATTAAGAGTCGTTTTCAATGCTAGCAGTCCGACTTCTTCGGGTGTTTCCTTGAATAATATACAGATGGTAGGTCCCGTGGTACAGGACGACCTTTTGTCCATTCTTTTACGCTTTCGGCTACACAAATACGTTCTCACAGCTGATGTTGAGAAAATGTACCGGCAAATAGTCATTCATCCCGATGACCGCTATTTGCAACAAATTGTCTGGCGTGATAACCCTTCAGAACAGCTTCAAGCTTATCAACTTAACACCGTGACTTACGGCACCTCTAGTGCTCCCTTTTTGGCAACTAGGTGCCTCCAACAATTAGGCTTAGAGTGTACCGATGACAAGGTTGCTCAAGTGATCATTCACGATTTTTACGTTGAAGACTTGCTAACGGGAGGGGATGATATTAACGAGGTTACAGATTTGCGCCGTAAAGTGACTTCCACACTTGCATCAGCTCATATGGTTTTGCGAAAGTGGAAGTCGAATGAATCTCAACTGGTTAGTGAAAATGATATTTCTCCGCTTGATTTGAATATTGGTGGCTTTGAACCGACTAAAACTTTAGGCCTTGGTTGGCAATCACATACTGACCAACTTTGTTTCCCTATAGGAGGGCTATTCTCAGGTAGAACAAAGCGTGATATGTTATCTGTGATTTCTCAGATTTTTGATCCACTAGGACTTCTATCTCCCTGTGTAATTAAGATGAAAATGCTTCTTCAACAGTTGTGGCTGCTCAAGCTGTCATGGGATGAGCAGTTGACGCCAGAAATCAGCAAGATGTGGGCTGAGATAATAGTCGATTTACCTAAATTAAATACTCTACGTATTCCACGTCGTGTTATTTGTGACTCGCCTAGTTGGTTTGAATTTCATATTTTCTCGGACGCTTCTGAGCGAGCATATGGCGCCTGTTTATATGTGCGTAGTGTTAATGATCAGGGTGAGGTTTTAATTCAATTATTGATGGCGAAAAGTCGTGTCGCGCCGCTTAAACCTATAACAATCCCAAGACTGGAACTTTGTGGTGCACTTGTTGGAGCTCGCCTTTACCAAAAGGTTGTAGCATCGCTGAGACAACAGGCTAAGCGCACTTTCTTTTGGACAGATTCGTCCATCGTGTTAGGATGGTTAAAGGTGTTACCTAGCAAGCTACAACCCTTTGTCAGAAATAGGGTTGCTGAAATATTAGAGAAGACTGGAAATTGCGAGTGGAGGCATGTCCCAACAGAGTGTAATCCGGCCGATCATATTTCTCGCGGTGTGAGTTGTGAGGATATTTCATCCATGAGTAAGTGGTGGTCAGGACCTGAATTTTTAAAGAAAGAGGTCTCTCACTGGCCTGCAAATTTCTTAAGTATTAATCACGAGTTGCCTGAGATTAAATCGTCAAATGTTATCCTCCACGGAATACTTCATTCTAGCAACAATGAAGTATTCCGTGGGAATAAATTAATTGAATTTAAACGCTTTTCTAAATATGCTAGATTAAATCGGACCGTTGCTTATGTGCTGCGTTTTATTAATAATTGTAGAAAGCAATCCGTTCACGGTCCTCTAAGCAATCAAGAGTTGCAAACCGCACTCAATGTTATTATAAGAATATCCCAGAGTGAATCATTTGAGGAATACACCATGTTAATTAAAAATAAAAGTTTACCCACGAAAAGTCCGTTGCATAAATTTAATGTATTTCTCGATGATAATAAAATAATGCGTGTTGGAGGGCGTCTTGAAAATTCCGATTACTGTTATGAGAAAAAACATCCCATACTTATACAGTCCACTCATTATTTTACCAAATTGCTCTTCAATTATGAGCACATAAGGTTAATGCACGCGGGACCACAGCTAATGTTGGCCACTATAAGAGAGATGTACTGGCCGATTAGAGGTCGTAATTTGGCCAGATCTTGTTATCGACAATGTGTAAGATGTAATAGAATGAAAGGAAAAACCATCTCTCCAATAATGGGCAACCTACCACACCAACGCATCCTTTCTGGTTTTCCATTTCAAAATATTGGACTAGACTATGCGGGACCAATTCAATCTGTTTCTCGCCATGGCCGTGGTTGTAAAATTGTAAAGGTGTATATAGCTATTTTTATTTGCTTCGCGACTAAGTCAATTCATCTTGAATTAGTGGGTGATTTAACTAGCAATACCTTCATATTAGCTTTGCGCAGATTTATGTCTAGAAGAGGGAAACCTCTTAATATTTATTCGGATAATGGTACCTCCTTTGTAGGCGCATACAATGACATTTCAAAATTTATTAGGACGTATTGTAATTCTTTATCTGAGGTAATGGCAAATGAAGGAATTAATTTCCATTTCATACCGCCTTATTCTCCCCATTTTGCTGGGCTTGCGGAGGCTGGTGTCAAATGCATTAAATATCATTTAGTTAGAGTGCTGGGCAATTGTAATGTGACTTACGAGGAACTAAATACCACATTAATACAAATTGAGGCTATACTTAACTCCAGACCACTCACACCTTTGTCAACGAATCCTGAAGACTTGCTACCACTAACGCCCGGTCATTTTTTGGTTGGACGCCCCTTGACTTCCTTGCCGACACCAGACTATAAAGATCATTCCGTAAGCTCTTTAACCCGATTTCAACGAATAGAACAATTACGTCAACATTTTTGGGCTAGATGGAGCAAGGAATATATATCAGAGCTTCAACTGCGGATGAAATGGCGTTCCTGTAAAGGCTCTTTGAAGTTAAATTCACTGGTACTCCTAAAAGAGGAGAATTCACCGCCATTAAAGTGGAAGATGGGTCGCATCGTCGCAGTCCATCCAGGCTCGGACGGCGTATCAAGGGTGGCGGATATCAAAACATCGACTGGTATAGTTCGCCGATCATTTAGCAAAATTTGTCCGCTTCCTGAACCTGAAGAATCTGGTTGAAAGGTAGACTTTCAACGCCGGGGGGCATGTTGAAGCGCCTGTCAAATTATATTAGCAGTTCTCATGCCAATATTAGTCCGTAAGCTGTGTAGGTATGTTTAAAAAAAGTTGTACCTGTCGTCGTTGTAAAATTTAGAGATCAAGTAAAGGTCGATTGAGCAAATTACTGCATTTTACTATTAAAAAGAGATCAAATTCCTATTCAATCACTATATTTCTTTACTTATGCCTCTGTAATAATTATAATGATTTATTATTATTCGTTATGGAAATCGATTGTTTAAAGGCAAAGTATCGATATAAATATCGATACCGCATTTGTCTATGACCGATCGTTTTGAGAACTGTCAAAGTTGATTTTAGCATTAGTTCATAAGGCATTCGTGTTGTAACATCCGAGAGAGTAACTTGTGAAGAATAAATCTATGTCAATCTTTTAAATCCGCGTTTATTTTATTAATCAAGAAGTGAATTCTACATCTCAGAAGTGGGATAAACAAGGCCCATAGTGTATTATACTAAAATTCAAGTATTTACGAAATTTTTTCTTCCACGTGTTATTTTACGACGATTTGAAATATAAATATGAACACCGAAATAGAAAACGACAATAATTATAGAAAATCACGCTCACGTCATCGCAAGAGAAAAAATTCTCACCGTGAGTCAAAAAGTAGATCCAAGCATAAAAAGCACCATAAAAGTCGCCGTGACAAAGATTTGAACAAAAAGCGATGTAATACATATTCTACGGACTCAGATGGAAGCCAACAAGATAATGTCACTCCTCGTCGACGCGCGAGATTAAGTGACAGATGTAAAAGTAAATCAAGAGAAGAACGTCATTGTCGTACACCAACTTCAACTAGAAGCAGAACTCCTTGTCGCGAATCAGCTGGTGGCAGTCGTACACGCGGTATAGATCCCGTAAGCGTCATCAAGGTGAACTTCAAGAGGATCTTTGGCAGCCACCTGTGCCTGAAGGAACGAGAGAACCGTCGCGTCACAAGCCGTTGAGTGAAGCAGGTATGGATAGTACGTTACATATCTTATCAGAATTAGTAAAATGTTTGTCATCTAACCGCCCTGACGGTAATAAGTTTCCTACGTTAGGCAACGTGGTGCCAGGATTCGATCCTATGATAAAAGGTCAAACAGTACGTATGTGGTTGCATAAAGTAGAAGAGTGTGCTAAGTTATATAAATGGGGTGATGACCAAATCATACATTATGCAATACCTAAGCTATCAGGAGTAGCTAGAGTATGGTACCAAGCGTTACCCACTATGTCGTTCTCGTGGTCCGAGTGGAAAACCAAACTTATTGAATCCTTTTCCAGTAGTGATGATTATGCTGAATTGTTGACTGAAATGCTGTCCAAACGTGTAAGGTATAACGAGTCCCTAGAACTTTACTTTTACGAAAAGTTAAATTTACTAAATCGTTGCGATATCAAAGGTAAGCGTGCCGTTGATTGTATTCTCTATGGTATAGAAGATCGCTCTATTAGGTTGGGAGCTAAGGCTGCCAAATGCCAGGAACCTGAACAAGTTTTAGAATATTTTCAATCAATTAAACAGCAACCCCGTGATAACGATAAATGTAAAAGCGTTCAAGATAGAAAAACGGCCTACACTAATAATACCCAATTAACTGGTCAAAGACAGTCGCGTCCTATGTCTAATTCGAATATTATTTGCTTTAACTGTAACGAATCGGGACACTATAGCTATAAATGTACTAAAAAGATCGTAAAATGTACGATTTGCAGTAGGTTAGGCCATTTAGCTGAAAAGTGTACGAGGGTTCAAACGAACTTCAAAAATAAAAGTGATAATTTACACGAGAAAAATGTCTTGCAATTAAAGTATAATAACGAGTACGATAATAAATATAAAATGCAAGTGAATGTAAATGGTAGGGTGATCGAAGGCTACATAGACCTGGGTAGCCAGTGTACCTTAATGCAACAAAGCGTTGCTAAAACGTTAGGCTTGACATGGACTATTCAAGACTTACCATTACTACGAGGGATAGGTAATAATACTATACTTCCCGTTGGCTTGGCAGCAGTAACTTTGGAGATTCAGGGAATTTCTGATGATATAAAAGTTTGCGTGGGTGATGATAGTATTATCAAATATCCTATACTTGTTGGTCATGATTTCACGGAAAAACCTGGAATTATTATTACTAAAACTTTTGAATCTGTAACTTTTACTCGTAACCCATCGAATAAATTTAAATTAATCTTGCAAAGTGACGTGGCGCTTAAGGCAAATGAAATGATTGCTATTCCAATACGTTGTGATAGTGACTACTCGGGAGATTTATACGTAAACGGTACGCTACGTGGTGTACCAGGATACCAGTACTATTTATTGCCAGGCGATTACAGTATTAGTAATGGTACTGGCTGTTTAGTTGTTCAGAGTGTTTCGGAAAATTGTATTCGCCTGAAAAAGGACTCGTTGGTGACGCGTGCATTACCTTTGAATCGTACCATTGATGTAAGCGTTTTAAACCTTGATGATCCCAGCGCAGAATCTGATCTTCATGTTGGTGAACAATTAACTAGCGACGAATTATCAAAGTTAAAAGATCTCCTTAAACAGTTCGAAACATGTTTTTCAAGTAGTTTACGTGATTTGGGAATGACGGACATAGTGAAAATGGACATCGAGTTAAATGATAGCAAACCTGTTGTTTACCGACCATATAGGTTGTCATACCCCGAGCGAGCGGAAGTTAGATCGATGGTACAAGAAATGCTTGACGCAGGCATCATACGTGAATCCAGTTCTTCATATGCAAGTCCAATTCTACTTGTTAAAAAGAAAACTGGGGAAAAGAGACTGTGTGTTGATTATAGGGCCCTAAATAATAAAACACGAAAGGAACATTACCCGTTACCATTGATCGATGATCAATTAGATATGTTGTCGGGAAATTCTCTGTTTATTACTTTAGATTTGGCATCTGGGTATTACCAGATACCTATATCAGAGCAATCACAAGACAAAACTGCATTTGTGACACCTGACGGGCAGTATCAATACACGCGCATGCCATTCGGTTTGGCTAATGCGCCTTCATTATTTCAACGTACGATGAACAAAATATTAACTAAATCTAAGGTAAAGTACGTACTCGTTTATATGGACGACGTGCTTATACCGGCACGAAATTTTGATGAAGGTCTTGGTCGGCTGGAAGAAGTTTTGGGGTTACTACGCGAAGCAGGTTTAACATTGCGACTAAAAAAATGTTATTTCTTCTTCGAAGAAATAGACTTTTTAGGTTTTCGGGTAAATGGCAAGGGTATACGCCCGGGAGCAAAAAAAACAGATGCTATTTCCAAATTCCCCCCACCACAAAATGTTCACGAGCTGAGGAGATTTATCGGGCTTACCAGCTTCTTTAGACGCTTCGTTCAAAATTTTGCTCTTATAGCACGACCTCTTGCTGATCTTTTAAAGGCAAGTTTTGAGTGGACTTGGACTCATGAGCATATAAAAGCATTTGAGACGTTAAAAAAGAAGTTAGTGGAAAGACCGTTGTTGGCGCTCTATGATCCCAATTTAGAAACTGAATTGCACACAGATGCGTCGAAACAAGGCATTGCCGGAATACTCATGCAAATGGGACGGGATGGATTGCTCAGACCGGTAGCGTATTATAGTCGGAAAACTACCACGGAAGAACAGCGTCTCCATTCCTTCGAATTAGAGACTCTTGCCGTCATCAACTCACTTAACCGATTTCGCGTATATCTTTTAGGTATAAAGTTTAAAATTGTTACCGACTGTAATGCGCTACGAACCACGCTTACGAAAAGGGATTTGATACCCAGAATAGCACGTTGGTGGGTGCAATTCCAGGAATACGACTGCAATATTGAGTACAGAGCAGGGTCACGAATGACACACGTTGATGCTCTAAGTCGTAACCCTGTGAACGAACCCTCCATCGAAGATGAATCGCGGGTGATTGATGTTTTACAAATCGATGTAAAGGACTGGATCGCAACAGTTCAAAGTAACGATGATGAAATTAAGGGCATTAAGGAGGTACTACAAGATAGTCGCACGAAATCCGTTGCAGATATTTATAAAAATTACCAGTTAAAAGGAGACCATGTTTACCGTATAGTTGATAATGGTATTCGCTGGGTAGTACCGAGGCCAGTAAGGTGGCAGGTATTACGTATGAACCACGACGAAGTAGGACACTTCGGTTTTGATAAGACTATTAGTCGTCTGCAAGGTATGTTCTGGTTTCCCAAAATGAGGCGTTTTACAAAAAAATATGTAACATCATGTCTCGAATGTGCTCATCATAAGGCCCCAGGTGGAAGGAAGGAAGGTATGCTTCATCCCATTCCCAAAATTGAAGTACCGTTCCATACACTACATGCCGATCATTTAGGCCCTTTTGTACGATCTCGAAGAGGCAACACGTACATTTTGGTCATTGTAGATGCTTTCACAAAATTTATAAATATTAAACCGGTTAGGGACACAAAATCTACAACCGCAATTAAAATATTCCGAGAACATTTTAGCTATTTTGGAGTCCCATCCAGACTAATAACAGATAGAGGCACATGCTTTACGAGCGCAAAATTTAAGTCATTCACAAGGAGCTTAGTTTTGAAACATATATTAAATGCAGTTGCCACACCGCGGGCCAATGGACAAGTGGAAAGGTACAATAGGACGATAACGGATGCTTTAAGTACTAAATGTCATGGTAAAAATGATAACACCTGGGATGAGTACATAGCTGATATACAGTTAGGAATGAATACAACAGTGAACAGGGCAACTGGCAAAAGTCCTTCAGAGTTATTGTTCGGTTATAAACTAATGAATGTGTCAGAGACCATTCTCGGAGATGTTATAAGCCCGACGACTGAATACACGCAAGGAGAAAATTTAGTGGAAATGAGATCCGCAGCGAGTGATAGAATAGAGAAGCAACAAGAAAATTCAAAAAGAGCATTTGATGAACGGAGAAAACACGCAACACAGTATAAAGAAGGCGATTTAATTAGAATTGAGAGAACAGTTATTGATAGAGAACACTTAGGGAAATCAAAAAAATTATTATCGAAATTTAATGGCCCCTATAGGATTAAGAAATTACTACCGAATGATAGATTTCTTGTTGAGGATACGCCTTTAACCAGAAAAGGGAAAAGGCGGTATGAAAACGTAGTAGCTCTGGATAAAATACATCCTTGGTTAAATTATAAAGCTATTTCAAGCGGAAGCGACAACGACCATAGTGATAGTGACGCTGGTACCGACTTAAGTAATGAGTAAATTGAATAATAAAAATGATATTTGACGAATTTCGTTATGTAATTATATCGTTTTTGTTGATTTCATAAAGTTGATGCGTTTCGAAGGTGGCCTAAACCTTACAAAATGTTGATTAACCTGTAAGTTACGAGTAATTAGTGTATGATGAAGGTAGGGATGGCTGCACATAGAAACAGACTATTCTGTAGTGGTGAAAGATTTATAGATGTGTATGGGTCGTGAGCGGTTAGTGTTGTCGCGCAGATAATCGCAGATCGTGACAGACAGTACACTCACATCGAATGACATAGGCTATGAGCGATCAGTGAAGGACTCACAGATGATCGCAGATCATAGCAGACTATGGATAGGTATTAAAAAAATTATAAGGCTTAGGTTGCGAGTAATTAGTGAAAACAGTTCACAGATGATTACAGATCGTAACAGACTACGCCAATATATCGAATGACATAGGCTATGAGCGATCAGTGAAGAACCCACAGATGATCGCAGATCATAGCAGACTATGCATGACTATTCAGAAAATATAAATAACAAGTTATAGGGTTTAGGTTGCGAGCAATCAGTGAAAATAGTTCACAGATGGTTGCAGATCGTAACAGACTACGCCAATATGCATAGTTTATTTATTTTGTTTAGCATTTTATTTTTCACTCTTGTCTTCCTATTTTTGTAAGGTGTATAAACACAAAATGTATTATTGTTAAATTGTATAACGCCAATAGATATTGTTATGTAAATTTTACTAAATTTTACAAAAGCTAATAATATCATCTTGTAATAAATCAAGTGAGAGGACTCACTTATTTTAGGATGGCCGAACTGTTAACATACTTATTATGTTAAGGATAATTATATCACTATATTTCTTTACTTATGCCTCTGTAATAATTATAATGATTTATTATTATTCGTTATGGAAATCGATTGTTTAAAGGCAAAGTATCGATATAAATATCGATACCGCATTTGTCTATGACCGATCGTTTTGAGAACTGTCAAAGTTGATTTTAGCATTAGTTCATAAGGCATTCGTGTTGTAACATCCGAGAGAGTAACTTGTGAAGAATAAATCTATGTCAATCTTTTAAATCCGCGTTTATTTTATTAATCAAGAAGTGAATTCTACAATAAGGAGTATTTGTGTAGGTTAAAAGTGAATCAAAATTTATAGGACGAGGGATGTCAGGAGGGAGATGATCATAGAGTGAACAAGATAATTTAGGACAGTTAAAAAAAATATGGTCTGAGGTTCCCTCATCTAACCCACATTCGCAGAGGGAACTATACCTAATCCTCAGTTTGGCTAAATGTACTGGTGCACAAGCATGGCCAATTCTAAGTCTACAAATAGTTGATGTTGACTGTTTGTTAGCTTTATTAAATTTGAAAAACCATGGTTTTGGAGGGATGACACATTGTATAGCAGCATAGTGTTTACCTTTTATATTTTGAGTGGCTTTCCATAATGTGTTCCAATTATTACTTAACTTCTTCTTTGCAAGTAACACTATGTCTGAAGAGTAAATTAAATTACATGGCAAACCATTTCGACTTGCATTTTTAGCCATCAGATCAGCTGTTTCATTGCCCTTAATGCCACTATGACCTGGAATCCAAGCTAAGGAAACCTGAATGCCCTTGAGATGACATCTATACAATGTGTGTTTAATTTTGAGGATCAAGGGTAACTTATATTTACTTTGGAACTGGTTTGACAAAATTGCTAATAAACAGCTTTTGGAGTCGGTAACAATAACTGACTTATTTAAGTTGTGTGCTTCTATATAAATCAAAGCTTCATAAATTGCCGTGGCCTCGCCAGTAAAAGTGGAAGAAATAGAAGGGCATTTAAAATTGAGGATTATTTTGTATCTGGGAATCCAAACTGCTGCTCCAGTGCAAATTTCACCTGACTTTTTGGAGGCAGCAGTGTATATAATAAGCCAGCCTTTCCATAAATTATCTATGACTCTACTTAGTTTACTATTTGCTATAGGGCAATCTTTCTCAATACCAAGGTCGAGGTGGATATTTGGTTGGAAAATAATTGCATCATATGGGATATCAAAGATGGGACAGGACTTGCATTGTGATACTGGGTGTGGTAGATGGAGTAATGTTACCAAACTGTTGGATAAGCAGGGAGATTCTTTATGAGTCCAGTAATGCTTTGTTGAAATATATTCCAAAAGAAGGTGTAATTTAGAAATGAGAGGATGTGAAGAGAGTTGATAGATATTAAAAAAGAATCGGTCCGAAAGATATTGTCTTCTTAGGTAAAGAGGGGGATCTACACATTCGACTTGGAGAGCATTTATTGGGGAAGATTTCATTGCCTCAATGATTATACGAAGGCTTTTCGTCTGAATCCTGTCTAGGATCTTTAGGGAAGACTTATTACATGGTTCCAAGACAAAGCACGCATAATCCAAATGACTACGAATAAGGGCGTTGTACAATATTTTTTGAGAGAATGGATGGGAGCCCCACCAAACTCCCGATAACGCGCGAAGAATATTTATATTTTTTTCACATTTTTTTGAGACATAGTTGATATGATGAGAAAAGGTTAGTTTGGAGTCAAGAATAACTCCCAAAAATTTTACATTCTCCCTAATAGGGATAGGTTCATTATTAAAGAGAATGTCGATTTCAGGGAGTTGCCTATGGCGAGAGAAGATGACAACACTGCTTTTGGGAACAGACAAGGACAAACCATGATCAGTTAACCAATCTTGTAAATAGGACATTGATAGATTCAAGCGGGAACAAGCTGTAGCAAGGTTATCCAAGGAAATATATATAGCTATATCGTCTGCATATTGGAGGATGTTACAGAATGAGTTAACAGAAAGTTCTAGATCATAAGTATAGATAGAATAGAGCAAAGGACTAAGTACTGAGCCTTGTGGGAGACCCTTCCATACAATTCTTGGCGGGAGTAGAGAATTTTGACTATCAAAATAAATGGATCTAGAAGAGAGAAAGTTAGAGACAAAATTTACTATCCTCACTGGAATACTCAGATTAAGCATTTTTTGCCTGAGCACAGGAAGAAGTACATTATCATATGCAGACGAGATATCTAGAAAGACACCAACAAGGTATTCATGTTTAGAGTAAGCTATACGAATATCAGTAACTAGAGTACTAAGGCTATCCATGGTGCTTAAGCCCTTTCGGAATCCAAATTGGCTTTTTGCTAGAAGGTTTTTGCTTTCAAGAAACCATTCTAGACGATTTTTTATTAGGTGTTCAAGAATTTTGGCCATGGTACAAGAAAGAGCAATAGGGCGGTAGCTTGAGGGATCAGTGTGAGGCTTACCTGGTTTGTAAATAGGTAAAATAACTTGGGATTTCCATTCTTCAGGAGGAATACCGGACATG
The DNA here is from genome assembly GCA_963668995.1 of Parnassius mnemosyne. Taxonomy (NCBI): domain Eukaryota; kingdom Metazoa; phylum Arthropoda; class Insecta; order Lepidoptera; family Papilionidae; genus Parnassius; species Parnassius mnemosyne. The sequence goes on along the minus strand of CAVLGL010000097.1, from coordinate 1,395,901 downwards.
TAAATACAATTTAAAATAGAAAGAAGATGGGCTTTAGTAAATTCACTGCTATTAGTAATAAAAGAATAAGGAATTCCATCAATTCCTGGTGAAGAGTCTTTAAGGACACTAAGAACAGCATATAACTCCTCATAAGAGAAAGGGGAGTCAAAACTGTGTTGATAGTGCAAGGACTGTGATTGAAATACTATACTTTCATTGTAAGATGGTACTGAAGGAGGAGCAAGATTACTAGCAAAATTTTCAAGCCAATAAGACTGATCATTAGAAATTGTGATTTCAGAGGCCAAAACTGAACATCGGAATTTTTTAATATTTTTCCAGACTAATGATGGATGAGTCCTAGGCGACAGTGACTCACAGAATTTAACCCATCCAGCCTTTTTCTTCCCAGATAATAATTTTAATGTTTCAGCAGCAGTTTTTTTATAAAAAAATATAGTTGTCAAAATTCATAGAGAGGGAATATCTTACTTCAGCTTCTTTTCTCTTCTTACATGCTACAGAACAATCTTGATCCCACCAAGGTGGTGAAGGAGCATTATTTTTATAAGGTTTTTTGATGGGGATTGTCTTATTGGCAGCAGATAAAATAGCTTTTTAAAAGTAGAATACACCTGAAGAACATTATCGTTCTGAACAGGAGGGAGGGCTGATAGTTCTTCCTCTAGAACTGTGGAATATAGTTGCCAGTTTGCTTTGGATGTGTTATATTTTAACCTAGGATTAAATGGAACATTGACTGTATAGGAGCTAGGGGGATTAATAACAATAGGGAAATGATCACTGCCATGGGAAAAGGGTAATATTCTCCAAGAAAGAAGGGACGACAGGGCAGGGGAACAGAGTGACAGATCTACTGCACTTTTAGGATTTTGGAGGGGGGATACTCTACGTGTAGGTGAACCATCGTTAAGGAGGCAGAGATCTAAATCATCAATGATGTCTAAAAATGTAAAAGATCAGGGATCACAAAAATGGGAGCCCCATAAAGTATGGTGCATATTAAAATCACCAAGAATTACCATAGGAGGAGGGATGGAGGATACAATCCTCGTAAGTTCTGACAAGATATTTAAACTAGGTTCGGGAATGTAAACAGAGAGAAAAGAAGTGTTATGAGCTCTAACTGCTACAGCATTAATTGAAGGACTATGAGAAGGGAGGAAAATTAATGTATAAGTAATTGATTTTGAGATAAGAATGAAAGAGCCAGCATGACCATCATGCCTATCATCCCTGAGGCATGAATAACCTGAGATCCTAAAATGGGACCCAGGCTTAAGCCATGTCTCTTGGATGGCTAGGATGAGGGGATGGTATTTATTAATAAGGTAAATTAATTCATTTTTCTTATTATTAATGCTCCGGCAGTTCCATTGAAGTATTGGAGGGAAGGTTATTTGTTAATGAAATGAGCTCAGTAAGTTTTTGGCGGAGGGCAAGTGGGAGATCCATATCGCTGAAACGGGAAAGCATACTTATAAGCATGGAGATCATTAACTCACAGAGATTGTCATTAGGGGAAATACTCCGCCCTATTAAAGCACAACCATTAGTAGTTGAAGAAAAAGGGGTCTCTATTATTGCCTCATGGGCAGATTTATCATATCCATGACTTGATGCTGGATTTGGCGGAAGTCTTGGAGTAAATGTAGTTTTCCTGTAAGAATGAGATTGTGAGGGGACAACTGAAGGTAAAGTGGAATTTGAAATAGGATAGAGACTCTGATGATCATACGAAGGAAGGATTCTAGCAGCATCTGCATAAGATCTTCGGACTTGAGGGAAACGGGCAGATGCTTCTAGATAGGAAATATTTTCCTGTGACATGGTAAGTTTGATAGATCTCTGCCTAGAGTGTTCAGGGCAGGAAGGATCTTTAGCCGTGTGAGATCCTGAACAAAATAGGCAAGTGGGAGACTGTCTTGTGCATGATATTCCTTCATGATTTTGAGCACACACAAAACAACGGGAAGATGACCTACACTGTGAGGTTACGTGTCCAAAACGACAACATTTGTGACATTGAATAAGAGGTAAAATGTAGGGCTCAACAGGCATTGAGGTGAAAAAACAATAATTGTTAGAAGGAAGTTTCTGGCCGGAAAAAGTTAAAACAACCGTTTGAGAGGGAATCCATACAGTACTTTGGTTTTCATTAACTGACTTTCTATTAAATCGGCGAGCTTTAATAATTGAGCCAAAACCAGCTGGGACCTCGATTGATGATATGAGTTCCTCTAATGTCCACTCTACAGGGACCTGCCTCACTATTCCCATGCGTGTGACATTATAGGAAGGGATTACAGTATCATATTTAGCACCTGCAAGGGCTGGGTTCTCAATAAAACAATTTGCATCAGCTGCACTTTTAAACTCGACAGAAATTCTATTGCGTCCTATTCGCTTAACACCATCACTAACAACATTTTTAATATTATTATGGTAGAGAAAATGACCAAACTTTATCGGTTTTAAAACTACTCCAGTTGATAAATCATCTACTCTCTTACTTACATGAACAATAAACGGCGCATTGTCGTTATTAGAATATTTATGTTTTTTTTCTATGTAGTCAGGATGGGTATAAGAGGTCTGAATAGATGGTACAGGTTGAGATGGATCTGTAATTAATCTTTCTGAGGATGAGCTGAGTTATTGATTACTTGCAATCTTTTACGCTTCGACTGATCAATTTCGATAGGCATATTATTATGTTTTTTGGTAACAGTATGGGAGTCACATGGAACCCCGTCGGGATCGGGAGGATCTTCCTCCATTTTATTTTAACTAATTACATATAACACAGCACAATTACTAAATACTTACGGATTTATAACTACTAAAACCAACACCAATAGAAATAATAAACAAAAAAGTAAATCAACAGCTCTAAGAATAAGAAATAGCCAAAAACACAATGACACTTGTACACCTCACACACCAATCCGCATTTTTAACTCTCTTGTCGGAAATTGAAAATTATTGTCAGAAATTGACATTTTATTGTAATCTACCTACGTACTGTAACATTTAGCTACTTCTAGCAACTTTTGGGGGTAAAAAAAGCTGGCAATCTAGCAATATTTTGAAAAATGTCTAGCAACTGGGTAAAGCTAGCAGTTGGCAACACTGCCATCAGGTGGACTGTGTGCTCTGGCCTAAAGGTCTAGATGCCAGGCCATAAACTCCAAAAAAAAAAAGACTGTGTGCTCGTTTGTTACCAGTGATGCCAACTTAGCAACTTTATAGCTAGATCTAGCTATTATTTGGTGGCGAACAGCTACAATTTAATGAAATTTGTAGCTAAACTTTATAGCTACTTTTTCTAGCAACTTTTCATTTAGTCGTGGGACATAAGACTATCGAGATTCGTAAAGTAGGGTACCAAGTCTCAAAAGAAAAAATAAAAACTAAACGCGAATCTATGGTCATAGATGCTATTGTACGTAAAGGTCGGCGTTGGCCGGGAATTCCCCGTTTCCTGATGGGCTATGCCTGATTACTTACACCAAAATAGTATATACGCGCTACTTGTATTCTACCTTGTGTTATATTGTTTTTTTTTTCATATAAAATTACTACTCGCTATTTTAATTTTATTTGAAAATGGATTTACCTTCGAAGAAAAAAGCGTACTCACAGAAATACAGACCGGAGTGGGAAAATATGGACGAATTTAAAGGTTGGTTAAAATCGGCAAGTGGAAATTCAAGCAAAGCGTTTTGTACATATTGTTCTACGGAAATTATTGCTAAACTATTTGACATAAAGAAGCATTCTGAGACAAAAAAACATAAACAGAAAGTAGAGTTTAAAACAGGTACGTGAATTGAATTTAAAATTCGTTTTGTTTATAGCAGACTGTATCGATGGGAGAAATACGTTTGATACTTTCATTTTACTAATATTTTTTTTATAAAACAATAGTATCAATGTCATATTCTACGTCTACAGTCAGTGTTGAATTGAAATCCCTTATTTTTTGAATTTGCCGCTCTTTTCATGTGCAGAGAAGAGCCAGATTGTTATTAGTGTTGCCCTAAAATAAATGAACAAAAAGCGGCATATTAAAAAATTTCTAACAGTACTAATTTTAAACTTTTATTCACTTATGTACATATATTAATTTTGTCTTTACAGGCAATCAAGAAATTCCTTTCAAAGTTGTACCAAAAGACCATTCATATAGACATTGCGATGAATCTGAAGGCGCATTGACCTTATTTATTGCTGAGCACTGTTCTATATTAAGTGTAGACCATTTAGGTGAACTATGCAAAATGTGTTTCAAAGACTCCAAAGCTACACAGGAGCTAAAATTGCATCGAACTAAATGTACAGAAATAATGAAAAATGTGTTGATGCCGCACTTTCGCAAAGAGCTCTTAGATGATATTGGAAATCAAAAGTTCAGTATTATAATGGATGAGTCCACCGACGTCAGTGTCAGTAAACACCTTGGTCTTGTAATTAGATATTATAGTGCCACACAGGAAAACATAGTAAGTTCATTCCTGGAACTAGTTTCTATTGAGAATGCAGATGCCAGGGGAATCGTTAATGGCCTGGTATCATGCTTAGAGAGTCACAACTTAAATATTAAACAAATGATTGGAATTGGAACTGATAATGCATCTGTTATGACAGGCATTAATAACGGGGTTCATGCAATCCTAAAAAGAGAATATGGTATAGAAAATTTGATACTGATACGATGTGTCTGCCACTCGTTGCAGTTAGCAGTGACCCATGCATCCGAAAATACTCTGCCAAGAAATATCGAGTTTTTGGTTAGAGAAATTTATAAATGGTTCTCTGTGTCTCCTAAGCGGCGAGATGAATACACAAAAATATACGAACTTATTAACTGTGGCGAAGGTCCGTTAAAAATCACCAAGGTGTGCGATACACGTTGGCTTTCAATAGAGCCAGCGATTACAAAAATTGTGACACAATGGGAAGAATTAAAATTACATTTTAATTTAGCAAGAGGGAAAGACAATTGTTACTCAGCTGAGCTTATTTACAACATGCTCGAAGACAAAAGAAATTATTTATATTTTGTGTTTCTGAGAAGCGTTTTAAATGATGTTCAAACAGCAATTAAATCATTTGAAAGTGAGAACTCTAATCCATTAAAACTTCTTAATACACTCACAACACTGATACAATCAGTGAGCCAGAGAATTTTAATACCAAGACCTGTAAACAGGAACTTATTAGATCCAACAATTGACAGGGATATTAACCCTAGGCCTTATCTTAGCTACATGTTTGAAACTGCAACATCTCAACAAAATTTAGAGTCAGAAGTTTTAAATGCAATACGACAACGCTGTTCTGCCTTCTTACTGCAATTACTTAAGGAATTGCAACAATGACTTCCAGACAACTACAAGCAGTTAGAATCAATGGCGTTGCTAAGTCCAGAAGAGGCAATAAAACCAATCAAGTCAAACACTGTCATGGAGGTTGCTGAAATCTTGGGATTTACACCGGAAACAATAGACAAAATAATGCAACAGTGGCACATTCTACATATAAATAAGTGGCATTCTCAAGAAATAGTGCAATTTTGGGTCGAAGTAAAAAATTTTAGAAATTCTTCCGGTGACAACATATACCAAGATATAAGTACTCTTGCTTTAACTTGCCTTTCACTGCCACATTCTAATGCAGAGGTAGAGAGGTTATTCTCTCAAATGAATTTAATAAAAAATAAGCAAAGGAACCGAATGAGTTTGATAACTCTGAACTCAATCCTCTGCATTAGAGACTCCCTCAGGAAAAGTGGTAAATGCTGCTATAACTGTGTTTTGCATAAAAATGTACTGCATAAAATGGGCACCGCTGAAAAATATTCGAAATTAACGACGATAGACACTGAACCCCAACCATCGACATCTTCTTTGATTGATTAGTTATAATCAATATTCAATATATATTTAATAAGTATTAACTTATCTTTTTATTCAATAACGTACAGTCATGAGCAATAAAATGTAAACAACATAGAACTTTGGCACATTAAGTGTTCCGAAACAAAACTATCTGTACCACAAAAGAATTCAATAAATATAATATAATATAGTCCTATATTGTTTACACAATATTGCTCTTGACAGTACACAAGACATTTTAACTCTCTTGTTGGAAATTATGAAAATAAAAATGATTGTCAGAAATTGACATTTTATTGTAATCTACCTACATGCCGGAACATTTAGCTACTTCTAGCAACTTTTTGGGGTAAAAAAAACTGTCAATCTAGCAACATTTTGAAAAATGTCTAGCAACTAGGTAAAGCTAGTAGTTGGCAACACTGTTTGTTACCCTTATTCTTTAAAAAAAAAACTCAAGTTTGTTTAATTGTTTCATTTAAATAGAAAAAACTCCATATTAATAACTACAAAAACATTATTGTCATTTGATAGTGTTAAAACATTTCTTGTTTTTTGTTTAATAGATGTTACCTTTAAATAATAAAAGAACAAGTCCTATTGTCATCGACAGGTATTAATATTTTTGGATATAGTTCCTTTAAAACCAATCAGCCATAGTGGACTTTTTTATCTTCTTGAATTTTCCCCTTTTTTTTAAAGGCAATACAGACCAGACAAGCAATGACATCTTATTAATAATGTCATATTAAACCTGATTTTTAAAATGTTTTAATTTTTTCAGAATATGTTGATCCTTCCATTGACCACTCTTATTATATCAAAAATAATAAACATGTGGATCACACCAATTCTCGATCAATGGACAGCAACTCTCAGATTCACCTGAACATATTAGAAGGTAAGAGTTATTTACAGTACTAGTAGTACAATACCATTTCCAAAAAGGTCATAAACTAACAAAATGTATCATTGCAATTTGTAAATGCATTACCTTACATTACCCATTAATGTAATGTGTTACATTAATATATTATTTTTATTTATAAGTGTTCAGATGCCCATGATTCAATCTACTTCTGAAACTGTTGAAATGATGGAGGTTGGCACTCAACAAATTTTGAGAGAAGGTAAAGTCATATGAAAGTAGATTTATTTATTTGACTGAATATTTTGTATAATTAATAGAATCAGGCGTTACTTTGTGGAAATCCATTATATAAAAGCTTTTACAAAAATTTACTTCGCAAATATCCGCATTATAAAATAAAATGATGTGTCTTACCTAGTATGAAGAAGCACCTCCCGCCCTCACTCAATTGCGTGCACTTAACTAAGTTAGCGGTTAGCCACCGTAGAGTCTATATCGGCTTAGCTTTCCATTGACGTCAGTGGAGTTTGGTGTTGATACGTATTTTTACAGAAAGATTACACTATTATAAGCACACACACAATGTCTCAATATACGGAAACGCGTAATTTTTGAGAAAAGAATAATTGAAAATCAATTATTCTTGCAATGTTTACGTCTAATTTGCTAATAAACTGGCGCCATTTTGTAATGTCATTGTCGACGTCAATAGGGATGTCGATTCTTTCCGAAAAAGGTCGATTTTTAAATCGATTCAAATTGTAAGCTGATGTATCGGTTCACAAAAAATCGATTTCTAAAATGTCTATATTTTTTTAATGTTTCTATTTATAATGTAAATATAAACCCATTTTATGAAAAACAAGAAAGATACCATGATAAATGATCTATTATTGAAATTTGTTTTATTTTACAGTACCTATTAGGGCAGATAAATAAAATAGGTTAGGTTCAACTTATGTCAAAGAACCGAATTGATTGACCCCGACTCCATCTGGTACGAGTCTGTCCTACCCCTAGAGTGGTTTTATAAAGCCGGAGGCGCGTAGGGGGAGCAGCCTCCGCCTGCTGTAACAAATCGTAGGCATCGGACGAGCCGGAGCGGCTGAGGCTGGTCGCCGAAGGCGACCAACAAGCCGAAGCTGCTGAGGCGAGGAGCGATGCCTGCGATTTGTTACGCTAAGGCGTAGAGGTTGCTCTTCCCGCAGCGCCGGAGACGTAGCAGTCTCAAAATAGATACAGAAATCCTTATGAATCAGTCCCCTTATTTTTTTATGATGAAGGGGATTTTTTTCTCATAAAATGGATTTATATTTACATTATAAATGCAAACATGAAAAAAATATCGATATTTTAGAAATCGATTTTTTAGGAATCGATACATCAGCTTACGATTTGAATCAATTTAAAAATCGACCTTTTTCGGAAAGAATCGACATCCCTATTGACGTCGACAATGACATTACAAAATGGCGCCAGTTTATTAGCAGATTAGACATAAACATTGCAAGAATAATTGATTTTCAATTATTCTTTTCTCAAAAATTACGCGTTTCCGTATATTGAGACTTTGTGTGTGTGCTTATAATAGTGTAATCTTTCTGTAAAAATACGTATCAACACCAAACTCCACTGACGTCAATGGAAAGTCGTACCTCTATATCACCTGAGGATGCCTCGTGTAGATGCGAAACACGTGTCGTATTATCGTCAGTGGTGTGTCTTGCCTAGTGTAGTGGTGTTGGAAGTAGCGGTGCTGGGATTAGTGGTGACGGGGATAGTGCACGCAATTGAGGGAGGGCGGGAGGTGCTTCTTCATACTAGGTAAGACACATCATTTTATTTTATAACGCGGATATTTGCGAAGTAAATTTTTGTAAAAGCTTTTTTTTGAATATTTTGTGTGTTACACTCATTAACATTTTATACAGACAGATCTAGTGTATATATTATATAAATGAAATATTTTTCTTACCCTTACACTTGCAGAATAATTTCTAATTTCTGACTAATTTAATACTTACAGTACATAGTATTTGTTAATTTTTACAGATTTCATAGTCAAACCATTGTTATCTACCCCAAAGAAGAAGCATAGAAGCCGGTTACTGCCGAAAATATCATCTCTTACTCCAAATTGTAGAAGGATGTACAAAGAATACAGGAAGTCAAGACGACAGCTAGACTTCAGGAAAAGAACCCAGAGGGCTCTTAAATTTTCTAAAGACCAGTCTTTTTTAAATATGACTAAAAATATGAATCCATTGGCTCAAAAATTATTTTGGATGCAAATTAAACAGGCAAACAAAAATATAAAAGGGAGACGATTTTCAGATGAAGAGATATTAATTGCTCTATACATTTTAAAGCAAAGTCCGAAATGTTACAGGTTTTTGCAAAAAATGTTTATATTGCCATCCAAAACCACTTTAAACAAAGTGGTAGCTAGCCTAGATGTTACTTCTGGAATTAATCTTAAGATATTTGAGGCTTTCAAGCTAGAGGCAAGTTATTCTTAAATAATTATTTTGAATATAACCAAAATTTTGGAAGTGCATGAATTGCAATTATAGTTTCACCAACTTATATGTTACAATCATAGAAATATAATATTCAATCTAATAATCAAAATTTTTTTCAGGTTGAAACTTGGCCTGAGCTTAGGAAATTTTGCTCGATTCTTTTTGATGAGGTTGCATTAGAGGCAGGTCTCGCATATGACAAGAATAGAGACAAAATACATGGATTTGTTGAACTAAAGGGTAGGACCAATGAATTTGCAGATCATGCATTGGTTTTTTTATTGCGTGGAGCAGTTCACAAATGGCAACAGCCAATTGCGTACTATTTCTGCACCTTCTGCTATGCAGATGAAAGAAATAATACAACAAATTGTCGAAGCTGTGGGAAGCACAGGTCTTCTTCCTGTAGCTCTATGCTGTGACCAGGGAACGGCATTCCAAGCAGTCTTGAAAAGCTTTCAAGAAGAGACAAGAAGACACCAAATACTATCAGGAGATAGAACAGGTACATATACCTTATTGATTTCTTTTTTCATTTAAATTTAATGAAATAAAGTAAAAATAGAATAAAAGTAAATATATTACTCGGTTTTCTCACTGGATTAGACTGGAGATTTATAATACAATATCCCCTCTGCCAGATTCTTCATATATTTTCTTTTTTCCATAATAGTTTTCATTTATTTCTTTATAAATTAAGAACCATTCTATAATTACTAAAACTGCCCAGTTTGCCTTTATCGGACATCTAGCAAACAAAACATAAACATACAGTCAGTTTAATTAATAGAATCAGGCGTTACTTTGCGGAAATCCATTATATAAAAGCTTTTACAACAATTTACTTCGCAAATATCCGCGTTATAAAATAAAATGATGTGTCTTACCTAGTATGAAGAAGCACCTCCCGCCCTCCCTCAATTGCGTGCACTATCCCCGTCACCACTAATCCCAGCACCGCTACTCCCAACACCACTACACTAGGCAAGACACACCACTGACGATAATACGACACGTGTTTCGCCTCTACACGAGGCATCCTCAGGTGATATAGACTCTACGGTGGCTAACCGCTAAGACTTAGACTGAGGGCGGGAGGTGCTTCTTCATACTAGGTAAGACACATCATTTTATTTTATAACGCGGATATTTGCGAAGTAAATTGTTGTAAAAGCTTTTATACAGTCAGTTGTCATTCTTGGTTGTATAGCTAACCTGAAGACTGTTAAAAACCATTTCTTCACATTTCTTGCAGCCCAGATATCTTCTCAATGCCAAATTGATATTAGAGGGAACCTTTTCTGTTTTTGAAAAACTGAAATTGATTATAACTTTATAACACCTCTAAATTTTATTTTCAGATGAAGCAATTGAGATTAGTGGCCATAAGTTAAATATAATTTTTTGACCCTCCTCATCTCATAAAGGGCATAAGGAATAATTTTTTGACAAAAAATATTAAATTTGGCGAAGAAATTTCAAAATGGTCTGACATAGTTGATGTCTACAAAATGGACTGCAATACCATTGGAGACACAAAACTGCTGCCTAAACTAAATGATGAGCATGTTATGTTGGGGAAGGTAAAAAAAATGAAGGTGAGAAACAGTTGCATATTTCTTTAATACTTTCATCTCACGGAATATATAAATAAATATAATTATAACTGTAATGTCTGCTATCTTCTATAATCACTGTAGTGTAACACAGGCTCGGTATGCACTTTAACTAAACACGTCCACTCTCGCCTGAGGCTCTCGTGTAACTGACGTGGTGCGCTAGAGACAGTGACTTATATATAAATGTATGTTTGTGTATTTGTGCATGGTAAATTATTAGGAAATAAAACAAATAACAATATTTACTGTATACTACATATATGCAAACACTACAATAACTAAAAAAACAGAACTTGTTAAACAGAAAGATCCTGTTGTCCAGTGCCTGTACAGTTTCCAACTGTTGCCACACCTACGAGATGATGTGGGGAAATTTTTCAATTGTCACATTGAGTACCTATGGCAGTGGATTCACTTACGCCGCCACTACATGGCGAATTTTTATTATTATATTATTTCCAGATAAATTGGATTGTCTGTACTATAGTGGGTTAAAAAAAATTTACTTATGACAGACATTTTTTATGCCATGTTGTGGTAATATAAGATAATACATTACTCAATGTCATTTGTTGGTGTTGTAAGATGCGACTAAGAGTAATACGAAAAAATATTTTTAGCCCCTTATGGATGATAGTAAACTATTGTGTGTATACCAAATATAAATACACTAATCAACACAGAGGGCAAAGACAAAAGTACAAGACTCTTGGTAAGAAATATAATGTGAATGCCTATCTGCCAAGTACATCAGTAGGTTGTTTACAAACTGATGTAAAATAAAACAATTGAACTATTGAATGAATATTCAACTATAATTCTCAATTTATCCAAGTTGTATTTTATTTTATGAATAACTTCCATGTGACGATTGAAAAATTTGCCCTTGGTGACTGATTGTATCTAAAAATCCTTTACAATACTCACAATGGTAGATAAAATGCTACTTTACAAAGTTTATCAACTTATTGTTAATTTTTTAAATGAGTTTATTTTGTTTTAGGTTAAAAACTGTGTAAGAGTTTTAAGCCACAAAGTAGAACAAGCTTTGAATTTTGCTGCAAATTTTTGTAAGTTTAACATGTGTTCGCAACGGCCTAAAGACTTTAAGGAAAAAGTGATGAAAGAATATTGTTTTGTATAAAAAGTGAAATTAGCAACGAAATCGTGTATTAATATGGTTTTACAGTGTGTTTACAACTCTTAATATATTTGTATAGAATGTCGTTTTAATAATAGTTGATATAAACAACTTTAAGCATTTAAGAAAAAATCAACCAATCACAGCGCGTCATATCGTAGAACTTTCTGGAAGTTTAATTAACTGCGCAATAGTTTGTACTGAAAATAATGAGAATATTTTTGTGTTCTGAAAGAGTTGTAAATATGACATTTAGTTAGCATATGGTATATAGATTACGATAGTAAAGAAATATTTTGTATAATTAAACACATATGGTAGTTATAGAAAAATTAAAGAATTAATGTACCCATTTGTTGTGAAAATTTGGGACATTTCGTTTAATAACTTATGTAAATATATTGAATAACCTTTATCACATACTGATAAAGGACCAAAATGCCTATTTAATAATGTATAGCGTGTTAGTGTAAAAATTAGCCTTGTATAGAAAATATTGCGATTTGTGCTAATTCCATAATGAAAATGTTTAAAAATAAAGAGGCAAAATGAAAAATGGCAAGCGGCTCTCTATACAGTATAGCCGAAGTCTACCTTATGGGGGCAAATCCCAGTAACGTTGTAGTAGGAAGAACTACCAGTGACAAGCAGTAATATCCGGTAGTAGCTGAAGTGACTAGTAGCAGAACATAGTGAACAGTTATTGTGAATTAGAAAAAGTTTAGCTAGCCGAAAAAGGTCGTAACTGAAAATTGCAGTTACACATAGCCGAAAAAAGTGGCAACTGAAAATTCGCAGTTGCATATAGTAAAAAAGTGTTAGTTAGTCGAAAAAAGTGGTAACTGAAAATTCGCAGTTACATATAGTAAAAAAGTGTTAGCTAGCCGAAAAAAGTGGTAACGGAAAATTCGCCGTTACATATAGTGAAAAGTGTTAGCTAAACGGAAAAGGTGGTAACTGATATACGCAGTTACACAAGTGATAAAATCAACTAGTTTTAGTTGATTAATAGCTGCTAGTCAGTAGTGTTAGAAAACCAGCTACTACCAATAGATATTTTGATACTACCAATAGATATTTTGATACTACCAATAGATATTTTGATACTACCGATAGATATTTTAATACTATCTATAGATATTTTGATAGTACCAGTAGATATTTTGATACTACCAATAGATATTTTGATACTACCAATAGATATTTGATATTACCAATAGATATTTTAATACTACCGCACATTTTAATTGAATCTTTTGAAATATATAGTGACCAACCAATAGTGAACAACCGTGTTCAACAACCGTGGTCAATAAATAATAATTATAAAATTTCGCGACTAATCATTCAGTCGAACCTCTGGCCACTCCCTCGCTATTTAATTTATAAATCGTGCATTTTAATTTTGAACCTCAGTCCACAGTTTTCCAGCAGCACACACAGAGACGGCAGTGAAAGTATCCTCTGGAACCTATAGGTGTAGGACGTGAGCGACTCGCGGAGTATCTTCGACAACATTTACTCCGGAGAGTTACGCCCGTCCGGCACATTCGCTGGTCCTTCGAGCCGGATCCTCCATCCGTTTGTATTTCGGAACCGGATACATAGTCACTACCGTATTAAAGTTGCAGAATTTTCAGAATCAAGATGCCGATCACTCGTTCGCAAGGAAGGGGAGCCATGGCGTGGACCGTCGGTCTGGAAGGAGGCCAGTCGGACAATACCGACGCCGTCCGCCACCAGATGCCACCACGCTCGCCATCGACAACAGAGGGCGCTGAGGCGCCATCTTGCCCCCGCGATGGGGGGGTACTCCTGCCCGTGCCGGCCACTACCACCGGTACACCGAAGCAGAGGCAACAAATAGAAGGCAACGATGACATTCGCTGTGCATCACCGCCAACAGCCCGGGAAGATACCCGCGCCGAAGAGCCACCAAGGGGCCATCCCAATAGAAGTACAAAGTCAAAGAAAACTATTCGGCCCAATAAAAATGTTTTGAAGGCTCGTGAAGAAGTGTTGAGAATCAAATTGGAACTCGCACAGATTTCCTTACAAATGGCTGAGGAAGAAGATGAATCGGACGACTATGATGAAGATGGTCACTCCAAAAGCGAGTACGTCCGATCTTGGCTCGAAAATTCCGTAGTCAAGCAAAAGCCAACTCAAGGCGCCACCACCGGAGGGGAGGCCTCACTAAACAAAACCACCACAAAGCCACCCCCGGAGGTTGTCGACCTCAGTGAGCCGCAAAAGAAGCTCACAAACCAGGATTCGGAGGTTGATGAAGACTGGGGGCCCCTTCCAATTGTATCAGAGCTCACCTACCAGGATAACGATCCGGAAGATGTACCCAAGAATCCTATGTCACTAAAAATTAGCCAGGACTCTAAGGTTGATGAAGACAGGGAGCTCCTACCAATTGTATCAGAGCTCACCTACCAGGATCCCTATCCGGAAGATGTATCGAAGAATCCCATGCCAAAGAAGCCTATCCAGGCACCTGTCATTAATGAAGACAGAGGGCTCTGACCATTTATATCGGAGCTCACATCCGCTATAGCCGCACTCGCTGATAAACCAAAACCAGAGAGTGCATCAATATCGTCGCATACTTTCGCAGCGTCGAAAGCTATAATGACACTGCCGAGCTTTAGCGGAGCACATACCGAATGGCTTTCGTTCCGTGTCATTTACGAAACAACCCGAGGCTACTTCAATGATATCGAAAATACTGCAAGACTACGAAGAAGTCTACAAGGAAGAGCCTTGGAAACAGTCAGCTCAGAACTCATCGGGCATGCTAAGCCAGATGAGATTATGCGAGAACTGGAGCTACAATTTGGGCGTCCAGATTCAATTGCACAAGCCGAAACCGAGAAATTATGAGGATTGCCACGCTGTACAGAAGCACCTAAAGACATCTGCACATTCGCGAGCAAAGTGAGGGGAAGCGTCGTCACTCTTCGAGCACTCAAACGAGACCATTACCTCGTCAACGCAGAGCTGCTACGACACCTCACCGACAAATTGCCAAACTCTATACGTGCACAATGGTATAGAATCTACACTGAAAAATACGACTCTAAACCAGACCTCGGTTCCTTCAGCGAGTTTATCACTGAACAAGCTCGCTTCTGCAGTGCATTTGCGCCTCCTGAAGTTATAAACGGAGCACAAATCAATCGTTCAGTACACAGAACACACGCGGCTACCACTAAGCCGTCTCCGAAATGCAGTGTGCGAAAAAGAGGGTCATTACGGATCCCACTGTAACAAATTTAAAGAAGTAGATGTCAATTGAAAATGGGAAATTGCAAAACAAAGTAACTTATGTTTCCGCTGTTTATGCTACAGAAATCAAACACACAAATGCAAAATCATTAAGTGTGGCATAAAAGGATGCACCGCGACACATAATCGACTTCTCCACCATAATAAAAAGGAAAAGACAGAGGTCACACAAAAAGAACCTCAAGAAACGGTAGCAAATTCATTCGGTGTCAAAGCATCACGCCTACCTAAAAATAATTCCAGTTCGAGTAATTGGACCGGCGGGAGCTGTAAACACACACAGGTTAACGCACAAAACGCACACGGAGTTTACGGATCAAAGGTCACTACCGTTTCGCGTCGCAACAGTTAGTTCTAGAATATCAGAGGCCGCACTAGCTAATATTGCCGAATGCACTTATGCAGATTCTGAGTCAGACACAATGAGTCCCTGGGAAGCTCTCCAGCAGGAATGCGCGTCACATTGGTATACCGTATATTTACTGGCCGCGCCGAATTATTCCGAGGTCCCGACAAAATGACAGCGTGCTGTTCCAAGCACAGCTGACAGACGACTCTGCCTTTTTCTCTCGCGACCCGCGCGCCATTGCCACGCTTGGACGAACTTCAACCGGTATCGCGCCGAGCCGAGTGACATCTGTCGTCGATTCTTGACAGCGTTTGCCGCGAACAAACCCCCGTCCCGGACATAAGGATTTAGGTCCGCGAGCCAACCAGTCAGCGGGACAAGGTCGCGAAGGCAAGTTGCAAGACTGAATCTACAACCAAACTAGGCCACCTTTGGCACCCCATCAGATCTTGCAACCCTAACCAACGCCTCAAAAGATAGCCATAATGTGGCAAGCCGGAGGGTCACCCTCCACTGGATGCCCCTCCTGGGCATCGCAGCACTTTAACAAGTCCTGTACTGGACAGAAGTCCGACGACCTCTTTCAAACACCTATCTGTGCCCCTATGATTAGTTCCGCAATCCGACCGGATCAGCTCTGCAAACAGTGACGCTACACGAAGCTGCCCAGACAAATTTTGTGCCAGCAGTTGCTTCATTGCAGAGAGCACCCACAAATTCCACATGAACGTCGTCTGTGGAGAGCCGAACGAAACGCACAGATAGTCCCTAGTATGAATTTTCAACAAGTAGGCCTAGCCAGGCCACCCACCATATTATCATTTACTAAAATAGTGCGGCAGCTGATTTCAATCTGATAATCTCCAAAACTAGCTAGCCTGTTAGACAAGTAGTCCTATGCTCATATTTCAACTAATTTTTCAAAAGCATCAATGTTCAACTACAGAATCAATTCAACCAAATTAATCACCGATGCGCATAGGTCAACTTGCAAATTAAACAAAACAATAACGTAAGGGACAGCCCTTCTTCGCAAAGCAAAATTATTAAACAGTATCATAAACATATACATAATTTTTCAAATAGCGCGCCATTCAAATGAATTCAAATTTTCCTTTCAGCAAACAGACGCAACAATCAAATACAGTGATTAAATATATGTACAAAACACATGCAGTAGCATTTAAAGGAGTAGATTAAATTCAATTCTTTTAATTTAAACCGCTACAAATAGGAAAATTTCGCGGAAAGCCCAAAGCAGTTTTTAATTTTAATTCAAGTATTTTTTGACTAAGTGCTCGACCAAACCAAATCTAATACCCCTTGACAGCGTGATTCAACGCTCCAGGGGGGCCCTAATCTTCCCACCACCAAGGGGAGGCCACATGGCGTGAACCCGAGATCAATAGAGCACAACCGCTAACAGTCGCCACTCGGGTTGTACGCCTTCACTGAGGCCGTCGGCAACAGAACATTTTGACAAGTGGACTGTTGACGGCTTAAGGCTAAGTGGAGGCGGCCGTGGTGGGAGCTAAGGCGGCAGCAAGCCAGGGCCGCCTCCATCAAATGGGGAACAGTGGTACACCAGTCGCGGCCACTCAGCTAACGGAAGTGAGAAGGGTCCAGCGGACCGATGAGTGGCCGTGAAGTTCCTCTCCACACGCTGAGGGGGGGTGATGACACCCCCGCCCCTGGGGGAATTACCCCCCGACTGGTCGGGGGAGGGGCCTGGTGGCTGGCCGGCGGGCGCCGATTGTCGCCCGGCAGAGGGCGTGGCTGAGCGCCCCCGCCCGTGGGGGTCGAGGGCCTGGCAGAGCCCCGAGAGGAGACGCCGTTCGCACCCAGGCACAAAACTGCATGGTGATTGGCCTGGCAATGCAGACAGGGCCGTCGATGCGGACAGTCTCGCTGGAGGTGCCCTCCCAGTCATGAACAGCACCAGCGGCGCTCCTTGACGATAGTTCGCCTCGCCGAAACCGGCTTACCTAATAATTTCGGGCACGACGTTACCCGATGATCAGACGCTCGACAATAGGAGCAGGGGGGGGGGGGTTGACGACGACTTGCCTGGAGGATTCAGCCTCTCACTGGGCACGGCTCGTAAGTCGTCAACGGTGCCCGCCGCGTTCTCTATCCGCCGGCACTGCTCCTCCAAAAACCGCAGCAGGTCATAGAAGGGCGGAATATAGGAGGCCTCGTCCCCGCCGTACCTCTCCTCAAAATGGATTCGAAGGTCGAGAGGTAGACGGGACAGCACGATGCGGAGCAACAAAAAAGCCCATTCGCCCACTGGTAAATCCAGCCGCCTCAACGTATTACAGGCCACCAAGACTGGATCCAACAGGTCCGGACGCAGTCTGGCCCGGTCACTAAGCAGCGGGAGGCTTAGAAGCTGCTTAACATGTTCGTCCGCAATTCGCCGGACGTTGGCGTATCTTCTGGCTAGGAGGTCCCGAGCAGTCTGGTAGGCGTCGTCCGACAATCTCAAGTGGACGACGACGCCCAGGGCCTCCCCCTCCAGTGAGGCCAGGAGGTACGCCATCTTTTGGCTCGGGGTCAGGGCACTCCGGGCGTCCACTAGGCTGTCGAAAAGACCAACGAAGGTCAGCCATTCAGCAAGGACCCCGGAGAACTTTGGCAGGTCCAGAGTTGGGAGTCGTCCCAACAGCTCCGGCTGAAGCTGCTTCAGAGAGGACTCGGACAGGTCACTCATCCGAGCTTCACACGCCTCCTCGGCATACCTGCCTTCAGCCTCGATCAACTCGTCCGTGAGCCACAAGAACTGCTCATAGTCCGCGAAGCAGGAGTCCAGGACTCCCTTCTCCACATCCGAATACTCGAGCTCAGCGTAAGCCTCCTCCACTGCGGCCCTTCGAGCATCCACCTGCTCGAACCGCTTCATCAAGTTATGGACCCTATCCAGTCGACCTATCAAAGCATGGGCGCTTGTGGCCCAGCGCAACTCAGTCCGCAGAGTACGGATCAGTAGCTTGGGCGATGACATCACTACTAAATACAAATTACGACGCGGCTCGAGCACAAATTACAAAGATAACAAATAAAAAATACACCAAAAAATGAACAGTTAATAAATGCAGTTCCTATCAAATCGCGTTGAATAGAAATTACACAAATACTCTGCTCAAAAGAAAAGACACAAATCAAATTAACAAATACTTGTGCGATCAAATCAAGTTAAATTCAAATGGCGCAAATACAAATTACTACTCTTTAGTTCAAATACAAATTACAGTATAAACGAAGATACACATCACGGTCGATCAACAAAAAATGCCTAGCTCGGAAATCGACCCTTCGATAAGTAATCCACTACAACTATCCGACAACGATAATTAACCGATTTCGTAAAAATAACCATCTACCTACATGGCGTATATCTCTAGAAAAACTCCCGCTTGCGCAACCTAGGGCGCGGCTTTTCAAACTACCCACTAACCAAAAAAAAAAGGCAAGCAACAAAGGGAAATAATTCTGTTATTACGTACAAAAACAATATTTTTACCTATTACGGACGTCACTACCGTTTCGCGTCGCAACAGTTAGTTCTAGAATAACAGAGGCCGCACTAGCTAATATTGCCGAATGCACTTATGCAGATTCTGAGTCAGACACAATGAGTCCCTGGGAAGCTCTCCAGCAGGAATGCGCGTCACAATGGTAGACCGTATATTTATTGGCCGCGCCGAATTATTCCGAGTTCCCGACAAAATGACAGCGTGCTGTTCCAAGCACAGCTGACAGACGACTCTGCCTTTTTCTCTCGCGACCCGCGCGCCATTGCCACGCTCGGACGAACTTCAACCGGTATCGCGCCGAGCCGATGCGGCAGTGTGACGTTGCTCGACAGTTGAACCTGTCCCGTTTTTCAGTTCGACGGGTGTTCCAACGTTTTCAGCAGACTGGTGGTTATGTTAGAAAACCGGGATCTGGAAGAAAACGGTGCACATCAGAAAGAGACGACCGTTTCATCGTTACGACATCTTTACGAAACCGTTTTACAAATGCTGTTGAGTTGCAACAACAGCTTCGATCAACTCGGAGAACATCTGTGAGTGTTTCTACGATAAGAAGAAGGTTACACGAAAAGAGTTTAACAGCCCATAGACCTGCTAAAGTTCCAAAACTTACTGCACAGCATCGCAGAAATCGCCTAGAGTTTGCTCGCAATCATTGCAAGTGGACTCTAGAACAGTGGCGGACCGTACTCTCTGATGAGACGAGGGTCTGTCTCTTCTGCAATGACAGACGTAGAAGGGTCTACAGAAGACAGGGGGAGAGGTTCACACAACCCTGCTTCGAAGAATCCGTCGAATACGGGGGTGGATCGTGTATGTTTTGGGGCGGCATTTCCGTCGACGGGAAAACTGAACTTGTGTGCGTTTCCCGGACTCGGGGTGGCCGTGGGCAAGGGTCATTAAATGCTGGTCGGTACATTACTGAAATCCTGGAGGAACATGTGGTCCCGTATGCTGGTTATGTCGGTGATGGATTCATGTTAATGCATGATAATGCTCGTTGCCACACCGCGGCTATTGTACGGGATTATTTACAGGAGGTCGATATCCCTGTTATGCATTGGCCAGCACGAAGTCCAAACCTTAACCCAATAGAACATCTCTGGGATGACCTAAAACGGCGCGTGCGAGCTCGAGATCCAGCCACTCTTCAAAAGCTCCAAGATGCGGTACTTGAAGAGTGGGAACAAATACCCCAAGAGGCTGTTGCGACCCTTGTAAGGTCCATGAAAGATCGCATGGAAGCCGTTATCAAGGCAAGGGGGGGGGGGGGGGTAACACTAGGTTTTAAGAACTTTTTTTGTATTTATTGTTTTTTTTTTAAATTATTAATTTGCAAATTTGTACATACCCTGTCTTTTTCTTTAATTTCTCTTTCGTCTCGTTATAAAAGTAAAATTCAATATCATTTTGACATTATTATTAGGTATCATTCGAAAGGTAAAATCAATTCAATGAAATTACCTTTCGAATGATACCCTCAAACCACAACATTGCCATTGGCCTGTTGTGTTAAAATAGTATTTAAATTATTTTTTTCGGATGTGCGATTTTTTTGACGCCGAGTGTAGTAGCATTCATTGCTATGCAGACGACAGCGCTGGTGAATGGTGATGCCTTATATACCGGCCGTGCCAATATTTCTCGGGAAAACGTCGCTGAGTACCGGGATAAACTTGTGTCTGAAGTCGAGTCTTTGCTTAACAAAGTCTCGGATTGGGGCCGACTAAATCTAGTCCAGTTCAATCCCCAGAAGACACAAGTTTGCGCGTTTATCGCTAAAAAGAACCCCTTTGTCGTATCTCCTCAGTTTCAAGGCACTCCCCTTGCTGCCTCAGCTAGTATCGGAATCCTTGGCGTCGACATATCGAATAGTGTGCAGTTTCGTGGTCACTTGGAAGGGAAGGCCAAATTGGCCTCTAAAAAGCTTGGCGTGCTCAGCAGAGCGAGACAGTATTTCATGCCGGCACATCGCTTGCAACTTTACAAAGCGCAAGTTCGGCCCCACATGGAATACTGTTATCATCTCTGGGCCGGGGCACCCCAGTGCCAGCTCCTTCCACTTGACCGCATCAAGCGCAGAGCGGTTCGAATCGTCGACGACCGAGTTCTTTCTGATCGGCTCGATTCACTAGCACTGCGTAGAGATGTTGCATCTCTTTGCGTATTTTATCGCATCTATCACGGGGAGTGCTCTGAGGAATTGTTCGGACTAATTCCAGCCGCTCAATTTCACCATCGCACATCGCGACAAAACTCGCGTTACCATCCATACCATCTGGATGATTGGCGGTCCACCACTGTGCGATTTAGAAGAAGTTTTCTCCCTCGCACAACTTCCTTGTGGAATCAATTACCACCAGCGAATTTTCCGGACCGATACGACTTAGTAACCTTCAAGAAAATAGCTTACACCTTTCTAAAAGGCCGGCAACGCATCTGCGATTCCCCTGGTGTTGCGGTTGTTCATGGGTGGCGGTAGTCACTTACCATCAGGTGAGCCGCATGCTAGTTTGCCCCCTATTCTATAAAAAAAAAAAAAAAAAAAACACAGCCGAAAAAAGTGGCAACTGAAAATTCGCAGTTGCATATAGTAAAAAAGTGTTAGCTAGCCGAAAAAAGTGGTAACGGAAAATTCGCCGTTACATATAGTGAAAAGTGTTAGCTAGACGGAAAATGTGGTAACTGATATTCGCAGTTACACAAGTGATAAAATCAACTAGTTTTAGTTGATTAATAGCTGCTAGTCAGTAGTGTTAGAAAACCAACTACCGATAGATATTTTAATATTACCTATAGATATTTTGATACTACCAGTAGATATTTTGATACTACCGATAGATATTTGATATTACCAATAGATATTTTAATACTACCGCACATTTTAATTGAATCTTTTGGAATATATAGTGACCAACCAATAGTGAACAACCGTATTTGAGCAACCGTGTTCAACAACCGTGGTCAATAAATAATAATTATAAAATTTCGCGACTAATCACTCAGTCGAACCGCTGGCCACTCCCTCGCTATTTAATTTATTACTTACTTACTTATCTTCACGCACAATCCCTGACGGGGTAGCCAGAGAGAACAGATCGCCAAGTGTCACGATCCTTACATATCTCTTTCGCTTCTTTCAGATTCATTATCTTCTTCATACATGCACGTCTAGGTATCCGAGTACTCTTGACCCTACCCTCTTCGAGCAATTTGCTCACATGGTCTTCGAAAGTTAGTCTCGGTCTACCTCGATACCTTTTAATATTAACTTTCGCGCTATATATTTTCTTCACCATTCGGTCTTCACTCATTCGCTCAACGTGCCCAAACCACCGAAGCACGCCCTTATCAATTTTTGTGATAAGGTCATCTTTCAAACCTGCCATATTGCGAATCTCTTCGTTTCGCTTTCGGTCGGCCATAGTAACGCCGCACATTTTACGAAGAGATCGCATCTCCACTGCATTCAACTTACTTTTATGCTTCTTCTGGCATATCCAGGTTTCGCTGCCATATAACAAAGTCGGTACCAACACTGCGTTATGTATTGCAAGGCGTGCACTCTTCGCTACGCCTTGCCTTTTGACTAACGCAGTCAGGGCACCATTGACTTTGTTCCCGGCAGCGACACGCCTGTCCACATCTAAATCACATCTTCCATCCCGGCTAAAAGCACTCCCCAAGTATACAATTTCATTTACCTGTTCTAGACATTCCTGATTTACCCATATTTCACACTTCGTTCTCTCTTCGTCCCTTTCAAATACCAGAACCTTAGTTTTATTAGCATTCAAACGGAGACCTTTAATTTCACATTCCTCTTTCATACACGTGACTAATGCCTGCAGTTCTGCCTCTGATGGTGCAATAAGCACTGCATCATCAGCATACAGCAGACAATTTACTTTTATGTCACCCAATTTCACACCCAAACAGCTATCTTTCAGCTTTTGTAAACAGCTGTCGAGATACAGTATGAACAGCCAGGAAGACATGACACAACCCTGTTTTACGCCCGTTTGGACGCTAAACATGGGTGACAGGTCATGCCCTACCCGCACACAGGCTTTACAGTCACAGTAAAGAGACTGCACAGCCCTTAGCAATCGGCCATCCACACCATACCCCGGCAACAGTTCTCACATTTTCTTCCTTACAACCTTATCAAATGCTTTCTCAAGATCCACAAAAGCACAGAAAATCTTCTGGTTAACAGCCAGAAGCTTTTCCGTGATCATACGGAGAGAAAACATTTGATCCGTGCATCCTCTTCCAGGTCTAAATCCGCATTGTGCCTCCCATAGAAATCTTTCCGATTTCTCTTGCATCCTACGTGTCAAAACCTTCGAGTAAACTTTACTTGCTAAACTGGTCAAGCTGATCGCCCGATAGCACCCGCAGTCAAAATGTGAACCTTTACCTTTATATAAAGGCACAATGACTGCGGATCGCCAATCATCCGGGACATCCCCCGTCCGCCAGCACAAATTGCACAGCAGATGAAAGCTGTCCCAGACGCGAGGCCCACCATACTTGACCATTTCAGCAGTAACTCTGTCTAGTCCCGCAGCCTTACCACATTTCAAACTTCGAATCGCACGTTCAATCTCTTTCATACTGATGACCTCAGTGTCATC
Source organism: Parnassius mnemosyne (assembly GCA_963668995.1). NCBI lineage: Eukaryota > Metazoa > Arthropoda > Insecta > Lepidoptera > Papilionidae > Parnassius > Parnassius mnemosyne. The sequence continues at coordinate 1,372,023 of CAVLGL010000097.1, read as the reverse complement.
GAGGTCCGGGTCTGGGGTGCCAGTCACGGCGTCATCCCCGGATCCCTCACTAAGATCATCACACGCATACATTTCTCTATAAAATTCGCTCCATCGCTGCATGACGTCCGATTTTTCTGAGAGGACGTCATTAGTTCTCGAAAGCACTTTGTTCATTCTTAAGGCCGTCGCACCACTTCGGGTCCTTCCAACCTCTTTCCAGAAGAGTTTGGAGTTCTCCTTAAAGTTGTGCGACAACCTTTCATCCGCTTCCATTCTACACCTTTCACGCACTTCCTCAATCAATGCTTTCGTGTGAACTTTCTGCAGCTTATATCTTTCTTTCATCTTCTCTCTCATATCCTTATCATTACTAGAGGCCAAGTAGTCTAACCATGCTTTCTTCTTCTTCTTTACAGCTTCTTTCACTTCATCATTCCACCATGCATCTCTTCTTTTACTACTGCCTCTTTTTATTGTTCCACACACTTCTTCCGCTGCACTTACCATTCCATCCCTAAGGTTCTGCCATGTTCTTTCTACACATTCGTTTCTGCCATCGATGGTGTCAAGCTTTTCGGCTACCCTCGCATGATATTTGTCCCTAGTATCCGCTTCCTGAAGCTTCCAGCTTCGGATGCGACAGACCGACTGTGGTTCTGTCACTGTCGTCCGGTAGCGCCAACCCGCGAACAGACCCCTAAATCTAGTAATCACTAGATAGTGATCCGTTCCCAGGTCAGCACCCCTGAACACTCGCGTATCCATAACCTGTTTTCGCAGTCGGTCATCCACCAGGAACAAATCGATCATACTTCTCTCATTCTTTCTTTCTCTAGTATACATATGGATTTTCTTGTGATTAAACATAGTGTTTGTCACAAGAAGACCCTTTTCCTTGCATACCGCCAGTATAAGCTTGCCAGCATCATTAACCCTTTTATCGCCAAACTTTCCAAGTACCGACTCGTACCCTGGTCGAGCGGTACCAACCCATCCATTCAAATCACCACATACAACAATCCTTTCGTTTCCCCTAGCCAAATCTAGAACTTCTCTTACATTCTCCCAAAACTCCTCCAGTTCAGCCCTGGACGACGAAGCCACCGGCGCATAAACAGCCAAAAGGAATAACTTCGTCAGTCCCAATTTAAAGCGAACCCAGAGAAGTCTTGAGTTCACAAACTTATATTCAGTCATAACATCGACCAACCGAGAAGACAGCAGCACCCCCACTCCCTGGCAGGCGTTCTCGCTCTCCGGGACTCCGGACCATAGAGCAAACGCCCCGCCAGGGAGCTCTTCAGTACTACTGCCCTTCCGTTTGGTCTCCGACATACACACGACATCTAATTCTCTTTCTTTCATTATTTCGATCAACTCATTCGTCTTATCTCTCATGCCTCCTCTAACATTCCACGTGCCAACTCTGCACTCCGTCCTCCACCTTCCGCCGTGTCGGGCTGTGCGTGACGGGTGGCGGTCCCCATCGCCGCTTTGCGCGCTGCATTCCACACCAACGGGGACGAGCTGGTGTACATCGCCTTGGGGGGACGCCCTAACCCTCGTTGACATGGGTGCGCAGCTGAGTAGAATTGCAGCCCTGAAAAGGGCTGGCAGGGGTCGCGACGAGCACGCTTCTACAATGACAAAATGTAAATGTTGTCGAAGATACTCCGCGAGCCGCTCACGTCCTACACCTATAGGTTCTGGAGGATACTTTCACTACCGCCTTTGTGTATGCTGTTGGAGAACTGTGGACTGAGGTTCAGAATTAAAAATGCACGATTTATAAATTAAAATAGCAAGGGAGTGGCCAGCGGTTCGACTGATTAATTAGTTGCGAAATATTATAACTTATTTATTTATTGAACACTGTTGTTTAACTATGGTTGTTCACTATATATTTCAAAAACACAGATTTAATTAAACACACAGTAATATTAAAATTTCTATTGGTTTTTAAAATTTCTATTCGTATTTTCAAAATATCTGTTGGTAATATCAAATTTCTATTGGCAGTAACAAGTTTCTATTGGTATTTTCTACTATATCTATTGGAAGTAACAAATTTCTATTGGTAGCAGCTGGTTTTTTAACACTACTGACTAGCAGCTATTAATCAACTAAAATTAGTTGAATTTAACACTTTTGTAACTGCGAATATCAGTTACCACTTTTTCCGTCTAGTAACGGCGAAATTTCCGTTACCACTTTTTCTGGCTAGCTAACACTTTTTCACTATATGTAACTGCGAATTTTCAGTTACCACTTTTTTCAGCTAGCTAACACTATTTTACTATATGCAACTGAGAATTTTCAGTTGCCACTTTTTTCGACTATGTGTAACTGCGATTTTTCAGTTACGACCTTTTTCGGCTAGCTAAACTTTTTCTATTTCACTTTAACTTTTCACTGTGTTCTGCTACTAGTCACTTCAGCTACTACCGGATACTACTGCTTGTTACTGGTAGTTCTTCCTACTACAATGTTACTGTGATTTGCCCCCATAAGGTAGACTTCGGCTATACTCTATAGAGAGCCGCTTGCCAATTTCCGGTTTTGCCTTTTTATTATTAAACATTTTCATTATGTAATTTGCACAAATCGCAATTTTTCTATATAATGCTAATTTTTACACTAACACGCTATACACTATAAAATAGGCATTTTGGTCCTTTATCATTATGTGATAAGGGTTACTTTATATACTCACATTTAAAAAAGTTATTAATCAAAATGTACCAAATTTACATAACAAATGTGCATATTAAATCTTTAATTTTACTATATTTATCAAAAGCGTTTATTTACATAAATTATCTCTTTACAATTGCAATCTATACACCATATGCTAACTAAATATCATATTTACAATTCTTTCAGAACACAAAAATATTCTTATTATTTTCATATAAACTATTGCGCAGCTAATTAACTTCTAGAAAGTTCCACGATATGCTGCGCTGTGATTGGTCGAAATTTTATTAAGTGATTAAAGTTGTTTATATTAACTATTATTAAAAACGACATGCTATTCAAGTATATTAAGAATTGTAAACACATTGTAAACCTATATTAATACACAATTCGCTTGATTTTGTTATTAATTTCACTTTTTAAACAATTTAATATATTTTCATCACTTTTGCTTAAAGTCTTTAAAACCGTCGCGAACATCTCTCCCGCCGTGCAGCGTCGCGAAGATCTCATCGTAGTGGCGCTGCATCCATTTCGGTGAGCGACGTTGCATCTACTTCGGCAGCGGCACGAGTTTCCTGGTTGGCCTCTTGATTAGGCCGCTTATGGTGCGTACCTCCACAGTGCGAATCTGTCCGTCCGCACCGGGGTACACAGTTTCAATCCTTCCTCGTGGCCAGGTGTTACGAGGTAACTGGCCGTCAGCAATGAGGACTGGATCGCCCACCTGGAGATCGGGGCCTCGACCATGGGCCTCCCGCCGGTTTTGAAGTTCCGGTAGATATTCTCTGACCCAACGCTGCCAGAACATATCAGCGAGTATCTGGGAGCGTCGCCAGTGCTTTTTGCTATTCATATCCTTTTCATTTAATACTCCAGGTGTCGGCAGTCTCGCAGATCCTCCCAAGAGGAAGTGGTTTGGAGTGATGGATTCGTTGTCGTTGCTGTCCACGGAGATGTGAGTTAGTGGTCTACTGTTTACTGTATATTCCACCTCGCAGAACAGCGTGGCTAAGACTTCTTCATGTGGATGTCTTTCGTGAAGGACGGTGTATAGTGCCGTCTTCACGCATCGTACGAGACGTTCCCATACCCCTCCCATGAAAGGCGCGGAGGGGGTTATAAAACGCCACAATATGCCTCGTCGGCTGGCTTCTTCTTTAAAAGCCTCCCGAAGTTCCTTATCTGCGCCGTGCATGTTGGTGCCGTTATCTGAATGAATTTCGGTGGGGCACCCTCGGCGCGCTGCAAATCGTCTCAAAGCTAATATTGCGGAGTCTGCGCTGAGATTTGCAACAATTTCCAAATGGACAGCTCTAGATGTGAGGCAGGTGAAGAGAGCCACGTATCTTTTCTGATGTTGCCGTCCCACTGTGACGGAGAGTGGCCCAAAATAGTCCAGACCGGTGAAAGTAAACGGTCTCTGGTGATGAGCGAGACGCGTGCTGGGATGATCACCGGTGGCTGGCACAGATGGTTGCGCCTTTCTGATGCGACATGGTATGCATTGGCTCACTATTCGTTTTGTTGTGGGTCTAAGTCTTATAACCCAGTAATGTTGTCGAACCTCGTTAATTGTAGGTTCGGTTCCGCAATGATGTAGGCTACCATGCGTCCAGTCTATGTACAATTGGGTGATGTAATGATCACCATCCAATATAGCCGGACCTTTCATATCTTTCGAGACTCCCTTCGCGGCGGCTATGCGACTTCGCAGCGCGATGATCCCGTCTTTTAATTCTATCTGGAGCGGTCTTAGGCGGCTATTATGGGCGACCTTTTTATCGTTACGGAGATCAGCTATTTCTTGTCTGAAGGAGTCCCCTTGTATGACACGTATTAGGAGCATTTCGGCCTCTCTGATGAATTCGGCCTCGAGTGTAGAATAGAATAGAATAGAATAGAATGATTTTTATTCAATATGGATTATTACATAATACTTATTGAAAGTCATTATTTTATTTACCACTGGTTCGGAAAATACCTCTGTCCTGGGAAGAACCAGCAAGAAACCCAGCGGGACTTTTTTTTTAAACATAATTTCACTTAACAATAATTTTGATTATACAATTTTAAATGAATTTTCATAGAACCAGCATGGTGGCGATCACCTTATTCCCAGGGGTTATTTTCATTCATGTATTCCTTGATATTATAATAACCCTTTTTGTACAGTTTTTCTTTAATAAAACTTTTAAACTTGTTTATTGACAAACTTTGAACATGTTCTGTGATTCTGTTGTAAAAGCGTATACATTGCCCCATAAATGAATTACTAATTCTGTGGAGTCTTGTAAGTGGCATTACAAGCTTATGTTTGTTCCTAGTGTTTAAGGTATGAACATCCTTATTCTTATTAAAGCTATTTATGTTTTTATGTACATACATTACATTTTCATAAATATATTGCGATGCCAAAGTTAATATGTTTATTTCTTTAAATTTTTCTCTAAGGGACTCTTTACAATTTAGATTATAAATCGCCCGTACGGCTCTCTTTTGCAAAACAAATATAGCTTCAATATCAGTCGCATTACCCCATAGCAAAATTCCATAAGACATTACGCTATGAAAGTAACTAAAATACACTAACCTAGCTGTCTCAACATCTGTGAGACTTCTAATCTTTCTTACAGCATATGCTGCAGAACTAAGTCTGCTTGCTAATTTAGATATATGGGGGCCCCATTGAAGTTTCGCGTCAATAGTAATACCGAGAAAAACAGTGGTATCCACAAGACTCAACTCCTCCCCATTTAAGAGCACATTGGTTTTCGAATGTTTTACATTAGGTATTGTAAATTTAATACATTTTGTCTTATTGCCGTTTAAGAGCAAATTGTTGGCGTTAAACCAATGTACTAGTTTCGATAGAGCATTATTTACATCGTCATATTTAATTGACTGCCGTTTCAGTTTGAAAATTAAAGAGGTATCGTCAGCAAATAATACTATATCGTGATTGTCCCCTACAAGATAAGGTAAGTCATTAATATAGATTAAGAACAGGAATGGGCCAAGAATCGAGCCCTGAGGAACGCCCTTTGATACTACCGATCCGGAGGAACATTTACCATTAATGACGACTTTTTGAGTTCTGTTACTTAAATATGAAGTAATAAGTTTAAGCGCCATATTTTTTACACCGTAATGTTGTAGTTTCCTGATTAATGTATCATGATGAACACAATCGAAAGCCTTGGAAAGGTCACAGAAAATACCTAAGGCATCTTGTGAATTCTCCCAGGCATTAAAAATATATTTCTTAAGCTCAACACCGGCGTCAGACGTCGAGCGACCCCTTGTAAAACCAAATTGATTTTTATGAAGTAATTTATTTGTATTAAAAAAAATTAACAATTGATCCAAAATTATTTTTTCAAAAATTTTACTGAGAGTTGTGTGATGTGCCTTTTGACATCTGCGGTTTTTCTTAGACTGGAGGACTGTGTGCGGTGTTGCGGATTGTTTTTCGCTTTCCTCCAGTCGGGATCTTTTTCTTCATTCCTTCTAGTCCTTTTGTAGAAGGTCCTGTCTGTTGTTTTACGGCAGAGTGTAATAAATTGAAGCACTCTGGCCGTCGCTCGCAACAAGCGTTCCCATTTCGAAAATTTTGCTGGATTTGGGATGGCTTCTCTTATTACCGGAGCTCTATGTGATTCTGTAATGGTGAGGCATTTTTCCTCACCGGTGGGTTCGGATGACGTGGGTCTTTCGGTCGGCCATGCTGACGGTTCTTTGTACCACTCATGATTTGAGTCGAAGTTCGGTGGTACGTCCCTTGTAGCGGTGTCAGCTATGTTCAATTTGGTAGGTACCCAGCGCCAGTCATCTACTTTACAATTGTCCTCGATTGCTGCTATTCGGTGCGCAACAAAAGGTTTATAAGTTCTGGACCCCTTTTGTATCCATGTGAGGACAGTCTTGCTGTCAGTCCAATATGTGACAGCTTCGGGCTTTATGCGATGCTCCTGGATGACGACAGCAGCTACGCGACTTCCCATCACGGCGGCTTGTAACTCAAGGCGAGGTATGGATGTTACTTTGAGTGGGGCTACCTTCGCCTTGGCCATGACGAGGCTCACGTGTACCTTTCCATCAGGTGTCATTGCCCTCCAGTAGACTGCCGTTGCGTAGGCGCTCTCACTGGCATCTGTAAACACGTGGACTTGTAGTGAACGTGCGTCGCTGAATCCCGGGTAGCATCTTGGGATGCTCACCAATTTAAGTCGTTCCAGGTGTTGGATCCACGCGGACCACTGTTCAGTCAGGTCTTCGTCCAACTCCTGGTCCCAGTCTGTTCCTCGTCTCCATGCTTCCTGCAGTATTTGCTTTGCTCGAATTGTAACTGGGGAGGCGAGGCCGAGCGGGTCATACAGCGACATCACTATTTTGAGTGCTTCCCTCTTGGTTGGTTTTTTATGAAGCACATCGATCGGAAGTCGAGCGAGCTTTAGATTGAAGCTCAGCTGATCGGTACTCGGTTTCCAGATTAGTCCGAGTATTTTTTCTTCGGTTCCCTTGTTGTTCAGGTCGACTGACTCAGTTGCCTCGTGGTCAGGTTCCAATTCTCTTACAATTTCGGGCGCGTTGGAAACCCATTTTCTTAAGGTGAAGTGCGCGTTTTTGTGTATATCGCGTACTTCCTTTGATATTCTCATCGCATCTTCTACTGACTGGAAACTGTCAAGATAGTCATCCATATAATGATTTTGGATGATCGCTTCTACGGCTTCTGGGTATTTTTCAACATATTTTTTAGCATTCCAGTTTTTTGCGTATATGGCTGTGCAGGGTGAACTAGCTGCACCGAAAATAATCGACGTCATTCTGTATTCTTGCGGTGCCTCATCACGTCGATTCCCTCTCCAGAGATATCTTAAGGCATCTCTGTCTTCGGGTCTAACTTTGACCTGCATAAACATTTCAGCTATGTCCGCCGAGACAGCGACATTATGGCGACGAAAACGCATCGTGACCCCTGGTAGTGACTGCAGTAGGTCTGGACCCGTGAGCAGGAAGTCGTTCAATGCCACCCCCTTTGTTTTGGCTGCGGCATCATGCACTATTCGAAACTTTTCTGGCTTCATCGGGTTGTGAACGTCAAAATGGGGTAGGTACCATGTCCTTCCTGGTGTATTAGTTTTTGGTGCTATCTCGGCGTATCCCTTTTGTATTAGGGAATTCATATGTTCATTATATTTCTGTTTTAAATTTTCGTCTCGATCTAATTTTTTCTCGATTGAAACGAGCCTTTTTATAGCTGTTTCATAATTGCCAGGCATTTCGGCATCTTTCTTTTTCCAGAGAAGCGCCGTCTCTATGTGCCCGTCTTCCAACTGACGGGTGCTGTTATTTAGTATGTCTTCAGCTTTTTTCTCTGGATCGGAGTCTGGTCTTCTCGGATCGATTACGAGAGACTCCAGCGCGAAATAGTCGCGGAGTTGATCATTTATGGACTCCTCGCTTGTGTGCAGCTCATTGGCCGCATGGACGCGCTGATACGGGGCTTTAGTGTGTGCCCCGTGTAGCACCCATCCTAATTCTGTGAGCGAGGCGATTGGTTGGTGCGGCGGACCTCTGCGAATTTTAGTGGCTATCAGGAGTCTCCAATTATCTTGTCCTATTAAGATCTTTGGGTTGCCGGAGTCATATATTAATTGCTCCTTGAGGTCTTTTAAATGTCTACAATTTTCTATATCTGTTGCACACACAGTCTGTGGCCCCAAGTTTAGGCTGGCGACCGTGCGTGCTCTGAATTGCACCCTTTTCCTGTGGAGACTCTTGAGCGAAACTTTGACTCGTCGGGAGTTCGGCGAATCGAGGGTATTGTTCCCGATGGCGGTGATCTTAAAGGGGTCCAACCGCCCTGTTGCTCCAATTTGTTTGGCAATTTTCTCATCCATTAATGAGACTGTTGACCCATCATCCAGCAGGGCGTGTGTATTTACAGCTCCCGCCGGTCCAATTACTCGGACTGGTATTATTTTTAAATAGGCGTGATGCTTTGACACGGCGAATGAATTTGCAACTGTTTCCTGAGGTTCTATTTGTGTGACCTCCGTTTTCTCCTTTTTATTGTGGTGGAGAAGCCTATGTGTCGCGGTGCATCCTTTTATGCCACACTTATTGATTTTACATTTATGTGTTTGATTTCTGTATCGTAAGCAGCGGAAACATAAATTGCTTTGTTTTGCAATTTCCCATTTTTTATCGATATCTGCTTCTTTAAATTTTCTGCAGTCGGATCCGTAATGACCCTCCTTTTGGCACACACTGCATTTTGGAGACGGCTTAGTTGTTGCCGTGTGCGTTCTGTGTATTGAACGATTGTTCTGCGCCCCGTTTATGATTTCGGGAGGCGCAAATGCACTACAGAAGCGAGCTTGTTCGGTGATAAACTCGCTGAAGGAACCGAGGTCTGGCCTAGAGTCGTATTTTTCGGTATAAACTTTATACCACTGTGCCCGTATAGAATTGGGCAATTTGTCTGTGAGGTGTCGTAGCAGCTCTGCGTTGATGAGATAATGGTCTCGTTTGAGTGCCCGTAGAGTGACGACGCTTCCCCTCACCTTGCTTGCGAATGTGCAAATATCTCTAGGCGCTTCTGTACAGCGTGGCAATCCTCGTAACTTCTCGGTTTCAGCTTGTGCAATTGAGTCTGGACGCCCAAATTGTAGCTCCAGTTCTCGCATGATTTCATCTGGCTTAGCATGCCCGATGAGTTCCGAACTAACTGTCTCCAAGGCTCTTCCCTGTAGACTTCTTCGTAGTCTTGCCGTATTTTCGATATCGTTGAAGTAGCCTCGGGTTGTTTCATAAATGGCACGGAACGATAGCCATTCAGTATGTGCTCCGCTAAAGCACGGCAGTGTCATTATAGCTTTCGACGCTGCGAAAGTATGCGACGATGCACTCTCTGGTTTTGGTTTGTCAGCGAGTGCGGCTATAGCGGATGTGAGCTCCGATATAAATGGTCGGAGCCCTCTGTCTTCATTTATGACAGATGCCTGGTTAGGCTTCGTTGGCAGGGGATTCTTCGTTACGTCTGCCGGATAGGGATCCTGGTAGGTGGGCTCTGATACGATTGGTAGGAGCCCCCTTTCTTCATCAACCCTCGAACCATGGTTTGTGAGCTTCTTTTGTGGCTCACTGAGGTCGACAACCTCCGGGGGTGGCCTTGTGACGGTTTTGTTTAGTGGGGCCTCCCCTCCGGTGGCGACGCCATGAGTTGGGTTTTGCTTGGCTACGGAATTTTCGAGCCAAGATCGGACGTACTCGCTTTTAGAATGACCATCTTCATCATAGTCGTCCGAATCATCTTCTTCCTCAGCCATTTGAAAGGAAATTTGTGCGAGTTCCAATTTAATTCTCAGCACTTCTTCACGAGCCTTCAAAACTTTTTTATTGGGCCGAATAGTCCTCTTTGACTTTATACTTTTATCTCGGTGGCCCCTGGGTGGCTCTTCGGTGCGGGAGTCTTCCCGGACTGTTGGCGGTGATGCACATCGGATGTCATCGTTGCCCTCTATATTTTTCATCTGCTTCGGTGTACCGGTTGTAGCGGCCGGCACGGGCAGGAGTACCCCCCCCCCATCGCGGGGGCAAGGTGGCGCCTCAGCGCCCTCTGTGGTCGATGGTGAGCGTGGTGGCATCTGGTGGCGGACGGCGTCGGTATTGTCCGACGGGCCTCCTTCCAAACCGACGGTCCACGCCATGGCTCCCCTTCCTTGCGAACGAGTGATCGGCATCTTGATTCTGAAAATTCTGCTGACTTTAATACGGTAGTATCTATGTATCCGGTTCCGAAATACAAACGGATGAGGGATTCAGCTCGTACGACCAGCTAATGCTGGACTCGGCTCGAAGTATAACCGGAAGTATTCAGCTCGTACGACCAGCGAATGCTGGACTCGGCTCGAAGTATAAACGGAAGAATCCGGCTCGAAGGACCAACGAATGTGCCTCGGCTCGGAGTTTAAACGGAAGTATCCGGCTCGAAGGACCAACGAATGTTGGCCTCGGCTCGGAGTTTAAACGGAAGTATCCGGCTCGAAGGACCAACGAATGTTGGCCTCGGCTCGGAGTTTAAACGGAAGTATCCGGCTCGAAGTATAAACGGAAGGATCCGGCTCGAAGGACCAACGAATGTGCCTCGGCTCGGAGTTTAAACGGAAGTATCCGGCTCGAAGGACCAACGAATGTGCCGGACGGGCGTAACTCTCCGGAGTAAATGTTGTCGAAGATACTCCGCGAGCCGCTCACGTCCTACACCTATAGGTTCTGGAGGATACTTTCACTGCCGCCTTTGTGTATGCTGTTGGAGAACTGTGGACTGAGGTTCAGAATTAAAAATGCACGATTTATAAATTAAAATAGCAAGGGAGTGGCCAGCGGTTCGACTGATTATTTAGTTGCGAAATATTATAACTTATTTATTTATTGAACACTGTTGTTTAACTATGGTTGTTCACTATATATTTCAAAAACACAGATTTAATTAAACACACAGTAATATTAAAATTTCTATTGGTTTTTAAAATTTCTATTCGTATTTTCAAAATATCTGTTGGTAATATCAAATTTCTATTGGCAGTAACAAGTTTCTATTGGTATTTTCTACTATATCTATTGGTAATTTTGAATATCTATTGGAAGTAACAAATTTCTATTGGTAGTATCAAAAATATCCATTGGTAGCAGCTGGTTTTTTAACACTACTGACTAGCAGCTATTAATCAACTAAAATTAGTTGAATTTAACACTTTTGTAACTGCGAATATCAGTTACCACTTTTTCCGTCTAGCTAACACTTTTCACTATATGTAACGGCGAAATTTCCGTTACCACTTTTTCTGGCTAGTTAACACTATTTTACTATATGCAACTGAGAATTTTCAGTTGCCACTTTTTTCGACTATGTGTAACTGCGATTTTTCAGTTACGACCTTTTTCGGCTAGCTAAACTTTTTCTATTTCACTTTAACTTTTCACTGTGTTCTGCTACTAGTCACTTCAGCTACTACCGGATACTACTGCTTGTTACTGGTAGTTCTTCCTACTACAATGTTACTGTGATTTGCCCCCATAAGGTAGACTTCGGCTATACTCTATAGAGAGCCGCTTGCCAATTTCCGGTTTTGCCTTTTTATTATTAAACATTTTCATTATGTAATTTGCACAAATCGCAATTTTTCTATATAATGCTAATTTTTACACTAACACGCTATACACTATAAAATAGGCATTTTGGTCCTTTATCATTATGTGATAAGGGTTACTTTATATACTCACATTTAAAAAAGTTATTAATCAAAATGTACCAAATTTACATAACAAATGTGCATATTAAATCTTTAATTTTACTATATTTATCAAAAGCGTTTATTTACATAAATTATCTCTTTACTATTGCAATCTATACACCATATGCTAACTAAATATCATATTTACAATTCTTTCAGAACACAAAAATATTCTTATTATTTTCATATAAACTATTGCGCAGCTAATTAACTTCTAGAAAGTTCCACGATATGCTGCGCTGTGATTGGTCGAAATTTTATTAAGGATTAAAGTTGTTTATATTAACTATTATTAAAAACGACATGCTATTCAAGTATATTAAGAATTGTAAACACATTGTAAACCTATATTAATACACAATTCGCTTGATTTTGTTATTAATTTCACTTTTTAAACAATTTAATATATTTTCATCACTTTTGCTTAAAGTCTTTAAAACCGTCGCGAACATTAGGTATATTGTAATAATAACTTTAAATTATTTTTTTAGCTCATGATGTTCATGGAAATAAGGTGAGCCAAATATTGAGGAACACTGCATCCACTATTCTACTTTTTGATAAGTTATTCGGTTCAGTAAATGGGGCAAGCACAAGCCACAAATACCACAAAGGTAAAAATTTAAGAAAAGCTGTTACAGCGACATCAGAACATCACACATTTTGGCAAGATGCTATAAAAAAATTAATTGAAATGAAATTTGTAGACCTTCGTGGCAGAGAATCATCAGTTCCTTCGATAAAAAATTGGATTGTAACTATTAAGAGTTTGCAAAGGCTGTGGCAATTCTTTAATGAAAAAAATGTGAAGATTATGCGCCCACGTTATTTCAACATAGATCCAATTGAAAATTTCTTTGGCCAAGTGCGCGCATATAACTTTAGGAATAATGATCCAAACGCGCGTTCGCGCCAAACGCTGTTCCTGAATCGACGTCAGAGGGTGCGCGGCTCGGTGCCATACCGGTTTGACATTCGGTCGTGCGTAGAACGCGCAAGCGCGGCTGTCGTCTACCAGCTATGCTTGGTACAGCACGCTGTCATTTTTTGTCGGGAACTCGGAATAATTAGGCGCGGCTAGTAAATGTACTGTCTAGGATTTGTGACGCGTATTCCTTGCTGTAGAGCTTCCCCGGGACTCATTGGGTTTGACTCGAAATCTGTATAGGTGCATTCGACAATATTATCTTTTGATATTCCTTTGATATTCTAGAAATAACTGTTGCTAAGCGGTAGTGACCTTTGATCCGGACACTCCCTGTTCGTTTGTGTGTTAAGCTTTATAACAACCGAGTGTTGGTGGCTTCTGTAAGTTAGTTAATAGTACGATAGAGTTAATGGACTGTCATCGTGACGAACGAAGAAAGTGACTGTGGACGGCGCCGCGGAAGATTACCTCAATTTGGAGCGGTGCAGACGCCCTGGCTGCTGCCGACGGCCAAGGTCTATTAAGGTCAATCACCATCAGTCACACCCAGACCTTTTCTTTAATTACCCAGTGGTAATTAAAGAAAAGTGTGACTTTCAATAAGTATTATTTATAATCTATATTGAATAAAAAAGTTTCTGTTTCTGTAACGCGAATGTTCTTTCCCTAAAAACTAGGAGGTGCATTTTACGCTATAGATGACAACACTATTTAAACATTTGACGTTGTCAAATGAATAAATATATTGGTTTTTTTTATATAGAATAGGGTGACAAACGTAGATAGAGGATTGACTAGATAAAGCATTCGCGTATGCTTTTGAGATAGAAATAGGCGGGAGGTACTTTCACTGGGTTACCAGATATTGTTCCATTTCCCCCGTTATGGGTTTATTTATATTCACAGCACTTACATTCACACAAAAAACTTAATTGTTACCAAAAAAAAAAATGTTCTTTTATAATTCAGATGATTAATTAATTTCTCTTGAAAATACATTCTGTGACAAAAACTACGGGCGGAAACGGCGTAAAAACAGAATCATCATTCTGTATTCAACGGCGCATCGATGATTGTACTGGATATTCAATAAGCTCTTTGGATTTTGACGGCACTAAGTGAAGGCGCTAATAGCACAAAGTGTGATATCGCTAATAAATAATATGTTATGTATGACAATATGTTATATATTAATTGAGAATAAAAATATTAAATAATAAACAAAAATTTCCTTGTGTCAAGTTTTATTTTTACAAAAAAAAAAAAAAAAAACAATAATGTTATAACATACCATTCCAAAGGAAAGGGTTTCCACTTAGGTTTTGTAGTACAAAATACGGTTATGAGCCTACTCCCCGCGATTTCCTGCATGTTTTGCTTAGTTAGTGTCTTGTGTGTGGCAAGTTGTGGCGTACAAGAGAATTTTTCTGTACACGGGATGATATTACCCCGCGTCGTAAGCAATTATACAAGATGGGGATGAGGCAGCAGCACTTTCCCGATGAAAACTTGAAATAATAAAAAACTGCGGTGGCCAACCAACATAACGCATATTTTCAAGCAGGCGTGGCAACTATGGCAAGTTATTCTATGAGGATATCTATGGAAGGCCTTTTTAGGTGACTTACTTATGGTTAGGTGGCTTAATCATGTTACCTAATGGTTAAGGTGGTAAAATGTTTTAGTTAATATACGTTGTAAAGTATCAACAAAGGGGTTTTTTTTTGTAATATGTTGGTATATAAAATGAAAACGAATGTTTTATAATATTCTATTTTAATTTACCATGCAGTGTAAGATTATCTGCTACCTCATATCATTCCATGGGTGGTGTATGAGGCGACATAGGGAAACATCAAAGAAGATAAACAGCAGCATTGTCCTGATAACAGCTAAATAATGGTTGACAACCCGCTTTCCAAGCGTTGAAACTATGCCAAATAACTAAAATCATGTTTATGTTCAACAGTGGACTTTTGATAGACTGTAAAGATATATATTCTATTTAAATGAAAATATATTGAAATTTAAAAAGGAAAAAGAACTAAATTTTGCGTACTTACACAACTTTTAGAAATATTAACAATGTTACATTAAGTAAAACAAATGAAAACAATTATATATTAAATATAATTCAATAAAATTAAAATAAACAAACGATTATTTATTAATTTTTCATCACATTAATAAACAACAAATTTAACAAAATTTTTGTCTTCTTTCTAGAGCATTCGTTGTAATTCTTGGTTTGAGTAGCCTTAGAATTTCTCAAAAATATGCATTTGTAAACTTGATTTATATTTCTGCCTTTGCATGGCAGAAATTCTTGGGTGCTGGTCGTTCATCAGATCAGATTAGAAGGGAGTGTATATATATATAATTTGCCTTGTATATAATATAATATATTTTAATGGTATAAATAATAAGGTACAACTCCTAAACTATACTTAGATAGGTAATACTCGTACTTATCTCTTATTTCTTAATTAATATTATAAATTATTATTTCTTAATTTATTTACACATTAATGTTTATAACACCTTTATAAAAGGGATTAAGGGTGGACTAAATGTCCCATTGGTAGGCATTCCCAGTCAGTTTTACAATTATTATTGCATAATAAATTATTAATTTGTATATTTAGGTCAGGATTTTAAATTACTTATTTATTTATTTTATTTGCATAAAACATGGTAGTACAGATAAAGTTCCAACATTTGTAAATGAGGATTCATGTTTAATCAATACATCTATAAGTAAATATTTTGTCATTGTCATGGCCCCAATTATTACAAGTCATAATAATACAGAATGTCAGCATTTGAAAATAAAATAAGCAATGCTAGTCAATTTTTAATACATACAGAACAATGTCAAAAATCATAACTACCAACAAGATCAAACTTATATCACTTATGGAGAAACAACAAGATACAACAAGAAATTATAACATTTAAAAAAATTATCCTAATTATATAATAAATTACATAAGTTAAGCATAGTTAGTCCATCTAAAACAATGAGGCTTAAAATGTTTTGAGCATACACTGCTAAGTTTTGTTGGTTACCTATAAGCACTACCAGTAGCGATTATCCAACTGTTACGGATAGCTGATTCCTTAGGAAAGCTGTGAAATAATATATTTAAAAGAAATTATTATATTAAATATATAGTACACTTTTATATCAAGGTATTTAACAAAAAAAAAATCAAGTATGTGTATCTGTGCATAAACCCAATACCTATAACAATTAAAACAATATCAATTCATTTATTTAAATAGCAAGTATATGTAAATGTAATGATAATATTATTCATACCAAACATTTAAAAAAATTATGTACATATTAAGCTTTAGTTATTGTTAATTAATACATTTACAGCCTAACAAATGTCCTCCACTGCTGAACATATGCCTCCCACACATTTTGTCTCCAAATAACTGCAGTTGCCAATTCTCCTGCCAAGCTAGGCAATCACAAAACCTATAACTTTTGATACTGACAAATGGTAACGGTAAGTATATTATCATCAAATTTTTTCTACATCATTAATTGAGAATATTATCTTATGTTGTTGTGTTATTGTGTACCTTAAGATTAAGACTTATTTATTTATTTATTATTTTATCTATATTTATATTTATTTTTATATTAGCATGACATTTTTTTTAAATAAATATTGTAATGTAATTGTTGCCAATGTATAATAGAATGAATGGAATGCAATAAAGTTTTGTGCATCTGATTTCAAGCAATACATATTTTGTGAAATTAAATATACTTTGCCCAATATTTATGTACTTGAATCCAAACATGTTTTCAGCTTGATACTTACATATTATTTGTGAAGTCTATGTAATATGGAAAATGATTGAAGAGTTGTAGGGCAATAAGGAATTTCCTTTAAAGCTGAACATAAAAGTGTATATATAACATTATGTGATTCATATTTATGGATATAACTACTAATCATAATAACAATTATTATTGAACAATACGAAAACATTATTGTACTCGCTGATATCCCTAAAGTTTCTATAATCCTACCAAATCAAAAAGCACACGTTTGTTATGACTTTAAGCTTTCGAATGACCGTTCAAATTAAGGAGCATTATCATGAAGAATTTACAATTTGGGAATCCAAATATTTGACAAAATACATTACAAAGTTCATTAAAAACATGAAATGTTACACTTTATATTCAAAACAATAGATATTAATCAGTACAAGTAGCAAATGTAAGCACAAAACAAACTTACCGATGAAAGGTAATATTATGAATTTTTCGTTGCTGATGCTGTTGCATCCTAAAATGCTACAACTTACCATCTTTTTCACCTTACCTAATAACTAAGATCCACAAAAAACACTAAATTCAATTACCTGTTTGCTTATAATATCAATATTATCCAAAAGAGCTTGACATCGTTAATGTCAAATAAAGGAGGGAAAACAATCAAAAACGCATACCTAGAAAAAGACAAGAAATATAGATTTGCTTCTCCCTTACTCTTATGTCTAACTATATACGTGCATTCCTTTCAAACGCTGATGACGTCACTGAATGATTAGTCTATAAGATACTATGTCTATGGTGACAAACGAGCACACAGTCCACCGGATGGTAAGTGGTTGCTGTGGCCCATAGACATCTATATTTATCCTCGTTTGCGAATCAAAATGCAGATGCGTTGTCACCCGTGAGGACTAAGATGGAATGCCTCTTTTCCAGTAAAAAGGGTCTCCGGTTCTCTACACTCACCATACGAAATACATCAGTGTTGAGCTGCTATTTTACGCTGGTATTTTGTGAGTGCGTGGTCCTTCCCCGGTCGAGCCGACCCATTTGTGCTACAACTATACTACTTATATAGCCGTAGCTTGGCTCTACCACGTAGAAAAAGCCTTGTGCTAATCATTCGCTAAATCTATGTGGAGTGCACTCACTTGGGGAGCGTTAATTCAAGTTTAACTTTTTTTCGGAACAGTAGAAAGAGTTTACAGGTTCTTCTCATCATCCACACGTCAATGGGAAACTTTAATACAAAGTGTAGGTGTATCCGTCAAGAGACTCTCAGAGACAAAATGAATTGCTCATCATGACGTTGTTTAACCACTGCAGAATTATTTAAAAATAACTAGTATAAACTCGAAGATATATATTTGGCATCAAGTCAAACCTCCGTGGTTTTTAGATGTTAATTAGACCTATATATGTATTCTTTTCTTTTGATCTGATAAATAAATAAAAACCGTCTATACAAAAGAAGCAGTATCTACACTCTTACCAGCTTTATGTGACTTCAGTTTTTTATGCTATCTTTCCTTTTGGTGTAAAATCCTAATAGAAGTTAGTTAGACACAAAAGCAAATACTAAATAATATAATAACAATCTAGATTATCACTGGAAAAGTATGAGATAAAACTCAAAGCCCAAACATTTTTCTTCAAAGCCAACGTATTCAACTAGTGGAAACAGCTATTTCCTACGTAACAAAAAGTGTGAGAATATGGACATTTCGATTGAAGGAAGAAGAGAAATGAGGAGATATCGAAAACGTTTACCAGGAGAAATGTCCCGATATGCCGGACTAACATCGCCAGAGGAGCTGCAGAGAGTTATGTTAGAATGTCTTGACATATTTTACGAGAAACTAGACCATCGCTAAAGAGCAATGGATGATATTCTCGTAACATTTAGTGTTGTTCAGCCTTACACTCTGCTAACGTCACCAGATGAAGATCTTCGTGTAGTAGTTCAAAATCTGACAAAAATCTACGATGAATTTACTGCAGTATATATAATTTTGGCAGTCTTACGACTTGAAAGCTGCCAGCATTTCTTCCCAAGAAGCGGTTCAATGTAATTCATTGGAGCTTTTCTCATAAAATTGGGCTATTCTGAATCTGTTCCGAATCTAGCGCTGTGTCTAAGATTTTTCTACTATTAAGTTTCATGTGAAGGAAGCTTTTCAAAACTCAAGTTAATAAATTCTTACTTAAGGTCCACAATGAGCCAAGCGCGATTAACCAATCTTTTCATTTTACCTATCGAAAATGACAGGAAAGTAAACTGATAATATATTAGAATATTTTAGCAAAATAAAGTCCCGGTAGCATGTATAGCATTTTTTGTTTTATTTTGGGGGTTTGCTTGGTAGAAAACTGCCCTGGGTGTCAACCCACGCTACGCCGCCACTAGTTACCGTAAGGTTTGATACTGTAGCGAAGCAATTATGTAATCAAAATATAATATTCAATCATCAATCAATTATTAAAAAAAAATTTCGTTTTCCGTGATGCTGTATACACTAATAATATTTTCAAAATATTGTATCATGGACACTCTATTAGAAAGAAATGCAACGCCTAACTCGGTGCCTTTCATTCATTTCAAGGTCACTGATTTAGGAACGTTTCTCTAGTATGAAGTGCGCACTCCCTATATTTTACAACCTCCTTGGTGTGCGTAGAGGGAGTATGTACAATTCTCTCTCTACGACTGTGTGGACGTATGGACATACGTAGTATCCACTAAGTAGTCTGTGGTATGGACTAAAGCCGCGTTTCCACCAAAAATGTTGATAACATTTATGTTTCCCACTGTTTACAACTCAACAAATTACAAAACACTAGTATAGAGAGATTACAATTAGTAAAGGATCTTGGTGTATTTTTCGATCCTAAATTACTCTTTGATGCACATATTGAGAATATGATTAAAAAAGCCAATAGAGCACTTGGATTCCTTTTGAGATTTTCCACCGATTTTCATAATATTAAAACATTTAAGATACTTTATTGCGCTCTTGTTCGCAGCCATTTAGAGTACGCCTCTCAAGTGTGGAACCCAAATTATAACATTTATATAGATAGGATTGAGCAAGTACAAAAGCGTTTTCTACGTTTTTTGCAATTTAAAACGCAATTTTACATTGATAACTACATTTCGCGATGTAAAAAATGTCATATGTTGCCTCTGCACGAACGTAGGCGCATAGCAGATATGATTTATCTTTTCAAATTGGCAAATGGTAATGTTGACTGTCCGGAGCTACTGAGTAAGCTAGGATTTACAACAAGAGGTATCCTCTTAAGAAAGCCTCGCTTACTTCACGTGCCGCATACCCGGAATAAATACAGGCAAAATTCTTTTATGATACGTGCATTTAGAACTTTTAATGACATTTCCAATAGCGTTGACTTGTATCTGTTTAATACCAGTGTTTCTCAATTAAAAAATATTTTAGCGCAAAAATTCTTTTGTTGAGTGTTCTTCTGTTTAATTTTGTTAATTTACTGTATTTGTCTTAATCGATGTTTATCTTTTACCGACTAGAATTATTGTTTCTAAGTTCATATTGCTTATAGGTGAAAACTTTTAAATGGCCTTCTAGTTGTGTTACGGCCTACGGCTGCTCCTTTAAAGGTCAAATCCTCAGGGGCCCATTCAGCTGAGTTTCGACGAGCAGACGTAGGTCGGGCCTCAATATGGCCACAGTGGAAAATCTCTAATTACACTAAACTATATGGGGGAGCGTTCTATGCTACAGTCAGTCGACCGGGAGGGTATTAGACGGAGCTTACTTACCTATATCCAAGGCGACTGGTCCCTCCGGAGTCGGTCAGGTCGCATGTGGTTGTGTAGTGCAAGGGAAATAAGGTGATGTGATGTGTATCTGGGTGTGACTGATGGTGATTGACCCTAGACCTTGGCCGTCGGCAGCAGCCCGGGCGTCGACACCGCTCCAAATTGAGGGAACCTTCCGCGGCGTGGTCCACAGTCACTTTCCTCGTTCGTCACGATGACAGTCCATTAACTCTATCGTACGATTAATTAACTTACAGAAGCCACTAACTCTCGTTTGTTATAAAGCCTAACACACAAAACTAACAGGGAGTGCCCGGATCAAAGGTCACTACCGCTTCGCGTAGCAACAGTTATTTCTAGACTATCAAAGGCCGCACTAGCTAATATTGTCGAATGCACTTATACAGATTCTGAGTCGGACCCAATAAGTCCCGGGAAAGGCTATCCAACAAGGAATGCGCGTCACAATGGTAGACCGTATATTTACTGGCCGCGCCTAATTATTACGAGTTCCCGACAAAAATGACAGCGTGGTGTTCCAAGCACAGCTGACAGACGACTATGCCTTTTCGCTCGCGACCCGCGCGCCACTGCCACGCTCGGCCGAACTTCAACCGGTATCGCGCCGAGCCGAGTGCCTTCTGGCGTCGATTCTTGACAGCGTTTGGCGCGAACAAGTTGTTATTCATTTATTTATTGTTAATGTTAGCTGTAAGTTTTCCAAAAAGAATAAAATAAAATAAATAAAATAAAATAATTCTGTAAATACATACTCGTCACGGTCACGAATCATATTTCGTTAAACATACAACCCGACACTGAGCTACAAATTGCAAAAAACGTAAGAAAATTTGAAATTCGCGGGCCACCCTGGAGCTTTCACCCACAAACTATATAGAAACACTACGCGTTCAGACGGACGTCTCTGGTACATTTAGTTTGGACCGTAGAGCAAATCAGAACATGACATTTCGTTCTTTTTTAAATATGAATTGGATATAGGCAAGGGAATAATTTTATTTCAGCCTAGTATAATTATATATATATATATATATATATATATATATATATATATATATATATATACATATATATGTATATACCTATATAATATTTTTATATTTATAATTTTAATTACTATTTATATTATTAATATTTTATTATGAAGGATTCGTAGAAATAAAATGCATTGTATATATTATTTATTATATGATTTATTTTTTTAACTTTTTTAAACTTGTTCAAGGTATTTTTTTGGATTGGTGGCAATGTACACTTTTCGATTCTAATGATGTCCGTGCCTTTCAGAAACCCATGTGTGGTACATGCTATAGAGTAAACATATAATTCCTCCTTGCACTTGAATATTTTCAGTGAAAAGGTTCTCTTCAATACATTCGATATCCAGTGTATTGAGCTGGAAAAAGGAATATTTAAATATTTAAATTACAAGTTTAATATGCACATATTAAACTTGTTACTCATTATAATTGTTGTTGATTATAAATGTTTGCATAGAAAATGTCAAGACAAGAAGAGGCCATTGTAATCAGATAAAGTTACTTTCACATAAATCTAAGAAGCTTTCACAATTATACAGAAATTTCCAATAATTTTTGAACATAATTATCATTGATACCTAAGATAATTAAGTACACTGTAGCAATTTTTGATAGAAGGTTGGGAGGATAAAAGTATATTTTGTAAAGTAGCCAATTATCTATTGGAGTCTATGTTCATGTTCTACTGCTGGGCACAGACTGTCTCATTTCTTAGAGGGGTATGAAACAATGGGTTGGGCAAGGTGCTTATAGGTAGACTACATCTTCAAAATATTTTTATTCCTTAGACACACAGATTTCGTCACAATGTTCCAGAACATGATAAATTAGCACTTAAAATTGGAATTAACATTAATTCATTTATTTCAGGGTGTAGACAGAGATCAAATGTGCTCAAAAATATAAACATATTACTAATCCTAATAAAAATATTATCTGAACTAAAGTTTTAGAATGGCGATTGTTTTGCAATTTAAATTTTACATGATTATTAGCTTAATTTTTTTACTTCGTTGGGAATCACATGGTCATCATTTAGTTTATCTAACAAGCGCAATTGATTATGCTTGCAGTCCTGTTTAGTACACATCATCTTGCCATTTTAATACATTTCCATCAGTTATTATGTGTTTTGACAGCAAAATTATTCCTCATACCTTTTTTTATGATGGCTGATCAAATATCACACTAAGTTTATTTGAACTGTATCATCTGAAATAAAAACATAAAAGATTGTTTGTCATTGTCATTCAGACATTCTTGATTTTGTAATTATTAAGACTAGAGGTGTGCGATTGTGCATAAAATAATGTTGACAATTAATTATTTAAAATAATAGAATTCCTCAATAAAAATAATTTATTATTATGTTTCATTCATCATTCATTCATTGCAGACTATCAAAAGCTACTGGTAAACATAGGCCTTCATAGGTTATCATATAAGGTGTACATTTTCCATAGTTGTAACACTTGGCAGACAAGTTGGCAACCAGTCTATTATTATTACTAAGTTGTTATCAAAGAGATCACTTGAAATGCCAGGAATTAAGTAGTTTTATTTAAGTACAGTACTCCCGTACATCTTTATTATAATTTTTTAAATTTTATATGAATACTGAATATACTGAGCAGTTACGTTTATTAAGGAATAATTAAATGTACATACCTTTGTCATCTTTGATGATAAACCTTACTTAATTTACTCCAAAGAATAGTGTTGAGTTTATCCAACCTTTTTTAGTCTTATTAATGTCAGATTTAGCAGTATGAAATCAAAAATTTTGTGACTAAGCATGCTTCTTGAAATGGTTACTGGAATGCAGCATACTTTTAAGTTTGTCACAGTTTATAAAGTCCAACCACTTGTTTCTTTGGCCTTCGTCAGACTCTCTCTCTTAGTTGCACAATTGGGAATGAAACACTTAAAAATACATTAACTAAAAATTTTATACCAAACACACTAAAGCTAAAGAAAACGTCCCGTCGAAATATATAACCTATTAAACAATAAACACCCTTTCGTAAAATAGCAGTAAAATGCCAATAAAACTTTATTTATAATTTTTAGTTAGTTCATACTTCATAGAAAAACAAAATGAAAATTTCCAAGAAAACTTCTAACTTGACAGCTACGCGACAATAACATGACAAAATGGCGGCAGCGGGAAGGGGCAAGAGATGGGAGGGACGAGGGAAACGTCATGTTCTGGATTGCTCACTGCATTTCATACGGTCAAAGATTTTTGCCCAAAGATTACCAGCCGTGCTTTCACCTTAAGTATATAAAAAGTCTCTGACTAGTATACAGTTATCTGTAATAAAAAGTACTCTGTGTTCTGTGGGTTATAATCGAGTGGGTTTTATTCAAAATAGCTTGCTACAGGAGAAGCGCGGGAACCTTGAAACGTGATAGGCGCCTTTTTTTAAACTAAAATTTTAATTTTGTTTTATTTAGTTAAAAGGCACTTAACTTTTATTGTTTAATTGTTACTGGGTTTCCTCATCATGGGGAAACGTAGAAAAAAAAAGTTGCCGGGAGAAGAAGGAGTGTTTGAAGAAACGACTGAGGAGGAAGAAATTAATACCAGTACTGAGGAAGATCCTGAGAAAGAGCAGCGCAAGTATAAGCCGTACTTTGTATCTGACTACAACAGGAGGTACCCTGAGGACTCTATTCTCGTTGATTTTGTTGTATTCATGAATCAAATGATGAAAGAAGACCAATCGGCACGCGGGACATGATGTCTCTGTCCACACATATGAAGAGGTTCAATAAATGCATTAAATATTTGCAATCTATGAATAAATACAAAATAGGCGTTAATTTTGAAAAGCCCTCTCTAGTGAATCCATTTTTAAATAATATTACTTTTCTTAATGAATACAAAATGAAGGCATCTATCCCAGCTGTAGGGACAGAAATAACAGGAGTCATAACCAATGTTCCCACTAATCTTTCTAATTCAAGAATTTTTGGTATGTTAACGACTTACAGGAAGATAATATGTGTTAAAAGGATAATGAGGAAACATAAGAATGATGCAGGACGCAGTGCTACAATTGTCTGAGGTATGGTCACTTAGCAAAGTATTGTAAAAATTCTGTGAAATGCTCAATTTGTACTGAAAATCACAGCTACAAAGATTGCCAAGTCTCTTCAGATAAAGCGATATGCATACATTGCAAAGGAAACCATCTAAGCATTTCTGGACAGTGTCCTGGTAAGAAACAAAAGATAAAAGAAAATCAGGCTAAATTACACATAACCCCATTTGTAGACCTTTTTATTAAAAACGAATTCCCCGAATTAAACAAAAAAAATCCCAAAGATGCTCTTATGTCACTGCTAAAGAATGATGACATTATTAATATAATTTTAAATACAGTCATTAAAGCATTAACTCTTAATAAATCAAATGAACAAACCACCATATCTTCTCAGCTTATTAAAGATGTTCTCATAGATACAATGAAACCAAAATAGATATTTCATTATTTAACATTTAATATTTTATGGATCAGTTTAACATTTTACAATGGAATGCACAGAGTTTAAGAAAAAATCGCTTTCAATTTACACAATTTTTATATGAGAACACCATAGATGTTGGTCTCATATGTGTAACTTGGCTTAAACCTAGGCACAATTTTAGAGTAAAAGGTTATAATATTATACGATTAGATTCAGGTAATGATCATAATGGAGTAGCAATACTTCTACATAACAAAATTGGATTTCGTGTTATCAATACATTCTCTGATGACTCATTACAAAATATAGCTGTATAAATACAATACAATGATAAATAATTAACTTTAGTTAGTGTTTACTGTCCCCCTAATTCACCAATTAATTATAATAAATCCAAATTAGATAATTTAATCCAAAGTTTGCCACAGCCAGTCTTTATAGCTGGTGATTTCAACGCCCATCACACGTTATGGGGATGTACTGAATTAGATTCACGAGGTAGGGACGTTCTTGCATCTTGAATGATGGTCAGATGACTACAGTAGGATCTCATAGATGGAGGTAGAACGCATTAGACTTAACACTTGTTTCATCTTCACTGGCTCTGTCTTGTGAATGGCAAGTATGTGATGATGATTCTCTAGGCAGCTATAATTTTCCTGTAAAGACAAAAATTACGGTCAATAATCAAAATTTTTAAGAAACAGCTGTATCAAATAACATAAACTTAAAATTGGTAGATTGGTCAAAATATCCAAATTTAATAGATAATTTATAAAAGCTTTTACAAAAAAAATTTTTTTTATTTGCTTTGCAAATATCCGCGTTATATTTTTTATAACGCGGATATTTGCAAAGTAAATTTTTGTAAAAGCTTTTATATAATGGATTTCCGCAAAGTAACGCCTGATTCTATTAATTATAGATAATTTAATTAAAAATTATAGTTTTGATTATAGTAATCCTTTACAATGTTATACAGACTTAATAGAACTAATTAAACAAGCCATGCATGAATCCACACCATCCAATCAGTCTTCTAATCGAAATGTTAACATCAACTTGCAATCTTTTAAAAGAATTAAAAAAAAATCTCTACCTTGGTGGAATTTAAAATGCAAAAAGAGGTAGTATTAAATTGTAAAAATGCATATTTAGTATTTAAGAATGATCCCACAGAACGAAATTATATTAATTTTAAAAGACTACAAGCTATTAAAAAAAATTACTTTGAAGACTGAAAGACAGCTTAAAGACTTATTACATTACACAATTTCTCGGGCCCTGCCCGCAGGGACAGGGTAGTGTAATAAGAAACAGGGAGTCAGGGTCCCTAAACAGGGCGACCGAGTGGTTCCGACCGCCCTGCTTCCCTGCCGCGCTGTGGATCGTGTAGTGTAATAAGAGACAGGGAGGCAGGGAGCTCAGTTGCGTGGCCGCATGCGCAGAGTCTACACGTTTGTTTATTTAAAATTCTACTATGTCGATCTACTCTCTAAATCATTACTCGTATTTATGTCATGCGCTAAAGAAAAAGATCCTTCTCAATGTCATCGACATCTACAAAGAAATGCCTTATCAAATCTTGATAGGAGTTTCCAGTGGCCAAAATCGTAAATTGACAACCAATCTCTCTTAAAAAAGTATTCTTTTGAATAAAACTCCTTTTACGGATTCTATCGCATTTAATTTTTTTTTTTATTATTTATCGAAGTTTCGGGTGCTTTACTACCCATGGTCACGGGGGACTGGTTGCTGTAAAGCATCCGAAACGTCGGGAATTAATAAAAAAAAAATTAAAGGCGATAGAATCCGTACAAGTAGTTTTATTCAATGTGTAGTGTTCGCGTAAATATAAGAAATCATTAAAGTATTTTTTTTTCTATTAAAGGCGTTACTAAGCTTAACAACTCGTCGAATTGGTTTTCACCTACTCTTTAAAATAGTTTCGTAAGTCTGTTGGGTCCAAAACGCTGACTATTTGCATATTCGATAGTTTTTCTCTGAGGAGCAAATATTTTTTCATCCACATTTAACTTTCCTTCCTTTTTTTTAGCTTGGCCTTGCACGTTACCGCCAGCCAAAGTTTTTTTTTATAGGATAGGGTGACAAACTAGCACACAGTCCACCCGATGGTAAGTGGTTGCTGTGACCCGTAGACACCTACATTTATCCTCAATAAAGAATCAAAATACAGATGCGTTGTCACCCGTGAGGACTAAGATGGAATGCCTCTTTTCCAGTAAAATGGATCTTCGGTTCTCTACACTCTTCTTACGAAACACAGCAGTGTTAAGCTGCTATTTTACGCTGGTATTCTGTAAGAGCGTGGTCCTTCCCCGTTCGAGCCGACCCATTCGTGCTACTACTACTAATATAGCTGTAGCATGGCTCTACCACGTAAAAATAAACAATAAAGCAATTTTTTGACGTATAGATAAAGTCTGCGCCATAATGCTAGACGTGCAATCATTTCCACGTTCGAGTAACAACTGAGGCAGGAAGCGATTTCTAGCGTAGTGTAATAAGCAGCACCCTGTCTGGTAGGCAGAGCACACGATGTACAGGGCCCGATAAATCGTGTAATGTAATAAGCCTTTTAGCTGGAAAAAACTATGTGAAACTTTTAATAGATCTACTCCATTGACTAGAGTATGGAATTACATTAAAAATTTTAACAAAACTTTTGTTCATAATAACACATCTGTCATAGATTCTAATTGGGCTAGTGAATTTTTGAAAAAATATACTCCAGAAACAGATGAAACACCTCTAACCCCTCACTCCTCAAATGATAATCATTGTGATTATCTTACCAAACCTTTTACCTTGACCGAATTCAATTCAGCTGTTAACTCTAGAAAAGACACTACTTGTGGTTTTGATTCTGTTCCATATAAAGCTTTAAAAAATATGAATACTGCGTGTAGAGAACTAGTTTTGAAAATATATAATATGTTATGGTTTCATTCCCTTATTCCTAACGATTGGAAAGAAGATTGTTTGATACCCATTTTAAAGCCTGGAAAAAAACCTCACATTGCAGAATCTTATAGACCTATAGCACTTACATCTTGTATGGGTAAAATATTTGAGCAACTTATAAAATCTAGATTAGAATTTTATCTAGAAAGAAATTGTCTTTTACCATCAAATCAGTTTGGATTCAGACGCCGTAAGTCATCTAGAGAAAGTATTGCATTTCTACATTTAGACATCTTTAAAGCTATGGAAAATAAAGAAGTATTAATTAGTATATTCTTTGACATTGTTGGTGCATTTAATAACGTTAATCTTCATGTACTCGCCGCAGAGTTGAGGTCTTTGGCTATTCCTGAAAAAATTGTAAAATTGATATTTAACTTTTTACATGAAAGAAGAGTTTTTGCTAAAGTTAATAATAATAATACAATTATTGGTCCTAGGCTCAGTTATAAAGGTGTTTGTCAAGGAGGAATATTAAGTCCTCTTTTCTTTATTTTATACATATTTAAATTAAACAATATTTAAGGATCAAATGTTACTAATTTACAATATGCAGATGATTTGGTCATATATGCCTCAGGAACAAATGTCAAAAACTTGTTAACCACTTTAAATGAGGCTTTAAAGAAATTGCACATTTACTTTTCATACTTAAATTTAGATATTAGTACTGGGAATAGTTAAGTCGTAATATTTAATAAAATTCGTCCATTTAACACTAGAATAATTTATAATAATACATTTTTACCAATAGAAAGTTGTGCAAAATTCTTAGGTGTAATTTTTACAAATAATTTATCTTGGACCAAATACGTGAATTCTATTTCAGACAGAGCTTCTAAGGCCTTTAATGTATTAAAAGCTTTGGCTAGTACTAACTGGCGAGCTGATCCAGAAATATTATTAATGTTATATAAGTCTTTGTTGAGGAGCCATTTTGAGTACGGCTTTCTTTGTTTTGCATCAAATAAAAGATTAGTAAACAAATTAGAAAATATACAATATAAGAATTTAAGACTTATTACCGGCTCTATGAGAACAACTCCTATTGTTTCTTTACAGGCTGAATGTCTTACTCCTCCTATCTTACTTAGGTTTAAATATCTGAAATTTTGGTTTTTATTCAATATTAATTCTTTGTCTCATAATCCTCTTTTTCAAAAAGTATTATTTTACTATAATAGTATGTCTCCTATATCTAACTCAGCCCCATATATACTCCATGACTTTCATGAAGTGATACGATATGATGAACAATATAATATTCACAAAAGCACACATACTTGGCCTTGTTATAAGGGGAATTATGAAAGTAAATTCTGATGAACACATAAATATTGATGAAAAATTGAAAAGAAAGGAAGAGGTTTATGAACTTATATCTACATATGATGAATATCGACAAATTTACACAGATGGGTCAAAAGTTGAAAATAAAGTAGCCTGTGCATTTCACATACCTCATCTGAAAACTGGACGTGGCCTTTCCATTCCTGCATTAGCAAGCATATACACCGCAGAATGTTATGCTGTCTTAATCGCTCTTAAATATATAGAAGAACACCCACATGTATCTAATAAATGGTTACTGATCTCTGACAGCATGAGTGTCTTGAAGGCACTGAAGGCAAGAGCTTTAGATGCTAAAACGTCTTTCATCATATATGAAATCAAAAGTTTGTGGTGGAAATTGAAAGAAAATAATTTGGAAGTAAAATTTTTATGGACTCCGTCACGTATTGGGGTTCAAGGAAATGAAAGAGCAGATCATTTAGCTAAAAGTATAGTTACAGCTGATATTGACAGAATGACCGATGTTGCAATACCACATACAGATTTATATTGAATAAAACTATTTTTACGGATTTTATCGCGTTTAATTAACTTATTTTATATTCCCGACGTTTCGGTTGCTTTCCAGCAACTGTGGTCACGGGGGACTGAGGTAGGCGTGTGTATCTCTTTACGGAAACGACTCACTGATACGAATCACTGAAGTGACACAAAAGATTGGTTCAGTAACAACGTTTCAAATGTATCATTTGTATCTGGAACAGTGAAACATTACTTTGCTCTTTGCTCATTTCGCGCGACGCGTCGCTTGCGAGGCGACTGAGCCACGAGCGAGAGAGAGAGACTGAGATAATGATTAACTTAACTATTGACTCACGAGTGGCGAGTGAGCGAGCGAAATAATTATAATCCACACAAGTCAGATAGAGATAACAAATAAGAAGTGTATCCTCAACTCGTACGGATTTTCGCTGACGTTATTCATGCACGTAAAAATTACCACTAAGGCGCTTATGTTTCAAATACTATACGGTTGTTTTTTGTATGTAACGTTTGCATTAACAAGTTGACATTTTACGTTGATGCGGCACTTGTCAAATTGTTTATATTCATTAGCGCCTGTTTACGAAAACATACTGAGTTATGTTTAGGATTTCTTTGCGTAGTGATTATTGTAACTTTACTTTCTTCCTTTTCATCGTAAAGTTTAGAGTTATGATACTTTACGAATAAATTCTGTGTACATAGACATTGCTGTTTTGTGTAAATGGACATTTTTGTAAATAATGAATTGACATAGTGACATTTTTGTTAAAGTATGAAGGAGAATCGATTTTATATACAATCTTATTACGGTACACAATAAATAATCTAAGCACTTATATTATTCAGCATGGTTGCCACATAATATTTCACGGATTAGTCAGTAATAAACGCCCGCGACGCAACTTAATGTACCTATTCGGAACATTCTTTCTTTTATATCTTTTGAGGCGATGATACAAATGAGCCAAATGAAACATATCAGTGTTTCGGAACATTTCAGTGATCAAGATGCAAATGTTCCAATCCCAAAAATGATACACTTTGCCCACCTCCAGACTGAGGTGATTGACGTCCCGATGTCAGTGTTAAACCGAAGTACCTTCAGCTTTTTTAATTAATAATTTTGGTCCGATCTACGCAAAATGAACTAACTGTGTCTTGAAGTCTTACAGTGGTATGCTTGGGTTTACTTTTAATTTTATGAATTACACGATCCCAAGCAGGTGGTAGTACCCAGCCTCCCTCTCTATTGAAATTAGGATGTTTTTTAATTTGAATTATATTTAATTGGAATTATATTTTATTCATAATACTGTAAAAGAAATATGAAATATGATATCCCTGTTTTTGAAAATATTGGATGGTATAAATCCACATGGATAGAAACTTACAAAGAGTATAATATAAAGAAGACTTGGCTTTAGTCTTTACGGGTTTTTGAAAATATGAAGAATTAAAGAAAATAAGACTTGACTACAGCCTTTATGGATTTTGAAGAGATGGAAAGAAGAAAAATAAGACTTGGTTCCGGCCTTTACACCCGTAAAATTCTATATATTCAAAATAAAAAAGACAAGGCTGTATGGCTTAGTTCCTTTGCCTGCTCTCTCGAGCGAATAATAAAAAAAAACAACAAGAACAGCTTGCTACATATATATTTATCTATGGTTATAATTAGTCTTGGGCTTAGTCGGTCGCTATTGGGAGCGCTCAATTTAGTTCGTAGTCCTATAGCGAACTAGTTCGCTCATTTAGTTCGTTAGTTCCTTTTTAATTTTTCAATAGATCTATGTAAGAAAAGCGCTGGTAGGTTTTCACGACACAGTTCTTTGAACGATGTCATCCGAAGGGCTCTTGCCTCTATAAATGTTCCCTCGGTTTTAGAGCCTTGTGGAATATTTAGAGACGATGGCAAGAGACCCGACGGTATGACATTGGTCCCTTGGGAGAGAGGTAAAGCCCTAGTGTGGGATGCTACTTGCGTAGACACTCTGGCGGCCTCTCATCTCAGGGGTACCTCGTTTAGAGCCGGGGTGGCATCAGAGGCAGCTGAGCTGAGTAAGTGGCGCAAATATGAGTCTCTGAGAGATGACTACATATTTGTGCCATTTGCTGTAGAGACTATCGGTCCGTGGGGTCCACGTGCGATGAAGTTCCTAAAGGAACTCCATCCGCGGCTGGTCGTTGCTGCTGGTGATAAGAGGGCTGGTTCTTTCCTCGCTCAAAGGCTAAGTATAGCCATTCAGCGGGGAAACGCAGCCAGCGTTCTTGGCACGATACCGCGGGGAGTAGGACTATATGATAATTAAGTTTCTAGTTTTAGTTTCTTCTTTTTTTTTTTATTATCATAGTTTTTAATATTGTAGATAAAATTCCTCAGTTTAATGAATTTTTCGAAATCCCCTAGAACTGCCTGTAAGAGCTAAAGCAAAATATAACTCTACATTACGAATAGATTTTATCAAAAACATCTTTATGACGAATTTTTTAGTCATTGCAAAATATATATAGAAGGTATTATTTACCTCTATTTAACCAATTTTTTCAACTTGAAATCTTGAAATAACATATCCTATTAATTATTCTCACTTAATTCCACAATAAATCATGTCTTGACAGGTTCAGACACGTTCACGACAGGCAGATGACTATTTACGTAATGTTGAGGTTAATAAACAAGTTTTCTTCTAAGATGTTTTTAAAGTATAGATACGTTATGCTCGCTCTAAAATGGCATTACGAATGTCAGGTAATTGCCCGACTCGCATTCAGTCGGGCACGCTTTCGCGTCGCGGCTATACCTTCGCTACAGCGCGTTAATCTTCTAGTTACTCGTAGTAAAAATGCCTTCCTGTATTTTTAGGTGGTGCACAAATTACACGGAAACTGTTAGAGACAAGAAAAACGTCGAAAAGATTAGATGTTTTGTTCATAATTGTTTTTATTATTTCAACATTAACCGCTAGTGTAAACTTTGACGCTAGCTAGTGTGTTCATTTCCATATCGGTATGTCACGCGCTCGCGCTAATGAGCGCTCAGCAGCAACCAATGCGCAACTAATGATGTATATTCATCTTTATCTAACGATAGGTATGCCGTATCATTTGTCTCTTTTTGTTAGCGCAACGTGTCATAATAAATAACTGTACGTAAATATAGTACTACCTGCGCCATTTTAAAATACAATAATGTTGGTGTGTAACCTGTCTATCTTTTTTAATACGTCTTTAGTTTTCTTACCTTGTTAAAACTAATCGTAGTTACACCTAACCTCTATATAACAAACCTCATTATAACTAGTTACTCGGTATAATAACGAATACTTTTTAATTCCATTCAGTTTCGTTATATTGATGTTGCACTGTATTCGAGTATTTATAAAAATTAGTAGAAATAGAAAAGTAAAATTTTAATTTTGAATAAACTTACAGTAAAATCGAATTGAGAACTATACGGTATTAATGTACTGTTTACTATCACTTTCATATTCATATTATGAGCCAGCAATATTTGTTCTTTGTTGTGAATTGTGCACTAATAAAACTTTAACTATAGACTATAATTCTATAATAAATTAATAATTAATAAATCAGTCGGTTAGCCATGCAGCGCCACTCCATAATAGAGGGGACGCCAGAAAAATAAATAATTAAAGAACTAAGAGCGGGATTGTCGACGAACTAGTTCGCACAGTTCACCTAAAAGAGCGCTCTCCCACCTAGGTCGTTCGCGAACTACCCAAGACTAGTTATAATCACAAACGTAGATTATCACAAATTATAATAAAGTTGTAGATTATAATTTGGCGGGATGGCGCGTTGGCATGTAGAATAAAGAAATAAAACGTAGTGATTTATTTTAGAAATGTAAAATATAAATATGGATTTGGGAAATATTGTGATTTGCGATGTATATGTGACTAGCATGTGGTTAAAGTGCAGAAATATGTTTTACGTTTGTAGTTGTAGTGGTTGAAATGCGAAGATGAGTGCAAAGTTTTTTATATACGCAGGCCGTCGTTGGCGCGAGTTAGAAACAGAAAGCGGACGCTTATCAGGTTGGGGTCGTGCTAAGTTTGTATTCTTACGATGCGGCCGACTGGTCGTAGCGCGTCGCGGTGCTGTACTTCGCGCGTTGCGAGCTTTGGCAACTGGCCGTGGCAATGCCGCACGAGACGGTTTGCCGTTAAGGTATGCTGCTATTGCAAAATCCATAATTTTCTTCTAGAACGACATTTGTTTACCGTTTTAGTTACATACCTGTAAGGTAAAGCGAGTCTGTTTGTCCGACCGTATTTCTCAGATCTCTGGCTTGTAGACGGAATGAGTTAGGATAAGACCTGAAATTTGGGTTTGTTCCGATCTGGAGCTTGCTTCAAAGTTTACTTTGTGGACTGAAAACACTTAACCAGTCTTATCATAAAACATGGTTTTTAAGTCTTAGGCTGACTTTGCTTTGAGGTTAAGTGAGAGATACAAGTGTCGTAGTTTTTTTCGCTTAAATTTATTGTTACATTAAGTGCTGTTGAGTCACTATAGTAATTTTTTTTGTCTTGGTGGTGGTTTTAATATCTGTAGATTAGTAAGTGTTTTTAATTGTGCCGTTTTTATGTAAATTTTAGTTATAGAAATATAATGGAGGACGAACCTCCCGATCCCGAAAGGGTTCACAATGACTCCTTTACTTTACCCATTGATTATGTAGAATCTATTAATCGTAAACGCGCCCAAATAAGCAATGAATCTGCCCATCCACAAAAAATAGTTATTACTGATCCAAACCAACAGTTTCCTTCAATACAATCCTCATATACCCATCCTGATTTTATTAATAAGAAAGTAAAGTACTCTCAAGATGATACCGCTCCTTTTCTAGTTCACGTAAGCAAAACGTCAAATGATCAAGTGTCCGGAGTAACTCTCAAACCAATTAAATTTGGTAACTTTCTGTATCATAATAACATTAAAAATATAGTCTGTGACGGCGTCAAAAAAGTTGGACGAAACAGGATATCAGTTGAGTTTAAAACAGCAGCGGATGCAAACACTTTTATTGATCACCCAGCTCTTCAGACTTCTAAATATGAAACAATTATCCCTTCATATAATATCACTCGTATGGGGCTAGTCAGACAAGTTCCTATAGAGTGGACATTACAAGAATTAATAGCAGCTATAGAAATTCCCTCTGGATATGTTACTATAATTAAAGCTCGCCGACTCAATAGACGATCAGTGAGTGACAGCAATAACGTTTCATGGATTCCAACTCAAACAGTAGTTCTAACTTTTTCTGGACAAAAATTTCCACCACATATTTATTGTTTTTACACCTCTATGCCAGTAGAAAAATATGTTCTGTCACTCATTCAGTGTCATAAATGTTGCAGATTTGGCCATGTTACTTCTTAGTGCTGATCATCCCCTCGCTGCTTTATATGTGCACAGAAAAGGTTTATCATGTACTAGGCAAACTCCTACTTGTCTATTCTGCTCAGGACCCCACACAGCAAAAGACCCTACCTGCCCTGAACATCTAAGGCAAAAATCTATTAAAATAGTTATGTCACAAGAAAATTTATCATATTTAGAAGCTTCAACTAGATTCCCTCTGGTACGAAGATCCTTTGCTGACGCAACAAGAAGTCTGCCTCGTAATTCTTCTCATCAGACCCCTTATCCCATAAATGACAGTATTTCAGCTCCTTCGGCTCAGCCTTCACAATGTACATCATATAAAAAAACAATCTTTATTCCTCAACGTACTTACAGACAATTATCAAATTCTGGATATGATAAGCCAGCCCATCAGGCAATTGTTGAGAACCCTCCTTCTTCCCTTCCAAATGGGTGTGCTTTACTGGGGAATGACAACATCTCTAATAATGATAACTTCTGCGAACTTATGGTATCAATGTTATTAACATGATTTCCCGTTTCAGTGACGCAGAACTTCCCCTCAGTTTACGTCATAAACTTACTCAGCTTACTTCAATAACTAGCAACATTCATAATTCTACAATGGAATTGTCGGAGCATCAAACATAAAAAGAATGAACTTATCTTTCTTATAAACAAATTTAGACCATCTGTTCTTGCCATTCAGGAGATGTGGCTTAGACCTGACTCCCAATTTAGGATCTCAGGTTATTCATGTCTTCGGGATGATAGGAGCGATGGACATGCTGGCTCCTCTATTCTGATCTCAAAAAAAATTACATATTGTTCTATACCTCTTCCTTCCCACAGCTCCTCGATTAATGCTGTTGCAGTCAAGGCTCTCAACATATCTTTTCTGTCTGTATACATTCCTGATCCTAATGTTACCATCTTAAATGAACTTTTTAATTTTATTTCTTGTCTAACTCCCCCTGTTGTTATCATGGGAGATTTTAATATTCACCATACCTCATGGTGCTCACATCACTGTGATTCTCTATCATCTACGTTTCTAGATATGATAGACGACTTAAATCTTTGCATCCTTAATGATGGTTCTCCTACCCGCCGTGTTTCACCTTCTCAGAATGTAAGAAGTGTAGTGGACTTGACTCTTTGTTCTCCTGGCTTAGTTTCCCTTCTATCATGGAAAACATTACCAAATTCACACGGTAGTGATCACTATCCAATTTTTATCACATCTTCTGACTCTACAAGAGCAAATTCTGAATTCAACCCGAGGTTAAAATATAATTTATCAAAGGCAGACTGGCATTATTATTCTTCTGTTTTAGATCAAGCAACATCAACAATTCCTTCTTTGCATCATGAAAATGTACATTCGGTCTATATGGAATTCAAAAATACATTATTATCTTCTGCCAATAAGACTATTCCTTTAAAACAACCCTACAGAAGCAATTTGGCCTCTCCTCCTTGGTGGGACCAGGATTGCACATCTGCTTGCAAAAAAAGGAAAGAGGCTGAACAAAAATACTCTTTATCAATGACCATGGAAAACTACATTTCCTATAAACAAATAGCAGCTGAAACAGTGAAATTGCTATCTCAGAAGAAAAAAAACGGCTGGCATAGGTTTTGTTCTACTTTATCTCCTTCCACACCTCCTTCTCTAGTCTGGAAAAACATTAAAAGATATTGCTGTTCTAATACAGTTGAACAGAATGTGTCTTCTAATGATCCTTCAATTTGGCTTGAAGAATTTGCACTTAATCTTGCTCCTCCTTCAGTGCCCACACATGCTGAATGTTTAGGTTTTAATTCTCCTTCTACACAATCTCTAGATGAATTTGATGCCCCCTTTTCTTACGAGGAATTATATACAGTCCTTCAGGGTCTTAAGGACTCCTCTCCAGGAGTAGATAGGATTCCTTACTCATTCATTATTAAAAGCAGTAAAAATACTAAAACTGTATTTCTTGACATTCTGAACCACATTTTTGACTCTGGAATTCCTCCCAAAGAATGGAAGACCCAAATAATACTTCCTATTCTCAAACCGGGTAAAGCCAGTGAAGACTTTTCAAGTTACAGACCCATTGCACTGTCGTGTACAATGGAAAAGATACTAGAACATTTGATAAAAAATCGGTTAGAATGGTTCTTAGAGAGTAAGGATGTTGTACCGAAGAGCCAATTTGGCTTTCGAAAAAGCTTAAGCACTATGGATAGCCTCAGTACACTAGTAACTGACATCCGTATTGCTTTTTCTAAAAATGAATACCTTGTTGGAGTCTTTCTCGATATTTCATCTGCATACGACAATGTACTTCTTCCTGTACTCAGGCAAAAAATGCTGAAGCTGAGTATACCAGTGAAGATAGTAAATTATATATCAAACTTTTTCTCTTCTCGGTCTATTTTAATAAATCTACACTTTCGATTTAGATCTTGCAGTCAATTCATTTTGTAATGTCCTACAGTATACAGATGATTTAGCCCTATACATTTCTACAGATAAACTGACTACAGCTAATTCCCGGTTAAATTCTACTATGGAATATTTACAATGCTGGTTAACTGATCACGGTCTATCCCTCTCTGTTTCCAAAAGCAGTATAGTGATTTTTACTCGCCATAAGAATGTCCCTAATATTCCACTTTTATATAATGGCTTACCTATTCCTATTCGGGACAAGGTAAAATTTTTAGGTATGGTACTAGATAATAAATTATCCTTTACACAACACATTGAATACATTTCTAAAAAGTGTGAGAAGAATATAAATATTCTTCGTTCCCTTTCAGGAGTGTGGTGGAGATCTCATCCTTTTTCACAAAAGCTACTATATAATGCTATAATTCGTAGTCATTTAGATTATGGATGCTTTCTTTTAGAGCCTTGCAATAAATCGTCACTTAAAACTTTAGACAAAATACAGTATAAATGTCTCCGCATTATAATTGGTGCAATGAAATCTTCCCCAATTAATGCCCTTCAGGTAGAGTGTGTAGATCCTCCTCTCAACATAAGAAGACAATATCTTTCAGACAGATTCTTCTTTAAGATCTGTCAACTCTCTTCTCATCCCCTAATTCCCAGGTTACACCTCCTCTCAGAATTCTTATCTTCAAGTAGGTACTGGCTCCATAAAGATTGTCCACATTTATTTAATAGCTTAGTCTCATTTCTCCAAATTCCTGGGCCCATTTTCTCATGCAATACAAGTCCACTCTTTAATACTCCTTTCAAAGCTATTATATATCAACCTAACATTCACCTTGACCTAGATATTAGAAAAGGTTCCCCTGAAGCAGATTTAAAATTAAAAGAAGCCATAGGAAAAAATTGGAAAGATTGGATGACCATGTATACAGATGCATCCAAAAATACTGATGATGGCTGCACTGGGGCAGCTGTCTGGATCCCCAGGTTTAAAATAATCCTTAGCTTTAAGTGCCCTTCATTATGTTCCATTTTTACTGCTGAGACAATTGCAATCCATGAAGCTCTGCTATATATTGAATCACATAGCCTAGACAAGACAGTGATCTTTAGCGATTCTAAGAGTTGTTTATCTGCTATTTTGGCTAACCAATTTCAAAGTAAATATAAATTTCCCCTAATTCTTGATATAAAAAGCATTCTGTATATGTGTCATCTTAAAGGGATTTCTGTCTGTTTAGCCTGGATACCTAGTCATAGTGGTATTTGTGAAAATGATAAAGTAGATTTGTGTGCCAAAGAGGCTACTAGAAATGGCACCCCACTAAATGTTACTTATTCCCATGACTTGCTGTCGCTTGCTAGGAAAAAGCTTGTTAATACGTGGAATGAAATATGGAAATCATCACAAATACTAAAAGGCAAGCACTATGCTGCTATACAAGATAATATTCCATCAAGACCTTGGTTTTTCATATTTAATAAAGCAAACAAACGTGCCACCTCTATTGTCTGCCGGTTGAGAATTGGACATGCCTGTACCTATGTTCACCTAGCTAAACTCAGGATTAGGGATAGTTCTCTGTGCGAATGTGGTTTAGATGAGGGAAACACTAATCATATTTTTTTTAACTGCACCAAATTGTCATCATCTCTTTACGATTATCTGCCCCCTGACATCCCTCGTCCCATAGACTTTAACTCCCTTCTAATCTTCACAAATACCTCTTTTGTATATATTTTATGTGATTTTATTAACTCTAACAACATTAAACTATAATTTGTTTGTCATATAATAACACATTTGTATTGTTCTAACAACATTGTCTGTCTTTTGTTTTAGGTGATTCAGCAGTTAAGTTGACCAAAATCATTCACATAATATTCGTTTGTTACCATTTCTTGTATTATCAATTTCCTTTTTTAAGCAGAGTTTGTGTCCCAATTAAACCTTCTCACATGTAACATGTCATTGGCGAATTCATCGTAACCGCCATAAAGGAAGAAGAAGAAGAAGAAGTCTTAGGCTTAAATTGTAATAAAAAGAGCCTTTCTCGCAAAAGTATTCGTCCAGCTGCGGTGCCACAGTCCTATGGAATTTGACAGATATTTAACAGCTACTGTTACAGCCTATTAAAGTCCACTGCCTAACATAGGCCTCACTCATAGATTTCCCTTATATTATTTGCCATAGTTGCCACACTTGGTGTTGGCGACGCATTGTTTTGTATGTAATATTTATTATTAATTTTCTAATATGTTGTGTCTTAGGTTAAGGTTTGTTTTGTATAGTATAGTAACGGTTATTTTATAAATTATGTGTAGGTAAGCTTGTATGTATTTGTAATATTATCCCTAAGGTAGATAAGAGTGAGCGATCCCCCGCCAGCATTCTTGGCGGGCAGTTGTTGCCCAGTCTCCACTTGTGTGCACATACATACGTTTAAGTCGTCCCGCGTTTTGAAAAATGCAACGGTCATTTTGTATTTTCACCGTGTGGCGCAATAAACATTTAATGTAACCAGCACGAGTTCTTGATTTGCTATCGATCCACTTCAGTGGTCACTTCGGCCGGATCATAAATTGTAATGTTCTACAGTCCACCGCGAATAATGACAAAAACTCGTGCTACAAGAAGGAAGGAGTTGGAAGGCACACAAGACCAGGGACAGTCAACGGCTCCTCAACACCCATATGAGGTTGGAAACAAACGGGATATAGAAAGTGTGCCGGACGGGCGTAACTCTCCGGAGTAAATGTTGTCGAAGATACTCCGCGAGCCGCTCACGTCCTACACCTATAGGTTCTGATGGATACTTTCACTACCGCCTTTGTGTATGCTGTTGGAGAACTGTGGACTGAGGTTCAGAATTAAAAATGCACGATTTATAAATTAAAATAGCAAGGGAGTGGCCAGCGGTTCGACTGATTAATTAGTTGCGAAATATTATAACTTATTTATTTATTTAACACTGTTGTTCAAACTATGGTTGTTCACTTATATATTTCAAAACACAGATTTAATTAAACACACAGTAATATTAAAATTTCTATTGGTTTTTTAAAATTTCTATTCGTATTTTCAAAATATCTGTTGGTACTTAATATCAAATTTCTATTGGCAGTAACAAGTTTCTATTGGTATTTTCTACTATATCTATTGGTAATTTTGAATATCTATTGGGAGTAACAAATTTCTATTGGTAGTATCCAAAATTTCTATTGGTAGCAGCTGGTTTTCTAACACTACTGACTAGCAGCTATTAATCAACTAAAATTAGTTGAATTTAACACTTTTTGTAACTGCGAATATCAGTTACCACTTTTTCCGTCTAGCTAACACTTTTCACTATATGTAACGGCGAAATTTCCGTTACCACTTTATTCGGCTAGCTAACACTTTTTCACTATATGTAACTGCGAATATCAGTTACCACTCTTTAGCTAAACTTTTTCTATTTCACTTTAACTTTTCACTGTGTTCTGCTACTAGTCACTTCAGCTACTACCGGATACTACTGCTTGTTACTGGTAGTTCTTCCTACTACAATGTTACTGTGATTTGCCCCCATAAGGTAGACTTCGGCTATACTCTATAGAGAGCCGCTTGCCAATTTCCGGTTTTGCCTATTTATTATCAAACATTTTCATTACGTAATTTGCACAAATCGCAATTTTTCTATATAATGCTAATTTTTACATTAACACGCTGTACACTATAAAATAGGCATTTTGGTCCTTTATCATTATGTGATAAGGGTTACTTGATATATTTACATTCAAAAAAGTTATTAATCAAAATGTACCTAATTTACATAACAAAAGTGCACATTAAATCTTTAATTTTACTATATTTATCAAATGCGTTTATTTACACAAATTATCTATTTACTTATTTCAATCTATACACCATATGCTAACTAAATATCATATTTACGATTCTTTCAGAACATAAAAATATTCTCATTATTTTCATATAAACTATTGCGCAGTTAATTAACTTCTAGAAAGTTCCACGATATGCTGCGCTGTGATTGGTCGAAAATTTATTTAATGTTTAAAGTCGTTTATATCAATTTATTATTAAAACGATACTTTATACAAATATATTACGAGTTGTAAACATACTGTAAAACTATATTAACACACAATTTGCTCGATTTATTTGCTAATTTCACTTTTTAAAATAATTTAATATTCTTTAATCACTTTTTGCTTAAAGTCTTTAAACCGTCGCGAACATCTCTCCCGCCGTGCAGCGTCGCGAAGATCTCATCGTAGTGGCGCTGCATCCATTTCGGTGAGCGACGTTGCTTCTACTTCGGCAGCGGCACGAGTTTCTTGGTTGGCCTCTTGATTAGGCCGTTCGCGGTTCGTACCTCCACAGTGCGGATCTGTCCGTCCGCACCGGGGAATACTGCTTCAATTCTTCCTCGTGGCCAGGTGTTACGAGGTAACTGGCTGTCGGCTATGAGGACTGGATCGCCCACCTGGAGATCGGGGCCTCGACCATGGGCCTCCCGCCGGTTTTGGAGTTCCGGTAGATACTCTCGCACCCAACGCTGCCAGAACATATCAGCGAGTATCTGAGAGCGTCGCCAGTGCCTTTTGCTATTTATGTCCTTTTCATTGAATACCCCAGGTGTCGGCAGTCTTGCTGATCCTCCCAATAGGAAGTGATTTGGAGTGATGGACTCGTAATCGTTGCTGTCCACGGAGATGTGAGTTAGTGGTCTACTGTTTACTGTATACTCCACCTCGCAGAGCAGCGTGGCTAAGACTTCTTCATGTGGATGTCTTTCGTGAAGGACGGTGTATAGTGCCGTCTTTACGCATCGTACGAGACGTTCCCATACCCCTCCCATGAAGGGCGCGGAGGGGGTTATAAAACGCCACACTATGCCTCGTCGGCTGGCTTCTTCTTTAAAAGCCTCCCGCAGTTCCTTATCCGCGCCGTGCATGTTGGTGCCGTTATCTGAATGAATTTCGGTGGGGCACCCTCGGCGCGCTGCAAATCGTCTCAAAGCTAATATTGCGGAGTCTGCGCTGAGATTTGCAACAATTTCCAAATGGACAGCTCTAGATGTGAGGCAGGTGAATAGAGCCACGTATCTTTTCTGATGTTGTCGTCCCACTGTGACGGAGAGTGGCCCAAAATAGTCCAGACCGGTGAAAGTAAACGGTCTCTGGTGATGAGCGAGACGTGTGCTGGGATGATCACCGGTGGCTGGCACAGATGGTTGTGCCTTTCTGATGCGACATGGCACACATTGGCTCACTATTCGTTACGTTGTGGGTCTAAGTCTTATAACCCAGTAATGTTGTCGAACCTCGTTAATTGTAGGTTCGGTTCCGCAATGATGTAGGCTGCGATGCGTCCAGTCTATGTACAATTGGGTGATGCGATGATCACCATCCAATATAGCCGGACCTTTCATGTCTTTCGAGACTCCCTTCGCAGCGGCTATGCGACTTCGCAGCGCGATGATCCCGTCTTTTAATTCTATCTGTAGCGGTCTTAGGCGGCTATCATGGGCGACCTTTTTATCGTTACGGAGATCGTCTATTTCTTGTCTGAAGGAGTCCCCTTGTATGACACGTATTAGGAGCTTTTCGGCCTCTCTGATGAATTCGGCCTCGAGTGTGATGTGCCTTTTGACATCTGCGGTTTTTCTTAGACTGGAGGACTGTGTGCGGTGTAGCGGATTGTTTTTTGCTTTTCTCCAGTCGGGATCTTTTTCTTCATTCCTTCTAGTCCTTTTGTAGAAGGTCCTGTCTGTTGTTTTACGGCAGAGTGTAATAAATTGAAGCACTCTGGCCGTCGCTCGCAACAAGCGTTCCCATTTCGAAAATTTTGCTGGATTTGGGATGGCTTCTCTTATTACCGGAGCTCTATGTGATTCTGTAATGGTGAGGCATTTTTCCTCACCGGTGGGTTCGGATGACGTGGGTCTTTCGGTCGGCCATGCTGATGGTTCCTTATACAGAAACGATGGGCCGCAGTACCACTCATGATTTGAGTCGAAGTTGGGTGGTACGTCCCTTGTAGCGGTGTCAGCTATGTTCAATTTGGTAGGTACCCAGCGCCAGTCATCTACTTTACTATGGTCCTCTATGGTTTCCTTGCTCGT
Source organism: Parnassius mnemosyne (assembly GCA_963668995.1). Classification (NCBI taxonomy): domain Eukaryota; kingdom Metazoa; phylum Arthropoda; class Insecta; order Lepidoptera; family Papilionidae; genus Parnassius; species Parnassius mnemosyne. The sequence continues at coordinate 1,328,177 of CAVLGL010000097.1, read as the reverse complement.
GTGCAGCTCATTGGCCGCGTGGACGCGCTGATACGGGGCTTTAGTGTGTGCCCCGTGTAGCACCCATCCTAATTCTGTGAGCGAGGCGATTGGTTGGTGCGGCGGACCTCTGCGAATTTTAGTGGCTATCAGGAGTCTCCAATTATCTTGTCCTATTAAGATCTTTGGGTTGCCTGAGTCGTATATTAATTGCTCCTTCAGGTCTTTTAAGTGTCTACAATTTTCTATATTGGTTGCACACACAGTCTGTGGCCCCAAGTTTAGGCTGGCGACCGTGCGTGCTCTGAATTGTACCCTTTTCTTGTGGAGACTCTTGAGCGAAACTTTGACTCGTCGGGAGTTCGGCGAATCAAGGGTATTGTTCCCGATGGTGGTGATCTTAAAGGGGTCCAACCGCCCTGTTGCTCCAATTTGTTTGGCTATTTCCTCATCCATTAATGAGACTGTTGACCCATCATCCAGCAGGGCATGTGTATTTACAGCTCCCGCCGGTCCAATTACTCGGACTGGTATTATTTTTAAATAAGCGTGATGTTTTGACACGGCGAATGAATTTGCAACTGTTTCCTGAGGTTCTATTTGTGTGACCTCCGTTTTCTCCTTTTTATAATGGTGGAGAAGTCTATTGTGTGTCGCGGTGCACCCTTTTATTCCACACTTAGTGGTTTTACATTGGTGTGTTTGGTTTTTGTATCGCAAACACCGAAAACATAAATTATATTGTTTTGCGAGTTCCCATCTTTTGTCGGTATCCGCTTCTTTAAATTTTCTGCAGTCGGATCCGTAGTGGCCTTCCTTTTGGCACACTCTGCACTTCGGAGACGGCTTAGTGGTAGCCGTGTGTGTCCTATGTACTGGACGATTGCTTTGCGCCCCGTTTATAATTTCAGGAGGCGCAAATGCACTACAGTAGCGAGCTTGTTCGGTGATAAACTCGCTGAAAGAACCGAGGTCTGGCCTAGAGTCGTATTTTTCGGTATAAACTTTATACCACTGTGCCCGTATAGAATTGGGCAATTTGTCTGTGAGGTGTCGTAGCAGCTCTGCGTTGATGAGATAATGGTCTCGTTTGAGTGTCCGTAGAGTGACGACGCTTCCCCTCACCTTGCTTGCGAATGTGCAAATATATCTAGGCGCTTCTGTACAGCGTGGCAATCCTCGTAACTTTTCGGTTTCAGCTTGTGCAATTGAGTCTGGACGCCCAAATTGTAGCTCCAGTTCTCGCATGATCTCATCTGGCTTAGCATGCCCGATGAGTTCCGAACTAACTGTCTCCAAGGCTCTTCCCTGTAGACTTCTTCGTAGTCTTGCCGTATTTTCGATATCGTTGAAGTAGCCTCGGGTTGTTTCATAAATGGCACGGAACGATAGCCATTCGGTATGTGCTCCGCTAAAGCACGGCAGTGTCATTATAGCTTTCGACGCTGCGAAAGTATGCGACGATGCACTCTCTGGTTTTGGTTTGTCAGCGAGTGCGGCTATAGCGGATGTGAGCTCCGATATAAATGGTCGGAGCCCTCTGTCTTCATTTGTGACAGATGCCTGGTTAGGCTTCGTTGACAGGGGATTCTTCGTTACGTCTGCCGGATAGGGATCCTGGTAGGTGAGCTCTGATACAGCTGGTAGGAGCTCCCTGTCTTCATCAACCTTCGATTCCTGGCTAATTTTTAGTGGCACAGGATTCTTGGGTACTTCTTCCGGATCGTGATCCTGGTAGGTGGGCTCTGATACGATTGGTAGGAGCCCCCTGTCTTCAACAACCTTCGAACCATGGTTTGTGAGCTTCTTCTGCGGCTCACTGAGGTCGACAACCTCCGGGGGTGGCCTTGTGACGGTTTTGTTTAGTGGGGCCTCCCCTCCGGTGGCGACGCCATGAGTTGGCTTTTGCTTGGCTACGCTATTTTCGAGCCAAGATCGGACGTACTCGCTTTTAGAGTGACCATCTTCATCATAGTCGTCCGAATCATCTTCTTCTTCAGCCATTTGCAAGGAAATTTGTGCGAGTTCCAATTTAATTCTCAGCACTTCTTCACGAGCCTTCAAAACTTTTTTATTGGGCCGAATAGTCCTCTTTGACTTTATACTTTTATTTCGGTGGCCCCTGGGTGGCTCTTCGGTGCGGGAGTCTTCCCGGACTGTTGGCGGTGATGCACATCGAATTTCATCGTTGCCCTCTATATGCTTCATCTGCTTCGGTGTACCGGTTGTAGTGGCCGGCACGGGCAGGAGTACCCCCCCATCGCGGGGGCAAGGTGGCGCCTCAACGCCCTCTGTGGTCGATGGTGAGCGTGGTGGCATCTGGTGGCGGACGGCGTCGGTATTGTCCGACGGGCCTCCTTCCAGACCGACGGTCCACGCCATGGCTCCCCTTCCTTGCGAACGAGTGATCGACATCTTGATTCTGAAAATTCTGCTGACTTTAATACGGTAGTGTCTATGTATCTGGTTCCGAAATACAAACGGATGAGGGATTTAGCTCGTACGACCAGCTAATGCTGGACTCGGCTCGAAGTATAACGGAAGGATCCGGCTCGAAGGACCAACGAATGTGCCGGACGGGCGTAACTCTCCGGAGTAAATGTTGTCGAAGATACTCCGCGAGCCGCTCACGTCCTACACCTATAGGTTCTGATGGATACTTTCACTACCGCCTTTGTGTATGCTGTTGGAGAACTGTGGACTGAGGTTCAGAATTAAAAATGCACGATTTATAAATTAAAATAGCAAGGGAGTGGCCAGCGGTTCGACTGATTAATTAGTTGCGAAATATTATAACTTATTTATTTATTTAACACTGTTGTTCAAACTATGGTTGTTCACTTATATATTTCAAAACACAGATTTAATTAAACACACAGTAATATTAAAATTTCTATTGGTTTTTTAAAATTTCTATTCGTATTTTCAAAATATCTGTTGGTAATATCAAATTTCTATTGGCAGTAACAAGTTTCTATTGGTATTTTCTACTATATCTATTGGTAATTTTGAATATCTATTGGGAGTAACAAATTTCTATTGGTAGTATCCAAAATTTCTATTGGTAGCAGCTGGTTTTCTAACACTACTGACTAGCAGCTATTAATCAACTAAAATTAGTTGAATTTAACACTTTTTGTAACTGCGAATATCAGTTACCACTTTTTCCGTCTAGCTAACACTTTTCACTATATGTAACGGCGAAATTTCCGTTACCACTTTATTCGGCTAGCTAACACTTTTTCACTATATGTAACTGCGAATATCAGTTACCACTCTTTAGCTAAACTTTTTCTATTTCACTTTAACTTTTCACTGTGTTCTGCTACTAGTCACTTCAGCTACTACCGGATACTACTGCTTGTTACTGGTAGTTCTTCCTACTACAATGTTACTGTGATTTGCCCCCATAAGGTAGACTTCGGCTATACTCTATAGAGAGCCGCTTGCCAATTTCCGGTTTTGCCTATTTATTATCAAACATTTTCATTACGTAATTTGCACAAATCGCAATTTTTCTATATAATGCTAATTTTTACATTAACACGCTGTACACTATAAAATAGGCATTTTGGTCCTTTATCATTATGTGATAAGGGTTACTTGATATATTTACATTCAAAAAAGTTATTAATCAAAATGTACCTAATTTACATAACAAAAGTGCACATTAAATCTTTAATTTTACTATATTTATCAAATGCGTTTATTTACACAAATTATCTATTTACTTATTTCAATCTATACACCATATGCTAACTAAATATCATATTTACGATTCTTTCAGAACATAAAAATATTCTCATTATTTTCATATAAACTATTGCGCAGTTAATTAACTTCTAGAAAGTTCCACGATATGCTGCGCTGTGATTGGTCGAAAATTTATTTAATGTTTAAAGTCGTTTATATCAATTTATTATTAAAACGATACTTTATACAAATATATTACGAGTTGTAAACATACTGTAAAACTATATTAACACACAATTTGCTCGATTTATTTGCTAATTTCACTTTTTAAAATAATTTAATATTCTTTAATCACTTTTTGCTTAAAGTCTTTAAACCGTCGCGAACAGAAAGTGACTCAAAGCCAAAGAGTTTGCCTGCGAAACCTTCGGCATCGTTGAAGTCCATACATTCAACATCATCGTCAGTACGTGCTCAGAGAAAAAAATTAGAGCTAGAAGCAGCGGAAGCAAAAGCACGTATACAAATGGAACTTATTGATAAAAAGCTTGAGGCTGATCTAGACGATTTGTAACACAGTTCACGCTCATCGAGGTCGCAAACCAACGAGGAAATTGAGAAGTGGTTGGAGCGCAGTTAACAGCCTGAACATCCTGCTCCCGAGAATGGATTTACAAAGGGTGGGCCAAGTGCGCCGGCAGCAGGTGACGCCGCCGCCGGTAACGATAATGGTACAGTGCAAATGTTGGCCAGCGCACTCAAGCATTGAGCCGTATATCCACACCACAAGATTTACCAATGTTTAGTGGTGACCCTATGGACTGGTTACAATTCAAGTTGGCATACGAAGAATCCACACTGGTATGTAACTTCAGCCCTAAAGAAAATTTATGGCGTCTACGAAAATGTCTTCGTGGACAGGCAAAAGAAGCAGTTACGGCTCTTCTTATCACAGCTTCATCACCTGATATAGTGATGTCAACTTTACAGTTGCAGTTTGGTAATTCAGACATCATCATAACCAGAATCATGCAGGATATAAGAAAGCTACAGCCCATATCACCTGTTTACCATAAAGATTTTGTGCCATTTTATATTAAAGTAAAAAATTACGTCGCAGCTACGTACAGCCTTAAACAGACACGAATATCTTCAAGATTCAAGCGTCACTACAATAATATTAAGTAAATTACCTACGGTACTTATTTCTAAATGGGCAGACTATAGTTATGCATTTATTGCCGGCGGCGTCAAGGCGAAACTGGATATTCTGTTTTCTGAGTTTTTAAATGAAGAAGCCGTAAAAATTTCTACATCTTCGGTGCAGTTACTCAGCAATGTTCACAACATTAATAAATTTAAATATTCTGAACGCGAACGCATAATACATTGTTAGTGAATAGTGACCAAAATAAAATCGCTATGAAGTGTCAATACTGCAAAAAATCTCCGCATAAGTTAACAGAATGTAAACAATTCAAACGGTCACTACGCAAGGACAGATGGCGGTATGTAAAACGTTACGGTATCTGCTACAAGTGTATATTATCGCGCCATAATAGGTGTTACGGCCTACGGTTGCTCCCTTAAAGGATCCAATCCCCTGGGGCCCATCAGCAGAAGACTTCCCGAGCAAACGTAGGTCGGGCCTTAATGTGGCCACGTGGAATCTCTCTAATTACTCTAAAATATATGGGGGAGCGTTATACTACGGCCAGTCGACCGGAAGGAATTTGGCGGAGTTCACTTACCTCTATCCAAGGCGACTGGTCCCTCCGGAGTCGGTCAGGTCGCATGTGGTTGTGTAGTGCAAGGGAAAGAATGGTGATGTGGTGTGTATCTGGGTGTGACTGATGGTGATTGAACCTAGACCTTAGCCGTCGGCAGCAGCCCGAGCGTCGACACCGCTCCAACTTGAGGGGGCCTTTCGAGGTTATCCACAGTCACTTTCTTGGTTCACCACGATGACAGTCACTTAACTCTATCGTACTATTAACTAGCTTACAGAAGCCACTAACTATCGCGGGGTATAAGGTTACCGCACAAAACACGCCCGGAGTTTCTGGGTCAAAGGTCACTACCGTTTCGCGTGGTAATAGATAGTTCTAAATACAGAGGCCGCACCAGCTTACATTGTCGAATGCACTTATACAGATTCTGAGTCGGACCCAATAAGTCCCGGGAAAGGCTATCCAAACAGGGAATGCGCGTTATAATTCCTAGACAGGATATTTACTAGACGCCCTAACTATTCCGCGGTTCCCGCACAAAATTAACAGCGTGCAAACATTAGCACATCTGGCAGATGACTGACTCGCTTGCGACCCGCGCGCCACTGCCACGCTCGGAAGAACTTCAGACCGGAATCGCGCCGAGCCGAGTGACATCTGATGTCGATTCCGACAACAGAGTTTTGCGCGAACAAACCCCCGTCCCGGACATAAGGATTTAGGTCCGCGAGCAAACCGGTCAGCGGGACAAGGTCGAGACTGCAAGTTGCAAGACCGAATCTACAACCAAACTAGGCCACCTTAGGCAATCCATTAGGTCTTGCAACCCTAATCAACGCCTCAAAAGATATCCCTAATGTGGCAAGCCGGAGGGTCAGCCTCCACTGGATGCCCTTCCTGGGCATCGCAGCACTTTAATAAGTCCTGTACTGGACAGAAGTCCGACGACCTCTTTCAAACACCTATCTGTGCCCCTATGAATAGTTCCGCAATCCGACCGGATCAGCTCTGCCAACAGCGACGCTACACGAAGCTGCCCAGACAAATTTTGTGCCAACAGTTGCTTCAGTGCAGAGCGCACCCACAAATTCCACATGAACGTCGTCTGTGGAGAGCCAAACGAAACGCACAGATAGTCCCTAGTATGAATTTTCAACAAGTAGGCCTGGCCAGGCCACCCACCATATTATCATTTACTAAAATAGTGCGGCAGTTGATTTCAATCTGATAATCTCCAAAACTAGCTAGCCTGTTAGACAAGTAGTCCTATGCTCATATTTCAACTAATTTTTCAAAAGCATCAATGTTCAACTACAGAATTAATTCAACCAAATTAATCACCGATGCGCATAGGTCAACTTGCAAATTAAACAAAACAATAATGTAAGGGACAGCCCTACTTCTTAGAAAACAAAAATAATTAAACACTATCATAAACATAAACATAATTTTTCAAATAGTGCGCCATTCCATTTCAGATGAATTCAAATTTTCCTTTCAGCAAACAAACGCAACAATCAAATACAGTGATTAAATATATGTACAAAACACATGCAGTAGCATTTAAAGGAGTAGATTAAATTCAATTCTTTTTAATTTAAACCGCTACAAATAGGAAAATTTCGCGGAAAGCTCAAAGCATTTTTTAATTTTAATTCAAAGTATTTTTTAACTAAGTGCTCGACCAAACCAAATCTAATACCCCTTGACAGCGTGATTCAACGCTCCAGGGGGGCCCTAATCTTCCCACCACCAAGGGGAGGCCACATGGCGTGAACCCGAGATAAATAGAGCACAACCTTTAACAGTTGCAACTCGGGTTGTACGCTTTCACTGAGGCCGTCGGCAACAGAACATTTTGACAAGTGGACTGTTGACGGCTTAAGGCTCAGTGGAGGCGGCCGTGGTGGGAGCTAAGGCGGCAGCTAGACAGGGCCGCCTCCATCAAATGGGGAACAGTGGTACACCAGTCGCGGCCACTCAGCCAACGGAAGTGAGAAGGGTCCATCGGACCGATGAGTGGCCGTGAAGTTCCTCTCCACACGCTGAGGGGGGGTGATGACACCCCCGCCCCTGGGGGAATTACCCCCCAACTGGTCGGGGGAGGGGCCCCTTTCAAACTTAGGGGCCTGATGGCCGGCCGGCGGGCGCCGAGAGTCGCCCGGCAGAGGGCGTGGCTGAGCGCCCCCGCCCGTGGGGGTCGAGGGCCTGGCAGAGCCCCGAGAGGAGACGCCGTTCGCACTCAGGCACAAAACGGCATGATGATTGCCCTGGCAATGCAGACAGGGCCGTCGATGCGGACAGTCTTGCTGGAGGTGCCCTCCCAGACATGACCAGCACCAGCGGCGCTCCTTGGCGATAGTTCGCCTAGCCGAAACCGGCCTACCTAATAATTTCGGGCACGACGTTACCCGATGATCAGATGCTCGACAATAGGAGCAGGGGGGGATTGACGACGACTTGCCTGGAGGATTCAGCCTCTCACTGGGCACGGCTCGTAAGTCGTCAACGGTGCCCGCCGCGCTCTCTATCTGCCGGCACTGCTGATCCAAAAACCGCAGCAGGTCATAGAAGGGCGGAATATAGGAGGCCTCGTCCCCGCCGTACCTCTCCTCAAAATGGATTCGAAGGTCGAGAGGTAGACGGGACAGCACGATGCGGAGCAACAAAAAAGCCCATTCGCCCACTGGTAAACCCAGCCGCCTCAACGTATTACAGGCCACCAAGACTGGATCCAACAGGTCCGGACGCAGTCTGGCCCGGTCACTAAGCAGCGGGAGGCTTAGAAGCTGCTTAACATGCTCGTCTGCAATTCGCCGGACGTTGGCGTATCTTCTGGCTAGGAGGTCCCGAGCAGTCTGGTAGGCGTCGTCCGACAATTTCAAGTGGCCGACGACGCCCAGGGCCTCCCCCTCCAGTGAGGCCAGGAGGTACGCCATCTTTTGGCTCGGGGTCAAGTCACTCCGGGCGTCCACTAGGCTGTCGAAAAGACCAACGAAGGTCAGCCATTCGGAAAGGACCCCGGAGAACTTTGGCAGGTCCAGAGTTGGGAGTCGTCCCAACAGCTCCGGCTGAAGCTGCTTCAGAGAGGACTCGGACAGGTTACTCATCCGAGCTTCACGCGCCTCCTCGGCATACCTGCCTTCAGCCTCGATCAACTCGTCCGTGAGCCACAAGAACTGCTCATAGTCCGCGAAGCAGGAGTCCAGGACTCCCTTCTCCACATCCGAATCCTCGAGCTCAGCGTAAGCCTCCTCCACTGCGGCCCTTCGAGCATCCACCTGCTCGAACCGCTTCATCAAGTTATGGACCCTATCCGGTCGACCTATCAAAGCATGGGCGCTTGTGGCCCAGCGTAGCTCAGTCCGCAAACAACGGATCAGTAGCTTGGGCGATGTCATCACTATTAAAGACAAATTACGACGCGGCTTGAGCACAGTTTACAAAGATAACAAATAAAAAATACAACAAAAAATTAACAGTTAATAAATGCAGTTCCTATCAAATCGCGTTGAATAGAAATTACACAAATACGAATTACTACGTATCAACCAAATACAAGTTAGCACAAAAGAAAAGACACAAATCAAATTGACAAATAACAAATACTAGTGCGATCAAATCAAGTTAAATTCAAATTGCGCAAATACAATTACTACTCTTTAGTTCAAATACAAATTACAGTACAAACGAAGATACACATCACGGTCGATCAACAAAAATGCCTAGCTCGGAAATCGAACCTTCGATAAGTAATCCACTACAACTATCCGACAACGATAATTAACCGATTACGTAAAAATAACCATCTACCTACATGACGTATATCTCTAGAAAAACTCCCGCTTGCACAACCTAGGGCGCGGCTTTTCAAATTACCCTCTAAACAAAAAAAAAGGCAAGCAACAAAGCAACAAAGGAAAATAATTCTATTATTACGTACAAAAAAATATTTTTACGTATTACGGACGGGCGTGATTGTAGATGCAAATTAAACCAATCACACCAACGCTCCCTGCCACCAAAATTGTTTAATGTTTATCAAACACTATAGTCGGGATCGACCGGGAATCGAACCCGGAACCACGCTGGAACTGCTACCAGTTTGTTACGGCCTACGGTTGCTCCCTTAAAGGATCCAATCCCCTGGGGCCCATCAGCAGAAGACTTCCCGAGCAAACGTAGGTCGGGCCTTAATGTGGCCACGTGGAATCTCTCTAATTACTCTAAAATATATGGGGGAGCGTTATACTACGGCCAGTCGACCGGAAGGAATTTGGCGGAGTTCACTTACCTCTATCCAAGGCGACTGGTCCCTCCGGAGTCGGTCAGGTCGCATGTGGTTGTGTAGTGCAAGGGAAAGAATGGTGATGTGGTGTGTATCTGGGTGTGACTGATGGTGATTGAACCTAGACCTTAGCCGTCGGCAGCAGCCCGAGCGTCGACACCGCTCCAACTTGAGGGGGCCTTTCGAGGTTATCCACAGTCACTTTCTTGGTTCACCACGATGACAGTCACTTAACTCTATCGTACTATTAACTAGCTTACAGAAGCCACTAACTATCGCGGGGTATAAGGTTACCGCACAAAACACGCCCGGAGTTTCTGGGTCAAAGGTCACTACCGTTTCGCGTGGCAATAGATAGTTCTAAATACAGAGGCCGCACCAGCTTACATTGTCGAATGCACTTATACAGATTCTGAGTCGGACCCAATAAGTCCCGGGAAAGGCTATCCAAACAGGGAATGCGCGTTATAATTCCTAGACAGGATATTTACTAGACGACCTAACTATTCCGCGGTTCCCGCACAAAATTAACAGCGTGCAAACATTAGCACATCTGGCAGATGACTGACTCGCTTGCGACCCGCGCGCCACTGCCACGCTCGGAAGAACTTCAGACCGGAATCGCGCCGAGCCGAGTGACATCTGATGTCGATTCCGACAACAGAGTTTTGCGCGAACAATAGGGATACGTGCCCAGCGCCGGTGTGTGACACGGACAACTGCGGAGAAGCACATCATCGGTTGTTACACTATTCGGTAAACAAGGAACAAACTGTAAGTAACTGTAAAAATTAACTTAGTGCCTGTGTCTGAGAATGTAAGCCAATCCGAAACTATTACAAATATTAATACAAATTGTAAAGCGTTATTAATAGTAGTCCCTGTAAAAATTCACGATCCGAACGGAACAATTAGGGCAAGTGCGCTGTTGGACGACGGTTCGACGATATCATTAATAAGCAGCACGCTCGCTAAGCACGTTGGACTCGGCGGCCAGCGCCAAACAATGCGCGTAAGTGGCGCGTTCGATTCTAGTGAATTAGTGTGTGAATCGACTGTAATGAACTTTAAGATGTCCAATTGCAATGGCAATGTGTATACTTTAATTGCACGTAGTGTAGATAAACTTAATTTGCCTAAATATAACAATTTTTCTAGAATTAATTGTTATCAATTTAAGCACCTTTGTAATATTAAAGATCAACTTTGTAATGTTTCTTCTGCACCTGAATTGTTGATAGGCCAGGATAATTGTAATTTATTATTGCTTTTAAATGTAATTTTTTAAATTTAAAATAAATTAACCATGTGCGACCCTCACTCCGCTCGGTTGGTGTGTGCATGGACGTGTACCTGCTCATTTGGCTTCGGAGATGACCGGTCACATTAATTTACATCTTGGTGAGGTCTTGGAAGCAGCTCAGGTGGAACAGCGCATGTTGGCGGAACTCCATGATTAGGTACGTCGATCCTTCAACTTAGATTCGTTGGGGGTGTCACTACAGCCACGACAAAATAAAGAGGATGTCCAAGCGTGATCACATCTGGAACGGACAGCGACCCTGGTTGAAGGCAGATGGCAAGTCGGCTTACCTTGGATCAATGAGAACAGTAAAATGCTTGAATTCTTCTCCAATGCCATGGTGAGGTTAAGTGGTGTCGAAAATTAAATTAAATAGCGATTACGGGGAAAGGTATAGGGATAGGGTGGCTCACCTGTTGAATAATGGATATGCTGAGGTAATGTCCAATCCAGCAGCTGCTCAAAATAGTCCCAAGACCTGGTATCTGCCCCATTTCGGAGTCGACAACCCTAATAAGAAAAAGCTTCGTTTGCTCTTCGACGCAGCGGCCAAATCAAACGGATTGTCGCTAAACGATTACCTACTTAAAGGTCCAGATCTATTAATGTCATTACTCGGGATCATGTTCCGCTTCCGGGAATATAAGGTGGCATTAACCGGAGACATAAAAGACATGTTCCTAAGAATAAAAATTCGTCCCGAAGACAGAAACGCTCTTCATTTTCTTTGGAGAGACAATCCAAAAGATCCAATCAAAACATACGAAATGTCATCTTTAATTTTCGGTACAAACTGTTCACCCTTTATTGCACAGTTTGTAAAAAATAAAAATGCAATGTGTTACGAGTCATCGTTCCCATCAGCTGTGGATGCGATTTGTAAACAACATTACATGGATGACTATATAGATAGTATGGAGGATGAACACACTGCAATGAAATTAGTACGTTTCTTTTATTCATAAACAAGGCGGTTTTGTTATCCGAAACTGGACAAGCAATAGCTTAGAGGTTTTAAACACCGTACCAAAAGAGTCTCTCAGTACAGCGGCCGTAAGGTTTAAAATCGGTCAGCAAGAAGAGGGTGAGAGGACAATTTGATTGTTTTGGTATCCAGATAACGACACGTTAGGGTTTGATGTCTCGTTCAAGCGCATTCCGGAGAACATTAGCAGTGGTAAAACGCGGCCTACTAAGCGGGAGATGCTCAGAATAATTATGTCAATATTTGACGTATATGGAATTTTATCTGCAATCACTATAAAAGGAAAAATAATGTTGCAGGAAACTTGGAAGGCTAACATTGGATGGGACGAAATAGATTCAGACGCTATATACAAAAAATGGTGTGAATGGATGAAACAATTAAAATTGATAAATAATTTGCGCTTACCGAGATACTACCAATCAGCCGCGAGTGGAAGCGAAACGGCAATAGGATCGATGGCGGATACATATGAGTCGCGGGCGCAACGGGTTGCCATCGGTTATAGCAACCTACAGTTACATATATTTTGCTATGCATCTACGCAAGCTATGTGCGCGGTAGCGTACTGGCGTTGGGTTCATAATAACAAAATATATGTATCGTTTATAGCTAGCCGCTGTCGTGTAGCGCCGGTGAAGTTCGTTACGATTCTGCACCTGGAACTTCAAGCCGCAGTACTTGCTGCTCGTTTATCGCGTACAATAATTACCGAATATAGAATCAAGCCTCAGAGGAAAATATTCTGGAGCGATTCTAGTACTGTCTTACATTGGATAAGGAACAATAATAAAAACTATAAGACGTTCGTAGCTAACCGTTTAGGTTTAGGAGAAATTGACGAGCTTACGAAAACAAATGAATGGAGATACATTCCTACGAAGTTCAATATAGCTGATGTTGCCACCCGGGAAGCAGTTAATTGCAATTCAATTACTACAGAGTGGCTCAATGGCCCAAAGTTTCTGCAAAGTTCTGAAAATTCGTGGCCCGTAGAATCTTTTACGCCCGATTTATGCAGTTCACAGTTGGAGTATGTGAGTACAATACAGGAACATTCTGTAGTAGACTTACCCGTGCCAGATCCAACTATTTTTTCTTCTTGGCTTCGCCTGCTGAGGACTACTGCCTTAGTGTTAATATATATAAAAAGATGCAGAAAATTTACAAGTAACTGTCAGATCAATTGTACCGATATGGAGGAAGCTGAACGACTTCTGCTCAGATACGCTCAGCTGCAGTCTTTTCTGGAGGAGATAGCTGCAATTAAGAATAGAAAACCGTTAGAACGAGTCAGTAGGCTACACATCTTAGCTCCGTTTCTTGACGATTATGGATTTTGCGCGTTAGTAGCCGTATCTATGCTGCTGCTGATTTATCTCTGGAGATCAAGAGACCTATCATATTAGACGGACGGCATTCCATATCGCGACTAATCGTTAAGCATTACCACAAGAAGGCAGCGCACGGATTAAATGAGATGGTGGTAAATGAGCTAAAACAAAAATATTGGATCTTGAAGCTACGACCCACTGTACGTACCGTCGCATCCAGCTGCATGTTCTGTCGCATGCAAAGGGTTAAGCCAGAACCATCACGAATGGGGGACTTACCTCAGCCCAGATTGGACCACCATCAACGACCATTTACAAATTGTGGCGTTGATCTGTTTGGCCCATTCGATGTGACTATCGGACGAAGAAGAGAAAAGAGGTACGGAGTACTTTTCACTTGCCTCGCCGTGCGTGCTGTTCACATAGACGTGGTCAATTCTTTGACTACGGATTCTCTTATAATGGCATTAAGAAGAATGTCAGCACATAGAGATTGGCCCAAACATATTTTCTCTGACAATGGTACTAACCTCAGAGGTGCAAACACGGAGCTCTTAAAATCCATTAAGGAACTGGATAAGGTTGCATTGAAGGATCAAGCACTAAACTTCAGCATAGAATGGACATTTATTCCACCTTCCAGTCCACACTGGGGTGGGGCTTGGGAGCGGCTTATACGGACTGTAAAAAATGCTCTAAAGGTCGTACTAAAGGAACGTGCACCTCGAGAAGAGGTCCTTATAACCTTGTTGGCTGAAGTCGAAAACTTAGTAAACAGTCGACCGCTCACTCATGTCTCCGTGGAGCCAGGAAGTAATGAGAGCTTAATTCCCAACCATTTCCTCCTGGGAACGTCCTCCAATTTGCCCACAATTGGGGTTTATGACGATTCAACATCTACCTCAGGAAACAGTGGCGTATCGCACAACGCCTGGCGGACAAGTTTTGGGAGCGATGGGTTAAGGAGTTTCTGCCCGAGCTGTTACCAAGACGTAAATGAAATCGCAAACAAAGGTCTTTACAAATTGGGGATCTAGTCCTAGTCGTTAGTCCAAATGAGCAGCGTGGCATATGGCAGCGCGGAGTGGTCGAAAGGATTTTTCCTGGCAAAGACAGTAGGACTAGGGTGGTTCAAATAAAGGCTCCATCCGGGACACTTGTTCGTCCAGCAACACGCGTCGCCAGAATACCCATAGAAGATGAGTGTCGCTGAGGCGACACTGGGTTGGGGCCTGTTGGCGACGCATTTTTTTTGTATGTAATATTTATTATTAATTTTCTAATATGTTGTATCTTAGGTTAAGGTTTGTTTTGTATAATATAGTAACGGTTATTTTATAAATTATGTGTAGGTAAGCTTGTATGTTTTTGTAATATTATCCCTAAGGTAGATAAGAGTGAGCGATCCCCCGCCAGCATTCTTGGCGGGCAGTTGTTGCCCAGTCTCCGCTTGTGTGCACATACATACGTTTAAGTCGTCCCGCGCTTTGAAAAATCTAACGGTTATTTTGTATTTTCACTGTGTGGCGCAATAAACATTTAATGTAATCAGCACGAGTTGTTGATTTGCTATCGATCCACTTCACTTGGCATGCCGGTTGGCAACCACAGTTTTTTTTTATTTGTTATTTGGAAGATGCTGCTGTCCATCCCCTGATTTGTTTCCCTCTGTCACCTCTTACAACACTCGAGGTATGATATGGATTAGTGGATATTCTCTCACTGCCACTATACAACTTTAAAAAGAAATTTTACATTAGCTGTCAAATTCCAATTCTATTGTAGCTTGTATAATATAAGTCGTGGTAGCTCAGGTGGTTAGCGCTCGCAATAAGTTTCACAGTATGCGAGCAACCCGGGTTCGAACCCCGTCTGCACTAATGAAATTGTTAATTCCAATTTTGAGTGCTGATTTACCACGTGCTCGTCAGTGAAGGAAAACATTGTGAGGAAACCCACATGTCTGAGAAATAAGAAAAATATATTTCGTAGACATGTGAACTTTGCCAACACACATTGGGGCAGCAAGGCAGACATTTCCTTGCCTTGAAACCGTCCCACAAACGAGAGGAGGCCTGAATTTCTTTATTGAAACAGCAAAACTAATTGTAAACTAGTTTATTTATTTATTTATTTACTCTTTATTGTACACCAAAAAACAAAACAAATACAGTTAAATCTAAAGTAGAAAATGTACAACAGGCGGTCTTATCACTTTGAAAGTGATTTCTTTCAGACAACCTTAGTGTCTTAGAGAACTAATGCCAATAATACTTACAAATAGAGGGGGGCGTACAAAATAAAAATATGAAAATACATACAAATAAAGATAAGTTAAGATTATGTATGATATCATATAATAGATTAAATGAAGAGAGTATGAAAAAGGGAAAGTTATTTATCTAATAGCATTCTAAGTAATACGATTTAACAAGACTTTTGAAAGAATGAAGAGATTGAGCGAATGTGGAGAGGTAAAGAGTTTCACAAACGTACAGCAGTTACAGTAGAGGATTTCTTAAAAAAGGAGGAAGAGTGTGAAGGCGTAGAGAGAGAAAGATTGACAGTGAATCTAAGGAACTGATTATGGGTAAGGAAAGATACTGGAAACGGTTTTTTAAATAATGAGGAGGGGAAGGATTAAACAGCATGCCATACAAAGTGGAAAGAATGTGAGTATTCCTGTGAAGGCGGATAGGGAGCCATTTGAGCTGTTTGCGAAATTCAGAGATATGATCATATTTGCGAAGCCCAAATATGAATCTAAAACATAAATTTTGAATGCGCTAAAGCTTATTAAGCTGCTCCTCAGTAATGTCAAGATAGCAAATATCAGCATAGTCAAGGATAGGCAGAAGTAGAGACTGGGCGAGCGTAACTTTTATTTACTGTGGGAAGAAAATGACAATCTACGTAAAGAGCTTAAAGCAGCAAACATTTTTCTACTAACCTCATTAACCTGTGAGGTCTAAGACATATAAGAATCGAGATACAACAATCAAAAAATAAGATTTTAGTTTTATTGATCTGGCGTTGGTTTTTAAAAGACAAGTATTAAAGTTTGTGTAATGTTAATAAGTTTGAGCTGTACCTGAAAATAGTGTTTTTATTTTTATCGACTGATTTCAAAAAAAGGTGGAGCTTCTCAACCTCAGAACTTTTTACTAAGTGAACTGATGTTGATGATTTATTTGAAAGCTGGTGCTTTTCATGTGGTCCCATATAAATTTGATCAAGATCTGACCAGTAGTTTTTGAGTTATCCTTAATAATGCATATTTATTTGACTTCGACTATATTGATGTTCTCATTTTATTTATATTGAAGTCAGTTTTACAAAATTTTTAATTTTACCACTTGCCAAATTAGCCATAACAAACTAATTCAAATAGGTATTGTTTGTGATCAATGATGAGTTTTGTTACAACCCGTGCAGTTTAACTGTGCACCTCGAACTGTGATGTAACTTTGACAATACTGTTTGCAAGCCGGGGCCCGTCACCCCGTGTTTGGATGGCTGTTAGATAACTCATCCATGTTATGTTAATGTGATTACACAACTGAACACAACATTTTGCCCCCCAAGATTATCGGTGTTAGTGCAACGCTGCAGGCGCGACATTGCACTAAAACCGATAATCTTAAAAATAAATAATCTCCCCTCTTTTTTATAGCCATGAGTCTGATGAAGCTGTAAGAGTCGCATAGGTTAACAGCATTAACATCACAGAATCTAGATTGTTTGCTATATTCATTTATTTTCGTTTCTTTTGGTTTTTTTTTTCAAGATACATAGCTAAATTTTGTATCTTATAATAATAATAATAAAGCCATTTATTCAATAGTACGTAATACAATTTATTAATATCTAATTTATATAAAATCTAGGTTGTCTTCTGCTGATTGCTAGTCGGCAAAGGCCTCCAACCTTTTCCACTCGTTCCTATCCTTGGCAACCTGGTTCCAAGTCACACCCGCGAGTTTGACCAGGTCGTCCTCCCATCTTTGGTGGGGTCTTCCCCTCTTTCTTATGCCATTCTTGGGGTACCATTCTTTGACCTTCCTGCTCCACTTCTCCTTCCCTCTACTCATATGCCCAGCCCATTTCCATTTTAGTTTCCTGACTTTTGTTGCTATTTCCCGAACCTTTGTGTTTTTCCTAATGTCTTCTAACCTGACTCTTCTTCTTCTTCTTTATGGCGGTTACGATGAATTCGCCAATGACATGTTACATTTGAGAAGGTTTAATTGGGACACAAACTGCTTAAAAAAGGAAATTGATAATACAAGAAACGGTAACAAACGAATATTATGTGAATGATTTTGGTCAACTTAACTGCTGAATCACCTAAAACAAAAGACAGACAATTCGACGGCTCCGTGGCGCAGTGGCTTAGCAATCAGTTGTTGCGCTGGGGGCCGCGGGTTCGAATCCCGCACGGAACAAGTATTTGTATGGCCTACAAATAATTGTTCCGGGTCTGGATGTTTGTCCTTGTGCAATTTATGTTTGTAAACTGCCTCCACGACACAGGAGAAAATCCTAGTGTGGGGGTAACGTTTTCTAAAGAAAAAAAAAAACGAAAAAAAAAAAAAAAAAAAAACAGACAATGTTGTTGTTGTTGTTATTATATGACAAACAAATTATAGTTTAATGTTGTTAGAGTTAATAAAATCACATAAAATATATACAAAAGAGGTATTTGTGAAGATTAGAAGGGAGTTAAAGTCTATGGGACGAGGGATGTCAGGGGACAGATAATCGTAAAGAGATGATGACAATTTGGTGCAGTTAAAAAAAATATGATTAGTGTTTCCCTAATCTAAACCACATTCGCACAGAGAACTATCCCTAATCCTAAGTTTAGCTAGGTGAACATAGGTACAGGCATGTCCAATTCTCAACCGGCAGACAATAGAGGTGGCACGTTTGTTTGCTTTATTAAATATGAAAAACCAAGGTCTTGATGGAATATTATCTTGTATAGCAGCATAGTGCTTGCCTTTTAGTATTTGTGATGCTTTTCATATCTCATTCCACGTATTAACAAGCTTTTTCCTAGCAAGTGACAGCAAGTCATGGGAATAAGTAACATTTAGTGGGGTGCCATTTCTAGTAGCCTCTTTGGCACACAAATCTGCTTTATCATTTTCACAAATACCACTATGACTAGGTATCCAGGCTAAACAGATAGAAATCCCTTTAAGATGACACCTATACAGAATGCTTTTTATATCAAGAATTAGGGGAAATTTATATTTACTTTGAAATTGGTTAGCCAAAATAGCAGATAAACAACTCTTAGAATCGCTAAAGATCACTGTCTTGTCTAGGCTATGTGATTCAACATATAGCAGAGCTTCATGGATTGCAATTGTCTCAGCAGTAAAAATGGAACATAATGAAGGGCACTTAAAGCTAAGGATTATTTTAAACCTGGGGATCCAGACAGCTGCGCCAGTGCAACCATCATCAGTATTTTTGGATGCGTCTGTATACATGGTCATCCAATCTTTCCAATTTTTCCATATGGCTTCTTTTAATTTTAAATCTGCTTCAGGGGAACCTTTTCTAATATCTAGGTCAAGGTGAATGTTAGGTTGATATATAATAGCTTTAAAAGGAGTATTAAAGAGTGGACTTGTATTGCATGAGAAAATGGGCCCAGGAATTTGGAGAAATGAGACTAAGCTATTAAATAAATGTGGACAATCTTTATGGAGCCAGTACCTACTTGAAGATAAGAATTCTGAGAGGAGATGTAACCTGGGAATTAGGGGATGAGAAGAGAGTTGACAGATCTTAAAGAAGAATCTGTCTGAAAGATATTGTCTTCTTATGTTGAGAGGAGGATCTACACACTACCTGAAGGGCATTAATTGGGGAAGATTTCATTGCACCAATTATAATGCGGAGACATTTATGCTGTATTTTGTCTAAAGTTTTAAGTGACGATTTATTGCATGGCTCTAAAAGAAAGCATCCATAATCTAAATGACTACGAAATATAGCATTATATAGTAGCTTTTGTGGAAAAGGGTGAGATCCCCACCACACTCCTGAAAGGGAACGAAGAATATTTATATTCTTCTCACACTTTTGGAAAATGTATTCAATGTGTTGTGTAAAGGATAATTTATTATCTAGTACCATACCTAAAAATTTTACCTTGTCCCGAATAGGAATAGGTAAGCCATTATATAAAACTGGAATATTAGGGACATTCTTAGTAAAAATCACTATACTGCTTTTGGAAACAGAGAGGGATAGACCATGATCAGTTAACCAGCATTGTAAATATTCCATAGTAGAATTTAACCGGGAATTAGCTGTAGGCAGGTTATCTGTAGAAATGTATAGGGCTAAATCATCTGCATACTGCAGGACATTACAAAATGAATTGACTGCAAGATCTAAATCGAAACTGTAGATAGTATAGAGAATAGGACTGAGGACTGAGCCTTGTGGAAGACCTTTCCAAATATGTCGGGGGGGGGGGGGGGGAGTAGTGAGTTTTGAAAGTTTATTAAAATAGACAGAGAAGAGAAAAAGTTTGATATATCGGGTGTCCGGTAATGAATGGATAACCTTGAAATATTTATTTGTTATTTGGAAGATGCTGCTGTCCATCCCCTGATTTGTTTCCCTCTGTCACCTCTTACAACACTCGAGGTATGATATGGATTAGTGGATATTCTCTCACTGCCACTATACAACTTTAAAAAGAAATTTTACATTAGCTGTCAAATTCCAATTCTATTGTAGCTTGTATAATATAAGTCGTGGTAGCTCAGGTGGTTAGCGCTCGCAATAAGTTTCACAGTATGCGAGCAACCCGGGTTCGAACCCCGTCTGCACTAATGAAATTGTTAATTCCAATTTTGAGTGCTGATTTACCACGTGCTCGTCAGTGAAGGAAAACATTGTGAGGAAACCCACATGTCTGAGAAATAAGAAAAATATATTTCGTAGACATGTGAACTTTGCCAACACACATTGGGGCAGCAAGGCAGACATTTCCTTGCCTTGAAACCGTCCCACAAACGAGAGGAGGCCTGAATTTCTTTATTGAAACAGCAAAACTAATTGTAAACTAGTTTATTTATTTATTTATTTACTCTTTATTGTACACCAAAAAACAAAACAAATACAGTTAAATCTAAAGTAGAAAATGTACAACAGGCGGTCTTATCACTTTGAAAGTGATTTCTTTCAGACAACCTTAGTGTCTTAGAGAACTGATGCCAATAATACTTACAAATAGAGGGGGGCGTACAAAATAAAAATATGAAAATACATACAAATAAAGATAAGTTAAGATTATGTATGATATCATATAATAGATTAAATGAAGAGAGTATGAAAAAGGGAAAGTTATTTATCTAATAGCATTCTAAGTAATACGATTTAACAAGACTTTTGAAAGAATGAAGAGATTGAGCGAATGTGGAGAGGTAAAGAGTTTCACAAACGTACAGCAGTTACAGTAGAGGATTTCTTAAAAAAGGAGGAAGAGTGTGAAGGCGTAGAGAGAGAAAGATTGACAGTGAATCTAAGGAACTGATTATGGGTAAGGAAAGATACTGGAAACGGTTTTTTAAATAATGAGGAGGGGAAGGATTAAACAGCATGCCATACAAAGTGGAAAGAATGTGAGTATTCCTGTGAAGGCGGATAGGGAGCCATTTGAGCTGTTTGCGAAATTCAGAGATATGATCATATTTGCGAAGCCCAAATATGAATCTAAAACATAAATTTTGAATGCGCTAAAGCTTATTAAGCTGCTCCTCAGTAATGTCAAGATAGCAAATATCAGCATAGTCAAGGATAGGCAGAAGTAGAGACTGGGCGAGCGTAACTTTTATTTACTGTGGGAAGAAAATGACAATCTACGTAAAGAGCTTAAAGCAGCAAACATTTTTCTACTAACCTCATTAACCTGTGAGGTCTAAGACATATAAGAATCGAGATACAACAATCAAAAAATAAGATTTTAGTTTTATTGATCTGGCGTTGGTTTTTAAAAGACAAGTATTAAAGTTTGTGTAATGTTAATAAGTTTGAGCTGTACCTGAAAATAGTGTTTTTATTTTTATCGACTGATTTCAAAAAAAGGTGGAGCTTCTCAACCTCAGAACTTTTTACTAAGTGAACTGATGTTGATGATTTATTTGAAAGCTG
Source organism: Parnassius mnemosyne (assembly GCA_963668995.1). Classification (NCBI taxonomy): domain Eukaryota; kingdom Metazoa; phylum Arthropoda; class Insecta; order Lepidoptera; family Papilionidae; genus Parnassius; species Parnassius mnemosyne. Next base: position 1,306,684 of record CAVLGL010000097.1, on the reverse strand, counting down.
GTGCTTTTCATGTGGTCCCATATAAATTTGATCAAGATCTGACCAGTAGTTTTTGAGTTATCCTTAATAATGCATATTTATTTGACTTCGACTATATTGATGTTCTCATTTTATTTATATTGAAGTCAGTTTTACAAAATTTTTAATTTTACCACTTGCCAAATTAGCCATAACAAACTAATTCAAATAGGTATTGTTTGTGATCAATGATGAGTTTTGTTACAACCCGTGCAGTTTAACTGTGCACCTCGAACTGTGATGTAACTTTGACAATACTGTTTGCAAGCCGGGGCCCGTCACCCCGTGTTTGGATGGCTGTTAGATAACTCATCCATGTTATGTTAATGTGATTACACAACTGAACACAACATTTTGCCCCCCAAGATTATCGGTGTTAGTGCAACGCTGCAGGCGCGACATTGCACTAAAACCGATAATCTTAAAAATAAATAATCTCCCCTCTTTTTTATAGCCGTGAGTCTGATGAAGCTGTAAGAGTCGCATAGGTTAACAGCATTAACATCACAGAATCTAGATTGTTTGCTATATTCATTTATTTTCGTTTCTTTTGGTTTTTTTTTTCAAGATACATAGCTAAATTTTGTATCTTATAATAATAATAATAAAGCCATTTATTCAATAGTACGTAATACAATTTATTAATATCTAATTTATATAAAATCTAGGTTGTCTTCTGCTGATTGCTAGTCGGCAAAGGCCTCCAACCTTTTCCACTCGTTCCTATCCTTGGCAACCTGGTTCCAAGTCACACCCGCGAGTTTGACCAGGTCGTCCTCCCATCTTTGGTGGGGTCTTCCCCTCTTTCTTATGCCATTCTTGGGGTACCATTCTTTGACCTTCCTGCTCCACTTCTCCTTCCCTCTACTCATATGCCCAGCCCATTTCCATTTTAGTTTCCTGACTTTTGTTGCTATTTCCCGAACCTTTGTGTTTTTCCTAATGTCTTCTAACCTGACTCTTCTTCTTCTTCTTTATGGCGGTTACGATGAATTCGCCAATGACATGTTACATTTGAGAAGGTTTAATTGGGACACAAACTGCTTAAAAAAGGAAATTGATAATACAAGAAACGGTAACAAACGAATATTATGTGAATGATTTTGGTCAACTTAACTGCTGAATCACCTAAAACAAAAGACAGACAATTCGACGGCTCCGTGGCGCAGTGGCTTAGCAATCAGTTGTTGCGCTGGGGGCCGCGGGTTCGAATCCCGCACGGAACAAGTATTTGTATGGCCTACAAATAATTGTTCCGGGTCTGGATGTTTGTCCTTGTGCAATTTATGTTTGTAAACTGCCTCCACGACACAGGAGAAAATCCTAGTGTGGGGGTAACGTTTTCTAAAGAAAAAAAAAAACGAAAAAAAAAAAAAAAAAAAAAAACAGACAATGTTGTTGTTGTTGTTATTATATGACAAACAAATTATAGTTTAATGTTGTTAGAGTTAATAAAATCACATAAAATATATACAAAAGAGGTATTTGTGAAGATTAGAAGGGAGTTAAAGTCTATGGGACGAGGGATGTCAGGGGACAGATAATCGTAAAGAGATGATGACAATTTGGTGCAGTTAAAAAAAATATGATTAGTGTTTCCCTAATCTAAACCACATTCGCACAGAGAACTATCCCTAATCCTAAGTTTAGCTAGGTGAACATAGGTACAGGCATGTCCAATTCTCAACCGGCAGACAATAGAGGTGGCACGTTTGTTTGCTTTATTAAATATGAAAAACCAAGGTCTTGATGGAATATTATCTTGTATAGCAGCATAGTGCTTGCCTTTTAGTATTTGTGATGCTTTTCATATCTCATTCCACGTATTAACAAGCTTTTTCCTAGCAAGTGACAGCAAGTCATGGGAATAAGTAACATTTAGTGGGGTGCCATTTCTAGTAGCCTCTTTGGCACACAAATCTGCTTTATCATTTTCACAAATACCACTATGACTAGGTATCCAGGCTAAACAGATAGAAATCCCTTTAAGATGACACCTATACAGAATGCTTTTTATATCAAGAATTAGGGGAAATTTATATTTACTTTGAAATTGGTTAGCCAAAATAGCAGATAAACAACTCTTAGAATCGCTAAAGATCACTGTCTTGTCTAGGCTATGTGATTCAACATATAGCAGAGCTTCATGGATTGCAATTGTCTCAGCAGTAAAAATGGAACATAATGAAGGGCACTTAAAGCTAAGGATTATTTTAAACCTGGGGATCCAGACAGCTGCGCCAGTGCAACCATCATCAGTATTTTTGGATGCGTCTGTATACATGGTCATCCAATCTTTCCAATTTTTCCATATGGCTTCTTTTAATTTTAAATCTGCTTCAGGGGAACCTTTTCTAATATCTAGGTCAAGGTGAATGTTAGGTTGATATATAATAGCTTTAAAAGGAGTATTAAAGAGTGGACTTGTATTGCATGAGAAAATGGGCCCAGGAATTTGGAGAAATGAGACTAAGCTATTAAATAAATGTGGACAATCTTTATGGAGCCAGTACCTACTTGAAGATAAGAATTCTGAGAGGAGGTGTAACCTGGGAATTAGGGGATGAGAAGAGAGTTGACAGATCTTAAAGAAGAATCTGTCTGAAAGATATTGTCTTCTTATGTTGAGAGGAGGATCTACACACTACCTGAAGGGCATTAATTGGGGAAGATTTCATTGCACCAATTATAATGCGGAGACATTTATGCTGTATTTTGTCTAAAGTTTTAAGTGACGATTTATTGCATGGCTCTAAAAGAAAGCATCCATAATCTAAATGACTACGAAATATAGCATTATATAGTAGCTTTTGTGGAAAAGGGTGAGATCCCCACCACACTCCTGAAAGGGAACGAAGAATATTTATATTCTTCTCACACTTTTGGAAAATGTATTCAATGTGTTGTGTAAAGGATAATTTATTATCTAGTACCATACCTAAAAATTTTACCTTGTCCCGAATAGGAATAGGTAAGCCATTATATAAAACTGGAATATTAGGGACATTCTTAGTAAAAATCACTATACTGCTTTTGGAAACAGAGAGGGATAGACCATGATCAGTTAACCAGCATTGTAAATATTCCATAGTAGAATTTAACCGGGAATTAGCTGTAGGCAGGTTATCTGTAGAAATGTATAGGGCTAAATCATCTGCATACTGCAGGACATTACAAAATGAATTGACTGCAAGATCTAAATCGAAACTGTAGATAGTATAGAGAATAGGACTGAGGACTGAGCCTTGTGGAAGACCTTTCCAAATATGTCGGGGGGGGGGGGGGGGGAGTAGTGAGTTTTGAAAGTTTATTAAAATAGACAGAGAAGAGAAAAAGTTTGATATATCGGGTGTCCGGTAATGAATGGATAACCTTGAAATATTTATTTGTTATTTGGAAGATGCTGCTGTCCATCCCCTGATTTGTTTCCCTCTGTCACCTCTTACAACACTCGAGGTATGATATGGATTAGTGGATATTCTCTCACTGCCACTATACAACTTTAAAAAGAAATTTTACATTAGCTGTCAAATTCCAATTCTATTGTAGCTTGTATAATATAAGTCGTGGTAGCTCAGGTGGTTAGCGCTCGCAATAAGTTTCACAGTATGCGAGCAACCCGGGTTCGAACCCCGTCTGCACTAATGAAATTGTTAATTCCAATTTTGAGTGCTGATTTACCACGTGCTCGTCAGTGAAGGAAAACATTGTGAGGAAACCCACATGTCTGAGAAATAAGAAAAATATATTTCGTAGACATGTGAACTTTGCCAACACACATTGGGGCAGCAAGGCAGACATTTCCTTGCCTTGAAACCGTCCCACAAACGAGAGGAGGCCTGAATTTCTTTATTGAAACAGCAAAACTAATTGTAAACTAGTTTATTTATTTATTTATTTACTCTTTATTGTACACCAAAAAACAAAACAAATACAGTTAAATCTAAAGTAGAAAATGTACAACAGGCGGTCTTATCACTTTGAAAGTGATTTCTTTCAGACAACCTTAGTGTCTTAGAGAACTGATGCCAATAATACTTACAAATAGAGGGGGGCGTACAAAATAAAAATATGAAAATACATACAAATAAAGATAAGTTAAGATTATGTATGATATCATATAATAGATTAAATGAAGAGAGTATGAAAAAGGGAAAGTTATTTATCTAATAGCATTCTAAGTAATACGATTTAACAAGACTTTTGAAAGAATGAAGAGATTGAGCGAATGTGGAGAGGTAAAGAGTTTCACAAACGTACAGCAGTTACAGTAGAGGATTTCTTAAAAAAGGAGGAAGAGTGTGAAGGCGTAGAGAGAGAAAGATTGACAGTGAATCTAAGGAACTGATTATGGGTAAGGAAAGATACTGGAAACGGTTTTTTAAATAATGAGGAGGGGAAGGATTAAACAGCATGCCATACAAAGTGGAAAGAATGTGAGTATTCCTGTGAAGGCGGATAGGGAGCCATTTGAGCTGTTTGCGAAATTCAGAGATATGATCATATTTGCGAAGCCCAAATATGAATCTAAAACATAAATTTTGAATGCGCTAAAGCTTATTAAGCTGCTCCTCAGTAATGTCAAGATAGCAAATATCAGCATAGTCAAGGATAGGCAGAAGTAGAGACTGGGCGAGCGTAACTTTTATTTACTGTGGGAAGAAAATGACAATCTACGTAAAGAGCTTAAAGCAGCAAACATTTTTCTACTAACCTCATTAACCTGTGAGGTCTAAGACATATAAGAATCGAGATACAACAATCAAAAAATAAGATTTTAGTTTTATTGATCTGGCGTTGGTTTTTAAAAGACAAGTATTAAAGTTTGTGTAATGTTAATAAGTTTGAGCTGTACCTGAAAATAGTGTTTTTATTTTTATCGACTGATTTCAAAAAAAGGTGGAGCTTCTCAACCTCAGAACTTTTTACTAAGTGAACTGATGTTGATGATTTATTTGAAAGCTGGTGCTTTTCATGTGGTCCCATATAAATTTGATCAAGATCTGACCAGTAGTTTTTGAGTTATCCTTAATAATGCATATTTATTTGACTTCGACTATATTGATGTTCTCATTTTATTTATATTGAAGTCAGTTTTACAAAATTTTTAATTTTACCACTTGCCAAATTAGCCATAACAAACTAATTCAAATAGGTATTGTTTGTGATCAATGATGAGTTTTGTTACAACCCGTGCAGTTTAACTGTGCACCTCGAACTGTGATGTAACTTTGACAATACTGTTTGCAAGCCGGGGCCCGTCACCCCGTGTTTGGATGGCTGTTAGATAACTCATCCATGTTATGTTAATGTGATTACACAACTGAACACAACATTTTGCCCCCCAAGATTATCGGTGTTAGTGCAACGCTGCAGGCGCGACATTGCACTAAAACCGATAATCTTAAAAATAAATAATCTCCCCTCTTTTTTATAGCCGTGAGTCTGATGAAGCTGTAAGAGTCGCATAGGTTAACAGCATTAACATCACAGAATCTAGATTGTTTGCTATATTCATTTATTTTCGTTTCTTTTGGTTTTTTTTTTCAAGATACATAGCTAAATTTTGTATCTTATAATAATAATAATAAAGCCATTTATTCAATAGTACGTAATACAATTTATTAATATCTAATTTATATAAAATCTAGGTTGTCTTCTGCTGATTGCTAGTCGGCAAAGGCCTCCAACCTTTTCCACTCGTTCCTATCCTTGGCAACCTGGTTCCAAGTCACACCCGCGAGTTTGACCAGGTCGTCCTCCCATCTTTGGTGGGGTCTTCCCCTCTTTCTTATGCCATTCTTGGGGTACCATTCTTTGACCTTCCTGCTCCACTTCTCCTTCCCTCTACTCATATGCCCAGCCCATTTCCATTTTAGTTTCCTGACTTTTGTTGCTATTTCCCGAACCTTTGTGTTTTTCCTAATGTCTTCTAACCTGACTCTTCTTCTTCTTCTTTATGGCGGTTACGATGAATTCGCCAATGACATGTTACATTTGAGAAGGTTTAATTGGGACACAAACTGCTTAAAAAAGGAAATTGATAATACAAGAAACGGTAACAAACGAATATTATGTGAATGATTTTGGTCAACTTAACTGCTGAATCACCTAAAACAAAAGACAGACAATTCGACGGCTCCGTGGCGCAGTGGCTTAGCAATCAGTTGTTGCGCTGGGGGCCGCGGGTTCGAATCCCGCACGGAACAAGTATTTGTATGGCCTACAAATAATTGTTCCGGGTCTGGATGTTTGTCCTTGTGCAATTTATGTTTGTAAACTGCCTCCACGACACAGGAGAAAATCCTAGTGTGGGGGTAACGTTTTCTAAAGAAAAAAAAAAACGAAAAAAAAAAAAAAAAACAGACAATGTTGTTGTTGTTGTTATTATATGACAAACAAATTATAGTTTAATGTTGTTAGAGTTAATAAAATCACATAAAATATATACAAAAGAGGTATTTGTGAAGATTAGAAGGGAGTTAAAGTCTATGGGACGAGGGATGTCAGGGGACAGATAATCGTAAAGAGATGATGACAATTTGGTGCAGTTAAAAAAAATATGATTAGTGTTTCCCTAATCTAAACCACATTCGCACAGAGAACTATCCCTAATCCTAAGTTTAGCTAGGTGAACATAGGTACAGGCATGTCCAATTCTCAACCGGCAGACAATAGAGGTGGCACGTTTGTTTGCTTTATTAAATATGAAAAACCAAGGTCTTGATGGAATATTATCTTGTATAGCAGCATAGTGCTTGCCTTTTAGTATTTGTGATGCTTTTCATATCTCATTCCACGTATTAACAAGCTTTTTCCTAGCAAGTGACAGCAAGTCATGGGAATAAGTAACATTTAGTGGGGTGCCATTTCTAGTAGCCTCTTTGGCACACAAATCTGCTTTATCATTTTCACAAATACCACTATGACTAGGTATCCAGGCTAAACAGATAGAAATCCCTTTAAGATGACACCTATACAGAATGCTTTTTATATCAAGAATTAGGGGAAATTTATATTTACTTTGAAATTGGTTAGCCAAAATAGCAGATAAACAACTCTTAGAATCGCTAAAGATCACTGTCTTGTCTAGGCTATGTGATTCAACATATAGCAGAGCTTCATGGATTGCAATTGTCTCAGCAGTAAAAATGGAACATAATGAAGGGCACTTAAAGCTAAGGATTATTTTAAACCTGGGGATCCAGACAGCTGCGCCAGTGCAACCATCATCAGTATTTTTGGATGCGTCTGTATACATGGTCATCCAATCTTTCCAATTTTTCCATATGGCTTCTTTTAATTTTAAATCTGCTTCAGGGGAACCTTTTCTAATATCTAGGTCAAGGTGAATGTTAGGTTGATATATAATAGCTTTAAAAGGAGTATTAAAGAGTGGACTTGTATTGCATGAGAAAATGGGCCCAGGAATTTGGAGAAATGAGACTAAGCTATTAAATAAATGTGGACAATCTTTATGGAGCCAGTACCTACTTGAAGATAAGAATTCTGAGAGGAGGTGTAACCTGGGAATTAGGGGATGAGAAGAGAGTTGACAGATCTTAAAGAAGAATCTGTCTGAAAGATATTGTCTTCTTATGTTGAGAGGAGGATCTACACACTACCTGAAGGGCATTAATTGGGGAAGATTTCATTGCACCAATTATAATGCGGAGACATTTATGCTGTATTTTGTCTAAAGTTTTAAGTGACGATTTATTGCATGGCTCTAAAAGAAAGCATCCATAATCTAAATGACTACGAAATATAGCATTATATAGTAGCTTTTGTGGAAAAGGGTGAGATCCCCACCACACTCCTGAAAGGGAACGAAGAATATTTATATTCTTCTCACACTTTTGGAAAATGTATTCAATGTGTTGTGTAAAGGATAATTTATTATCTAGTACCATACCTAAAAATTTTACCTTGTCCCGAATAGGAATAGGTAAGCCATTATATAAAACTGGAATATTAGGGACATTCTTAGTAAAAATCACTATACTGCTTTTGGAAACAGAGAGGGATAGACCATGATCAGTTAACCAGCATTGTAAATATTCCATAGTAGAATTTAACCGGGAATTAGTTGTAGGCAGGTTATCTGTAGAAATGTATAGGGCTAAATCATCTGCATACTGCAGGACATTACAAAATGAATTGACTGCAAGATCTAAATCGAAACTGTAGATAGTATAGAGAATAGGACTGAGGACTGAGCCTTGTGGAAGACCTTTCCAAATATGTCGGGGGGGGGGGGGGGGGGAGTAGTGAGTTTTGAAAGTTTATTAAAATAGACAGAGAAGAGAAAAAGTTTGATATATCGGGTGTCCGGTAATGAATGGATAACCTTGAAATATCTTATAGTACAACTTATGGCCGTTCTGAAAAAAATATGAAACATAATATATCACAAGTAGTACCTTTGATATATTTTTTATACTTTTCTACATTAATGTAGAAAAGGAGAAAATTTTACTAAGTAACAAAATTTATAATATGGGAACATTTTTTAAATTGAATTGTGCCTAATCATTGGGGATTAATAAAAAACAACATTTAAAATTAAAATATTTTATTTTTCATTAATTTACAAAAAATGTTCAAATTGTTTGCCTCCCACTCTTATGCATGCCCTACATCTTCGGATAAATGATCTTCTGAGCAGTCTTGTGTACCGTCGCTCGCATATTTTTGATGCGGCTGCTCTGACACGACTACGTAGTTCATCCAAAGACGGCACAGGCTTACAGTATACTTCCTCTTTCAGACGGCCCCAGTAAAAAAAAAATCCAATGGATTTAGATCCGGTGAACGTGGAGGCCACAAAATTGGCCCTAGATGTCCGATCCATCTATTTGGGTATCTGCTATTTAAATATGCACGAACCGGAACAGCATAATGCGCAGGACAACCGTCATTTTGCAGCCAATACGATTCCCTCAGCTCCTCGGGAACCTCTTGTAATAAATTGGGGAGATCATTTTGAAGAAACTCCAAATAACTTTGCCCCGTTAAATTCCCCGGTAATTCAAATGGGCCAATTATCATACCATTTAATATTCCGGTCCAATCATTTATTTTAAATTGGTATTGCGACCTGTCTTCACGCATAAGATGGGGATTTTCTAGTTCCCAACTATGTAAATTGTGTAAATTTAAGTAACCGTCTCTTTTAAGCGTTGACTCATCGCTCCACAAAATTTGATTAAAAAATTGCGGGTCTTCTTCCATCTTTGCCAGCATTTGCCGGCAAAAACGCACTCTTGAGAGATAATCTCTTGGTTGGAGAGTTTGCACGCATGTGACGTGGTAAGGGTGGAATTCGTTTTTCTTTAAAATATCGTGTACGGTCGATTTTCCAATACCTGTGCGTCAAGCTATTGCTCGCGTAGAGGTTGAAGGATCGTTTTAAATCTCCTCAAGCACCACGTCTTCTACATCAGGACGAGCGATTCTTCCAGCGCTAGCACCACTGACACCACTACCCAGCATTCTTCCTTCGGAGTAACAACCGTGGACTCTTATAAATACGGGGTAGTCTGGGTGGCGCGCATTAGGGTACCTCTCCCTATAAAGAGCTGCGGCTGCATTTGCGTTGCCTCTGCATTCTCCATAAATAAAATGCATGTTTGCATATTCTTGTGCCGTGTACTTATGACGTGGCATTTTGATAGGTACACAAAAGTCCAGTTTAGTCGAGAAACAAGCCAAATCGTCGCAAATGTCACCAAACGCAAAACAAGTCCAAATCAGTAAGCAAAACGAATAGTCCGGTAAAATAGCCAAGTGGTCGTTTTAACTCTGATTTAAATAATTGCAAACGGAGATAAATAAATACTTGCGAAGTCGAGCAAGTCGAGTGACGCACTAAGTTCTCTTTTACATTTAGCTCTTCTCTCTCCCACTTACCCAATTCAGACCCCTCTTTGTCTAATATAACTCAAAAGACAGCAGGTAGTAAATATGAAGGTCACACGACCCATTTCAGGCTAGTAAAGTAACCATTTTAACATTTAAATTGGTCATTTTGTTACATTTAAATAAGTTAATTTCTAATACTTAATTTGGTTTCAATTTGTTTAAAAATAGCTGTTTTCATGTATGATCAACTCCTGATGTGTTTTTATTAATTCCCAATGATCAGAGACAATTCAATTTAAAAAATGTTCCCATATTACAAATTTTGTTACTTAGTCAAATTTTCTCCTTTTCTACATTAATGGCAATAAGTCACTATTTATGGAAGATACATTTATGAATTATACCACTATAAAATCTACACGAAACCGACATTATTGTAAAATAATTGTAAATTACACCCATACATTTTTTTCATACCCAAGAGGTTTGAACTTCGCTTAAATAATATTTTTTGCATGTTTTTCAAAAATAAATTGATTTGCGAATTTTTTAAATAAAAACTGCAAAAGCTATTTATACTATTTACTTTTTATCTATCAGCACAGTTAGTATATAATAATAAAACAACAAAAAACCAATAGAAATCATTCGTTTTTGGTCATAGTGTTCAAGGCAGTAAAATAAGATCGACTTTTCTTTAAAAAAAATATATCAAAGGTACTACTTGTGATATATTATGTTCGCGCCCAACGCTAATGTCAAGAATCGACGCCAGAGGGCGTTCGGTTCGGCGTCATACCGGTTTGACGTTCGGGCTAGCTTGGGTGTGGCGAGAGCGCGCGAGCGCAAAGAGTCGTCTGCCAGCGGTGCTTGGTACAGCACGCGGTCATTTTTGTCGGGAACTCGGAATAATTTAGGCGCGTCTAGTAAATATACTGTCTGGGATTTGTAACGCGCATTCCTTGCTTGAGAGCTTCACCCGCGACTCATTGTGTATGACTCAGAATCTGTATAAGTGCATTCGACAATATTAGCTAGTGCGGCATTTGATATTCTAGAAATAACTGTTGCCACGCGAAACGGTAGTGACCTTTGATCCGGACAGTCCGTGTTCGTTTTGTGTGTTAAGCTTTATAACAAACGAGAGTTAGTGGCTTCTTTAAGTTAGTTAATTGTACGATAAAGTTAAGGACTATACTCGTGACGAACGAAGAAAGTGACTGTGGACTACTCCGCGGAAGATTACCAAAATTTGGAGCGGTGCTGAAATCCGAGCTGCTGCCGACGGCAACGGTCTCATAAGGTCTACCACACTCAGTCACACACAGATACACATCACAGCACCTTACTTCCCTTGCACCATTCAACCACCTGCGACCTGACGGAATCCTGAGGGACCAGTCGCCTTGGATATAGGTAAGTAAGCTCGGTTTAATATTCTCCCTGTTGAATTGCAGTAGGATAGAACGCTCCCCCCTTATTGTTATTGTAATTAGAAACCTTCCACGCGGCCATATTGAGGCCCGACCTACGTCTGTTCGTTGAAACTCCGCCGATGGGCCCCGGAGGATTGAACCTTTATGGGAGCAGCCGTAGGCCGTAACAATCTGGTAGCAGAGCGTGGTTCCGGGTTCGATTCCCCGGTCGATCCCGACCATAGTGGTTGATAAAAATTAAACAATTCTGGTGGCAGGCAGCGTTGGTTTGATTGGTTTAATTTTGTGTCTACAATCACGCCCGTCCGTAATACGTAAAAATATTTTTTTTTGTATATGACGGCACCTGCACCGTTGTAGATGCGGTGGCGTCTGTCTAGCTAGACAGAATTCTTGTAAACGACACGTGTACCGCACACCTGCCGCATTGCACCTGCGTGCCGCCCGTCCTGCTTGTATAAAACGGACTGAGCGGCCGCCGTTAAGACAGTCTTGGCTCTGACGTGGAACGGTGTGCTTGTCGTATTCCGTTACTAGTTTATCCTCGACTCGTTGGATAATTAATTCGTATAAACGAATTATTTATTATTCCTAACTACAAGATCAGTCTTTGTACTATACCCACTATACTTCCTACATCAGAAGTGGGATAAAGTCCCCATTTTTGCCCACATACAATCTTCGAATAGTATGAGGATTATTACATTTGTGAAAGACTATAATGCATTCTGCATTGATGATTCTATTTTTATGTTAAATACCGTAATGAAATTTGCTGTCCTACTTACGATATTGTCGTATCATTAAAGTGTAGAGAAAAGATAAAGTGAAATTATTTAAGTCAAAAGTTAAATCTCTTTATTCAATTTATAATAGAAAGTACCCGCAAGTAATTTCATTATTTCTTAACGTACCCAAATATGATAACAAATGTCGAAAGAAATGTTGGAGATATTCTGAATGAGTTATAGTTTGCATTCAGTGGAAGTTTAACTTGCTCAAGTAATGTTATAATTTGATACACGAGGTGTGATTTACATGGCCTAGTTTTAAAGTTCAAAATGTTTAAACGATGTACCGAAAAAAAAAGAACATGATTACTTTAACGTGCTATGACTTAAAAACACTAAGTAGTATTTTTGTGATCTAATGTGATGATAAGTGTTACAGTTTACTCCGAGCATTACGTAGTCGACAAACTTGGAATGGTTTAGTGGAAAGCGTGGAGCTGTAGCGCTCGCTTTTGAGTATGCTGTCGGCTTATGACGCCGCGGACTTATTATTTGTCACTGCTACTGATCACCATTAGATACATGAGGATAGTAAATTTATCCTAAACATTGGCTCAGAAACTATTTTGTAAGAATGAGTGTTTACATTTCTTGGTTGCGAAAAATGCCGGAAAACCGAAGTGTAACTGATGAAAGTGAAGTAGAGCCAATTAGTTCTGACATTGAAGAGAGTATTTAAGTTTACATGAGGACCGGACCATACCAGAGGTTGTTGTGTAGCCGCAGCTCAGTATTTGGTGCCCTAGAAAGGCGAATGGTGTACCAAGAGTAGTGCTGCATTTCTTGAAATCAAGTTCCGACTGAGTATTTTTAATGTTTTCTTTTATGTGTTACAGTAGCGCGTGTGATGTGATTACAAGTGCGTGAGTGTGTGCCTTGCTGGTCGTAACGGACAGCCAGGTCCAGCTGTAACATGGCCTGGTTTCGGCAGATGCGTATGCGTGTATACGCATGCGCCATCCCGGAGCGCGCGTATGCTGTACATGGCGATGCCTCGGAAGTCGTGTACTCTGTATGCGTGGGAGTCACACTGTGTGCGCGGAAGTCGTATGCTGTGTGCACGGTAATGTTTTCTGAACATGTATTAGGCTCTGTCCTGGCAGGCGCTGTCCTGGTTCACGTTTTTAATGTGGTTCACGTAGTTAACGTGCGAACTCGCAAGTTCAAGTAAGAGTATGTGTCAGATACTTCGTATGAAGACCTATGTTTACTTGTGAAAGCAAAGTGATTTATTATAGTCCAAGGTATGAGAACGTATTTCTGTTTTAGGGCCTCGTATGTGTGATAGATGAGAGAACAGGCAACTGTGTATGTTGTCCTTATAGTTGACAATTTGTTTTTCACGCAGATCATGATGACTACAACCCCGACAACGCTTGTAAACCCTCAGGTGCTCCTGCTGCTCTCGTTTTGTTGTAATTTGATAGTTCACGCGAAACATGATTATCATTTGCTATATTTTGAAGTTCAAAACTTTTAAGGGTTGTACTACAATAAAGGATTAACTTTAACACGCTATGAATTAAAAATAATAAGTGACATTTTTGTGTTCTAATGTGTTGACCAGTGTTGCAGTTTGCTCAGAATATTGTGTCGTTGACAAGATTGGGGTTTGATTTCGAGGGATTCGTAGAAGTCTCTACAACAATGATCAATGAGGAAGACGTTGTGATGGCTAATCGAACATGGTCAGGTACGGCCGAGCGCTGGTTAGATTAAGCCTACACCGCTACAATCGGTTACTTATCGGCTGATCTTACGGCAGGGCAATTCAAGCGGCCGCCGAACACATGGTCCTTTGGTGCTGTAAATGAACGTCTGAGGCTTGGTCGGCTTTCGTAGATTTTGCGCAGTTGCCTCCTTCCCTTTGAAATATGTGATGGTATCCGTCCCTACACATAGTTTCCGTTTTTTGAAATGTTTTCAAATGTCATACAGTTGCCGTTTCTTAAGAGAATATGTGATGAATTTTGGAAGCTCGGAATTCCATGGTTCGCAATACATTTATCTCGATTTCTTTTAATTTTGCAAAGCAGTGTGACGATTCGCTAGCGCTAGTACGGCGCGACGGCTTGCTGGCGCGAATGTGGTACGAACGCAGCAGAACGAAAAGCTGTAGTGCGTTTGCCTGGAGGTAGCCATATCAGCGCATTCCAGACTGAAATGAAGTCTGGGATGGTCGACCGTTGTAATATTTAACAAGAGTTAATATCTGTTAGCAAGTGGTGATAACTGATAGACCGTATGCTGTTCACTGTCAACCGCACGAGGACGTACGACAGTCAGAGGTAGCCGTGTCTGTGCATCTAGAAAATACTAGAGACGTTGCAACACTCTAGCGAAGTAATTATTCCAGTGCAGGAAAGGAACATGAAGTTGCAGGGAGGCTGGTCTGTGCTGCACTGGGATATGTGTCGAGTTGCTGTTGGTTTACATACTTAGGTGTTATCGTGTGTCACTACGTCCCTCACAATACACTTTTGTGTGATTGTGACGGGGACATGTTTGCGGTATGGTTGGTCTATAACTGTTCTATACTGAATTGAAATAAAAAGAGAGTAAGAAAAAAAAAATGTGGTTCTTACTATCATTGCAGGGCGTTTGCCGGTCCAATGACATAGCTAAAGGGAATAGTGATTCCGGGCTAGCATAAATAGTACTTGAAAAAAAAAAAAGCGTAAGAAAAAAAATAGTTCTTACTATCATTGCAGGGCTTTGTGCCGGTCCAATGATATGGCTATAGGGAATCGTTGTTATTCCGGACTAGCGAAAACAGTACTTGAAAAAAAAAAAAGAGAAAATAGAAACAGCTACAGACTAATCATTCCGATCTAGCATAAAGGTGATAAAAGTTTTGTAGGGCTTACTGCCGGAACAAAACTGATTATCACCCGAGTCTGAAGGGTCAGTATAGACCGGACCAGACGCTGTTTTGTCAGGATAATCGAACGGTGTTTTACAGATTACATTTGTTACAGATAACTAAAATTGTGATGGAGCGCGTGCGAGGACGCACGCATGTCAGTATGGCCGTGACGGCACCTGCACCGTTATAGATGCGGTGGCGTCTGTCTAGCTAGATAGAATTCTTGTAAACGACACGTGTACCGCACACCTGCCGCATTGCACCTGCGTGCCGCCCGTTCTGCTTGTATAAAACGGACTGAGCGGCCGCCGTTAAGACAGTCTTGGCTCTGACGTGGAACGGTGCGCTTGTCGTATTCCGTTACTAGTTTATCCTCGACTCGTTGGATAATTAATTCGTATAAACGAATTATTTATTATTCCTAACTACAAGATCAGTCTTTGTACTATACCCACTATACTTCCTACATATATAATAATAAAATTATTTTCCTTTGTTGCTTGCTTATTTGGTTAGCGGGTAGATTGAAAAGCCGCGCCCGTTTAGTGCGCAAGCGGGAGTTTTTCTAGAGGTATACGTCATGTAGGTAGATGGTTATTATCACGTAATCGGTTAATTATCGTTGTCGGATAGTTGTAGTGGATTGCTTATCGAAGGGTCGATTTCCGAGCTAGGCATTTTTTGTTGATCGGCCGTGATGTGTATCTTCGTTTGTATTGTAATTTGTATTTGAACTAAAGAGTAGTAATTGTATTTGCGCAATTTGAATTTAACCTGATTTGATCGCACTAGTATTTGTTATTTGTTCATTTGATTTGTGTCTTTTCTTTTGTGCTAACTTGTATTTGGTTTGATAAGTAGTAATTCGTATTTGTGTAATTTCTATTCAACTCGATTTGATAGGAACTGCATTTGTTAACTGTTAATTTTTTGTTGTTTGTATTTAGTAGTGATGTCATCGCCCAAGGTACTAATCCGTTGCCTGCGGACTGAGTTACGCTGGGCCACAAGCGCCCATGCTTCGATAGGTCGACCGGATAGGGTCCATAAGTTGATGAAGCGGTTGGAGCAGGTCGATGCTCGAAGGGCCGCAGTGGAGGAGGCTTACGCCGAGCTCGAGCATTCGGATGTGGAAAAGGGAGTCCTGGACTCCTGCTTCGCGGACTACGAGCAGTTCTTTTCGCTCACGGACGAGTTGATCGAGGCTGAAGGCAGGTATGCCGAGGAGGCGCGTGAGGCTCGGATGAGTGGCCTGCCCGAGTCCTCTCGGAAGCAGCTTCAGCCGGAGCTGTTGGGACGACTCCCAACTCTGGACCTGCCAAGGTTCTCCGGGGTCCTTTCCGAATGGCTGACCTTCGTTGGTCTTTTCGACAGCCTAGTGGACGCCCGGAGTGACTTGACCCCGAGCCAAAAGATGGCGTACCTCCTGGCCTCACTGGAGGGGGAGGCCCTGGGCGTCGTCGGCCACTTGAGATTGTCGGACGACGCCTACCAGACTGCTCGGGACCTCTTAGCCAGAAGATACGCCAACGTCGGGCGAATTGCGGACGAACATGTTAAGCAGCTTCTAAGCCTCCCGCTGCTTAGTGACCGGGCCAGACTACGTCCGGACCTGTTGGAGCCAGTCTTGGTGGCCTGTAATACGTTGAGGCGGCTGGATTTACCAGTGGGCGAATGGGCTTTTTTATTGCTCCGCATCGTGCTGTCCCGTCTACCTCTCGACCTTCGAATACATTTTGAGGAGAGGTACGGCGGGGACGAGACCTCCTATATTCCGCCCTTCTATGACCTGCTACAGTTTTTGGAGGAGCAGTGCCGGCAGATCGAGAACGCGGCGGGCACCGTTGACGACTTACGAGCCGTGCCCAGTGAGAAGCTGAATCCGCCAGGCAAGTCGTCGTCAACCCCCCCCCCCCCCCCCCCCCCCTGCTCCTATTGTCGAGCATCTGATAACCGGGTAACGTCGTGCCTGAAATTATTAGGTAAGCCGGTTCCGGCGAGGCGAACTATCGCCAAGGAGCGCCGCTGGTGCTGCTCATGTTTGGAAGGGCACCTCCAGCGAGACTGTCCGCATCGGCGGCCCTGTCTGCATTGCCAGGGCAATCACCATGCAGTTTTGTGCCTGGGTGCGAACGGCGTCTCCTCTCGGGGCTCTGCCAGGCCCTCGATCCCCACGGGCGGAGGCGCTCAGCCACGCCCTCTGACGGCTAGCCACCAGGCCCCTAGGATTGAAAAGGGTCCCTCCCCTGACCAGTCGGGGGGTAATTCCCCCAGGGACGGGGGGTCATCACCCCCCCTCAGCGTGTGGAGAGGAACTTCACGGCCACTCATCGGTCCGCTGGACCCTTCTCACTCCCGTTAGCTGAGTGGCCGCGACTGGTATACCACTATTCCCCATTTGATGGAGGCAGGCCTGGCTAGCTGCCGCCTTAGCTCCCACCACGGCCGCCTTCACTGACCCTTAAGCCATCAACAGTCCACTTGTCAAAATGTTCTGTTGCCGACGGCCTCAGTGAAGGCGTACAACCCGAGTGGCGACTGTTAGCGGTTTGCGCTCTGTTGGTCTCGGGTTCACGCGGTGTGGCCTCCACTTGGTGGTGGGAATATTAGGGCCCCCCTGGAGCGTTGAATCACGCTGTCAAGGGGTATTAGATTTGGTTTTGGTCGAGTACTTAATTAACGACGCTTTAAATAAAAAATAAAAATGCTTTTGGGTTTACCGCGAAAATTTTCATATTTGTAGCGGTTGTGATTAAAAGGTTGAATTTAATATGCTCCTTTAAATGCTGCTGCATATGTTTTGTAAATATATTTGATCACTGTGTTTGTTGTTGCACGGAAAATTGAAATTGAATGTTTGTGCGTATGTTTTGTAATTGTGTTTAATCATTTTGCTTGTGAAAGGGAAGGTTGAAATTGGATAACCCTATTTGTGCCGAAGGGAGTAAAAGTCAATTCTCCTTTTAACTAGACATTTCAAGGTTATCCATTCATTACCGGACACCTTGTATAGTTTACTATCTTCACTGGTATACTCAGCTTCAGCATTTTTTGCCTGAGTACAGGAAGAAGTACATTGTCGTATGCAGATGAAATGTCGAGAAAGACTCCAACAAGGTATTCATTTTTAGAAAAAGCAATACGGATGTCAGTTACTAGTGTACTGAGGCTATCCATAGTGCTTAAGCTTTTTCGAAAGCCAAATTGGCTCTTCGGTAAAACATCCTTACTCTCTAGGAACCATTCTAACCGATTTTTTATCAAATGTTCTTGTCTAGGCAGGAAAATTTGCAATAAAAACGCAGGATTTAACGCGCGCTTTTGGCCTCGATATCAAGGACACCTTCCCTCTCCCCCGCCCCCCCGGCCGCCCAACGAGTCGGTGTGGCTCTTCTCGCGAGGTAGTAGGATTTTTCTTGCGAACTATACGGACGTATTTTTTCGCGCCTAAACTTGCTAAAGAAACAATCCGCGTAAATCGTTGCAATAACGGTATCGTTATTAGAACGTACTAACTCGGTGAAATTCGCGCGCAACTATCAAAGTGATTTACATCTGAAGGACTACCAGAGTAGCCGTCCCATTTGGTGACAACCCCTTACGAGTGCCTCCAGAAGGGTGAAGTTCCGGGGATACCAGCGCGTGCCTTCTCCCGGACGTCGTCGAGTCATCCAGATCGGTTCCCGTCAACATACCAGCTCACACAATTACACCTACACTCACAACACCGCATACACCAAGCACAACTTCCATCAGCCGGGCCGGTCTAGGAGAACCGTCTGCGCTCCTGAGGCAGGTAAGTGCATTTCTTCTAGTGACCTTTCCCCTCGCGTGTTCATTAGAAACCTTTGACCCTCGGCGTAGGAACGCCCGACCTGCATCTGCCCGTGGCTCCTTCGTCTATGGGCCGCGAAGGATCCAACTCCTGTTTAGGCAGGGCAGCTGTTGGCCGTAACATTTGGTAGCAGAGCGTGGTTCTGGGATCGATTCCCGGTCGATCCACCGACCATAGTATTGGATAAAAATTAAATAATTTGGTGGCAGGAGCGTTGGGTGGATTTGTGGCTACAATCACGCCCGTCCGTAATACGTAAAATACCTTTTTATTATTATACGTAATAATAAAATTCCTTCCTTTGTTAGCTTGCTTTACTGTTAGCGGGTAAAATTGAAAGGTCACACCCGGTTCGCGCGCAAGCGGGAGATTGCGTCATGTAGGTAGATGGTTATTTTTACGTAATCGGTTAATTGTCGTTGTCGGATGGTAGTGTGTTACTTATCGAAGGGTTGATTTCCGAGCAAGGCATTTTTGTTGATGTGTATCTTCGTTACATATCTTTCGTATTGTAAATTGTATTTGAACTAAAGAGTGGTAATTTGTATTTACGTAATTTAAATGAACTTGATTTGATCGTACTAGTATTTGTTATTGTTGATTTGATTTACCTTTTCCTTTGTACTAACTTGTGTTTGATTTAATAATAGCTGTTCTTATTTGTGTACATTCTATCCAACTCGATTTGATAGGAACTGCATTAGTTAGCTGTTAATTTTTTTGTATTTTTTATTTGTTATTGTTGTAATTGTGCTCGAGCCGCGTCGTAATTTGAATTTAGTAGTGATGTCCTCGCCCAAGATGCTAATCCGTTGCCTGCGGACTGAGCTGCGCTGGGCTACCAGCGCACACGCGTTGATAGGCCGACCGGACAGGGTCTACAATCTGAGGAAGAGGCTTGAGCAGGTCGATGCTCGAAGGGCGGCCGTGGAGGAGGCTTACTCTGAGCTCGAGGACTTGGAGGTGGAAAAGGGAGTCCTGGAATCTTGCCGCGCGGACTACGAGCAGTTCCTCGCGCTGACGGACGACCTGATCGAGGCGGGGGCCAAGGATGCGGAGAGGGAGCGCGAAGCTCGGCTGAGTAGCCTTCTCGAGTCCCCGCGGAAGCCGTCTGCCCAGCCAGAGCTGCTAGGACGACTTCCGACGCTGGACCTGCCAAGGTTCTCCGGGGTCCTCTCGGAGTGGATGACCTTCGTCGGCCTGTTTGACAGCCTGGTGGACGCCCGGAGGGACCTGACCCCCTGCCAAAAAATGGGGTACCTCCTGGCTTCACTAGAGGGGGAGGCCCTGAGCGTCGTCGGCCACCTTAAGTTGTCGGACGACGCCTACCAAAACGCCAGGGACCTCCTCGCTGGAAGGTACGCCAACGTCCGGCGGATTGCGGACGATCATGTTCGGAGGCTGCTGAACCTCCCGCTGCTGAAGGACCGGACTAGACTACGTGAAGACATAGTGAATCCAGTCGTCGTAGCGTGCAACTCGTTGCGGCGGCTGGATTTACCTGTGGACGAGTGGTCTTTTCTGCTCCTTCATATAGTGCTGTCCCGCCTGCCCCTCGACCTTCGGCTCCATTTTGAGGAGAGGTTCGGAGGGGATGGCGCCTCTTATATGCCCCCCTTTAGGGACCTGCTGCGGTTCCTGGAAGAGCAGTGCAGGCTGCTGGAGAACGCAGCAGGCGCCGTCGAGGGCCCCCCGGCCTCCTCCCGAGCGGTGCCCAGGGAAAGGCGGAGTCAGCCGGCCAAGGCGGCGCCCACCCCCCTGAGGCCGAGTGTAGCCCCCGCGGGAGGGCGCCCCCCCGTACCCTCCTATAGTGGCCTAGCGGCCCGGGAGGCGCCTCCCTGCTCCTATTGTCGAGCATCCGACCACCGGACGGCGTCGTGCCCGAAGTTGTTGCGCAAGCCGGCTAAGGCGAGGCGAACCATCGCCAGGGAGCGCCGCTGGTGCTTCTCGTGCCTGGAGAGGCATTTACAACGAGACTGCCCGCACCAGCGGCCCTGCACGCACTGCCAGGGCAACCACAACGTCCTCTTGTGCCTGGGTGCGCGCGGCTCGTCCTCGCAGGGCCCTGCCAGCCCCCCGACTCCCACGGGCGGGGGCGCCCAGCCACGCCCACTGTCGGGCGACGCTCGGCGCTCACCGGCGGACCGCAGCGCCCCTCCTTCTGAAGGGAGCCCCTCCCCCGATCGGTCGGGGAGTCGTTCCCCCAGGGGCGGGGGGGTCTTCACCCCCCCTCCCCGAGTTGATAGTGGATTCGCGGCCACTCAGCGGTCAGCTAGACCTTTCTCACCCCCGTTGGCTGAGTGGCCGCGACTGGAACGCCGCCCGCCCCCCTTTGGCCGGTGCCGGTACTACCGGGTTCCGGAGACTGCGTATCGGCCCCGAGCCTTGGAGCCGAGGATCCCCGAGTTTCCCTCGGTCGGCCCGTTCGGGGAATTCCAGTCGGGGGTCATCGAGACGCCGTCGGAGTGCCGCGCTCGGGCCCCCCGGTTCGGGTGCCGGCCTAACAGAGGCAGCTCCAGATAGGAGGCTGCCGCCCTAGCTCCCGCCATGGCCGCCTCCACTGAGCCTATAAGTCGTCAGCAGTCCACCTGTCAAACTGTTCTATTGCCGACAGCCTCAGTGAAGGTTTACAACCCGAGCGGCGACCACTTAACGGTTCGAGCTCTATTGGACTCGGGTTCCCAGCGTAGTGTGGCCTCTACTCGGTTGGTGGGAAGACTGGGGCTCCCCTGGAGCTCTGAATCACGTCCGATGGTAGGTATCGGAGGTGCCGAGCCTCCTGCTCCTAGGGGACAATCGGAGTTGGTGTTCAGCCCTGACAGCGAACACCTTCGTATTTTAGTCAAGGTAAATGTCCTCGACGACATTGTAGGGTTCCTCCCTAACGTTCGTATAAATGACAGCGCTGTGCGCTGTGCGTCGGCTTTGAGACCGGCAGACCCTCGGTGGGCCCAACCGGGGCCGATAGATTTGTTACTGGGGGCCGACACGCTGGGTGCCCTCTTGTTAGGTGAGATACGAGCTCTGCAGCCCAATGGCCTGGCAGCCATTTCCACGATATTTGGGCACAGCTTTTTTGGACCGGTTATGTGGTCTCCTCCCTCTCCGACGGCCGACCCTCTCTCCGTCGTGGGCGTGTCCCTATCGGACGCTGTCCAGCGATTCTGGGACATTGAGGAACCACCCCATGCAGCTCGAGTCGACCCTCTGGACCGTGAGTGTGAGTTGTTCTACCAGAACAATACCGGCCGGCGGGTTGACGGTCGGTTCGTCACTCGCTTACCCTTTCTGGACTCCCGCCCCTCTTTGGGTCAATCCCGTGCTCTGGCCGAGAAGAGGTTGCTTTCCATGGAGCGCCGCATGCGGCGTGACCCAGCCTTTCGCGACAAATATGTCAAGTTCATGCGCGAGTATCAGGAGCTGGGTCACATGTCACCGTCCAACTTCGAATGGCGTTCACATGAGCACTACTTCCTCCCTCACCATGCGGTCTTGAGGACCCCTGAGAGTAAGATTCGGGTAGTCTTTGACGGTTCCGCCCCCACATCAAACGGTGTGTCCCTGAATCAGTGTCTTCACTCGGGTCCTAAACTGATCAAGGACATATCCGACATCCTGACCCAATTCCGTCGACACCAAGTGGTTTTTGTCGCGGACATTCGGATGATGTTTCGCCAATCGGTGGTACATCGTGATGACCGCCGATATCAGCTGATATTGTGGCGCGAGAAGCCCAGCGATCCCATACAGGTATTTGAGTTGAACACCACCACTTATGGACTCCGGTCCAGCCCGTATATCGCCATGCGAACCCTCCTTGAACTCGCTGAGAGAGAGCGCCTGAGATACGCTCGGGGAGCTTCTATCTTAGAGACTTCGGTCTACATGGACGACATTTGTACGGGCGCTTCCACCGTCGAGGAGGCTCTGGTCTTGCGAGACGAATTAATTGCCATCCTGAAGTCTGGAGGCTATGAGTTGCGCAAGTGGCTGTCGAACTCCCCACACATTTTGAGGGACCTCCCAGGAGAGGATCAACAAGATCCTCATCTGTTCGAGCACCCTGAGAATCCTAATTTGCTGACTGTGCTGGGCATTCAATATCAGCCTGTTCAGGACACCTTCACGTATAGAGTAAAACTTGACCCACCTCCCAAAGCATGGACCAAGCGCTCCGTGCTGTCTACAGTAGCTCGCACCTTCGACCCAAATGGATGGATCACCCCGGTCATCTTTTTGGCTAAGTGCTTTCTTCAAAAGCTCTGGATGTCGGGGTTGGGTTGGGACGAGCCTATTAGCGGGGTCCTCTTGCGAGAGTGGCTCTCCATGCTCTCCTCCCTTCCGGACATCAACCGGGTTTCCATGCCAAGGTGCTTCCTACCTCCAGGGAAATGCAGGGCTACCCTACATGGGTTTTGCGACGCCTCTGAGAAGGGCTATGCTGCTGTCGTATATTTGCGGACTGTGAGTTCCTCTGGGCATACTGCAGTTCATCTCGTACTCGCCAAAAGCAAGGTTGCTCCCATTAGATCCCGTTTAACTATCCCTAAATTGGAACTGTCCGGAGCCGCTCTTCTCACGCGGCTCCTCAACCACGTTCACTCGTCCTTGAAGCCTGTAATCGACATTACGGACGTCTACGCATGGTCGGACAGTGAGATAGTACTTTGTTGGCTCCGAGCCGCACCTCACAATCTTGAGGTCTTTGTGGCGAACCGCGTGTCTCAAATCCAGAGTTCTGAGACTTCTCTCCACTGGAGACATGTCCCCGGGGAGTTGAATCCCGCCGACTGCGCTTCCCGCGGCTGTGAGGCCCCCGCGCTGGTTGCCCACTCATTGTGGTGGGGTCCCAGTTGGTTATCTGATCCTCAATCCTTCTGGCCCCAGGGTAATTACTCCGAACCTACTGAGTTGCCGGGCCTACGGGCCCGAGTAGGAGTGGGCAAGGATAAGCCCACTCGGGATCTCTCCCTTCTGGAACGGTACAGCTCTCTCGATAAGCTCTTAGGAGTGACTGCTTGGCTGCGCCGCTTTGTCCACAATTCGAGAGATCCGTCCAACCGACTCTCTGATTGCGTTTTGTCCCCTAGCGAGCGTCGGGAAGCCCTGATGCATTGGATCCGTATGGTCCAGACGGAGCATTTTGAGCCCGTTATCGAACACTTGAAGCGTGGCTCCGTTATCAAGGGCGCTCTGGCCCGCCTGAACCTCTTTCTGGACGACGCTGGGATGCTGCGCGTGGGCGGACGTTTGAAAAACTCTCAACTGCCGTGCGGGGCTCGACACCCGTTGCTGCTCCCTAAGGACGGCGCCCTTGTCCGGTTGCTGGTAACCCACCACCATGTTAGGAATGCCCACGCTGGGTGTAACGCCCTGTCGGCTATTTTGCAGCGGGAGTTTTGGATTTTGTCTGGTCGTCGCACCATTCGGAGCGTCATCTTTAAGTGCATCCCCTGTTATAAACTGAAGGCCCCCATATCGCAGCCTCTTATGGGTGACTTGCCGCCCGACCGCGTCAGGGCCATCCGACCATTCGCTGGGGTCGGAACAGACTTCGCTGGCCCCTTCCTCGTCAAGTCCTCTAACCTTCGTAACGCGCGTTCATGTAAGGCCTATCTTTGCGTCTTCGTGTGCCTCTCCACTAAAGCCGTTCACTTGGAACTGGTGAGCGCCCTCAGCACGGAAGCCTTCTTGGCCACGCTTGGCCGTTTCGTGTCGCGGCGCGGCTTGCCGGACTTGATCCGGTCTGACTGCGGGACGAATTATAAGGGCACGGATAGGTATCTCAAGGAGGTTGTCGAATTTCTGTCCAGCCACCGGACTTATTTAGGAAATGCTATGTCGAAAAGGGGCATCCAGTGGAAATTCGACCCTCCGGCGTGTCCCCACTGGGGCGGTATTTTCGAGGCGGTGGTTAAGGTTGCCAAAACGCATCTCCGTCGCGTTATTGGTGAAGCCATTTTGACGTTTGAGGAGCTCGCCACTGTATTCTGTAAAATTGAGGCGGTACTCAACTCTCGGCCCCTCTGTCCCCTCTCCTCTGACCCGAATGATTTGGAGGTTCTAACCCCGGGACACTTCCTGATTGGCCAGCCTCTTAACGCTCTGCCCGAGTATCCCTTCAGGGAAACGAGTGCTTCACGGCTTAGCAGGTTTGCCCTGCTGCAACAGATGACTCAACGCTTTTGGCACCGATGGTCTCTGGAGTACCTACATCTTTTGCAGCAGCGCGTTAAGTGGTCTGACAAGACGGAGCCTCCTCGGGTGGGAGACCTCGTGTTGATTAAAGAACCAAACGCGCTACCTTTGTATTGGCGCCGTGGGCGCATTGTTAAATTGTCGTATGGAACGGATGGGGTGCCTAGAGTGGCCGAGGTTTTGGTCGGAGATTCGGTCTTGCAACGGGCCGTCGCGACCTTGTCCCGTTTGCCAATCTACTCGCGGACTTAATGCCTTATGTCCGGGGCGGGGGGTTGTCTAGGCAGGAAAATTTGCAATAAAAACGCAGGATTTAACGCGCGCTTTTGGCCTCGATATCAAGGACACCTTCCCTCTCCCCCGCCCCCCCGGCCGCCCAACGAGTCGGTGTGGCTCTTCTCGCGAGGTAGTAGGATTTTTCTTGCGAACTATACGGACGTATTTTTTCGCGCCTAAACTTGCTAAAGAAACAATCCGCGTAAATCGTTGCAATAACGGTATCGTTATTAGAACGTACTAACTCGGTGAAATTCGCGCGCAACTATCAAAGTGATTTACATCTGAAGGACTACCAGAGTAGCCGTCCCATTTGGTGACAACCCCTTACGAGTGCCTCCAGAAGGGTGAAGTTCCGGGGATACCAGCGCGTGCCTTCTCCCGGACGTCGTCGAGTCATCCAGATCGGTTCCCGTCAACATACCAGCTCACACAATTACACCTACACTCACAACACCGCATACACCAAGCACAACTTCCATCAGCCGGGCCGGTCTAGGAGAACCGTCTGCGCTCCTGAGGCAGGTAAGTGCATTTCTTCTAGTGACCTTTCCCCTCGCGTGTTCATTAGAAACCTTTGACCCTCGGCGTAGGAACGCCCGACCTGCATCTGCCCGTGGCTCCTTCGTCTATGGGCCGCGAAGGATCCAACTCCTGTTTAGGCAGGGCAGCTGTTGGCCGTAACAGTTCTTGTTACGGCCTACAGGTGCCTAAATAAGAGTAGAATCTTCCGGGCCCATAGCGAAAGACCTTACAAGCAGATGCAGGTCGGGCCTCAGCAAGGGGCCGCGTGGAAAGTCTCTAATAACAATAAACAATAAGGGGGGGCGTTCGATCTTGCTGCTATTCAACAGGGAGAATATTAAACCGAGCTTACTTACCTATATCCAAGGCGACTGGTCCCTCAGGATTCGGTCAGGTCGCATGTGGTTGTGTGGTGCAAGGGAAGTTAGGTGCTGTGATGTGTATCTGGGTGTGACTGGTGGTGCTGTGATGTGTATCTGGGTGTGACTGGTGGTGATTGACCTTATTAGACTGTTGCCGTCGGCAGCAGCCCGGACGTCAGCACCGCTCCAAATTGAGGTAACCTTCCGCGGCGCCGTCCACAGTCACTTTCTTCGTTCGTCACGATGACAGTCCATTAACTCTATCGTACGATTAACTAACTTAAAGAAGCCACTAACTCTTGTTTGTTATAAAGCATAACACACAAAACGAACACGGAGTGTCGGTCTGTATGAAATCCCGTTACTATAAGCAAAAACGTAACACACCGCCCGAATACGAATGTCCGGATCAAAGTTCACTGCCGCTTCGCGTGGCAACAATTATTTCTAAAATAGCAGTTAACATTGTCGAATGCACTTATACAGATTCTGAGTCAGACACAATGAGTCCCGGGTGAAGCTCTCAAGCAAGGAATGCGCGTTACAAATCCCAGACAGTATATTTGCTAGACGCGCCTAAATTATTCCGAGTTCCCGACAAAAATGACAGCGTGCTGTCCCAAGCACAGCCGGCAGACGACTCCTATTTGCCCTCGCGCGTTCTACGCACGACCGAACATCAAACCGGTATCGCCGAGCCGCGCGCCCTCTGACGTCAATCCCGAAATCAGCGTTCGGGCGTAAACATTTCTACTATCTTTGCCATTGTACACGACAGTGCAAAGGGTCTGTAACTTGAAAAGTCTTCACTGGCTTTACCCGGTTTGAGAATAGGAAGTATTATTTGGGTCTTCCATTCTTTGGGAGGAATTCTAGAGTCAAAAATGTGGTTCAGAATGTCAAGAAATACAGTTTTAGTTTTTTTACTGCTTTTAATAATGAATGAGTAAGGAATCCCATCTACTCCTGGAGAGGAGTCCTTAAGACCCTGAAGGACTGTAAATAATTCCTCGTAAGAAAAGGGGGCATCAAATTCATCTAGAGATTGTGTAGAAGGAGAATTAAAAACTAAACATTCAGCATGTGTGGGCACTGAAGGAGGAACAAGATTAAGTGCAAATTCTTCAAGCCAAATTGAAGGGTCATTGGAAGACACATTCTGTTCAACTGTATTAGAACAGCGATATCTTTTAATGTTTTTCCAGACCAGAGAAGGGGGTGTGGAAAGAGATAAAGTAGAACAAAACCTATGCCAGCCGTTTTTTTTTCTTCTGAGATAGCAATTTCACTGTTTCAGCTGCTATTTGTTTATAGGAAATGTAGTTTTCCATGGTCATTGATAAAGAGTATTTTTGCTCAGCCTCTTTCCTTTTTTTGCAAGCAGATGTGCAATCCTGGTCCCACCAAGGAGGTGAGGCCAAATTGCTTCTGTAGGGTTGTTTTAAAGGAATAGTCTTATTGGCAGAAGATAATAATGTATTTTTGAATTCCGTATAGATTGAATGTACATTTTCATGATGCAAAGAAGGAATTGTTGATGTTGCTTGATCTAAAACAGAAGAATAATAATGCCAGTCTTCCTTTGATAAATTATATTTTATAATTAATAGAATCAGGCGTTACTTTGCGGAAATCCATTATATAAAAGCTTTTACAAAAATTTACTTCGCAAATATCCGCGTTATAAAATAAAATGATGTGTCTTACCTAGTATGAAGAAGCACCTCCCGCCCTCCCTCAATTGCGTGCACTATCCCCGTCACCACTAATCCCAGCACCGCTACTCCCAACACCACTACACTAGGCAAGACACACCGCTAATCACTTAGCGGTTAGCCACCGTAGAGTCTATATCACCTGAGGATGCCTCGTGTAGAGGCGAAACACGTGTCGTATTATCGTCAGTGGTGTGTCTTGCCTAGTGTAGTGGTGTTGGGAGTAGTGGTGCTGGGATTAGTGGTGACGGGGATAGTGCACGCAATTGAGGGAGGGCGGGAGGTGCTTCTTCATACTAGGTAAGACACATCATTTTATTTTATAACGCGGATATTTGCGAAGTAAATTTTTGTAAAAGCTTTTAAATTATATTTTAACCTCTGGTTGAATTCAGAATTTGCTCTTGTAGAGTCAGCAGATGTGATAAAAATTGGATAGTGATCACTACCATGTGAAATTGTTAATGTTTTCCATGATAGAAGGGAAACTAAGCCAGGAAAACAAAGAGTCAAGTCCACTACACTTCTTCTTCTTCTTCTTCCTTTATGGCGGTTACGATGAATTCGCCAATGACATGTTATATGCGAAAATGTTTAATGGGGACACAAACTCTGCTTAAAAAGGGGAAATTGATAATACAAGAGATGGTAACAACGAATATTATGTGAATAATTTTGGTCAACTTATCTGTTGAATTACCTAACACAAAAGACAGTGATGTGAGCCCCATGAAGTATGGTGAATATTAAAATCTCCCATGATAACAACAGGGGGAGTTAGACAAGAAATAAGATTAATAAGTTCATTTAAGATGGTAACATTAGGATCAGGAATGTATACAGACATTAAAGATATGTTGAGAGCTTTGACTGCAACAGCATTAATCGAGGAGCTGTGGGAAGGAATAGGTATAGAAGAATATGTAATTTTTTTTGAGATCAGAATAGAGGAACCAGCATGTCCATTGCTCCTATCATCCCGAAGACATGAATAACCTGAGATCCTAAATTGGGAGTCAGGTCTAAGCCACATCTCCTGAATGGCAAGAACAGATGGTCTAAATTTGTTTATAAGAAAGATAAGTTCATTCTTTTTATGTTTGATGCTCCGACAATTCTATTGTAGAATTGTGAATGTTGCTAGTTATTGAAGTAAGCTGAGTAAGTTTATGACGTAAACTGAGGGGAAGTTCTGCGTCACTGAAACGGGAAATCATGTTATTTATTTATTTATTTTTTTATTTAATATTCTTTATTGCACACCATACATAAATTACAAAAATTCTATATATAAAAGAAGTATGCAATGGGCGGTCTTATTGCTGATAGCAATTTCTTCCAGACAACCAATGAATGGACAGGATTGCACGAATATGACAAGGGCAGGGCAAATTGGTGTGTTAGAGAAAAAAAGAGATAAAAAAGAATAAACACATATACATACTATACATACACATACTATAAACATATATACATACAAAAATATATATATATATATATATATATATATATATATTGAATTATTTAATTAATTAAATGAAATTGATATGATACATATGATATATTATTTAATGGCTAATGTGAAAGTGAAGTTATGATTTAAAGTGCGAAGTAGTGATTTTTAACTAGTTTTTTTAAATACCGGTAGGGATGGTGCGCGTTTTACTGACAATGGGAGTTCATTCCATAAATGAACGGCCTGTACAGTAAAAGACTTGTTCATAAATTTTCTAGTGTATAGTGGCAAATTCAACTTCAAACTCTCTGCTGATCTCAAGTTACGCGAATGGGAATCGTGAAGAAACTCAAAACGATTTTTGAGGTAAGAGGGGTAAGAAGGATTAAAGAGAACACTATAGAGAAGATGAAGTATGTGAGCATTCCGATGAAGTCGTATTGGCAACCACTTGAGCTTAGTACGAAAAAAAGATACATGGTCATATTTGCGCAATCCAAATATAAACCTTATGCAAAAATTCTGAATTCGCTCAAGTTTATCGAGGTGAGCTTCGGTGAGATCTAGATAGCTGACGTCTGCGTAGTCAAAAATAGGGAAGAGAAGGGACTTGGCAAGCATAGTTTTGGTGGAAATGGGAAGAAAGTTACGTAATCTACGCAAGGAGGCTGCAGAGGCATAAACTTTGCGATTAATTTCTTTGATGTGCTGTCCCCACGACAGATTCTTATCTATGTGGATACCTAAGTTCTTTACTGAATCTGCGTAAGGAATAATAGTTTTACCAAATACTAGAGGCAGGTAATCTAGGCTCGACTTAGCCAACATTTGCGCGCTGCCCATGATAATGGCTTGCGATTTTGCTGGGTTAACGTGAAGGCCGTATGCATTACTCCACTCAAGAATTCGATCGAGATCTGCATTAACGACATTGATAGCATTGATGAGATCGTTGGGACAAGCTTTTTTATATATTTGTAGATCATCTGCATAAAGGTGGTAGGAAGAAGTTAAATTATTGGATATTGAGTTTATAAAAACTGCAAAAAGTAATGGAGATAAAACGCCTCCCTGTGGTACACCAACACGTACGTTACACCAGGATGATAATGTATCGTCGATACGTATTCGTTGCTGGCGACCAGACAGGTAACTCTGAAACCAACCAATCGCTGTTGGAGATACGTTAAGAGAGCGCATTATGCCGAGTAGGACATCATGGTCAACGGTATTAAAAGCATTACTGAAATCTAATAAACAAAGAACAGTCACTTCACCGTTTTCCATTCCTAATCGGATATCATCGGTGATGTTCACCAATGCTGTGGTAGTACTGTGTCCAGGTCGAAATCCTGACTGTAAAGGATTAAGAAGAGCATTCGCACAAAGAAAACTGTTTAATTGGGTGTAAACAAGGCGTTCAAGGACTTTAGATAAGAAGGGCAGTAAAGAGATAGGACGATATTCAGAAAAGGATGTAGGATTACTTTTTTTTGGAATAGGAACAATTTCAGCATTTTTCCAAGATGATGGAAAACTACTTGTGGAAATGGAGAAGTTAAGGATATGACAAATAATAGGAAGAATAATATCGAGAATGGGAAGAATCATGTTACGACTGACACAGTCACTTCCCACTGCATTGGAAGTAATAGATAGAACGCTCTTCTTAACATCACAAGCAGAGAATGGTTTGAAAACAAAAGAAGAATGATTGGGAGTGGGAATAGTTGAAAGATATGTTAGTGTATTAGTCTTAGTAGTGTTATCTAAACAGGACGAAGAAGAGAAATGTTTATTTAAACCATTAACGTTTAAATCTTTTGACGTTGGACTATTCTTAGATTTCCCAACACCCAATGATTTAAGAAATTTCCAGACCTTTGCCGTATCACAATTTTCGACTGACTTATGAATATGAAGGCGTTGAGCATCCCTACACACCTTATTGCAATGATTGCGAATATTAATATATTTTTCCCTATTAAACGCATTCGGCTTACGTTTAAACTTAGCTTTAGCTATCGCTTTTTTATTGATTATAGATTTAATATCATCAGTAAGCCAAGGTGATGGACGATGTTTAATTTTGACTACGCGTGCAGGTGCATGCACATCAAAGATTTTTATAAGGGCAGAAGTAAAGATTGAGACCTTATTATCCAGATTATCTGCGCTATAAAGATTTGACCAGTCCCAAAGCAACGCATCCTTACGAAGACTGTCTATATCCATGCCACCAAAATTACGCTGCAGTAACATTTTTGGTTTAAATTTGGGAGATCGAGTTTTATAAGATAGAAAGATTAGGTCATGAAATGAAAATGCATCGGCCGTATATTGACCGTGCTTCGTGACAAAGTTACAAGAGGAAACAAAAATAAGGTCAAGGAGAGACGGCATCGAGTTTGGAAAATGATGCGTGGCATTTAACGGTAAAATAGAGAGATTACTAGAATATAAAATTGACTTAAGAGAAGAAGCCCTGGCATCCTGTTTAAGTAAGCAAGTGTTAAAGTCGCCCATTATAATCGTATGTGAATAGGAGGGAGTAAGTTTATCTAAGATATTTTGGAATGAGTTGAAGAAGTCAATACGCATAGAAAGGCAGTAATACCTAATAATAACACCAAGAAGAACTTTAGAGTGAGATAGTGTGACTTCAATAAAAATATGCTCACCGGCATCAGGCGGCGGTGGTTGTGCAGATACATCGACAATAGTGAAAGGAATGTGTGAACGTAGATAGATGGCGACACCTCCACCGCCACCTACCGAGCGATCGTTTCGTATTAATTGGAAGCCAGGAAGATTGTAACAGGTAGAAGGAAGACAGGACTTCAGTCACGATTCAGAAATAAGAACAGCATATATATTTTTAGAAGTAAAAGTTGTCAGCATATCAGGGAAGTGGGCCGGAATGCTCTGTGCATTTATATGAACAACGTTGAAGTTGTTAGGGACATCAGAAAACTGCGACGACAAGAAACTCTGCGAGAGGAGTGGAAATAGATAGGTATCAATGTTAATTAACATTGATACCATAAGTTCGCAGAAGTTATCATTATTAGAGATGTTGTCATTCCCCAGTAAAGCACACCCATTTGGAAGGGAAGAAGGAGGGTTCTCAACAATTGCCTGATGGGCTGGCTTATCATATCCAGAATTTGATGATTGTCTGTAAGTATGTTGAGGAATAAAGATTGTTTTTTTATATGATGTACATTGTGAAGACTGAGCCGAAGGAGCTGAAATACTGTCATTTATGGGATAAGGGGTCTGATGAGAAGAATTACGAGGCAGACTTCTTGTTGCGTCAGCAAAGGATCTTCGTACCAGAGGGAATCTAGTTGAAGCTTCTAAATATGATAAATTTTCTTGTGACATAACTATTTTAATAGATTTTTGCCTTAGATGTTCAGGGCAGGTAGGGTCTTTTGCTGTGTGGGGTCCTGAGCAGAATAGACAAGTAGGAGTTTGCCTAGTACATGATCAACCTTTTCTGTGCACATATAAAGCAGCGAGGGGATGATCAGCACTAAGAAGTAACATGGCCAAATCTGCAACATTTATGACCTTGAATGAGTGGCAGAACATATTTTTCTACTGGCATAGAGGTGTAAAAACAGTAAATATGTGGTGGAAGTTTTTGTCCAGAAAAAGTTAGAACTACTGTTTGAGTTGGAATCCATGAAACGTTATTGCTGTCACTCACTGATCGTCTATTAAGTCGGCGAGCTTTAATTATAGTACCATATCCAGAGTGAATTTCTATAGCTGCTATTAATTCTTGTAATGTCCACTCTATAGGAACTTGTCTGACTAGCCCCATACGTGTGATATTATATGAAGGGATAGTTGTTTCATATTTAGAAGTCTGAAGAGCTGGGTGATCAATAAAAGTGTTTGCATGTCCAACTTTTTTGACGCCGTCACAAACTATAATTTTAATGTTATTATGATACAGAAAGTGACCAAATTTAATTGGTTTGAGAGTTACTCCGGACACTTGATCATTTGACGTTTTACTTACGTGAACTAGAAAAGGCCGCGCCTTTCATCTTGAGAGTACTTTACTTTCTTATTAATAAAATCAGGATGGGTATATGAGGAATTGTATTGAAGGAAACTGTTGGTTTGGATCAGTAATAACTATTTTTTGTGGATGGGCAGACCCATTGCTTATTTGGGCGCGTTTACGATTAATAGATTCTACATTATCAATGGGTAAAGTAAAGGAGTCATTGTCAACCCTTTCGGGATCGAGAGGTTCGTCCTCCATTATATTTCTATAACTAAAATTTACATAAAAACGGCACAATTAAAAACACTTACTATTCTACAGATGTTAAAACCACCACCAAGACAAAAAAAAAATACTATAGTAGACTTAACAGCACTTAATGTAACAATAAATTTAAGCGAAAAAAACTACGACACTTGTATCTCTCACTTAACCTCAAAGCAAAAAAAACCTAACCTGACTCGATCCTTTTTCCTGATTCCCATCATGCTTCGCTCCATCGAATGCTGGCATATGTTTAATTTCTTACTGTTCAATTTAGTAGGGGCCCATGTTTGACATCCGTATATCAATACAGGAAGAATGCATGTGTTGAATACTTTAGATTTAATCAATATGTGCAGTTATTTATCTTTCACTATTTCCTTCATGCTCCAATATCTTTTCCATCCGTTTGCTACTCTCCTGTTGATTTCTTTTTCCATGTTGTCTGTGGGTGAGATAATTTGGCCCAGATAGATGTA
Source organism: Parnassius mnemosyne (assembly GCA_963668995.1). Classification (NCBI taxonomy): domain Eukaryota; kingdom Metazoa; phylum Arthropoda; class Insecta; order Lepidoptera; family Papilionidae; genus Parnassius; species Parnassius mnemosyne. The sequence continues at coordinate 1,272,575 of CAVLGL010000097.1, read as the reverse complement.
TTCATCCACGTATTCTATCTCACTTTGACCAACCCTGATGGTTTCATTCTTAGGTCCGTTGGTCATTACTTTCGTTTTCTCCATGTTCATTTTCAATCCCAACGTGTGACTTTCTAATGCCAGATCATTTGCCATGACATTCAGTTCATGTGAGGTTTTTGCAAAGAAAACTATGTCGTCTGCAAATCTTAAATGTGTTAACCGAGTTCCATCGATGTTGATTCCATATCCGTCCCAATTTAGTCTTCTAAATATCATTTCAAGGGCTGCAGAAAAAGTTTTGGGGATAGCGGGTCGCGCTTTTAAATTTAAATTTTGTATGTTAATAATAAATAAAACAACCACAATAGATATAAAAAAGATTAATTATCGCTAATGAACATACGAAACGAAGCGGAAGAGGGGTTGCGTATAGAAGTGCACAGTTAAGTTGGACGAGTTGTAGATTCTTTTTTCACACGTCTGAACTTCTGATTCTTGCTAAATTGTAAAAAGTGGATAACTATTATTATGGCCCTATGTAAAACATATTATATAAAAATAATGTATCACAGAATGAGGGCTATTCTTATCGGTAATAAAATTAATAAATAAATAAAATGATGTTGTTTGAGGACTTGGCACAATAGTTGTCACAATAAAAAAATTGGCACTTTTGCAGATGACTTGAAAGATTGGAAATTTGTCATACTACCCGTTCATGCCAAGTTTGCCACCAACAAGGTGACATCCCTCATTAGGTAGTGTTAGCAAAAAGAAAAATTAATAATTTTATTAGTCGGTAATAATTAGTGCAATCAGGTAAAATTAGTAATAGTTCAGAGTATGTATATATAATATATAGGCATATGGTGAAGAGAAATTAATGTAAAAAAATCTCAAACATTCTGTCCTTTTCTGCAGACTTCCAAAAAGGAGATGGTATTCAATTTGACTGTATGCTTTTTTTTATGTGTGTTACCTCATAACTTTTTACTGGGTGAACCGATTTGGATGATTCTTTTTTTATTTGAAAGCTGGTACTTCTCGTGTGGTCCCATATGAATTTGATCATAGTCAGACCAATAGTTTTTGAGTTATTCTTAATAACTCATATTGAAGTGTCTGTACAAAATTTTTAATTTTAAATTATTATCATTTAAATTCATAATTTAAAATTAAAAATTTTGTACAGCCGACTTCAATATAAGTTATTTAAGAATAACTCAATAACCATTCGTCTGACCTTGATCAAATTCATATGGGACCACACGAGATCTATCAGCTTTCATATAAAAAAAGAATCATCGAAATCGGTTCACCCAGTACAAAGTTATAAGGTAACACACATAAAAAAAAACATACAGTCGAATTGAGTACCGTCTCCTTTTTGGAAGTCGGCAGAAAATGCGTGGTAACACATTATTTTAACTGATTTTACTGCGCACGCACACTTTCATAAATAGGCATAAATGTTGTTGCCCATAAATCACATAAAATTTGTGATAATTTCAAAAAAATAGAAGCCCCATTTACACGTATTTTCAAAAACTTCAATAACGGTATATATTTATTTATATATTAGAACTTAACTTTAGAATTTGGCTACTCTTTGAAAAATAACCCTGTATATGTATTATGTATGTATGTGTGTGTTTATTATATGATTTCTCTCTCATCAATCATAACGTATATACATATTATTTAGTACTTAAATGTTATATTATTGCAGTAAATATGTACCACCTACAGTAGCCAATGAGAAGAAAAAAGACAAAAGTCCTGCTCGTGTCTCATGCAAGGAGTGCCAACATCATCATGAGCATGCTGTCCTCCCACAACATTGCACCCAGTGAGTTTTCACTTTTGTAATCAAATAGTTGTACATACAATTTTTTTACATAGTAGAGCCACGCTGCGGCTATATGGTAGTAGCACTAACAGGTCGACTCAATCTGGTAATGACCACACTCTCACAGAATACCAGTGTGAAATATTAGTTTAATGTTAGTGTGTTTTGTATGCTGAGTGTAGAGAACCGGACACCCTTATTATTGGAAATAAGTCATTCCATCTTAGTCGTCAAGGGTGACAATGCATATGCATTTTGATTCTTAATTTAGATGTCTATAGACCACAGCATCCATGTACCATCCGGTAGCCTGTGTGCTTGTTTGTTACCCTTATTCTATTAAAAAAAAAACTTAAAAGCTCACCGTAATTTGACAATACGCGAATCATGCGACCCTCGTTTTTGCAATTATAAGTGCTGATTGTGACTACATGTTCAGCATATAATGAAAATTGTAAGAACTGTGCGAGAAATAAAATATTGCAATAGCATGTGGATTCCAACATCATCAACATAATCATCATACAGCCTTTCACATGTCAACTGCTGAACATAGGCCAAGTTGATCTATGTTCAGCATAACATAGGCCAAGTTGACCTATGTTCAGCATAACATAGGCCAAGTTATGCCACGAAGCACGGTCTTGAGCCACCTGCATCCATCGACTGCCTGTATGCCTTACCAGGTCGTCACTCTGTAGTATCTACATAGTATCTATACGTATGTTTGGGTATAATATAATATATAAACTTAACAATAACGTAATTACAGACAGTCTTACGTCAACACTCAAGTGTTTCATTTCCCTCGTCCTTACATGGCGACCCTGCCAGGCGGTGCGCTGCGGCAATGCAAGCGCACCGCCGGGCCTATTTAAAAAAAAAATGGGAATAAATATTGCTAAATTAAATAAAGAAGACTTGAGTAAAATAATTGACAATAAAGTAATATTACAACGCAATGAATACAACACCGGACGTGACGAAACATAAATAAATATAAATTCGAGAAGAAGCCACAATAACACAATAAGAATTTTATAGAAGCTGACTGAAAATTTAAAATATATAATATATAGTACTATGAAGACAACTAACGAAGAATGAGGAAATAAAATGGCGATTTTTTTAATATGATGACCAAAGTTCAAAATTCAAGAAACGGCAGATTAGTTTTAAAAGGAAAGTAACAGTTGTACTTTTGCAAGCTTCATCTAGAAGAATATGAAATATGAGCCAAAAAGAACAAAGAAAAAAAATTTGAGGTAACATCGCATAAGTCTACTTTTGTCATTTCTTTATAAGATTTCTTTAAAAAGTTTTAAATATTATTAAAAAAAAAGTTATATACTAAATATTATGTATTTCATATATGTTTAAGTTGAAATTAATTATTAGATATTTTATATTAACGATTTATTTCTTATTTTATTATTGTTTAAACAAATCATATTACAATAATTATAAATTAAGTTACGTAAGTGCGTCAGTGGCATTTGTATTAAAGCACTAGACGATTTTATATTTACTTTTATTCAGTAATTGTTTTGCAAAGAAAATTATGAAATAATACGAAAGATAAAATTTTTACGCACTTAATTTCACCAAATTTATTGTTAAAATAACAATGTGATACATTTCGTTGTTTTTTTTCTGTAGACTTTTAATATAAAATTATACAATTCATTCAACAAACTAATTCTACACATTCAACACCATATTTTTTTTATTATGTTTTAGACTATATAAAATAAAAAAGTACATAATGCATTTAATATTAAATGTACGTTATTTACAAGTAACTTGAAAATATTTGCCACATTTTAACATTTTATAATATTTCTAGTAGGTATTGTATTCTATAGAAAATTCAATATATTAAGCTACATTTTACGATGACCTGGTTCGAATTAAAGCAAATATATTTTTAAATTTAACCCAAATTTATTTCTGCAGTAATTTTTATTTAAATGTATATAATTTTGAAGGATTTAAAAAAATCGCTATTAATAAAAGTCATAACTATTTTCTTCTTTTCTAAAGGTACCTTGAAACAATTTTAAAGTTATAAATAAATAAATATATATTCTTTAATAAATAACCTTAAAGTTAATATAACCTACTTAAAAATGAAAATTGTTCTTCTCAATGTTTAAATTAATTAATGTTTTGTTTATATAAACTTGGTAGCCGCTATACTGATGACGACTTATGTTCCCATTATTGTTTCTTTGTTTAATTTGAATATGAAATGGAACAATTTTTCATTTCGATTTTATATTTATTGAACTTTTAAATCAAAAACTTTTAATTTTTATAATTCATTTATTTCCTGGGAAAGTGATAAAGTTTGGATTATTTAACTTATTTGTATACATGAGAAAATAATTTCTTCAATTTATTTATTTCAATTTTGTTGTGATCATTGTGAGCCTCATTCCCTGACTGAAAATGATGTACATACCTAAATACTACAAGAGACCATATAAGAGACTCATTTAATAAATTTGTAAAGACGTGAGTTAATTTATGGCTACTATATTAAAGGCTAATATAATTAACTAAGAAATACGGAATTATTAATGAAAAATATTAATAGAGTGTAGTTGTGAGAATAAGGCAAGTAAAGAAAATTATCGGAGATTAGCATATCCACATACAATCGGCCTGATCAGCTGAGAGTTTGGAAAACCTAATAACCGAGTAATTTTTTTAAGGTTGTTCGGATGCGATTAACGACGTAATGAGCTTTAATGACGCAATGATAATTTATTATGTATTGTATAGGAATAGTGTGCATATTCTTTATCATGTATGTACGCGACCATGTACATGAAAGTATATTATGGTACAATTAAATAATGATTAATAAAATACTATAAATGTAAAGAAATAAATAAAAATAAAACACGTTGACCTTGACGAACAAATAATGGAGAGATACGGGAACGTCCATTACTGGTATAGCATATAGTCCTCGAGCAGGGTATGCTTCCATGATTGGATGAAAAAATCGGAAGTATCGGGTACTAGGGAACAATACCTTCAGTACAAGTGAGATGTGAACAAGTTTACTCATATTAGTACTCTTGGGGTCAAGAGAAGTCTTAAATTTGTTACCCTTTATAATGGTACATAGAGGTCACATCCTTCATTGGATCATAGTGTGAACTTAGTTTTTCTCCGTGACAATTGTTGGAGTCCTTTTAAAATGACTTAAACGTAGACCTCAAGGTTGTGCGCACAACCCAAGGTACAGTTACCTTGACAGTATAGTATGATACAAAAAAAAGTTTATGTACCAATAAAATGAAATGAATGTTATGAAAAATAATAATAATACCCAAGTAAATGGGGAGCCCATATTTATAAAGTACCCGCGTGATAAATATCACAAAATAAAATATAAATGAAGTGAATTAATACTCCGATTCCCGGTATCTAATTAATAAATAAATATATAAGGGAAGAGAATACTCAAAGAAATAAAGCTAGCTAAACGTCAAAAACATTAAGAAAGAAAAGAAAGTACGTACAAGAATTATGAAATAAATAAATAAGGCCTGACAACCGAAAACAAAGGAAATTAGATTAGTGTTAGCATGAAAATAACTAACATGCAAGGACATGAGAATAATTAAAATGAGGTAATAAGGGGATCTCCGACAAAATCTAAAAGTGAGATATGTAGTTATTTTGCATTTCTGTATTAGAGCTATTAATGCTACCCAAAATGCTACTCACAAGTTACACATGTACCGAGTAACTATATTATCGATCCACATAACCACACGTAAACAAAAAAAAAATTAATCAAAAATAATAAACACATTTTCACGTACATACTTAATTATTTTACCATATTTTATATGAATTTACAAGATTTTTTCATATTTAAATTGATTTATATTTATAATAACCATTAGTTTTACATAAAAAAAATGTTTATTTATGTAAAATTTGTACAATTTTAAACTAAAATTCGGTAATCCAAAGTGTATTAATTTGCTATTTATTATAAGTTTTTTTTATTTTCTACAATGAAACCAAAAATTATATGATTATATACTAAAAAAAAACTTTTCTTTTCTAATGTTAATAACATTTTATTAACATACAACATATATTTTCTAATACAGACTTATATATGTGTAATAGCCTATCTTTTTTACAAATTTGTGTTTCAAATAAGATAAACATGTTCCTTAAAAGTCATGAAATCTTAAAAAAAGTAATATGTAATACGTTGCCGACTATTAATGATAAAAATAACACATTTTACTTGACAATGTAAAAGTATTACAACAATGCAATATAATCTTAACAATGTAAATGAAAACGTGTTTAATACTATAAATTTTAGATATTTTTAAGTGTATTTATAATAAAACATTTTGTAAGTTATGTTGAAATTAGGTATCATCATACGATGTAATCGCAAACCTTCTCATAAACGTACTTTGGAATTGAAAACAAAAGTGTCACAAATCGCTGACGCGACTGGGATTGCAATTTGTATTTTGATCTGGTAGTTGTTATGATAATGAAAATGATTACATTGCCTAACATAGACTCCTTTGTTATGTGTATCTTAAAATGAAATGTAATATTGTCGGTTTTATATTTATTGAACCTTCAAATCATATGTTTGTATCTTTATAAGGCAATATTTTTCGAAAAAAAAAAAGTATTAATATTTAAATAATTTGTATGGATCATGAAAGAAATGTTTCATTAAATATAAAGGTATAAATAAATGAAATATATAACTATAAAATTATAAGTATAAATGTGAATAAATATATAAAGGAAGGGTACTATTTAATGTGAATGTCTACATAAATGACTTAATAAGTAACTGAATAACTCAGTATCAATGTGTGTTACAGTGATGTGTCGACCAAAATAATATACGTTCGCGAATGTACACCTGATTTTGTCAAATATAATGCATCAACAATGCATTAAGCCTTAAACATACATATTATGACTACGGAATTATTATGCATATAGGGGGTTTGTGGCCAGCCACCCTACCCAAGCCAAGACAAATATTATTATATACATAATTATAATAATATAAGACTTTATTTAACATTAACTTTTTACTATATAAAAAAATATGTAATATTTTTATATATATTTTTTTTTGTCGGTATTTTTCATATAATACTTCCGTTCAACTAAGTATACCCCATTCGAGTTAGTTTATGGCAAAAAATGTAATTTACCCAGTAATTTAACTAAAACCGTAGAACCCATATATAATTACGAAGATTACCCGTTAGAGTTCAAATATTGCCTACAAACCTCCCAAAAGGAAGCAAGAGAAAATTTAATCAATAGTAAATTTGTTGTAAATCCAAGTATGATTATAAAATGAACACTAAACTTATAAAATTAATGATTTGATATTAGTTAAAGAAGAAACTGGTAACAAACTCAGCGCCATTTGTGCAGGTCCATATTTAGTAATTAGAGATTGTTCACCGAATGTTGAAATACTAAAAGATGGCAAAAATTACATTATTCTTTTCACATTTATTGTGAACACATTAAGTCACTTATAAAAATTGGATGATACTATCTTTAATAGTTTGTGCATGTGGTGTTTATCTAAATTAATTGTGCATTTGGCTGTAAAACACATGTTATTGTTAAATACTCATTGATGTATTATTATTACAATTACTGGTAAACCTAATAAATAAATAAATAAATAAAAACCGAACTAAATTGCATTATCGTTAAAATAAATGTAATAAATTTATTATAATTTTACATATATATAATACGGCAATAATATTATAGCAATTAAGTAATATATTTCAGACATTGTTTACTTAATCGATTATAATTATAATAAATTAGTGTATTAAGTTTATTAATTAATATTACTTTACCTTAATATTAATTACTAAGTACTATAATACCAATTGTGTTTACATTTTATAAATTAGAATACTTAGGGATATAATTATTGTGTAATTTTAAATGTTAGTATTATATAAAACAAAAAAGAAATGCACGTATTCATTTCTTTTTTTTTCTTTGGGAAGGAAGGTGTAGTATCTACATAGTATCTATACGTATGTTTGGGTATAATATAATATATAAACTTAACAATAACGTAATTACAGACAGTCTTACGTCAACACTCAAGTGTTTCATTTCCCTCGTCCTTACAACTCCATCTAGAGAGGGGTCGCCCTACACTTCTCCTACTGGTACGAGGCTGCCACTTTTTGCATGCTGCAGCTATATTAGTAGTATAGTTGTAGCACGAATGGGTCGGCTCAACCGACGAAGGACCACGTTCTCACAGAATACCACCGTAAAGTAGCAGCTTAAGGCTGCTGTGTTTCGTATGGTGAGTGTACCGGAAACCCTTTTTACTGGAAAAGAGGCATTTCATCTTAGTCCTCGTGGGTGACAACGCATCTGCATTTTGATTCGCAAACGAGGATAGATGTAGATGTCTATGGGCCGCAGCAACCACTTACCATCAGGTGGACTTTGTACTCGTTTGTCACCTTTGTACTATAAAAAAAAATATCTTTATATATCTTGTTTTTTTCTTTCAGGTGTATTAACAATATGAGATTTGATAGGCTGGTAAATCATATTAACACTAGTACAGTGGGGATTCAATGTGTGGCAACAGCAAACGTCAGCGTGCAAGTCACGCAGTCTCCCACCAACCGCCGTCAATTGGTGAGCAGCAGTGATGATAACTTGGCACTATCGAGAATTGCGTCACTACCCGAAAGAAATAAAAAAGGCAAATTTGTAAAAACACAATCACATTTAAACAAAAAATCTGCAGACACCGCAAGAATCACAGAAAATACTTTAGAAGTACAAATGAACAAACCTACGATCACCCATAGCAAACAGCAAAGCGTAGATATTCTTCAGAACAAAATTTTGAGCAATAAAAAACGCAAACGTTCACCAAGCTCTAGTAGCACATCTACTAAAGTCACTTATAGCGAAAAAGAGTCAGCGGATGCAGTTAAAGAATTAGTCATAGAGGAGAAAGACGTAGAACTTTTGCGTAGATTCCTGCTTAAGAATAATTTTGGTGTTGATGTTGAGCAATTTGACAAGAGCGAGGCATACAAGGAGAAAGTGTTCTATAGCATCAATCCACTGGTCGTCATCGAGCGCTGCCCCCGTGTCAAGCAGATGCTTACAGAGCAGCGGAATCCAGCAAACGGAGTGTCAATCAAACAATTCATGACGGTCCTCGGTCTGCAGACTGTTGAAGAACGAAACTCACAGGAACGGAGGTACAAGACCAGATCGAGAGTTTCACAGATAATCAACTCAATGTTACACAAAGATGTATTTATGAGTGAAAATAATAAAGAGAACGAGTCTGTTCCAAAGAAAGCTGAACGTAAAGCGGAGAAGAAGCCATCTAAAGTGCTGAGAGAAGATAACATTAGGTTGAATCATTTGAAATCAGTGTCGCAAGAAATTAAGAAAGGTCCGCCTTCGAGTAGGGCTCGAATATCGAGTCCTCGAGGCGAAGCTCTCCGACCTCGTTTGTTGGCAGATAAAGTGGTGGTGGTAAGCAGTAACAGTAGCAGCAGTTCTGAAGGAAAGGCGTTCCAGGCGCCACCTTCAGCTGCGCCTTCCAGGTAAGTGAGTATTCATTCTTTTTCAATTTCATAAATTAATAATAATAGTAATATTAAAGATGTTAAAAATTTATTAGCTAATACCCAAATGCTTCTTAATTTTAAAATGCCGTTAAATCTCGTGCTGTCTCTATCGCTTTAAGTCAAAGTGACATACGTGGTAGAGCCATGCTGCAGCTATATTAGTAGTATAGTTGGGGCCCGAATGGGTCGGCTCGACCGGGGAAGGACCACGCTCTCACAGAATACCAGCGTAAAGCAGCAGCTTAACGCTGCTGTGTTTCGTATGGTGAGTGTAGAGAACTGGAAACCCTTTTTACTGGAAAAGGGGCATTCCATCTTAGTCCTCACACTGTTGCCTCCACAAATCCCTTATACCTACTTTAATGTCATCAACCCATCTCCTAAATGATCTGTCTCTTTTCCTTTTCTCGTATCTTTCTGTGCACGACGCAAACATAGCAATACCTCGAACGAAATGACTTACGGATTGCTTGTGGTAACCATCGCTAGTTGAACAACCTAGGGGCGGTGGGCGGAGCCATGAGAATGTTATGATCGTCGGGGCGCGCTCACGGTTCCACAACTAGCGGTGGTTGCCCACAACAACGCGGGAAAAGCCGTAGCAATAATATTAAGAAATATAGCTTTTATAGTTAAACAAATAATATTGTAACTATGTAATAACTCTCGCAATAAAGGCACCGAACAACTGGCGAGAGTTAACATAGATTTAGAATATAGAAATTAGTTAATGCCAAATTGTAGAATAAGTATTATATGTAAAATGTATTCCTTTGTATAGTGCAATTTAATTCCTTATGTATTAAGCCTTTAGGCACGATAAATAATAAACAGGACATGTTACCGTGACAGTTTTATATTTATAGTACTGAGGCGGGGCGCAGGGTCCTCAGCTCAAAATTGCTGGAATAACAACGTTTTAACCTTTACTATGTAGAAAAATTGTTATATAAGTATTAGTTTAATAAGTAATTGTAAGAATGTAATATATTTAAGTTTGTACATTAGTTTATAAGAAATTTACCTAATAAAGAAAGGCGCGGGTGTGAGGCAAGGGTCCGCTGGCCAGCAATGGCCGAATAGTATATAAGACGGGCCGGTCGGAACGGTCGGCAGTCGCTCTCCAGCTACAGTAAAGAAAACAACAGCAAGAAAAGAAAAAGTTCCTCCTCACCGCCGCTTGCCTCCAGTAATAAGCAAGACCAACGTGTTTCACTCATTTTTCGAACGGCGTTACGGCGATCCGTAACACTTTCTTTTATATGTAGTAGATGCATGCTGCAGCTTTATTATGGTTTGTAGTACGAATTGGTCAGCTCGACTTAGGTAGGACCACACTCTCACTGAATACTAGCATCAAATAGCAGTTTATTCTGATGTGTTTCTTACAGTGAGTGTACAACCGGAGGCCCATTTTACTAGAAACGAGGCATTCCATCTTTTTTTGCTGTGGCAACCCCGGTGACAAATAGTTAAATAATTGGGCTCCCAAATAATTTCGTAAAAATAAATATTGTAATTGATAATTGAGCAATGGCAGACTTTCATACATAAAATTAGTTGAGAAGAAATGGTAGCGTCTATATACCAAAAATATCTTAAAATGTTAAGCGTCAGTCCCTTAATAACTCTGTCAAACAATTTTGTACTGAGAAGGCGTCAAAAAAAAGATATTTACATTTGAACCTTTTTATGTTATGTCCTATGTCACTTGGAAAAAGTCATGGTTCCTGTGATTGTTTGATGTTAGCTTAATACATACTTAATACATAATTGAGAGTTTTTAGATTATTGTATCTCTATTATATATTTGCATATTATAAATGTATATTTCTGGCATGGCTCCAGGGCTTTTGTACCATAGTGACATTCTCAGAAGGGCTAGAACCCAGAGCCGTAAAGCTAGTAAAAAAAAAACCGGTGACATTTTATTTTAGCTAGTATTGGCATAACATTAAATGGAATTGTTACATAGTACTATGATTGAGATAATGTATTATTGTAGGAAATTCTTTGTAAGAGACTTATTCTCAGCCATATTACTTTTATTTTTATTATTACTGATAGTACAGTTATTACTTATAATAACTTAATATAAAAATATTTTGTGTGTTGTGTTGGTACTGTTACAAAGTGTATACGAAAATAGTAGGAATATACTAAATGGCAACATTTGAATAAAGTAAAATGATTTCAGTCATTTGATATTCCCAAAAATGTTTGTTTTTTTCTGTGGCTTTAATTAAAATACATTTTTATTTGAAAACTCATAGAAAAATAATAAAACTCATTTTATATATAACTTAATTCTAGACGCTATAATTTTTGTCAACTATTTTTCTGCCATTGCTCTTTAAGTTATAGTTGTTAATTACGAACAAATTGTATTGTGTAATAAATAAAAGTGGTAAATATTTAAATAAATAAATTTTAAGTGCCTCTCAACTTAAAGTGACAGCAGGTAACGAACATCGTTTAAAAGTTACTGTAATTCTTGTTATCCCTTTTAATATTTACGATATATCTCTTAAGTGTTGTTGTTTTTGGATTTCATTTTGAATTGTTTTCTTGATAATTTAATTTGAGATCTGCAATTAGAGTCCTACAATTGGATATTTCCTTACTCTGTTCCCTTGATTTTCCATCTTTGTTTTCTTTTACTATTTAAAATACATAGTAAAATGAATACTCGCAACGCCAAAACGCGCCAGATGGAGAACCAACTTCATCTTGCGCTCCAAGAACTGAGGGCGTCCAGGGAGCAGTGTGAGCTGTTACTTAAAGAAAGTGATGACAACGAAAAGGAAATAATAAGTATAATTTCGAAAAATACACAGTTGAAAAGTGATATGGTTAAGACAACACATCGAAAATGAACGTTTAAAATGGCTCCGCCTATTCCACCCGCGCGCCGCTAGCGGCACTCGTCACTCGATTCCTATAATTTTAAAGTCGCGCCAAATGCCCACTCGGGGGTCAACGCGCGGTCAAAAGAAAAGAACAACTAAGCTTGGGAGTCGCGACACACTAATTTTTTCTTACGTTTTTGTTTTACATTATTTATTGTCTTGTTGCATAATAACATGTAGTTGTATATGTCATTGTTGTTGTCGTTAGTTTATTAAAAGAGAAATCAACAAAGTTTATATTTATTTATTTATTTATTTATTGAAACACTAAGACATCATTTTTAAAACTGACTATACTGTATAACAGAATTTGTAACTACACTTGTAATTTTATTTTGTTCTTCTTCTTTTTTAGCGCCATTATGCACATTTTCTTTATTCTTCTTTCTTGTTACATAATGTGGATCCCGAATTGGTTTATTACGAGTAAATCGCGGGTCTACCAATTCCGGTAGCAAGCAGTCAAAATAAAACGAAAGTAATTTTGGCTCCATTTTGTCCTTCCAAAACTGGTCATCCTTTACAATTGTTTCCACTTTTATTTTATCGTGTCCATACCATACTGCCAATAAACATTTAGATATTTCGCAAATATGCATCTGTCCTTGAATTTGCATAAACCAATCAGAATTTTTGTTCACCTGGATCTCACCACTTTTTTTATTTACTCGCCAGAAATGCATATTTCCTTGTATTATGGCTTCGTCAATACCGACTTTGTATGGAATTATGGGACACTTGATTTCAACCAAGGTGTTATTTTCTATAATACCGTCAGGCTTCGCTCCTAAAAATGGATGAATTTTGTCTATGAATAGACCACATGGGTCTATCTTTATGTCTAGTAAATTTGACAGTTGTTCCAGAGCTACTTTTTCGTGTGTTCGGCCGTGGTTTATTGAAGACACGTGTCCAATGTCTGGTCTGTATAACATATTTTTTACTGTACTAGCGCAACTGTTGGTTTTAATTCGTTTGACAATCTTCCCAAAATTAGAGGCTGTAAGAAGATTCCTGCGTAACTACATCCACTCACCGCTCTCGTTCTGCAGTATCGTGCGCGATTGTATTTCACGACGTTCAGCATCTGTCTTTTCAAAATTTTTCAAAAACGTTGTTTTTGATATTTCATACATTTCTGCGTCCATATCTGGAGTTTCGACGTTTTCACCGTAATTAAAATCTATTTTTTTTTTGGTAACAAATTGCGGTTCTTTTTTCTTTTAATTATTCTGTAGTATTGCCTCCTTTTATCAATTTTATCTTCATATGACCTTAGCCTTTTTGTTGGAGATTTTTTGTAAATATTTTTTGAAATCGTTGTGTAAATTTGGCCACTGTTAAAAAAAACAGCTCCTGCACAACGTGCTTGGTAAGAGCGTCTTAAGGAGTACTTTATTCTTTTCACGCCTACAAATTTTGCAATCACTCCATTAAAACGCTCCACTACGTTACTGTCGACATTTTCTATGAGGCTTCTTGCGTGTGAAGCAACATTAGAGGCAAGAAATCTTATTTTATGAATTATACAACTGTTAAAAAATTTAGAGCATTTTTGTGTTTCTTTTTTATTTGAGCATATATTTGTATTGCACTCGTTATGCTTGTCAAACGCATGATTAATAGATTTATTAATATCCGTGTGTAACTGTTTTATTCTATCTAATTGCCTGTTTTCACTGTGGTATTTTATAGCATCGGTAATGTATTTTCTTGCACGCAATATTTTTTCAGTTGTAATTTTTTTCTATCCATCAAATCGAATTTTGTGTCGCTTTTTGTTTGTTGGATTTTATTGCAGAAATTCCTCAAAATGTGATTACGGCAGTTAATTTTCTCTACTGTTATGTCAGGATACGGTCGGGATTCCAAAATTTTGGCATAAGTGCTACTATCTCCATCTGCTATAAATCGTGCGTATATTACTTGATGCATTTCTATTGATTGTTTAAAACCCTCTGCTAATATGATAGACTCCATTGCTGTAGAAGTCCCGCTGTAATTTTTGAAACACACGTGTTGCTTAGGCGTCATATTTTGCTTTTCTGACCTCGCGCAAATGCAACAATATTTGTTTTTTACGCTCATAAATAATACCTGCCCAAAACGCCTGCCTATTATAGCAGCGGCCCCAGAGAGGGCAGCATAATTCGTTTTATATGAACGTTTTGACCAGTATCCATCGGCGATGACGTCTATTAATGGAATACCGTCTTTATTAACTTTACCTTCCTTTATAGCAGCCTCTCTTTCCCTATCACCTGCCTTTTTCATTTCGTGCCAAGCTGTAGCCTCCCATTCCTGACATATTTGATTTTGGCAAACATCGTAAGTGTAGTCTGATAAATATGGTAAATCTAAAGACGCTGTTATTTGTCCTAATAGTGCGTTACCACAGCCAGCAGCCATTGCACCTTCAACCGCTTTGATATTCAAGTTTTCAGGCGAGTTCTTGATACTAAATGTTTTTTTGCACATGGCGCATGTATATAAAAACTTCGAAACTAAACCATGTTTTGTTTCTGAAACTAACTTCATGGTGTTGAACGAACATTCGAATAATGATTCATGGCTAGATATCCGCATAAGTTCTTCAGTAAAATATTTAAAGTCCACTATTCTGTGATTTCCATCCTTTATCGTCAGAATCTGTTACAGTAAAACCAATGTGTTACTATAATATTTACCTATCATGCGAAAGTAAGTACCAGTTTTAATCAACAGATACATACCTCGTCTCTTATTGAAGTTACTTCAATAGGCAAATCCCATTGTTGTAAATATTTATCCGATTGTTCCTTATCATACTGTCTCGGTTTTTTTATTTTCTTAGATTGACTGTTAACGTCACCAGTACATTTTCTCTTTCGTATTTTTCTGAAAGAAATTAAAAAAAGAATTTCAAGAGAATATAGAAGAATATTTTTCACTAATATTACCGGAACATAAAAAAACCATATATTATACTTACTTGTCTGAAACGTCGTATAATTTTTTTGATAACTGTTCAATAACGACCCTATTGCTGTATGAAACTTTCTCAGATCCAGGTATTTCTTCACTTCCCTGTTGTTGACTACTATCATTAATTAAGGTTTCCTTTTCCGATGGATTCCTGCAATAAAACAGCATTAAAATAAAAGAAAAAATCATTAATCTGATATTATGTCAATAAAAAAAAAACACTTACTGTTCCATAATGCGTCAGGGGGTTCTCATGCTGGTCTACCTTTCCGGTGATCCTGGTATGGAATACGGGTACGCGACCCCGGCTCCCCGAGCTACTGTTATTCTCATACCTTTCCTGCCGAGATAACAGTATCCTTACACCTATGCTCCTACCCCCAAACTTCTTTTTCCTTTTCCCAAAATGGTAGCTTCCTCTACCAGCAATAGCATACCCAAAGAGGGTTGGTGTCAGGCAGGCGGCCGACTGTAAAACTTGCCAAATCCCATGCAGTAAATGAATAGTACGAGTTGTGGGACATATGACAGGGCTAGGGCGTACCCCGCAGGCGACGCGCAGGGGCAGCACCCGGCTCCTGTGGGAAGTGGGCAAGGGTTGTCGCACCTTACGGAGCGGGTGCGACGTAAGAGGCGAGCCCGGAGAGAGAAGAATGTCAGAGTGAGGTTTGCAAGCTGGAATATAGGTACGATGACTGGAAGAGGAAGAGAGTTAGCAGATGTTTTGAAACGACGAAGAGTGAATGTTGCCTGTTTGCAGGAAACAAAATGGAAGGGCAATAAAGCAAGAGAGATTGGGAAGGGATACAAGTGTTATTATTGTGGAAGTGATGGGAAGCGAAATGGAGTAGGAGTTGTGTTAGATAGTGGAATGAAAGAACGAGTGACAGATGTGAAAAGAGTAAATGACAGAATGATAGTTGTTAAATTAATGATTGAAAACAAAGTAGTGAATGTTGTAAGTGTGTATGCTCCGCAAACAGGCTGTGAAGAGAGTGTGAAAGAGAAGTTTTGGGAGGAATTTGATTGTATGATGATGGGAATACCTGAGCGTGAGGATGTTTATATGGGAGGAGATTTTAATGGACATGTAGGGAGAGTGAATGACGGGTATGAAAGAGTACACGGTGGATGGGGGTACGGAGTGCGGAACCGTGAGGGGGAAGTTCTTCTGCAAGCAGCATGTGCTTTCGACCTGGCTGTAGTAAACACGTGGTTCCAAAAACGAGATCAGCATCTTGTTACTTATAAAAGTGGCCACCACGCGACACAGATCGACTATCTTCTGATAAGACGGAACCAAATCAAGAGTGTAAAAAACTGCAAAGTGCTTCCAGGTGAAGACTTAGTATCCCAGCACCGAATTCTGCTGGCTGACATCTGCTTAACTGTTCGCCTCAACAAACATAAGGATCGTCCCCCACCCAAAATAAAGTGGCATTTGCTGCATAAGGAGGGGTATGCAAGTGAATTTAGAGAGCTAGTTGTAAACAAGATGATAGAGATGGGTGATATGGAAGGAATGAGTGCTGGAAGGAAATGGCTGATTGTATCAGAAGTGTGGCAAGGAAGGTGTTAGGAGAAACAAAAGGGAAGCGTATGATAGATAAGGATGGGTGGTGGTGGAGTGAAAGTATTAGAGAAGTTTTGAGAGAAAAGAAAAATGCCTTTAAAGAATGGCAGAGCGTAGAAGACCAGAATGAATCCATAAAAGAAAGTAAGAGAGGGGCGTATAAAGAATGTAAGAAGAGAGCGAAGAAGGAAGTTGCTATTTGTAGGGCAGAGGCGCACGATAAATTATATCGGTCCCTTGAAAGCCCCGAAGGTCAAAAACGACTTTTTCAAATTGCAAGAGCGAGAGAAAGGAATGGAAGAGATGTTTCACATGTAAAATGTATAAAAGATGATTCTGGAAGGATTTTGACTGACGATGAAAGTATAAAGAAGCGATGGAAGGAGTATTTTGAGAAATTGATGAATGAGGAGAATGAATGGAATGGTATGCTTGAAAACCCACCAGTGAATATGGGCTTAGTGAGAGAAATTAGTGTGGAAGAAGTAAAAATGGCTGTTAGGAATATGAAGAATGGGAAGGCGGTCGGCCCAGATGGAATACCAGTAGAAGTGTGGAAGTTGCTGAGGGCGGATGGATGGAAGTGGTTGAGTTTATTTTTCGGTAAATTGTTGCAGGAAGAACAAATACCTGAGGAATGGTGCAGTAGTATACTGGTTCCCATTTTTAAAAACAAAGGAGACGTTCAAAACTGCAGCAGTTACCGGGGAATAAAGCTCATGTCACATACGATGAAAGTCTGGGAAAGAGTAATAGAGAGAAGAATGAGAGAAGAGTGTGAGATAACACAAAACCAGTTCGGATTCATGCCCGGTCGAGGTACGACAGATGCCATTTTCGCATTACGCCAATTGTGCGAAAAGTACAAGCGCGTGCATAAAGATCTGCACATGGTTTTTGTCGACCTTGAAAAGGCGTACGATCGGGTTCCCCGTGAGGTCGTGTGGTGGGCATTAAAGATGAAAGGTATGCCTGGGAAGTATGTGAGGTTGGTCCGTGCTATGTACAGAGCATCCCGTACATGTGTACGATCTGCCGCGGGAACTACGGGCAGTATCGATGTGGCGGTAGGGCTGCACCAAGGGTCGGCACTGAGCCCTTACCTCTTCCTACTGATTATGGACGCTTTGACGTCGGACCTGCAGGATGAGGCACCCTGGTGCATGCTCTTTGCCGATGACATCGTGCTTGTCGGGGAAGAAGGCATCGAGGTACAGAGCAGACTGACGGGGTGGCAACGGAGGCTGGAAAGTGTTGGCCTGAAGATCAGCAGATCCAAAACCGAATATCTGTGCTGTGATTTCGGCGGTCTTTCCAGTCCTGTACCCATGTCGTTGGATGGCGCTATACTGCCTATCTGCTCAGATGTCAAGTACCTCGGTTCCCTCATTCAAGGCGACGGCGGAATAGATAGAGCTGTGCAGCATAGGATTAACGCAGGGTGGATGAAATGGCGACAGGTCACAGCCACAACGTGCGATCCCCGAATGCCAATAAGGCTGAAGGGGAAAATTTACAAATCGATCATCCGACCTGTCGTCATGTATGGAAGTGAATGCTGGGCCGTCAAGAAGAAGGATGAAAATAGACTGCATGCGAATGAAATGAGAATGTTACGATGGATGTGTGGTGTGACAAGGATGGATAAGATAAGGAATGAGTATATAAGAGGAAGCCTGAAAGTAGCGCCAGTGGTAGAAAAGGTGAGAGGAAGCAGATTGGCATGGTTTGGGCATGTGATGCGGAGGAATGAAAGTCATGTCACAAAACGAGTGTTGAATATGAATGTGGAGGGACACACGGGCAGAGGAAGGCCGAATAAAAGATGGATCGATTGTGTGAAGAGTGATATGAGAATGAAAGGAGTGAGTATGGAAATGACGGCTGATAGAGAGGAATGGAACAAAAAGATTTACTGCGCCGACCCCAGATAATGGGAAATGGTTTAGAGAATGATGATGACCTACTGTTCCATAACATTAATTACTGGAACAGCATCTAAGTCGTATAGTGTTTCTACTTCTGGGTTTTGGTCATTTTGCAAGTTTTTCCTAAAAAGCAATAATAGAAAAAAAAACTCGTTAATCCCACTAAGAACAATATAGAGCACAGCCAAAGTGTCTCCATCGGTTTACTGTCCTAATAGTGCGTATGACGTTGTATTGTTTGTAACTACCAACGGAATGTGACCTCCTCCGTCGTACAAAGTCTAGGTTGAAGGAGGCAGGCTTATAGTGGATATACATGATTGTGGAGTCCCGATCTAGATACACCACCAGTCTATGAATGTTTTCTGTATAGGTAGCATTTAGTCAAATGCTATGTTTTAGACGGCTCCGTGGCGCAGTGGCTTAGCAATGAGTTGCTGCGCTGGGGGACGCGGGTTCGAATCCCGCACGGAACAAGTATTTGTATGGCCTACAAATAATTGTTTCGGGTCTGCATGTTTGTCCTTGTGCATTTTGTGTTTGTAAACTGCATCTACGATACAGTAGAAAATCCTACTGTAATGTTTTAAAAAAAATATTCCCGCAAAAAATAACTCAAAAATGCAGCTATGAGAAACTACGCATAGAAAACCTAAGATTTAAGCATCAGACGCGTATAATGCAGAGGCTTATTTTATTTATATACGATTTTAGTCTCTATTCCCATGTGCACGACGCAAACATACGAGTAGTAATACGTCGAACGAAATGACTTACGGATTGCTTGTCGTAACCATCGCTAGTTGAACAACCTAGGGGCGGTGGGCGGAGCCATGAGGATGTTATGATCGTCGGGGTGCGCTCACGGTTCCACAACTAGCGGTGGTTGCACACAGCAACGCGGGAAAAGCTGTAGAATAAGTATTGTATGTAAATTGTATTCCTTTATATAGTGCAATTTAATTTCTTATATATTAAGCCCTTAGGCACGAAAAATAGTAAACAGGGCATGTTACCGTGACGCGGCCGCGGAGCGAATGAGGCTACGCGCGCCGCGCCACGACGTTTTATATTTATAGTACTGAGGCGGGGCGCAGGGTCCTCAGCTCAAAATTGCTGGAATAACAACGTTTTAACCTTTACTATATAGAAAAATTGTTATGTAAGTATTAGTTTAATAAGTAGTTGTAAGAATGTTATATATTTAAGTCTGTTCGTTAGTTTGTAAGAAATCTAACTAATAAAGAAAGGCGCGGGGGTGACGCAAGGGTCCGCTGGCCAGCAACGGCCAAATCATATATAAGACGGGCCGGCCGGAACGGTCGGCAGTCGCTCTCCAGCCACAGAAAAGAAAACAGCAGCAAGAAAAGAAAAAGTTCCTCCTCACCGCCGCTTGCCTCCAGTTTAAGCAACACCAACGCGTTTCATTCATTTTTCGAACGGCGTTACGGCGATCCGTAACATTAATGGTCCTTCGAGAAGCCGGATTACTAGAAGAAAAAGACAATATCGGTCTTGGTATTGCCGGAAGAAAGAAGCAAACCGCAAGAACGAAAAAATACTCGTATTATTGTGAAGAAAAATGGTGATTACACGTAGTAACAACGGAGAATCATCGAAGCGTCGCAAGGATGAACAAATAACCCAGGGGGCCACAGAAGAGGCCTCTCGGGGCGATTCAACCGCTACTGGTACATTCAACACCACGAGCGAAACCACAACGGTCAGCGATACAACCGCTACCTCTGCGACCGATAACACGGCCGCAACGGAAGAAACCCAGCAAGAGAGGGATCGAAGATCGCAGCGCACACTAAGGCCCGACGAGACTAGGTCGCGCCGCTCCGTAGCCTCACGTAAGAGACTCCTCGCGGAGTTAGAGGCGAAAGAGCGGTTAGCCGAACTCAAGCTCGAGCAGGCTCAGTTGCAAGCAAGAACGGAATTGCAAGAAATACACGTGCAGCGATTACAAGCAGAAGTCGGATCAACCGATGACGAAGATGAAGAAATAGAAGACGATTTAGCATCAGTACGCATTAGTACATGGTTGCAAGAAAAACCTACATCGCAACCAGCGCCGCAGCCTGCGCCGCAACCCACGTCGCACTTCGCATCGCAACCCGCTCCGCAGTTTGCATCACAACCCGCGCCGCAGAAAGAAGACAATGGACAGGCGCAGCAACAAATCGACGTCGCTACCTTAGCCGCTGCTCTATCACAAGCAGTACGAAGCACAAGGGAGCCGCCGAAATATGTGCAAGAGCTACCTACATTCAATGGTAGCAGCAAAGAATGGCTCAGCTTCAAAACAACGTACGAAGAATCTTCAAAGTACTTCACGATGAACGAAAACATAGCGAGAATGCGCCGAAGCTTAAAAGGGACAGCAAAAGAAGCCGCCGGTTGCCTACTTATAAGCCAACCAGATCCCAGCCTGATAATGGAAGCTTTGGAAAGGAGATTCGGACGACCAGAAGCGTTAATTCACTTAGAAATAGAGAAGCTGAAGCTGCTGAACAAAGTTACGGACAATCCCAGGGAGCTATGCATATTCGCAAATCGCATAGCAAACGTAGTGGGCACCGTGGAAGCACTCAAGAAAGCACACTATCTGCATAGTCCGGAAATGACGCGAGTTATCACTGACAAACTCACGCCCATATTGAGAAGCAAATGGTACGACTATGCAGCCAGAAAGAAAGAAGATATCCCAGAGCTTAAGAAAATATCAATGTTCTTAAACGATGAAGCGGACAAATGCAGCGCGTATGCCTTGCCGGAGTTCATAGCAGAGGACAGCGAGACGAGAGAGCGAAGACCAAGAAAAATAGAACGTGCCTTCGCCACAAGCAAGAAACTATATGAAGAACGCTGCCCTCAATGCAAACAAGAACACAGACTGCCCGATTGCAAGTCATACGCCGCTCTGTCCACTAATGACAGATGGGAAGTAGCAAAGAAGAATAATATCTGCTACCGCTGTCTGCGAGGCAAACATCGCCGGTTGCTGTGTAAAGCTCCACCGTGCGGAAAAGGCGGATGCATGATGAAACACCATAAATTGCTGCATCACGACAGAACAGCAGAAAGTGAAAAGGAACCCGCTATGGAAACCGCAACATCGGCAAGGGAGGTCATCACAGCGACTCAACCGTACAAACACCGACGCGCTTATCTAAAGATTGCGCCCGTAACAATAAGGGGGCCGCTAACCTGCGTCGAAACATACGCATTATTGGATGAAGGAAGCACGGTCACCTTAGTCGATGCCTCAATCGCTGACGTCATCGGCGCCGACGGCCCAGCCCACGCAATGTGGATAAAAGGGGTCGGCTCGGAGGTGAAACGTGAGAAGAGCAAGATCGTCAGCCTTAAAATAAGAGGAAAGTACGCGCAAGAGGAATACAACATAGAAGCAGCGCGTACGGTAGAGCGGTTGGACTTCGCGCCAGAATCCGTGAATGAAAATCACTTAGAGAATTGCCAACATCTGTTGGATATCAAAGAAGATATCACATACGAACGCGCCTCACCGAAAATACTAATCGGACAAGATAACTGGCACCTCATAGTATCTAGAAAACTGCGCGCCGGTCGTCGAGACCAACCAGTCGCATCACACACCAACCTGGGCTGGGTTCTGCATGGCTGTCATAGCTCATTGACGTCGACGGTCACCTTCTGCGGCAGACTATATCAGAGGGAAGATACACAGCCGATAGAAGGGGAAATAAAAATTATTTCAAATTGGAATCGCTGTGCATCGAGCCAAGAAGACCGAAAGAAGATCCCGAGCAGCGAGCTATGCAAATGTTGAAGGAAACCAGCCAGAGGTCGGCGGACGGCAGATTCGAAACAGGGTTGTTGTGGAAACAAAAGGATTTCCAAATACCAAATAATTACAAGGACGTGGAAAAGCGCCTGCACACCTTAGAGAAGAGGCTCGACCGAGACAGCAATCTCAAGCTACAGTACGAAGAACGCATACAGAACCTTTTCAACTCGGGTTACGCAGAGCGCGCGCCTATACCACCGCCGCAAGGAAGGACATGTATCTGCCACACTTCCCAGTCATCAACCCTGCGAAACTAAACAAGCCGCCGAGATTGGTGCACGACGTCGCAGCGAAGACAGCCGGAATATGTCTCAACGATATGCTTCACTCGGGGCCCGACTTGTTACAATCATTGCCCGGAGCAATCATGAGATTCCGACAGTATCCGTATGCAGTGAGCGCCGACATAAAAGAAATGTGCATGCAGATCAAAGTGCGCAAAGAAGATAGAGATGTTTTACGTTTCTTGAGGAGAGGCAAGCGGCGGGAGGACCAACCGGAAGAATATAGGATGACATCAATCATCTTTGGAGCGACATCATCACCGTGCACAGCATTATACATCAAAAATAAAAATGCTGAAGAACATGCAGAGGCCATACCCAGAAGCTGCGGTCGCCATAAAAAGAAATCACTATATGGACGACTACTTGCAGAGCTTTCACTCTGTCACGGAAGCTCAGCAAACGGTAAAAGCAGTCGATCACGTCCACAAACAAGCGGGATTCATACTCAGCGGGTGGACATCGAACGAAGAGAAAACAATAGAAAAAATAAAGACAGAGCATAAACAACACGACGCGACCGTGTGCCTGGGCGGAAAAGAAACTGAGAAGACGCTCGGCCTGCTCTGGCATGTACAAAGCGATCATATTGGATTTAATACTCACAATATGAAGATGCCTGCCGACGTAAAAGAAAAACAACGCTTGCCAACTAAACGTGAAGCGTTGAGCATTATAATGGCATTATTTGATCCGCTGGGATTAATATCACCAGTGACCACCCCGGCGAAGAGAATATTCCAAGACACATGGCGTTACAAGGCGGACTGGGACGACCCTCTGCCCACAGAGTTAAAAGAAAAATGGGAAGACTGGATTACTTCACTTAACGCCATAGAACAACTGAGAATACCGCGATGCTACGATTACAACCCGGTGTCGACGCGCCAACTACACACATTCGTCGACGCAATTTAGGAGGCCTACGCAGCAGCCGTGTATTGGAGAACGGAGCGAGCAGACGGCAGCGTTAACGTATCATTGGCCGCCGCCAAGAGCCGCGTAACACCACTGAAACCAGTCTCCATACCACGGCTCGAGTTATAAGTGGCACTGCTGGGAGCTCGTCTCGCGCAGACCGTGGTCGATGAGCACGATGGTGATATAGCGGGCAAGACATACTGGTGCGACTCTCGTACTGCACTGGTGTGGATAAGGTCGGAGCCTCGCGCGTACAAAGCTTTCGTCGCTCATCGCCTGGCGGAGATAGAAGATACGACCAAGAAGAACGAATGGCGTTGGCTACCGTCTAAAGAAAACGTGGCAGACGACGCGACCCGATCCACGCCAGAAAGATTCGACGAGTCGCACCGGTGGTTCCGAGGGCCCCCGTTTCTGCAACGTCCACCAGCAGAATGGCCGCAGGAAGAGAAAACGACACAATACGACACCGGGGAAGAACGAGAAGTATGTAACATCGCAGTTAAAAGGGTAGACTCGCCAACAACACATCTGCCACAAATAGAAAGATTTTCAAAATGGATTCGCCTCATAAGGGCGACAGCGAGAGTCCTCCTATTCATCGACATGTGCAGACCAAACAAGCACGTGGTGAAGGCTGGGCGTAAACGCAACCGAGCAAGACAAGATAGCGACCCTGGCTGGCGAAGAACAAACAAACGCAACATCCCCGCCAAGGAGAAAAAAGCAACGCCTACTGTCTCATCACTTGTAGGAATACCGGCCGCTTATCACGTAAGAGCCGAACAACTGTGGGTGCAAGCCAGTCAGCGGGAAAGCTTCACGAAGGAGCTCAAGAGGATCGCCAACGGAAGTGTTCCGGGAGGTGACGACAAATTAGGCCACCTGAGCACATACATCGATGAAGAGGGGACCCTACGCCTCAGAGGTCGAATAAAAGCAGCATCAGAAGTGGAAGAGGACACGTACGACCCTCCCATACTAGACGGGAAGCACGCATACACTCGTCTGTACATAACACACGTACACGAAAGGTTGCATCACGGAGGCGTGGAAACAGTCGTGAACGAATTAAGACAGAGACTGTACATAAGAAAAATACGTCCAGTGGTGAAAACTGTCGTCAAAAGCTGCCTACCGTGCCGTCTAAGAAAAGCCAAGCCTGCATCACCATCTACAGGAAACCTGCCGTCCGCACGCCTCGCTCATCACGCACGTCCGTTCACATACACCGGACTGGACTACTTCGGGCCAATAGAGGTCACAGTGGGACGACATCGTGAAAAGCGCTATGGCGCGTTATTCACCTGCATGACATCACGAGCAATACACATAGAGGTAGCCCACTCTTTAAGCGCCGACTCAGCCGTGTCGGCGCGTTTTATGAGCAGAAGAGGATGCCCAAAGGAAATATGGAGTGACAACGCTATGTGCTTCAAGGCAGCAGACAAGGAGCTGGCCGAAGCAGCACTCGCAGCCCTCGAGCACGAAACCACATGTCGACAAATTGTGTGGAAGTACATACCACCATCAGCACCGTTCATGGGCGGCGCATGGGAGCGAATGGTTCGCTCCGTGAAAGAAGCTCTACGCGTCACCCTCAACGAGCGCTATCCCAGTGACGAGACATTGGTGACCCTGCTCGCCGAGGTCGAAAACACGGTCAACTCAAGACCTCTCACACACGTCTCAGTCGACCCAGGAGACCCAGAAGCCATCACGCCGAATCACATCATCATCGGTCCCAACTCGCACGTACCTGCGCCGGGACACTTCAGCGAGAGCGACGTGACGGCCCGCCTGCAGTGGAAACGAGCTCAAGCCCTGGCCGACGTGTTTTGGAGAAGGTGGGTAAAGGAATACCTGCCCCTACTCCAACACCGGCGGGAGCCCAGCAGCATAGGCGTATCACCGAAGATTGGAGACCTAGTCATCATTTGTGACTCCAATCTACCACGCAACATCTGGCCCAGGGGAAAAATCAGCAACGTATATCCTGGCGTCGACGGAGAGGTACGAGTAGTGGACGTAACCACAAGCACGGGGCATGTACTACGAAGACCGACAAAGAAGATCGTCGTGCTACCAGAGGGATCGCAGCGTGGCGACGGCGGGAGAATGTGCACGACGCAAACATAGTAATACGTCGAACGAAATGACTTACGGATTGCTTGTCGTAACCATCGCTAGTTGAACAACCTAGGGGCGGTGGGCGGAGCCATGAGGATGTTATGATCGTCGGGGTGTGCTCACGGTTTCACAACTAGCGGTGGTTGCACACAGCAACGCGGGAAAAGCTGTAGAATAAGTATTGTATGTAAATTGTATTCCTTTATATAGTGCAATTTAATTTCTTATATATTAAGCCCTTAGGCACGAAAAATAGTAAACAGGGCATGTTACCGTGACGCGGCCGCGGAGCGAATGAGGCTACGCGCGCCGCGCCACGATGTTTTATATTTATAGTACTGAGGCGGGGCGCAGGGTCCTCAGCTCAAAATTGCTGGAATAACAACGTTTTAACCTTTACTATGTAGAAAAATTGTTATATAAGTATTAGTTTAATAAGTAATTGTAAGAATGTAATATATTTAAGTCTGTACATTAGTTTATAAGAAATTTACCTAATAAAGAAAGGCGCGGGTGTGAGGCAAGGGTCCGCTGGCCAGCAATGGCCGAATAGTATATAAGACGGGCCGGTCGGAACGGTCGGCAGTCGCTCTCCAGCTTTTCGAACGGCGTTACGGCGATCCGTAACATCCCATATGAGTAAGTACTGTGTTAAGTGATTTAAATTATCTAAATGGCCAGGTTCCTTGAATCATAGTGATAGATTCACTATGATTCAAGGAACCTGGCCATAGGTAGGCAAGTAATGTTCTTTATAACTAACTACAAACATACGTGACACTAAAATGCTACTAAAATATTTATAATGATATTATTTACCTTGACTTGTTTGCCTCCGTAATTCTAAGAATATTTTTTTTAAATTGCTCTTTTCTTTTTCTTCTATATACTTTTTTCTTAGTATTTCCCATTACCACAAACAAATTATCTAAGTACCTATTGAAACTAATAATAATGTCCTATAATAATAATAAACCTATTCTTCAACTATGGCTATATACAATAATAAAGTTAGGTATATTTGTTATTAATTAAATAATTAGAATTGAGAGCACAAGTGAACGACTTGCGCAGGTCCACCGTTGAAGCGGGCTATCGCCGGACTGACCCAAGTGAGTACATAATTTCTATAAAAACTTAAAAAACTCCACCATAAAGTCTAAAATTGCGTAGCACCCGCGACGAGTAAGACCCCTTAGAAATCGTCAGAATCTTAAAATATTTTTAAAAAATTATTGATTTAAGTAATCAAAATAATGAGCAAGCAAATTACGAATATTGATGTTGTGAATGTATTTGAGTAATTTCCAAGTATATAGATTAAGTAATTGCGTTGTAATTTCAGCTATAGTGATTTTGTAGAGGTGTTTTCGCAAATAATTATGATCGAGTCAAAATTATACAATCGTGTTTTTGAGCAAGCAAATTCAAGATAAAGACATGAATTTACCTATATCAAAATTCCAGTTATGTTAGTCTTGTCATAGTCCTATACTATTCGATGAAAGTAGGTGCATTTTCTCGCGGTGTCGCCTTAAGTTACATAGAGACTATACAGATATTTTAAAGAAAAGGGATCAGCTCCAGGGAACAGTCGATGAGTTTGACCGATGCAGCAAAGAATATGAGGAATCCCTCAGATTAATTGCTGCATTGAAATTACAATTAACTGAAGCTAATGAGCAAATTTCACAATTTAAACGATACATTGATAACTTGCAAGCACTTAAAACTCAGAGTCTGTTCGAGGAGCTCGTAGAATGTAAATCTCATAAAACGTTGCAACCCTCCACAATAATAGATTTGACTGATGATTCTACCACATCAAGAACAGCAGAAAGGATTACAAGCAGCAGAAGGAAATTAAGAAAATATATAAAAATCAATAAATATATTAGAAAAGTGCAAAAATTAGTTAAAACTAAAATTAATATTAAAAATTATACAAATGTATGTAAGGAAAAGCAAGAGTTAATTAGTAAAATTAAATTATATTCAATTGAGGTGGAAAACATGAAAAATTGTTATGAGACTGAAATAGAGTGTCTTATTATATTATTAAAATGCATTGTTTAGCATGCAATAAAATCACTCGTAGTGACGAACAGCTTAAATGTATTGCACGCAAGAGATGTTACCATTACAAGTGCTATAATTTATCGACGTCTCTCTATAAAGACAATTTACACGAACTGAAACGACAATGGAAGTGCCAATCATGTAAACTAGTAACGTGTCGTAAAGATGATAATACGCCTGTTCGCAAGCAGCTCTCATCACCGCCTACCGACATCTCGGATATGTCTTCCGATAACATAACACCGCAGACGGTTGATTTTACCGAGAAAAGTACTTCCGTACTACCATCGGCGACTATAACATATGATCAGTTCAGCGCACTCCTGGACTTAAAATTGTCGGATATGAGGTCTGCAATTGGGGAGGATATCAACTGCGCTATTTGTAAGCTTAAGGTAGAGTTCACCGAGACTACTGACCACTTAGCCGCACTTCAATGTGATATGCAAATAAAATTAGATACTGCCACAAAAAACATCGCCAAAATGGAAACCGAAAATACCGCATTAGAATCGCACATTAACAAATTAAACAGTCGTATCTCCATATTAGAAAAAAATTCTAGGGGCTGTAATTTTGAAATACAGTGTGTGCCGGAAAACAAAAACGAAAATTTGGTCTCAATTGTGTGTAATCTGTTAAAAGAAATAAAAATATCAATTAGTACAGTTGCGAGTCTCACGGTGTGCACGGTGTGCTACATTGCTCCGTAAAGAAACAGTCATAATAATTAGTTAAAATTCGCGTTTAAAGTTGTGTTAGTATTCATTTTAATGCTACTAAATCCATGATTCCAGTGGTTAAATTAGAATTTCAGTGTGACTGGAATTACACAAATTACAAGCAAAAACATTTCAAAGTTTAGTGAAAGGCAATAATATTAATCCTAATAAAACTCAAATAATGTGCTCAAAGTGTAATGTATACTATTTAAAATAAACAATAAGTGTTATAAGTGACAAATGATAAAAAACGGAAAAAAAACCAGCGGTCATCATTAAACAAAAAGAATGGACTTTGACCTACAGAACAATTTTAAATCTGATTAACGAACTTTTATTTGTTATCAACGAACAACCTATACCGCAATTTCACATGTATTAGTAAATGAACGGGTAGCGCGATGCATCAAGTGTTGACCACATAATTGACGAAGTGTGAGTTCGGATCCCACAAAACATCAATTACACTTTTTTGTGATTTTTCTTCGTTATCATAAATTTAAGAGAACATCAAAAATAATTAGTTCGCTTGCAAAGTGCTATACTCGTATAAACAACAACAAAATTAATTACAATTATTATACAAAACAGAACAGACTTAACGAAACATGGATTTAGAAAACATAACATATCGAAAACCTTACAGAACTAGTTCACTAAGTGACATGACCAACATCGAAGAATCACGCATTTTTGATACGACAATAATGAGTCTACCTGACACCTTACACAACAATAGTCAAACTTTGCAATACTTAAACGAAAAAATTAAATCATTAACAAACGATCTTCTAAGTGCTAATCAAGAGATTGAGAACCTTAATTCCGAAAATTTTCGTCTAAAAGCTGACCTTGATAAGTCCTTAAAAATAATAGACTCATACAAAAGAATAAACACATTTGATAGGAAAAGTATGACGCCTACACCAAGACGCAAAAGAAAGTATTCACAAAATAAGATCTTAAAAAGTCCAGCACAAATAACAAACCCAGGAACAGATGATCAAAGTATAAATAATTCCCCAATTTCTAAAACAAATCGACCTTTAGATGAATTAGAACAAAATGCGATAAATAATGACAACTTAAATATTTTGACAATACCGTCTGAAAAACCCATGAACTTGCCTGCCTGTTGTACTACATTTTCAAATAAAATATTGCAAAAAGATAATCAACAAAAAACAGAAATAAACTGTGACACTCCTCTTCTGTATGCAAGTAAAGAGCAAATAAATTCCCATGAAAAGGGTAGTAAAGTAGGGAAACGAAAAATTGTTATTGTAGCGGATGAACAAGGTTATAAAATAAGAGAAACACTGCAGCATTTGGTTGGTTATGAGTTTATAGTAACTTGCTACTCGAAGTATGGAGCCCCTTTAAAAGAGGTGTTAGCGCCTGCAGAATCTGAGTTAAACAAATTGAACAGCAATGATTTTGTAATAATACTTGGAGGAATTAATGATAAAAATCCTCGTGATCTTAAACATTCCAAATTATTCATTGGGTTCAGTGTTTAGTCGTAGGAATCGTCGTGGTGGATCTTGTATTCTGGTACATAACTCACAAAAGTTTATACCAATCAGTAACATATAAAAATATTCGATTGAAGGTGTAATCGAATGTTCAGGAATACAATTACCTGAACATAAACTATATATATTCTGCATTTACAGACCCCCCAGGGTAAGCTCCGAAGACATCAATAAGTTTTTAGCAACATTTACTTCTTTATTAAATCAATTTTGCCTTGGAAAAAATAAAGTAATACTCTGTGGCGATTTTAATATTAATACTCTGAAAAAAAGTAAGGAAACTATTGAGTTAAGTGAAATTCTGTCTGCGTATAACCTGAAAATAGGAATAAAAGAGCCCACTAGATTGGTAAGTGGCACATGTATTGACAATTTCATGTATAATGTTCGTGACTGTAAAACAAGAGTTTTGGAACTTGCGTTATCTGATCACACTGCACAAGTACTTACATGTCCAGTAAAAGTAAGTTATCTGATCAAATATTGGTACATTAAAACGCGGGACTACTGTAAAGAGAATTTAGATAAATTTAAAGAATGCATTAACACTGAGTTTCAATGATGTGCTTAATAGTAATGATCCAAATACTTCGTTTAACATTTTTTATGATTTTTTCTGTC
Source organism: Parnassius mnemosyne (assembly GCA_963668995.1). Classification (NCBI taxonomy): domain Eukaryota; kingdom Metazoa; phylum Arthropoda; class Insecta; order Lepidoptera; family Papilionidae; genus Parnassius; species Parnassius mnemosyne. The sequence continues at coordinate 1,241,573 of CAVLGL010000097.1, read as the reverse complement.
TTTTCTATAACTTATGTTTTCCTGTAAAATATATTAAAAAGACACAAAAGTGAAGCTGAAATGGATAACGAAAGGTATAAAATAGTGCTGTAAACGTAAACGTCAGCTTCTTTGGCAATATAGGAAAAACCGAACAGAAAATAATAAAAGAAGTTTTATAGACCTTTCATCAAGACTGAGTCGTGTTATCAAATTCACACAAAAGGTTAAAAACGACAATTTCATAAATAGTGCTCGAAACAAATGCAAAGCTACTTGGACTGTAATTAATAATAGGACAATTAATTTACCAAATCAGGAAATACAACAAATTACTATCAATAACACTACAATTAAGGACCCCATAAGCATAGCGAATAAATTTAATGAATATTATATTAACCAAATCACCAAATTGGTCCCGCATAGAACTCCAATTAATATCTCTGAATCTAAATCTATATTTATGAAACCCGCAACACCGAATGAAATAAATAAAATTATTTTAAATTTAAAACCTACGAATAGTACGGGTTACGATGATATTTCAACCAAAGTATTAAAATATGTTTCTATCAAATTATCACATGTACTGAGTCATATTATCAATCAATGCATTTATCATGGCCTTTTTCCTGACAAATTAAAGTTTACCATAATCAAACCTATTTTTAAGAAAAACGACAGAAATGACATGAGCTGTTATAGACCGATAGCATTAGTACCGGTTCTATCCAAAGTTTTTGAAAAAGTAATTCATCAAAGATTAAATAATTATTTCGAAACAAATAATTTATTTTCAAAAGAGCAGGTAGGTTTCAGAAAGAACAAAACTATAAATATGGCAGTTTTCTCATTTTTAAAGAGTGTTATGGTAAACATGGATAATAAAAATCATGCCTGCGCCCTTTATATGGACCTAACAAAAGCATTTGACTATGTTGACCACAATATATTGCTAGATAAGTTATTTGCCTATGGAGTCAGCGGAAATACGCATGATCTTATTAAGAGCTATCTTGGTAACAGAAAACAGTGTACACACATAACGAGATTGTGTCCTCACAAAAAAATTGTATGTGACTATGAATCAGAGTACAAAATCAATAACTTTGGTGTGCCACAAGGCAGTGTACTAGGTCCATTATTATTTATTATATACATAAATGATCTCCCGAAAGTAACAAGCAATGACACTATTTTATTTGCTGACGATAGTACAATTATATTTACAGGAAAAGAAAAAACTCAAATATAATTGGAGATAAACAATACCTTAGACAATATTATTAAATGGCTGACTTTAAATAATTTAAAAATAAATTTGGAAAAAACTAAATTAATGACGTTTCGAAACAGAGTTCACAATTTAACGGACATGAAAATCTACTATACACAAACAAAAATTGAAGAAGTAGAGACAACAAAATTCTTGGGACTGAACATTGATTCTCAACTAAAGTGGAAGTCACATACAGAGATGTTGTGTTCGAAACTAAATCAATATTCATATGCGATCTACATGTTGTCCAAAACTGCCAGTACATCCACAGTTTTAATGGCTCACCATGGACATGTTACTCCTTTTTTAATGTATGGTGTTATGTTTTGGGGCAACTCTGTAGGAAAAGAGTTGGTCTTTAGAGCGCAAAAGAGATGCGTTCGGGCTATATACAGAATGAAACAAACCGAGAGCTGCAGGTCGATATTTCCAAAAATTAAAATATTGACACTACCGTGTATTTATATACTGGATATGGTACTATTTGTAAGAAATAATAGTAACTTATTTGTTAAATTAAAAAGCAAGAGATACCCTTTCCAAATAAGCTTCATGTCTAACAAAACTAAACTTTTAAACAGCAGTGTATTTTGTATGATTCCTAGAGTGTATAATCATTTACCCAACTCTCTGCTTGAAATTTCAAATAATAATTTATTTAAAAAAAAAGTGAAGACACTACTTTTAGAAAAATCATATTATTCGGTAAGGGAATTTCTTGAAGACAAATTATTAGATGTAGTATTGTAACTGGCTTAGTGGTACTGTGATATTAATTAGACATTTTATGTGACATTTATTTTACAAAGTTGAGATTGTGTATTAATTAGGTAATCTCATTTGACATTATTTTTAATAATTATTTCGACACTGTAATTTGATATGTAATAATTTTAATTTAAACTATAGCATGTAATTGAGAATTTTTGCATGGCATGAGCCTAAATATGGCGATCAACAATGTAAACTGACCACTGTAACACCATCTGTACCCATATTGCGCAAATAAAGATTAAATTGAAAAAATTGAAAAATTGAAATTGAAACCAACATTAAAGCTGTAAAGCGAGTTGCAAAAATTGATAAAAAATCAAAAAGGCCTCGCGGAATACTTGTCACTTTACCATCGGAGCGCGACCGAGATAACGTGATATCTGCTTACAAACGCTACAACAAGAATAATAAATCTTCCCAATTGAACTCTGCTCATTTGGGCGTTCATGGAGAAGAGTGCTTCGTTTATGTTTCAGAACACCTTTCACCGGAAACAAAACAGCTTCATACCGCAGCAAGATTAACTGCCAAAAACTTGTCATATAAATATGTCTGGATTAAATATGGCCGTGTATATATGAGGAAAGACGATAATTCAACTTCCATACATGTTAAAAATGCAATCACTTTGGACACTCTAAAATAATGGTTTCTTTTTTTTTTTTTTTGCTTGTTATTTTATTAAACCTTTTAAACTTTTATTTCATACTTTATAAATAATTTATTAATGGATATTTATTACCAAAATGTAAATAGAATCAGGACAAAAGTCACTGATATTTATTTAAATACTTTAAGTTGTGACTTTGATGTTATATGTTTCACCGAAACCAATTTAAATGACAGTGTCTTCACAGCATATCCTCATAAGAGAAAGGGTCAAAACTGTGTTGATAGTGCAAGGACTGTGATTGAAATACTATACTTTCATTGTAAAGATGGTACTTAAGGAGGAGCAAGATTACTAGCAAAATTTTCAAGCCAATAAGACTGATCATTAGAAATTGTGTTTTCAGAGGCCAAAACTGAACATCGGAATTTTTTAATATTTTTCCAGACTAATGATGGATGAGTCCTAGGCGACAGTGACTCACAGAATTTAACCCATCCAGCCTTTTTCTTCCCAGATAATAATTTTAATGTTTCAGCAGCAGTTTTTTTTATAAAAAATATAGTTGTCAAAATTCATAGAGAGGGAATATCTTACTTCAGCTTCCTTTCTCTTCTTACATGCTACAGAACAATCTTGATCCCACCAAGGTGTTGAAGGAGCATTATTTTTATAGGGTTTTTTGATGGGGATTGTCTTATTGGCAGCAGATAAAATAGCATTTTTAAAAGTAGAATACACCTGAAGAACATTATCTTTCTGAACAGGAGGAAGGGCTGATAGTTCTTCCTCTAGAACTGTGGAATATAGTTGCCAGTTTGCTTTGGATGTGTTATATTTTAACCTAGGATTAAATGGAACATTGACTGTATAGGAGCTAGGGGGATTAATAACAATAGGGAAATGATCACTGCCATGGGAAAAGGGTAATATTCTCCAAGAAAGAAGGGACGACAGGGCAGGGGAACAGAGTGACAGATCTACTGCACTTTTAGGATTTTGGAGGGGGGATACTCTACGTGTAGGTGAACCATCGTTAAGGAGGCAGAGATCTAAATCATCAATGATGTCTAAAAATGTAAAAGATCAGGGATCACAAAAATGGGAGCCCCATAAAGTATGGTGCATATTAAAATCACCAAGAATTACCATAGGAGGAGGGATGGAGGATACAATCCTCGTAAGTTCTGACAAGATATTTAAACTAGGTTCGGGAATGTAAACAGAGAGAAAAGAAGTGTTATGAGCTCTAACTGCTACAGCATTAATTGAAGGACTATGAGAAGGGAGGAAAATTAATGTATAAGTAATTGATTTTGAGATAAGAATGAAAGAGCCAGCATGACCATCATGCCTATCATCCCTGAGGCATGAATAACCTGAGATCCTAAAATGGGACCCAGGCTTAAGCCATGTCTCTTGGATGGCTAGGATGAGGGGATGGTATTTATTAATAAGGTAAATTAATTCATTTTTCTTATTATTAATGCTCCGGCAGTTCCATTGAAGTATTGGAGGGAAGGTTATTTGTTAATGAAATGAGCTCAGTAAGTTTTTGGCGGAGGGCAAGTGGGAGATCCATATCGCTGAAACGGGAAAGCATACTTATAAGCATGGAGATCATTAACTCACAGAGATTGTCATTAGGGGAAATACTCCGCCCTATTAAAGCACAACCATTAGTAGTTGAAGAAGAAGGGGTCTCTATTATTGCCTCATGGGCAGATTTATCATATCCATGACTTGATGCTGGATTTGGCGGAAGTCTTGGAGTAAATGTAGTTTTCCTGTAAGAATGAGATTGTGAGGGGACAACTGAAGGTAAAGTGGAATTTGAAATAGGATAGAGACTCTGATGATCATACGAAGGAAGGATTCTAGCAGCATCTGCATAAGATCTTCGGACTTGAGGGAAACGGGCAGATGCTTCTAGATAGGAAATATTTTCCTGTGACATGGTAAGTTTGATAGATCTCTGCCTAGAGTGTTCAGGGCAGGAAGGATCTTTAGCCGTGTGAGATCCTGAACAAAACAGGCAAGTGGGAGACTGTCTTGTGCATGATATTCCTTCATGATTTTGAGCACACACAAAACAACGGGAAGATGACCTACACTGTGAGGTTACGTGTCCAAAACGACAACATTTGTGACATTGAATAAGAGGTAAAATGTAGGGCTCAACAGGCATTGAGGTGAAAAAACAATAAATGTTAGAAGGAAGTTTCTGGCCGGAAAAAGTTAAAACAACCGTTTGAGAGGGAATCCACACAGTACTTTGGTTTTCATTAACTGACTTTCTATTAAATCGGCGAGCTTTAATAATTGAGCCAAAACCAGCTGGGACCTCGATTGATGATATGAGTTCCTCTAATGTCCACTCTACAGGGACCTGCCTCACTATTCCCATGCGTGTGACATTATAGGAAGGGATTACAGTATCATATTTAGCACCTGCAAGGGCTGGGTTCTCAATAAAACAATTTGCATCAGCTGCACTTTTAAACTCGACAGAAATTCTATTGCGTCCTATTCGCTTAACACCATCACTAACAACATTTTTAATATTATTATGGTAGAGAAAATGACCAAACTTTATCGGTTTTAAAACTACTCCAGTTGATAAATCATCTACTCTCTTACTTACATGAACAATAAACGGCGCATTGTCGTTATTAGAATATTTATGTTTTTTTTCTATGTAGTCAGGATGGGTATAAGAGGTCTGAATAGATGGTACAGGTTGAGATGGATCTGTATTTAATCTTTTCTGAGGATGAGCTGAGTTATTGGTTACTTGCAATCTTTTACGCTTCGACTGATCAATTTCGATAGGCATATTATTATGTTTTTTGGTAACAGTATGGGAGTCACATGGAACCCCGTCGGGATCGGGAGGAACTTCCTCCATTTTATTTTAACTAATTACATATAACACAGCACAATTACTAAATACTTACGGATTTATAACTACTAAAACCAACACCAATAGAAATAATGAACAAAAAAGTAAATCAACAGCTCTCAGAATAAGAAATAGCCAAAAACACAATGACACTTGTACACCTCACACCACTCCTCTCTCTAATGACAGTGTCTTTGATTCTGAAATGTTTGATTCTCAATTTACTGTATTCAGAAGGGACCGTCATACTAGTTGTATTTCTAAGCATGAAGGCGGTGGTGTATTAATTGCTGTTAAGGAAAAATTTCATGTAATTAGACAAGCGAGTTGGGAATGTCAAGTAGAAGATCTTTGGGTGACTATCCTTCCGAGCAATGTTTCCTGTCGAAAGCTCCACTTATGTTTATGTTAACCCTCCCGATATTTCTCGTGACCACTTGCAAGCCTTTTACGACAATGTTCATAAAAACATATCTCGTGGTGAGGATAAAGACGTATTCTTACTTGTTGGCGATTTTAACACCCCACATCTGAGTTGGTCGCCTAGTACTCATAGTAACGTTATGACTCCGGGTATTTCATCCGACCTTAAATCTTATTGTCTTGTTGATATTATGAATCTTTGTAACTTAATTCAACTTAATTCAGTCTATAATGAGAATAACCGTCTCCTTGATCTCGTTTTATCAACAACAGAGAAAGTGCTCGTAACAATACTCGATTTGATTGAAATGAAAAATTTGAAATTAAAAACAATTAAATCTGCGCAACAAATACGATATAACTACCGCAAATGTAATTATTATGATTTAAAAGAGGATCTAGCAACTATTGATTGGTCTAGCTTATCGAATGAACCTGATATAAATTATGCCGTCGATAATTTCTACACTATCGTAAATAAGTTAATTGCAAAACACACGCAGCTTGTAAGTAAAACCAATAACAAATATCCACCATGGTATACTTCAGCATTAATAAAGTGTCTTAAAGAAAAAAATAAATATCATCGTCGTTTTAAGAAATATCATAATCCTAGGGATTACGACACTTATGCATTGCTACGCACGAGATGTAAAAAAACTCATGGAATCGGCGTATGCATCATTTATTACCTCCACGGAGGAGGGTTTATCGGACAACATAAAGATATTTTGGAATTTTGTTAGCAATAAAATAGGTAGCTCAGGTATGCCACAGACTATGACTCTTGGTACAGAAACTTCTTCTGACACACAAGAAATATGTGAACTTTTTTCTCGGTACTTTAGTTCAGCTTTCGATGTTTCTCAACCTGTCATCAACCAGGATTTAGTTACTAATGACACTGTTAGTTGTGATACTTTTTGTAATTACAGTATGTGTAATATAGAACTAAGTCAGGCCACAATATTGGACAAATTAAAGAAATTAGATATTCGCAAAGGCCCAGAGTATGTTGGAATTCCCGCTATATTTTTCTCAAATTGTGCAAGGAAACTGTGTGAACCACTAACATTATTGTTTAATAAATCCTTAAAGTCCGGTGCTTTCCCTGCCATTTGGAAATTGGCTCACATCGTACCCATTCACAAGTCCGGAAGTAAGTCCAACTGTGAAAACTACAGACCTATTAGCATTTTGTGCTATGTTGCTAAGATATTCGAATCTGCGTTATATGATCATTTTTATTCTCAAGTTAAGCCGCTTATATCCAACAAGCAGCACGGTTTTGTGAGAGGCAGATCAACAGTGACTAACTTGTTAGAGTACAAAAATTACTTATGTGAAGTTTTCGCCGTGGGTGGGCTGGTTGATGCCGTGTACACCGATTTTACGAAAGCTTTCGACAAAGTAAATCATTCTTTACTCTGTAAGAAATTAGCTATGTCAGGAATTCATGGAAATCTACTACGCTGGGTTCATTCGTACCTCGATAACAGAAGCCAACTTGTCGCTCTCAACAAAGGTTTCATGTCATCACCTGTCACAGTTAAATCTGGTGTTCCTCAGGGTTCACATCTCGGTCCGTTATTTTTTATAATTTTTATAAACGATCTGATTTGCAAACTGTCCAGTCCTTGCCTTCTATATGCAGACGACTTGAAAATATATCGTGTGATACAGGACTTTTCTGACTGCGGTAAACTACAAGATGATATAGATTCAATATATGAATGGTGCCGGCTTAACGGTATGCACCTCAATGTTAAAAAATGTTTTGTTATAACGTTCACTAATAAGAGATATAAACAGACTTATGACTATAAAATTAACGAAGATTCATTAGACAGGAAAACGGTAGTTAAAGACCTAGGTGTGCTATTTGACTTTAAATTAACATTTCGTGAGCACTATGCGTTATGCGTATTCGTGAGCACATTAAAAACAAAGCATTCCAGTTACTAGGTTTCATAACGAGATGCACTAAGGGCTTCAAACGGCCTCAAAGCTTCCTGACCGTTTATTGTAGTCTTGTTCGTAGCATTCTTGAATATGCTTGTGTCATTTGGTCTCCCTGCTACACGGTCCATTCAGATAGTATAGAAAGCGTCCAAAAAAGAACTCTCAGAATACTTAGCTACAAATGTGGGTTTGCTCGTAATCTAGTTAGTTATAGTGAATTACTCGACAAATTTAAAGTGACCACCTTACTTATTCGCCGTAAGGAATATCACCTTATATATTTACATAAAATTCTCCATAATAAGATTGATTCCGATTACCTCTTAAGTAAACTAAACTTAACTACAAAGCGCAATCCCCGAATTCCTAACAAGACATTTTACCTGCAGACTTATAAGAATAATACTTCCTTTTATAACCCGATAGTAAGAATGTGTCGACTTTACAACGAGATATCCATGAAAAGCTCCGGCATGGATGTTTTTGACCCAAGATGCAGGATATTCAAAAGAGCAGTGAAACAGTATACACTTATGCACACTCATTCCCATATCACATAGGTTTTAAGTTTCTTATTTGTATATTTTTATTTTTTGTTTACTGTAATTATGTATGTCATAAACATTGCAAAGCGTAGAGTTGATCTCCTGTATTTCATATAAAAATGATGTGTCAACATATTTAGGATAACAATCTAGCACAAAACTGTTATATTTATATTATATTGTAATGTATTTTGATTGTTATCTGTTTTGTTGTCCATATAATAAATAAATAAATAAATAAATTCAGAAATTTTATCACTTCAAACCTCATTACAAATTATGTCAAATAAATATAAATCTGCAGGGAATGAGATAAAAGAACACATACTGGCCATGGATAATCTGGTAAAGTCCTGCAAATATAACGAGGAACGTTTTGACTCCTTATTAAAATATCAAAATGAATATCAGCGCTCACTGCCAGGTTCTTTAGGGACAGTGTGTGTTAATAATATGACAAGCAGTAATACTTCATTTTCTTTACCTACACTCTATGATAGTACCATAACAAAGCAGATAAATTTAAAAAGTAATTCATATAAGGTCAACCGGGGCTAATGCGTCACGATACTTTAAGCGGCATTTTTAACTGATCATATTAATTTAGTTGTATAATTTAAAACAATGTGAATTAAAACATATAACACATTATTTAATAAAATTTTATATTTAAATATTATTTCGTGATATTTTTAAAACCCTTGCTTGAAAACACCCATTCTTTACAAGTTGAGATTTTTAGACGCAAAAGCCCCAGGTGGGGCAAAGGCGTCTTTAGCAAGTACCACATAATAGGAAGCCTTCGTAACACAATTAATCGAAAAAATATATTAGATCGCTCATGATATAGCTAGTTATCATTTTATAAGCGATATTCTTGGCTTGGTCTCTCCTATTAAGTCGAACAAAAAAATTTGGGGCTATGGCGTCTAATTTATACTTTAAGTGGTAGACGCATTCGTCCCATCCTAAATTCCAGAGGTATCAAACGATTTTTTTCTCATTACTTGTGAGAAAAAAAAGTTGCCATTGACATAATTTGCAAACAAGTTCCACTTTTATACACCTAGCATTTATAAATAGAAAAAAAAATCAAACACATTGAAATTAGGTAAATAGTGTATAATAAAAATACGAGTTCTAATAGAAAATAAAAAAGCGAATACAAAAAAAGTATGAGATGTTTTATGTAGTTAATACTGTCATCATTACTAAATTCTTAATAATCAGTTTTTTAAATAGTGTAATCTTACATACCTATTGTATGTTGAATGTTGTATGTAAAAATTTGACTTTAATTGTGTAACATTCGCTAGGTGTGAAGTACCTTAACAAACATTATTATTAATTAATATTAGTTTCATTATCATTGTTATCACAATAATCAGGTAATGAGATCACATGCAATTTTATAGATATTGTCACTCTCACTCAGGTCTTCTTAATTACTAAATTAATTTGACAATCACTGAATGTTATACATTTTAAAATTTTCTTTGAAAGTAATATGCCCTCTTCGAGATATATCAGGCTTTTCAAGGAACATTATGATATCATCATCATTCTTTACTTCTGATATATCCTCCACGTCTGGATAATGAAAGGAAACAAATTTACTATTTTTTATTTTTCTTAAAAATTTGACGTTAGGAATGTTATTGTCATTAATAGAAATGATGGTCCCCACAAAATACTTCACAGACTTTTTGTTGTGAATCTTACTAGTATCCAATCACTAACTTCTAGGTTCTTTTTGTTTAAATTCGGTTCAAATTGTTCAATATTTGTAGTGTCTACATCATTATTTACGTAAGATTTGTCATTTTCTTTTTCTTCTGTTGTGGCTTGCAACAAATCTTCGAGAAAGTTATCATCACTTTTTATTTCCGCTAAAAAGTTTTCACGATAGGTATCAAAATCTTCATCAGAAAGTTCAGCAGAACCGGAAACTTCAGCAAAACGAATATCTAATTCACTTTCAGATTCTTCGTCATAATCAAAACACTTCTTTTGTTTCTTAGCTTTCTTTTTAACATTTTTATTAGGTTTTTGCTTAGATAAGCTCTTACTACAAGGTTTTTTTTTTAATATCTTTGCTTTCATCAGTCTCATCTTGTTGTTGTAATTTTATACAATTTCTTTTTCGATTTTGGTCCAATTTTTTTTTTATATTTTTTGTTTTGGGGATTTTTATGGCAGTTCTTTCCTTTTCTTGCTTTATTTTTTCTTCGTATCGTTTTTTTTCTATAAACTGTTCTCGCGTTATTATTTCACACCCCCTAGCAATTTTAGTTTTTTTCAATTTTATTGTCGAGTCACTTTTCTTTATTGTCTACAATAATAAAGTTTCGAAAGAAACTCTTTCCGAGGGAGCCAAAATTCTATCTTCAATAATTCTAATTACCTTTGAATCATTAGACTTATCAAATTTCATCTCCTGGTTTGGCAAAACTAATTTTGATGACGCTGCTATGGGATTTTTGCTAATGCTCAACTCTTGGGTAACGGCCGCCAAACTTAACTTTTTTAATGTCTGAATCTGTTTTGGTATCGTTTTATGTTCCCTGAACCTTTTCAATGATTCTGGATCAAATTTTTCGTCTGCAACTACGTTTCTGTCAAATGGATATATGCCCCCTTTTTTAAAGCCATTTCTAATTATTTTTGTGTCTAATTCACGCCACACTTCTCCAAGAAGGCGACTAAACTCATCTTTTGGCAATTTAGTGCCCACATTTAACCGTTGCCAATGCACAAGTTTTGCATCCCAAGTGTTTTTCATTGATTTAAAAACTGATAAATCTAATGGCTGCAGAAGATGGCTTGCATGTGATGGTAATTTTATAATAGTTACGCCTCGTTTTTGTGCTTCTTTTAAAATTTTAAGTTGGATATGGGTAGAATGGCCATCAAATATTAATAAAGCGGGTGGATCTTCACTTAAACGCGGTAGCACTGTGTTCAACATGTACTTTTCAAATACTTTTGCATCGATCCATCCATTTTTAGTGGCAGCATAGGATGTGTTTTCAAATCCTTTATCTGAGAGCCATTGGTCCCACGTATTTTTTCCTCTGTGTATAATCAACGGTGGTAATTTGTCACCGATTGCGTTGACTGTGAACAAAATTGTGACATTATCTTTTCCAGATGACGCGATTGTGCGTGTACTGGCACATCCACGGGCTCCAACCACTTTTGTTCGTTCGGGATCTTTTCCAAAACTTGACTCGTCAAGGTTCCAAATTTTATCAGGTCTTCCTTTTAAATTAAGTTCACTCAAAACTCCATCAAGAGTATCAAAATACTCATTAACAATAAAAGGGTCACATGCCACTTTTCTTGATATTTCCACCGCCTGAGGTCTTTTTAAGGACAAATTGTGCCTCTTCTTGAAGGCAGCAAACCAATCATAACCGGGTCTGTTGTTTTTGAATGGTGTTTTGTAGTTATTTTCACTCACATGTACGGCAACTAAATCTAGCGTTTCTTTGGAAGTGAGTCCAAACCCATATTTTTCCATAACCCGTAAACCATTTGCAAGTTTGAGCTCATTTTCTCTGTCAATCACTGTAGGTGGTCCTCGGCTCTCCTTTACGATACCTTTTTTGTTATTTACTCTATCACATATAGTCATACGAGGAATGTTATACTTTTTTGCAGCTTGGTACGAATTTATTTTGCCAGTTTTGACTTCATCTACTGCTTTCTTTAAGGTTTCAAGATCGTAAGTTGGTGTTGTTTTTCTTTTATATGAACGAACCATTTTAAAAAATCTAAAAGAAAAATTTAGGTTTAATTACAAAGACCATCTAGAAAAATGTGTCAAATAAACAGTGAAATTACCCGAAAAAAAAAACTTCAAATATTACAAACAATATATTTTGTTTGTAATATTTAAAGTAATTCCGTTTCACTCGCGAGAAATCACCTACTTGTTCCAAAGTCTGTTAAAAGCCTATTATGTATTTATTAATCCAGGGTCTAATCTATCTCCATACCAAATTTCATCAAAATCTGTTCTTTCGTTTAGGCGTGAAAGAGTAACAAACATGCATATATTCATCCATCCATATATAAGTAGGGTATAACTATATTTAAAAAAATGATTTTAGTGTATAATGTATTTAGATCAATTATTGCATTATTGTTATCTTAAAATAAAAAGGTTTAGGACCTCATACAATGGGGCTATTGCGTTACAATAGACGCAATCACCCCAATAAGGCAGACGCGATAGCCCCGATAAAGAAACATAACCTAAAATATTTTAACTGCACGTGGACAATTAATCTTTAGGCCTTTACTAAAAATAATTAAAACAAACCGTAAAACATTTCAGAATGAAAGGTACTTACAGGTAAAAAACACCGATAGTCTAGAAAACACTGAGATTTAAGGGGATTCAATAACCACATATCACTAACGCGAGCTTCGAAGTGAAGTGACATATTCAAGATGGCGAAAATTTAAACAAAAATGAGGCCAGTACCGACATCTACTAATTAAGTATTTTAGTCTGGTGCTAAATATGTTTAAAAGATGGCGTGAGTAGTTCTTAAATTCGTATTTCATATGATATTTGAATGTGACGCCTTAACCCCTAAGACGCCTTAGCCCCGGTTGACCTTAATGAAAAAAATAATATAATTGTGTATAGTGATGACATAGGCAAAAACTTGGGTATATCATTGAATAACTGTTTAAAAAGGCAACAGATAAGTAATTACTGCATGCCTGGAGCATCATTCAGTGATATTATGAATAAAATTTTAACTAGTAAATTTAACCCTAATAGTATATTAATAATTTTTGTTGGGAGAAGAGGCAATATGAACAAGAATCAATTATTAAAATATATTGAATATCTCAATAACATAAATGTGGTTAAAGTTATCTTGTTTACATTGCCTTACATAGAGGGGTGGCCACAGAAAAATAAACTAAGACATAATTTAAATTTAATGATGCATAACTTGACATGTAACAATAACTTAAATTTGACATTTAATTGTAAGAATAATAATGATAAATTTCATTTAATTGATATGTATTAATAATTTAACTAAGAAGTTTTTGACAAGAGATAGAGTATTACCTATCAAAGTATAGTTTAAGACTGGTAGCAAATACGCTATCTTATTATTTATATTTTAACTCAGCCAATGATTTGGCTACCTTGACACCTGCTTCTTTTGAGCAACAAAATAATTTTACATTTGATTTGGAACCAGTTCCAAGTTATTTAAATTAGATAATAAGACAATAGAGGTAATCTCTAGCAAAGATAATTTAAATAGCTTAGAATGCAACTTACCAATACATAATTATGCAATTTTACAAAATAACAATAATAAAAACTGTATCAACATGATGCATCAAAATATACAAGGTATGTTAGGCAAAGAATTAGAAATTGAATTATTTTTAAATAGTAACAGTATACATATTTTATGTATTACTGAACATTGGTTTAAAGATTACAACTCCATATTTAATTTCAGTAATCACCAGGTGGTCAGTTCGTTCAATAGAGATACTAAATTACGTGGTGGCTCCTTAATATTAGCTAATAAATCCTTAGCATGTAAAGAAAGTAAAGACATTGTGAGCCTCTCTGTTGAGCGTACTGTAGAAATGGCATGTGTTGAGCTTGAGCACCTTATTGTTGTCAGTGTTTACAGACCCCCATGTTCAAGTTATGATACTTTTGAAAAAATTATGGAAGAAGGTTTAGTTAAGCTTAATAAACAGAATAAATCTCTTGTAGTGTGTGGAGACTTTAATATCAATCTCCTGGAAACTTCTTCCATCAGTATTAAATTTTGTTCTATGTTCAAATCCTATAATCTTAATAATTTATTCTTTGACGCTACACATATTGCAGGGTGTAGTGCAACTTGTATTGATAATATTTTTACAGGTGTTGTACCAATCAACAAATCAATAATTCAAAAACTTAGTTCAGTTAGTATCACTGTGGACAACTGGTTTCGTTACCTTATATGCACAAAAAACAGGTAATTGAGAAAATTGTGTTTGTTCCTATTAATGCAAAACGCCTGGAGAGATTTAGAAGTAATATGGTTAACTTTCATCCCTTTCTTATAAGAACAATGCAGACTATTTATATAGAGAATTATTTACCCTTATAAACAATGAATTTAATAAAACATTCACTTCTAAAACATTCTCCAGAAACAGTCGCAAGGCATTTAAAGAGTGGGCGACAGTAGGAATTCATAAAAGTAGACGAAGGTTATATGACCTTTACCATGAAAGATCGTATAATCTTTCCGATGCTTTTAAAGAATATGTAAAAAATTATTCTAAAATGTTTAAAAGAGTTTGCTTCACAGCCAAATCATTACATATTAGTAACAAAATTAAGACGGCTAAGAATAAAATTAAAATGACGTGGAGTATAATTAACAGCGAAACCGGTAAAGAGAAACCTCGTAACTCAAACTATCAATTAAAAATTAATAATGAATTGACTAAATCAAATCAAGAAGTTGCAGCGGTGTTTGAGAAATCTTTCACTGATGTTCCTATCTTGACAACAGAATCATTGAATACTTCTCCAACTGTCGCCGAGTTATTCCTTAAACAGAATGTTAATACCTGTTTAAAAGAATTTAGATTTGAAAAAGTATTACCGCATAATATTGTAAAATACTTCAAAACCATTGATGTAAAGAAAACCGCAGATTTGTGGGGGATTTCCGTTACTGTGATTGCGTCCATAATAGATTTAATTGCAACTCATCTTGCTAATATTTTTAATACTTGTATCGATTCTGGTGTGTTTCCTGATTTAATGAAGTATAGTAAAGTAATACCTTTATTTAAATCTGGTAGTACATTGGACCCCGCTAATTATAGACCTATTTCTGTACTACCAACTCTCAGTAAAATTTTTGAAAAAATAATTTTGGATCAATTGTTAATTTTTTTTAATACAAATAAATTACTTCATAAAAATCAATTTGGTTTTACAAGGGGTCGCTCGACGTCTGACGCCGGTGTTGAGCTTATGAAATATATTTTTAATGCCTGGGAGAATTCACAAGATGCCTTAGGTATTTTCTGTGACCTTTCCAAGGCTTTCGATTGTGTTCATCATGATACATTAATCAGGAAACTACAACATTACGGTGTAAAAAATTTGGCGCTTAAACTTATTACTTCATATTTAAGTAACAGAACTCAAAAAGTCGTCATTAATGGTAAATGTTCCTCCGGATCGGTAGTATAAATGGGCGTTCCTCAGGGCTCGATTCTTGGCCCATTCCTGTTCTTAATCTATATTAATGACTTACCTTATCTTGTAGGGGACAATCACGATATACTATTATTTGCTGACGATACCTCTTTAATTTTCAAACTGAAACGGCAGTCAATTAAATATGACGATGTAAATAATGCTCAATCGAAACTAGTACATTGGTTTAACGCCAACAATTTGCTCTTGAACGGCAATAAGACAAAATGTATTAAATTTACAATACCTAATGTAAAACATTCGAAAACCATTGTGCTCTTAAATCGGGAGAGAAGTTGAGTCTTGTGGATACCACTGTTTTTCTTGGTATTACTATCGACGCGAAACTTCAATGGGGCCCCCATATATCTAAATTAGCAAGCAGACTTAGTTCTGCAGCATATGCTGTAAGAAAGATTAGAAGTCTCACAGATGTTGAGACAGCTAAGTTAGTGTATTTTAGTTACTTTCATAGCGTAATGTCTTATGGAATTTTGCTATGGGGTAATGCGAATGATATTGAAGCTATATGTGTTTTGCAAAAGAGAGCCAGCCGTTCGGGCGATTTTTAATCTAAATTGTAAAGAGTCCCTCAGAGAAAAATTTAAAGAAATAAACATATTAACTTTGGCATCGCAATATATTTATGAAAATGTAATGTATGTACATAAAAACATAAATAGCTTTAATAAGAATAAGGATGTTCATACATTAAACACTAGGAACAAACATAAGCTTGTAATGCCAGTTACTAGACTCCACAGAATTAGTAATTCATTTATGGGGCAACGTATACGCTTTTACAACAAAATCCCAGAACATGTTCAAAGTTTGTCAATAAACAAGTTTAAAAGTTTTATTAAAGAAAACTGTACAAAAAGGGTTATTATAATATCAAGGAATACATGAATGAAAATAACCCCTGGGAATAATTTTGTTTATACAATTTTAAAATTCTTTAAAATTGAAGTCCCGCTGGGTTTCTTGCTGGTTCTTCCCAGGACAGAGGTATTTTCCGAACCAGTGTTAAATAAAATAATGACTTTCAATAATTATTATGTAATAATCCATATTGAATAAAAATTATTCTTATATATTCTATTCTATTCTAGTCCTCACGGGTTACAACGCATCTGCATTTTGATTCTTAATCGAGGATAAATGCAAATGTCTATAGGACACAGCATCCACTTACCATCAGGTGGACTGTGTGCTCGTTTGTCACACTAAAAAATATTATAGTTGATATTAAAAAAAGTGAGTGTTTGCAGGCCGACGCGTGTGAAGAGCGGCTGCGGTGGCAGCAGTGGCGGTGGCAAGGTACGAGGAGGCCGTGGCAACGGTGCCCGCGAGTACTCGGCTCTGGAAGACGCGGCCATCGTGTCGTGGATACGTGCCGGCAATCGGGCGCGCCTCGTCAATGGAAACAAATTGTGGCGCGAACTGCAGTCTGAATACTCCGCGCGCACAGGCACCGGTAACTAGTAATTATAACTTTTAACAAAAAGTGAAAGCCGTCTTTAAAGTACAATTTTTTTTTTATATAGAAAAGGTGCGAAGGCGGCTCACCTGATGTTAAGTGTCGACCGCCACCCATGAACAACTGCAACGCTCTTTTAAAAGGTGTAAGCTCGTTTCATGAAGGATTCTCCTCGGTCCCTGAGTCAAAAATCGCCGATAACAATTCCACAAAGAAGTTATGCGAAGACGAAAACGCCCAGTAGTAGACCGCTAGGCATCCAGATTATGTGATACTAAAAAAGATGTAATTTTTTGCCTCTCTCGGTAGCGGAACTTTTAATTTATATGGAAAAAGAATCTTCACAATTGGGTCTCAATTGGCGAAGATATTGCGTAACATACGTAAGACCAACAGTGGTAGAGCCACGCGGCAGCTTTTGCTGTCGCACGGATGGGCCGGCTCGAACCGGGGTAGTACCACGACCTCACAGAAAACCAGCGTGAAGTAGAGGTTTATCTCTGCGTTTCGCTTGGTGAGTGCAGGTGGCCGGAGGCCCTTTTTACTGGAAATGAGGCATTCCATCTTAGTCCTCACGGGTGACAACGCATCTACATTTTGATTTGTAATAGAGGATATATGTAGATGTCTATGGGCCGCAGCAACCACTTACCATCAGGTGGACTGTGAGCTCGTTTGTCACCCTCATTGTATTAAAAAAAAAGAAAAAAACATACATTCTAATTGTGGACCAACTCCTTTTTTGAAGTCGGCTAAAAATGACGCTCCACACAGCTACACTACACCACACGCCGCTCCATGCATATATACAAACCAATACTCAACTTTGCTACACACAGCTATGTTACACTACATATCACACCTTGATCTATACATACCCGATACGTATATACGCAACACACATATATACTACACGCCGCTCCGCGTGATCTACACCAGCGGTCCGCAACCTTTTTGATATTGCGACCCCAAAATTCAAAAAAGAGTTATGAGCGACCCCAGAAAAAAAAACACTAGGTTAACAAGTGCAAAGGTTGATTCAGGTAACGAAGTTAGCTGTTTTTATTTCGTAAATTATTTATATTGAAGAGTTTATTTATTTTGGAAAGTAATATTAGAGCAAACTAGAAAATATGCATTTAACATACGAGTAATATTTATGATGGCATTAAATGAGACAAGCAATTATTTTAATATCTTATTTAAATAAGAAGGTACATATACGTAACCTTATAATCTAATGTGAACCTTGTGCTTGCACACTTGCAGTCAGTATATTAATTCTTGGTGATATATTATCAGAAACAGACACCCTCAAATCAGGTTCTACGTTAAGTCTGGAGCGATATTTTGTTTTTATAGCAGTTAATGTAGAGAAAGCTGTCTCGCAAAGGTATGTAGATGCGAATGGCAGCAATTTCAGCAGAGATGTTTTGAATAACAGTGGATATTCCTTTTCCGTCATTATTCAGAACTTGGATAGATGCGTGGTTTTGAAAATAGATCGAAGGCTTTCATCGGACATTAAATCGATCAGCTGCTCCTTTTCTTTTAAGTTCATCTTCACAGTGTTAAGATCACAACTGAATGGATTAATTATCCATTGGTAGCCGTGTGACGTATCTGGGAATCTTATTTCCAAGTCTTGCTTAAGGTTTGTAAGATGCATCATGATTTTGGTTTTAATTTCTTCTTCGAGCTTTATATTGTTTTCTTCAGAAAATTTTTCCAAACATGCAAACATCTCGTAGTTTTCAGCATTGATTTCGTCTATCCACAAACTTATTTTCCTACAAAAAGCTTTTATTTTGTTAGCTAAAATCAATACATTTGTACTCTTCCCTTGCAACGATTGATTCGGCGTATTTTACATTCTTATTTTATATTCCCGACGTTTCACAAATAAAATACGCCGACTTGAAGATCTCAAAACCAAGCGCGCAAGATACATAACAGCTTTAAACTTCTTGAAGAGATGCAGAGACCATAATCTCATTCCTACGTGTGTCAAGATATCTACTAAAAAAGACATTCGAGGAAGCGCGAAGATCTTAAATCAGGCAAACAAAAAATTGTTAATAACGGTGATTCAGCAAAAACGTACCGATCTATGTTTCATTAATAAAACCATAGACAAATCGTCCAGTGATCTAAAGACAGTTTTATCGACATTTGATTATAAGAATTGCATGGAAACTTTAGACAAACGTGAAACAACTAAATACAATGAATGCAAAAATAAACATATAGATAAATACCAAAAACTAACAACCAAATCAAATGTCCAACGCCAATGTCAACGTAATAACGGAACGCAATCATTGACAACAGACGCGAGTAATAAACAACGTGCGGTCTATCATCATTCTCTAAACCATTTCCCATTATCTGGGGTCGGCGCAGTAAATCTTTTTGTTCCATTCCTCTCTATCAGCCGTCATTTCCATACTTACTCCTTTCATTCTCATATCACTCTTCACACAATCGATCCATCTTTTATTCGGCCTTCCTCTGCCCGTGTGTCCCTCCACATTCATATTCAACACTCGTTTTGTGACATGACTTTCATTCCTCCGCATCACATGCCCAAACCATGCCAATCTGCTTCCTCTCACCATTTCTACCACTGGCGCTACTTTCAGGCTTCCTCTTATATACTCATTCCTTATCTTATCCATCCTTGTCACACCACACATCCATCGTAACATTCTCATTTCATTCGCATGCAGTCTATTTTCATCCTTCTTCTTGACGGCCCAGCATTCACTTCCATACATGACGACAGGTCGGATGATCGATTTGTAAATTTTCCCCTTCAGCCTTATTGGCATTCGAGGATCGCACGTTGTGGCTGTGACCTGTCGCCATTTCATCCACCCTGCGTTAATCCTATGCTGCACAGCTCTATCTATTCCGCCGTCGCCTTGAATGAGGGAACCGAGGTACTTGACATCTGAGCAGATAGGCAGTATAGCGCCATCCAACGACATGGGTACAGGACTGGAAAGACCGCCGAAATCACAGCACAGATATTCGGTTTTGGATCTGCTGATCTTCAAGCCAACACTTTCCAGCCTCCGTTGCCACCCCGTCAGTCTGCTCTGTACCTCGATGCCTTCTTCCCCGACAAGCACGATGTCATCGGCAAAGAGCATGCACCAGGGTGCCTCATCCTGCAGGTCCGACGTCAAAGCGTCCATAATCAGTAGGAAGAGGTAAGGGCTCAGTGCCGACCCTTGGTGCAGCCCTACCGCCACATCGATACTGCCCGTAGTTCCCGCGGCAGATCGTACACATGTACGGGATGCTCTGTACATAGCACGGACCAACCTCACATACTTCCCAGGCATACCTTTCATCTTCAACGCCCACCACAAGACCTCACGGGGAACCCGATCGTACGCCTTTTCAAGGTCGACAAAAACCATGTGCAGATCTTTATGCACGCGCTTGTACTTTTCGCACAATTGGCGTAATGCGAAAATGGCATCTGTCGTACCTCGACCGGGCATGAATCCGAACTGGTTTTGTGTTATCTCACACTCTTCTCTCATTCTTCTCTCTATTATTCTTTCCCAGACTTTCATCGTATGTGACATGAGCTTTATTCCCCGGTAACTGCTGCAGTTTCGAACGTCTCCTTTGTTTTTAAAAATGGGAACCAGTATACTACTGCACCATTCCTCAGGTATTTGTTCTTCCTGCAACAATTTACCGAAAAATAAACTCAACCACTTCCATCCATCCGCCCTCAGCAATTTCCACACTTCTACTGGTATTCCATCTGGGCCGACCGCCTTCCCATTCTTCATATTCCTAACAGCCATTTTTACTTCTTCCACACTAATTTCTCTCACTAAGCCCATATTCACTGGTGGGTTTTCAAGCATACCATTCCATTCATTCTCCTCATTCATCAATTTCTCAAAATACTCCTTCCATCGCTTCTTTATACTTTCATCGTCAGTCAAAATCCTTCCAGAATCATCTTTTATACATTTTACATGTGAAACATCTCTTCCATTCCTTTCTCTCGCTCTTGCAATTTGAAAAAGTAGTTTTTGACCTTCGGGGCTTTCAAGGGACCGATATAATTTATCGTGCGCCTCTGCCCTACAAATAGCAACTTCCTTCTTCGCTCTCTTCTTACATTCTTTATACGCCCCTCTCTTACTTTCTTTTATGGATTCATTCTGGTCTTCTACGCTCTGCCATTCTTTAAAGGCATTTTTCTTTTCTCTCAAAACTTCTCTAATACTTTCACTCCACCACCACCCATCCTTATCTATCATACGCTTCCCTTTTGTTTCTCCTAACACCTTCCTTGCCACACTTCGGATACAATCAGCCATTTCCTTCCAGCACTCATTCACACTCATTCCTTCCATATCACCCATCTCTATCATCTTGTTTACAACTAGCTCTCTAAATTCACTTGCATACCCCTCCTTATGCAACAAATGCCACTTTATTTTGGGTGGGGGACGATCCTTATGTTTGTTGAGGCGAACAGTTAAGCAGATGTCAGCCAGCAGGATTCGGTGCTGGGATACTAAGTCCTCACCTGGAAGCACTTTGCAGTTTTTTACACTCTTGATTTGGTTCCGTCTTATCAGAAGATAGTCGATCTGTGTCGCGTGGTGGCCACTTTTATAAGTAACAAGATGCTGATCTCGTTTTTGGAACCACGTGTTTACTACAGCCAGGTCGAAAGCACATGCTGCTTGCAGAAGAACTTCCCCCTCACGGTTCCGCACTCCGTACCCCCATCCACCGTGTACTCTTTCATACCCGTCATTCACTCTCCCTACATGTCCATTAAAATCTCCTCCCATATAAACATCCTCACGCTCAGGTATTCCCATCATCATACAATCAAATTCCTCCCAAAACTTCTCTTTCACACTCTCTTCACAGCCTGTTTGCGGAGCGTACACACTTACAACATTCACTACTTTGTTTTCAATCATTAATTTAACAACTATCATTCTGTCATTTACTCTTTTCACATCTGTCACTCGTTCTTTCATTCCACTATCTAACACAACTCCTACTCCATTTCGCTTCCCATCACTTCCACAATAATAAAACTTGTATCCCTCCCCAATCTCTCTTGCTTTATTGCCCTTCCATTTTGTTTCCTGCAAACAGGCAACATTCACTCTTCGTCGTTTCAAAACATCTGCTAACTCTCTTCCTCTTCCAGTCATCGTACCTATATTCCAGCTTGCAAACCTCACTCTGACATTCTTCTCTCTCCGGGCTCGCCTCTTACGTCGCACCCGCTCCGTAAGGTGCGACAACCCTTGCCCACTTCCCACAGGAGCCGGGTGCTGCCCCTGCGCGTCGCCTGCGGGGTACGCCCTAGCCCTGTCATATGTCCCACAACTCGTACTATTCATTTACTGCATGGGATTTGGCAAAAGTTTTACAGTCGGCCGCCTGCCTGACACCAACCCTCTTTGGGTATGCTATTGCTGGTAGAGGAAGCTACCATTTTGGGAAAAGGAAAAAGAAGTTTGGGGGGTAGGAGCATAGGTGTAAGGATACTGTTATCTCGGCAGGAAAGGTATGAGAATAACAGTAGCTCGGGGAGCCGGGGTCGCGTACCCGTATTCCATAACAGGATCACCGGAAAGGTAGACCAGCATGAAAACCCCCTGACTGAACGTGCGGTCTATAACCTGTCAAAACAATCTCTAGACGACGCGACAATAAAAGTTTTGGCCAAAGGTATGAATTTCGCTATAACACCGCAAAAAATTCCGTATGAAAACATTATCTGTAGTGTTGAGGACTGTCTGTATAAAAATAATATTGGTAAAGAAGATTTAGAGGCTATACGTCAAGACATTTCGTCCTTGTTACGTCGAAGCTCAGCGCCGAAATTAAATCTTCCCAAAGATGAATTTACTGCATTGAAAAACTTACGCAACAAACTAGATCTTACGATTCTCCGCGCAGATAAAGGTAATGCTACGGTTATAATGGATACGTCGGATTACAATTTTAAAATACAACAACTTTTATCGGATGAAAGTACGTACGTAAAGGTCAAAACAGACCCTACAACTAATACGCTTAAAACAACTAGCGATCTAATAAAGAAATACTCCGAGAAACTGAATCTAGACGTAAATTCGATAATACCTACGTGTGCCAAACCGCCGAAGTTGTATGGGTTACCAAAAATACACAAACCGAACGCTCCATTACGTCCAATAGTGAGTCAGATCGATTCGCCAACTTACAGATTGGCTCAACACTTAGCAAAAGTACTATCACCACTCAGAGGACATACAAGAGCACACACTAAGGATTCATACCATTTTGTCAGTGAGATAAAAGACCTATGTCTTACTGACAATGAAACTATGGTCAGTTTTGATGTTCAGTCTCTATTTACATGCCTACCTGTTGAAGACTGCATCTCAATTATAACTAGGAAACTAGAGGAAAACAACATGCCAGCAGAATATGCAGTATTACTCAGACATTGCCTTACATCTGGCTACCTATTGTGGAAAGAACAGTTTTACAAGCAAGTAGATGGTGTTGCGATGGGCTCACCGGTATCTCCCATTGTCGCTGATATTTTCATGGAGGACTTTGAGGAGAAAGCCCTGCTTACTGCACCAGTAACTCTAAGTTTCTACAAGCGGTACGTAGACGATACTTTCACAATTTTACCATCAGACAAAGTAACTGCATTTTTAGAACATCTTAATTCCATAAACTCTAAAATTCAATTTACTATGGAGTTAGAGGCAAATAATTCTTTAGCTTTCCTAGATGTGTTAGTCATTCGAAATCCTAATAACACCGTAGGTCACACTGTGTATAGAAAAAAGACCCATACAAACCGATACTTAAACGGTGAATCCCACCATCACCCTTCACAGTTAGCTACCGTGGGCAAATCTTTGTTGCAGAGAGCACGAGGGATCTGTGACAGCAAACACCTGGCCGCCGAGCTTCAGCACGTCAAGCAGGTTCTGCACGACAACAAGCTTCGGGTTCCGCGCCTACGTCACAGTGACCGAGTGAAGCCGGCCACAGTCGAGCGTGTGCCTGCTGTACTACCATATGTCAGAGGTGTCACAGACAAGATTGGCTACATCTTGAAGCGAGCTTCTATTAGAACATTCTTCAAGCCGCCGAAGAAGATTAGTTAGTTCTTACCATCCGTCAAGTGCAATATTCCTCTACAAGATGCAGGAGTATACAAGCTTGATTGTGAGTGTGGTCTCTCATATATAGGGCAAACAAAACGATCAATAAAAACCCGCGTAAAAGAACACATAGCTGACGTGAAGCACCAACGTTCCGGGAAGTCTGCAGTTTGTGA
Organism: Parnassius mnemosyne; assembly: GCA_963668995.1. Taxonomy (NCBI): domain Eukaryota; kingdom Metazoa; phylum Arthropoda; class Insecta; order Lepidoptera; family Papilionidae; genus Parnassius; species Parnassius mnemosyne. The sequence goes on along the minus strand of CAVLGL010000097.1, from coordinate 1,217,004 downwards.
TCATATCCTAGACGGCCCCCGTCATTACATTAGATTTTATAAACCACAAGTCCTCGCGAAAGAACATCGATTCCTGCCAAGGATGATACGTGAGGCTATTGAAATTAAAAAACATCCTAATTTCAATAGAGAGGGAGGCTGGGTACTACCACCTGCTTGGGACCCTGTAATTCATAAAATTAAAACTAAACCCAAGCATACCACTGTAAGACTTCAAGACACAGTTAGTTCATTCTGCGTAGATCGAACCAAAATTAATAATTAAAAAGCTGAAGGTACTCCGGGTTAACTTTGACATCGGGACGTCAATCACCTCAGTCCCCCGTGACCACGGTTGCTGGAGAGCAACCGAAACGTCGGGAATATAAAATAAGTTAATTAAACGCGATAAAATCCGTAAAAATAGTTTTATTCAACCAATTTTCATTAAAAAAATATTCCGCTAGCTTTGGTTCCCGTTCAAGTAGAAATATTCTGATTTCATCTTTGAGATCAAATACACGTCGGAGTATTTTTCCTCGCGATAACCACCTGACCTCCGTATGTAACAGTAGATTTTCGTATTCTGATCCCATTTCACGACATTATTTTGAAAAGGCGACTGTTTAATGCGCGAGCTTTAATAAAATTTATTATTGTTACGACTTGTTCCAACACTTTATTTACATCTGGTTGAAAATGTTTTGCTGCAAGGGCTTTACGGTGAATCATACAGTAAACAAAGCCTACGTGAGGTGCAATCTCAGTTACTTTTGCTTTGAAGCCTGTTTTGAAGCCGGTCAATGCAGCTGCGCCGTCTGTACACACAGATACATAATATTCCCACTTTATGTCATGGAGTTCAAAAAAGGTATTAACTGCATTAAAAATTGCTTCACCGGTTGTTCTTCCTTCTAATCCCTGACAAAATAACAAATCTTCGCATATGTCGTTTTCATATCGGTATCGGATAAATATCAGAAGTTGAACTACATTAGCTACATCAGTGCTTTCATCCAGCTGAATAGCATAATAGGGACTCCCTTTCACGCGATCTATAAGTTGTATTTTGATATCAGCAGCAAGTAGATTGATACGACGATGAACAGTGTCACTTGATAGTGGAATTGTTTTCAGTAAATTGGCATACTTTTCTCCTTGCATGATCGAAACCATTTTCATTGCAGCTGGCAAAATGAGCGTCTCGCCAATGTTGTGATGTTTTTTAGTTTTGGCAATCAAAAAGGAAACCTCGAAAGATGCTTGTAAGGCTTTTTGGTTAACTATTGTGTATTTTTGGAAATCAACCTGCTGTGACTTTAGTTTGGTGGCAAGTCGTTTAAAATAAGATTCATCTTTATTTTTTAACTGTGGATGCTTAGTTTCTAGGTGCCTTTTCAGTTTGGTCGGCTTCATGCTCTCATTTGCCAAAACCTCCGAACAAACAACGCACTGTGGACGTTGTTCAAAATTCAACACTGTACATTTAAAACCAAACTGGATGTACGATTCTTTAAAGATGCGTTGACGCTTCCCAGTTGTCTCCGATATAGTTGTTGCTTGTTTAGTTGAAGTTGAAGCGTCACTCTCTGTATCGATGTGTAAGGTAGATGTGGCTGTTGAACTACAATCATCGCTGTTATGACTAATAGTTATAGTAGTGGAACTAGATGTTTCTCTGCTTTCATCGATAGTAATAACACTACTAGTACTTGAAGTGGTGGCATTGGTCTCATGACTTATATTACTCGTAACAGTAGTTGTCATTGTAGAATCTGAGGCGACACTGCTGTCAAGAACTACGTGTTTAATTCTTTTGATTTGTGATGCGTTATTAGGACTTCCGCCACCTGCATCTGTAGATGTGCGTTTTATTAGCCACTTATCCATTGTTAACTGCAATAATAAATACGTATTAATAAATAAAAAATGTATTCCAAACGATTAATATTAGATTTTTCGTCATATGCTCGCGTGGTAACAGGATTTACTTCAAATTTATTTTCAACGAAGCACAAATAGACAAGCAAAAAAAGTGGCCAAGTGCGAGTCGGACTCGCCCATGAAGGGTTCCGTGGTAGCAAGTAATGATATGACTGGATGTTAGTTGTAACTTTGTTTTTCATAGTGTTTGTATGAATGACAAACATGACTTGACGAAACTATAAAGAGTTCCTTGTTTCTCAAACGGAACCCTAAAAATACATAAGTGAAGCGTAAAAAATATTTCGCGCTGGTTTTGTTATTGAACCCACGCGTCCAACATGGCCGCGCTGCGATGACGCCTCACTTTATTTTCTAAGTATGAGTGCACAGTTACTTACCGTGTGCGTGGTTATCCACGAGAACACTAATCTTCTAAAAAAACTTTCTACAGAAGTAATCTTCCGTGTTTTGACATCAATTTAGTATGTATTTGCAATCGACAAAGCGGCGATGAGTACGCACGTGCGGATAGAACTGACTGAACAGACAGACTGAACGAAGAAAGAGCGATCGGGGTGGGGGCGCGGGCGCGGGAGCGGTGAGGTTGTGACCGGCGGGACTGAACAGGTCGTACAGTCGTAATTATTTTCGATTCTCTCCGTTTTAAGGACATTGTGTAATTGTGTATGTAAAGAGAGGTTATATTTTATGCATAAACCTTAATAAAATTCTATAAATACAAGACCTTTTTGACTTTTCTGGCGACCCCATAAATATCTTTCGACTCCAGGGTTGAGCACCGCTGATCTACACTACACACACCTAACGCTGCTCCACATGAATACTACACAATACTCAACTACGTTACACATACACACACACACACACACACACACACACACACACACACACACACACACACACACACACACAGCTACGTTACACTACATGTCACACCCTTATCTATACATACCCGATACTACACAATACTTATATACGCAACACACATATACACTACACTACACGCCGCCCCGCGTGATCTACACTACACACATACAGCTACGTTACACTACATGTCACACCCTTATCTATACATACCCGATACTACCCGATACTTATATACGCAACACACATATACACTACACTACACGCCGCCCCGCGTGATCTACACTACACACATACAGCTACGTTACACTACATGTCACACCCTTATCTATACATACCCGATACTACCGATACTTATATACGCAACACACATATACACTACACTACACGCCGCCCCGCGTGATCTATACTACACACACCTACCACTGTTCCACATGTATACTGCACAATACTCAACTACGTTACATACATACAGCTACGTTACACTACATATCACACCCTTATCTATACATACCCGATACTACACAATACTTATATACGCAACACACATATACACTACATTACACGCCGCCCCGCATGATCTACACTACACACATACAGCTACGTTACACTACATGTCACACCCTTATCTATACATACCCGATACTACCGACACTTATATACGCAACACACATATACACTACACTACACGCCGCTCCGCGTGATCTACACTACACACACCTACCACTGTTCCACATGTATACTGCACAATACTCAACTACGTTACATACATACAGCTACGTTACACTACATATCACACCCTTATCTATACATACCCGATACTACACAATACTTATATACGCAACACATATATACACTACACTACACGCCGCCCCGCGTGATCTTCACTACACACATACAGCTACGTTACACTACATGTCACACCCTTATCTATACATACCCGATACTACCGATACTTATATACGCAACACACATATACACTACACTACACGCCGCCCCGCGTGATCTACACTACACACACCTACCACTGTTCCACATGTATACTGCACAATACTCGTTACCTACATACAGCTACGTTACACTACATATCACACCCTTATCTATACATACCCGATACTACACGATACTTTTATATACGCAACACACATATACACTACACTACACGTCCCCCCGCGTGATCTACACTACACACATACAGCTACGTTTCACTACATGGCACACCCTTATCTATACATACCCGATACCACCCGATACTTATATACAGACTATTTATATAGAGAATTATTTACCTTTATAAACAATTAATTTAATAAAACATTCACTTCTAAAACATTCTCCAGAAACAGTCGCAAGGCATTTAATGAGTGGGCTGCTTTTAAAGAATATGTAAAAAATTATTCTAAAATGTTTAAAAGAGTTTGCTCCACAGCCAAATCATTACATATTAGTAACGAAATTAAGACACAATATTTATATCAAATACCAGCTACAAGGGCTTCGCTCTGCCACATTGAAAAAAAAAAATGTGGACGCGGTACACGGCTCCGCACACGCCGCGCACGGTGAGCGCCAACCATTTTAATGCGCTCCCCCCGAAGGGTACGCTAAGTTGGGAACTGGACCGTAGTCCACAGCAAAATAACTGGCGAACCAGTAAAAGAGGACTTGGCCCCTTGATAGTGCGTAAGCACAAACATCGACCGAAGTCGCGCATGTCAATGCGTGTAAACGCCATACAGAATATGATCAAATCCAGCCACAGTGAATGTACGTCACACGGGTTAGGCAACAATAGGCACACTGACCATAAAAAGCCTTCCGTGAGCGCCACCACCTGCCAGACCCCCGTTCCTGCAGACATGATGTAAGTGTAAGGCATCACCACCAATTGCATGGTCAGCACAGCCAATTGGCCGCAGAGCGTGTCATGAGTCTACCGCTCACCTCAAGGGAATGGGGTCCCACGTTGCGCGGCTTTCGGCCGCAGCCTTGAGAGCCTCCTCAGATTCTCCCTTCAGCTACCACCCGCATGAGGTCGACACATATTGCTCCACCAACCAATACAATGGCAGATATAGCCAATAGGCAGTTATAAGATATTAGTAATAATTCGCCATCAGCAAGGGTTTGTGTCACTGACGTTGAGTATATGCATTTTTCGATCATGTTTGTCTCACCCACCAACAAGTTGCCATCAATCTTTCAAAGGTGGGAACTTTATAGAGATATATTATTAACCCTTAATTACTCGCGTGGGGTATATTTAACCCCACGGCGTATTTGAAGCGTCGTATCTCCGCCATTTTTAAAGTTACCTCCATGCCGTTCTTAGTAGCTGCCTAAATACCTCCCCCCGCCGCGAATCAGTCACGAGCGCCGCTCCGTGTCGTGTGGTTGTGTCAGGAGATCGTGTCTGGGGTATATATTGCCCCACGCGAGTATTCGTGCAACTTTTTTTGGACAAGTGAGTATTTTTATTTTTATTTTTTAATGTGCAGTACAGATACTAAATGGTTAGGTTTTTTTACTTATCTTTGTTTTCTGTTCTTTTTTAGGTTATAACACCTAAAATGGCAAGTAAGCGTCTTTCTAACTACCAGATTCTTGAGTGTATATTAGAAGACGACGAAGAAAGCATCATAGATAGTCCCGATGAAGATGAGGGAGACGATGAAGTGATCCAGAGTGACCACAACTCAGAATCTGAAGAAAGTGCCAATGAAACCGAGTTAGAATGGAGTGATGACGATAATGAACCGCTGAGTAGACACGCAAGTAAAGATTCTGATACTTTTATTTATCAAAAAAGAAATGCACAAAGTGGGCAAAAGAGCCGCCGCGTACTAGCGTTCGAGTTCGTAGACACAATATTATGAGGGAAACACCAGGACCTAAGGGAGCAGCCAAGGAGATACATACAATGTCAGAAGCATTCTTTTGTATGTTTTCAATGGATACTGTCATTTTAGTACTGCAACAGACCAACGATTACATAAAATCGATACAAGGAAAATTTCAACGCGAACGTGATTGCAAATTCCTAGAATACGAAGAACTTTTGGCTTACCTAGGTTTGCTTTACATGTCTGGTGTGCTGCGTTCATCTCACTTGAACTTCAAAGATCTGTGGGCTACCGATGGAACAGGCATCGAGTTTTTTCAAAACACAATGTCATTCAACAGATTTCTTTTTATATCAAGATGTGTTCGTTTTGATGACAAAAATACTAGATCTGAAAGGCAAAAGACAGACAAACTAGCAGCAGTCAGAGAGTTCACTGATTTGATGAATAATAATTTCATCAATAATTACTCTGCATCTGAAAATGTCACCCTAGATGAACAATTACCTGCCTTTCGAGGAAGATTTTCTGGTGTTGTTTATATGCCCAACAAACCCACGAAGTACGGCATAAAGCATTATGCACTCGTAGACTCGGCAACATTTTATTTACTGAAATTTGAAATTTATGCTGGAGTACAACCTGAGGGTCCATATCGAATGCCTAATGATACAGTAAGTTTGGTAAAGCGCATGACAGAACCCATCTGGGGTACTGGTCGAAACGTTACGATGGACAACTGGTTCACTAGCGTCCCTCTTACAAATACGCTTCTAAAAGATCACCAGCTTACTATGGTTGGAACTATTCGCAAGAATAAGCCGGAAATTCCAACTTGCTTCCAGCCCAAACGAACACGAGCTGAGCATTCCAGTCTGTTTGGTTTCCAAGAAGACGTAACACTTTGCTCTTACGTTCCAAAAAAATCTAAAGCTGTACTGCTGATTTCGTCAATGCATCATGACAATAAAATAGTTGAAAGTGAAAAGAAGAAACCGGAAATTATTTTGTACTACAATCGCACGAAAGGTGGCGTAGATACCAACGACCAAATGTGTGCTAACTATAACGTCGGCAGACGTACAAAGAGATGGCCTATGGTTATATTTTATCACCTTCTCAACGTTGCTGGTATCAATGCATATGTCATTTATAAAAATAAAATTGACCACGGAATATCAAGAAGGGAGTTTTTGAAGCATCTTGCAGTTGATTTGGTAAAGGCTCGCCAACAAACTCGAGCAACTATACCACAACTGCCTAGGGCCGTACAAAAACGGCTAAAAAGAAATGCTCAAGTTCAGGATCCTAGCCCCACTTCCAGAGGTGGTCCATCGACAACTTATAAAAGGTGCCATATCTGTCCAAGGTCGAAGGATAAAAAAATAAGATTTATGTGTGCCAAATGCCACCAGCAAGTTTGTCACGACCATTCCACTATGATATGTGATAAATGTATTGATTAAAAAGTTCCTAAATTTAAAGTTTCATATCTTTAAAAGTTTTTAAGGATACTATTACAATTTAGAACAATGTTGCCTCTTTCAAATTTTTATAATAAAAAAAAAGTATGTCATTAAAAATATGTCATTAAAAATATGTTTTATTGTACCTTTACAATTGGGGTTATATATTCCCCACGCGAGCGTAAGTGTAACTATATGGACGCGAGTAATTAAGGGTTAAGTTGTTATATAAAACATCATGGAGGGCAGACAGTCTGCAGCCCCGCAATGAAGGGACCAGACTTGGGCAAAGCTACTTAGGTTGTGAGCGCAGGGAGCGCCATTGAGAATAGCGACCCGCCAAACAACCATCGTAGAGACGCAATGCTGCAGAATGCAACAATACACGACTATCGTCGGGCTTACACCATCCCAAGGTCCCCCATACAGTCCCAGAAGACATCACCACCCGCATACCTCCATCGACCAGAACCACAAGATGTGTCGAATCAGGTGCAGCACACCCGCAGATCCATCACAAGACACAATACTGCAAGTAGCAGTAAGCATCAATGCAACTATCATACGGATGGCGCCCCCTCACAACACACCCACATGGATCCCTATCGACTTTGGTAACAAAATTGATAATGTTGTTAACTAAAAATATCACCAACGTATCATAGTAGCACGGTACTAAGACGTCAGTAGCCAAAACTCCACGTATCATAGCGCTATTGCACTAAGACATGAAGTTGAGTATGCTTGCTGCACTTAAAAGTACTACCAAACACACTCACCCTAATCCGAAAGACAGCCGACGTATCATAACACTATGCGCTAAGACGCCGCCCACAACCGGTAGGGGTGTGCGATGTCCACGGGCAAGTCGTATTGCTACAACAAACCCGCTTACCACCGGCACTAAGATGATATGTCTAGGACACATCGGTTAGTGAGTCCAAGTTTACCTCGGTCTCAGAGGCTGCGAAGCAACCTACACGCCACTATAATAATCCTTTTCAAGTCCCATTGCTTTCAATATAATGCTTTTACATATTTGAGACCTTCCACATATTTGCTTTATTTCATAGACCATACTACTGTATGTCTTATTCATATGGGACTTCAAGTCATAACTCTGCTATCATAATGCTTATGCATCATAGAGACCTTCTATATTAATGCTTTGGTTCGTTCGACCTTACTATGATAAGTCCCTAATATACATAGGACTAGTCATTGTGCAACCTTAGTACTAGCAGTCGGTCAGCCGACCACCCCATATATATGTACAACCTTGGGTATGTGTCTCCGGCAACGCCCCAATATAAGGGGACATTACAAGAACACGTTCATCAACTTCGATAATTTTGATCCATTTTTTTTTCTATTATATTACAAATATTATTTATCTTTGTTATTGCAATATAATCGACTTGTATTTATATGATTTGATACATTTTGAACATTTTAAGCAGGTTTTTAATAAATTTAGAGATTTTTAGAGACATTTTATGCGTTTTCTAATATTAATATTCAATATTCCAAATGGATATTTTTGAACTTTATGCTTATTATTTGCATTTAATTGTTTAAAATATAATTTCTATGACATTTTTAAATGCCTGTATAGTGAATTTAATTATTATTTATTAATAATAATTGTAGTGTTTGCTTATATGTAGTATACAGTAAATATTGTTATTTGTTTTATTTACTAATAATTTACCATGCACAAATACACAAACATACATTTATATATAAGTCACTGTCTCGAGCGCACCGCGTCAGTTACACGAGAGCCTCGCGCGAGAGTGGACGTGTTGTTTAGTTAAAGTGCGTGCCGAGCCTGTGTTACACTACAGTGGTTAGAGAAGATAGCAGACATTACAAGTGGCGACGAGGAAAAAGATAAGTACCTATTTAGTATAAAGATATAATCAAAAATAGGTTAGCAATGTGCAACTATTAGCATTGCAAATGTTTTTAACCCTGTTCTGATCATTTTAATAATTTATATAAAATATATGTTCGCATTTGACCACGCTTATGGTGTGCTAAAATTTATTTTCTTTATGTAGCAATGTTAAAATAATGATTTATTTTAACATATGTCTATTAGCACAACTTTTATATAAAAAGATTTTTGATGGAAAAATAGTAGATGTTACTAAAAACTCCTCTCGATTCGAACCGAAATACAATGTCGTTAGCTAAATTTTAGTGGCATTTAACATCTAGGTGTGATATTTATCGCCTTTAATGAAAATACTATTTTACTGCTTTCATGGCATATATAAGTCTTACAAAAAATCGTGGACACTTCACGACTTCTGTACATTGCAAAGTAGGTAACTAGTAATACTTGTTATTTATTTATTTGCTTTTTAAGGGAAACATACAGTGCAATAATAAATTACATAATAAAACATATAAAAGTAATCCTAAAAACCAATGAAGTTTCCACAGATATCTAATACATAATAAAAGCAAACCACAATATTATGTTGTATAAAATTAAAAATATAAAAGAATAAAACAAGCTAAATGGTATTCATAAATTAAAACATTAAGTAGTAAGTAGTTAAAAGTAACATTATATATACAACTCAAAGTGATACTACCAATTATATATTAAGTTTTACAATATTTTCTTTGTAACTATCATATTCAAGGTGAAAAATATCTAATATTTACAATATTTTAAGTTAAACTTTTTGCATGTACGAGATACAAAATTATTTGAGGCATTTTTTTGTTTTAACTTTAGGTAATGCAAAAAGTGGTTTATTTCGTGCACCTAACCTGTGACACGCAAGATTCACCTTGCCTAAAAAAAGTAGGGGAGAGTCGATGATATTATGAAGCACTTTGTACAACAACATTTGATCTCTTATATCACGGCGTTTCTCGAGGGTATTGCTGTCTAAGTTATCAATAATGGTAAATGCGCAATATAGGTATTGAATTTACCCAAAGCCTAAATGGCACAGCGATGGAAGTAGTCGGTATAACAAATAAACCGAAAGAGAAGGGCGAGTGTTATGGAACATATTATTATCATTAAATTGAGTTGGGTACTAAGATACCATCATTAAATTGAGTTGGGTACTAAGATACCATCATTAAATTGAGTTGGGTACTAAGATACCATCATTAAATTGAGTTGGGTACTAAGATACCATCATTAAATTGAGTTGGGTACTAAGATACCATCATTAAATTGAGTTGGGTACTAAGATACCATCATTAAATTGAGTTGGGTACTAAGATACCACCATTAAATTGGAACTTGGGTACTAAGGTAGGTACCACCATTCAATTGGAGCTTGGGTACTAAGGTAGGTACCACCATTCAATTGGAGCTTGGGTACTAAGGTATGTACCACCATTAAATTGGACTTTGGGTTCTAAGTTACTACCATTAAATTGGACTTTGTGTACTAAGTTACTACTATTAAATTGGACTTTGGGTACTAAGTTACTACCATTAAATTGGACTTTGGGTATTAAAATACCAGCATTAAATTGGAAAAAAAATATAAGAAACTGTTTCAGTTTGCCCCTAAAATAATAATAATAATGATACCGTTATCAGCTTTAATGTGATAGCACATCTATGGCTATAAGGTGTGGAAAATGGAAAAGGTCTCTACTAATCTATCTGGACGTAGCTGAAGTTATATCAGCACTCGAGAAACGAGCTACGCTATTGCATTTTGGTGGCTCTGGGATAAAAGAAACCGTTGATGTATTTTAAGTAGCAAAAAAAAAAACTCCACGAGTATTTTCAACCTAAACGGAGCAAAGTTTATGAGCGGCATGTTTTTCGATTGCTAAAACAGAAAAAAGGAGAGATATTTGAGAAGTTTTTGATAAGATTGCGTCAACAAGCCGAAAAGTGTGCATTGAAAAGCAAGATGATCATTTCATAGATCAAATTGTGGAAAAGTGTAATTCGAAATTGTGCAAGAACCTTATATCTTACAAAACGTGGGAAGAGTTAAAAAAGCAAAAAAGTACATGCTTTTAATCAAATGTAAAGACCAGACAAGACATTATTAGCATAGGGTAGTAACTCTCCTTTGGCAAAGGTTCATTTGAAACTATACTCGAAGTCGATGGACGAAAGGAACATACAACCATTTACGTGATTTCGGGGGGTACTAGAAACCTGTTTGGTAAGAACACAGCAGTCCGACTGGGTGTCTTAAAACTTGGTATCGGGATAAATCAAGTGGAGAGTAAAAGCAAGCGCGATCCCCTTTAAAGAGAAGGTTGCAATCAAAATTAAGGAATCACTAAACAGTGATATAATTGAAGAAGTGCAAGGCCCGTCTAAATGGGTTTCACCAATGTTCCAATCATGAAAGAAAATGGTGAATTACGTTTGTGCGTAGATATGAGATGTACGAACGCCGTTATATTGCAAGAAAACCACCCCCTGCCTACTATGGACCATTTTTGCCTAAAATGAAGAAAGCTAAATATTTTAACAAATTAAGACATAAAAAAATGCCTTCCATCAAGTGGAAATTCACTCTGAATCCAGACACATAACGACTTTTATAACCCCCAAAAGATTATATAGATATAAAAGAATAATGCTTGGAATTACCTGCGCTTCCGAGATTTTTCAGAAGATCATTGAAAGGATGCTGATAAACTGTGAAGGGGTCGTCAATTTTATTGATGATATCCTGGTATTCGGGAACAGTGAAGAAGAACATGACGCATGACTAAAAAAAAAAAGTTCTACAGGTACTTAGTAAAAACAACGCCGTGCTGAATAGCAATAAATGCATATATAAAACGCAGGATGTGAATTTTCTGGGACACAGGCTTACACATGAAGGAGTAAACCCTTCAACAAGTACGTTGAGAGCATTATGAAATTTAGGGTCCCAAAGACCATAGAAGAAC